>JAYJMM010000116.1:5170012-6462515 GCA_037349105.1 Limnomonas spitsbergensis
GAAGCAAACCACATTTGCTGCACTCAGGTAGTGATAAGCTGAGCCCAAGAGTGCTAAGCTGAGCCCAGGAGGAAGGAACAATGCAAGTCCATCCATCCCTTACAGTACTTTCCTTCACATCCACACGTCCCTCCATTATCTGCTTGCTCCCCCATCCCTCCCCTATCCCTCTCCTCCCCCCTTTCCCTCTGGCTGAATCCTCCCCCCTCGCTCCCTCCCTGCCCTTCTGGTCTCTGTATCAGATATCAAAAGAACCGTACCCCGTAGGAGTGTGAGGGTCATGCAAACAGTGAGGAGAAGGCTGAGGCCACACCCGCGCCATGACCACCTCTCGATTATCCTCATATCTGGGCTCAGAATAGGCCCCTCGCTAGCACCAGGAGGCCCCTTAAGTCTCCATAACAGCCTCCTGCCTTCTTCCCTCCAGCGCTCACCTGAAGGATGTAACCCCACAGATCTACGAGGATGTGGAAAGGCAAGAGTCTCTTGAACTGCTCCGGAGGTGGTGTGTACCCGGGCTGCAAAACACCGCTGCTGCTCGCTGCGGAGGCTGGTGTTGCTGCAGTTCTCCAAGTCTTTGCCGTCACAGGTGTTGCAGTTGATCCCGTCAGGGCTGCTGCAGTTGTTGCAGTCACAGTTGTCACACTCAAATCTCCTTCTGATGCACCTGCTTCGTTGCTCATCTCCGGTTCAGAAACTTTTGTCTCCACCTCATGCCTCAGAGGCCAGTGTATGCAGCGTGACAGGATGCATCTCTCCACTTCCTGGCTGCTAGTGACGGATCTGGCTGCTAGATCTTCCACCTGGACTTCGAGCTCCAGTACCTTGGCAGCAGGGCTTGAGGGGGCACACGCTGCCTCGTGCACTTCTTGAGAAGCCTGCACCATGCTTTTGATCCCAAGGACTTGGGCTGTGGCTAGGCCTCGAAGAACCCCAAAGATGAACTCTGCATCCGGCCAGCTGTCAGACGTGCTGGCCTGCAATGGATGAGCATAATAGGTTTAGGGTTCAGGGTTGAGGGTTGCAGATTTAGCGATGGCACTTACTCAGATAACGGTACCCACTTATAAACTTATTTGTTTTCCAAGCGCCAGGCTTAGGGGTGAGCTCATGCGCTTGTGGTCTTAGCAAAACCCGCATCGACTAACTGCATATGGAAATGACGGGATAGACCCAGCTTCCACGAGCACTTGAGCTTGCCCTGGAGGAATCCTTGTGCTTGCCATCAACCGTTTCAAAAACAAAGAGCTGTAGCCTTCAGTTGCAAAATTCCCACCATTCAACATGGAATGTGTGCCAACGAATGCCAGGTGGTAACAAAGGCTGCTTTTCCATGCAACCCCATGCATGCCTCCCTTGCATCCCCATGCAACCCTCCTATGCAACCCGAAGCACCCCAACCAAGGTGCACCTCGCAATTCCCCCTCATGTGTCGCCATGAAATCCCATGATAGCTCTCTTGTCCCTGCATAGATAGCCATGGCTTCAAGTCAACATGTATTCTCCTGCTCTGCCGGTTTGACTTTTCCGCATGAAGGCTGACCTTGGTATCCAAACATCAGATCTGGAAAGCTAAGCGCTTGCCATCTGTCACATTAAGGGAGGAGGCCCTGCTCCGTAAGAGCTTACCTTCAGCTGGAAATGGCTAGGCTCCTGGGCAGGCCCTGAACCCTCTTGACTGACATCCGCCTCGGGGGAACATGATGCCGAGGGAGCATCAGAGAACACGACCCTCAATGCGCCCAGTCCTTCCTGGGAATGTTGCAGATATAGCCGCAAACATGGTAATTTGGAATCAGATTGGACCCTGGTTTTGAAGAACCACTTCAGAGGCTCAACTGAAGAGCCTGAAATGAACTCAAGAACGGGCTCCGTGATCAAACTCAGAGATAAACTCAGAAATCAGACTCGGTAACAATCATATTATTCAGCACTCCGACGAAGTCTTGAAAGTCGGTAATCCGACCCAGGAGGAGGGCTAGAGGGCACGACTATCAGGGTCACCAAAAGGGTACGCCTTTATCTACCCCACCAGCCCGTCTCGCCATTGACCCATTCCCCACAACCTGGCCTGAAAGCTGTGACAGCGCCTACACATGTCAGCATCCATCCAATAGCTATTTTGAAGGGCCAGACAGTGCTAACAGGAGGAAGAGAGAAAGCAGAAGTACGCTGGAGAAGGAGGCATCGTGCATCTAAATTACCAATATAAGGAAAAGAGAGGCAGGCAAGTTTTAAGCCAGGTGGCTGGCCAACCTCTACTCTCCAATGGGGATCATCAACCCCTCTGCACCAACCTGATGCCATCGGTAGACAGCACCCTTGTCGTCCTCCCCGCGAGTCATGGAGAAGATATCTAACGCCTCTCTCAAGCTGCAAAGCTCGAGTAGCTTCGCGGGGCATAGGGTTGTAAGGAGCAGGTTCAGGGTCCAGGTTCAGAGGTGAAGGATGCATACTGGTACAGGGGGAATATAAACCTTCATGCTGGAGTAGGATACCATTGAAGGCAATGCAATGGGCGTACTTGCCATCGCTTGTCAATGAAAGCCACAGAGGCATGTCAACCAGTGCAGTGCCGATTACAGTCCTTGCGGCAGCTGAATAACGTAGCTGGGTTTCAGTCACTGTAATTTCCAGGCCAATTCAGCTACTTTTACCAGTAAGGGACCGTTACTAACACAATTTCTGAATTACGGCGCAATTGCACAGCACTGATGTCAACGCATGCTTGGTTATGTATGCATGAGCCTTGTGACTCTTGCTTTCTTTTCCCGGACATGAACATGCTGCATGACAGGGTGGCCCTTCACATGCATGATTAGCATGCAAGCATGGCCATGCATGCTTTGCATGTGGTCTGGAGAGAATGTCCTGCGCTGCCATGTCATGACATTTGGTAGCTAGCGTGCACACATGATCATCCAAAATCTAATTATCGAGAGGAAAGGAAACTATGTTAATCGGTACGTACCGAGTTGTAACGTGGCGACGCCAAGTACTCAGCAAACCTGATGCCATGCTCGAATGCACCTTCGCCGCTGCCGTTTCTTCGTCCCGTGTGCCCCCTGGCCTCGCTGCGGCACCATGCAACACTCCATCAGAGTGCCTCACATCGTCATCGCCCCTCCTGGCTGCTTTGTAAGTGAAACATTCGGAAAAGGCTCCTTGTCCGCCATGGGAAGCTTTAAATCTAGTGATCGCTCCCAAGTTAGCAACCCGCAGCGGAGGACCCACCGCAACGACTAAACCACAGCATTCCCCCTTTCCCAATCTTTTCGGCGCACCCTTGATACTGCCACAAGCTTAGAGCCCGGCTGAGGACGGACGGCGCACAAGCTGACAGCGCGACGTCCACTGCTGGTGCCATCGTCTTGTAGACGATGATTTACGCAATGAATGCACCCTCCAGTCGAGAAAGACCTGGGACGAGCCCACGAGAAAGGAATATGTTTCACGCTGACAAGCGCACGTGGAGTTTAAACAATGCAGTATGGCTACAGGTATGGCTACGGACACGCCTCAATGCATGTCCAAACTATGGCCTCTGTACCTTAGTAGATCATGGTTGGAGCAGGGGTTGAAGGGTTGAGAATACGTAAGCGCATGTGGAGAATGTAATCTTGTACCGCTGATGAGTCACTCCTTACGACATCAGTTTCGCCCACCTTCACCACCCAGCACCCATTTGAATCAGTGCTGTGCGATTACGCCGTAATCCGATTTTTGTGTAAGGGCCCAATTCCACTTGTCACCGGAACGCGGAAATGGCATGCCAGCTCACCCTCCCCAATTCCACTTGTCACCGGAATGGCACCGGAACGCCAGCGTGGCGCCAGCGTGGCGCTGCCGTACCCGTTAAGTGCCATATTTTGCATCGCTCCTAATTTGCAGATATCGATCTCCCTTAAAAACGTACTTTTACTCTCCAACGTTTCAGTCAAATGACATGGCATTATTTGCCAACGTTGGCAAGTGAGTGACGTCATTTTTTCCGAAGTCCGTCATCTTTGAAGAGGAGCGCATGCCATTAAATACTTGCATTACTTGCTATTTATCGACCTCGATTCCGATCGTACCAAGTGCCCAGAGGGCCTCCATGGAAGCGGGGGTGTTGCAGGCGAGGGTGGACTAATCGCTGCTGCAGCCCATCCTGAGGCGCGATTATCTAAAGCAGCAGATCCTACTTTTACTGGTATGAAGCGTGCCTGAACCTCTGCCTGCTATAAGAGCATTTACTGCATTTTGGTGTGCAGTTTCGGCCCACATGCACAGCATTGAGCCAGCTAACAAAGCTTCCCACCCTTTTGGGCAACATCTTGCATGCATGCGCAGCTTTCACCAGTACTGACAGCCCCCGAATGCATGCACAGCCCCCCGCATGCATGCACGGTACCCCGCCCGCTTGCTCTGATGGACTGTAAAAACTTCACAAAACTTCACCGCTTGCATGCACAGCTCCCACCCACATACACTCTGCCTACATGCACACACCCATGCCCACATGCACAGCATCCCGCCTGCTTGCGGAGCGCCTCACACGCCTACGCATTCCTTGCATGCACATGTCCATGCCTGCATTCACAGCACGTAGCCGCGCTCGCGACCCTCCACCTGCATTCTCAGCTCCTTCCCACATGCAAACACCCCGCCCGCATGCACACTACCCCCGCTTGCACGCACAGCCGCCTGGCGCCTGCCAATATGCTCTGCACCTCGCCCTCATAAACGGTCTTTCAACCACATGAGCCATCCCCTACCCGTGTACACAGTCCACACCCCCATGCACATTTCCCGCACGCACGCACGGCCCCCCAGTCCCCCATCGGCTTTCACTGTTATCCACCCATAGACACAGCCCGTATGCACAGGCCCCCACTTGTATGTACTGTTACTCCCATCCGCTGGTACTGCCCCCCATCCCCATTCACATTCCGCATTCTGCAGACCCCCACCTGTATGCAATGTTACCCCCATCCGCCCGCACGGTCCCCCATCCCCCATCTGCATACGCTGTTATCCACCCATAGGCACTGCCCGTATGCACAGTCCCCCATCTGTATGCGCAAGTCCCGCCCAAATGGGCGGCTCTCCGCCCGTATGCGCAGCCCCACGCTTGCACGCACAGCCCCCCATCCGCATTCCCAACCCGTAAGCTATGTGCCCCGCCAACATATGCAGACTCTCGTCCACGTGCACATTCCCGCCCGCCCACACAGTCCTCCACCCGCATTAATTGTTAACAGCGCCCTGCCGTATGTGTAGCTCTCCATTTGCATTTACTGCCCTACGACCGTATGTTTGTACAGCCTGTCCGGATGTACAGCCCCCGTCCGTATGCGCACAGCCCGTATGCATATTGCATAAACCATGGCAAGCATGCACAGACCCTAGCCTGCATGCACATGCATGGGTCACTGCATTTGGGCGGGGAATGTGCATTCGGGCGGGAATGTGCATCACAGCAACCCGTCCTCACGTGCAGCGCATGCCGGCATGCTCATGCCCCTGCTCGAAGCTGTTAGTGAGGCAGAAGGTTGTGAGGCAGACCCTTTAGAAACAGCAAGCCATGTTGTACATTTATTCATTAGCCGAGACGAGTGCAAGCTCCATTGGGAGCTTGCATTTGAATGTGTTACGGATATGCGAGCGGCTAGCGGAGTTCTTGCGGTATGTGGGTGTGCCATTCAGAGAACCAGCTGCTATCATGGCCACCCCTGCTGCCCCTACAGCCCATGTAGCCCCTGCAGCCCCAGCAGCCTTCCTCCCCCAGGTTCATCTGAAGAGAGCATGTCCGCATCAGTCCAGGAGGCAGCTCTTTACATTGGCACTAGCCCAGAAATCTTGATAGCTTTTGTGCAGCCTTTGGGCCTAGATGGAAGGAATTTGGCATGGGCCATCTACCAGACTACCCCCTAGGAGTGGAGTCGACCAAGTTCGCAGTGGGTGTCATTGCGCGCGTCATGATGCGCAACCTGCTCAGTCGGGTCTCATCCCCACCTTTTATTTTGTATTTTTTAAGCGGATTCACTATGCAGACTATATTGCCTAGCCATGCCCTTTGTTTCATGATGTTTGAGGCACCTTCATTTTGCTTGATACGCACGAGACATGCCTCTCAAGGCTTTGAGCGGGGCTTCTGACTGAAATCTTGGTTTCCTGTTTTCCCCTCGAAAATTGTATAGTTCAGGATTCATGTGACGGTATTACGGCTTCAGATTTATTTCATCACAATTACGCTGATTTGCTCCAGGTATGCCACTCTAGGAGACCCAAGCAAGGCTGAATACTGAAATTTTAATTATGCTGATGCACCCTAGACATGCCACTCTAGGAGACCCGAGGAGGTCTCTAGACTGAAATCTTAATTATGCTGATGCGCCCAGGTATGCACCATAGGAGACGTGAGCAAGGCTTTAGACAGAAATCTTAATTATGCTGATGCGCCCCAGGCATGCCACTCTAGGAGACCCAAGCATGGCTCCATACTGAACCTTAATTATGCTGATGCGCCCCATGCATGCCACTCTAGGAGACCCAAACAGGGCTCCATACTGAACCTGAATTATGCGGATGCGCCCCAGACATGCCACTCTAGGAGACCCAAGCATGGCTCAATACTGAACCTTAAGCATGCTGATGCGCCCTAGACATGCCACTTTAGGAGACCCAAGCAGGGTTTTAGACTGGAATCTTAATTATGCTGATGCGCCCTGGACATGCCACTCTAGGAGATAGACGTGAGCAATGCTGTAGACTGAAATCTTAAATATGTTGATGAGCCACAAGCATGCCACTCGAGGAATCCCAAGCACGGGGTTAAACTGAAATCTAATTTGTGTCGATGCTTCTAGGCTTGCCACTCTAGGAGACCCAAGCTGGGCTGTAGACTGGAATCATAAATGCACTGATGCACCCCCAGCATGTTACTCTAGAAGACCCAAGCTGGGTTGAAGGTTGAAATCTTGAGTGTGGATCCCTGTGATACTGTTATGCCATTGAGGGATACTGTTGCTAAGCCACTTTCACTGGGTAAGGCTGTTGAGTCAAGTTCAAAACCACTATATTACATGACGGAAACCTCAATATTGGCGGAAATACGAGCCAAGCATAGACAACTGAAGACAGGCTGAAGTTTTTTTGTCACTTCGCAAAGAAGCGCTCCCCTGACTCCTTCTCCCTCTGAACTGTGTTCATGTGGTGCACACAGTACCGCATGCACAGAAGGAAAACAATATGAGACATGTATCCGCAGTTGCTCTCCAAACTCCTGATAAGTTTTGGTGAATGCCCGGAGCGGTCGCTGCGCATCCTAGCGAAAGCAGCCCTCAAGTCATCAAGCTTCTCCTCAGAGATACCAGCAGAGTAGCTGCTGTCTTGCACGAGGGCTAGCCGTGATATACGGTGGCTATGGTCCTGGACAAAGCATCTGTCCTTGAAGCTTGACCCCAAAACAAGCGGCGCCTCAAGATCTGCCAAACAAGGGGCCGCGATGCAACACCGGTCATGGTGAAATCCAATTGTGATACCATCATACTGCTGCATGATGACGTCAAGCGTGGCACGCCGAAAGAGCGGCGACTCGTTGCTGAGCAAGCGCTGCTTTGCTGTTGCAACAACGGCCGCAGTGACCTCTATGGAGCCTGTCATCGGCACTATGTGATACCTTCGAAGGGCATGAATGGTAGAACTGAGCAAAGGGAGCAGGTGCAATGTGCCAAACCTTGACCATCCTACGGCCGGTGGCCCGGGCAAAACAGGGCTTGATGCACGTGGATCCCCGGGCCTTAGCTGAATCACAGTAGAGGCTCCCTAAAATAAACACGTGTAGCATACCCTGGGTTGCACCTTGTTTGCAAGTGGCAGTTCAGGATATCTGACTGACCTGAGCAGCAAGTTGCGGTAGAAGTATCATCAGCCGATACATTGCGCTGACCAGTCACACATGACCTCATACGAGAAGAAGCACATGGGGCTGTACCTAAGCGGGGTAAGGGAAAGAGAAAGTGATACATTACAAAGGCTTGATCCATGGCATGCTCTGTTTAAATCCACTCGTGATGTACATTTGCCCCTGTTTATAGAAAAGCTTGGGGTTAGCGAATTTACAGTCTAGCCCAGGGCAAATTTACCTCAGCAAGGAGAACTCTGATCCATCTGCCTCGAAACGCCCAGGCGGGATAAAAGCACGGTGCATACGGGTATGCAACTTGACCTTCAGCAGTCCACCCAACCTGAAGACGCCACATGTCATGTCAGGCAGCTTCTGGTCCCCCCACGAGATATGGCCGCATGTCTGGCCACACCTCTTTGCAGAGCAGCTGTGAGTCGTTAGCCCCTCCTCTGTCATGGATCACGCAGTGAAATCATCGCCGGTATTCTCGCAGATGCGGACCAGATCCTCCCGTGAACTGCAGCCAGTAAGAATGTTCATGACTCGTGGATCCTTGACTGGGTTCTCTAGCATACAGTCACGAGAGATGCTGCAATATTGGCAGGCGGGGGGTAGTGCATGTGCGGTCGGGGTGTTTGCATGTGGGAAGGAGCTAAGAATGCAGGTGGAGGGTCGCGAGCGCGGCTACGTGATGTGAATGCAAGCGAGGACCTGTGCATGCAAGGAATGCGCATGCGTGTGGGGCGCTCTGCAAGCAGGCAGGATGCTGTGCATGTGGGCAGGGGTGTGTGCATGTAGGCAGTGTGCATGTGGGTGGGAGCTGTGCATGCAAGCGGTGCGCATGTGGCCGGGGGGTAGTCCGGTAGTGCATGCAAGCGGGCGGGGTAACGAGCATGCATGCGGGGGGCTGGGCATGCATTCAGGGGCTGCCAGTGCTGGTGGAAGTGGGGCATGCATGTAATATGTTGCCCAAAAAGGGTGGGACGCTGTGTTCGCTGGCTCAATGTGCATGTGGGCTGAAACTGCACACCAAAATGCAGTGAATGCTCTTGTAGCAGGCGAAGGTTCAGGCACGCTTCATACCAGTAAAGTAGTACCTGCAGCTTAAGATAATCGCTCCTCATCAGGATGGGCTGCAGCAGCGATTAGTCCACCCTCGCCTGCAACACCCCCGCTTCCATGGAGGCCCTCTGGGCACTTGGTACGATCGGAATCGAGGTCGATAAATAACAAGTAATGCAAGTATTTAATGGCATGCGCTCCTCTTCAAAAATGATGGACTTCGGAAAAAATGACGTCACTCACTTGCCAACGTTGGCAAATAATGCCATGTCATTTGACTGAAACGTTGGAGAGTAAAAGTACGTTTTTAAGGGAGATCGATACCTCTAATTTGCGCGATGCCAAAATACTTCGCATCAACGCTCCGACAGCGTGCATAACTTCGTTCTCATCTTCAAATTTTCATCGCCGTCATCTTTCGTTCGTTCCGAATACTCCTTTTCGCCCGTTCCTGCTGCCATGGCCGACGCATATCCTTAACAGGAGCATCATTTGAATCTTTCCCGCGTAGAAGTTGGCACCGATCTGGCCATCCCAATGGCGAATTTCGACGCGTGCCCCCTAGCAGTCCCTCCGATCGCCTGGGCTATCGTTTATCAGCGGCCTGCCATTTGCTACACCCAACTTCGACAGTGCCAGGGCATCCCTTGCTGCACGTACCTTGCAACTCGACATTTGTCAAGCATGACTATCATGCTCAGGGAGACAAGTAGACAGAACACTCTAGATACACGAAGCGATAAGGCAAATGCCTGACAGGTTGTTCACTAGAGAGAGTCGGTCTCAGCAGTACCCGAACACGTTCCGGATACAAGTGGAATTGCGTTTCAAGTATTTTCATCCAGCGTGGCAGAAGCCTCGCCCAACCAGATAAACCGCCACCGGAACGCGTTCCGGTGAGCGCCCAAGTGGAATTGGGCCCTAAGTAATTACGGTCAATTACGGCGTAACACGTAATTGCGCGCAAGTAAGGCTTTTTAGCTTACACGCAATTAAGAGCGAGCTGTAATCTAGACCGCAAGCACGTTCCAGTAGATTTCTGGCTTTGGGGGACATCAGTCATACATTTTCGAAGGTGGGAAGTTGCAGATCGTTGTGCGTCAACTCATAAGAAGATATCGTGAAGATCAGAACAACTTCCAAGTTAACGTGTCACGACTTTTCGTCAATTGGCGGGTGGGTTCCGAGCCAAAAACCCCATTTGCGGTCCATAACCATGGTTTCGTCTGTGATTTGATTGAATTTTGAATGCACCTACCTCCACACCTGCCTCGAACTGACGGCGAGTGCCGTGCGAAGGTGTCTTCCACAAATGTGCACCTCGAGGACATAGGGCCTCATTCCAAAAGAGCCTTTTGCGACGCCGAATGGGATTAGGCGTCGTGCTACCAATTCCACCGGGGTGCCGAAAGTTATATTTTTGAATGTAGAAAGCCTGGAAAGAGTGAAGCGAGTAAGCGACGCTTATATTCAAATTTCTGGGGACATCGCATGTAGGTCCACCACCAGTCCACCACCATGTTGCCCCTGGTGTTGCTTATCGTCCCAACGACGCCTAGTTCACCACGTCAAGCACTTCCCACCCCTGCTCGTGACGTCAGACCTGGTCAGATTCGTCCTGATCTCCTCGATCTTCTCATGTGTGACGCATTACATGTCGGGGAATCGTTTGGCCCCATTGATCTTTCTCAATGGCCTGGCGCCCTGGCTCACCCAACTCAGCAGTCGATCTGATTGTGGACAGTGCGTGCTTGGAAGCCCTGAGCCACAAATAACGGTGGCCGATGCTTCGTCTCCATTTGCAAACAGACGCCATAGTAGATACTCCTGGTAGATACAAGCATAGGAAAGGGAGCTAGGAGGGGAATCTGGGGCAAGGATTCAAACGACCCGGGGTTCCCTGACATGATGGGACCCGAATGTCGCGCTTGAAAAAAGGAGCAGGTTTTGGGTCCCAAAATAATCCAGGTGCGCGTGCACGGAGTAAGGTACTTTTTGCCTGCGAGACGATTTCGATATATTAGTTCTCAACAGGGGTGCGCGGACCCTGTCCAGTTTTACGGTACCGTAAAGCCGGGTAGACTTCCCTCTAATTAATTAATGATTGGGGTGCATGGACTTGGATGCGTGATAATATACATTCAAAAATCGGCGCTGCGCGGAGTGTTAGCCAGGTGCCCACTGCCTGGCCTGGTGCCGCTGAGCGGAGTGTCAGCCAGGTGAAATTGATACTATCGTACCTGATGCGCGGCGTTGAAAAAGGAGAGTAACTAAACATGGATCCTTGGCTAAACGATCTGCAAAATTTTCGACGATGCGCGGCCGTTTAAAACTATTTTTTGGCTGCGCGACAAAAATTTAAATTAAATGTTTTGGGAGTGCGCGGACCCTATTTGGTGTTACGATACGGACATTTCCGAAAGACGAGCGGGGTGTCCTTTTACTCCCATACCGGCAATCGTGATTAAACTTTGAAATTATGCCAGATTCTTTTTCCTACCTTGATATATGATATAATGTTAATATATTTTTCTTTCCTGGACATCCCTATCTTTTCACCTTTGGTGTGCGTGAGAGGGCCCGCCTCATCCTCCACCTTCGGTTGAAGAGCCTCGGCGTTACCTCCTCGATCTCAATTTGAGTCCCAGACGATGAGTGCGCAAAAGCGCCTTTGCACCCAATTTGAGTCCCAGGCGGTAAGCGCGCTTAAGCGTAAGCACCCGCCCTCACACCTAAGGTACGGACCTCACGAGGTTCGGCGACGCCTACCGTAATGTTTAGGTGAAATACGACGCCAGAAAATAGCGACTTCAAAGGCGTGTGTCGACGCCTAATATTTAAGTCAGATTTAGTGTCGCTTCTGTGGTGGAACGAGGCTCATAATTCCCATGTGGTTTCTGACGCGGACCACCCGACGTGAACAGCGCGCTGGGCAGCTGGGACGATCGTAGTTCATGTTGTACATGGGATCACCATCAAGTGCACATTATGATTAATGGCCATTGCCATACTGGGTTCTACAGCAACATCAACTACTGCTCAGTCGCGGGCAAGTGCTACAGCAGGGACATCTGCAGTCAAGATATTGGGGTGAGCACTGGAGCACTGGAGCACTGCACTGGAGGACGGGGCTAGCGATCGGGAGACTAGAGGAGTGAAGGAGGGCTGTGCAGAGGACTAAGCGGATGAGCAGGCAGGGGGCTAGACTGGCCCAGTGGGGAATTATGCGTTGCGCTTAATTAGCACGTCTTGGGCATCTGAGATGAATAGCTGGCCATTATGCGCCTCGCGTGGCGGGAGATTTCATACTAATTCAAATTTGGAGGGAACTGCAACGCCCGATGACGACGACGATTTCGACTTCACATTCGTCGCGTCCCGACACCGGAAGATGTGTTGCTGACTCGCTGGCTTGCTGTTTTCCCACGTTTCTCCACGCAATGGGATACGAGTGTTAGTAACAGCCTAATTGCACTGCGATGTACATGCTAAAACATGAATGCGATGATGTAGGTACGATTGCATACTCACAGGGACGCGGGCGGGCCGCGGGCAGTGACCAGCATCGGCTGGCAGTGGGAGGTATGAAGTGTGTGAACACAGTTTGAATCCCAGCTGTCATCTGTGACATGCACTGTCCCTGGCAGTCATCGCTGTTCACTCTCTGGCTCGCGGTTTCCTCTCGCTGTTCCACTCGATATGATATAATAGCTAACAGTGGCTAAATACACCAGCGATCTAGATGTTCGCATTCATACGAGGTCGTGGTGACGAGCGTTGGCCAGCGATGACTGGTTGACGACGCGTCGGTTGCTGTCGGTTTGTACATCAAAATGCGTACGCGACGAAATTGTACATGAAAATGGGCTCTTGATTAATAGACCGGGGCATAAACGCACGATTCGGCCAGCTACGAAAGCATTGCATAAAAGAATGCGAGGTGCGCGCGATAAATGCCGAGCGTGCATAAACAATTGTCAGCGCCAAAAATGTGGGGCTGCCGGTTGAGCACCCGTGTCGGAGCGACTTTGCAGGACGCAGGTTCTTGAAGCTGCCCACAGGCAGAACCTGAATTGCTGCTGACACAAATGAAGACAAACGCATTTCAAACTTTAACAACCCGCAATTTGATAAACACATGATACAATCCCAAAGCAACGCAAGATTAACATGAAGGCAGAAACAAGAGATCGAAAACAAAAAATCGATGCAGCATATGCATATGAGGACATGGCTAGCGATAAAGCCGAAAAGAAGCGCATGCCACAACGCAACGAACACATCGACTGAGCCAGCCCTCAGCAGTAGCACCAGTGAAAGCAGCACGGCAGCGTGAGCACCGTTGAGAACCCGCCACGCCCCTTAACGTTAGCGTAAACCCCAGAACCTATATCCTGAACCTATTGGGTATCGTTCGCCAGAACGTTATTTTCTCAGTCAATACTTTAAAAACCCAGAACGATATTTGTTCTCTCCAGAACGACGCCATTCATCGTTCTGAACGTTCTGGTGTTTTTAATTCCGTCGAAAGCCCTGTGTACCTCGTCGTTCTGGCGTTCTGGCCGTTCTGGCCGTTCAGACCGTTATGGTGTTTTTAATTCGAAAGCCCTAGTTACCTCGTCGTTCTGGCGTTCTGGCCGTTCTGGCCGTTCTGGTGTTTGAAATTCGAAAGCCCTAGGCACCTCATCGTTCTGGCGTTCTGGGCGTTCTGGTGTTTTTAATTCGAAAGCCCTGGGTACCTCGTCGTTCTGGCGTTCTGGCCGTTCTGACCGTTCTGGTGTTTTTAATTCGAAAGCCCTGTTTACCTAGCCGCCCCCCGACCCCCCCGCTAAAGAAAACTAATCAGGGGGCTAGCCGCCCCCCGGACCCCCCGCTAAAGAAAACTAATCAGGGGGCTAGCCTCCCCCCGAAACCCCCGCTAAGGAAAACTAAGTCCTAAACCATAAACCAACCCTTAACCATAAACTAAACCTAAAACCTTAACCCTGAACTCTAAGCGAACTCTACACTAACCTCTAAGCCCTAAACCCTTACCGAAACTAAACCCTGAACACTAAACTCTAAGCAAACTAAACCCTGAACCCTAAAGCACAAGCGAACTAAGCCGTAAACCCTAAACCTTAAGCAAATATAAACCCTAAGCACCGAACATTAAACCATCCCAAGCGAACTAAATCCTAATCCCTAAACTATTAGCCTTAGGTTGGGTTGCCAGAACGGCAAAAATGGCCAGTACAGCTATAATGGTTTGATCGGGTGTGTGAAGTTGGGAGGAGGGTGAAATGGTCAGAACGGTTAGAACGGCTAGAACGGCGAAGTGTCGTGGGAAGGGTTTTCAAACTAGCCAGAACGGCTAGAACGGCTAGAACGGTGAGTGTGGCGAGGTGTGGAGGGAATAGCCAGGAACAAGATTCCTGTCCTTCCCCCTCAGGTAAAGAATGCATACCATGGCAATTCCAGAGTATGAACACGTGAAGTTTGTAAAGTTTTTACAGTCCAACGGGGCATCACATTTGATGCATGGGACTTGTGCCCGTAAACCGGTACAGGCACTAAATACGCTAGGACAGCGAGCGAAAACCAGTGACCCCCATGGGCAAGCAACCAACACACAACCACTCAGCAGTAGCGTGGGAATGAACCCCATAGTGCAGAAGATTAGCCCCAGCCATAGAACATGACGTGGGTGCGAAAGAGTTCGGTTGGACGCCTCCTAGGAAAATTAAGAAGGAAAGAAGAAGATCTAAGTGAAATTGTATGAGTCTGTGTAAAAACTGTGACATCCCTAGTACGTGTGACATCCCTACTGCGTTAGGAGCGCGCACGCAACACTGTTTATTTTAGGGTTTCCGATTAAAAGTCCCATACCCGAAACCTTAAAATCCGGCTCAATTAAGGGGGCTCAGCTGCACTTCACGTATAAATAACCGATTTTGATCTGCGGGGCCGCGGCCGAGCCTCCTGCCCCCTACCTAATCCAGCCAGCAGCAACACATCTTCTCCGGATTTGGCTCGCGGTTTGATTTGATCTGCTGGGCCGCGGCCGAGGGGATCCTCTAACAGAGAAACCAAACCAACAGTACGGCACACGTTTGCTTCACGGTTCTTCGAGTTGTACCGGGCCAGGCTTGGGTTGGATGCCCTGGCTTTTGTGGACGACGTGGTAGATTTCGTTGAGGCGTAGACGTTTTCAGATGCTGGACCTCCCTTCCAGTCTTTTTTCCCAGCCTTTGTCCGTCTCCCCACTTTTCTTCCCCCCTGGCCCCTTGTGTTGGTTCCTTTCTTTCCTCCCAACCTAATACTTAGGCGCCCACGCGGCTAGGTGTTTTTAGCAGGGTCCAGAGGTGTAACGTCATTGACATGTTTGCTTGCCTAATGCCCTGGTGGCCAGAAGGCAAGCCCTTGCCATAATCCTCTCTTACTCGTTCCATAGCAGCCCCAGTGGTTCAATTCAGGCTCAGGCCGTGACATGTAGGCATGGATGTATGGGTGGCGCAAGCCCACAAGCTAGCGGCAGCAGGGTGGCAGCCACGAGGTCCAAGACACCGCATGCAGTTACAATGAGAATTACCTACAACATAGAAGCGTTTCCCCATGCCGCCGACATGATTGTCTTCTCAATTCTCTCGTTCTAACGCTCCTATTTCCAGGCTCGAAAACATGGTAAGGTTCTGCAACACACTCACTTGTATCCCTCTGTCGGTTTTGCTGGCCTCAACCAGACCTCAGCCAGATATTCTGGTTATGGGGCTGGCATGGGGCGGCTTCCCTCTACGCATGCTCCGTGCGCCGGGCCGAGGCAGGACTGCTAACCCTGAAATAAACTGCATTGACCTTATTTCAGGGCAAATCCTATTATCTTGTTAAATATGATGTCAGGACCGTTGACCAAGGTGTAAGTGAGTAGTTGATACTCCTTGAGCTTGGGAAAATGGAGACCAACCGCCACGCAAAAGATGGCGATGGGCAGCATTTGGAAGACATACTTGCGGGTGAAGTATTGCCAAGTGAGAAACTTGAAGAGGTTGCCTCCATAGGCTGCCGCGAGCGCCTCCCACCACAGCCTCCGCCATGCTCTCCAATAACCTTCAAACATATTTAAACAGCCCATACAAAACGTGCAGATTGACGATGACGAAGATTTGTAGCGGAAGGTTTCTTACCCTCTTCCACCTGGCGACCCAGAAGGATAGCGGCGGGGTCCTCCTCAACAATCCTTGCCCTCTCAGCCTTGGCGGCCTCCGCAACCAGCTCAATCTTCTTCTTCTCAGCTGCAAAAGTGGTGGTAATGCACAACTGAAAACAATGGTGGTGTTGAAACAAAAGGATGATGGGCTCCATAACACATTCCGGCCTCCATCCGGAGGCCGCATCCGTGACCAGCCAAACTACTTGGGACGCCGGCCAGAGGCCGGACCAGGTTTTGTCCCATTGGCCCTAAGACAGCTTGCAGAAATCGGCCAGGTAGCTGACAAAAAGGCAGGCATTGGAACCACAAACATGGCAGTAATTGTAGTTAGGGGGCAAGGCACAAGACGGGAGGATAGGACCCTCAAATGTCCAGTCGGAGGCCCTAAGTGCGGCCAGCCATGCTCACTTGGCCTTTTTAACTAAAACCCTCGAATCTAGAACCCTGAACCCTAGGCCAGATCATGAGGCCGGTCCATGTTTTGGTGTAAGACCCATCGACAGCCGCATCGCGAAGCTTCCCACGGAAGGCGGACAAGTGGTTGGACAAAAAACTAGAGACATGGGGATGAAGGGTGTGGAAGTCTATGGTTAGAGCAGGTTTTAGGGTTTTAGATTTTTAGGGTTATGGTTACAGAACACCGGGAAATTTGACGATTTGAACCCACTCCTAACCGTTGAAGCAAGCACCCACCTGCTTCGAGGACAGCTTCGGCAGCCGAGAAAGTAAGGCCGCACCCCTACGTCAGCCCCATGAAAGTGGCTCGAATGAGGTCGTCCACAGTATTGTAATCGCCACGCACCAGGCCACGAAGGTGTGATTCAAATCGTGGTATCTCAGAGTCGCGAACGCCCAGTTTCTGCAACAGGCCACGCATGTGCTTACGGTCTGCGCTTTTGACAGTCCCCACATCAGAACCTGACAAAGACATGGCCAACATGCTCAGTTTCACTTCAAGCAGCCGAGGGGAAAGGTCGACAACTTCCAACAAAAGCTTATCCCACCTGATAGAGATGGGGAGGGCTCTCTTGAAGCTTGCAACAAGGCCGGGCCCCGTCTGGCGCCTGTTCAGAAAATTCAAGAAACAACAGAATATAAAGATGGTTTGGCAACACGGTCATCACTTCTTCATATTATATTCGCTTGAGATGCGCAACCTGAACATTGGTTGACTAATGAAGTAATGTGATTGCATCAAAGCAAACACAAGAGAAAAAACAAGACCGATTTGAATGCCAGACCGGACCTCCGGAAGGGGGAATGTTGCTGACCACAACAGGGATCAAGCATGCACTCACTTGAGGCACCAGGTAACGAATCATGCATTGACGGACAAGAACTTTAATCCTGATCAAGGGGAGACTGAGCCATTGCGGTTGGTTTCCTGTTTTTTTTGGGGTGCTTACAAAGGCTCATGTCCATGTGAGAGCTGACAATTGGCCCATAGTAGCACAGAACGTACATTTTGGCTGGCACGTGTGGGGAAAAGAGACAGGCGGTAGCAATAGGCAAGAGTCAGGCCTGTGCGACTACTGAGTGTTGCACCGTGCACCAGCATTCACTGAGTACCGCAGGCTTCGGGGGAATCCATGATGGGTCACACATGGTTCAGCATCTGCCCCTTCCACACATGCCCCTCCCGCGAAACCCACCTCCCCCTGCTGCCCCCGCCGCCGCCCCTGCCGCAGCAAGCAAAAAGCAACAAAAAACGCTGTCAGAAAATGATTAAATCTATCAAAGTATATTTGGAGACATTTTGGGCAGCATGCACTGCGCACCAGCAGCAGGGGGTGCTCCTGAGCAGGGCAGAGGGCGGCCACGAAGGGTATGGCAGGGAGGGCACGCCATGGCAGGGGAGGCATGCGGCTGAGCAAAATGCATGCGGCGAGTGCACTGGTTGGAGGCACATGTGGTGTTGCAGGGCAAGGAAAGGGGCGCAGGCTGCACACTCCTCTGCGGGCAAACCCATCCAGCCGAGCAAACCCCATGCACATGCTCATGTGGTATGTCAGGATTCATCTGGGGTTAAGGGATGTAGGGAGTAAGTTGGCAGAGGCCAGGGCCCATGCCGCTTCTTCCCTATCTCAGATTTAGCTATGGGATTTGCTCCTACATCACTGTGCAGTCGGGCCTTCAGGGGGCGCGGGGATGGGGCAGGTTGGGAGGACCTTCAGCGTTTATTTTACTTAAGTTTGGCTCCTTGTCAGCTACTTGTCGGCTACACTCCGGCCTCCGGCCAGTGGCTCCAGATGAGACCATGCTTGTTGCCTGGGGCCTCTGGCTGGAAGCCAGATTGTAGCTGTAGAACACCTGACAGGCCACAACAGACTTCTTGTTCAAAGGCTCTTGCCTAGCCTCATATGCACCGAAGCAGGCACGAGCGGGGCACTTCGCCAGCAAGTGACAAGTTTCTTCCAACCTAATGAACGTTGGCATGTTCATGGCATGCACGGGCATGCTGAATAAAGTTGACAAGCGGCATGGTGATGACAAGGCACGCACCATGAATGACCACATATAGCGCATCAACAGATGGTAAGACATCAAGGTAATGGAGCCACAGCCATTACCGTATGGTGGATGAAATGTAGCCCACATGCGGCATGTATGTGACAACACTGAGCATGCATGCATGCACAGCCAAGAGTGACACAATGTGGTGTTGATGCATGGGCAGTCCGGCCCATGCGCGTGCCTCTACCCACCAAAAACCGATTGCCAAAAGAGAACTTCGTTCAAAACGGTTGCAACCTCCCCGGTACTGTTCCCAACCCTGTCAATCTTGTTATTGATCTATGAGCACGCGGGACTACGCGTATCCCTCCTGCCAAATCAAAAGCTCACCTTCCATAGGAGGCGCCATCGCCGCGACCACCACCGGAGCTACTGCAGGCAACAAGGATCAAACTACCTTCAGGAAATGATGCAATCAAGCTTATTAGTCTTTAGTAGGATTTGCTTCTGAGTATCTGCGAGTGATCGCCCAAATTAAGGAGGGAGGCCATGTACGGGCGGGCCCGGCAGCGACTGGGGTCATGAACAACCTAGGGGCTGTAAGAATCCAAGGATGTTGTTTAAGGTGTGCTCTAGGGTATGGCAGGGAGGTGCTTCAGGGGAGGGGCACAGCAGTTTAGGGGGGGGGGGGGTAGAAGTGAAGGGGGGGAGGAGACAGTATATTATGTCTGTGTGGGTGGCGGGGGGGGGCGGTAGATTTGGGGAGGAGGAGGCAACTGATTAGGGTGGCTCGTGTGCATCCCCCAGGTCCATGCAGGGAGGTTCATGTGCATCCCTCAGGGAGCGCAGGGTTCCAAATATGGGGGGGGGGCAGGTTGTGGGGGACCTTCAGCATTTCTTTTAAATATCATTCAGCTACTTGTCAGCTTCTTGTAGTCTACTCTCCGGCCTCCAGCCAAGTTTAGGGTTTAGGGTTTAGGGTTTACCGTTTAGGGTTAACCCTAAACCCGAAACCCTCCGGCCGGAGGCTCCAGTTGTGACCAAGCATGTTCCAAGGGCCTCCAGCCGCAAGTCGGTCTAGGTTTGGGGTCTACCGGGCCCTTGGCGGCTGCGTGGAGGCCTGCCAAAGGTGGTCTAGGGGGATGGCGGCAGCAGCTAGGGGGATGGCGGCAGCAGGGAGGGGTCGGCGTGAGGCAGAGCACTCAAAGGGGGTGCAGGCGGTGTGAGCGCACGAGTCACAGGGAGGCTCAAAGTGTAGCCTCATGCGCATTGGGTATCCACCAACTGAGGCTGCTGTCACAATAGATCAGGGCATCTGGCGGAGGGCCCATGGAGCTTCATGGATGACGGCACGAGTAGCTGGGCAGTCAGCCCATGGAGGCACCGCGCTTCACTGACGTACAGCCTTTTCCTGCAGCCCCGGGCAGGCTGGGGGGGCTGGCTGGGGGGGGGCAGGACTTGGGGGGGGGGCAGGCTGGGGGGGGGGGGCTGCCTGGGGGGGGCGGGCTGGGGGGAGTGTGTGGCCGGGGGGGTGAGGCCACGGTGGGTCAGGCCGGGTGAGTTAGGCCGGGTGAGTCAGGCCAGGGGGGGGTGAGGCCAGGGGGGGTCAGGCCAGGTGGGTCAGACCGGGGGGTGGGTCAGGTCGGGGGGTCGAAATGGAGGGCTCAGTGGGGCAATCATGGGGGGAGAGGCTGGTCCAACTGTGGGCATGCCTCGGGGCTGGAGGGCTCAGTGGGGCAATCATGGGGGGAGAGGCTGGTCCAACTGTGGGCATGCCTCGGGGTCTGGAGGGCTCAGTGGGGCAATCATGGGGGGAGAGGCTGGTCCAACTGTGGGCATGCCTCGGGGGCTGGAGGGCTCAGTGGGGCAATCATGGGGGGAGAGGCTGGTCCAACTGTGGGCATGCCTCGGGGGCTGGAGGGCTCAGTGGGGCAATCATGGGGGGAGAGGCTGGTCCAACTGTGGGCATGCCTCGGGGGCTGGAGGGCTCAGTGGGGCAATCATGGGGGGAGAGGCTGGTCCAACTGTGGGCATGCCTTGGGGGCTGGAGGGCTCAGTGGGACAAAGAGGGCAGCCATGAGGATTGGAAGGAGCTCAGGCATTCAGGCACAGCAACCTAGGGGGCCACGACGGCAGGAGAAGAAGGGGCCCTTCAGCAGTTTTTTATTAGTTGAGGTTCAGCTACTTAACAGCTACACTCCGGCCTCTGGCCCAAACTGTGGCCAGGCATGCTGCTAGGGCCTCCGGCCGGTGGCCGGTCTAGGTTTGGCGTCTTACTGGCCTTTGGCGGCCGCGGGGAGGCCAGCCGACAACTCGTGGGAGGTAGGCGGTCCCTCCAAACAGCGCTACAATTTGAGAAAGGGGGCCCGGGGACCCTGCCCCCACTTGCCTACCACACTGTTGTTAGCGCCCACGACGCCCCCAAGGCGCCAGGAAGGCGCATGGGGGGAGGAGGGCGCTTGCAGTGGGGCAGGCCAGCAGGGGGACGGCGGAAGCAAGGAAGGGTGGGGGGACTCATGGGAGGTGCATGCAGTGCGAGTCGCGCACCCCTCCGCGGGGATCCAAATGCGGGTGGGTGGGGCAGGGGTGGGAGAAGAGACGGGCCGCGCTTGTGTCCTGGGTGCGGTGGGTCCCAGAGCTCAAAACAGGTATCATTAAGTGCCCCACCCACCCTTCATGCCCAACCAGCGCCTTCTCCGCGAAGGGCTGGGCATCAGCGAGGATCGGTCACTTTGGACTCTTCCCCAATGTGCAATGGGAGGTGGGGGGGAAGGAGGATAGGGCGAGAGGAGCACCCCCGCTGCCACTGCAGTCAGAATGACACAAACATGCAAAAAGCAGCATGCCCTAGTCACATCTGGGCCTCTGGAGCCTCCGGCCGGAGGCTGGAGTGTAGATGCCATGTTAAGGGTAGACCAAAGGGAATGAAATGCAGAGAAAGGCAGGTGGGACAGCCCAAGAGCCCCAGGATGTGCCCAGAGTGTGTGCCTACTTTTGCCAAGGGAAAAATGCATGGTATGGATTCGGGGATGCCCCTGTGTGTTTCCCCCCAAGATAGAAGGAAGCAAGCAGGGCCTTCAGCAGTTTTTTATTAGTGAGGCTCAGCTACATGACAGCTACACTCCGCCCTCCAGCCCAAACTGTGGCCAGGCATGCTGTTAGGGCCTCCGGCCGGTGGCCGGTCTAGGTTTCGGGCCTGACTGGCCCTTGGCGGACACGGTGAGGCTTGCCAAAGGTGGTCTAATTGTATTAGGAGGGCGGGGGACCACAGCAAGAGGCAATCGCAATAGATGAAGTGCATTTGATGTGCATATGACCCTCGCAAAATATAAGGTTACATGTCAGATACACTACATCCATTCACTCAGACCTCCAGCTGGAGGCCCAAAATGCGAACAGACATGCTGATTGGGCCTAAGAACCAACCTCCCCTAGCATGCCCTGTTATGATCGGCTATTTATCAGCTACTGCCTGCTACAGATATGACAGCCCAAGGCTAAAGCTGCATGCTTGGCTACATAAAGGCAGGTCGTGGGAGGGCGCGTGCGCCGCATGCATGCACCCATCTACGCTGCTTGGCCGGTCAAGGCCCGGACCTTCACCTAGCGGGGTAGCATGCAGAATATGGCTTGGTCGCAAAATTACATTAAATTATGAACGTAAACCAGGGTAAGGAGGCCAGCTGCCGAAGAATGTGCCTCATACCCATCCCCGCTTTGCTTGATTCAATCTAGCAAAGCGGATCAAACCCGCCACACTGTCTCCTCTCTCCCCCAACTAGAGCGCTGGGATCCATGTTCCTGCCCTCTCACATAGGAGGATGGCATGGCTGCACCATGGCCCAGACTGTGCATGGTAGCTGGAATTGAGCCCTGCCAGCCCCATGTGGCCGAGCTTTCAGCAGGGCCCAGCGGGTATGCACCGTTCAACGCAACCAGCAGGGGAGACTGCGTGACGCCCATGCATGCATGCGCTTGCGCGTGGGCTCAACTGGTCTGTGGTACCCAGCAGCCCCCCCCTAGCCCCCCCCCCCCCTCGAGCCCCCCCTACCCCTCCCACCCCAGCCATGAGGAGCAAGCGTTGGAGGAACAGGCACACCACGCCACAAATGCAGGCCTCTAGGGGCGAGTGCACAGGCTGGAGGCCAGGCAGCATGCCTTGCCACATTTAGGGCCTCCGGCCGGAGGCTAGAGTGGTGCTTGAAGCGCCACACAGGCCACAGCAGAATCCCTGCTGAAGGGCTCTTAGGCCCCCTACCTAAGCCTCATACGCACCGTGGCAGGCGCGACGGGCTTCAGTAGAATGCAGGTGCATACAGATTGAGGATCGGCCGGCCGGGCAAGATCACGCCGGTGCGCCTTCAGCATTTTTGAATAAGGTTCAGCTATATGTCAGCTACAAAATTCCGCGAGGTCTTAAGCCGGAGGCCCCAGATTTGGCCACGTGCTATGCATGTGCGTGGGCCTTTGAGGCCAGGGTTGGCAGGTGCTATGTGAGAAGAAGCTCTGGTGGCATCCACATGCACGAGGAAGGAAGTGGGGGGTCTTCAACATTTTTTTATTAGGCTCAGCTACACTCAAGCTACAGGCAGCCCAGCCCGACCCCGTACGCTTCCTGCTAAGGCACACGTAAAGGGGGCACACACTCAAGAGGCCATTTGTATGGAGCAACATCCCTGTCATGCACACCCTTGAAGTTGAGCAGACGGCAAGTAGCGGGCAGCAAAGGAGAGCCTTCCAGCAAACTCTCTTAAGGCATGCACAAAAGCAAACACACTCTCTATCTACAAACTGTCGCTCCGCTTCGTGACTCCGTGGAAACTATGTTCATATGTATACGGCACCTATAAACAGTCAACCCCTCGCTAGTGACTAGTGACCATCAGTCACCTGCACGTCTGACAGTTCCACACCGAAAGAGGTCGCGTAGGCCTTGAACGCATGTATCTCCTTGGTAACGAGATCCTTCTCAACGATGATGAGGGTGTGCTGCATAACATCACATCAACCGCATCACTAATGTGCTCCTGCAATCTCCGAGAATAGATACATATACAGGTTAACCCGAGAGGGGGCAGCTACGATACGGAGGAGGGCAGGGAGGCTGATGTACAGGGAGGGAGGGAGGACAGGAAGCAGTTTAGCTTGCCGGTGGCCTCGTCCCCCACCTGGCCTCCGGAAGCACAAAGTTTGAGCGTAGAGGACCCAGTTACCGAGGACCCAGCCGATCAGGTGCAAATGCCCGGGCTAGGGGCTAAGGGTCAGGGGCCAGGGAACAGGTATGGGCCAGGGCCAGGGGACAGGTAGGGTTCAGGAAGGGGGGCACAACCAGCAGGGGGCCAGGGCTAGGACCCAGCTACTGTGAACCCAGCAGTGATCCTTTTTTCAGCTACAACGCCACACCATCGGCGTGCCGCCTCGCGGCCAAGACGGCCCGATGGGACCAAACCTGAACCGGCAAATGGCCGACGATCCAAGCAGCATGGCTGGCCAAACCTGGGGCCTGAGGATAGCGCAGAAGGCCAGAGCGCAGTTGGGAACCGGAAAAAAAACTAGATCGGGACCAAATTTCGTTGGCCTCTTTCCTCCTGTTGGCCTGCCGGACCAGATTGGACCCTGAAGATAAATAAATAATACACCATGAGATGTGGATAGAGGAAGCCAACCGTTTGGCCGCAAAACCGAGTAGGCTACCGTAGCATTAATATTACCCTTCTAAAACCCTAAACCCCATTCGGCCGCAACACTGGGTAGGCTACCGTGGACATTGCTGACCTAGGACATTGCTGACCCAGCATTGGCTTTTTTTTTCTTCAGCTAATAGGCCACATTAAGCATGCCGGATTGTGAAAAAACTTTGGTGGCCTACTTCCTCCTGCATGCCTGCAATACCAGATTGGACCCTGAGGACCCAACAGTGTTTCCTTCTTCGGCTACAAGGCCACATTCAGCAGGCCGCACCAACCTTAAAGCCACCGGCCGTCGGTCCAAGCAAAATGCCTGGCCACACCGAGGGTCTATGGCCTGAGGCCGGAGTGTAGCTGAAATGTACCAGACGTGTGTCTGTACCTCACAAAACCTTCCCTTGTGCCCATGCCTTCCTTTGCTATGCCCATGCTCATGCCCATTCCATTCCATTATTGTGCCTTCCCTTGCCATGCCCATGCCCATGCCTTCTGCCCGTATCCTTGCCCAAGCCCGTGCCCATGGCCCTGACTGCCAGTGCCCCTGCCCGTGTCCATGCCCATGCCTGTGCCCCTGCCCCTGCCCATCCCCACACACATGCGGAACCCCACACGCACCACAACAAAAAGCTTTCGCTTGTCCTAGGGAACTTTCGAGTTTCAGCCAAGTCCTAGTCCAAGTCAAGACACCCATGCCTGCCTGCCGGTCATACCTCGGGGCGTTCAGTAGTCTCAAACATGCCGTCCAAATCCCTCGTTGAGGGCCCCTCGTTGCGCAGCTTGCGGAGCAGCCTGGTCAGCTCCACCATGGCGCTGCACACCTGCACGGCGCCTTGTGCATCCTTGGTCTCGTACAGCGTTCCGCACATGGTCACCTGCACAGCACGACAAGAGCACAACCACAGAGTGCACATCAGGTGGGGCCTCTTTGCACACTCTTTGCTGGGGCACAACAGTACATGCACACGAGGGGTATGGGAGTCACACGTAAACTGCAAGCATGCCAACATTCACCCCATAGAGAGAGTTCAAGGACACGATCGAAAAACAAGCCGCTTAAAAACCGTTGTGGCGGATTGTGTGACACATACCTTACACACAAGACATGCGAGACACACGGCACAGCATGCTGATTCTTGCAAAGTGTCATACCTCGCCGGTCGCCAGTCGGCAGTAGCCAAACTGCACTTGGCTGCCGGCGCAAGCCATAACGACGATAAAAGGGGTCTTGCCGTACAGTAGAGGATTCTGCGGAGTGCTGAGCTTCTTGGTCAGGTCAGCGATGGCCTCCTTAAGACTTGTCCTCGTCGTAGAGCAGCAGCACCTTGTCTACCACGAGGGCCTCATCGGGCCGGACGGGGCCCTGCAGGACAAGCACGCATGGAAAGTGCGTGAGAGTTCTGCATTGTAGGCCTTGACTGAAACGCACAACAAGCAGTTTTGGCTATGTAACGGTAAACAGAAGAGTTGGATGTACCTTCGCCAACTCTCTGATCAAAGCTTGTTTGCCTGTTTGCCTGACCAGAACAAACAAAACAAGGCGCTATGTGCAATACCCACTCCAATGCCTAAAGCCCTGGTCTGATATATAAAGTTTTCAAAGAAGCTGGAAAAGTGCCTCAGGCTAGGGTCAAATAAATTATGGCACGTAATCGCACCAAAGAGATTGAGGTTGCCCTTGCCCGCTTGCCAGATCCAGATTTCGAGGCGCTGGCATCCATGCTTGTCGCAGCTTGGGTCGAGTTGTTGGACAGTTGCTTCAGGTTGGGCAGCTTGTTGAACAAAGACTTGTTGAGCAGCTCAACCATGTCCAGCAGCGGCATGGAAGTGCGCGCAGTCACGTGAACCTCTGAGGAGATATCTGCAGTGAGTGGAGGAAAGGGTGGCCTTTTGTCTTCAGCGGCATGCGTCGTCCCAGGCTGTAAAGTTGCGACGCCAAGGAAATGTATCAAGATGGGGCGTGAGGCCCTCGCACGCAAGCCAAAAAGCAGGACAGCTATATATGTGCACCACCACTAATAACAGGGCAAACGCAGCAGACACTAACGGCGCAGAATATTGTGGTGTTTGATACTATAGTCTTACCTAGGGGATTTGTGATGTGGGATAAGAGGTAGTCTCCCAGCTTCGAGGTCAGCTGGGTAAGCTTGGAGGCGACCAGGTGAGACTTGAGGGCAGGGTAGTCTGCGGTGAGCTTCTCGAAGTGGCCGTTAGGCACCGGAATGCGGAAGACCTCATCCGGCTGAAGGACCGCGTGGAGCTTCGCAGCGTTGTTTGGCAGCTCGCTGGACATTTCTTCCTCCACGTGCATGATCCAATTAGCGAACGCCTCGTCTTCACCCCCTACAAAAGGAGGCACACAGGCATGGAGTCAACTGAAGGGCAAAGAAAAGGCAAAAATAAGAGGGACTTCATAAGGGTGCTGTACTGGGGGGATCTTCCCAAAATCAACGTGTAAAAATGCCTAAAGAAAAGGCGGAGAGGAGAGGAATGCATCCCTGAATCGATGGCCTGCGGCTGAGAAAAATGCAGCTCAGTTCAGCTACCGTTTCAGCCTCATGACCGGAGCCCTGTGCGTGCACGCGATGAGAAAGCTCATCTGGACCTCCTGCCAGTATAGTGGTAGAAGGCCCAACGGGGGGAGAGGCTGGTCCTAACAACCTAGCCGCAACACCCTATGACGTTCTTCTACCGGCATACCGGTGTCCTGCCTCAGCTGATATGCCTGTATGCCGGTAAAAGGCCCAGGCTGGGGGAGATCTAGCCGGTATGCCAGTAGTGTTTGATTTTGAAGCAAAAAAAGGGGGGAAGGGGGGACGGCTTCTCTGACACAAAAGCAGGGGGAGGGATGATGCTTCTTCCTCATGACAGAAGGGCCTGGGTGCCGCCAGAAAAAGTAAAAAGAAAGACGGCTTTCCCTGCCCCCGTCTAAAAACTGGGCCCGGGGGGCCCGCAGAAATGCAGGAACTGGTGGAGGACTGCGGTCCCCTCAAATACCGCCCAAAATTGAAGGAGGGGGACAGTTCAGCTTTAGTCCAGCTACCTATCGGCCACCGGACAAAGGCCCCGTGCATGGAAAGTCATGCTGCTTGGACCTATGTCTGAGAGCCGGCCCAAGTTGGGCGACAATCTGACCATTGGCAGCCACAAGAAAATAAAATACAGAAAAACAGGGGGGGAGGGGGAGACGGCTTCTCTGCCATTTTCCCTCCCCATTCTCTTGACCCTTCGCTGGAGCGTGTCGGCGAAAAAATGTAGTATGCTTGGCCGGTGCCGCAGCCTCTCTGCAGCGGGATGTTGGGTTGAAAGGTCGCTACAAGACAGGCATGACAAACCACTCAAGACCCCCCCACTTCCCCTAGCGCCCACCTGCAGCCGCCTGAGGAGCCGATGCCGCTCCCGCTGCTGCTGCAGTCAGCATGACAAAGAATCTCTCAATAAATATTAAATAAAGCAACTGGGTGCATCGGGGAGAGCCGGCAGTACAGGGCAGTATATGGCGAGGGGGGGGGTGCCTCCCCAAAACGACAGCCAGCGCTTATTTAAGACGCAGCGGAGGACATGGGAAGGGGGAAGCCTTCCCTCGGAACCGCTGGCCCTTGGGCCCACGACGCAGCCAGGGAGGCAGGTGGGCGCATGGGGAAGGAGGGTGTCGTGCAGGAGGGCAGGCCGGCAGGAGGGGCTGGCGTCAGCAATGAGGGGTGGGGGAACTCAAAGGAGGTGCAGGCCGTGCGAGCGCATGTGCCTCAGGGGAAGTGCTCAGGTGGTGCGAAAGCTGGCAGGAGGTCAAAACGGCTGGCAACCTGTGGCAAAATAACACGGGCAGGGTTAGTGCAGCTATATAAATAGCATAAGGCTTGTTGGATGCACAATGCGTGGCATGGGGGCCGGCAAGGCAACATGCAGCATGCGAGTTCACATGGGAGGGGCGGGCGTGCAGCAGGGCACGGAAAGAGTGGCGTTGACTGCTGCACGCAGTCGCGCTCTCAGCAGCGGGGCTCAAAGGTAGCGAAAACAAGGGAGAGATGGGCGTAAATCATGCCTGTTCACAGGGCTCTGACCAGGCACATGCAGGACCAGATGAGAGAGGAGGAAAAAGAGGCCCACCACTGCAGCCCTCTCTCCGCAACTGCGAATTCCCTGCTGAGGGCCCTCGGCCCACGACGCAGCCAGGGCGGCAGGTGGGCACATGGGGGAAGGGGGGCGTCCTGCGGGAGGGCACGCCGGCCGGGGGCGCTGGCGGCAGCAAAGAGGGGTGGGGGGACTTAAAGGAGGTGCAGGCGGTGCGAGCGCATGTGCCGTAGGGGTCGTGCTCAGGTGGTGCAAAAGCTTAGGGCATGCTGCATTCTGTGGAGGCAAACCCTGGTAGGGGAAGAGGCCCGACAAGCATGGCAGCTCTGCAATCTGAACTGGCCTCCGGCCGAAGGCCCGGGCAGCATGTTTTACCACACATGGGTAGCGCACGCAGTCGCGCATCGCCTGCTACCCTGGTGATGAGCCCCGAGCGCACGCGTGTCAAAGGGTCCTGGTGGGATCCACGTGCATGCAAGGACAAAGCTGGAAATGGATTCATCATTTATTTTTAGTGAGGTTCAGCTGCTAGTCAGCAACACTCCGGCCGGAGGCTCAGATGTGGCCAGGCTCCTGCCGGAGGCCGGTTTAGGTCAGGCCTTTGCCCTTTGGTGGCTGCGGGGAAGCCTCCCAAAGGTTGACGGTGCACCCCCGGGTCCATGTCGGGCCTCAGGGTGCATGCCCCTTCACACACTGCACACCTGGCTGGGCGGGACGGGGGGCCACAAGGGCGGTACAAACCAGGGGCGGTACACACAGTTTGCTGCCGCAAAAAGGTAGGGTGCAGGGAGGGGCAGGGAGCAGGGAGGAGCAAGGTGCAGGGAGAGGCGGGGGGCTTCCGCGCTCACGCCATGCCCTTCCCTGCACCCAGCCCCGCCCTGCACCCTACACTTAAATGGCAGCCAACCGTGTGTGCCGCCCCTTGTTTGTACTGTGCAGGCAAGCCCTAAGGGGCCCGGGGATAGGGCGGGCTGGAAGGGCCTTCAGCATTTTTTAGCAAGGTTCAGCTACTTGTCAGCTATTTATCGGCTACACTCCGGCCTCCAGATGTGACCAGGCGGCTGCAGATGTGACCAGGCGGGTTGAGCATAGGCTGGCCTCATGTGCAGACAGGTATCAAGCGTATATATATAAGCAGGAGGGCAGCCAGGGGGGTAGGAGGGCTGTGGGCGGTCAAGCGCGGCCGGGCACGGAAAGAGGGGCTGCTGCACGCAGTCAGACACTCAAGGCCTGCCAAAGGTGGTCTGGCAATCATGCACCCCGCACGGTGTGCAGGGGGCGGGGCAAGGCTAGGGAGCTGCCAGGAAGCTGCCTTCGCTGGCTGGCACACGGCCAGTGCGCCAGCCAGGTCCCTGTCTTGGCCTTGATGGGTCACACTTGGTTGAGGATCTACCCCTTCCTCCATACCTGTCCCTCCCATGTGGCCCCAATCATTGGCGGCTGCGGGGCGGCCTGCCAAATATGCCTTATTATTGGAGAAACAATTAATAAATAAATGCATGAGGCGCCACTTGCCTACTTTTAGCTTCACATGTGTCTGCTACATAACAGTGCGCCACTGTGCATGGTCCTCGTGGCTGGGTCATCTTTGGTGCGGTGCATCCTCCCGACCCCTCCCGACCCCACACCCTAGAGCCCACCTGCCCCTGTGTGAGTTCCGGTATGGAAGATAGGATGGGGGGGGACACGGGGGGAATGGATATTACCTGAGATACCGAAAAACTACTGAGAAAACCCACCTCCATCCCCCTCACCTGCAGGATGATCGAGAGAATGGATGGAGCAGTAGGTGATGTTTGCATGGTTGAGGGTGTGGTAGACGGTGTGGTAGATGGCGAGGTAGATGGGTGGAGGGCGTGGTGGTGGGTGCGGTATATGGAGAGGTAGATGTTGTTAAAGTGGATGGTGTTGCAGACGAAGTGGTTGAAGGCACAGCGGGCAGCGAGTGGTACATAAAGGCAAGGGAGAGGCATGTTGGTATAAGATTCAAAACATGGAAGACGCACTTTATGGCAGACATAGGGAAGACATCATATTGTGGGGTGAAGATCTCTTGAACAACTGAGGGGCATGCCACTCCCAAAAGAGCAGGGCTCGGAGAGCACAAGGGTCAGCCTTACGCAATGCGAGCTGGAAAACGGGGCTGCAGCACGAGTGTGGGAGGGAGGGGGGCAGCGTTGAGGGTTGCAGGAGCTCGCAGTGACGCAGCCAGGGGGGCATGTGGGAGAGGCAGGAGGGCAGTAAGGAGGGTGGCAGCACCAGGGTGGTGCTCAGGGGCTCGAAGAAGCAAGGGGTGCTGCATGGCGGCACGATGAGGCATCGCCGCAAAAATTCACAAAGGGGCTAGGTGGCACGAGAGCGTCAGTCACAGTACACAGAAAGAACAGCAAGCGTAACCAGACAGAGGATGCAATGGGGCCCTTGCGGCGCCACTGAGAGGAGGGGCAGGAGTGGACAATGGGGCAAAGGTGGGAGGAAGGGAAGGGGACAGGCGCCACAGCAGCTGCTGCACCCTCCACTGCAGTCAGCAAGGGAACAAATGATTTAAAAGAACAGAAATGTAGCGGGAAATCTTGCTGGGCAGCAGGCAGCTGTACTTCATCTTCATCAGAGGTGCGCGCCTGTCATCTACACTCCGGCCACCGGCCGCATGCTCCAGATGTGACCAGGGATGTTGCATGGGCTCCAGCCGCATGCCGGTCTAGGTTTGGAGTCTAATGGGCCTTTGGCGGCCGCGGGGAGGCCTGCCAAAGGTGGTCTAACTGTAGTCAGGAAGGAGGGACGCCACAGAAAGAGGCCAGAGTGATAGCTGAAGTACATATGTTGTGCATCTGACCCACACAGAAAAAAAATAGAAGGCTACAAGTCAGCTACACTTCATCCCTTACACTCAGACTTCCAGCCGGAACCCAAAATCTGACCAGGCATGCTGCTTAGGCCTACGGCCTGGGGCTCTTGCCTGCCTCCCCTAGCATGGGACTCTGAATAAGCTTAGGCAACGTATGGTGCCCCATGCATGGATTGCATGGCCCCGCACATGTTGCAGTCGCGCACTCATACATCTGGGGTCGCCAAGATGGGGCACGTTGGAGGTCATTTCTTTAGTTATGTTCAGCTATTTGTAAGCTATGCTACGGCCTCCGGTCGGAGGCTCCAGAAATGACCAGACATGTTGCTTGGGGCCGCTGTCCGGAGGTAGTGCAGCTGGCCACAGCGGAATTCCACTCAAGGGCCCTTGGGTAGCCAGCATCTACCCCTTCCTCGCTCCACACCTGTCCCTCCCGCCAAACCCACCTGCCCCTGCTGCCCTCCTGCCGCCGCCGCCGCTGCATGCAACAAGCACCAAACGATGTGTCAGGACATGATCAAATCTAGAAAAGTGGTGCAACAGACCTATCCTGGGCAGGAAATGAGCTCCAGGAGCAGGGGGGGTTCCATAGAATTGTAGGGAGGTACGCCACGGCAGGGTGGTTGCGAGGGGGGCGCAGCATGGAAGAGGGCAGCAATGGGAGAACCACAGGTGCGTTGCCCCACCCCGGGGACTGGGCTATGCGTCTGTGCGCAGCCCCACCTTGCACTCCTCTGTGGGCAAGGAGGGGCTGGAGAACTGCTAGGGGGCTGGGAGGGATATACCCTGCAGAGTCAGACAAGCTCCAAGGCGGCATGCAACCGCCTGCCTGCACACCTGTTGTTGGCCACTTCCAGGCAGGCGCATGGATGGGCTACAGTTCAGCTACCCTTGGCTACAATTCAGCAACCCTTCGGCAGGCCCCGTGCGCGCGCGGCCAGCCACACTGGATGGCGCATGGCAACACAGGCATGGAATTTATTTGCCCATGCCGGAGCTCTTGGGAGACCATGTGGGGACTAATTGGGCAGTCCCACCCACCCCGGGGAGGCGTGCGACAGCACCTGCCGTGCCAGAGCACCCCATGCATGAGCTCACACTTCAGCTGCGTGCACTCACTGCACCCCCAGGTCCATGCGGGGAGGTTCGTGGGCATCCCTCAGAGGGCGCGGGGGTTCCCAATGCGGGGGGATGGGGCAGGTTGGGGGGCGGCAGCACATACATGGAGTTTGGGGCTCTTGTGAGACTGAGTCCCACCCACCCCGGAGACAGGCGTGTGACAGCACCTGCCCTGCAGGGTGTGTGTGTGACATCACATGCCGTGAAGGGGGGGCCGGGTGACACATGGCATGGGGGGGCAGGCCAGGGGGGGGGCAGGCTGGATGGAGCCACATCGGGACGCGCAGGAGGGCGGCATGCAGGGGTCAGGCCGGAAGGGAGGGCTGGCGGCAGCAAGTAGCGGTGGGGAAATTCAAAGGAGGTGCAGGCGGCGCGAGCGCATGTGCCTCAGGGGGCGTGCTCAGGTGGTGCGAAAGCTGGAAGCAAGGGGTCAAAACGGCTGGCATGCTGTACCATGTGTGGCGACAAACTACCCCAGGGCATGTGCAGGCTTCAAGGACGATGGTGTCGGCATTGTGGGCGCATTGGAGGCATATTTTATGCGTGTGTGGATCATAGAGGGCGTCCCCGAAGGCCGCCGCTTCATAGGTTCATTGATCCGGGATGTGCCGGACCTTAACAACAAGATCCCTATGGCAGCCAACGACTTCGTGTTCAATCAAAGCCGCGAAGACAGCGCTGAGTTGCGGTCCGTGACACCTAACGTGGAGGCCACCATCACGTTTCACCATCCAAGGACGCTTGCTTCAGCATCAGGGTGCCCGGGACAAAGGAGTTCATGGTGATTGCCAAGACCAAAGTGACGATGTTGAGGACGCGCTTGAGCGAGGCTGTTGACGCCGCAGGGCGGACGCTTGGGATTTTTGTGAACAACGGGATCGTCAACAATGGTGGGACGGTCAACCTTGTGACTGTAGCCTCTGAATCGGGCGAGAACCTCAGCACATTTGTGAAGCTGCGGAATGTGGCCCTCGCTCACGCTTTGGACGGTGGGCTGCGGAAGCTCGATGGGGATGTGCGGCGGCCAGTAGAGGGTTGCCCGTGCGCGTACGAGATGGCCGAGACGTACAAGGATTACCTTAACGTGACGCTGGAAGATGAGCCAGCGTACCATGAAAGGGTGGCGATGCACCGCGAGCTCATTGAGTACATGACTAACTACAACCCAGCCTCAATGCGGGACGTGGTGTTCGACCGTGGCCTCCTCTCTTTCACCAACGGGCTACTGAGGCTCCCGATGGATGGCACAAGTAACACTCTCCAGTTCCTCAGCAAGGACAGGGATGGCGAGGCCTTGTTGAAGATGGTTGCGGCAGGATGTGTGGCCCGCCACCACATCCGTCAGGAGTACCACGTGGTGCCACATGACACACGCACCCTTGTTCGACGGCTTGCTGGCGGCGCAGTTCAAACCTGAAGTTTCACAAATGATTCACGTGCTTCTCGGTCGCCTAATGTTCCCGGTGGGTTTGTTGGACAACTGGCAGGTGATGTTGTGGTTGATCGGCATGGGCGGGACCGGCAAGACCGTCGTGCAAGACACGGCAACGGCCATGTTTGCCAAGAAGATGGTCGGCACAATAATAAACGGGACCCAAGAGAAGGTCTTCGGCCTAGAGGGCAAGCCTAGCACGAGAAGCACGTGCTCATGGGGCGCGACCGACCTGCCAAAGCACATGAGCGGTAGGTCGGTGTGCTGCCACTGTGAAGAATATCCACACTTTATACACGCTTAAGCACCCTTAACCAATAAGGACGCTTTAAATCGGCTTTAAGGGGGCACCAATTTGCCTCCCGATAGAGCGCTTCGCGCCTGCTGGTTGCTACAACATTTATATGTATCATGTTCAATTGAAATGGCCTATCCAAAAGCGCGTGTAGTGGTTGGTACCGTATGGGCTGCTACAACTGCGGTGTGCGCCCTTCCACGTGGTTGAGATAAACCCCGTAACTCTTCAATCGTCCACGCTTGGTTCGTTCAATCTTAAAAGCGCTTGATTCAGTATCAGAATGGGCTGTGATTGAGTAGAGAACAGTTCACAGCATGCCGAACTCGTTCAGGTCTTGCTACGCAGCGACAACGGGAACTGCCGACGACGGAAAATCAAGAGCTTCAGCATCAGCAGGTTTGACTACAAATGCTCCGACTCGTGAGGAGGCAACTCCTCCTCATCATCATCAGCAGGTGCAGAAACAACGGCTGTTGCAACAACAGTACCAACAATGGCAGACTGGTAGGTGCAGATGCTTGTGCAGCAGCGCAGCAGCAACAGCAACAACAGCAGCAACAACGGCCATTGCCGTCTGCTGACTACCAGATGCACACTGGCATTTGCAGGTTCATGCACTCCCCATGCAATACCAGACAACACTATGCATTCCCCCATGCAACTCCCCATGCAATCCGATGCAGCTCTAGCAGGTCCTTGTAACTCTCCATGCACTTACTTGCACCTGCATGCATTATAACCCCATGCCAACCTGAATGCAACCCCGAATCAATTGTGTATGCCAGCCCCTGGTGACCCTAAAAACCCTATGTACATCCCGTATGCACCCCTCGTGCATCCCGCCCATACCATACACCTTCCCATGTAGGTTGTATGCAAGACCCAGGCCTTCATGAGGTCTCCAAATGTCCGCATTCAGGCAGCCAATACGGCGTCTGCATCAAGGAATTAATGCGCAAGCTGGAGGACTCCCAAGTCCCAACGAAAAGCTGACCACAGGGAAAGTGGAGCTGCTGTCACACTAGGTGAGGGCGTCTTGCGCACGAGGGGGTGTTTGTTTAGGGTTTCAGTTACGTTGCAGCCTACGGTCGAAATGCTTGGTGCATCTGTTCATAGGCCGGTCATCAATTTGTCCTTTCGTCGAAGCTGTGATATAGCCGGGCCATGCACGTGCCTACACTGACCGCGTTTCATATGTTTCCTTAGCTATCCTCCTGCCCCTGTCCCCTGATCCCCTTCCTGCTCTTGCCCCTGACCCATCATCCCCCACCTGCCCCTGCTCCCTTGCCCCCCTCATGCTCCTGTCCCTGCCCCCTTGTCCCCCTCCTGCTCTTGCTCCTGCCCCCCTGTCCCTGTCCCCTCATCACCCTCATGATCCATGTTCCTGCCCCCTTGTCCCCCTCCTGCTCATGTTCCTGCCCCCTCGTCCCCCTCCTGCTCATGTTCCTGCCACCTCATCCCCCTCCTGCTCATGTTCCTGCCCCCTCGTCCCCTCCTGCTGCAGTCCCTGTCCCTCGTCCTCCTCATGCTCTTGCCCCTGCCCCTCGTCCCCTCCTGCTCCTGTCCCTGCCCCCTCGCTGCGTTTGGCAGGCTGCTGGGAGCGGCACCCCGTGCAACAGCGGCAGCGGTGGCGGAAGTAAGAACCCCCGTCGCTGCGCTTGACTGTACGCTTGTAGGAGCACAGGGTGCAACATCAGCAATGGTGGCAGCAGAAGGGACCCCCCTCACTGCGCTTGGCATGCCTTTGAAAGTGGCACCCGGCGCAACAGCAGCAGTGGTGTCAGCTGCAAGGCCCCCCTGGTTTTGCTTGGCAGGCCACTGGGAGGGGCACCCGGCCAAAAGACAGCAGCGGTGGCAGATGCAAATCCCCCCTCGCTGCGCTTGACAGGCCGCTGAGAGCGGCACCCAGCGCAACAGCGGCAGCGGTGGCTGAAGCAGGGCCCTCCCTCGCTGCACTTGACAGGCTGCTGTGAGCGGCACCCAACACGACTGCAGCAGCAGTGGCAGCTGCAAGGCTCCCCTCGCTGCACTTGGCAGGCAGCTGGGAGCAGCAACCAGCGCAATAGCGGCAGCGGTGGCGGAGGCAGGGCCCCCCCTCGCTGCGCTTGACAGGCCGTTTGGAGCGGCACCCGGTGCAACAGTAGCAGCGGTGGCAGCAGCAGGGCCTCCCTGGCTGGGCTTAAGAGGCGGTTGTGAGCGGCACCCAACGCAACAGCGGCAGCGGTGGTAACGGCAGGGATCCCCCCCGCTGCACTTGGCAAGCAGCTGGGAGCAGCACCCGGCGAATCAGTGGCAGCGGTGGCAGCGACAGGCATCGTCCCCGTTGCGCTCTGCAGGCAGCTGGGAGCGGCACCCGGCGCAACAGCAACAACGGTGGCAGCGACAGGGATCCCCCCCGCTACGCTTGGCAGGCAGCTAGGAGCGGCACCCGGCGCAACAGCGGCAGCGGTGGTAGCGACAGGAATCCCCGCCGCTGCGCTTGGCAGGCTGCTGGGACCGCCCCCCGGCGCAACAGTGGCAGTGGTGGAGGAAGCAGGCCCCCCCCTCGCTGCGCCTGACTGGCCGTTGCGCTTGGCTACTGCGCTTGGCAGGCAGCTGGGAGCGGCACACGGTGCAACAACGGCAGCAGTGGCAGCAACAGGGATCCCCCCCGCTGCGCTTGGGAGGCATGCACTTGGGAGCAACACCCGGCGCAACAGCGGCAGCGGTGGCAGCGACAGGATCCCTCTCAATGCGCTTGACAGGCGCTTGACATTACTGCCAACATACGGAGACAATTAGTGATTGTAATGGTAAAGCTCTCTTACACAGACAATCCGATTGGCAATACACATGCTAAAAGGCTTGTGCCGGACTGCAGAAACTCGGCACCGTGTGCTCTCACATCATGTTCGTTGCAATCTGGTCAAGAGTTCTGCCGGTAATATTCTTACACTATACAATCTCGAAGGCCATGCCATGACGTATGGTGGGACCATCGAAAGGCCATGTGCCATGTTTTGACTATTGTATCAATTACGTTACACATATTAATTGATTGGCTTCTACTTTGCAGCGCATCTTTGCTGTGTTATCAATGGCTATTGGGCTACAATCTCCTACTTGTGCACCATTACACTACTACATGTATCCATGAAGGAACCTCTTAACACAAGTGGGCTGTAAAGGAAGCGACATTAATTGATTGGCTTCTACTTTGGAGTGCATCACTGTTGTGTTATCAATGGCTATTGGGCTACAATCTCCTACTTGTGCACCATTACACTGCTACATGTATCCATGAAGGAACCTCTTAACATAAGTTAGCTGGAACGGCAGCGACATTGATTGGCTTCCACTTTGCAGCGCATCACTGATGTGTTATCAATGGCCTCTGGGCTAGTCCCCTACTAGTTCACCATCCGACTACATGCATCCATGTAGGGACCTCTTAACACAAGTTAGCTGGAACGGCAGCGATATTGATTGGCTTCCACTTTGCAGCGCATCACTCATGTGTTATCAATGGCCTCTGGGCTAGTCCCCTACTAGTTCACCATCCGACTACATGCATCCATGTAGGGACCTCATAACACAAGTTAGCTGGAACGACAGCGATATTGATTGGCTTCCACTTTGCAGCGCATCACTCATGTGTTATCAATGGCCTCTGGGCTAGTCCCCTACTAGTTCACCATTCGACTACATGCATCCATGTAGGGACCTCTTAACACAAGTTAGCTGGAACGGCAGCGATATTGATTGGCTTCCACTTTGCAGCGCATCACTCATGTGTTATCAATGGCCTCTGGGCTAGTCCCCTACTAGTTCACCATCCGACTACATGCATCCATGTAGGGACCTCATAACACAAGTTAGCTGGAACGGCAGCGATATTGATTGGCTTCCACTTTGCAGCGCATCACTGATGTGTTATCAATGGCCTCTGGGCTACCTTAGTCCCCTACTAGTGCACCATCCGACTACATGTATCCACCCGGGCGTTGTTGGTGCAGACGACTTCATCAAAGATGTTGATATCCTCTTCCTTCATCCCCTTGGTAAGCTGGAACAGATAGGATCCCAGGTCTTCTGCACTGGAGAAGAGGCCACCCAGGCCAGAAGTAAACAGTTCCTCTGCGCTTTCAAAAAGCTCGACAACGTAGTACCCGCTAAGCTTCATAAATTCTCCTAGCTCTGGGGCAGTCATCTTGGAAAACTGAGCCAGCAGCTCGGCAACGTCCAGGTAAAGACCCTCCACCACCTTAACGACCGTGACGTCGTCGTCGATTGATGTCCACTCCCACACCCCTTTCATACTTGACAAAAACACTGAATTCAGTGGTTTTGTCAAGTATGAAAGAATTCATACGGTGTGGAACAAGGTGTGGACACGTATTTGCTATGTGGTTCCACCACATGCACTTGCGCTAGCGTAACACAGCGCCTTGTTCTGCATTCGGTGTTTAAATGATAGGCAGTAAACGCTTAAGATTATTCATCCACGCAGGCGACAATGACGGTTCCTGTCTCAAACCAGTCTTCCTAATTCGTCCCCCACCGACGTCCTTCGGATGATCAAGGATGTCCTATCCAAAACCACGGCCATTGTTTCTTACGAGCTATCACTTTCGATCAACGGAGAAGAGTGCACAGTGGATCCCAAGCAATTTGCCCAGCAGATATCGGACTTCTGTTGTGGTTCCAGCCACACTCTGGATTTCCTAGGGGATGCTTTCGTCGACGGGGAGCGGCCCTCTATTACTGTCAAGGCTGCGGTGAAGCTTGCACTGCGTAAGTAATGAAAGCTGCCAGATCAGATCTGAGTGAAACGTGCATGGCATTAGTTTATGGGTGTACTAAATATATTTATTCTCCGCAGTTCCCAAAGGCGACGCACTTCAGTGTGAGGGCCAGCAGAGCCGATCTCGCTCCCGCACGGGAGAGGCAACGACGACAAGGGACAAGAAACCCTCTGCCAGGCGAGTAATAAGGCATCATTAGTACTAGGGAAACGTAGCTCGTGCTCAGGAGTTTCCTCTTAGTGAGTAAGACAATTATTTATCAGTATGGCATGATATACCGGTATATGAACGATCATCTACTCTTCTCATCATGTATGTCTTCATTGTTACAGGAGCCACAAGATTGCAATCATGCTAACAGATAACTGCTGGCCAAGGGACGACGAAGGGTGAGTTTTATTTGCCACCTACTTCCATGCATGTGCTGGCATCCACAACCACGGTGGTGTATTTGCATGCAAGCCCCAAAATGTCTGCCTTGCTCTGCATGTAGGTTTTACCTTGCACTGAAAGGGTATGCATCAGAACAACAGGTATCAAATCCTGAAGGGGTCCGCCTCATGCGTGAGATCTTCGAGGGGATCATCTATGCTGCCAAGAACGACGGCCCAGGTCACAACAACTGCAACACCTGACATTATCCCCGACGCACTGTCCCACTTGATGGCGGTGAGTTCCAGTTGTTGTGACTTGTTTGATTGAAATGAGTTTCTACAAAGGTGGATCATGTATACCGTATTATCTGCTCGAATAGTTACACAACAAATAAACCATGTTGGCCTAAACTAGCATTTGTATGCTTTACAGAGAGCAAAAGCGAAGAGGACACTTACTTATCCAGAAGCAACACCGCCCACTGCCACGACAACAACTGCCCAGATGATTCAGCAAGCGCAGCCAACAACCCATGCAGCCGCCGCACCACATCAGCCACCCCTGGCAGTTCTGGCAGCCGTTGCACATGAACAAGCCATGGGACCTTTGGCAGTTCCAGAACCAGCCCAGGCAGATCGGGCAAGCAAGAAGGCGAAGAAAGGCAGGAAGGGGAAGGATCGTGTGATGCCAAATATGCCAAGCGCTTCCGATGCTGCTGCAACTGAGGTGGGAATGAGGAGACAAGCCAACCTGGCAGCGAAGCGCCTTGGCCTTGGCCCGGGCGGCCCCGAGGCGGCGAAGGGTCACAAGATGGTCAGCCTCAAGTCCCTCAACACGGCGGACATGGCCGAGCATGTGGAACAGGTAAATGTTTTTCCCTCGCTTATCCTTGCGATATTTGTGTCTCTGATATTACTAGTGTGATTGGTATGTCCTTGCTACTTGTTATAATTTCATCGCATATCTTGAAAAATGCATTTGCTGCCTCTTTGCTGCCCTCAGGATGACGACTCTTCTGGTGATGGGGCTAGGCGAAACCTACGTCCCCTTCAGAGACAGCAGTATGCTCTGATGAATGCTGGAGTAGCTGCTGCTGCTGAGGAGAATGGGTTTGGTGACTTGGAGGATGATGTGTCAGATAGTGAATAGTGGATCTTTTGCAAGAGGACAATTGGATATGATGTACTGAAATGAGTGTCGGCATGCAGCTTTAAGCCGTGCATTAAGGCAGCCTTAAAGACACCTTGAAGCGGATAAAGATTTGCTTTTCGTTTATAATGGTTATAAGGGGCTTATGACCACCTTATTCTGACTCTATGGATAAGCGTGTGTTAAGGATACAGAGTTTAAGGGCATTTTAAGCCAGAGTTTAAGGGCAATTTAAGCCTGAGTTTAAGGGTATTTTAAGCTTGAGTTTAAGGGTATTTTAATTGCGCCTAACAGTGGTTAGAAGGAGCTTAAAACCTCCTTAAAGACATATAAAGATTTGCTTTTCGTTTATAATGGTTATAAGGAGCTATAAGGACTCCTTAAACAGCCCTTATCCCTAAGTGATGTAATCCCCATGATTTGCACTATTCTTATCCTCGGCTTATCCCATATAATACAAGTCTTATCCATCCTTATTCTTGCCTTATTGTGGCCTTATTGTCGATTATAAGGATGGATAAGGCCTGGATATTCTTCACAGTGTGCATCAGACACTGCTGCAAAGCATGCACTGCTGCAAAGCATGATGGTCACTGGTGAGGACGTGAGCGTGCCGCGCAAGGGCAAGGGAGGAGCCCTTGACGTGAAGTGGCAATCGCAAATGCTGTTCGGCAGCAACGAAAGGCCTGACTACTGCGACGACAAAGGTCAGGTCGGAAGGCGGATCGTGTCGTACATGTTTGAGCGCCCGATCGCGGCTGCTTCTTCTGATCCAACATTGCTGCGCCGCATCCTGGCCTCTGAGTTGCCGTCCTTGGTTGGTAAGTTCCTGGGCACATACCTAGAGGCTGTGAGAGACCACGGGCACGAGGGTTTCTGGGCATGGTGCCCCGACGAGTTAAAGGTAGCGCAACAGAAGATGGCGGTTGCGACGAGCATCGTCAAGCGGTTCTTGTCCCTCGGGCCTACATACTGATGAGGCAAGGGAGTATTTGTTGCGCAACGAGGGGTCCTACGTGTCGCTCAAGACACTGATAACAGCATACAATACCTATGTTCAGGACTACCGAGTCGACCACCCCGGCTTCACGACGCGGGAGGACATGACGGCATAGGCTTTGACTCTAGCAGGCTTTGAGGTCTAGGACAAGGTCAAAACATGCCTTGAGTGTGGCAACAAGGTGTGCAAGCCCCGCAAGTGCTGCAAGTGGTTCAACAGAGATCGCCGCACCAGCGCGAAGGCCGTGAAGGGCTTGGAGTTGGTCCGTGTTCTTCTAGACCATCAAGACTAGTAGCAGAACGGAATGAGAAGCGGATGTGGCAAAAAAAGTGGGGCGGGCTGGGTAGTAAAGCTCAGTGCTAGGGGCGGCGGTGGGTAGTGCCTCACGTATGTGATACGGCATCACTCTAGAAGTCGGAGACTGAGAGTCAGTGCCCGGTTGGATTGGGTAGTCTGGGTAGTTTTTTAGAGGTAAGAGAATAATGTAATACCGTAGTGATACGATGATTTGGTGATACCAATTGGATATTGGAATAACCAATTGTATCACCATGTAAAATGCTGCGACAATTAATAACCAACTTAAATCACCGCCATTTAACCGCCCCAACCCTCGGAAACCCTCGAAATTTGCGTTAAGCCAAGATAGCCGCGAAAAATTTCTCTAGTTTATATCTCTTGCGATGGAGGGCCCTAGCGGTGGACCAGGTCCACGTCCAGGTGCTGCTAGCTCACTACTAAGGCCTCCTGCGAGGCAGCGTAACCTTTCGATTTCATGCCCCGGGTTCTTCCGGGGCAGTAGCCTAGTGCTTCCACGCAGTCCGTCAGGCTAGATCCAGTGGTACAGCGACAAAAGGAAGAGAGGCTCTTGGAGACGCAGCGCAGGGCTCAACTCGACCCACACTCGGGAGCTGCAAAGCGCCCTCGCATCCTGTCGGCGCTCCGGCAAGCGACGAGCAGGTTCGCAGTTAATGTCCGGGCAGCGCTCGCCAGCCTACTGGATCAGGAGCCAGCGCGAATGTCTCTTATTAACCTGGGTAAACGCGGGCCTTACAATTATAGAGGCAGCAGCAGGCCGCCTAGATTAGGGGCTGTAGAGGCTGGTTGCGGCTGTTGTTGCAAGCAAGTCCACGGGGTGCAACAAGTACAGGTGGTATGCAAAGGGCTGTGGATCCTGGTGAGGATGACAGTGTTTATGGACCCCTGAGTTTGATTGGACCCCTGAGTTTGAATGGACCCCTGAGTTTGATTGGACCCTTGAGTTTGATTGGACCCTTGAGGTTGAATGACCCCCTGAGTTTGAACCTAAGCTGGCAATGTAAAACGTGGCGATGTAAAACGTGGGGATCTTTGCCACCTTCCCCGGGTTTCTTTTTGTGCCTTTTTTTTTTCTTAAACCCTTCGCACTTTTTAAGGGTTGAACAACCATCGACGTGTCAGTGCAATAACGCACGGTCTGCAATGATTATTTCTGCAACCAGCAGGTATCAAACTCGCGACCTTCGCTTCATCAGTCTCGTCTGTGCGAGGCGATAAGGCTGTGTTTCCATTGGAGTTTGAGGTGAGCAGTCGGGCAGGTCGGTTTTGTTCGGTCCGCGCCAAGGTTTAAGCCCGAGGTGGAGACCACCACAAAAAAATCCGGCCTTCATTTCCATTGCATGTCCGGGGTGGCCGATTCGCATTCAAGAACCTCGCAGGCTAAGATTTTCGAATTGTCGCAGCATTCCTTGGTAGTTGTTATGTCGCGTTTGTTGTGCTACTGCAAAACGAATCGCGCTATCGGCTTGTCCATGCGTCGTGGCATTGTGCGCAGCTGGCAACGCTCTTTTGAAATTTCTGCACCTATGTAGGTTGAACACGTAGATCAAAGCAACCAGTGGTGCTTACGTATACTATTGCTTTATTTCGGTTCAGTCGCGCATGCTGCAATGCAACGACGGGGTAGAAAATCGTCACGTGGCCTTCCGTGTGCCGGGACAGCCAGTCGACTTCCATCGAACCATCAGAGTTAATCAGCGGTATGAACACAGGAGAATGAGCACAGGGCTCAAAAAACAAGGCTGCGAAGTATTGTCCAGCTGGCGTTTGGGGTGGATGTCACCCAAACTCACTTCGGGTCTCGGACCCGAAGTGGATTTGGGTAAGTTTGGGCAGATGAGTCTGGGAAACCAACCGTCGACTGTATTAATGCCGGTCGTGTTTCGACGTCCAATGGAAACGTTTTCGTCGGGGTGGCACAGCTGGCGCCTAGCTGGCAACCCACCCCGACGTCAAAACAGCCAATGGAAACACAGCCTAAGGTCGTGTTTCCATTGCTATTCTGTCGGGCAACCGACACAGAATAAGGCCCAATTTCGACCCAACTGCCGCAAACCGACACAGAATAGGCCAGAATAGGCCTTTGTACGAACCCTTTGTACGAAGCCGAAACCACGCAAAAAAGAATAGCCTATACCGTCTCATTTGCCAGGTACAGGCTATTCTGTGAGTTGGTTGCCTCTTGGTTTAAGGAACCATCTCAGCGCGAAAGATCGTTCGGCATTAAAGACGCCATTTCTATAGCCAGATCGAAATAAGCGGCGACACTTGTGGTTCCGAGGTCACGAACCGTCACAGAACTACTCGGCGCCCCTACTCGGCGACCTCTGGCAGCAGGAAGTTCGCTGTGAACTTCCTGGATTTCAATGGAAACAGTTTTGGAATAAGGCGTGAAGGGGGTGTTTCCACTGGTGCCTTAAACCAGTGCGGGTTGAATCCGGTTGCTCGCGATCGTGATTTTTTCACGCCTTAAACCAAAACTGTTTCCACTGAAATCCAGGAAGTTCACAGCGAACTTCCTGCCGCCAGAGGTCTGATCTAGGGGCGCCGAGACGTTCTGCGACGATTCGTGACCTCGGAACCACAAATGTCGCCGCTTATTTCGATCTGGCTATAGAAATGGCGTCTTTAATGCCGAACGATCTTTCGCGCTGAGATGGTTCCTTAAACCAAGAGGCAACCAACTCACAGAATAGCTTAAACCTGGTCATCGACGAGGTATAGGCTATACTCGAATGCGTGGTTTCAGAAAGGCCTAAACCGTGTCGGTTTGCGGCAGTTGGGTCGAAATTGGGCCTTAAACCGTGTCGGTTGCCCGACAGAATACCAGTGGAAACACGACCTAAGCGACTGACACCTGTACGGCGTAACTCACGGGCAGTTAGTTTGGGTAGTTGGCCGGTGAGCGACGTCATCGCCGCGCAGCGCATAATGTGCGATTGCTTTTCGAATACACATCGCCTACACCCGACGTTGAGTAAAATATAACCACATTGCTAATGCCCTGCTTTCAATCGAGGGCGCACTTGCGGCGGAACACTGCGTTGCAACCCAGGCCGTGCATGCCGAGCGTCGCCACTCGTTTCGGTATGTAGCATGGGTGGTTGGCCGGCGAGAGATGGCATCGGCCCCCAATTCGCAGCGACTGCAATAACTTTTCGAATACATATCGCCTACACCCGACGTTGAGTGCATTAGAATCACATTGTCAATGCGCATCTTTTGATCGCCTGCCCGGTGCCTGCTGAGCGTCGTGAGCCATGCGATTCCATTGTACCCAACGTCGGGTGTAGGCGATATGTATTCGAACAGCTTTTTGGCTGCGCGGCGATGACATTTCTCGCCCGCCACCCACCCAACGTAATCGTCCGTGACTAATGCCGTACTGGTGTCAGTCGCTTACAACCTAGCACCGCCGATACTGATCAAGCGGAGGTCGCGAGATCGATACCTGCCGATGTCAGAAAAAGTTGTTGCAGACCGTGCGTTATCGCACTGACACGCCGATGATTGTTCGCACCCGAAAGAAAATAACCCTGAAAAAGAGCGAAGGGTTCAAGGAAAGAAAATACACCAAAAGAAACCCGGGAAAGGTGGCAAAGATCCCCACGATTTTTTTTTTTTAGTCACTTTTTTTTCTAGGCACACTTTTTTTACAGTCTCCCATAAAGGAGATCCCTAAAAAAATCGTGGGGATCTTTGCCACCTTCCCCGGGTTTCTTTTGGTGTAATTTATTTTACTGAACCCTTCGCTCTTTTTCAGGGTTGTTATTTTCTTTCGGGTGCGAACAACCATCGGCGTGTCTGTGCGATAAGCCGATAACGCACGGTCTGCAATAATTTTCTGCCACCGGCAGGTATCGAACGCGCGACCCGTTTGATAAGTCTCGTTGGTGCCAGGCGATAAGCGACTGACACCCGTACGGCATTATTCATGTGTGATTACGTCGGGTGGGTGGCGGGCGAGAGGTGTCATCGCCGCGCGGCCCAAAAGCTTTCCGAATACATATCGCCTACAGCCGACGTTGAGAGCAATAGAATCGCATTGCTAGTGCGCTTCTTTTGATCGAGGCCGCGCTTGCGGCGGAACACTTCGTGGCAAACCACCCCTGGCCTCTGCCTGCGGAGCGTCGTGAGCCGTCGCTTCGGCATAGTAGGTTTGGTGACCGTCTTTGTTGTTGTTTTTTTGTTTTTTTAGTCACTTTTTTTTTCTAGACACACTTTTTTTACAGTCTCCCATGAAGGAGATCCCTAAAAAAAATCGTGGGGATCTTTGCCACCTTTCCCGGGTTTCTTTTGGTGACTTTACTTGAACCCTTCGCTCTTTTTCAGAGTTGTTTTCTTTCGGGTGCGAACATCCATCGGCTAACACCAGCAGGTATCGAACTCGCGACCTCCGCTTGATCAGCATCGTCGGTGCTAGGCTGTAAGCGACTGACACCAGTACGGCATTAGTCACGGTCGATTGGGTGGGTGGCGGGCGACAGGTGTCATCGCTGCGCGGCCAAAAAGCTTCACAAATACACATCGCCTACACCCGACGTTGAGTAAAATATAACCACATTGCTAATGCGCTGCTTTCAATCGAGGCCGCACTTGCGGCATAACACTGCGTTGCCACCCAGGCCGTGCATGCCGAGCGTCGCCACTCGTTTCGGTATGTAGCATGGGTGGTTGGCCGGCGAGAGATGGCATCGGCCCCCAATTCGCAGCGACTGCAATAACTTTTCGAATACATATCGCCTACACTCGACGTTGAGTGCATTAGAATCACAATGTCAATGCGCATCTTTTGATCGCCTGCCCGGTGCCTGCTGAGCGTCGTGAGCTGTCCAGGCCGGCATAGTAGGTTCTGCTGCGCGTGTTTGTGCTTTTTTTTTTTTTAGTCACTTTTTTTTTCTAGGCACACTTTCTTTACAGTCTCCCATGAAGGAGATCCCTAAAAAATAAACGTGGGGATCTTTGCCACCTTCCCCGGGTTTATTTTCGTGTCTTTTCTTTTCTTTCACCCTTCGCACTTTTCTGCCACCGGCAGGTATCGAACTCGCGACCTCCGCTTGATCATTATCATCACCTAGGCTGTAAGCGACTGACACCAGTACGGCGTTAGTCACAGACGATTACGTCGCGTGGGTGGCGGGCGAGAGGTGTCATCGCCGCGCGGCCCAAAAGCTTTTCGAAATCATGTCGCCTACAGCCGACGTTGGGTGCAATAGAATCGCATTGCTAATGCGCTTCTTTTGATCGAGGCCGCGCTTGCGGCAGAACACTACGTCGCAACCCACCCCTGGCCTGTGCCTGCGGAGCGTCGTGAGCCGTCGCTTCGGCATAGTAGGTTTGGTGACCGTCTTTGTTGTTTTTTTTTGTTTTTTTAGTCACTTTTTTTTTCTAGGCACACTTTTTTTACAGTCTCGCATAAAGGAGATCCCTAAAAAAACACGGTCACCAAACCTACTATGCCGAAGCGACGGCTCACGACGCTCCGCAAGGCACAGCATGTGCAATTGCGGAGATGATGCATTCAAAGAGGGTATGGTATGGTGTGCGTGACTGCGATTCAATATGTGAGCTTGTTGCATTCAAGGCATGTGGCATTTCTTATTGGCGGCAATGTGTTGAGGCAAAATTGAAAGCACCCACCCCGGAAGTCACCTGCTGTACGCATGTCACTTAGAGAGGCCGTGACACAATGTGTGTTTGTAAATGCACCGCTGTTCGATTATATACTTTACAATATGAAAACAATTGACACTTCAGAACGTCTTACCTACTCTGCTTGATCCATACATCTTACCACGTTTGCATGAAGAGGGCATTAATGGACAAAATTAAAAATAGGAGATAAACAACGACGACGCGCAACCGGGATTGTCGGTGCGTGAAATCGATGCACGCATTACATGAGCAACACCAACATCTCACAGGCAATTCGCTTATCACTGTCATGCTCTGCATACTGTTCACAAAGTCGAATGGAAAAACTTGAAAAAGTCAGGTGTGTAGGATGTCCAGCTTGCCTTCAGCCATTCAGCTTAGTCCAAGCTATGAAGTGCTTGAACCGTTGCTGTCAGGACGAGTGCTGTGAAATATACGGCCAGTCCTGCGGCTTCCATGACGTCTGGTCAAAACCCGAACGGCCCGAGACACATGGCTGGTGCAGAAACTGCGTTTCTGTCTTCAAACAGAATGCTAGCGACAGGTGCATCAGCAACGCTTGCTCGCAGGAATGCTGCATTGCCATGGAAGCCACTTGCGTGCAGCATGGCATCCAAGGCATGCTTGGTGTTGAAGCCCAGCAATGTGCTCGCTGCCATACTAGGCTGGGAACAACAGCAGCTGCCCGTTGTGGCAACAACGCCTGCACTCTAGCCTGCTGCAGAGCCATGGGGGCAGCCTGCGGCCTGCATGGTGTCAACGCAGCGAATGTTGGTGCACCTCCCGTGTGCATTGCCTGTGGCAAGGAATTGGGCGTGAAAGCACTGTCACGCTGTAGCAGCAGGGCATGCAAGCCTGCTTGCTGCAGGAAAGTGGGGATAGCCTGCACTTTGCATAGGGTCATGGGAGAGGCGGGTGAGCAACAGGCTCGTTGCACTGTCTGCGATGCTACCCTGGGCAGTGTGGCAAGCATGGCATGTGCCAACAGCGCATGCAGCATGGCCTGCTGCCAGGCCACAAATACAGCCTGCCGTTTGCACAACGTCAGCGGTGAGGAGGGCGCAGGGCGAGCTGGGTGTGTGGTGTGCAAAGTGGAGCTAGGCATTGAAGCAGCCCAGCGCTGCTCCAACGGCGCATGCAACCTAGAGTGCTGCATGTTGGTGGGGCCTGCATGCAGGCACCACGGTGTTGTGATTGCGGAGGAAAAGAATGCCCCTGCAGTGTGCATCATTTGTGCAGGCCCGGTGAAGGTGACAGCTAGGGAAAAAATGCAAGAGCGGTGCATGCAAGATCGCCTGCTGCGAGGAGGTGGGGATGCCCTGTAGGCATCATCGTGTCCATCAGTCAGCAATGGCCTGTGTTATCTGCACAGCATCGCTGGGCATGAATGCAGAACAGCGTTGCCGCAATAATGCGTGCCAGCCTGCTTGCTGCAAGGCAGTTGGGCCGGACCGCAAGGTGCATGGCGTGAACGCTGAGATGCTGCACTTCCAAGGCACCCTGTGCATCATTTGTGCAGGCCCTGTAAAGGCAACTGCAGCCAAGCTCTGCAAGAACGGCGCGTGCAAGGCTGCGTGCTGTAAGCAGGGGGGGACAGCCTGCAAGATTCATCATGTGGATCCAGATGCCTTGGATGTTCTGCCACCAGCGTGTTCTGTCTGTGCCATGCCTGTCAAAGCAACTGCTCAGAGGCTGTGCAAAAGCGGTGCGTGCAAGCCAGTGTGCTGTGGGAAGATGGGCTTGATGTGCAGCCACCATGGTGTCAGCGGGGTGGAAGGCGAGGATGACCTGGCTTGCAACTTCTGCCAGGGGCCCCTGCGTTTTACAGCATCGCGTTCCTGCAACAGTTCGGTGTGCAGCCGTACCTGCTGCAAAGAATTTGGCCTGGCCTGCTCCTATCACGGCCTCGGTGTTGATGGGAAGGAGCCTGAGTGCAGCTCGTGCGGCAGCAGGCTTGGATCAGCAGCTGCCAAAGCCTCCCAGAACCGAGCCTGCACGCCTACCTGCTGTAGCAAATTCGGCATGCCTTGTCAGCATCACAACCTAGGGGAGGGAGGCAGCGGGGCACCGACGGACATGGTGGCTTGCCGGGGGTATGGCTGCTGCAAGCTGGTTCGGCCCTATGCTTCATTCCACTGCAAATACAAGCTTTGTACAGACTGCTGTCGTGGAAAGAAACAGGTGATGTATGGAATGTTCATGTCTTGGTATGGTAGGCGTGGTCCAGCACAATAACCAAAGTGCGACCATGTTTGGGAGGTCTACTTCTGTTTTGGTAAATAAGATGGACATGAACAGAGTCCAATTGTCTTAGTTGGTTTCAGATTAGATTTGAATTGTAAATTTTGACACTTGTATCAACTATCTTCACATGCATGCAAGTACCACCGAAAGGCTACCTATGAGGAGGATCTTGCAGTTGCAGCTGCCAAAGCCCTTCCGCAACGGCTCCTGGACGCAGCGAATGTGGTTCGGCGTGTCCAGGCAGCGCTTAGCCGGCATACGCTGCTCTCTGGTGATGATCTGGACAACCAAGGGCCCCCAGGTCCAGTGAACATGAGGTCCAGCTACATCCGAGCTCATGTCCGAGCTGAGGGTCGCCTGCAGGTCTGCAAGGAGGCCATGTCTGCCTTCACTAGCCACAAACAGCATGTCATGCTTGATGAAGGCTGCAACAACAGTGACATTTATGACGCAGCAGTGGCATGTGAGCAAGGCATGTCTATTGCATCCAGCGAGGTTCACAGCGCAAAGGTCCTCCTGGACACTACTCCGGTAGTCAGCTCTGCGGACGACGACATAGCACGTAGATCAGTGTATGGGCTTGCAGCTGCAGCATGGCAACTCCTGGATGATTCAGGGGGAAGGACAGGCCTGCTCAGCCAGTGGAGGAACAAGCGGACAGGTGTTGTTGCCAGCATGCAATGCTGTGCTTACTGCGGCGAGGTTCAGCTGGGTGGCTGCGTGCAGAAATTGCCTTTCCAGCTGGAGGACCCAGGACAGGGCGGGCTGGCGCCTTACGCCGCCTGCAACCCAGTCATGGCAGAATTTACGGTGGACAGCAACAGCGGCCAGTGGAGGGTGTGCCGCGCGTGCGGGATACCGAAGACCAGGGCGCAGCGACTTAGCCGCAACGTCCAATTTCAGCCAGCGTACCAGGAAATGCTCATGGTGTCAGGCGTGGACTGTCTTGCATTGCAAAACTTGAGCCTTGTGGACGTGTCGGTGAGGTCCAAGTTCCTGCAATTTGAGGGATGTCACCATGTCTTTCACTGCCATTGGCTGTGTTGTCATCTGAGTTGTCTTCATTTGGTTGGTGGTCAGAGACAATTGCAATGCAGATTGACCCCTTTGTACATTGTGTTAATGAGTGAATGAATGCCTTGATTATTATACACTGCCCACCCATGCCAACAGGTGACCATGACACTGCAAAACAAGGGGTTTGCTGTTGGAAAGCTGGGGCTTGGGTCCTGCTTCAGCTCCCCCCTCATGCATGGTCCGCATCAGTCCTGATGCTCCAGCTGCGGAGAAGAACAATCGAATCTCGTCCAACGTGAGATCTCGCTTTTTGCAGCACATGCGGCCTTCCACGTGCCCACGCAAAATGCTGGCCGATTTGGCTTCATTTGGCTCTGAGTTGTTCTGCTTCAATGTGCTAGCCAGGACTAGGAGTAGGCACTGGGCAAATGAGCTAGAACGAGTGCACATAAAGGCCCATGATTCAGTGCAACAAGGTTACAACACCCTAAAGGGCAAGCCAGGAGGAGACCTCATGCTTCTAGCCATGCAAAGGAAAAGGTGGAAAAAGCTACGAGCTGAAAAGAAGGCGACCATGGATGCAGCAATCCAGGATGCAATGGAGGAGAACGTCGCACACGTTGCACCCATTTACATTGACCTGTCATAACTGCATATTTGACTCAATTCCTAATAAACAAGTACCCAGTCTAATAATTTGTCCCTTTGTAAACTGCGACAACATTATCCAAGCCACGGGTTCACGCTTATGCAAATTCATGCCAGCTTCAAGGTACATTCAGGAAGTCTTGTGACACGAAAACAGTCATGCCTGATTTTATTACTTTACAAAAGGGCCAATCAACTTTTAACATGCAACCAGGTTCAGATGTTACCCTGTGTGCGCATCCACTTTCAAAGAACAGGAAATTGCAATACAAACCTTTACATACAACACTGCATGTACAATCCTTCCTGAACAAAACATGCTATTCACACAATTGTTCTGCATCTTCCCAAACCGACAACTTCAGGGCCTCAGTTCTTCCAAACCCACTTACATAGCTCATGACCACATATTATCGTATACATCTATCTGAGCCAAACCAAATACACCTTACAACTTGGTGTCAGCCAAAGCTAACCTATCTCATTTCCTAAAAGATCAGTCCTGCAATATCAAATCCAACCCATGCGCCGCACATAAGGGAGGACCCCAATCAGGGCAGTTGCCGCCTTTCAAAACAGAAACACAATCAAGGCAGAATCACAATGTACAGCAACAACAACCAGTGTAGGGTGTGCCATCTTGCGTAATACCAAAGACCCAAGCGCAGCAAGTCATCCGCAGAGCCCAATTTCATAGGGCGTACCAGCAATTTCTCAGGGTGTCAGGCATGGGATGCAGTGCATAGCAGGATTACATAAATCTGGCATGACAATGAGGTCGATGTTCCTGCGAGTTAAAGTATGTGACCATGCGTTTCACTGACTTTGCCTGTGTTATCATTGCTGACATGTTGTTTCTGTTAGTGGCAATAACATCAAGTGCACGGCAGTTTCAGTGCTTCCGACAGATGCCATAACACAGGTAGTTTCCAGTGTATCATCATATCCTACAGTACATTTTAAATACATTGCCCAGTCATCACTTACATCATAGGTTGCCTGCAGGAACAAAGGCCTGCCATGACCAACTTCCAGCCTTCGGAAAATGAACCTGACGGGTGCCAAAGATCCCCATGATTTTTTTAGTCACTTTTTTTTTCTAGGCACACTTTTTTACAGTCTCCCATGAAGGAGATCCCTAAAAAAAAGACGCGCAACAGAACCTACTATTCCGGCCTGGACGGCTCACGACGCTCAGCAGGCACCGGGCAGGCGATCAAAAGATGCGCATTGACATTGTGATTCTAATGCACTCAACGTCGGGTGTAGGTGATATGTATATGAAAAGTTATTGCAGTCGCTGCGAATTGGGGGCCGATGACATCTCTCGCCGGCCAACCACCCATGCTGCATACCGACACGAGTGGCGACGCTCGGCATGCACGGCCTGGGTTGCAACGCAGTCTTCCGCCGCAAGCGCGGCCTCGATCAAAAGCAGCGCATAAGCAATGCGATTCCATTGTACCCAACGTCGGGTGTAGGCGATATATATTCGAAAAGCTTGTTGGCCGCGCGGCGATGACACCTCTCGCCCGCCACCCACCCAGCGTAATCGTCCGTGACTAATGCCGTACTGGTGTCAGTCGCTTACAGCCTAGCACCGACGATACCGATAAAGCGGAGGTCGCGAGGTCGATACCTGACGGTGGCAGAAAAAGTTGTTGCAGACCGTGCGTTATCGCACTGGCACGCGATGGTTGTTCGCACCCGAAAGAAAACAACCCTGAAAAAGAGCGAAAGGTTCAAGAAAAGAAAAACACCAAAAGAAACCCGGGGAAGGTGGCAAAGATCCCCACGAGACTGTAAAAAAGTGTGCCCAGAAACCGAGTGTGACTAAAAAAAATCCTACTTCGGCATCTACTATGATTGTGTCGTAAGACACCGAAGTTGTGCGAAGGTGTTTTGCGACATAACGGCCAGCCGCTTGTAGCTCAGAGTGGCGGCCTCAACAATAAGCTGACCAATCATTGCCTTCAAAGCTTAGACTTAAAAAGGTTTGGTTCGGCACACCTGTCTCACTCGGTTGGTGCAACCCCCCTTGAGGTGAGAGCTCAGAGGTGCACCTATGGACTGCCGATGGAGCAGGCTGCAACTCTCCCACTTACAAAAAATGTAGCGCGAGTGCTTCCGGAAAATTGGGACTGTGTCCCAGCACAATGGAAAGCAAGATATGACACCTTTAGTTGACGAAAATGACTCTATATGGCTATGGTGGCGCACTCAAAACTCGTTGGCTTTGTGCCCAAGCAAGGTGCTTCATGTGGAAACGGATGCCGCTGGAGATGCCACTGTCAAGCTCCGGGTCTTCCACGACAACGGATTTGTATGACGAGATACCAGACTTGACGTTGTGTAGGCAAGCCTTGACTTTAGAGAGCGATATCCGCTCTTGCGCACGGCGCCACATGGATTGGGCTTGCAGGACTCGGACGGTATAGTAGTGTGTGAGGCTGATTTCCAGCAGTCCGCCTACCTGGGCAGCGGGAGCGGCACACAGCCCCGGGAGCAGGGGGGCCCTCGTGCCCCTATTGATATGCAGCCACCATCCTCCAAGCGCCGCAGCCAAGAACCACCGAGCAACATGAGTGCAGGCGTGGAGCGCCCGGAGCTGACAGGTGTGGATGAAGAGCGGATGGCGAGGCTTGAGACTGAGTGCAGCGAGCTGCGTGGCGACTTGGCTTCTCTGCATAGCCGATTCCGGGCATGGGACGTCACTCTGACGCGCATGCAAGACTACCAGCGGCAACACGCGCAGCTAGCTGAAGAGGTCAGGAAGCTCAAGATGGCTACTGGGGTAGATGCGGCGCTAGGTGATGGCCCCGGCCCCTCTAACACTGCCCTACTTAGGCCCGCAGCTGCCAGTTCATCGGACCCATTGTGCTCAGAGTGCCAAAACGTGGTCGCCTACGACATGCCCATGAGCAGCCTGATGAAGGCTATGACGGGGCCAGACAAGTTGGACCTCGGGGACCTCTTCACGGTCCCAGGCGGGCGTGTCAAGGCCAATTCTCCTATGAAGCAAATGGTGCAGTGCAACGGATGCACGGAGAACGGTGCCATGAAGCTAGTAATATTGACTTCTAGAGGAGCAGGCCAGCGTCTCACATGTGACTGGTGCCGGTGCAGGATGACCGTAAGCACATCAGATGCATCATCTTGCTGGTGCGGGAAAAAGTCTCATTCCAATTGCCGGGGGTTGGCTATAGAGAATGAAACCGACCGCCAAGGAAACACGTTGTTCCTACAGAAAGGCTTGGCACCCGTAATAAAGGAAGTCGTGCCATGGGACCCTCGGGGGTGACAAGGTGCTCTTCCTCCGCATCAACCCCAGTGGGCCGTACACAACAGGTGATGGAGAAACGGCCAACATTGACAAAAAGGCACGATGGTTGATCGCTCGGGAGTGGATCGTAACCTACGACCACAACTCACCGCTTATTGACCGGCGCCCGGCAGAATTTACCACAGTAGTGGCAAACCAAGCACCGGCCCTGCCATCACCAGCCGTGACAAACCTTGCTGACTCAGCAAGGTCTATCAGTGACTGGGCATGCTGCTTGGACCCCTACTTGCTGGTCAAAGGCAGCGCCTTGGCACTGGAGCACCTCAGCCTTGGTAACCGGTTTGAGCAGCCTGCTCGCACATAATGGGGGTATGATTCCACACTATTTTCAATGATTTATTTTGAAGAAATCTTAAAGTTGTTGCTCGGCGCCGGGTATTTGAACATTGTTCGACTTCTTCCTAAATAAATCCTGAGCCTACAGTAATGAGCCAAGACATGGGCAAAACACTGCACTCTCTTGACCTTTTCAGCGGCATCGGCGGGCTCACACATGCCCTAGCAGAGGCTTGGCCAAACCAGTTGCGTGCAGCGAAATAGACCCCTCGGCGTTGGCAGTCTTACATGATCAGGGCAGCTGTGAGCAAAGACGTGCGTACACTGACGCCGGCGTGGCTACGAGCCAACGCAAAAGGAGGCAAGAAGCCAAACACAATTGTGGCGGGATTTCCCATGTATTGGGTTCAGCTTGGTGAGTAAACGTGAGGGTTACAACAATGAAGAGAGTGGGTTGTTTGATGATATTCTGAGACTCACAGATGAGCTGAAAATCGAATACATATTTTTGGAAAATGTCCCACAATACGTGACAAAGACTACGGGTAGATGCGTCAGCGCCCTCTTTAGCCGGATTTACAAAGCTCACTGTGTAGCGTATCAGTAAGAGCCTTCCTACTAGCCACCAGACTAATTAGGTACAGCATACAAGCTCACGGCAGCTAGAAAACATGTGCACGACAGTAATGGCGACAAGCACAGACATTTGTAGAGTGGCTCACATGGCCTCCGGCAGCGGCCTTGTTCATTGATCACTTGATCGTGATCACCAAGCTCTGAGAGTGCAATCCAAAAGTGCTAAAAGATGAATACAACAAAAATACGTCTCCATTCACTCGTGCATACACTACATACAGGGCTACATGGCTACAGGGCTACTTGACTACATGGCGACAGGACTGCAAGACTACATGCAGGGGGGCAGGCTTCAGGCGCGCAGGCTACACGTGCACAGCACACTGGCAGGGGGGTGCGCAACAACCGCACAAGCCATAGGCAGGAGCACAGGCTACTATTGGCAGCGACGCAAGCTACTGGCGCAGCGCACAGGCAGGGGGCATGCTACATGCGCGCATGCTACTATAGGCAGGCGTGCATGCTACAGGCAGGAGAGCAAGCTGCATGCGTGGAGGCTATAGTCGCTCAGCACAGGCTGCAATCATGTATGCTACATGCGCACAGCGTCCATGTAGGGGCGCAGGTTACAAACAGACGCGCATTCCACTACATATTCCACTACACATTCCACCGCAATACGCACGCCGCTTAACGCTCTTTCAGCTCGCCCCAGTGCTCCCCCCATGTGCACGCTGCTCAGCACCCACTTGGATCGTCCTCCTTGCTCCAGCACGCACGCTGCTGATCACTCGCATCCCTTATACTGATGCGGCCTGCTCTGATGACAAACACACATGCCACACACCACACAACCTGCTCTGCACTCGCTAGGCTCACTCCCCAGCCTAGCTGTCGCATGGTTCTCTCATATGCTCAGAAGTCATGCGCCTCGCTCCCTCGCCAAGCACAGATTACTGTGCTCTCTGGCTTGCTCCCTTGCGCATCTCACGCGCTGCGCAGCACTTCTGTTGCTGCTGCCCTGTGCAGCACGTACGATGAGCAGCACGCATGCGGCTCGAACCCCTGCGCAGCGGGCGCACTGCTCATGACGCTCACCACCCTTCTGCTCCCGTGCACCTTGAGAAAGGGGGAAGGAGGTGCTCCACCCTCGTGGTCCCATGCGCCGTATAAGAGGTATGGGGGTGTACCATGAAAAAGGGGGGGAGGTGAATCACCCCCCTCGCCCTCTGCAGCATGCCCGTAAAACCAAAAAGAAGACAGTGGGGTGTCGGTGAGGGCCCCATGCATTGCCGGCGCCATGTACCATGCTCCCAAGGGCCCATGCAACCATGCAAGTGTGATCGCGCATTTGACCACGCCCAGTGTTCCCCTGCCTGCCCCGTGCAAAATGACACGCAGTCATCTGACCTACCGTAGAACCACTTTAGCTCCGCTCGTAATTAAATAATTATTGGGGTGCGCGGACATGGCTGCGCGCTAATATTAATTCAAAAATTGCCGCTGCGCGGAGCGTCAGTCAGGTGCCCAAACAATTATTTTGGGGGTGCGCGGTAGGAATTAGAAACAGCATTTTTACAAAATTTTGCGCGCTAGCGCGCGACTGTTTGATTCGACATCCGTTCAGGCATCCTTGTCGGCAATTTTGACTACCGTATGATGACTTTTGCTGACTGTGAGGGTGTTAACGGAGTATTGCTGTACTGGCTGAAAATGCTGAACATTGACAGGATTCCAACTGTAGATCTCAAGGTGGACTGATGAGTTACGTAGTACCACTGAGCCCCCCGGGCCCCAGTAGCCACACATTTCCTGAGGCCAGGAATCGGCGGAGGAGGGGGATGATGACTACGGTATGCGGGTCCTTCTAGCATGAAACGAAGTTGTAACTGAGTTTGACTGTACTGGCTGACAGTGCTGCGCGGACGAAAATTACATTTATTTCCAGTGATGCGCGATGTTTAATTAAATTTCGTGCTGCGCGGCGTTAAATTAAATTAAACTTTCGTCGCTGCGCGACCGTTTTTTAAATTCTTTTTGGGGTGCGCGGCGGAAAATTAAATTCTTTTTTTATGGGGTGCGCGGACTTAAAGTGGTTTTACGGTATTGTCCTCCTGCACAGAATCCAGGTCTAGCTCCAGGCTGAAGATTGGGCTCCAGACTGCTTGCCCCTTGGCAGGGGGGAGGTGGGAGGGAGATGCAAAGAAGAAGAATGGGGTAGGCTTGCCATTCAGTACTCTATGCGCTCCTCCAGCAGGTGTCAGGAAAGGCGGAAATGCGGAAAGGAAGGAGGAGGAAGCAAGGAGAATATATATATATTGGCTTGTCTCGTTCATACCTAGCTTCAGGTATAGATTCTATACCTGAAGCTAGGTATGAAGGGTTGTTTTGTGGAGAGGCCCTTTAAACTCACAGACGACTTAGGGCCCAATTCCACCTGTGTCCGGAACTCGAAAAATAGTGCCAGCTAGACAAAAGTCAATTCCACTAGTGTTGGGGATCGTGTTCGGGATCCTGCCCACCCATTATCCGTACCCGGCGAGGCATGCTTTTTGCATCGTGCCCAGGGGGGTCGATGCAAAACTCAAGCCTCGCCGGGTACGGATAAGCGTGACAGCGAGGCGTGGCTCCATTTCATACCTTGATTATCACTCTCAGTCGCGCGCGCAATTCGTTTCATTTATCTCGTTCAATCTATCTCTCTTTCTCTATGGTCTCTTTCGTCATGGCTGCCAATCCGTCTGACGGCGGCAAGGATCTTGCAGGCGCCTTTGCAGAGATCAGCGCGCGCATGGAGTGGCGCAAAGAGCACCACAAAGAACAAAGCGCACAGAGCAGCGAACAGCGCAAAGAACAGCGCAAAGAACAGCGCAAAGAACAGCGCAAAGAACAGAGCAAAGAACAGCGCAAAGAACAGCGCAAAGAACTGAGCAAAGAACAGAGCAGGCAAAGAACAGAGCAAAGAACAGAGCAAAGAACAGCGCAAAGAACAGAGCAAAGAACAGAGCAAAGAACAGAGCAAAGAACAGCGCAAAGAACAGCGCAAAGTGCTACGCAAAGACAAGAGCAGCACAAGGAACAAAGATCAGCGCAAAGATCAGCGCGCAGAGGAGCGCAAAGAGCACCGCAAAGAGCAAAGATCAGCGCAAACGAGAAAAGAAAATACAAGAGCAGCGCCTAGCAGCACAAAAAGCACAGAGGCTGGTTGACAGGCTGTAATGTAAAGAGATGTGGTTTCGCCCGTACCCGAACATCTCGCGTGCTCAAGTGGAATTGCATTTGCTGTATTCCCCAGCCCTCTGTTTCCAACCAGAAAAACTGACACCGGGATTAATCCCGGCGAGGCGCAGGTGGAATTGGGCCCTTGCTGTATTCCCCAGCACTCTGTTTCCAACCAGAAAAACTGACACCGGGATTAATCCCGGCGAGGCGCAGGTGGAATTGGGCCCTTAGTCGACTGGATCAGCGATTGTGGGATCACACTCGCTTCTCATCGCAGAGTAAAAAGAAAGCATCGCACAAACCTTCAAATTGCAGAACTGGGGGGTAGTGCGCTGCTCCGACTACGGTACTCCGACTACAACAATGCCGTCTAAATAAAGTTCTTACCCTTTGTGGGACTTGTATGAGGTCGAGTTCAACTCTGACGTCACATAATGGCAAAAAGAGGATGGCATGAGTACACTGAGGAGATCTATATCGAACACCGTCCTTAATGGGCCACTTCACGTGCTGGAATCGAAAGTGCAAAGGCACACGGTTATATGGCCTAGGATTAAGCACCTGCAGCTTAAGCAGACGAGTTCGGCAGGGCCTGGAGCTCTTACAAAGAGGAGAGCGTGTGAGAGTGAATGTGGGTCTTGCTGATGCCATGGTGACATGGTACACAGCTTTAGCAGCATTAGCTATATGGGTGTTGGCCTGAACTCTGCCCTGACCCGCAGGCATGCCTGCCGAGCCGCCTCTGCCTCTGTCAGTAGCTGCGTCAATGGCTGTCTTACGGTGTGGAATGAATGAGGTGATCCAGCGGCCCTGACATGACGGAACGGTGTAGGTGATCGACATAAGCAAGTGCAACGTTGGGCTGCTGAACAAGATGAGGAAGGGGGTTAAGGTATGCACATTAGGTGTGACAAAGATGCCCCAGCGCCGAATCCGTGGTTCTTTCCTCTTCAGCGTCACGCCACCTTTGTTGGGCCGCCTCGCGGCTGCAATGCCCGATCGGATGAAAATCTGGACCAACTAGCCACAGGGCCAGACAACATGATTAGGAATATATAAATGGGGCCTCGGGGCAGAGGTAGGAATGTAGTAGAGATGATGACTCGCCTCTGCAGGCTAAGCGTCAGGCCATAATAACAAAGAGGCTTACTATTTCTCCTCCGCCACTTCTAGTTCGTTCAACAATTGCCTCAATTCTTTCTTTAGTCGAATTAAGTAAAATATCAAGTCTGCGCCTTACTTTTAATTTTTCCATTAGTTAGTTTTAGAATAAATAGTGTTACTGAAATATTACCTGCCTTTGATATAATCTTAACCTGGCATTAAAAATAACTTGATTTTCAACGCCAGCTTTTCTACCAAAAGTTCAGCAAATTCTTTTGTAAAAATCAAGAAATTTTTTAGTATATTGCGGCCTAAAAAAGGAACATTGACTAGAAGTTTAAATCTCTTTTCGTTTCTACTACCCAAAATCTTAACATCCCATCCCGTATCAGGGTTTTTATTTTTAAATTTTGATCCATTAATATAGTATTCTGTTGATAAAACAATTTGTTCAAGGACGCTTAATGGCGCGTAACCTGTTAGTAAGTTGGAGTCATTTGAAACCAATTTCTTGCTGTCTATAGCAGCCAAGTCATTAATAGTAAGAGGTCTATAACGAGATTTCTTTCTTTCAACACCATGATAGTCGACTATTTCATCAACAATAAGAATATATTTTTCAGGATTGAAGTCGGTTAGAACCTTAGTTAAAACATCAGCGCACGAATGTCCTCAGCGGAAGGAGGTGAGTAATTGAAGGCCAGCATTCAGTGTCTCCTTTAGTCGGTACTAGGTACCATTAAGCCAACTTTGGCCGATGAAGGCCCGATTGGCCCCACATCTTGACTGGCCTCCGGCCGGAGGCCCAAGTAGCATGCCTGGCCTCACCTGGGGCCTCCGGCCGGAGGCCGGGGTGTAGCTGAAATGTAGCTGAACCTCGAACCAAAATCACTGTCAGCGGTGAGTGTGAACGGGGGACTTCAGCCTAAATCCTACGCCCTAAACCCTCATACCTTTAGCTTCTGCACAGCAGCAGGGATTCTTTCTTTTTGATGGGGCAACCCACCTTTTGCGAGCTTCCAAAATCCCAGTTGGGCCAAAACCTGCAGAGCTTGTATCCTTGGGGGCCTCTGACTGCCAGTGATCATGTCCCTGAAATGTTTTTTCATTTCAAGTCGTTACAAGGAGGCCGGCCGCCGAGCAGCCGTTATCCCAATGTGAAAGACCTGGGCAACAAACCTAGGAAAGGACCAAGAGAAGCAACAGGGCCCAAAGGGCCTCACAACAGAGAAACAAAGGGTAAAGCCTGGGGGTCTACCCCACAGGACCACCAACAGAAAAAACTGCCTGAGCCCCAACCAAACAGAAGTCAACCGTAGCTAAACTGCACTTGAACTGAAGCATACAAGATTAACATTGCATTTCAAGGGTGGGAGTGAACATGCACATTCCCACAAAGTGTGCTATCTACTTTGCATGAGGGCCAGCCGTCCCCCTTCTCTGTAGGTGCTGTCATTGCTGCTTCTTCTGCCCCAGAAGTGGCTGCAGCTGCTACTGAGGTCTCCAAGCAGCCAATTGCTACTGAGGGCACTGACCAGGTCGCTGCCACTGAGGGCGACGAGCAGGCTGCTATTGCCTATTGCTGAGGGCACTGAACCGGCCGTTGTTGCTGAGGGCGCCGAGGAGGCCCATGCTGCTGAGGGGACCAAGCACGGCGCTGTTGCTGAGTGCGCCCGGCAGGCCGCAGCTACTGAGGGTGCCCAGCATACAAGCAATAGAAGCAACCTATGGAGCTTCTACAAATAAGTAAATGGCAGTCGGAAAAACGTGAGAATGCTGCTGAAGTAGCGAGAAAAAGGGGATGCTGCTTGGATATCCGGCCGGAGGCTGGTGAAGGTCGTTAATTCCCGCCCCCTTCCTGTCCCCATTCCCGTTCACCTTTCGAACCCCACCTCCCTCTCAATCCCCTTGGGAGGCGTGGTGCGTGCATCAACTGCCACCCGGCAGTTTAGGTTTTAAGTCTGCCACGGCCCTTTCCCCTGAAGCTCCCCCTGCCACAAGCTAGACGCATGGATCCTGCAGCGGCCTCTCAATCAATGGCAACGAAGCGCTAGTGTAAGTCATCGCAATTGTTGACATATGGGGTTATGTTATGCTATGTTATGTTATGTAAGCTGCTGAGGCATACGGCCAGAGGCCTCTTCCTTTATGGCAACATGTGGTACACAAACAAGGCCTTGCTTGAGCGGCCGTAGCCCGAGACCTCGCTGCAGCCGCCGTCCTCAGCGTTGAGCTCCGCCAACTGCAAGGGTGTGCCAGGAGAGGGCAACGTCAATTTGCAATGTGGTTATCATGTGAGCTGTGTGAGAAAGAGTGTGTCCAGCAGAAAGCAATGCAACACTCGTGGCAAGGTGACGGGGCTGAGATGCGGCAGAGGGGCGGATGAGCAGCCAAGTGAGGTCAGACAGAGATAAGGCAAAGGGGCGGGATGGGCAAACAAGTGAGGTCAGGCAAAATCCCAACTGCGCACAATGCTATCGCCTCGGTTACCACCATTCTCAAAGAAAACAGTAACAACACACACAAAGTTATGCTCCACATTGCTAGGCAGGCCCATTCTAAGAAAACATGGCACAACATCCTAATCATTTGTTTCCACAACACGATCATCATCCCCTTTTCAGCCACGCCAGTTGGATCAAAGCAACCGGTGGATGCAATAACGCAAACTCACGTGCATTGCAACCACCTTGCCGTCCTTTAAGACGATGCATGAACCGCTGTCACCGGGGAAGGACTGGGTCCCGCACTGAACCTCGTCGTCATTGAGGCTGCAAGCACACCAATGGGAATTATGTCAAGTAAAATCATGTTAATGTTGATTAGGCCTAGGTATGTGGCATGATGCCACCTGGTGCATGCTCGAAGACACTGCATGCAATGCAACAAGGCTTCTTTTTTTATGGCTTACCTAACACGAGCAGCATCACAACTGCAGTTATCACGCCCCGCACCTCTCCACATGGCCCAAGACAATCGTCAACTGCACGTCCCTCTTCTCGACCTTGGCGACGTACACGTGGCCTGATACGAGGGCCACGCTTGTCGTCAGGTTCGGCAGGTGCTCCTTCTGGCAGACCTCGAGGAATTCGAAGCCAGGCCCGCCTTCCTTGGGGGGCTCCAACATTCTGCAATGAATGAGCCAAGGAGCAGCATACGGATGTCTCTTCCCTAATGCCGACGCACCAAACCAGCTACACTAGGCACAGTCCAAACAGTCCCTCAGTACAGCGCACGATCATATATAGCTTGCAAGAACGTGGCTTAGCTGCGGTGCTCCCAGCCCGTCCTCAGATGTCACATGGCTATACCGGACATGCAATGAGCGTCCTCCCAGTTTGATGCCGCTCAACTCATGTGTGTCGACTGTCGTGTGACATGGTGTTATGAGTGTGTTGCATCACCAACAAGCGACCTCGCAAAAGGCACCCAATGCTGTCCTTGCCCAGTCGTGTCAACCCCTGACCAAGTAATGTACGAGTAAGTCCCCATGGCGTGGCAGCGATCAGAAGCTGCGCGATGCGTGTTTGGAGTGCATCGTGAATACCTTAGGCGGGCAAAGTCACGCTCCTTGTTGAGGCACTCCACCTCGCACTGCACAAAGCCCTCCCGTTTGCCAAAGGCAAGGACAAACACAGTGACCTTGTCACCCTTCTGTGAGCAACACAAATATCAGGGCAAGGAAGCAACGTTTAAATGAAAGTATGTAAACCATCAAAACTGCAGGGCTGAGGAAACTGCACAAAACCATCCTTTCATGGAAGGGTGGCTCCACAAACTGCGCCATGCCGGCAAAAGAGGTCAGCAAATCCATTGGATACAGCACGACAAACACATGCATTTATCCTCCATGGCCGGATGGTGCATAAACGGATGCCCGCTGCTTGAAAATAACAGTATCATCTGCCAAGCAGGGTGCGTCGTCTTCGAGCTCACCTTTTTCCCCATCTTTTCCAAAGCGTGGTGCGTGGTGCCGATCAAGCCGCGTTCGTGAAAAAAGAATCCAGTGCAGTGATAGGAAATGACAGACCCTGAGGACTCCGGCTGCGCCACACATGCATGCATAGGCGTTGGTGAGTCATTATGGCGGGCATGAAGACATGCACTCGACCGGTGATGCAGACCACAGTAATGCCAGTATATGCATTAGCAAGTACTGTATATGCATGCACTAGCAAGCTTGTCACGACATCAATAGGCTTGACAATCACCAGGTTGTGGCCGCTTGAGTCACGCTTGCTTATATTAGAAGCAGTCAGAGAACTCCCATCGGCCTGCACATAACGCCACAGTTCAAAGCTCATCAGGCAAAATGCGACCAGGGCGAGAAAAGAGCTACAAGTGTGTTTTAAGCAATGCAAGACATGCGCCATCATGAACAATTGACAACTGATGCGGTGCACGCGTTGCTCAACAACAGCAACTTGCACACCAGGTTTCCGTCTACAACCACCACACAGCGCTGCACTTTCACGCGGACCTCGTCGTCGATAAAGAAATCGCCTGCAATCAAGGTGCACGGACGTGGGTTCAGTCATTCAAAAAGGCAAGTGGACGATAGATCGCGACCTCAGCACAGTCTTGAGGGCCACTGCCGATGCATACACCCCGCTGCCGGCATGCAACGTCGTGACCAACCTTTCTCCAGGTGCTCGACCTTGTTTTTGACCAGCTTCAACTCGCTCAGAAGCTTCTCCAATACTGAACAACAAGACAACAGCCAAAGTGTGGGCAGAGGAAGAGAGGATAGCAGAGAAGCAGAGAAAGAAGAAGCGGCGCAGGCGGAATGGGAGGAAGGCAGAACCGGGGTAGGGGGATCAGCCCCATAGTGGGACGAGCCCCACACTCACAGGCATGGGACCAGCCATAATGGGCCTTCGGCGGCAGCGGGGAGGCCTGCCGAAGATGGTATAGCGGTACTCATGACTTAAATAAGCGTGGGTATGCAGAAGAACGGCAGCCCCCACCCCTCGGACCCACCCTAGAGCCCCATCTACCACACCTCAGCTGCATGTGGAGAGCAAGCCTTGGGAGGGATGCGCGCCCCGCTGCATGGCATGCACGCCTCATGGGAGGTGCATGCGGTGCGAGTCGCGACCCCCCCCTCAGCGGGGCTCCAAATGCGGGGGGAGGGGCAGGTGTGGGGAAAGAGACGGGCGGCGCCGGTGTGCTGGGTCCTGGGTGCGGTGGTTCCCACAGCTCACAACATGCATCATACAGTGCATGGACATGCATGGCCCTATGCATGCCAGCTGCGGGCAGGGCTGGCATCGCCTCCTATGCAACCGATGAGGGCAAGAGGGCGGCATGCAGGAAGCGCATGGCAGCACATGATTGGAGTTCATTCGCTCATGCCGTAGCTCTTCAGCACGCGGGGCGGCCTGCCGAATATGCTCTTAGGTAGGCAAACAAATAATTTAACTCCCCACCCCCTCCATGAGGTAGGAGGCACATTCTGGGCAGCAGCAGGTGCTCCAGAGCAGAGCAGGGGGGTGCTCCATAGCGGATCAAGGAGGGGCGCCAGGGTTGGGTAGTAGCGAGGTGGTGCGGCCATGGGGTGGGGCAGCGCACCTGTGTTTCCCCCATTGTTGCCCTCATGCCTGTCCCTCCCATGCTGCAGCCCGGCCCACACACAGGGCTAGCGCGCTAGTGCGCAACCTCACCATGCTTTCCCCACCATCCGCCATGCGCTGCACCACCATCCACCATGCCCTGCCCCACCGCATCCACCAGGGTGGCAATGGGGTTAACTGCCCATGCAGCGCAGGCACCATTGTGCGTGCCCGAAATGCTATGCGGGGTTCGGGTGGCCACACACATTCTGCCTAGGGTCAGATGGGCTACAGTTCAGCCGCAGTTCAGCTACAGTTCAGCTACCCTCGGAATGCCCCGTGCTCGGCCAGCCACACTGGATGGCACATGGCAGCACATGCATGGAGTTCATTCCCACAAGAGGGCAATGGAGCAAAGAGACACGGTAGCGTGGGAGGGATGGGTGCGAGTCCTTGGGGAGGTCTGAATGATGTGCACCCAAGGGACTGCACGACTGGGCAATACCTGCTTCCAGAAGGTCCCTGACGCTGATAGTTGCGATCTCCACATCGAAAGGGACCAGGAGCTCGCGATCGTTTGCAGGTCTCGACACTATAATGTTGTTGGCACGAGCTTTTTGTTGTGGTGACAGGGGCAGAGCGAAGAGCCTCGTCTGCCACGGCGCTTCCATGACCTATCGAGCAGAGGCATGGTTCGAAGTAAAATAGCGTTCAAGGATCCATAGCTAGGCTGCAAGTCGGATTGGAGTAGAAGACTTCCATGGAAACAGGGGACTGGTCAGTTCTGGAGGGGCTCTTACAAGTGGAGAACATGGGCAAGGGCGAAATAGGCTTCGCTACAAGTTCAAGGATATCGAATGAGCTGGGAGACAGCAAGGGCTGGATCATCTCTGGATGCCCCAGCAGACAACGAAATACGCTGCCAATAGTCGAATAAGCCTGTCAGCTACAAGAGGAAAGGACACACGCATCCTACCTTAGGGGATCAAGAGGTCTGCAAGCTTGGAGAATGCAAAAGTAAGAAGAAGAAAATACCCTGGGGATCTTGGCACCTTCCACGGATTTATTTTGGTGCCTTTTCTTTTTAGGGATCTCCTTCATGGGAGACTGTAAAAAAAGTGTGCCTAGAAAAAAGAAGTGACTAGAAAAAAAAAAAAAACGTGGGGATCTTTGCCACCTTTCCCGGGTTTCTTTTGGTGTCTTTACTTTTCTTGAACCCTTCGCTCTTCTTCAGGGTTGTTTTCTCTCGGGTGCGAACAACCATCGGCTAACACCAGCAGGTATCGAACTCGCGACCTCCGCTTGATCAGCATCGTCGGTGCTAGGCTGTAAGCGACTGACACCAGTACGGCATTAGTCACGGTCGATTGGGTGGGTGGCGGGCGAGAGGAGTCATCGCTGCGCGGCCAAAAAGCTTTCCGAATTCACATCGCCTTCACCCGACGTTCAGTAAATATAACCACATTGCTAAAGCGCTGCTTTCAATCGAGGGCGCACTTGCGGCGTAACACAGCGTTTCTACAAAGGCCTTGCATGCCGAGCGTCGCCACTCGTTCGGTATGTAGCATGGGTGGTTGGCCGGCGAGAGATGTCATCGGCCCCCAATTCGCAGCGACTGCAATAACTTTTCGAATACATATCGCCTACACTCGACGTTGAGTGCATTAGAATCACAATGTCAATGCGCATCTTTTGATCGCCTGCCCGGTGCCTGCTGAGCGTCGTGAGCTGTCCAGGCCGGAATAGTAGGTTCTGCTGCGCGTCTTTGTTTTTTTTTTTTTTTTTTTTAGTCACTTTTTTTTTCTAGGCACACTTTTTTTACAGTCTCCCATGAAGGAGATCCCTAAAAAAAAGACGCGCAGCAGAACCTAATATGCCGGCCTGGACGGCTCACGACGCTCAGCAGGCACCGGGCAGGCGATCAAAAGATGCGCATTGACATTGTGATTCTAATGCACTCAACGTCGAGTGTAGGCGATATGTATTCGAAAAGTTATTGCAGTCGCTGCGAATTGGGGGCCGATGACATCTCTCGCCGGCCAACCACCCATGCTACATACCGAAACGAGTGGCGACGCTCGGCATGCACGGCCTGGGTGGCAACGCACTGTTATGCCGCAAGTGCGGCCTCGATCAAAAGAAGCGCATTAGCAATGCGATTCTATTGTACCCAACGTCGGGTGTAGGTGATGTGTATTCGAAAAGCTTTTTGGCCGCGCGGCGATGACACCTCTCGCCGGCCACCAACGCAACGTAATCGTCCGTGACTAATGCCGTACTGGTGTCAGTCGCTTACAGCCTAGCACTGACAATACTGATCAAGCGGAGGTCGCGAGTTCGATACCTGCCGGTGGCAGAAAAAATGTTGCATACCGTGCGTTATCGCACTGACACGCCGATGGTTGTTAGCACCCGAAAGAAAACAACCCTGAAAAAGAGCGAAGGGTTCAAGAAAATAAAAGACACCAAAAGAAACCCGGGGAAGGTGCCAAAGATCCCCACGATTTTTCTTTTTATGACAGTAAAGAAAGAAAGAAAGAAAACGCCTAAGCGTGGCTTTAGGAATACGGGGTTTTCATACAGGAAACCGACTTATGGACACACTTCGGAAGTGCCGAGTCGGGTGCAAATAACGGTTCGGAAGTGCCAAGGCCACTTTCGAAAGCCACCCAGGTATTATCAGGGCGTGCCCAAAGAGTTTATTCTTCTGCCTTAATCCTAAGCATCTGGGTATGGTATGCCTTTTAATATGCTTAACTGTGCCCATCTCGTGGCATTTGGTGGGCTGGTTTTGGTGAATATGGTGGGAAGTAGGAAGGATTGCGCTATCGACAGATGCTCGGACGATCGCGACAGCACTGGAGGAGCCCCCACAGGCAGGTTTTATAACGCAGGGCCACAAGAATTATGATGGCCCTTCAGAGTCACGCGGTGCGTGGTCAGATACTGACACCCGGGCCCTGGGCCTGGCAGCTGAGGCAAAGGAACTAATGCCCTCTGGCCTTGGGTTGGGATCATGCCTTACTACAGATTTGCAATTGCCCCTGAAACTGGAGCTGGAAACATAGGTGGCCCTGTCTGCTTTGCATGCTCGGTGCCCTACCCATGTGCAAAATGCGCTTCACCAGTTCACCCTGCCCTCATGCGCGTCACCCCTTCCATATGTGCAGTGCCTGCCCATATGCGCTGCACCCTATTCTCATGCGAATCGCCCGCCCATATGCGCTGCCCCCAACCCTGATGCTCATCGCCTCATCTGCGGTATCTGAACAGTGCCCACCCATATGCGCTGCACCCTACCCTCATGCGCATCAGCCCGTCTATATGTGTAGCACCCGCCCACTTGCGTTGCAAACCCTATCCTCGTGCGTATCCCTCCAGCCGTATGAGTGGCGCCCGCCGCCCGTCCATGTGCACTGCACACTATCCTCATGCGTAAGAGCCTGCCCATATGCGCTGCCCCCAACCCTCATGCGCGTCACTCCAGCCATATGAGCAGCGCCCGCCCATGTTCTTTGCACACTATCCTCATGCGTAGGAGCCCGCCCGTAAGAGCAGCGCCGCCCATTTGCGCTGCCCCCAACCCTCGTGCGCATGGTCCCGTTTCTATGAGCAACGCCCACCAATATGCGCATCACTACAGCCATACGAACAGCGCCCGTCCATTTGCGTTGCAGCTGGTAGTAGGACAGCTGGTAGTGGGACAGGTGCTAGCGGGACAGCTGTTAGCGGGACAGCTGGTAGTAAGACAGCTGGTAGCGAGACAGCTGGTATTGGGATAGGTGGTAGTGGGACAGCTGGTAGTGGGACAGGTGGTAGCGGGACAGCTGGTGGTGGGATAGCTGGTAGTGAGACAGCTGGTAGCGAGACAGCTGGTAGTGGGATAGGTGGTAGTGGGACAGCTGGTAGTGGGACAGGTGGTAGCGAGACAGATGGTAGTGGGATAGGTGGTAGTGGGACAGGTGGTAGCGAGACAGCTGGTAGTGGGACAGCTGGTAGTGGGACAGGTGGTAGCGAGACAGCTGGTAGTGGGATAGGTGGTAGTGGGACAGCTGGTAGTGGGACAAGTGGTAGTGGGACAGCTGGTAGTGGGACAGGTGGTAGCGAGAGAGCTGGTAGTGGGACAGCTGGTAGTGGGACAGGAGGTAGCGAGACAGCTGGTAGTGGGATATGTGGTCGTGGGACAGCTGGTAGTGGGACAGCTGGTAGTGGGACAGCTGGTAGTGGGACAAGTGGTAGTGGGACAGCTGGTAGTGGGACAGCTGCTGGTAGTGGGACAGGTGGTAGCGAGACAGCTGGTAGTGGGATAGGTGGTAGTGGGACAGCTGGTAGTGGGACAGGTGGTAGCGAGACAGCTGGTAGTGGGACAGGTGGTAGCGAGAGAGCTGGTAGTGGGACAACTGGTAGCGAGACAGGTGGTAGTGGGACAGCGTCTGGCGCTTCGTTGAATGTGCCCTGCAGAATGTCGTGAGCGGGTTATCCTTGGTAGGATAGAACTGCTGTTTGAGCGGTCTCACGCCTCCTGCTTCGGCGGAGGAGTAGTCTTTCTTTCTAGTGGAACAGGTGGTAGCGAGACAGCTGGTAGCGAGCCGTCTTGTGGATCAACATGTCAGGGATAGGAAGCTTACGCTGCATGGGGAGTGGCTGCCTGGCCAATAAGGGACATGCTGAAGCAGAGCAATCTTGTTGGCGCATATGAGCTTTATCACAGCATTATACAGCTGTATTGACTTGCTGAATCAGTCTTACGGCCACAGTCAAGCTGCGGCGCAGTGCATAGCCCTGACCAGCAGGTTAGTTATTTCACAACGCTCACCTAGGTTAAAGACCCTTAATATCTGGCGCAGCACATGGCACATGCCAGCAGTTGAATCAATTCACAGCACTTACCCGGGTTTACATGGGTGGCTTCCATACCCAGAGGTTGATGGAGCGAACCCGCCACACGATCTTCTCGCTCACTGCGCCTAGAACGCCGGGTTCCATGTTCCTGCCCCCTCACATAGGAGGATGGCATGGCTGCACCATGGCCCAGGCTGTGTACGGTAGGTGGAATTGAGCCTAGTCATTCCCTACCAGCCCCACCCAGCCGAGCGTTCAGCAAGGCCCAGCAGGTATGCACCGTACTAAACTGACCTGAGTTTATATCCAGGTTGAGACGAGGTTATGGGGGATCCTTAATCTTCGAATATCATCCAGCAGTTGGATTGCCTTGCCAGATCAGTCTCATGTCCACAGTCTAAGCTGTAGCACATGCCAGCAGTTGAATCAATTCATAGTGCTCACGTTCGTTTATGTCTAGGTTGAGACGAGGTGCCTTACGTACCAGGATACGGTAGCATTCTGTAGCTGAATTAACTTGCTGAGTCCGTCTCATGGTTTCAGTGTAAGCCAGGGCTCACATATTATCATAGAGCGCCTACAAACTTTTAGGATACTTAAGATTGAACATGTGCACATGAAGTTCACTCAGGAACGCACTCAAAGAGGAACCTCACAACCCAGGTTTTCAGCCTATCAGCCCACCCTGAGAGGTGTAGCCAGAGCATCTAATGGGAAAACATTATCATGTAATGCTTTCAAACTTGTAGGATGGGCAACAAGGAACATTTGGACATAAAATTCTGAAACAAACTAAAAAAAACTCACAGACCAAGTTTTCAGCCTGTCCGCCCGCCTTGGACCCCCCGCAAGAGCAGAGGCGTAGCCGGAGGTCCTGATGGAAAAACAGTACCATATAATGCTTCCAAACTTGTAGGATAGTAAAGAAGGAACATTTCGACAAGGAATCCATTCTGAAACAAAATAGAAAAGTCTCACAGACCAAGTTTTCAGCCATTCGGCTGCATCCGGCCCCCATGAGAGGCATAGCCAGGGCACATGCTGGAAAAAATGATAATAGAATGCGTCCAAACTTGCAGGATGGTTAACAAAAAACACGCGGGCATGGAATCCATTAGGAAAAAACAATAAACAAATCTCACAGACGAAGTTCCCAACCTGTCGACCAGCCCTAGTGCTCAGTGGGGTCCCCAAACAGCAATATACCCCATTACCAGCTCTGATATTCCACCAGCATTACGCATTTGAAACATGCCAATTCCTGTGAATGTCAGTTGTCCAATTACCGATACTCAATCGCATGATTGATCTTTGAAGCAGGCTGGGATTTTCCTATTCGTGTCGTGCTGGTTGCTTGCGCATCAATGGTTGTTGGTTCTCTGAGGTGTCCAGCTCCGACTCCTTTGCAACCACTATGGGAGGAACGAGAAGCACACCTCTGCCAAAAGCATGCTGGAGTTTCTCCACGACCCCATCTGCTGCAAATAGGCTGACCACACAATTCACTGGAGGAGTGACCAGCATCCTTGTTCTGTCAACAAACATCTAGGCAGTGACCGTTTTAAAGGCACAAGTTGTTGTGGGTTCTGACACACCAGCTGCTACATGGGTCCACCCAATGGGCATGTACCCAGCTTCTGCATGGGTCTACCCAAGGGGCCTGGGGTCCACTGCTGCCTGAGTCTACCCAAGGTGCCTGGAGCCAGCCAGCTGCTGCAAGGAGCTAACCAAGGAGCCTGGATCCAGGTGCTGTCCTTGTCCACCCAATGGGCATGGAGCCAGCTGCTGCATGGGTCCACCCATGATGGCTGCTGGAGCCAGATGATGCATCAGTCCACCCAAAGGGTTCGGAGCCAGCTGCTTCTCGAGTCCACCCAAGGGGCCCGTAGCCAGCTGCTGCCTGAGTCCACCCAAGTTGTCGGCCTCATAAATTACGCTCATGAGCACAAGCGCCTATCGCCTAGCTACGTGCTCCCTCTTCTGTCGCTGATGCCAACAAGCTTGTAGGAGACTGCGTTCACAGCACGAACGGCTTTCGACATGGCCTGATTGGCCGGAATGGACATTGTTCCTGGGCTGTGTTTGTCTGCGAGCAATTTCTGGACCAGCTTCTTCGCCCGAGTCGCTACACTTTCATGAAGGTGATTAATTATAGGCCATTCGCGGACTCAGCATGAATCCCGCACACTCCCAATGATGATTAGACGAGTCTTTCGTGAGCTTACGCCACTTACTTCCTTTTGTAGAGACTTGTAGCATGAGGCCGGCCTATCAAACCCTGCAAACATGGTGATTACAGCCTGCGTGCCCTCGTGGCCCACATCGTAATCAGAGAAAAGGCGAGCTTACGAGGCAGTGTGGCTAAAAACAAAGAAGTGACTGAACGTTGGGATTTATTGAAGCTTCTTTCATATCTGACACGGTGTGGGAGTTCGAATTCCATGTTTAGGTTCCAGAACTCTAGTTCAAACTACTACCTTTTATCTCACCTTGGCTTGCTATTATCCTAGAGTGAAGATCAAATCCAGACATAACTAGTACATGATGAGCTCCAGCGCGAGACATGCGCTCAGTCTCGATTTACTGAAGCGAAAACCTGAAACGCGACCTTCACTACATCACGCAAGTGATCACACATCAACCATTGAATGGCTATCCGGGTTCCTGGGAACGGAAGGTCTCAAGCGCGCGCAGCTGCAGCTCTCAGAAGCAAATGCTGGAGAAATCGATGGCGAGGTCTTGTTGGGTTTTGCCAGCAAAGAGGCAAGCCGTGTGAAAATACCCCTGTTATGCCAGTCTGGACTTACTTTCGGATTGCAATCGCGTCATGGCCTTACACTTCTATCGCTGAAACATTTTCATCGATAGACTACAGCATGCAGGACGCATAGGACCTCATTGCAATCTGCATAACACGGTACACGCAATTCAAAAATTTACAGGATTTGAGGAAGGACTGCGGACTAGATCTCACGTTGAGTACCAAAATATGGCGCCAGCTGCAAGAGCTGCAGAGGCAGCAGGGCCCCTGCAGCGGTGCCTCCTCTCAGCATCTGAACTCAGCTCACAAGCCAGGTGAGATCCAGCTCAGCTCTGCCCCTCGCATTGGTTTCCATGTGCATGCCAGTCTGAACTTGTCCTACCTGGCCTCAGGAACCGGCAGTACGCCCAGCGCTGCCCTTGCTTCTGCTCCTGTGATCCCTCCGGATATACTTGAAGCTGCCGCTGTAGCTGCTGCTGCTGCTGTGGCGTCCCCAGCCAAAGCTGATGAAGACGAACCAGCATTTGAAGAAATGCAGGTCGATGATCTGAGTGAGGAGTTTCAGCCAGAGGAGCATGATGATGCAGAGGAGGAGACGTCGTTCTCTCCCCCCTCGGCGCTTCAAATGATGACAAGGCAGCGTGCGAAAGCAAGCAAATCTCCTACTGCCGCTTCGCAAAGAGACATGCCTGACCAATTTGCTCCACACCAGCAACTGGAGGAGATGGATGACGAAGACGAAGCTGAGGATGTCATTCAGCCAAAGCCAATCGAGCAGCAGCCTTTTCTCCTCCCGCCCGCTGTTTCGGAAGCAGCTGCGTCTGGAATTCATGGCGACATGGTGTATCGCCATGACTCAAAGGGAGTGCCTGGTCTCACACAGATGATCGACACATTCAGCCGCCATCAGCTCATGTGTCTTGTTCGCATCATGGAGCTGGATGAGCATGCCTGCTCCACCAAAGAGGGGCGGAAGCGTGACAAGAGAACAGGTGTTTGGCAGCCCGTGGAGGTGAGAGGGGTTTCCTTCAGGCCAACGTGCACACTTCCCACCATGCCAACTTTTCATTGTCTATGTCATATGTCCTGGTAAGTAACCATGCAGATGAGGGTTGGCAGGATGATGGACTCAACCTAGTATACAGCTGCTGCGCCTCTGACACAATTGATGCTTATGCCCACAGAGGAAACGGTCTGATGCCGACCTCGTCAAGCTCCTGCTGAGCAAAGGCTTCTTAAACACGGCGCGGGTGTACGGAGAGGTGCAGATGCGCAAAGCGCTCACAACGATGGTCCAGGATGAATCTGTAGCTGAGGGAATGACCAGGTAAGCTTAGTACCTGCATTACATGTCGCCTACACATTAGAAAAGCATAATCCTTTCCCATCTTGCACTGCTCCAAACTTTTCACCTACTATCCCCTGTGTCAAACCATAAATGCTTTCCTCTTTTACCCATTCGTCCTCTGGTTCTCCATAGCAAAATAAATAATAACGTGATTCCCAAATTTAAGCTACATGCATTTTCCAGTTCAGATCGGTGATATTTGTGCTGTCTTTGCAGTTACTTATCAAGCTACTTTGCTGCATTTCCCACGGTGCGGGAGGACAAGTCCAACCTGGCAGATGTCATCATGAACATGTGGCAGAGCAGCCAGGATCCCCCCAGTGAGTATTGTGTTGTGCTCCATGGAACTGTGTCTAAGTCTAGCGAGGCACCCAGGCAAATCAGGCTCTATCAGCAATCATTGTTAACCCAAATGATCTCTTGACTTGACAAACCTTGGTCTCTGCTCCACCTGGCATGTATGAGTCCATTCTGTGCTGTGCGATGTGGATGGGATGGGATGTCCTTTGCATGGCATGACAAAAAATGTCCCATACCAGCCGCAATACTCTGATGACCCCTTGTGTCTGCCCTACTTTCCGTGCCTCAGTCCCAAAGATGGTCTTCCTGGGCACACGAATGCTGAGTCTTAACGCGTATCACGCGACCAACAAGGCAGGTGTCCTGACCAAGGGAAAGCTGTCTACCTTGTACAAGCACTTGGAGGCTGAGGAAGTCAGGTGGGAATTGGACCAGGAGTTTCAAGATTCAGATTGCACCTCAGGCATTTTTCATGACTATGGAGTGACAGCATAACAATATCATCATAGCCATCTCTCAGATATGCCCATCATACTTGCATAGATCTACTGTATTCCTTAATAATTGATCTTGCCGTTGTCAGGCTCAACGAGTTTAAGCACACAAACAAGGCTGAGGATATGGAGTGGCTGTTGAACGCTGTTAAGGCCACGGAGAACCAGCTGGCTGGCCAGTATGTGATCACCAAGCACCTGAGGCCCACGCGCTATGAGTGCGAGGTAGGTGACAACGACGATAAGGTGCACACCACTTTGTGTAGCACCTCCCTGCCCTGCAATGAGCACGTCCCAACATACTGACAAGCTGCTGGCTATGCCTTCTTTTTAGATCACGTTCCTGCTCAAACGACAAGAGGTGTACGGCGGTGACGGCAGCCTGCTGGCTGTCTTGCAAGGCCTGACTGAGTACTGCACAAGTGAGCAGTTGCTGGATGCCTGCGAGGCGCTCGAGGAGGATTTTGAGGACAAGGTGAGGATAATAGTGTGAAGCCCCCTAGATTGTCATGAAACAGTAGTGCCCCAACATCTGCGCATCAGCTTATGAACAACAGTATCAGCATTGCCTTATTTAGACTTGCTACAACCAAGTCAAAAATCCCTGCCTCCTGAATGTTGTCTCCGGCTCCTGATTTGCCTGTGTCTCCCCTTGTAGGCCAAGGCCCTCGGCAGGACTGGCATCTCTGAGCTGCCACAAGGGGCAGAGGGCTTAATTTCCCTGGGCGAGCTGGAGGGGATGCTAGAGCCCATGGAGAGGCGCACGTTCAAAGACCCCCACAATGTGAGGATGGGCTGGTATGGTGAGATGAAGGCCAGGATACAGCTTACGAGGTCACGGTCCTGATGAACCCAGGGTACTGCATGAAGAAGGCCACTTTAAATAGGCTTAAGCTGCAGTGCCTGCTGACTAAAAATGCAGAAGTTCACTGTGTAATATGACTCACCTGTGCCCAGGGCCTCACTGCGTCCCACCTGAAGAGCAAGATAAAGCTGAAGCTCAAGAAGTATCAGATGAATGCTCTGAATCACCATCTCGAGGTGAGGAGACGGTACATGTTGCACGATGGAGGTGGTATGGGAAGTTTTAAGGCAGAGTTTGCTTGCTTTAAGACACATGCACACCTTGATCCCATTGTGCGGTTTGTTGAGGCCCATGAGGTGGCATGCTATGACCTGCTTGTTGGCCTTCACAATTTTGCAGGAGGAGAACAACTCGGGCACCAGCCGCCACTTGTGGGTGGAGCTGCCCGTGGCTTATGTCCAGCCATACTTCGTGCCTGCTGAAGACGACCCTGATGACGAGGAGGACGAGGACAAGTTCATTGAGAACTTAATGACGCAGTGTGAAGTGAGACAAACCTACACCTGCACTGAGCCCTGCATTTCGTAAATCAGTCATCAAACTTGTCTGTCTGATGAGTTGTTGCCAGGTACCTAAATGCATAATTGCATCTTGTGCACCTTTGAATCCACTGGCAAGGAGGCTATGTTGCCGAGTTGCTCTCCCTGCCCTGCAACACACAGCGCCCTGCCAAGCCCAGCAAGGCGGCGGCAGCCGAGGCCCGCGCGTCCCGTGCCTCGCGGAGGCGCCCCGAGGCGGGACCGTCCTCTGCCAAGCCAGACGAGGAGGATGGATCCCAACCCAGTGCAATGGATGATGACTTTGAGGAGGGTGGATCCCAACCCAGCCCCGTGCGCCCCTTGCCGGCCCCGAGGCCACGTGCACCCAACGAGATTGCACCCACGATCCGCCTCTTCATCAGCCCGGTGAGAGCCCATGCCCCGACCAGCCATGATGCTTGACCAGACTTTGTGCACTGTGGTGGGCAGCAGACTGTCATGCTTGCCAGCCCTTTATCAGCAGCCCCTGGGTGCCATGCAATGAGTATTGTCCTTCCCCACTTGCCGTCCCTGACAGTCCCTCCCCTGCCTTTCAGGTACTCAACGCGATGTACTGGGGTAGCAGCTTGAGGTCGATGCAGCAGGGTGTGGGCAACAAGCAGCTGTCCGTCTCCCCAATGCGAGGGGGCTTGCTATGGCTGGAGGTGAGCGGCATTATTATGTTGGAATCCAGACATCCCACACTGTCACAGCTGTCATAGGTGGAAAGACCCCTTGTCGGGCCGTCTGGTAATCAGCTGGTCGCCACCGGATTGCCTGTTTGGCTCAATACCCTCATCTTGTTGTCTCAATCGTCTTCTGTTGCCAATCACACCCTTTATGTTCTTGCGGCTGCAGATGGGCATGGGGAAAACAGCAGTCATGATTTCGCTCATGACTATGCCGAGGCCACCTACCTGGGCCAGCACCATGGAGACCCCTGACAAGTACTGTGACACGGACACGTATGACGGCGAGCTCGGCTTTGCTCCGCGTGTCCTTCACAAAGCCAAGGTTTGCTAAGGCGGCAATGAATCATGAGGGGTAGCGTCATAACAGGTGTCACAAATAAGCTCTTGTGATGGGGGGGAACACACAGCAGTTTATTTGAGGCAAGTGCAGATCCTAGTTGCAAATGCAGATCCTTCCATGCCAGCAACTATCCTCGTCAATCAGTGCCAGGGCTGTCAATCAATGCTGGGTCAACGGTTTCCCCTCTCTGACATTTGTGTAACCCCACCTTCCTCCCTGCCTGCCGTAGACACTTGTCGTCGTATGCAACACGCTGGTGTGCCAGTGGCAGAGTGAGATTCGCAAGTTCACGGGCAGTGGACCCAACTGTGGGCTCAAGTGAGTCCAGCCAAAGGCAGCTGAGAGACCGTGTGGATATGTCTGAGCTTAAAGAACCTACAACAGCATCATCAATACCTGTGCATATATGTCATGTGTGTAGGGGACAAAGTGCAGGTTGGACTGGTGGTGGCGGCCCTGTCTGACCTCCTGCCTTTCCCGACAGTCCTTAGGTTGAGGAGCAACCAAATTGGACCGCCTGCCTTTCCCAGCAGTCCTTACGTTAAGGAGCAACCACACGCCCTTCCTCCCTGCTTCCTCATCCTGCAGTGTCAAGGTTTTCTTTGGGAAGGAGCGCCGCCTGCTCATGCCCAAGGAGCTGGGGGATTACGACGTGATCATCGCGACGCCTGATGGGCTCAGCAATCAGAAGACCCTGCAGGTAAAGCCGGGGAGACACAAGCGAGACCCTCGAGGTAGAGCTGCCCAGCCACGAATCATTGAACCCCAGCCATTTTCGCTGCCGCTTGTCCTTTGCCACAGCCCATGACCCTCCTCCCTCCCCTCCTTCAGTCTGTCCTGTGGGAGCGCATTATCGTGGACGAGGCGCACCAGCAACCAGGACTCATGCAGGTGGTGCAACAGTTCCCGGCCATGGCGAAGTACTGCGTCACAGGGACGCCCTACAATGATAAGGTGGGATACGGGGACATGCGTGCTGGCAAACGCACGTCCCAGGTCGGAACAAATTGTGAATGATAAGGGATGGGGACACGCTCGTATCTGCAGCTCACTGTATATCCTTTGGCCGTCTTTCCGCTCATCGCCGCCTTTGGTCCTCCCAGGGGACGCAAACTACCGGTAAAATAATATTGAAGAAATGCTTACATTTTAGCCTGTAATTTCATGTCAGGTAACGATTTAATCCACAATTTCTCTCAACACTCTCCTGCTCTCTTTTATTTGCCTGCAGACTATGGACATCTCCAAGATGCTGGCCGTGCTGGGCATGCCGTCATTTAACTTGCTCAGTAAGAACTGCCACCACATGGGCTACCTGCTGGAGCGCGTCGCTGTCAGGTGGGATATAAGCTTGGCACTTGTTCCCGGCACATGTTGCCTCTAGCCGACCGGCCGACCAAAACATTTCATCCGTTGAAAATATTCCTGTGTCATGATTCCGTGAGAATGAGCCATGCCCTTGGGTACTGCAACAGGGAACAGGTCATGACATGTAAACAGCCCGTGTGCATAGGCTTGCACTGCCTTGCCATGTCTACTGACAGACTCCCCTCAGCTGTGTATATCTGTCGATGACCTTCTGCTGCTTTCATTGGTAACAGGTATACGGCGTTGGGCAAGCTGGATGGGGAGGTGAACCTGAAGCTCCCCCAGCTGACGGAGACGGAGAAGCTGGTGAGTCCTGGGAGGGAATCTGAAAGAGGCTGGTGAGTGATGCAAAAGAAACTGAAAGAAGCTGGTTAGCTCCGGAGGGGAAGCTGGTGAGTCCTGGGGAGGAAGCTGGGAAAAGCAAGTGAGTCCTGGGGGAAGCTGGGAGAAGCTGGTGAGTCCTAGAGGGGAAGCTGGTGCGCCTGGGGGAGAAAGTGGTGAATCCTGGGAGGGAGATGCTGATGCCTCTGCTGCCTTTGACAATATCATGCACCGACACTGAAGTGCTGCTGCATAGAACACTGCCGTCACGTTTGGTTTCTTCCTGATATTGTGAGGAGATGCGCATGCTGAGAGGGCTGGATCAGTGCAATGATCCATTTATTTGCGTGTGGTCTAGGTGGAGTGGAGCGCCAAGGATGTCCGGAGGTTCTCGCGTCTGGAGGAGAAGATCATTGATGACCTGGACTGCTACCTGGACGGGGTGAGCTGGGGTGATGCCTTTGGCCACTGACTGCGTTGGCCTGTGCAGGTTCACTAAGCCTTAATCCAACAGCGTGATCGCACGCCAGTTTCACGACTACTCAGGCATGAATGGCATAATAAGTTTCGGAGTGGCGCAGCTTGGCCTCGTAGCCCCTCTCACCCAACTCGACGTGGCACCCTCCATTAATCTCCTTTTGCCCAACACCACCACCCTTTGCTGCAGATCGACCGAAAGCGGCAGCTCAAGGAGCAAAACGATTCCTACGGCATTACCAACAAGATGTGCGTCAGCGAGTACAACGTCCAGAACTGGGTTGTGACCAACAGCTACCTGATGCCGCTCAGGCAGGCTTGCTCCGGAGGAATCCCCGTTCTGGTGAGTAGCGGCCTGTTGTATGGCCATGACGGTCTGGAAATGTGGGAGGTGCGGGAGGGTCTGACTCTGGGTTAACTGCACAGGCTGGATGCTAGATACAGACATGCTGAATAAGGGACTGGGCAAGCAGACACCCTCTAAGACAAACCTGTGTCTGGCCCCCAGGTGCCGCACTCCAACGACAATGGAGATTCCGATGAAGATGATGCTTGCGTGGACAGCGATGATGAAGAGACGGAGCTGGAGGCAGGGTGAGGAGGACAGGCCGGCAGGGGGGGGATGCTTTTCAATCCAGGCAGGGGTGAAGACTGCTCGGCTTTGCCTCTCAGCTCTTTGCAGCTGGAAGCAAAGTACTCCAGCTGCTGAATGTCCAGCTGCACATGACTGACACTCTCCTGTGATGCCATGCTCTTTTGTCTGACCAGGCATTGGATTTTTGAGAGCAAGATCAACGCCCTGATCAAGGAGGTGGACCACATCATCCAGACGGACACCAAGGCCAAGATCCTCATCTTCTCATGCTTCCAAAGTGGGTGTCAAGCAGACCAGGGGGAGAGGCTTGGCTTGTACCCATTGTTTGTCTGCTGGCACGCCCAGCAAAGCTGCCGGCCCTCAGCAGCACGTACAAATGCCTGCTAAATCGTAGCAATCCTAGTGTATATACACCTCAATGAACTATCACTGCATACAGGTGTATGTCTAGCCCAATCGGGTCGGCCAAATGGCCGTTTTTGCCTCATGCCTCTGACTCTAGCCCCTTTCCTTAATGTTTGCCAACTTCCCCTATTCAGATTGCCTGACGAGGATCAACAAGGTCATGTCGAAGCGCGGCTTTCACTTCCGGACCATCGACTCCGGCATGACGATGCACAGGAAGGGTGCGGCGCTTGAGGTGAGCTTGCAAAATAGGGTGAAAGGGAGGGGCAGGTAGCACACGGACTGACTGCGAGGATACTGATGATAGGGATAACAGCAGTGCACAGGTGCAATCAGCATCGCAGACAGAGCTCCCCTGAATGCTGCATCCCTTGTTCTCCCTCCTGTCAGGCCTTCCAGACCGACCCGCCCACCACCATCTTCCTGCTCAACGCGAACGTGGCCACGGTTGGCCTGACGTTGACAGCAGCTAATTACATCATCCTGGTAGGAGCTCGCGTACCCTGAAGGGGATCAGTCAACAGGGCCTCAGGACCTGGGAGCTAAGCCCCTGATGCGGCCACATACTAGCGCATGAACACAGGCATGCACGCCTGTCCACACATGTTCACACACCCCATTACGCCCTTGTCACACTTTTAGGCTTTTACGACCAGCATTATTTCAAGTGAACCGTGGAAGGTTGCTTGTTGCACCTCACCCGCTCCACTCTGTTGCCCTGCAGGTGGAGCCGTCGTTGAACCCAGCTCAGGAGCGGCAGGCCATTGGCCGTGCGTACCGCATGGGTCAGCTGCGTCCAGTCAATGTTCTGCGTCTGGCCATGAAGGACACTGTGGAGCAGCGCATTTGGGACCTGCTGAAGAAGTGGGTGCGCCAGGGATGGATTGGAGGGAATGTCCATTTCTTGACTGGGAAATCGGAGTTTTTCTCTGGATGAAAATAACTGGACAATGGGAAACTGAGATTTTCTGCATCTGATTTCCGATTGCAGGGAAGTGCAGGTGCTGTGTTGGTGGAAGAACAAGGCACACCCAGATATCAGTGCCCCTGGTGTCAGTGGCTCACATGATGGCGTTGCACAATGATGAAGAGGGCATTTCCCTTCTGTCCACCCCACCACACACACACAAATCATGTCTGAAGATGTAGTTTGCATCGGGCCTGCCACCTGCTGACTCCTCTGCCTTCCCTCCCTCCTGACAGGCGCAAGGAAGCGGGCAAGCTCAGGGAAATGGATATGTCAGCCTGCGGCAGTGTGGCGATCACAGAGAAGGGTGCGGCCAAGGGCAAGGGGCGAGCGGTGGCTGGTCGGCGGCTCCCTAGCAAGAAAGCCATGAAGAACCTAGCACTGGACACGGCAGGCTTTGAGCGCACGGCGGCGATCGATGAGCTGTGCTGGCTGATGAAGGTGGAGAGACGTCAGCCGCTCAACAGACGCCTGGACATGGGCGCGGTGGTCGTGAAGACGGAAAAAATGGAGCAGGATTGAGGCGGGAGGGTGGAATGCAGGCTGGGCTACCGGCAGAAATTGGGGCTAGAGGCGCCAGGCCAGGGGTGGCGTCCGTATTGTCCCCCTTGGGGAATATGAGACCTAGGTTTGCTGGTTCTGATGGGATGGTATAACAGTTGACCCGCTCTGACTTGTTTGTATCTTAGAACTTGACCAGCTCTTGGGCACCCGCACTCACTCGTCTGTCAAGGGTGGTCCTGTGTCGAGAGCTCCATACTTGTTGGTCCCTGGTACTTCTGTGGGCTCCTTAATATGAGGCACCTCCCAAACCAGTTTGCAGGCACCTGTCCCATGCATTGAACGTGATGCTTAAATGGACCATCAAATTTTCACATACCACTGGGATGCTACTGATCCCTAATAATTAGTACCGACACGACTTTCTTGTACAAAATACTGTGTTTGGTAACCTGTGTATTTTCGTTCATGACCAGGGTAGGGACCTTTATTTTTATTGTATTTGAGGCTGAATGGAGGTGGGGCTTGAAACTGCAATTTTATGTAAGTGCCATGTAAGAACTCTGCAATCAATTTGTGAAAAAGTGCCTGGAGCTTTGCCTCAAACCAGCTGAGTCGTGTGCCTTACTGCCTTATGCTATGTCTCCACGCTGGAGCAGCAGATAGCCTCAAATTCAGTAGGGCTTTGGAGGATCCGATCAACACTTTCATAGGAACAAAACTGCGAGGTCAAGGAGTCAACATGAGTTGGCACATAGATCATCCAACACTCAAGGAGAAATATTTGGTGATCCCTCAAAATGGGAAATCTATGATGAATATCTGATCTGACCGAAGCTCATATTCGTAGTGAGCTAGGCTGCGTGTTCACAATTACAGTTGATTCGTGTGCTTACCCTGCACAGCGCTGGTGGCCAGGTGGCAGCAGCTTTGCCGTCTTCATGTCTCGATACTATGGTAATTTTTTATTTCCACCGCCCCCTTCCTCACACGTTCGCTATGCTTTCCCAAATGATTTTGCGAACCATGCTTCGTTTCGTGCGCGGCTCATGCAATGCACCCATGACGGCATGCCCGCCGCGCGTCGTCGGCAAAGCCGGGCCGTCGTGCGGCCCGCCCGTGCAGAGCCAGCGCTCGCACGCAAGCATGCACCCGGGCGGACATGGGCATATCCTCTATGTGTACAGTTGATTTTTAGTTAAATCCTCAGACGGATGACTCAGGCAAAGCACCACGTGCCGGTGTCGATGGAACAAAAAAATGAAAATGGCCTCAAGACGAACAGTTTCTTCGGCACAGACGGCACGCTTTCCACCATCAGCGCACCTGCTACTACCCCAAGTGGTCCTCATCCTAGGACTTGGGTCTTTAGGAGTACGAGCACAGGGTACGTAAGCTGACCAGACAATCCTGCCATCCCCGGTCCTGTCAACCCACCGGCAGCTGGCACACGCACCTTCAGGGTTTACAACCAGTGAGTGGTGGAGACAAATAAATCATTGCATCACAGGGGAAAACTACGCCCGACTTAGCAGTTGCAAAGAGCAGTTAATCCCCTCTCCTCCGCATAGCTAATATTCGTAATATATTACACACTTTGCATCTCTGGATAGCTGGGGCTGGTCGCACAATCGTCCTGTAACATATCGTCTTTGAGACCTCCGTCTTGCAAACGTGTTTTTTCAAATGTTACTGTCCAGTGGAAATTCGGAATTGATGTATGGAAGTTTGGGACAGGTGCCCGTTCACCAGATATGCACTGACGAAACTAGGAGGATATCCAGGGTCGTTAAAAAAGCGAGTGAAAAGCCAGTGCCCTCCCTGGGGCAAGCCACCAACACTTCACCACTGACCAGTGGCATATGATTGATATGAAAGAACCCCATAGCGCAGCAGATGACCTTTAAAAATAAACACCTTGTTGGGCATCAGTTGAGTGCCAGGTTGAGTGCCACAATCTACAAAATTACTGAAAATTACTGAATGCTTTGGCAATAATTGAGACTAATTTCCCTTCCCCGTGCCCGCAATAATATGGCACAGGTGCCCGTCCACCGTCTGGGTTGCCGCGACAAGCATTCCTGGCGTCACTCTCATGAGCAGCTCCTGGGAGTTGCAGCCAGGCAGCACCCCCCTCATCTTGTCCGTACCAGACATTTCCCAATCGGGACGTCTGTGGGCGCGCACCGGCTGTCAAACATCGACGTCGCTGCCAGTGTGCAGCTCCACCTTGCCTTGCCCAAAGGGTCAGGACTTCATCTACTGCACCTCCGGCGGCCTTGCTGTTGGGGGGTGCAGGCCTGCCTCTCAGGGACCATTCCCTGCCTCCTACTGCACCTCACAGTGCGTCTCCCCCGCCACATTGATGGCTCCGGGCACCATCTTCCAGGTCCCAGGTTTCAGATGCCAGACGGGCGACTGCGAGGGAGCTCAGGTCTGCACGGCTTCAGGCAGCACGCCCGCAGCCCTGTTTGAGTGGACGTTCCATGCAGGCCAGGGGGATTTCTACGGCGTGTCTGCGGTAGATGGATACAACATAGGCATGTCGGTGAGTGATCTACATATCTGCAGGACCAGGCCGGGCATGTGTCAGCCCTCGGACCAAGGAGGACACTCTGTGGCCATGTTTAACTATCGCATGCATCATCATCCAAGGACCGCTGCATTCTTGGATAAACCGTACCGGTGTGAAATTCATGGCTGCTTATTTCATCTGGCCTGAAATTCTCGTCCTCACCTGACAGGTGGCACCAGCAGCAGGTAGCTTTTCCAGGGCACCTGGACAGGACTGTGGCTCATCTACTTGTGTTGTGGACTATCAAACCTGTCCCCCAGAGCTGCAGCTGGACATCCCCGGGGCGCCTCAGGCATGCCTCAGCATTTGTTCAGCTGTGAATAACGCCGAGCAACGATCCAAGTACCCCATTCTACAAGTAAGGAGCAGATCTCACTTTCATCCACTCACTATCATATCGCCCTCGCTCTCGTTGTGCATGAATAAGGGCCGACGGATTGCAGTCGTTAGCAATTCAGGGGTTTGGCCTTCTTATTTCAATGGCGCTGATATGTTGGTAATGCAGCAGCTCCTGTGGCTTACACATGGGCTCCCTTACACGACCATGCAGAACCTGTACACTGCCCGCACTTTGAGTGGCAAGTTGATGCGTGACCTCCTATGCTGCGCCTGCGGGGACGCTGCCAATGGCGGGTGTGAAAGCTCCAGCTGCGCCTACGGCTGCTCCCCCTACGCCACTCTCCCCCCCTCGTATGACTCCCGCATCTGCCGCGTGGAGGACTGGCCTCTGGCATCTGACGGCCAGACGTACATCAACGTCTACAAGACACAGTGCCCCAATTCATACAGCTGGCAGTTTGATGACGTCGATGGCACCCGAACGTGCACGAGGGCGGACTATGATATCACACTGTGTGGAACAGGCAGCCAGGCAATCTAGTTGTCATATTTCCTTGCAAAAGAAACGTGTTCTTGCCCAGGGTAAGTTGTACAGGACTGAGTGCCATGCCTGATGCCTCCTATCTTGTACCAGTGGACATGCTGTATCATTGTGTGAACTCAGGCACATGAATGTACCTGAATATGTACAGAACGGTAGTACCGGTATGGTTACCCATGATCTGGCAAGTGTTGTTTGCCCATACTCCTGCTTGAGATGTTCGCAAGAGGTCCAGCAAGTGTTGTTTGCCCATATACCTGCCTGGGTTGTTGGCAAGAGGTCCAGCAAGTGTTGTTTGCCCATACCCCTGTTTGAGTTGTTTTTCTTTGACCCTGCTAGTGTTGATTTACGTGAACGGGCAAGTGTTGTTTGCTCGTCAATTTTCCAAGAGATATATGCATGACATCATGTTTTGCTTGTTTGATCGTGATCAGTTACCACCGGTAATTTACGAAGTTCACGTTGTTTTCATCTTTCTTGATTCAGGTGCATTTCTTGCACACATTCACGTAGCTCAGGTTGGGTATCCACCACGGATAGGCTGTACTGCATTGAGGACGAGCTGTTTAGTCAGCTCGTAGCTGTTTGAGGTTCAAAATATTCAATACATTACCAGTTTTTCCATGGCATGGCTGAGGGATTGGCTTTTAGTTAATTCACACCTTACCCCTCAGACCTGATCAGTCAACAGGCCTTAAGTTTCTGATGAAATCATGTTCCAGGTCTCACTAAACCAATACAGATACTTTGGGAGATGAACGTCACCTCTTAAGACTGGTGTCATATGCGTTTACTTTTACCTTTTAAGGCATCTAGCAAGCACCAGCAACATGACTGGAACGTGTTCGAAAGGTGCACGATGGTGTCCATGGACAGACTATACGAGTGCACAAGAAAACGATCCTGAACCAGAGTGCATGAGAAAACGATCATAGAAAGAGGGTGGCATTGTTGTTCGTGCCCAGAAAACAACAAAAGCATAAAATCCCTTCACCAGGACACCTACGAGAATCCAAAAACAGGACACAAACAAGCGTACACACTCTCTCCGCCCAAATCCGAAAGCAAGGTCAAGATTTCAAGGCAGGTTCAAGGCATCCAACGGACAAGTTACAAAAATCCGTAGTCTGGAAACCATTTGGATGAAACATGCCGCCTCCCCTCATCTCGACATGTTTGACTGTAGGCCACTCTGCTCTGCCACCTGCACGCGCCACACTAACGCCAACCTCAGACACTCCTTCAGCTCTTTGGCCTCGGATTCCCGGACATGGTACGCAATCTGCTGCTGAAGCTCGTGGGGGCAACCGGTCGCAGGGAGCACCGTTGAACACAGGTGCGTCATGAGCTGCTCGCTCCCGCAGCTCGACAGCACCAGCTTCAGGGACACCGCCGCTTCGCCCAGCAGCGCGACCGTCGCAACGTCGCGCACGTCAAACAGCGCTGCCCCGCTCAGCAGCAAGCCCGCCACGCAGGCGCCGCCTGCAAAGTGCTCGATGGCAAAGTGTCGGAAGCCTGGGACCATCTCAGGCGCAGGCGCCTGCGGCCCGCTGCCGGTCGGGGAAAGGGGTCCGGAACCAGACGGGCCTCCACACCAGTCAACGACGAGGCGCTCCAAGATCTGCAACGGGGAGAACAAGATGCAGTCCTCATACAGGCACAACAAAGTGTCCATCACGTGTCGCCTTGTTCCACATGGGGCACGTTTATGCCCGCCTCAGCCTAGGGGCATGTTAGGGTCTCCTTGCAGCAGTTGCGCTCAAAGCTGAGTGTGCGCCATTGTCTCAGGCCTACAACTGCCAGGTCAGTCACCCTCCACAGGAAGAGGCACAGTCCAGCGCACGTCCTCAACATCTTCAGGACATCCTTGTGGCTTTCGGAAGTCATCAGCAGCGTCACTGGCCATGTCCCCAACACGCACCTGCAGGCATGTCCGCCGTACGTTGGCATCCACATGTGTCGCCGCGCCTTTGGTGACGGCTTCGATGGCTGCGTCGAGCACCCCGGGTGGCATGGTGAGCAGGGCGCCGCTGAGGCTGGTGTGCACCATAACGTGGAGGAGGGAGTAGTAGCCGCGCTGTAGATCCCCTCTTTCCCGTGCATCTTCAAGCGATACTGAGCACAAGCGAGCACATGGGCGAGTGAGGCGGGGCGGGGTGGAGCTCCAGGTTTGGTAAGAAAGATGGGAGGGGGCGGCAGAATTGGGGGCACCCAATACAATCCCTGGACTGGATGGAGGGCACTCCTGCCCAGGTCCCCCGGGAGGACATCAGGTCTACACACAACGCCTTCAGGGGCATCAGAGAGAACCGTGCCGGTTACGTCAACACCGTATCATGGCACACGTAACATGTGGTAACACAGGTATGTATCCAGCAATCAAGGCCCTGCCCATGCATGAAATGTGCCAGGCCGCGTTGCATCATGACTAGCTAATACTTCACAGGGTATGACTGGTACGGGATCTGTCTTCACACCCAGGATCAAAGCATAGCCAGCTAGATCAGTACAACATCGCAGTGGCTATTCGCAAGCGCACCAGAAACTCCGTTGAGCGCTGCTGCCGCTCCTGCAGCCACCGCCGGAGCAGCCAGCTTGCCGCTCCAGTCCCAGTCCGATGCCAGCACCGTGTGCAGCCGCGCCACAAGCACCGGCAGCAGACTCTGAAGCAGGCCCACCATGTTCTCCTTAAACCTGGATTACATGAGGGCACTGATTTAAGGGTCCAGGGAACAGGAACCAGTAGGCTGGCATAAAGCAGGCTGGCATCAACAGCAGCGTAACTCACGTCTTGGGCGCAACAAGTGTGTGGGTAATCACTCGCAGGGACAGGCACTCAGGGACGGTGACAAGCATATTATCTGAGCATCGTCATTTGGATGAAAAAACGAATAATTCAGTGCCCCTTTCAGTGCCCACTCAATCTGCCAGGGCAAGATAGCTCTGACACCAGGGTCCCCTTTGCTGAGAGATGCTTGCCTAGGAGGCAGCAGTCTTTCTGAAGCAGATGCTTAACGAGGACCTCTTGAATCTGCATGTCATCCTCCCCTGATATCTACCCTCCACTGCACATGCTCTGGCCATTCACAAGGGGGAAGCCAAAGTGGCCTTCTTACTTGAGGACGAGCTGGTTGGTGAGCGATAAGACCTCGGTCAGGTCTGAAGCATCAACCTGCAAAAAGGCAGCCATGCAGCTGGTCAGGTATGTCAGTGTTGCAGCTAGTAATCAATCTCAGATATAATACTGCATTGTGAGCACACAATCAAGGCTACAACGTCCCTCCTACAACATAACATCTGGCTCCGCAGCATTGCTTTCCAGGCAATGAAAGATGTATGCTAGGCAAGAGTTGGGGATGAATCTGAATCAGAAACGGCCATTTTTTAACAGCACAGCAGACTGCATAGCCCTCCACTGGACCACAACTTCACAGACCCAACCGAAGTGACGCTTTGGCATTTGTTTTGGGAGTGTGGCCTAGAATTGAATACCTGTACTGTTGAGTCCTTGACTACTTTCGCCAACAGACGTAAAAGGCCGTCAGCAGCATGGCTGAAACACCAGGCCAGGGGGGCTTCCCATCCCCCACCTGTGTGGTGACGAGCACCTCCAGTGCTGCAGGCAGCAGCGGCAGTAATGCGGCACCCAGGCACTCCACCAGTCGGTGCACGCTGCTGATGAACCGGCTCCGGAGCACCTTGTTGGCCGGGTAGGCGCGCGGCACCTGGATGGCCACCTCCAGGCAATGGATGAACATGCGGCCTGCTCGTCAAAGACAGGAGGGTGCAGGATGGGCTGCCAGGTCTAGGATTCAGTTCAAGACCTCCACCCTAGGAAAAAAATACAGCCAGTACACTGAGGAGGAGGCGCATGAACAGAGCAAATCACAATCGAGACGCATCTCGCTTGCCAACGGTTTGCCAGTAGCACAAAAGGCCTAGGCCCCAGGGGCTGGTCGTCATATGCGATAGACTGCTCTACCCTACTGCCTCTCATGACCCATGCCGACGCCCTCCACAGCATCGCCGCCTTGTACCGCCGACATGGCTCCGCTAGCACCGCAACCAGGCTGTGGCAGTTGGGTGCACCCACTGTAACGATCCTGGGAACCCAAGGAGGACCACATCAGGATCATTTTGTGTAAGTGGCTCTGCTTTGCCACCACTGTCACACTATGCCCATTCCGGTGGCCCTTGTAGGCACAGTTGTCCAACCCAGAGTGGTATGAACGCTTCACCCACCCAGCTGCGGTCGTGTCCGCGTGCACGTGTCGCACTTGAAGCCTTTGTTGAGGCGCACCACAGCCTCCAAGGCCTGCAGGATCAGGCCGGGAGAGGAGGCGCTGCGCACCGACAGGTGGGACTCAATCTGCAGTCAAAGCAGACGAGATGGGGCAGGGAGTTAGGTCAGGATGAAGGGTCAAGTAATGGTGTAGAACAGTAAACCCTATATGCCTGGATTAAGGTGCAGAAATCGGCTTTTGTGTATCGATCCACTTACCTGCTCGCGTAACGGCTGCAATAAGGCGTTGAGCATGGCCAGCTGCTCCTCTGCGGGAATCTCATCCTGCCCCAGCAGCAGCCCCACAGCCTCAAACACGTACAGCCGATCATCCACCAGGACGTTGCCGGCACGCTGCGACCCGACGTCCCGGCCAGTGCCAGTGCCAACACCTGCCGCAGCTGCAGCCACGGCAGAGACCGAGCTCGAGGCGGGAGGTGCGGCGGAGCAAGCAGAAGCTGCCGCGTCGGCAGCAGGCAGCGGCCGCGTCGCAATGCGCGCCAGGTGGGGTTGGAGTGACTGCAGAATCGTTGGAACGAACGGCCGCAGGTTCTGGCGGAGCTGCTTGGACAGCCGAGAGAAGAGGTAGCAGGCGCGCGTTGAAACATCCTGTTGGCAAGCCATTCAAATTTCAAATTCCGTCAAATTTGTCCAGCCAGAAGGGCTCCAAGGCAAGAAGATGCATGGGATTTGCACCTGCCACAGTCTTCGGATACACAATAGCAAAACACGCTGAAGACTCGCAGGCAGGTCGCACATGTAGCCATTACGGGGCCTCGCATGTCATGGATGGAAAAGCCTGGACTCCTGGAGTCTGCAAAAAAATATTGTCAACCTCAGCGGCGATAGCCTCTGCATCCAGTCCTATCCTCAGCAGGACACATGTTAAAGATCTGCCATATGAGTATATGACTGATCAGGATACAGCGGTACATTATCTGTTATACTAGATGAAATGCAACCCCATTGCTCCCTACCCTGTGGATCCCTACCCCATGGGTTGACACAGGCCTGTCAGCACCTGTTGCATTTCTCATTCAGCATTGTTTGCTGTACAGGAGGGGCTCCAGCCCTCAGGCGCCTGCTTACCCCGCTCAAGGATCTTGCCTACCTACCTCAGAGGGGTGTCCCATCCCTCGCTCATCAAGGAAGGTCATGACAGCCGAGGGGATGACTGCCTGAGGCAACGCCATAGGGCAAGGGGACACACTGGGGTGAAGGGCAAGGAACAGAGGGGCAGGCGGGAAAGGCACACATCTGGGTAGGCAGGACAAACATCTGGACAAAGCAGGTCTGCGCCTCAGTACCAGACAGTTATGATGTTGCACAAGCAGCCGCCTACAAAGCTTCATAAAACGTCCCAAAGATGCATGCTTCCATAAGTGTGAGCGGATTAACTGCTCAGTCAAACTCTTTTGAGGCAATAAACAAATTGTTTTGTCCCTGATGAGAAGGCAGTACACTTGAACATGGCCGTGCTGAAGAATGAAGCCCACCCCATCCCTAAAAAATGTGCTCCCCTGCCCCCCGCAGTGTGACCCCGGCGTCCCACCTGATGGTGCTGCAGCACTCTTGAGTAGCGCACATATGTCTCAAGCACGGCCAGGGCAATCAAGCGATGACGGGATGACGGAAGGTTTGCCTGAGGGATTTGCATGGGGTGCATGGGGTGCACACATGAGGTGCATGGGGTGCATGACCTGTATGCATGGCGTGCAAGAGCTGCATGCATGGCGTGCACACATGAGGTGTCTGCATGCGATCCTTGCTCGAGGCAGTCAAGCTTGTTATCATTCCCAAGCTAGGGGGGAGGTCGTTAAGGTCTGATATTTACAACTGTGGTTAGGAACTACAGTAGCAGAGGTGAAGACTCCCAACACAAGGCTGAGGGAATGCTGAATTGAATACAGGGGAACTGGCGGATGTACCTAGGTGAGCGAGCTGGCCAAGGTTTATCCCCCCCCTTGTAAATGCCCCCCTTGCACACCTGCATCAGCGCTACTGCTAGCTGGCCGAGGGAGCCGCTGTCTGGTTTGAGCGCCTCCTCAGGCGCGCCCTCACCCAGCTCGTACAACATCACCACCGCAATCTCAACCTCCTGCAAATCAGCAGAGGACGGGGCGCTCCGTGGAAAGTGTAGTCACCAGTCATGAGTCATGACAGTCACGAAGATTGATGGCATCAGGCTAGTCGGGGATTATGATAGCAAACCCCATTCTCTCCGCCGCCCCCCATAGATCGGCCCACAATCATGAAGTAAGGATGCCTGCGCTGGCAGTGGACTAGAATGCTTTTGCTTTCCCAGCTGCAGCGTACCTGAAACGTCGCCTCCGCCCTCCCGCCTGAACCGGAGCTCGTGACTTGCTGCAGCTGGGCGGTGACGAAGGCCAACGCCTCGGGGAAGAAAATCTTGGACAGGTTTTTGAACAGGTTGAATAGATCCTGTGTGGAGGGCGGGGTTTGGAAGGAAAGTGACTTTGAGCAGCTTTGACAGGAATAGGGGTGGAGGGCAGGGTTTGAAAGAATAAAGTCATTTGAGCAGGGTTGACAGATCCTTGTAGGATAGCGGGGTGTGAGAGGACATAGGGTTTGCAACAGGGTCAATTGCGTTAAAAGACCGTGTTGGGGTTTTGGAAACTGGCTTTGACAGGAATAGGGGTGGAGGGCAGGGTTTGAAAGAATAAAGTCATTTGAGCAGGGTTGACAGATCCTTGTAGGATAGCGGGGTGTGAGAGGACATAGGGTTTGCAACAGGGTCAATTGCGTTAAAAGACCGTGTTGGGGTTTTGGAAACTGGCTTTGTACTGATTTAGGTCAAACAGGCCAACATTGGTGTCAGGCTTGACTACAAGGACTGAGGCATGGTGCAAACCAGGCAGAATGCCTTAAGTAAAGCACCGCTCAGGCGCTGTCCCTATCAACAAACAGCACGATACCTCCATAACTCATCCTTCCAAAGGGCCTTCATGTTTGATATCGCAGCAGCCCCTTCCGCATCAACTTGCTCCAAATTCCCCACGAGGCCCTATGCTCCCCACCCTCATCCTCCCTCCCCTCCCCCTTCACCCCCTTCTCCTCCACCTACCCCACCTTCCTTCCTACCTACCTACCCTTCCTCTCCCCGTTTCCCCTCCCCCCTCACCCTCCTCTTCTCCTCCACATCAGCCAGCTCCTCTCTAGCCGCAGAGAGCTCAGAGGCGCTCGATGGCGCCCCCCCATTGGCACAGCAGGAGTCCACAGGGTAGCGGGAGGTGATGGACAGACCCTCCAGAATGGCGCGCACATGCATCATTGCCTCTGCAGGTAGCCCCTGGCTCCTGGAGAGGGGGGCAGTGGAAACCAGGCTTCAGGGTCTGGACTGCAGTCTTCCATCGATATCAAGAAAGGGGCTGTTGCGCTTCAGGTCAACCGACATTCCTTTTACCGATAGGCGCCCTGGCCCCTCACCCTTCCTGTCAAGATCCCCATCATCGCCCTACCCCCTCTCCCCATCTGCCAATATCCCTTCCCCATCATCGCCCTACCCCCTCTCCCCATCTGCCAGTCTCCCTTCCTCATCATCGCTCTCCCCCGTCCCCCCTCCTTCAGCTCCCGCCCCTCTCACCTCTTCTGCTGGACCTTCAACCTGGCAGTGTACACGTGCATGAAGGGCATGAGGGGCAGCGCCACATCGTCCACCCCGCTCTTGAAGGCAGTGAGCAAGGCGGGGAACAGTGCCCCCATCTGCCGCCCCCCAACCTCACTGGCATTCTTCACCTCCAGGGCCGCCTCGTCCCCGACCTCAAAGCCCATTGCAGCCAGACTGATCACGCCTACTGACAGGCAGGGCACAGGGGTGGACAGCTTGTGATGCAAAGCTATCAACCCGACCAATGTTTATTTTTCCGGCTAGAAGTCCACCTTCAGGAGGCCGCCCCGCAGCTGCAAAAGGCCTGATGGGGACCAAAACTGGACCGGCCTACGACTGTAGTTGACATGTAGCTGAGTCACAGAAATCAATGAGTAGAAAAATACAACAAAAACTACTCATGATCACACCAAGGGCATGGTGACAACATCAAGATAGGGACATGCCCTCAAACTGGACTGAGAGTTGAGGGGTTGCAAAAATGACTGAGAGTCAAAATTGCAAAATTGACAACCGCGGCCACACATGGGAGGTCCAGCGGTGATTGCAAGTCGTCAACACAAGGCTTCTTGTTCATGCAGTGGGTTCCCACTCCCTCCCCCCGTACTCCCCACTACCTCCCTCCTACCCCTTCTCCCCACACCATTGTCTCCTCCTCTGCCCCATCCCCTCACACACCGACTCCCCCCCTTCCCCACCATTCTTCTATTCTACCCCGCCCCTTACACACCATGTCCCCCCTCCCCCCACCATTTTCCAGGCGCTTGAGGCTGTCGATAATTTCAGTGGCCAGCGTCGCCAACAGCCTAGCAAACCTCCCCAACAGCTCCTCCTCCTCCTCATCCCCGCCATCACGCCCGTCTGCGGCCGAGGACGCCGGAGGGCTGGGAAAGCCGGCCACCCAACGTGCGCATTTAGGCACGATGCCCATGCTCTCCACCAGGGCAAGCTTGGGCGCAGCGTCCATCCGCTTGTTGACCACCTCTGTGAGGCAGTCGGCAGCAGCGCCCGCCAGACCGGCGTTAGGGGCGTCCAGCAACGCCAGCATCAGTGCGATGAACCTGGAAAATAAAATGGGGAAATGCTAAATGATGACTAAGCAGGGGGCGCTTAGCAGTGACTAGGCGAGAGGCACGAGGCGCTAAGCGGTGGTTATTGGGGGCCCTTCCTGCCCCCTCCCTCGAGCGCCCTCCCCAAGCTGTGGAGCGCCCTTCCTCGTAGCAGGATGCCAATATAAGGAATATGCAATGCACATACCGGTACCCCACCATCCCATCTGCCTGCATACCATGCTTGCATACTGAACCCTAGAGGATACTCAACAGTTACTGATCTCCAAACTGGACACTTAAAATCCTCACCATTCTGCCCCTTCATCTCCATCTCAGGAGGGAGGACACAGCAGCGCCCAGCAGGGATCGAATCAGTGCCTATTTTTTCGTGAATCAGCTACATATCAGCTACAACCCGGCTCCCTGCCAGAGACCTAGGGTGTGGCCAGCCATGCTGCTTGGGCCGCCGGCCGTAGGCCAGTCCACATTTGGTCCTTATCGTTGAAGTCGGTCGTGTCGCCGGAAAAAGAAACACTGTACCCCCCCGAGACCTGCAGGTCGCAATTCATTACGTGTCGATGGCTTTATCCCTCGGCCTGCACCTGCACTCACTTCGGGTTTGCGACGAGGTTGATATCGATCCACGACACATATCGTAGCATGGTGCGCAGCACACTGGCAGCCAGTGGGGGGTTCTTTGCGTGATAGGCCTCCACCAGGGCGTACCAAGCAGACGCCATGTCAGAGATGGAGTGCTCGCGCATGCTGTCCTTTATGTGCATGCTCAGCTTGCTTTCATCCTGGGACCTGTGAGAAAGGAGCGGATGGGAGAGGAGAGGAGGGAGAGGGGAGCGGAAATGAGTGAATGGGTGGGAGCGGGGCTATCACCGTTTGTTCAGGGACAACAAACAAAAAATTCCAGCAAATGAATTGTTATGAATCCATATTATAAGCAAAATCATCGAGAAGCAGATCCTGACGATTGAAACATGGCCTCCCACATGTCTAACCAGTGCCACGAGTTTCTTTGTCGTTCCGCAGCCAGGCCAATGCCAGAGGTACAAACTCCCTGAATCATTAATATACCCCCCTGCTCTATAGCTCACGGTTCAGGTTTCAACTTAACCCTGAGTAACCACCATCCTTCCGCACTCCGGAATCAGGACCTGGGTATAAACGCGGCACGGCTGATCCCTCATACATTATGCCATATAACTGTTTGGATAAAAAAATGCACTTTTTCTTTATTGATACTCTTAAAATGATGTGCCACTCTTACCAGCATTGGGCCCCATCCCCTGTGTTGCCCACCTGGGGATATCCAAGGAGACGAGGTCCTCGTCCACCGAGACGAGGATGCGGCAGAACATGTCCACCAGGCCCTCCCCCTGGCTCATCGCCCCAATCAGGTCTTGGAAGAAGGTGGGCCATGACGACGGGTACTCAAACTGCATGCACAAGTTGGATGTTCATGGATTACCCAAATAAACGGGTGCAAGTGTGCATGAGGATGCAGGTGGGACAAGGCGGCAATTAAAGTGCTCATAACATGTCATGCAAAAGGGGGTGCCGTATGCTGCGAGGGTACATGCCATATTTTAACAATTGTTGTCGGGGCAAGAAGTGTTGTTGCAGCATCTATGTATGCACCCAATAGTGTTTGGTAGGACTCTGCCATGGAGGCTCTGCCGAAAATTGCACCCCATTGCCAACACAATTGGGATGAGCCCCAGTGCCCTGAGTCTTGAAAGCATATACTCTGCAACCGTTAACCACCACTGCCAACTTGCTTAGCCAATAGCCCTCCCCCTCGAGAGCTTCAGCTCAGTTTTGGCCAAGCAACACTCTTCGTCAAGTATCATGGACATGCCATGACCCAATGCAAGCTTGCCAGACGGTTTGCTGCAGTCGACCCCATGTGAGAAGTGCACACCTGGAGAACCGAAACCAGCGTCTGCGCCAGCTTATTTCGCAAAAACGGAGGCAATCCGCCCTTAAGCACAAGGCAGTCGCGCTGTAGCCAGGTCAGCAATGCTGCCTTGACCTGTTAAGGAGGAAATGAGAAGGGATGGGTATGAGGAGTGCATGGGGTGTGCATGAGCATGGTTCAGACGTTCCATGCGGCCATGCATCCGACATGCCTCTTTGGATGCATCCTCGGTGGGCACCGTGCTGGTTCAACCCTGACTAGCACTTGAATGTTCTCACCTCCGCCTTAGCTGCATCTGGAAACACCCGGTAGGACGTACGGATAGCCTGTGCAGAGCAGGGGAGCAATGAGTGAAAGGAGATCGTCCTGCATGCTGACAGCTGAGTAGAGATCCTGGAAAGGCTCCTACCTCCAGCAAAGTCTGAAGGCACCAAAACTTGACTTCCGTGTATCCAGTCGAGGAAAAGCGCTCGCAACAAAGCCGCCAAGCGTCAGGGTTCTTCTTCACATCGCTAATGAAGCTAGTGGCTCGTTCCTGTAGCGGAAACACTTGCAGAGCTAAGACACAAGTCCTTGTCATCTCCAACTGATCCTTCTGTAGAGGCTCCCACCTTCAGGGCTGCATCGACGCCGCCTGTGTAGTCGAACGTGATGAGCAGCGCTCGCTCAAAGTCGTCGCTCATGACGATCTCCTGCCCTCCTCCAAGATCAAAACACTATTTATCGACCTAATTAAGCTCCCGTTTTGTACAGGGAGCTGAGCTAAGTTCGTCAGGCCTCCATTTCGGAACGCGTGGAAGGGCCACGATACTCTGTATGTTTCACTGGTTCATCAGCTTGCGTTTCCAGACGAGAGAACGTGATGCATCGGTACGCAGAAGGCAAAGGCCACACCTGTCTGGACAAGTATGAAACCGTTTTGTCCTAGCTGGCGCACCCCTTACGCACGAGTTACTGCGGCCGTGTGATTGCTCGATGACAGTATGCCCAACATTTTCCAGCTGAACAGCCTGGGCCACAAGGGCACCCGGGATGACTGTGTAGTGTTCACACACTTGGATAAGTCTAAGGACAAGTGATCAGCGCTCAGCGGTGCTGCTGGGCAGCACGAAAAACGGCGGAGTGTCACGTGCGCCGTTTTCGAGAAAGAATTACTACAAGACGGATTAGTTGTTGGGACTGATGCATCATCTAGCAGAAATGCAATATTTGTAGGAGATACTCTGGAGACACCAACTAAAGGCATGACCTGCCAGTCCGTAATCTCTTGCATGGCTACATGCAATGGTCACACCCTCTAAATCCAACAATGAAAGGGCCATGAAAGGTTGTGAATCAAGCCAAATCGCCCTTTCAGACAACAGCAACTGCTGTCAGTGCTTGCTGTGCGCAAGTCAGGATACGGCCTCATGCGGTCCCCGAGCACCATGTGCATGATAGCTGTCGCACCATAAAGCAGTAATCGTGCCAAAATAGTGTAAGCTGTCCTTACTGCCTTAGAGAGGCTCAAACTACTCACAACTAAGGTTCAACACCTGTACATACGTGCCTCTTGTACTACACTGCTGAGGTACAAGGGCTGTAAAGGGGTAACTTGGTACAGCGTACCGCATAAGAGCTAAGGCTGGGATAAGGCTGGCCTACCCGGGCGCCCCTAGCTGTGGGTACCGCCCCTACTTTACTCGCGATGGTTGCTTCGGGTCCGTGGTGGACTTCTTCCCCACTGAGTGGCGGACACCTACGGGCGGACTCAGCGTCTACACGCTGGCCGCGAATGCGCGGCGCGTTAAGCTGTGGCTGGAACTTCTAGATGACAGGCGTGGAGCTGGTCGCTTGTAGAGCTGCGACTAAAGGCCTGTCGGGTCGCGAACCCTGCAGGTCGTTATGAGTCACTTACCGCGTGTAGCGGGCGAAACCGTAGCCGTAGACTGCGGACGACGTAGTCCTAGGCAGGGCTGGGCTTCGGGTTAGGTGTTCTCGTGCTTGCTAGATGTCGCACCATAAAGCAGTAAACGTGCCAATATGGTAAATACCGTAAACTCCGGTCAGGACACCTTAGAGAGGTGTCCTCTACTCACAAACACGGTACATCACCGTACACTCATGCTCCTTGTACTTCAGACAAGAGTGTGTCAACAAGATAACTGTATCTGTAAGTCCCTAACTGGATATCTCTGCCTGGAAGTCTCCGTCTCGTGGGTACCGCCCCTACTACTTTACTCGCGAGGTGCGCTTCAGGTCCGTGGCGGACTTCTTTCCTCACTGCAGTGACGGACGCCTACGGGCAGGCTCAGTGACTACTCACTGGCTGCGAGTGCTCTTCGAGTTAAGCAGCTAGGTGGAATAGTGTATATATAGCAACTGACTTTAGGGGCATAGGCCTTCTGGCCGTCTGGTCGCGATCCAGCAGGGCTATGTTAAGGACACTTACCGCGTAACACGCGGAGAGACGGACGGGACGAGGCTGCGAACTTCTTCTTCTGCAGAGTCTCGGATCTCTTTACTGGGTACTTGTCTCCAGCTAGTTCGACTGAGGCTGAACTAGTCTTGACTTGTGTAGAGGTACTGACTTATTGGACTGCTGAAGGTCTCATGCGCTGATGACGGCCGATGCTTGTTACAATAGAGGTCTGTCCTTTAGAAAGGGACGAAGTAACTAGCCAAGGCAATTGCCGGGATACAGGGACCCGGCAGGCCCAGTTCAGAGTACGGTAGAACCTGTCAAACTAATCCTGCGTAAGCGGGTTTCTAGGTCTCAGCTCAAATCCGGAGACTCCGCAGATAAGCTGCGGAGGCTCCGCGGCCGCTAACTGCGGTCTAAACGGTTCTGTCACGTATACGGTAATATACTGTGACAGCTGTCGCACCATAAAGCAGTAAACGTGCCAATATGGTAAATACCGTAAACTCCGGTCAGGACACCTTAGAGAGGTGTCCTCTACTCACAAACACGGTACATCACCGTACACTCATGCTCCTTGTACTTCAGACAAGAGTGTGTCAACAAGATAACTGTATCTGTAAGTCCCTAACTGGATATCTCTGCCTGGAAGTCTCCGTCTCGTGGGTACCGCCCCTACTACTTTACTCGCCCCCCGCTCCCCAGCGTTAAGCCCTCCAGGCATGCGCGGGGAGCCGGAAAAAGGGGTGGTACTGAAATAAACTTCTGGAAAAATATGTATGTAGAAGCTCAAATCATCATCTGCAAATATGCCTGGTTCAGGCCTTCTACAAATCTGCCTGGTTCGGGCCTTCTAAAATCTGCCTGGTTCAGGCCTTCTTCAAATCAGAAATAAAAAAATCAACCGAGTTTCAGCTGAAGCGCAATGCGCAAGACCCTACAAACTCAAGCTGTTCAGCCCACTACTGGCTAGCAAACAGTGAAATTTCAAAGTTATCAGGTCAAGCTAAGAACAACCGCTGCTCTCGCCCCACTGCGCCATAGCCGCCTGGTCTTTAAAGGCCACAGAAAATGTGCGCCGTAGCAGCGTGATCTGCCCCCTGCTGTGCTATAATTGCTCGAGTTGACTAATTCTCCTCGCTCATCATTTTCATAACTTATGTACTACTGTAGCCTTGCTGCCACGGTATTTGAGAAACAAATTTTCATTAAGCTGCCGTAACTCTACTCCTGCATCTTCCGTTTTCGGTCCGCTGGCTGCCGGCCCGCTGCCTACTGGGTACTAGGACAAGCCGCACTGCGTCTGCATTTCTGCTCTGTAGGTGCCTGCCCGCTCCTTGCCAGCTACGGCGTGGGTGACGTCACGTGCTCAGCGGCCCTGCCGCTCCGGGCTTCAGGTCCCGGTAAAATCCTCAAGGGCTGACTCCTCTTCCTCCCTTGCTGCTTCTTTGGCCACCTTGGCCCTTCTTGTAACTGCTCTCGGGGTGACATTGGCCTCTCCCCGGCCAGTGGTGTACGAGATGTCATACAACCCGTTCGCCATTGGTCTTGCGATGCCCCGCTCCATTTGCCTTGTTGCTGGGTTGGTGGCCATGACTTCCACCTCAGGCCTGTCCATGACGTCGGCCTCCTGGGCTGTCCTGGCAGCCGCTCTGGCCGCTGGGCTCGGTCGCCCCTGGACCTGTAGACTGCGCTCCTCTGTGGGGGGCCCTGCTACTGCAGCGGGCCCAGCTCCCTTGTCTTCTGGCTTGCAGTGTGGGCACAACCACTCGCCCTCAGGCACCTCCTCGAGTACTGGTACCAAGCAGTCCATGTGCCAACCTGTATTGCAGGCATCACACAAAAGCATCACCTCTCCGCGATCGGGCAGCTGGCACACCTCGCATGACAGGCTGTTATTGGGTCTGGTTCCACTGAAATCAACCACTCCCCTGAGGTTGGGCAAGTGGCATGGAGAACAATTGACTGCATTCTCTGTAACTGTGAGGCCATCTGCCCCTTCCAGCACCAAAGTTCCCGTTGCCCCCAGTGTTTTTACCCTGAGGATCTCAGGCCTGGCCTTGGGATCGAGGCTGCGTCGCTCTGACGAATACTTCACATACACGTAATCTCCCTCTGCAAAACGCCTGACCTGGGGGACATACCCTCCCCCACGGATGCGTGCATATCGCAGCTTGTCGCGGTGCTGCGCAATTTTTAGATGCTCACCCGCGACTGGCAGTGCCTCTTTGATCCTGGTCACTCTGGCCAAAAGCAGGTCTGCTGCCTCCTCTGCCGTTGCCACCTTGGCTGTGCTCCAGAGGTCCGCTCCCACTCTGGAGGGGAAGGTAGGTCTCTGTCCGAACAGCACCTCGTACGGCGCCATGCGCGTGGCCTGCTGCGGCGAGCATCGGAAGCCAAGGGCTACCCAGGGCACCATCTTGTCCCAGGACTCGTCGCTGCTGCCCTCCTCGCAGCACTTGCGCAGGCCTGCCTTGAGGGTCTGGACAGCCCTCTCGGAAAGCCCGTCTGCCTGGGGGTGGTTGGCAGAAGTGGTGCGATGGTCAATGAAGCAGTCCAACAACATGTCCTGAAATTCACCCTGGAACTCTGTTCCCTGGTCTGTCACCACCTCTGCGCATCCCCCGAATCGTGCAACAACATTTTGAAAGAATGCCAAGGCCGTCACATCAGACGCCTTGCTTGGAATGGGGATCAACTCCACCCATTTGGAGTAATGCTCCACACACACCATCACAAACCGATTTCCCCTGGAAGTGGTCGTGAATGGACCACACAGGTCCACTCCCCACCGGAAAAACAACCCCTCAATGGGTAGCGGGTGCAGGTTGGGCTGTATGTGATTGAACGTGGATGCCCTGGCCCTGTCACACACACCGCATTCCTGCACCGCCTTCTTGACTGCTGCTCGAAGCCCCCGCCACCAATGCTGCTGCATGACCATGAAAGCCGTGCGGTGGCTGCCGAAATGGCCCGTACCTGCATGCGCTGTCTGGATCACTGCTAGCCTGTCTTCTGGCCTGGGCACCACACAACGTCTACCATCAGGCATGAGTCTCATCAGGACTCCTCCCCTCTCTGATTCCCACTGGAATGGCGCTGCTCTGCGCTGTATTCTAGTCTGTTCTCCTAGCTCTGTTCCCTGGACATAAGTCTTTTCACGGAGAAACCTCAAGACGGGCTCATCTGCCCACACATCAACCCTAGCCGACGGTCCTGCAGGACAACCTGGCTGGTCCTTCTCACTCTCTATTTCCCTGGTTACTCTGATTTCAACATCAACTTGTGCCTCAGACGCGTTCCCACCTGGTTCCTGTGCCGCGTCGGCCCAGTCTGCCGCGGCCGATTCTCCCAGGCACTGTCTGTATGACGCGGCCGCTTCCCCGCTGCCAGAGCACGCGTTTCCTGCAGTAGCAAGGGCATAGTGGCTGGACATTAAAGTCGCCCCCAGCACTGGGTCCCTGTCCTGGCTTGGCAGCTTTGCCCTGCGTGTCAATTCTGCTGGCATGATTTTAGCCCACTCAAGTGCCACATTGAGCCATGCACTCAGTGCCCATGAATCCATGCACCTGCCCAAGGCTGCCCGTCTGGCTGCCTCTGGGAAGTCTGGGCGCGGCAATGTGGACCCCACAGCGTACCCCATGGCGCGCTCACGCTCGTTTGCGTTGGGCTCCTGCAAGTCCCCCATGGGCCTGTACACCATCCCATTTTGCCCGTTCCGGAAAGCATATGATGAGGGCGTGGCCATCAAACACGGCAGCACCTTCCTGGGTTGCCCTGTGACATTGATGCGGTACCCCCCATTGTCCGGACATGATACTACCTGGGCCTTGCTGCCCTTGTCCAGAATGTCGTCTACAATCCCCTCGTGGGGTCTGGTCGACGCACGAATCACAAATTCAATATCTGCTGCAGGGGCAATATTCCCCCAATAGTTGCGGGTGCGGTGGGCGTAAGACCCCACCTGCGCTGCGTCAAACAACGCCGGTGTCCCTAGAATCCTGCACACTTCCTGAAAAGCCTCAACACTGGCCTTCTCACTCTTCTGATTCAATTGCATTGCTACATTCTCAATCAGGTACGCTGGCGGCCTAGGTCCCTGCAGGAACTGCAGAGTACCCAACAGCTTGACTAACGGGAAGAAAGACTTGCTTCTCTCTCCCGCGAGCCCCCGCCCCTTGCCAGCTGACGAAAGGTCCTGGCACTCCCAGCCTGCTACCATGAACCACTGGCGCCCCTCCTGGGCACCCGCCTCCTTGAGGTGTTCTGCCGTAATGGCATACACATCTTGCGGCAACGCTCTGAAAGCCTTATCAAACGCTCTGACCGGAAGCAACTGGGGGAATCTCTTGTGCAACTGCAACAGGCGACCCCCTGCGATCTCTCTGACTTCCTCACTGATATCTGCATACAAGTACTGCACTACTGGGATACCTGCCCTGAGTACCATTTCCAGCCCTGAGCACATACCTCCAAAAGGCTCGAAGAGGACGACTCCTTCGGTCTCCATGGCCCGCACAGCCCCACTTGACAGGCAAGCTGTATCCAGGCCTGCAAGGGAATGAGGGGGCGTCACCCGCGGCAGGTCAGCAAGAACATCACTGATCATCGTCCTGGATCGCTCCCTGTTGCTGAACGCCTGCTCTGCTGTACTGACAGGCTGCGCCTGTTCATCATCGTCAGTGGCGGCAGAGGATATCTCCTGCCCCACCGGTGCTGTCACGCAAGCTGCCTCTGCAGCTCGCAACATCTGTACTCTCCTTCTGCCCTCCTGCGCCATGCGCACTATCTGGTCTGCATGCCACTGGTTCACTCTGCCCAACCCTGTGAGCAAAGCTACTTGCTTCCCACTTGCCTCCTCCCTGGCTGCTGGCTCGGGCGCGACTGTATCAAGCCTGGCCCCTGTGCGGTCAGCTGAGGATGGGAGGGGGGATCTGGACGGGATGTCTGCATTCTGGTGGCATGCTCCTGAGCGGTGGACAATGGTAATGTCTAGCTCTTGAAGCATGAGAGCCCACCTAGCGTGCTGGCCTACCAACGTCTGGTTGTCCATGAGGTAAGTGAGCGGCTCATGGTCAGTGATGAGATGCACCTTGCACCCAAACAGCATGTGGCGGTATGTGCGTGCTGCATACACTGCGGCCAGCATCTCCCCCTGGAACGAGGAATAGTTCCTCTCGCTCTTGTTCAGGGATCTGGATGTGCATGCCACCATATACTCCCGCCCGCTGTCATCACACTGCCCTAGCACTGCGCCTATGCCTTGCTTAGAGAAATCTGTGTACAACAAGAACGGCCTTGGCGGCCCCTTGCCGTCTGGTCCTGTCCCACTGTAATCTGGTCTGCGCAGGACTCTCCCGCCCTCGCACATCTCTGTCTTAATCAACTGGAACGCCTGCGACTGCTCTGGCCCCCACACAAACGGGACCCCCTGGACCAGCAATGCGTTAATGCATGCTGCCTTTTTCGAGAAGTCCGGGACGTAGCACCGGTAGAAATTCAAGAATCCCATGACCTCCTGAATGTTTTTCACCGATGCGGGCTCTGGCAGCGCCATAACTGCTGCTATCTTAGCAGCGTGCGGCGTGAGCCCCTTGGCCGACACATTGTGACCCAGGTACTCTACTGTTGCACACCCAAACAGGGACTTGTCGGGGTGCGCCCTTAATCCTACACTGTGGAGCATGTCCAACATCAGCTCCACATGCCTGATGTGTTCTGCCGGTGTGTCACTGTACACTAGCAAATCGTCAATGAATGCTACGCAGAACGCACTCAGGCCTGCCCTGGCAATCTCTTCTTCCATCATACGCTGAAAGAAAGGAGGCCCGTTGCGCAGACCGAAATTGAGCTTTGTGTACATCCACAGCTCAGGTCCCATCCAGAAAGCTGTCTTAGGCTGGTCCTCGACCTTTATAGGGATCTGCATGAACCCCGACCGCAGATCAACCTTGCTGAATATCTTGGCAGTGCCCAGGTTCTGAAAAATAGTCTCCATCCTGGGGATGGCAAATTCCTGCTTGGCTGTACGCAGGTTTAACCTGCGCATATCGTGCGCTATTCGATGGTCTGTCCACTCCCCAGTTTCAGCACTCTTTTTGGCTGCTACTACTGAGTTGGCCGCAAACTTGATAGGCCCCCCCTGGGGCACCTTGACTATGATGCCTGCCTCAATCATCGGCTGACACTTTTCCTTAAAAATTGCTGCTTTAGGCGGTGGCATATCCCTGGACTTCTGAAAGCACGAACTGACCTCGTCTTCTAAAGCCAGTGTAAACTCACCCTGCGTGCCGCAGTAGCCTGGTAGATCCTCCATGGAGTAAGCGAATGCTCCTTGGCGATCCCTGAGGCTCTGCTCCAGGCTCTCCTGCTGCTCCGCAGTGAAGTCGGGGTGCTTGCCCAGCAGCCATCCCTCCTTGGTCTTGACGTACTCTGCAGGTGGCTCCACTACTCCCCCCGGCTGAAACATGTCGATCACCACAGCCGCCTGCGGGTCGTCCACCGCGGGCAGCTCTTCCTCGCCAGTGGTGTTGCCGTTGTGCCATCTCTCCTGCTGGCTGCATGCGCCCCTCCCGCCGGTGTCCCTCATGGAGCTGACAGCCGGTGGGCGCAACCATCCAGACGACAGCTTTGCTGCTGCCTCCCTTCCAGAAACAAAAGCCCCTTGGCCTGCTGTAAATCCTCCTCCTCGCACTCCCTGCCCGGTAGCTCGCGCCCCCGGCACACACACCGACAGCAGAAGCCACACCAGTATCAGCTGGAGCGCCCCCGTAAGGATCCCTTTAATTGCTGTACAGGTGAGGAGTCCTCTGCACGCTGTCGTCTTCCTCATGGGTTGCTGCGGTAACTGTTCTGCGGGCTGAACGCCTGGCTCTGCAATCTGCGCTGGCGGCTGCTGTCCTCTGGCCCACGTGATCTCCAGGTCTACCTGGCTGACCCTGAGTGGCAGGGCTGGGCAGTCCAATCCTGGTCTGCTGCCTCGGTTCCTGTCCGCGGCCGCCCTCTGCGCCTTTCCTGCGCGTCTCCTGGCCTTCTTAGAATTCTTTCCTTGCAACTCGGCCGTGTCAGCCCAAATTGCACTGGCCCTTTCTGGCCCTGCTCCTGGGATCTGTCTTGTGCTGCACTGTGCCATTCTCTCCTGCCTGTGGTTGGCGCGCTGCACAGCCTTACTGCTGCCTGCACCCGCGGGCTCATCCTGCCCACAGCCCCGTCGTATGGTGTCCTGCGCGCCGGCAACCCTGCTGGTGAGGTCCTCGCCCCTGCCGGTTTGGGCTTGTCTGCTGCGGCTGTCCGACGGCTGTTGGGTGTCCGCTCTTTCTGCCCTCCCCGTGTAGAGGGCTGATACTCTCTCCGTTAGCTCCTCTCGTAGTTCCCTGACCGCCCTGCTGTAACCTCCCATCCTGGGGTCCGGATCGGGCTGTGGTAGCATTTTAAGTCGAAACAGCAGGCTAGCCTCCTGGCCCGCCTCTTGCTGCCCCATTTCCTGCCTTCGTAGCACGTCCAGCTGATCTACAAAGTTCCTGAGCACTGCAACCCAGCGTCCCGTGCTGTACTCTGCTGGGTCACCCCAAGGCCCCTGTGCCGCTGTCTGTGCTGGCTGGCGGATCTGGGGGTATCCTGGGCGCCCGTTGCTCTTCTTGTCTGCTGCTGCCTCCTCGGGCCTGTGAGCGCGCTGGTCTGCTGCCTGCTGAAGGCTGATCCCCGCTGTGACCTGGTTTGCCTCTTCCTCCAGCGTGATTCCGTTACCAAGCTCTATAGCGGCCCTCCTGCTTCTGCGCTCTTTCATTGCTGCCTGCTCCTGAAAGATGCCGCGCATCCACGCGCGCCTCAGCTGTGGCAGCTCTCCCACCATGCCGTACCTTGGACTTCCTGGTCCTGGGCCGCTGTCTGCTGGCACGTAGTTGCCCTCTGCATCCCGAGCCTCTGCTCTGGTGACGCTATCCTGGTCCGAGGGCCTGGCTCCTGCCTCGTGCCACTCCTCATCTGACTCGGTGATCTCAACCAGTGGTCGTGGGCCCTCTGAAACGTTGTCGCTGAGCTCTGGGATCCTGCTGTCTGAGTCCTCCGTGGGCGGTGTGCTGACACTGTCCAGGGGCGCCTGGGGCTCTGCCCGTCCCCTAGGCTCAGCCTCCAGTGCTGATACCCCCAAGTCGTCCACATACTCCAGCAGCTCCCATGAGGCTGCTGCCGCCCCAAATGTTACAAATGCCACCTGGGTCCATTCCGGCTCCTCATCCTGGACAGGGCCGTCGGTGGCTGCCGCTGGCTCCTCTGCATCGGCGCCTCGCCTGCCCACCGGCCCATGTCCCCTACTCGGCTGGTTCCTCAAGTCCTCCAACTCCTCCTCGATGCCTACTTCCCCTGCTCCTCTGAACAGAGGGTGCAGCGTGCGCACCCCTGCTGGGTGCGCTTGTCTCCACAACTGCGTCGTTATGCCGTCAGCCTGCCAATAGGGCAGCACGCTGCTGGCCCTGTTGTCGTGCCACGCCCTCCGCTCCTGACGCACCCACTGGTGCACATATGCTGCCAGGCGTTCTACTGCGAACGGCGAGCTCGCCAGCTCTTCCTCTCCTTCCCACATGGCTCCTGATGCTGGCGACTGCTGGGGCCCGTAAGGCCATGTTGGACAGGCTGTTACCTCTGTAGGCGCCCACTGATCCTCTACGCCCCACACATGCCGCATGGCCGCTGATCGCTGTCCTGGGAGCAGGACCCTCTGCAGCGCCATTAGCATGAGCGTCCACACTGCCGGGTCTGCTCCCCTAGCGTAGGTATAGGCATGGAACTCCGCCTCGTCTACTGACGCGCACTTAGTGACTGCCACGTCCTGCTGGTGCCTTGCAAACAGGTAGACGGGCATATCATCGTGAGTCGCGTGCATGTGGATCCATGCCGATGAAACGGGCAACTCCTCATCAGCCATCTCCTCATAGTAGTAAGTTACTAGCTGCTGGACTGGAATGGCTGCCCTGGCGTCCCCTGGCGCTGGCCCCCACGGCACTGCTTGTCCTGCGACCGTCCTGGGGATGACGATGGACGCCTCTATGGTCGCCTCACACCGCCCTGGCCTGCCTGGGTGACACAGCCCTGCCCTCACTGGGGCCTGCTCTGTTGTTTCCACAAATCTCTCGAACTCGCCCATGGCTTGGACTGGCACATAAAATGCGCGGTCTCTGAGGGCTGGGTGCCCCATCAGCTCACGGACACAATCCATCGCCCACGGTGTGCGCATGAATCCTGGCTGCGCGCCCTGCCACATCCCCTCGGCTGGCGCAATGTCTGGCATGTCCGGGTGCGCCCAGCATGCTGCATCCACTGCTGTGATGCCTGCTGCAATGGCGAGACTCACCATCTCGCTAACGCAGTATGCATAGATGGGGTGCCGCGACCATCCCCTCTGCATGTAATCTGCTATATTTGTGCTGGGCAGGATGTATCCTTTGAGCGCAGCGCCCAGCATGACAGCTGTCACTGCGTCCCACGGGAAAATCATCCTGGCAACTGCCTGCATGGCTGCTGCCCTGTCAACACGTGTCTGCTCTCCGCCGTCCAGGAGCCTATGGTTCTGCAACCGACATGGCCCGTCCCTGCACTCCCCTGGCATAGTCAGCATGGCCCCGGAGGTGGACGCCTCTGGCATCTCTTCCCCCAGGCGGAAGTACTGCACAAAGGGCTCGCCTGCTGGCAGCGACTGCGGGAACGGCTGTATGTAGATGCGTTCTCTGCTGTAGGACCTGTCTCTGCTGAAGGACTGGTCAAGCTGCCTGTCCTCGCCCCTTGCGTCAGACCTCCCTTCCCTCTCGCTGCCGTGCTGTGTCTCTCCGTCCTCGTCGATTCCTCCCCAAGCATTGCACCGAGAGCTGGTGCCTTTATGGGTCCTAACGGGCCCCGCCCGAGCGTCCAGCTGGCTCCCTGCTGCGGTCCCTCTGGCCGCTGGGAGTCGCGACCCCGCTCTGTGTGGCTCCTCTGTCTCGGCGGCTGCTCCCGCTACCCCTCTGCCTGTGTCTTGATTGCCCTCCGGGGTACCTGGACATAACACGCCAAACTCTCTTTCATGCAAGGGCGAGGGTTCCTGAGGCTCATATCTGCCTGCTGAAAGGTTGGATCCTGAATCGGTATCCCACCCGTCTACGTCGTGCTGGGGTACTGCCTCCCGCTCGCGTCTCTCAAACTCATCCCACTGCTCATCATACTTGTCCCATTCCCTGTCTAGGAACCTCTGCATCAGATTTGGCCATCCTACACACGGAGCTGGGCACCCCCTCCTCTGGAGATCCTTCAAGAACTCCAACGCATGTGCTACGGATCTGGCCGACCCTGCAGGCATAGTCCCATAATGGTTCATGGCTAACGCCTCTACAGCCATCGCCCAGTGGCTTACCTGACTGGCTACCTGCCCTTTTGGCACCCTCTGAGGGGCCACCTGAACTGGTCCTGCCTGACTGACCTCAGCCTGGTAGGCATCTCTGTCCTGGCTAATTTCCATGTGGCCTGTCATGAAGCACGTGTGGCCTCCTGTCCCCTCCCACCTTGGTTGCTCGCCCTCCGGTGGTTCCTGTCGCGCTGGCGGTTCTGGCCACGCGCTGGGGCCTGCTGCCCCCTGCTGGAATTCCCTTGCACTGGGAGTTCCCATGGCAGTATCGAAGGTCCTGCGCCTGCTCTCCATGGGCATCCCCTGGCCCCTGCCTGGGCCCCAGGTTCCATAGCCCCGCGCTGGGCCTGCAGGTGCCCCTGGCCTGTCGCCTGTCAGCCCGGCCTGCTCCGGGTTGGTGCACTCGTTGGCAAAGTGCCCCGGCTGATTGCACTTGAAGCACAATCCACCATGGCGCAGTCCCAGGTGACGCCTGGGCTCTGCCGCCCCGCTGCCCTCTGCCAGGGTTCTGTTTGTCGGCCCGGGGCCTGGGCCTCTCTGGTGCTCCTGCCCCTGCCTGTAAGGCCTGGCAACCTCAGCATGGTGCCGTTCCCTGGATCTGCCCCTGGGCTGGTCCCTGCATGGTGACCGCTGTCTGCGGTCCCTGCTCCTTTCCTCGCTGTTGCTGCGCCTCCCTGCGCCCTGCCGCTGGGTCCTGGCTGCCGGCGTTGGCACCGCCCTTTGGCGCTCCTCACTGATGGCCCTTTGCGCGCTTCTGCTGCGCCGTCGTAGCCTTCTGTCCCCTGAGCCGCTCTCGTCGCTGCTAGAAGGACTGCGCTTCTTCGGCTCCTCCATGCCGGAATGCTCGCTGTCCACGTCTCGTAGCGGGGACGGGGTCGCCAACATTGCCCTGACGCACCCCGCCAACTCCGGGTCTGTTTCAAATGGGAGTGGCTGCCCGTGGTTTGGCGGCCCCCCCAAGTGTTGTAGTCCCAGGGCCTCCTGCAGCCCGGTCAGCTCCTCTGCCCGCAGGATGTACTCTCGCTGGACCGTTGTCATGACCTGCTGACCATCCGTGATGACCTTCCACCCGGCCAGCTGGCCTTTCAGGTAATCCACAAATTCCGCTGACTGCTTCCACATTTGCCGCTCTCTCCATCTTAGAGCCTTTTTCAGCCCGTTCACTTGCCCTGCCAGCCTGTTGATTTGCCTGTCTTGTGGGCTGGTCCCTGGCTCTGGAACCTTCTCTACGCTGCAATCTTCCTCCTCCTCTGCTTCCTGCGCCTCATCTTCGCTGTTGCTGGCTGATTGCGCGGGGGCCCTTGCCGCCCCTGGCTTTCCTTGCCCCTGCTGCTGTTGCGCCTGCCTACCCTTGCCGTTGCTGGCCTGCTGCACTCTAGGCCCTGCCACCTGCGGTTGCTTTTGCAGCTGCTGCTGTTGCTGCTGCTGCTCTCCCCTGCTGCGCGTTGAAGTTGCCTGTGCAGCTCTATCGGCTGCAGCTGTGCCGTATCCCCTCCTCTGCGCTGCAGGCGGCCCTGCCTGCACCGCAGGCGCTGTTTCGGGTGTCCGCGAAAAGTCCTGAATCCTCCTCTCACACTCCTCCACCGCGTGCTTGTCTGGTTTTCCGCACAAGGCGCACGGGTAGGCGGGGCATGCTGGCATGAAGTCCCTGACCGCCCTCTTCTCAACGTCAGAGAGTTCCGCGGCTCTGCGCGCTCTTTCCGTTTCCTCTGCGGTTGGTGTGGCGGTCTCTTCCACTGCTGCTTCGACTGGCACCGGCCTGCGCCTTTGTAGCCTGGGGTTTGGCTCGCTGCTGGGTCCTGCGCCCTGTTCGGCCCTCATAGCGGTACCTGCGCGTGTGGCCATGGAATGCTGTAAGAGCGGTTCGTGCTCTGTTTCAACTGTTGCAGCTGGCCACCCCTCTCTTTCTGCGAATCCACACTGAATTCCTGCCCATGCCACTGCTGCTGCCTGGTACCCCCCTGCCGGAGATGCCCGCAGTAGTGGCAGCGTAAGGTCCTTGACCCCTTGCACTCTCTGTGGGCCCTCTCTGGGCCGTAAGGTCAGCCTTCCTGCTGCCTCTAAGACCCCGTTATACTTGAGGAACTCTGGGTTCCCTACCAAGTGCTCATATGCATCCGGTGGTGTCTTAACGACCCTGACCACCGTGGGCTCCATAATGGCATTGGGCCCTCCGTATCCATACACCACATAAATGAACAGTACTCCATACAGATCTGCCCCTGCATTGTCTGTGGTACGAATCTTCTCGTCTGTACGCACCAGCTCCGCCCCCATGGCAACTAATTGCTCTGCAATATTGACAGTGATGACATGGCACGTGCATGCGGAGTCCATGAGTGCTTTCTGAGCCACCAGGACCTTCCCATTGACCATAAGTCCCACACACTGCTCCAGGTTGCTTCTGTCATTTTTGAAATACTGCAGCTTGGGTGCAGCCGTCACCGTTCTACCCTCTGGCCTGGTGTTACTAGTCTCACCCCTGTGGCCGGTGTTGTCTCCTCCCATGGGCATCGTGGTGAACGACAGCGCTGAGAGCCGCTCGTTCAACTTGAACACCTGTAGGCGGATGTCAGACATATCGTCAGCTAGTTTACTCAATACCAGCCTCTTTGCTCCCTTCCTGGAGGGTTGTACCGTGAATCCTGGTACTGGTTCCTCCTCCTGCAAAGGTTCTGGCAAAAACGACTTAGGACGGGCGTTATGAACTGCCTGCTTAAAACCTGCAGGCTTGGGTACCAGCCCAACCTGCGTCATGAGTGCTACGGACTCGCTGAGCATCTCTGCCATGGTCTGGTGCCATCCCTCTGGCTCAGCCTGCCCCGTTGCATTGCTGAGATGCGACACGTGGGCTGCCTGCTGCGCCTGACCTCCCTGGCCAGGCCCAGGCCTAGGATACTGTCTGTTGTTCTGATTCCTGTCATACGGCCTGTCTGCCGCCTGTCCCTGCTGCGGCCTTGGCGGCAGGGGATACTGCTGTTGCTGCGGATACTGCTGTTGCTGCGGATACTGCTGTTGCGGCTGTCTGGCCGGTCCAGGTGTGATGTCTGTAACCAGGGGCATAGGTCTGCGCTCATCCCTGGCCCTGGGCGCCCTGCAATCCCTGGCTAGGTGCGACGTACTACCGCACTGGTAGCATGCCTTGGCTGCGCTTGAGCCACCCTCAGCGTTGTAATTTGCCGCCCCTGCTTGGTCCACCCAGGTAACTCCTCTGGGTTTACCATCCATCCGCGCCTGTGGTACTGCTGCTGAGCCTGTGGGGTGCACAATTCCATCAAGGCGTGTTCGCATCTCCCACTGTCCTGCTCTCTCTCTCCTGCCCCTGTTGGGCTGTGCCTCTCCCTGGCCAGGCCCGCTGTTGGTTATCTGCCTGAAGCCGGTACCTCCCAGGTCACCCATTTCCAGGGCAAACCTCTCCCACAGCACCACCTGCTGCGTGAGTACTGCGATTTGGTCTTCATCGCTCATGCTGAGATACCCTGGCACCGTCATAACGAACTTGCTCAGCTTGGCTCTAGCAACCGCTGGGAGTCCGTCATGGAACATGCGCGAGACCGAGTGGCTTCTGCCGAAGTGATCTACTGCATCCCTTGAGATCTGCAGCAACTCTGCCGTTGTCAGTACTCTGTGAGCAAATGCTTCCACCGTCTCCTCTGGCTTGACGTCCGGGTCTAGAGTAGTTTTTACTCCTAGCCTGAGGTTGGTGATGGCCGTCCTCTCCTCTGAAGTTGGCTTTCCCACCTCCTCCTGGACCACCCTGATCCACAACGTGAGTAGCGAAGCTTCGCAACCCTGCTGCTCCGCTGGGGCTATCCACTGCTGTCCGATCCGCTCCACCTCTCTGGCAATTCTGTTTCCTGCGTGGGGCGCTGCCCTGATGGCTGCCATCAGCGGCCTCATGCTGGCAGGCTTGCTGTCCCACAGCTTGACCAGCGACTTGATCAGCAACGTCATAGCTGACGGCGACTGGCATGATCCAGCTATTTCACCTGCCACCACGGCCAATGCTGGTTGGTCATCTGACATTGCCAACCTGTTGTGCGATCCCCAGTACCCACACGCCTGGCAATACTTTCTGGCTGCAACCGCTCCTGGGTGTGACATATCCAGGACTGGTACGTTGCCTTGGATGGCTGGGATCTTGGCTACCTTGGCTACCCCTGCCAGCTGCAATACCATCTGTTGCTGCAGCTGCAGGTTCACCCTCGCCTGCTCCCGATCGAGCCTTTTCATTTCCTGGTCGCTGGACTCCTGTCTGGCTCCTGGCCTGCGTCTGTCCGCTCCCCCTGGTCCCGAATCTACCGACCCTGACCGCGACCTAGGTCCTCCACTGCCGCCCCTCGATGGGCTGCGGCCTGAATGATACCTGTCATGTCTGTTATAATCCTCATCATGATCGTGAGCGTCTCGTGATGGCTGTCTGCCCGCTCTGCCTGCCGAGCCTCTACTTCCTTCGGGTGGCGGTCGTTCTGGCTCGCTTCTGCTTGGTCTGCTGTCAGATCCAGGTCTCCAAGGCTGTGCTCTGCCGGGCTCTGCCTGTCCCCTGGGCAGCTCCTGGTCTTGCCATTCCTGCCGCACACCTCTGCTGCGTTCCGCTGGTCCCCTTAATTGCTCCTGGCTCTGCTGGCTTGGCTGTTCCCTGCCCTCTGCCTGTCCTCTGGGCTGCTCTTGGCTATGCTGGTGAGGTTGTTCCCTGGAGTATGCCTGCCCCCTGGGCGGCTCCCGGCTCTGCCGACCTGGCTGCGTCCCGCCTGTGTAATTCCTGGCGTAGGAATCAGACTGTGTTTCCTCTTTGGCGTCCTGTATTTTTGGGCCACTGCTCTGTGCGCTGCCTGCAGGCTCATTCCTCCTAGCTCCTCTTGCCGCGCCTGGCTGCCTGTTCCTCAGGAATTCTTTGATGTAATCCACCTGGGTTTCCTGGTATGCGTTCTCTTTGTCCTCGACTATGCGCAGCAACTCATAAGACTCTTGCCTGCTTGCTCTGCGTGTCGCTGTGCTTTGCTCTGCCATTCTGGCAAGTGATTGGCTAGTCAATTCCGCCCTTTCGCTGGCGGCTGGACTGCTGGCTCTGGGTGCTTCCCTGCCCCTTGGCCGTCCTCTGAGGCTGGGCTCGCTGCTGACCTCGAAGGCTGCAGATCTGAGTGTTGGTGTTGGCGCGGCTCCTGCCTGCTGCTGCCACCTTTGCACCTCCCTGATCCCCTCAGGCCGCTGCACCCCTGTTTCAAATCCTTCCCACATCTGGTCCTCCTCATCCTCTGGTTCTGACCCAGGTTCCTCCTGGTCTCCTGTGACCTCTTTGCACCATTCGTCTGCGAAGGCTTTAACAGCCCTGGCTGCTTCGTGTCCCGTCCTTCCCTTGGATACCTGTCCAAGGGCGGCTAACAGTAGCGCCCTGTCCAGACCTGTGTGGGGGATACCCAACATGGCCTTTGTTGCCCATCCCCGCAGATGATGGGCCTTGAACTCCTCAATGGCTGTGACCTGGTCCTGGAAATGCAAGAACGTCCTGGAGCACACTTGCTTCCACAGGTCTGTTGCCCACTGCACAATTCCTGCCCAACCGATCGGCCCTTCTACCTCCTCATTTCCGCATGCGACTCCCCCGGTCTCCGAGCGCTCTGGCTCTCTCTGCCTCTGGCTGCCAGATCCCTCCTTGGACGTCTGCGCAGGTCTGTTCACGCTGGGTGGAAAACTGGACAGCGGTGTGCCGAAGACTGTGGATCCAGCTCCTCTTCTAACCAGTGCCTTGCGCGGCTGCAGCTGCTGCACGGGACGCAGTTCTGCTGTAGTCTGCTGCCCCTGCTTTTCCTGAACTGGGTCTGGCTGTTCTTCCTCGGATAGATCAGCCCAAGGCTTCCCTACCGGCTCAGCTGGTTTCTCCCTGTCCTTGCCTGCCTGCGAGCTCTGTCTGCCTGCTTCTGGCTGTGGCTCATCTTCCTCGTGTTTGACCTCTGCAGGCACAATCCTGGCCCCATCTCCCTCCGTCTTTATTCGAGGTTTGACTTCGCAGGTCTTATGCCAGCCTGCAAACTTGTCTGAAGCTGCGGCTACTTCTGCCCTTAGACCCGATTGGCTGGGATCTTTTTCAACCTGCTGTGTAACACTTGCCACCCTGGGCAGGCTCTGCTGCGGCTCGGCCTCAGGTGCACTGCTCTGTCGCGTGTCACAGCTCTGGGATGCTTCCGTTGCTTGATCCAAGATCAACTCTGGGGTTCCCGCTTGAGTCTGCCCCTGCTCGAAATTCAGACAGCTGTCGGAACCAGCGGGCAACGGACCCCCTCGACCAATGCCTTTTCGTGTTACTAGTACTGCACCATCTGCTTGCGCCCCTGCCCCTCTGGGTGGTACACGGTCTGGCTCACGTACCCTGCAATCCTCTGCGGGCGGTTCTACTGGTTCTGACAGCTTTTCCGCTATCAACAGGGCCTCTGCCACAATCTCAGCACTAGCATTTTTTAGGTCTATTCCCGGCTCCAGCCCCCTCAGACGCCCACTCCTCCGTTGGACGTCAGGGTGCTGGTGCCTATCGGGGTTTAGATCTATGCCTGTCATCTCTACAGGCATTTTACGAACCGCACTGTTCTGCAGGCGTGCTGGCGACACCCCCTACAAAACCTGCTAACGTTTAGGCTTCTGCTCCTTATCCTTACTGCAACCTGGTGAGGATCTGCTAGTCAAGGCTGGACGGCAGGTACAGCAATTTTGCGCGATAGGCCTTGCCCTCTGCTTTTATGCTCACTAATATTTGTATCTGGCGGAATCCTCCTTCGCCCTTTTTTAGCCCCTTCCCACCTTTGCTGGCTGGGCTGCCTCTAGCTGGCGCACGTCCCCTGCGGATGTCTGCCTCCTGGCGGATCTTGCGCTGTGTCAGTTCCTCTCTGACACCTGCGGGGATCCTTTGGTACACCACAAAATTTTAACCTTGGATGATCTGTCAACAAGTTTACTTCTGTCAATGATGAATGATTGGATCCACCTGATCTCAATCTGCAGTCATACAGGAATTATCTGCTGGGTGTATAAATCCACAGCCAGATCCTCAAGCCTCTCCTGGACTCAACACTAAGTTGCCACTCTTAGTGATTCTCAGGGCTTAACTTGGCACTCTCTATGGAGATTACCACAGCAAAGTGCAATTCATATGCTGTCCAAGGTTGTTTGCATACAAACAAAATTCCAATCTCGCTGCACAAGCACCTTTAGCAGGAATTGGCAAATCAGGCTGATCAGGCTAGATCTACTTCGTCCCTTTCTAAAGGACACGCGAGGTGCGCTTCAGGTCCGTGGCGGACTTCTTTCCTCACTGCAGTGACGGACGCCTACGGGCAGGCTCAGTGACTACTCACTGGCTGCGAGTGCTCTTCGAGTTAAGCAGCTAGGTGGAATAGTGTATATATAGCAACTGACTTTAGGGGCATAGGCCTTCTGGCCGTCTGGTCGCGATCCAGCAGGGCTATGTTAAGGACACTTACCGCGTAACACGCGGAGAGACGGACGGGACGAGGCTGCGAACTTCTTCTTCTGCAGAGTCTCGGATCTCTTTACTGGGTACTTGTCTCCAGCTAGTTCGACTGAGGCTGAACTAGTCTTGACTTGTGTAGAGGTACTGACTTATTGGACTGCTGAAGGTCTCATGCGCTGATGACGGCCGATGCTTGTTACAATAGAGGTCTGTCCTTTAGAAAGGGACGAAGTAACTAGCCAAGGCAATTGCCGGGATACAGGGACCCGGCAGGCCCAGTTCAGAGTACGGTAGAACCTGTCAAACTAATCCTGCGTAAGCGGGTTTCTAGGTCTCAGCTCAAATCCGGAGACTCCGCAGATAAGCTGCGGAGGCTCCGCGGCCGCTAACTGCGGTCTAAACGGTTCTGTCACGTATACGGTAATATACTGTGACATAGATGGCGGGGTCGCTGTTCTAGGCTTGACTGGCTTAGTGGTACTGGCTTTGATGCACTTCACTGGGTAGGTCTCCGAGATCTAGCCGGTGCTGGTTACAAATAGAGGCCTGTCCACTTAAAAGGAACGAAGTGAACGTCAAGCATGCAAGCCGGGATTCAAAGGTCCCGGCAAGCCCTATGCACTGAGTACGGGAAACCCTGCCTCAGACCTTCCCGAAAGTGGGAAGCTGGGCTCCTAACCCTAAAAAGGGGCTCCGCAGGGAAGCTGCGGAGTCTACGGGGACGCGTCAGCGGTCCCTACGGTTTTGGCACGTATACTGCATTATACCGTGACAGCTGTCGCACCATAAAGCAGTAATCGTGCCAAAATGGTGTAAGCTGTCCTTACTGCCTTAGAGAGGCTCAAACTACTCACAACTAAGGTTCAACACCTGTACATACGTGCCTCTTGTACTACACTGCTGAGGTACAAGGGCTGTAAAGGGGTAACTTGGTACAGCGTACCGCATAAGAGCTAAGGCTGGGATAAGGCTGGCCTACCCGGGCGCCCCTAGCTGTGGGTACCGCCCCTACTTTACTCGCCCCCCGCTCCTCACGAAACGCACACCGGGCGTGCGTGGGGAGCCGGACTAGGGGTGGTACTGAAACTGAGATCGGAAAATATGTACACTCAGAACTGGTCAGTTCCCTAACACGGAACCCTCCTAAACACCTGACTGCAATCCAGCCAGTCGGTTGAAAAAAATCCACTGAAGAAAATCCACTGCAGGAAATTAACACAAGGAAATTCACCAAAGAAAGGCACCAAAGAATACTCACTGAAACCCGTGGCGAACCCTAGGTCCAACCAAGGTACCGAAAACTCGACTCAGGCCTCTGGGTTCCCGGTCTCTCTCTGGCCTGATCAGGGCATACAGAATCCGGTACCTTCACCATTGTCATGCTTGTTGGAAGTCAAGACCGGGTCAGAACCCCTGAAAAACCATCAGAACTATGGGAAGCCAGAATCCATCAGAATCCATCAGAAATCAGAACGCATCGGAAACCATCAGAAACCAGAATTCCTCAGAAACCATCATAAATCAGAACGCATTGGAAACCATCAGACCAGAATTCCACAGAAATCAGAACGCATCGGAAACCATCAGAAACCAGAATTCCTCAGAAACCATCATAAATCAGAACGCATTGGAAACCATCAGACCAGAATTCCACAGAAATCAGAACGCATCGGAAACCATCAGAAACCAGAATTCCTCAGAAACCATCAGAAATCAGGAACCATCAGAAATCTACAGCGGGTCGCATGAGAATGAACCGAATCTTCAGTGGGGCTCATCCGGGCCTACAGAATTCTCCTGTTATTCAACCCTCAGCTCTTCATAGGAACACGGAAACCCGCTGCTCTCGCCCCACTGCACCGTTGACACCTGGCCCTAAGCTACAGGAGACGTGTGCAGTAGCAGCGGTGCTTCTCCCAACCCGCCTCTACAGGTGGCTGGCCCTGTGGCGGTTCTATGGCTATTATCCCTCCCTGTAACCCCTGGCTGTCTGCCCCTAGGCAGCTGTCTCCTCCTCTGCTCTTGCTGCGTCGGTGGCCGCTTTGGCCCTGCGCTGGACTGCCCTGGGGGTGACGTTGGCTTCTCCTCTGCCCGTTGTGTATGAAATGTCATACAGCCCGTTGGGCATGGGCCTGGCGATGCCCCGCTCCATCTGTTTAGTGGCCGGATTGGTGGCCATGACCTCCACCTCTGGCTTGTCCATGGCTCCTGTCTCCTGGGCTGCTCTGGCGGCTGCCCTGGCTGCCCGGGGCGCTGTCTCCTCGTGATGGGCTGGTTTGTTCGGTACTGCTGCTGCGGCCGGGCCCGTCTCTTGGCTGGTCCGTGATGCTGGCTTGCACCTGGGGCACATCCAATCGCCCTCGGGTATGGCGTATAGCGCTGGCGTGAGGCAGTCCATGTGCCAGCCGGTGTTGCATGCGTCGCACAGGAGCATGACTTCCCCCCGGTCGGGTAGGCGGCAGACGTCGCAGGACAGGCTGACGTTGGGCCTGGAGGTGCTGAAATCCACCCCGCCTTTCAGGTTGGGGAGGTGGCACGGGGAGCAGTTGACTGCGTTCTCTGTTACGGTCAAGCCATCGGCGCCCTCCAGCACCAACGCCCCCGTCTCCCCCAGCCTCTGCACCCGCAGGATTTCCGGCCTGGCTTTGGGGTCGAGGCTGCGCCGCTCTGAAGCGTACCGGACGTACACGTAATCCCCAACGGCGAACCGCCTGACCTGGGGTACATATCCTCCTCCGCGGATCCTGGCGTAGCGCAACTTGTCCCGGTGCTGTGCGATCTTCAGGTGCTCTCCCGCGACCGGAAGGGCCTCCTTGATCCTGGCCACCCTGGCGAGGAGCAGGTCTGCGGCCTCCTCCACTGTTGCCACTCGCGCTGTGCTCCATAGGTCTGCCCCGACCTTGGAGGGGAACACTGGCTTCTGCCCGTACAGGACCTCGTAGGGAGCCATGCGCGTAGCCTGCTGAGGCGAGCACCGGAAACCCAGCGCTACCCACGGGACCATCCTGTCCCACGAGTCGTCGCTGCTCCCGTCCCCGCAGCACTTGCGCAGGCCCGTCTTGAGGGTCTGGACAGCCCGTTCGGATAGCCCATCCGCCTGGGGATGGTTGGCGGAGGTGGTGCGATGGTCAATGAAGCAATCTAGTAACATGTCTTGGAACTCTCCCTGGAACTCTGTCCCCTGATCGGTGACCACTTCTGCGCATCCCCCAAACCGTGCGACCACGTTTTGGAAGAATGCCAAGGCCGTCACGTCAGACGCCTTGCTGGGGATGGGGATAAGCTCCACCCACTTGGAGTAGTGCTCTACATACACCATGACGTACCGGTTGCCCCTAGGCGTGGTAGTGAACGGCCCGCACAGGTCCACACCCCAGCGGAAAAATAAACCCTCAATAGGGAGTGGGTGCAGGTCTGGCTGCGTGTGATTGAACGTGGACGCCCTTGCCCTGTCGCACACCCCGCACTCCTGGACAGCCTTCCTGACCGCTGCCCTAAGCCCTCTCCACCAGTGCTGCTGCAGGATCATGAAGGCCGTGCGGTGGTTGCCGAAGTGACCGGTGCTAGCGTGAGCTTCCCTGATTACTGCCTGTCTGTCCTCGGGCCTGGGAACTACACACCGCCGTCCGTCTGGCATCACCCTCATCAGCACGCCCCCCCTCTCTGGTTCCCACTGGAAAGGTGCGGCTCTGCGCTGCACCATGGCCTGTTCCCCTGCTTCTGCCCCAGGGGAGTGCATTTTTGATTGCAGGTAGTGCAGGACTGGCACGTCTGTCCATACGTCCACCCGGGCTGCAGGCCCTGCTGCGCATCCTGGCGGGTCCACGACCTCCCCTGCCTCGTCGTCAGATACCCGGACGGGATCTGGGTCTGGGTCAGACTGCCCACCTGGTTCCTGGGCTGCATCCGCCCAGTCTGCTGCCGCTGACTCCCCCAAGCATTGCCGATACGTTGCTGCCGCTTCGTCCTCGCCGGAGCATGCTTTGCCTGCACTGGCTAGGGCGCAATGTGTGGACGTCAGGGTCATGCCGATAGCAGGGTCGCGGTCCGGGCCTGGTAAACCAGCCCTGCGGGCCAGCTCCCTAGGGATGATCTTGGCCGCCTCGAGGGCTATGGTGAGCCAAGCCTCGAGAGCCCAAGCATCCATGCACCTGCCCAAGGCGGCCCTCCTATCTCCCTCAGGAAAGTCGGGGCGGGGCAAAGTGGACCCCACTGCGTACCCCATGGCCCTCTCCCTTTCATTTGCATTTGGTTCCTGCAGGCCCCCCATGGGCCTGAAAACCATGCCGATCTGCCCGTTCCGGAAAGCGTAGGATGCGGGGGTGGCCATGAGGCAGGGCAGCGCCCTCCTTGGTTGCCCAGACACATTGATACGGTACCCGCCGTTATCGGGGCAGGCCACGACCTGCGCCCTACTACCCTCGTCCAGAATGTCATCCACAATACCGTCGTGCGGCCTATGCGATGCCTGGATAACAAACTCAATGTCTGCAGCTGGTGCTAGGTTGCCCCAGTAGTTGCGCGTGCGGTGGGCATAGGAGCCCACTTGCGCTGCATCAAACAGGGAAGGCCTGCCCAACATCCTGCACACCTCGCCGAAAGCCTCTACGCTAGCCTTCTCGCTCCTCTGGTTTAGCTGCATAGCGACATTTTCAATCAGGTATGCTGGCGGCTTGGCCCTCTGCAGGATCTGCAAGGAGCCGAGCAGCTTGATAAGCGGGAAGAAAGACTTGCTCCTGGCCCCCTCGAGCCCCTTGCCCTTGCCTGCGGCCGACAAGTCGTGGCACTCCCATCCTGCTACCATAAACCACTGGCGACCTTGCTGTGCCCCAGCCTCTATGAAGTGCTGGGCAATAATGGAGTACACGTCCTGGGGCAATGCCCTGAACGCCCCCTCGACAGCAGGCGCTGGGAGCAATAGCGGGTATTGCTTGTGCAGCTGCACCAGTCTCCCCCCCGCGATCTCCCGCATGGTGGCACTGGTGTCGGCGTACAGATACTGTATGACCGGGATGCCTGCTCTAAGCACCATCTCAAGCCCAGAGCACATACCTCCGAAGGGCTCGAACATGACCACTCCCTCTTGCTCCAGGGCGTACACCGCCGCTGTCGGTAGGCATGCCGTATCCACCCCTGCATGGAGGTGGGCCGGAGTCGAGCGGGGCAGGTCGGTCAGCACATTGTTGATCAGGTCCCTGGCCCTGGCCCTGCTATTGAAAGCTCTTTCTGCAGTACTGGCAGGCTGTGCCTGCTCATCGTCCTCATCCTTTGCGCTGGAGATAGCCTGGCCGCACGGGGCCACTGTACATGCCGTCTCAGCGGCCCGCAGGCGGCGCACGCCTCGTCTGCCCTCTTGCGCCAGGCGAACCACCTGATCTGCGTGCCACTGGTTTACCCTGCCTAGGCCTGTGAGCATAGCGACCTGAGATCCGCAGGTGATCCCACTAGGGTTGTGCGGCTCAGGGGCGACATCGTCTAGCCGCGCTCCTGTGCGGTCGTCAGATGACGGGAGGGGTGACCTAGACGGGATATCTGCGTTCTGGTGGCAGGCCCCTGACCGGTGGACAATGGTGATGTCAAGCTCCTGGAGCATGAGTGCCCAGCGTGCGTGCTGCCCCACTAGGGCCTGGTTATCCATGAGATAGGTGAGGGGTTCGTGGTCTGTGACCAAATGCACCTTGCACCCAAAGAGCATATGACGGTACGTCCGGGCAGCGTACACAGCGGCGAGCATTTCCCCCTGAAACGACGAGTAGTTCTTTTCGCTTTTGTTCAGGGAACGGGAAGTGCAGGCTACCATGTACTCCCTGCCGCTGTCGTCACACTGCCCTAGCACCGCCCCTATACCCTGTTTAGAGAAGTCGGTGTACAACAGGAATGGCCTTGGTGGCCCCTTGCCATCTGGACCCGTTCCGCTGTAGTCAGGTCTGCGTAGCACCCTGCCTCCTTCGCACATCTCAGTTTTGATCAGCTGAAACGCCTGGGCCTGCTCGGGACCCCACGCAAACGAGACCCCCTTGACAAGCAGTGCGTTGATGCATGCGGCTTTTCGAGAGAAATCCGGGATGTAGCACCGGTAGAAGTTAAGGAATCCCATGACCTCCTGAATGTTCTTGACCGATGCGGGTTCGGGCAGAGCCATGACGGCCGCTATTTTGGCTGCGTGCGGTGTGAGACCTTGGGCCGAGACGTTGTGGCCTAGGTACTCCACCGTGGCACATCCAAACAGGGACTTGTCAGGATGCGCTCGCAGTCCTACCGCGTGGAGCATGTCTAGCATGAGCTCGACATGCATGATGTGATCTGCAGGCGTGTCACTATACACCAGCAGGTCGTCAATGAAAGCCACACAGAAGGAGCTCAGGCCCGCCCTGGCGATCTCTTCCTCCATCATACGCTGGAAGAAGGGAGGCCCGTTGCGCAGTCCAAAGTTCAACTTTGTGTACATCCATAGTTCTGGGCCCATCCAGAAAGCCGTTTTGGGCTGGTCCTCGACCTTGATCGGGATCTGCATGAATCCTGACCTCAGATCCACCTTGCTAAACACTTTAGCTGTGCCCAGGTTCTGAAAGATAGTTTCCATCCTGGGGATAGCAAACTCCTGCTTGGCCGTGCGGAGGTTCATTCTCCTCATGTCATGCGCAATGCGGTGATCTGACCACTCGCCTGTCTCGGCACACTTCTTGGCCGCTACGACTGAGTTGGCCGCAAACTTGATGGGCCCTCCCTGGGGGACCCTGACAATAATGCCTGCCTCTATCATGGGCTGGCACTTCTCTTTGAAAATGGCTGCTTTAGGGGGTGGCATGTCCCTTGCTTTCTGAAAGCACGAGCTGTGCTCGTCCTCTAGGGCCAGCGTAAACTCACCCTGTGCACCGCAGTAGCCTGGCAGTTCAAGCATGGAGTAGGCGAACGCCCCTTGACGGTCCCGTAGGCTCTGCTCCAGCTGCTCCTGCTGCTCCCCAGTAAAGTTGGGGTGCTTCCCGAGCAGCCACCCCTCCTCAGTTTTGACGTACTCTGAGGGTGCATGCACCACCCCTCCGGGCTGGAACATGTCGATGACTCCCCCTGCCAGCGGCTCCCCTGTCACTGCCTGTGGCCCTGCGCTGGACGTGCCCTGATCCCAGGTGCTTTGCGGACGGGGGGGCCGAGGGGCGGGCATATCCACTAGGGGTCGCAGCCAACTAGGCTCCAGCTTGGCAGCTGCCTCCCTGCTGCTGACGAATGCTCCTTGTCCGGCAGTGAATCCCCCTCCTCGCACGCCCCTTCCGCTGGCCTGTGCCCCGGGGAGGCAGGAGAGCAGGAGCCACACCAATGCCAGGTGGCACAGGCAAGCCAGAAGGCCCCTGAACGCTGTGCAGGGAAGGAGACCCTTGCAGGCCGGCTGCTGTCTGGGGCTGGGCTGTGGTCCTGCAGGGGCTGGCGGTGATGGCACTGCTGGCGGGCCCCGGTCCTCTGGTCCCTCCCGCCAGGAGATTTCCAGCTCCACCTGGCTGATCCTGGTGGGCGGCGATGGGCATCCTGTGCTGTTACTGGCATCTCTTGCCGCTGCTTTCCTGCGTCGTTGGCGCGCGCGGGTCCTGGCGTTCCTTGCCCTTCGCGCTGCTGCGGCCCTGACCTTGGAGGAGTCCGCTGGTCTGGTTTCGCCCCTGCTGGTGGGGGTCTGATGTCCCTCTGCCTCTGTTGGACCTGTGCAGCCTGCAGCGGATCTGTAAGCGCCTTCCGGGCTGACAGTCTGGGCTCTGGCGCTGCTGCTGCTCCTGGCTGCGCTGCGCGGCTGTCTGCCCAACTGGTGGGGCTGGAGCATCGTTCGCTGGATGGCCTGGTAGTTCCATAGGCTGGTTCTCTCCGGAACCCCCCACTCCACCGGCCAGTCGTCCAATGGCTCGCCTGCCTCTGGCCACCGCCCCTCGTCATTGGCCTTGATGAGCTCTGCCCCGATGGACAGGATCTGGGCGTACTGGACAGCGTGCATGGACGGCTGTAGGGGCTGGTCTGCTGTTTCCCTGTACCATTCCCTGAATGGCACTGGGCGCTGCTCCCCCCTTCTAGCCTGGTTGGCCTCGTCCTGCCTTCGCTCCTCGATGGCCTGCCGTACGTCGGAGATGGTTGCCCTGCTGTGCGCTGCCTTGAACACCACCTCCCTTTCGCCGGGCAAGGCTTCCTGCGCGCTGCACCACCATCGCACCCCGAGCCTGGAGTCCTCCTCCATCTGCCTTTGTCTGATGAAACCCAGCGACTGGTTCCTCTCGGGGCATGCCATGGCTAAGTGCCCCTGGTGGAAGCAGATGGCGCATCTGCCCTCTCGCAGGCGTGGTGCGGGGCAGGCGTGGTAGTCGTGCCCCTTTTTTCCGCAGCGTTCGCACGGCTCGCTGTGGACGGAGTGGTGGCCCCACGCCGGGGGAACTGCATCGCTGCAGCCGCAGCAGGCCCACACCCCTCGCCGGGTACCTCCTACGCCCGGCTTGTCCATGCAGGTGCCGCATGCCGTGGCGTGGCAACGACAGCAACGCCTGCTGGGCTGTTCAGTTGGGCCAATGCTTTCTCCGCATCCCAAGCAGCTTGGCAGCCTGGCCCCGGGGTTCATGCAGAACTGGCACACCCTGGCTGCCCCTGTCCGCGGTGTCCTCATGCACAGGTCATGCCATGCTGTTCCGCATGCGCTGCACCAGATCAAGCGCTCGCCTGTGCGGGCCTGGTCGCACCCTGCGCATGGCTCCGAGCGCTCTTGGCCGGAGCCAGAGGATTGGCCTGAGGTCCCGGCGCCGCCTGTGCCTGGGTCCCCCTCCAGCTCTGGCGGCTCTGCCTCGCTGAGGGCCCTTAATCGGCCGCGGAATGCCTGCCGCAGCTCCTCCGCTGCCTGGTTACGTCCCTGCAGCCTGGGGTCGGGGCTGGGGTCTGGGACCATGCTCAGCCTGTAACGCAGGCTGGCCTCGATGCGGCCGCCCCTGGGCTCGGGGCCTCCCTGGGGGACTGGCCATGGTGCCCTGCCCTCGAGCCGCTGCCTGTCACGTTGGGCCACAAACTGTCGTAACTCGTCATCCCACTGCTCCTTGCTGAGATCTACACTCCTGTTATCGGGCTCCCCCTCGGCCGCCAGGAGTGACGGGCCAGGGTCCTCAGGATCTGGGTTGCTGGCCTCGCTGCCGGTTTCGCTGAGCCCCCTGCTCCAGGGGGCATCTGCCTGGGATCTCAGGGTTGCTGCAGGCTCTGGCCGCTCTGCTGGAGCCCGGCTCTGCTGACTGTCCCCCTGCGTATGACCTGCTGAAGGTACAGTATGCTCGCTGGGCACTGCCACCCTTCCTTCTGGTGGCTCGATGTGCCCCGCTGTGCCTGCCGGTTCCTCCTCGGAATCCGAGTCCTGCAGGAGCTGCGGCAGTCCTGCCAGGCTGTTCTCCTCATCTGACTCGGGCCAATCCACCTCGTAGTTGCCCCCCCTCAGGGAGGTGAAGAAAGAATGCTCCCTGCTGCCGTGCTGCATGTTGAGGGTAGTCTCGTCGGGGCTCTGAGCGCTGCCTGGGCTGGCTGACTCCCTGAATGCTCCCCAACGCCCCCGCGGCGTCTCTTGGCGGTCCGCTATGCCCCTATCCAGCAGGCCTGTTAGGTCCCTCAAGGCCTCATCGTGATTGCTACCGCTGAATAGGGGGTGGAGCGTGACTGCTCCCCTGGGGTGCCTTTGCCACCAAAGGCGGACGGTGGCCGCCGGGGCAGACCAGTGGGGCAGCAAGATGGACGGGACGCCGTTGTAGTAGGCTGCCTGCTCCACCCGCAACCACTGCTGTAGGCAGCTCTGCAGCCTGCCCTGGGCAAAGGCCGAGAGGGCAAGTGCCTGCTCGCCTTGCCATGCGGTTGCGCCCGCTTTTGGCGTGCAGTGCGCTGACACTTGCGTGGGGCAGTCGGCTCTCTCCTGGGGTGCCCACAGCTCGTCCACTATCTCGATGTTTTTGACAGCTGCTGACATCTGTCCTGGCAGCAATGTCCTGTTAAGGGTCATCATCATGATGGTCCACACCGCCGGGTCTGTTCCTCGAAAGGTGGACACAGCATGCTCCTCTGCCCGTTCTACGGAGGGGCACCGGACACACTGCACCCGGGTAGTCGTCTTGAAGAAGAACCACACGGGCTGGTCGTCGCGTGTGGCGTGCATGTGGATCCATGCCCGCGGTACTGGGTTAGGCACGCCCTGCTCCTCCAGGTCCTCGTGGTAGTATGCCACCGCCAGCCTGACCGGGATAGCTGCCCTGGCGTCACCTGGCTCGTACCCCCAGGGTACCGCCTGGCCCATGACTTCTCTGGCGATGTCCTGCCCCCTCTCGACGATCGTGGGGCATTGGCGAGGCGTTCCTGGATGGAGGACCCCGGCACCGTCGTACCCGCTGTGGTCCCTCAGCGCCGCCAGGGCGTACGCCTGCCTGGCAGCTGCTTGTGTGGGTACGCAGACGGCCTGGTTGGCCAGGCACGGGTGGCGAGCGAGGGTCATGACGCAGTTCTCTGCCCATGGGGTCCTCATGAACCCGTCGTGGGCGTGCTGCCACATGCCGTATGCCCGTGCCGCGTCTGGTATCTCCGGGCTGGTCCTGATCTGCTCCTCTGCAGCGGTAATCCCCTCCTTGACGACGCTGCCCAGGAGTTCGCTGACGCAGTTGGGTAGAGCGGAGTTGGCCACGTGGAGCTCATGAACTCTTCCATGGCCGTGCTAGGTCTGATGTGACCTTTAATGGCCGCAGCCAGGAGCCCCGCTGTGACAGCGTCCATGGGAAAGACCAACCTTGCTACTGCCTGCATTGCTGCCTGTCTGTCAACACAGATGACTTCCCCCCGCGGTACGCACCAATGGTTTTGCAACCTGCACAGGCCGTCCGCGCCCGCGCCGGGAAGGGTGATCATGGCCGCGGTGGCGGCTACCTCTGGCATGTCTGTACCTGCCGGGTACCACTGCACGAAGCAATGCCTAGGCCAGGGCTCGCCAGGCCCTGGGCCCGGTGCGTCGAGGTCCTCTGCGTCTTCTACTGCGCTGAGGTTGCTGTCTCCCCAGTGGTCTGGGTTCTGCGGCTCCTCTGGTTCCCACCACTGCTCTCTTTCGCTGGGTACTTCCTCCTGCATCCATGTCCTTTCTGTTGGTCCGTGCTCTGTCCTACAGCTGCGGTGCCCGCTGCCTGCGGCTGGGGGCCGGCTGGTGACGCCCCCTGTGGCCCCATGGGCCTGCAGCATGGAGCTGCTACCGCCTCCTTCCGCGGAAGCTGCTGGCCTTGGGCCTGCGGCGGGTGCCCCTGCTTCCGGGGTACCTGGGCACAACACGTCGGGGGGGTCGTAAATGCCCTGGGAAAGGTCGTCTGACTCCCCCTCCTGCCCTGAGGCCTCCCCTGATATCTCAGGGTCCTGTCTGTGGGCGCTGCCCTCTGAATCGCTGTTGCCCTGGTCTTCCCTGGCCCTGAGCGTGACTAGGAAATTTGCGAGCAAGGCGAGCCACCCCTCTTGAGGGGCTGGTGCTCCCATGCGTCGCAGGTAGTCCAGGAGTTCTAGGGCATGGGCTGTGCTCTTAGGGGCGTCTGCGGGCATGGTCAAGAGGCCATTGGTGGCAATTGCTTCCACGGCCACCCGCCAATGATGGATTTGCCGGGGCACCTCTCCGTTCCGTGCCTCCGTGGCTATCCCCTCTGGGTCTAACCCTGGCTCAGGCTCACGTCCTTCATGAAGGCCCAATGGTTGCCTTGCCTGCTCTTCCTGCCCTTCTAGGTATGCGTCATCCCACTCCTGTTCAAACCAGGTGTCTGGTTCGTCGAACCCTGGGTCGTGCCCCCTGGGGATGGTGGCGAAGCACCCATGGGCCCCTTTGCCCGCCCACCTGGGTCCCTCCGGTGGTCCTGGCAGGAAGTTGGCGGGCGGGGCGCCTGCCTGCCTGGCTGCCCATACCTCGAATGGCTCGTCCTTGGCTGCCTCGAACAGGTCGCGGAGGCGTTCGCGCTGCTGGCTGCCGCTGGGGGGTTCCTCCTGCCTGAAGCGACTGTGTCCCGGGTTGTCCTGGGCTGGTGCTCGGCCCTCGCCCCCGCCGCTGGGCCTCTGGGCCTGCGTCTGGTTGCATTCGAAGGCGAAGTGGCCGCTACCTCCGCACTTGTAGCATGCTTCCTTCTGGGTAGGGGGTGCTCTGCCGGTCCTGCCCCGGGCAGAGTCCTCCAGCGGTGCCCACCTGACCATCCTGTTCTCCCCTGGCTCCTCGGCTGTCGAACGCCTACCGGGGCTGTGGGCCTGGCGTTGCCTAATGGGGCTTCTGGCTCTGCCCTGCGGCCAACGCTCGCCGCGGGGGCTGCGTGGCGCCTCCCCTTCCCAGCGCCTGCCGCTCCCGCCCTCGGGTTCTCTGCTGCCGTGGTTGGGTGGGTTCCCTGGGGTAACGGGACTGCGGCTGCGGGTTCTTCTGTTCCTGCTCCCGCCGTCTGGGCTGAGGGCCTCCCTGCCCCTGGGCCGCTGGTTGCCACCGCTGGTGCCCTGCGGGGGTGGAGGTGGCCTTCTGTTCGGTGACCTCGCCCGAGGCTGCTGTGCGCCGTTCCTTCTCTCTGTCGGTTCCCCCGGCCAGCGTCCGTCCTGGTGCTGCTCGGTGCTTGGAGCCCGCCGCTCCCTGCTGTGGCTACTGCGCCGTGGGCTCCTTTCCCTTGGCTGACGCTCTGCGGCGCTGGCGCTCCTGGGCGCCCTGCCGCTGTCGGGGTTGCGGCTTGGGCCGCTGCCTGACTCCCTTGCCCGTGGAGAGGGGGTGCGGCTGGCCCTTGCCTTGGGGTGATTGCTCTGCTTGGGCTGGGCTCTATTGTCCCGTAGAGACTGCAACAGGTCCTCCGGGTAGTCCCCTAGGCCAGGGTCGTCGAGCTCACTCAGGACCTCCTGCACCTCAGTGGGCTTACCCCTGGGCGTTCCTTCTTGGCCGTCCTGTCCTCCTCCCCTGGCTTCCTTGCTTGGTGCCGCGCCCTGCTGCGGGGGCTCGACAGTCGTGTCTGCCGTAGGCTGCTGCTGCCTGGCCTCCCTGGCCCCGCTGCAGGCCTCCCGCTGGGCTCCACAGGGGCGTTGGGGGCCCGGCTCAGGGGCTGCTTCTGTGCCCTTGTACTCCTCCTTGTACCTCCTTTTGAGCTCATTCACCTCTATGATCCACTTGGCGCATTCGCCCTTCCACCGGGCCATCTCCCTGTCTGAAGCGCCGTCCGCCATTGCCCGGGCCTGCTCCATCTTGAAGGAATAGATGTCTGCCTCCCTGCTGGCGATTCTCTGCCTGGCTGCGGTCCGGATGGCCCTGTTCAGGACCTGGACCTGGGCCTCCAGGCTGCTGACGACGGCTGCCCTGGGAGCGTCCCTGTCTGCCTGCAGCTCAGACTCTGATTCAGTGGTTCCCTCATCGCTGGGGCTGGTGTCCTGAGTGTGCGCAGCTGGAGAGCCTGGCTGGCAGCTGCCTCTGCTGTACGTGTCTACTCCCCGGCCCGGCTCGTTCTCCAGGAGCTCCCCTAGCCGCCGCTCGCATTCCTGGTCCGTATGCGATCTGCGCATGTCGCAATACGCGCAGGGGCCGTCCCTGTTGCGCAGGGCATTCCTGACCTCCTGTCGGACGGTGTGCTCCTGCTCCATGGCTAGCCTCGCCTTGTCCCGCGCTGCTACGGGAGGGTCCACGGCTTTGCCGTCCTTGTCCCGCGCTGCTACTGAGGGGCCCACGGCTTCGCCGCCCTTGTCTCCGCTGATGGGCCGGCTCCCGGTACCCCTGGTACCGTCCGGGTCCGCCGGCGCTGCGTGAGCCTGGGTACGGGCTACTGGGTCTGCCTCTGGCGCTGCAGCAGGGTTGGTTCCCTGTTGCCCTGCTTGCTGGCGCGCTGCCTCAGTACCTGCGCCACGGGCCCCTTTGGCCTTGGCCGGCTTGGCCCCTTCTGGTGCTGCCGCAGGTGCCTCTGCCGCGGGCAGACGGGTGACACGGTTTGCGGCGACTGTAGTTTGCGTCGCAGGGCCGCCTCCTGTACCTGTCACCATGGCACATTGTGGGGTTAAGTCTGGGTTCATCTCGCCCCAATCTGCCGGCCACTCCTCAGGCACCCAGGCAGGGTCGTCCAAACCGGCCCAGGTTGCCGCGGCCGCCTGGTGGGATCCTGCTGGTGATATCAGTTCTAGCGGCAGGGTGAGCCCATTGGCTCCCCCCTGAGGGAACAGGGTGAGGCGCCCTGCGGCTTCTAGGACTCCCCCATACTTGAGGAATTCGGGGTTCCCTACCAGGTGCTCATACGCGTCAGGAGGCGTCTTGACCACCCTGACCGTTGCTTTCTCCACGATCGCATTCGGGCTTCCATACCCGTACACGACGTAGATGAACAGAATCCCGTATAGGTCTGCTCCTGCATTATCGGTTGTCCTGATCTTTTCATCCGTCCGTACCAGCTTGGCCCCCATGGCTACCAGCTGTTCTGCTATGTTGACGGTGATGACATGGCATGAACATGCCGTGTCCATTAGTGCCTTCTGGGCCACCAGCACCTTCCCTTTCACCATGAGGCCTACGCACTGGCTGTAATCTCGCCTGTCGTTTGTGAAGTATTGCAGCCTCGGGCTGATGGTGATCTTACGACCCTGACCTATCCAGCCCGGCTCACCACGGACCGGCGTGACTCCCATGGGCATGGTGGTGTGCGCCAGCGCTGTAAGTCGCTCGTTGATGTAGCCCACCTGCGCACGGACATCGCACAGGCCGTCAGCTAGGCGCCTAAGAGCAAGCCTTTTCTCTCCCTTCCTGGAAGGGTGTTCAATAACCAATGGCTCTTCCTCCTCCTCACTGCTAGAGGAGGGTCTAAAGGACCGTGGCCTGGCGTTGTGGGCTGCCTGCTTGTACTCTCCAGGCTTGGGTGCCAGCCCAACCTGAGTCAGTAGGGCCACGGACTCGCTGAGCATTTCGGCCACCGTTTGGTGCCACCCATCCGGCTCAGCGAGCTCGGAGGGGCCAGAAAGGTGAGACAGATGAGCTGACTGCTGGCCATGCCCCGCCTGCCCCTGCGGCTGCCTCTGGGCCGGCCTGCCTCCTTGGTTCCTGTCGTAGGTCCTGTTGGCGGGTGGCCCCTGCGGTCTTGGAGGCGGCGGGTACTGCTGTTGAGGCGGCCGCGCCTGCCCCGTGGTGATGTCAGTGGCCAGGGGAGCAGGGCGGCGTTCGTCTCTAGCCCTGGGAGTCCTGCAGTCCCTTGCCAGGTGGTCCAGGCTGCCGCATTGGAAGCAGGCTTTGGGGGCGCCCCCAGTGCTGTGGGTGCTGGTTGTCAAGGCTGTGGCTTGGTCGGCCCACGTGACGCCCTTGGCTCTGCTTTCCTGCCTGGCAGGCTGGCTGCTGTTCTGGTATGGCGCAACTCCTGGTCCATCCCCTCTGGGCCTGGCTTCCCACTGGCTGGGCCGATCTCGTCTACCGCGTCCCGCCTGTTGCTCCCCCTGGCTCCTCTGCTGATGGTCTCCTGGCCCTTGCCTGGTGTCCATGGCAGCTAGGTCCCCCAATTCCAGGGCGAACCTCTCCCACAGCAGCACCTGCTGCGTCAGGACCTCTACCTGGGCCTCGTCTGTCATGTGTAGGTAACCTGGCACGGTCATGATAAAAGCTGTCAGCTTCACTCTGACTGCCCCTGGCAGCCCTTCGTAGAACATGTGGGCCACCGAATGCCGCCTGCCGAAGTGGTCCACTGCGTCTCTGGAGATTTGCAACAGTTCTGCTGTAGACATGACTCGGAAGGCGAATGCCTCCACTGTCTCCTCTGGCTTGACGCCTGGGTCCAAGGTGGTCTTGACCCCCAGCTTCAGGCCGGTGATTGCGGCCCTCTCATCTGAAGTTGGCTTGCCCACCTCCCTTTGGACCACCCTGATCCACAGGGTTAGCAAGGATACCTCACAGGTCGGCTCCTCCACTGGGGTTCTCCATGCTTCCCGGATCCGCTCGACCTCCCTAGAAGCTTTGTCTCCTTGGGGTGCTGATCTTATGGCGACCACCAGTGGGCCCACGCAGGCCGGCTTGGCTGTCCACATGCCCACCAAGGAGCGGACCAACAGGGCCATGGCTGAAGGAGACTGGCAAGACCCTGCAATCTCACCAGCCACCACAGCCAGGGCTGGCGGCTCGTCCGATAAAGCCAGGCGGTTGTGCGAGCCCCAAGAGCTGCAGGCCTGGCAGTATTGCCTGGCTGCGACTGCCCCCGGGTGGGACATGTCCAGCAGTGGCACGTTGCCCTGAATGTTGGGGATCTTGGTGAACCGCGTTCCCCCAGCCAACTGCAGGATCATCTGTTGTTGCAGCCGTATGTTTGTCTCCGCCTGCTCTTGGGCTATCCTTTCCCTTCTGCGCCTCGCAGATTCCCTGCTGGAGCCTGGGCCGTGCCCCTCTGTATCCTCCGAGCCTGACATGCTGGGGTCCGAGCCAGATCCGCCGCCGCCGTTCCTGGTTGGGCTCTGCCTGCGCCGATCCCGCTGGTCTCTGCGGTCTGCGCTCAGGTGGGATTGCCTTCTACCGGATGGCCTACTGCCCTCCGAAGGCTGCCTTGCCGGGTCTTGGCTCCTACCCCCTTCTGACTCTGCCTGCCTGCTGGGCTGGTAGCTGCTATGCCTGCTGGGCTGCGTTCCACCTGTGTACTCCCTTGCCTCGGAAGCTGACAGGCAGTCGTCCCTGCTTTCCTGTCTTTGCTGGTAGTCTCCCCCCGTGGGGCCTGCCGGGTTGATTTCCTGAACGACCCTCCTTCCTTGGCTGGGGCCTTGGCTCCTCTCCGGCCTGCCTTGTGCCTGTGCTGCTTGTCCTCGCAGGAACTCAGCAATGTGGTCCACCTCGCTTTCTTGGCCGCCGTGCTGATCTACGAAGCGCAACAAGTCGTGAGATTCTTGCCTGCTGGCCCTCCTTGGCGCTGGGTCCTGCTGGAAGCTGGTTGCCCTGGGCTGTTCGCTGGCCGCTGGGCTGCTGGGTCTGGGTCTGCGCTCTACGTCTAGCCGCTGGTTTCGGAGGCTGGGCTCACTGCTGGCTTCCAGGCTCTCCCATCTGGCCTGTCTTGCAGCAGGAATGGTCCCTTCCGTCTGCTGCTGCCATTGCACCTCCCTGCGGTCGTCTTGCTGTAGCCTGGATGCCTCGAACCCTTCCCACTCCTCGAGCTCCTCTTGCTCTGATTCGGGCTCCTCCAGATCCCCTGCTGTGCCGTTGCACCACCCGTCGGCAAAGGCCTTGACAGCCAGAGCCGCCTCTGGCCCTGCTGCTCCTCTGGACACTCTGCGCAGGGCCGCCAGCAGCGTTGCTCGGTCCTGTCCCGTGTGCGGGATGCCCATAAGGGCCTTTGTTGCCCATTCCGCCAGGTGGTGGCTTTGGAACTCCTTGATAGCCCGGGTCTGATCGCTGAGGTGGACGAAACACTTGGAGCACACCTGCTGCCATAGCCGCCCTGCCCATTGCAGGATGTCTGCCCATCCAATGGGCTGGAGTCCTGGTGGCTCTACTGCACCCGGCTGGCTTATGCTCCTTGCGCGTTCTCCCACTGCCGGGCGCCGCTCTCCTGGGATGGGCGTCCACTCTGGATTGCTGAAATATCCGTAAAGGCTGTGGGCCTGGCCGCTGTCCACCTTTTCCCTGCTGCTGCCCTCTGCCACGGCCTCCTGGCTTGGCCTGTTTGCACTGGCTGGGAACCTGGACTGGGGTGTGCCGTATGTTGATGCCTCTGTTGCTTCCTCTGCCGGGATACGAGGCGGCCTTGCCTGTTTCACCCTGTGCAGGTCTGGCCTGGGCGGGATTCCCGTTGGCGCCTGCATTCTTCCGTGCTGATCTGGCGGCACTACCTTGGCGTGTGGATCAGCCTGCGGCTGCCATATTCTGGTAGCCTGCGTTGTCGTGGCTTGTGTGTCGCTGTATTTCTGCAGCTCCCGCGGCCTCCCTGTTGTTTCCGCTGACTCCCCTTGGGACTGCTGTTCGCTGGATCTCGTCCGCTCCATCCTGACCATTGTTGACTGGACCATCCCCTTGACCACTGTGGGTTCAAGCTGGGGCTCCTGGTCTGGTCTGGGCTCAGCCTCGCCTCCTTCCCTTTCTGCCTCCGCAGGCAGGTCATCCGGAGGTCGCGCTGGCCCGCCACCCTCTCCTACACCACCGGTCTGAGACCTCACAGTGGGTGGCTCTGAGGTCGGATCCAGGGACTCATCGTCGGGAACCGGCCATTGCTCGTCCTCCTGGCTTGGGCCAGGGGGGATGCGCGCTATGCCGCCTCGTCCGATACCCCTGCGCGTCACTTGAACTTGCACCATCCCCTCATCCAAGGCTAGGGTGCTGTCGGCCCCTTGGACCTTGTTTTCCATTATGCCTGCATATTCACCATCTGACAACCCAATGGCAATTAGCCTAGCTTCCTCTGCTACGGCTGCATTGATGGGTGTCATGGGGTCACTGCCTGGTTCCATTCCTCTCACTCGTGCACTGCGTCTTGCAGCCTCTGGATGCAGGTGACGATCATGATCTACCACTGCGTCCTGCATTGTACTATTGCTGGGTGCTGAGCAGCCGTGCCGGCTCGCTGTGTGGGCTCACAGCAGCAGGTCACTGGCTCAAAGCTTGCTTCCGTTCTCCTCTACCTTCTGCAGGCTGGTTAGGCGTTGCTAGACAGGCCAAGCACGGGTAAATTTTTTAAACTGGTTATGGCGGGTTTTTTCACCTTCTGGGCTGCTGTCTCAGCTATCTTGCCGGTCTCGTCCGCTATTCCTCCGCTTCCTCCTCAATCTCTGCAGGTCCCGCTCGGGCTGCAATCTGCAGCTTCGGATATTCCTGCACACAGTCTTGGGTTGCCTGCTTTTAAACTCGGATCCCAGATCCTTGCTCACTTCTGTCAACACGCAGGCTGTGCACTCTACCACGGATGCGGGCCACGTGCACAGGCAATATCAGCTGGGTTTATAACTCCACAGCCTGATCTTCAAGCTACGTCTGCTTCTGGGTTGCCACGCCCAGCGCAAGCAGGGATTGACTTGGGTTCTATGGAGAATCCTCTGCTAAGTGATTTCGAGCTGTCCAAGGTAGATCACTGCCTTCAAAAAGAAATTCAAGTTCACAGCACATGCACCTTTAGCAGGATTCGCTGGATCAAGCTGATCAGGCTTAGACCCACTTCGTCCTTTTAAGTGGACACGCGATGGTTGCTTCGGGTCCGTGGTGGACTTCTTCCCCACTGAGTGGCGGACACCTACGGGCGGACTCAGCGTCTACACGCTGGCCGCGAATGCGCGGCGCGTTAAGCTGTGGCTGGAACTTCTAGATGACAGGCGTGGAGCTGGTCGCTTGTAGAGCTGCGACTAAAGGCCTGTCGGGTCGCGAACCCTGCAGGTCGTTATGAGTCACTTACCGCGTGTAGCGGGCGAAACCGTAGCCGTAGACTGCGGACGATGTAGTCCTAGGCAGGGCTGGGCTTCGGGTTAGGTGTTCTCGTGCTTGCTAGATGGCGGGGTCGCTGTTCTAGGCTTGACTGGCTTAGTGGTACTGGCTTTGATGCACTTCACTGGGTAGGTCTCCGAGATCTAGCCGGTGCTGGTTACAAATAGAGGCCTGTCCACTTAAAAGGAACGAAGTGAACGTCAAGCATGCAAGCCGGGATTCAAAGGTCCCGGCAAGCCCTATGCACTGAGTACGGGAAACCCTGCCTCAGACCTTCCCGAAAGTGGGAAGCTGGGCTCCTAACCCTAAAAAGGGGCTCCGCAGGGAAGCTGCGGAGTCTACGGGGACGCGTCAGCGGTCCCTACGGTTTTGGCACGTATACTGCATTATACCGTGACATAGCAACTCGAAACTTGCCATGCGCGCAATGCAAGGCAATGCATGATTACAATGTTTTCAACGCATTTCCTGAGGAATATGCTTGGTCATATGGGGCTGAGGTTAAAAATCAAATACCGTAGTCTGACATGAAAAAGAGCCCTGACTGGGTCCGACTGCTGAGGGTCTTCGAGAGGGAACAGCCACTTCTTGATTTACCAAACAACAGCAGGGAGGATTGATAAAAGCATCCCCACGTCAGTGGAGTCTCTTAAATACCATGCCATTAATAGTTCACCAGGGCACAGTACATGGCTCAGGCGTTCGAGCTTGACTGCATGTTACTAAAAATTAAAGTGCGACACTCGAAAATAAGTACCGGTATGTTTCTATTCAAGCAAAAAAGAAACGCCAGCCTTTGAATCATCAGCAGCCTGACATGACATAAGGGGAAAGAGCGTACTGGTATTATTCAAATAAAATCGCAATGTTCATCAAAAGGGTATGGGATGCACAAATTGTACTAGCAGCATCATGTTCTAGCTATCATGACTCTGGACAAGCTACTGGGCAGGTCCTCATGGGAGCAAAGGCATCTTAAGCTTACACTGCCACGTTGCTTGGCAGACTCAGCACATACTTTGGAAGCTCATACTTGGCGCCTGCATATGCAAACATACATCAATGTTAGAAATGGTGGAACCAGGCATCCTCAATTCCTCAGGTTTCAACAGGTCGGCAGTAAGAGAGCATGGCAGACGCTCAAGCATACATGGTATATGTGCGTTGGTATATGTGCATTGATCTTTCACTAGTCACATGGGATGATCCAGTATTAAAAATCTCACCGCGTTCATCGTAGCAGATTGTCATGTCGGATGCTGCAACAATGATGCCCGCAGACTCGATGATGAGCTTTACTGTCTCCATGTCTTCAGTTTCACAAATACCTTTTAACGCATCCCAGATTTCTGAAGACACCATAAACCATATCAAATTGTAATATGCACAGAGTTGACATATCATGAGTCACGACACCATCAAATCCCCACACATACTGCTAACCGCATGGCAGGTGTGAAGGTTCTCTGTCTTTTCAGTACCATCAATTCAGCATGTATATTCCTGCATATTCCTTCTGCTTGCACTTTGTATGCATTCCAGACCAGGTGGCCTGCCAACACGCATTGACCTATCATGAGCTTGTGCCGTAACTGCACCCACACCCACAGGGCCATGCGGTGGGTGAGTGGGTCACATTTAAATCTGACTTCAGCAAGGGCGAGTAATCATCATGAGTGCACGACGACGTCACTGCACCCGCATCTACTGGGATAGGCTTGGGGTTCCCCATGCTCACCTCGGCTACCTCCGTAGTGGGGTTGTGTATCCCAGAACACTTCTCGCTTGCCCTGTACAAGATGCATGCATGCTGGTCGTCGTCAGTCCTGACTACTGGGCCAAGAGGCTGGCAGGGAGCCACACCTTGATATCTTCCACGGTCATGTGTTCCTCTGTCTTCCAAATCGGTTTGCCAAAAGTTTTTGTTCGCTTGTCAGCGTTTTTACCCCGACGTTTGTCTCCAGGAATCACGTCGTCCGCGAAATTCTCCTCGGCCGCATCCTCCTTGCTACTGAGGCAACCCATCTACCAGCTTAGAATGCACCTTGCAGATGGATGACCTCTCGACCAATGGACCGCTAGGAAATAAAAGGTGAGGGATACTGCTTGTAGCTGAAACCCTGTCTTTGTTTCGAAATCGTGAAAACTAGGGCGATGAGGATTACGAAAGTATTGCCGAGGATCGGGTTGAGCTCAACATTTTATGAATTGATACATTCGTTTTGGGGGGGGCAGGCCCGACATGATTCTTTCAGGGGGAGGACCAACAGGATGCTAATGCACGGGACAAGCCATGAACACAAATGCAGGGTTCGGGTGATTTTAAGGAGGCCTTGCTCGAGGCATCAAAGATCAAAGTAAGGCCAAGCTTCCTACATGCTTCGTTACACCGCACATGTGCATCATTCAGCATGCTACTTTGAATTGTAAGCCAGCGCATGCCATTGTCATGCATGCTGCTTTCATTTTCATCCAATAGCTTAATTCATGGAGCATGTTACCGGTAACCCAAGACCATGCACACCCTCCCATGCCACACAGACAGCTCAGCTAAAAGCGAGACCAGGGCGGCAGGCATGGGAGGAGTCCCCCGGCTGGTTCAGGCAGACTTCGGTAGCCGATGCAGCAACAAAAAGCATACGGAAACACTCGCTGGACCTGCGTGTGGCCCACGCAATCCAGCTGAAGGACCAAGGAAATGAAGCATTCAAGCAGGCAAGAGATACGACCCCATGTCGACCCCTGTATGTGTAGCTAATTAGATCTGGACAGCCTGCTTCAACTGCCCTCTGCATGCGCAGGATGGCATGAAGGCCCTAGGCTTGTACGTAAAGGCCGTAGGGACTTTCCTATGGTTTGACCGTGGGGATAAGGGAGAGTCTGAGGACATACCCCTCGTCAACTCATTGACAGATCCGAAAGCCACCAAGGGGATCTCAGAGGAGCACTTGCGCCAGGTAGGGCCACAAACTCGATAAGTGGGGGGGGGGGGCGCGAATTAAATTGGAGGGAGGAGGGAGGCGTTCATGGGAGACCCTTCCAATTTGAATTTGGAAATTAATGCTGCAGCCAGGGAAAGTGCCACTTTTTAGAGCCATAGAGGGTTGCCCTGTTCTTTCTCTCCCACTAAGAGTGCTTGTTTGCATACCATAGTGCATAGCTTCGCAGTACTTTCATGGCTGAAAAGACTGTTGCCCAAGACAGCCAAAGGCTTAGACGGGCAGGGAGCATCCTATCATCGATTGCCGTTATTCTTTGTGTCAATTCTCCCTAAGCCAAGGCTTTGTCAGATAGTGAGGCGCTGTTCATGCCAGCAGCTGACCCCTCATATAACTACCGGTGCATGAGGCTGGTGCGGTCATGGACGCCGTAAGTATATTTTTGCTTCCACATGCATGCCTGATTGATTCGTCCAAACACACTCAAAAGCCATGTTGACTTTTTCTCCTCCTGTTCTGGCTGGCCCCTGCCGGTTTGTGCAGGCCAAAGAGGTTGTGTCGGCCTGCCTCTCCAACGCAGCACTGTGCCTCCTCAAGGCCGACAGGTTCCAGGATGCAGTCTATGCATGCAGGTGGGGAACACAAAATACCGTTGTACGGTATCTCACTTTGGGGGAGTTTTCAAATCACGCTGTCTTTCAGAGAAAGCTAGGTAGAACTACTGGCTTCCCTTGGCTTGATTGTCAAGAGTAAATGCTATCAACATGATTGTCCATCAATTTCGATGGATTATAATGTTCTCGTGTAAAACGATCATCTCTCTGAGTACATCCCGTATCTATCAAGGGGATGACATGTTGCAACCTCCGAGGCCGACTCTTTCACTTCATTCCCTGGGTATGAAGGGTGTTGGCCAGGATGTGCTGTTGATGCCGCCCTTCAAGACTCATACACCCAAGATTGATGCCAGCATCGTCCCATTCCCTCAGACATGCAGATGAATATTTTCCACAAATTTGTACTTCAAATGCCGTTGACAAACATTGCATGTTTTGATGTCCCCTCTACAGCAAGGCTGTGGAGCTTGACGAATGGAATGTGAGGGCGTTGTACCGTAGGGCGGAAGCGTACTACAGCCAGGGCACTACGGCAGATCTGGGTCAATGCGTCTCGGATCTTCAGACTGCTCTCAAGCTAGAGCCAGGCAACGCACAGGTACTGTGTGGGAGCAGCCCGCAGGCATGGAGCCCAGACCCTGGAACGGCAGTCCTATGCAGCGCAATAACTCTGCCTCTGCACATTTCTGCACATATAAACCCTGAACTAGGACAGGGGGGGGGGATTGAGTTTAAGGGGTCTCTCTCCTAGAAACCACTTTTCATACTCTGGAATGTGGCATGTTCTATTTGTTGGGTCTGGGGGATCCACCGACTAGAGAGGTCACAGCCCGGGTAAATGAATGTGAATACAAGATCAGTATGTGATGGATTGGGGGATGAGGATCAGGCAGGTAAGCTGCAGCCACTGTGCTCAGGGGGCCCTTTTGGGGAACGGGTTGGGACCCAACAGACTGCCATTTGTTCGTCGCTGGCAGTGTGCATGAGTAGGGGTTTAGGGTTCATTAGTATGGCTTGCAAATTAGCCTATTTACCGGCAACTCAGTGTAAGTAAAATGTGTACTAGTGTGCGAGATGATATACTCAATTGACTGGGTGGACAACTCTGATACGGTGTACAAGCATGCATGAAGTTCCCCGAATGCAGCAGCCTATTTTTTCTTCGGGTATCCCATGCAGCCTCTGACCCTCATGCCCCATGAGTATGTTGCAGATTCGCTCTACGCTGGTTCGCCGCCAGGCTGAGCTTCGCGAACAGGACAGGTACAAGGAATGAGGCTTATCCTGACACCCTATGCCCCCCGCATACTTTAAAACTTTGTTGCTGGGATGAGCTGTGCCTGAGGCTGGATCAGTGATGATCAGGTGGCGCAATCAGGAGTTGAGCTTCATCTGGCTGTGAATGCTGAGTAATGAAAATAACAGTTTCTGGTCTAGATCATGGACAGGAGAGGAGGGGGGAATTGCAGCATATAATTCCGGCTCTGAGAGTCGCATGCATCCCCATGTCCTTGACTTCATGTTCAGGAAGGATAGGCAGGCCTTCTCAGGAATGTTCGACGCCGGATCTTTGTACACGGAGACAGGCGAGGGCTGTGCGGCTCTGGAGGGTGCGCGCAAGGTGGGGAGCTGGATAAAACGATTTTTGTTGACAGGATTTTGCAATGTTGGACGGCGCAAGAAATCAAGGCTGTTTCACACACTGATTGTGTCTGAGTGATAGGATGCGTGGTCCGCACACGATGGCCAGCTGCCTCTACACGGGCCTCGCGGAATCTTGAGGGATCCACCCAAGGCATTTGATGGCACAGGCCATGTGCCTTAGGGATAGGAGCTGTTTGTGACACCCCGCAGTGCCATGCAAGTGTGGAGGTCAGGGAACAACCCTTCTATAATACCTAACATCCTCAGCCATGCATAAACGCTTATTTTCATCTTACCGGCCTTGATGCAAACAAGCATACTACATGCATGCTACATGAAAACAAGCATGCCACATGAGAACACGCTTGCTTTGCTGACATATCCTGATGCACCTGTACCATAAGGGGCCTGATCCGCGTTCTCCCGAGGTGCAAGCTGCCATGCGGGACATCCAGAAGAGTGTGTCGGCGGTGAAAGGGCGGGGGCCCGGGGGGGCTGGGAGCGCGCGAGAGATGCTGGCGAGGGGCGAGCCTTCGCCGCTGATGCGTGGCCTCAGCTCTGTTCTAGCGCCCCTAGCGCAGGTGTCCCGGTGGGGATGGATGCTCATCGGCTTGCATCTGTCATACCGTCTTTACAAGGTGAGAGCAAGGGGTAGCTGGGATTCCGGAGCCGCAAGGGAAAGATTTGATGGCGTGGATATGGCAAGGCAGCATTCTCAATCCAGGAATGTTAAATTGTGATTTGATCATACTTTGTGGGGCCCTTGCTACAGCTGTAGCACGGCCGCAGCACACATCGTGTCTCTCCTGTTTCTGCATATTTGCAGTTCCAGTAAGTCCCATGCAGAGAGCATGTCCCATCTCTGGTCCCATGCATTAAATGTGATGCCCCGTTGGACTGTAAAATTTTCACAGTTCCTTAGGCTCATGTCTCGTGACTTTCTCGAGTGTGCAGCTAGCAGGGGGCTGGGTTGTTGATTATTTTTTGTCCTCTTGTGTTGGCATGACCCCGAGGTCCTACTTGGGGTCCCAGGCCTGGTCCATTAATAAATGGCCTTATCAGGCTGATTCCGGTAAAGATCAAGCACCCCCATGCCCCATGCCCCATGTTGATTCTTGCCCGTAATGTAGGTTTTCAGAGTGTCTGAATGGTTCTCCCTCGACCCAAGTCTCGCGGCTGATGCTGGAGGGCTACTAGGTGACAAGGAGCTGTGATGGGGTGACATTATATTAAGACGGGATGTGACGAGAGCCAGTGTGCAATCTTTGGACAGTTCCCGGCTGCTCTGCACGGCAGTGGCGGCACTAGTCCACTGCTAGAGTGACAGATCAGCATGGGTCTGAGTGCCTCTGGGGCTCTCTTTCCTCCTGGCCTGTTTCCCACGCAAGTTACGGTATATTTCTTTTGTGCCTGGTTGATCCATTTGCTGAACAGATGGAGGCCTTGCAGAGACAAGTTAGGGTAGGCAGTGGTCCGACAGCCCTTGCACCTAGCAGCCCGGCAGAAGAGGTGCTGAATGCAATGTGCTGGCTGGCGGTCATCTGTTACTGTAGGTTAGGAGAACTTCCCACCCAGTGTAACAATTTAACTTGATCACGTCAATTTCAAATTCAGGCTCACAAAATAGTTTGCCATCAATCTTCCTGCGTCTTTTCTGAACATTAATGTGGCTCTGGGGATCAGGAGTGTTCGCTCGGACTCCAGTGATCATATGATCATATGCATAAACACGGCCATCGTTTCTTGGTCATCACTTGTTCGGTAACAGCTAGTCTCTGCCAATGATCTTCTGTCATCATATCTGCATCTGTATCCTTTACGTCTGCCAATTGTCTGGTCTTGCTTTAGCCCATATTTAACATTTAAACAAGCCATGGGTTAGCAGCAAACTCTCGCATAACCAGCATCGCACAACGCGTGTTGCACCACAGCACACGCCCTCGCACGAGTGCTGGAATCCTGCACACCAGATTACTGCACTGCACTTGGTATCCCGCAAACAGCCAACATCTCTTAGTCCCTGCCTGCCTCACAGCAGATTCCAGGGCTTCCATTGTGAGAACGCACAACCAATGGACATCTAACATGCCAGTGCTGCCTCCTGATATGGTCACTCCCCTCTCCCCACCTAGCGGCATCCCACCGTATCACTAAAAGTGCGCTTACGCCCCATATCTGTGCCTCAGCAGCGGTGGCGCAAATCCCCGCGTGACGTCCTCCCAAGGCTTCTCCAGTACCAGCACCGCATCAGCAGACAAGTAGCCCGCATACACACATGGGTCGGGTAGCAGGATGACACGGCCGTTGCGCCCGCGGCTCTCGCTGGCCGAGGCCTTGTCGTCCGGCGGGAGCTTGGATCGCCGGCGCTTGACATCCATGTGTGCTGTGTCAGGTGGGAGCGTCAGATCGAAGTGGCAGAAGCCACCCGGGCCATACGCGATAAGCTCCTGGACCTGGAGGGGGGCAGGGAGATGATGATTGATGAGTCAGCAAGCAGACCGCTAGTACTGATTGGAGGTGGGCAGGTCGAAGGTTTGAGTGGAAATCCGACTTTGATTAGGCCTGTCGCGGTAGGCACCTCCTGCCCACCCGACCTGCAACTCTGGCACAGTGCTAGTGGTGCGAGTAGCTAGGCAGGCGAGGAGGCAGGCGGCAGTGCTTGATCTCCCCCCTCCTTGGGTCGGGGAAAAAAACCTCAGCTGTAGCTGGGATCCATCCCTAGAGGGTTCCTCTAGCTCAGTAACGTAGATCCGAATCAGATCTCCACCCACCTCAGGATCTGGGTGGAAGGAGCAGCCTGCTAGGGCTCCCGGCAGCTTGGACAAGCACCGTGTTGCCTCCACATCATTATCCAGGCACCACTGCAGCGGCCTGGCCGCCTCAACATCATAAACCGCCAGGTTGCCCGATGCCAGAGCCCCAGCTAGGAGCCGTCCATCCGCGCTAAACGACAGGCCGGACAACGGAGCATCATGCGGCGTGCGCAGCATTTTGCTCAAGCGCAACAGCGCGGGGAGCGGGGCCGACACGATGCCGGCGTCTGTTGGCAGGCGCAGCAGCACCAGTCCCGCACATCCCGCCACGGCCAGCAGCGTGCCGTCCGGCGACGCGGTGAGCGCTGAAGCTTGGGAGTGGTACTGCCGCCAGGACAGGCGGTGGCGCTCTTGTGACATCCCTGTCGCAGCCTCCTGGGCTGTGGAGCGCGCAACGAGTCGAGCCTCTGATGACCCCCCAGCCCCCATTTCGGTGCCTGTCGTTGCGGCTTCCTCCTCCTCCGCCCCCTCCTTGTCCTCAGCAGCGCTCCTGCTCACTGAGGGCAGCTCAAAGCAAGAGATCGAGCCGTCCGGATGGGCTGCTACGAGGTGCCGCCTAGTCAGCGCCAAAGCGGTGGCACGCTCTGTCCCCGCTGGCATCCGCATGCGCTCAACGTGCAGTCGGCCACTGCTGCCGCCCCCCAAGGCGCCAGCCGCCACGGCCGGTTCCGACAGGCGGTACAACCTGACGGATCCGGTACCGCTGCAACAACTCACCATGGTGCCATCGGGGGAGATGGCAGAGCATGCAACGCGTGCGCCACCCCCCAGTGTGATCTGCGCAAGGTGCCGCGGGTCGCTGGTGAGGTCCACAGGGAAGCCCTCGCCCTGCTGCTGCGTCTGCCAGCGGGAGCGGCTCGGGATCGCGGCACCACTCCCCCCGGGGCGTAGCTGTGCGTGCTGCCCCAGCTGCCACACGTCGCATGTGCCGTTGCTCGAGCACAGCATGCGGGACAGGGGCGGCAACGCGGCGGCTACCGCGCCCACCGACAGCCGCCGGCTCCCACCAGCCACGGGCGCTTTGCCCGGCATGGCTGCCGCCAGGTGGCACATGGGCCTCTGAGGCGCCCGGGACAGCCTGACTGGGTGCTCCTTGAGGAAGCCTCCAATGGGATATGCCACCAGCTGGGCGTCGAGTCCCCCGCTGACCAGCACGGCGCGACCGCCAGCCAGAATCACCACATCCATTGCCCGCACCTGAATGTAGATACAGGGAAACAGGACAGGTCAGAGCATGCGGATAAATAGAAGGCATGTCATGAACTGATACCAGAGCGGTTATGTGCATGTTATCTTTTGTACAGCACTGCTGCTGCTGCTTCATATGTACCATCTTGTACTGCACTGCTGCGGTACTTAATGTATACCAACTTGAACCGCACCAATGTATTCGGCACACTGCGGTATGTTAAAAGCACTGAAAACACCAATGGAGCCACGCCTGACAGGCCTAGTCAAAAACAAAGAACACATATCTGAAAATGTTAAGGGTGAACTTCAAAGCCCGTGGCAGGAATATCCATGTCATCAACACCTCTCAAGCTCTCACAGGCCATGGCAGGAACCTCCACCCAGGGGACGGGTGACCACTAACCAAACATCAGGAATGGAATTTTATTACCATACCGGTAATGAAGATAAAATATCATGCTGTGCCAATGGTTTAGGGTGAAGGGAGCCACACACAATGCTCCTCACATCGTGTGTGTGTGGTCGCTTGTTGTCCAAATATGCCCAGCTGGCAGTGGAGCTGCCTGCTGCTTTCACCGCCGCACTTCTGCCGCTTTCAGCAGTGATTGCGGCTACGGGCGCAAACATCGCCACCTGTGCGTCCACGCCTGCAGCAAAGACAGCCGAGCCGTCCGGCGCAGCCGCCAGCGCCAACACGTCCGCCTTGTGTCGCTGGAAGCGGTGCAGCAGGGTGCCAAAGGCCCCGTCCCACATCTGTACTGCACCCTCGCCGTCCCCGCTGACCAGAGTTCCGTCTGCCAGCACCAGGAGGCGCCAGATGCACGGCGCCGCGGTCGAGCTGGAGCCCGCGGTGATGCGGATAATCTCCAAACCTGCGAGCCAATGTGACACGTGAATTGTGAAAGAGATGTCGCGTGCATGCATGCCTGCAGGAACATTATAAAAGGAACTCTTATTTCATTGTAAGCGAAGCTGTTTTTTGAACGGGTGGCTAACCAGACGGGGATGAGTGCAACAGGGCATGCTTGCTCTTCAGGGTTCATGTGTGGCCCAGGCCAGCTCTCAATCCGTCCCCCAGTTAGCAGGCCGTAAGCCACACCCGCCAGCAAACCCACACCTCCCCCCTTACCAAGTTCACAAGAAACGTCCACGTCAAATAATAGACTATCATTCATGCCTCGCATCGTGTTGTCTACACATCTAAAGAAGAGAAACACCCACCGGTGGTTGCGTCTAGCATATGGATTGAGCCATCTCCGCCTCCAACCGCCAGGGCCTCGCCCGACGGGTGCCAGGCGCAGGACAGCAGCCGCCCCTGCAGCACTGTCAATGTGCGCTCCAGCTGTGCCCCAGGCTCGCCACCCTCCACACCAAACAGGCGCACGCTGCCATCATCACATGCAGCGGCCAGCTGGTGCGGGAAACCTGGGCGCGAGGGGACGGGTGGACAGAGGATCACATGGAGCGGTCAGGAGACAGGTTCGGGTCAGAGAGTAGGCAGGGTGCGCGTAGCATTGAATGCGCAAACAGGGGCGGGAGGAAACAAGATTTGAGAGGGGGGCGCGCACCCGGCAGTTAATGTATCATTGCTTGAACACGGGGTTCTCCCTAGCCCCTTGACGGGGCACGATCCCGTCGCTGCTTGGCCATTCTGTTTGTAACATACTGCGGGGGGATAATTTCACCACAACCTTGGTGAGCCCTTTGACCCTGCCGCCTGGCAGACGCGTGATACCGAGGACGCCGTACGGCAATTGATTCAGTCGGGTTACTCTTTTAGAAGCATGCATGACCCTCTCTAGATGCCCGATCAGCATTTTGCAATGCTCTATCGATGACCCTCTTTCAAGCTGGCAGATTCATCTCTCCCTGTTATGCCAGGACCCTTTTAAAAGCTGCCAGAGTGCCAGGTTCATCCCTTGGCACCATGCGGGCACCCTGCAGTGACCAGTATAAAAAGCCATGTTGGTGCATCTGTCCCACTGGGCCACGCCCCCCCTCCATGGAAAACAGAGTAGAGCATCTAACCCTTCCCAGGAGAATTTCTCACTATCTCACACCTGGCTTGACTGCCGCGAGGGGTTGCGTCGCCAGGGCCCAAATCACGCCCCCCGTGGAATCTGTGGGCGCCGTAAGCATTGAGTTGCGCCAGTCCACCTCACTGAGCATGCCATCCAGGTGCGACACAAACGTCCTCCAGTGCTGGTCCATGCCATCCAACGCCCAAGCCAAGCAAGTCACTTCGATGCTCTGGCCGGCCACTCGCTGCGAGGTTCAGGGAGGAAGTGTGCGTGCATGAGGGCATGGGGTGTGCCCAGGCTGGAAATCCTGGCTCGGTCTCTCCATGGGTGTAGTGGGTGGGCAAGCTTGGTGGTATGCAGCCATGCCCAGGATAATGTTGTAGAGGGCACACTTCCATACTGTGTGCAACTCATGGAGGCAAACAGCTCATGCATCAGCACTGAGTTGTGTCAGAGAGGGCAGTACAGTGCGAGGGTGTCCTAACTGTACCTGAATGCAGGCCATGATGCCGAGGTCCCAGAGCTCCAAATCGCCGGATTCGTAACCGACAGCCACCATGGGTCCTCCGGGACAGGCCGATATGGCCACCACCGCAGCTGGCTTCCAGCTGAACATCCTGCTGCGGTGAAGGGCCGTGCAGTCGGCAGCATCCACGACTGCTGCCTCGCCCCGCGCCCTCTTCTGAGCTGTTCCCACCATCAGTATTCGTTTTGATGGATCGCTGCTCCTCCAAGGCGGCGTTGGTCTGATTGCCGGCGAAAAATGTGGGGAAGGTATGAAGCGCGTACGACACTTCGGTGCCCTGGCTGATGGCTGATATCTTATACCTCTGCGCAGCCATAGCCACGCTCCTCAAGCCACGCTCAGGCGTTTTCTTTCTTTCTTTCTTAGCGATGCTAGTTTCTAAGATTTCCAAACGTGTAACATGAAATTGAAAAATGACCCATGCCGTATTCTGTAGATGGCTTGGAACTGCATCCGGCCTCAAACTGGCTTTGTCCGGTTGTTTGCATTGACAATTCGACAGCTTAAACTAATTGAGTTATCACACACCCCTTCCACAAATTAAATATCTTTGGGGTGGCCCTGGTGCTGATGGATGGGCCACTGCTCCATGCAACAGCATGTACTGTATGCCCATTGTCCATCCAGTAAGAGCGGATTCACACCTGATTCACATCCATCGGTTTCGCATGGTTTCGCGTGGTTTCGCATGGTTTCAGTTCAGTTCAGTTCGACGAAACCACGCCAACTGAAACCGGCCTCGGGCCACCAGTTTCAGCTGGCTGGTTTCGCAAGGTTTGCTGGTTTCGCAAGTTTCGTCACGATTTGTCGGCATTGCTCGCTGCGGTCTACATACCGCGCCCTAATCTTCATATCACAGCTTCCTTAACTGTAGCTTCTTTCTATACCTCCAACTACTCGTTGCCATAAAGGTTGTCGGCAGCAATCAGACCCCAACTACGAGGCAAGGGCGCATCAAACAGCCTTCTAGGAACGTCATGCCGGATGAGAAGGCACAGCAGTATAGGAATGTGTCATTCGATTGAATATCTCCAATTGTCCCACCCTGAGGATGGGGTTGAGTCGGCTGAGGACGACATGCCATCCGATGTGCTCATCAGATCATCATGGCAATGACGACCATGCTGTCATGCTATCCCGTGCTGTATTGACTGTTGTTGTATGCTGATTTCCTGGCCACTTCACTGCATAAGGTGACGTCTAAGAAAGAAAGAAAGAAAACGCCTGAGCGTGGCTTGAGGAATACGGGATTTTAAATGCCGTACACCGGGAGACAAAAACCTGGTGGTTAAGGAGGGTCGTCAAGGGGTATCGGACAATAATGGGCAGGGGAGTTTCCAGATGGCGTCGCTGACGAAGGATGTTTACATGGCAGCGTATGGTATGCTTCGTGAGACGGCTGAGGACGGAGGAGATGTCGTGTTTGGAGACACCGAGCATGCTAAGGATTTTATCGGCAGGACGAAAGAGGAAGCCTGCGGTGCCCAGAAGGATGATATGTGTATGAGAAGAAGGCGGGGAAGGATGAGGGGGGGGGAAGGGCACGGTCGGCGAAGGATCAGGGGGAAGGGCAGGATGGAGAACGGGTGCCAATGAAACTGTCCAACCATTATGTTTGAGGAGAAGGATAAGATTTAAATGTTGTTCTGACTTACGGGCATGGCATTGTTCGAAAGAAAATTCGGAGGTGTAACCAACTTCAACAACGTGTATAGTGCAAGTCCTCTGGAGCCGAGACATAGTTTGTGAGCTAGAGAGTTGACCAGCGCGGTAAAGACGAAGGAATTCGGAATGTGGGAGACCTTGGACAATAAGCAAATCCGGTCGCAATTTGTCACAGTAATCAAAGGTGTCAGGGAAAGTGGGGGGTCGTCGGGGCACTAGCCAACGTGGGAGACGGGTGTCATAGACCCCGAAGGGAAGGTTAGCACGGGAAGTGGCATCCATGATAGTAAAAGAGGAGCCTAGGGAGCCATTAGCAATAGCAGTTTGGATGATGCATACAGCTCGGTTGTGTCGAGCAATGTATGAGGCGGACATGGAGGAATGAGCACAACCGCCTAAAAGATGGCCAGGGGTATCATTGGGATGGGAGCATATGGGACAGTGGGGGGTGGTGCGAGTGCCTATAGCCGTTTTGTAAGGGCGGTTCATATGCATGGCTGTAGATGCAGTCCACAGGGTATTGGTGCGCGATTTGAGGATGTTGCGAATACCACTAAAGGGCAGACCCATGTGCCATAGGATGGGAAGGTAGGAGGCGAGGGCAGAGGCAACGAGGACTTGCATGCGGACATAGCGCAAGGGCAGAGGGGGAGAAGTAGGACCATCTGTTAGAAGGGGGCAGTTTCGGGACATGTGTTCCTTCAAAGAATGGGTAAGGTCTGATGCAAACCACGGTTCGTCCGTGTCATGGGGGGGTGGGAGGCATGGCCATGCAGGTAAGTGTGCGAAGTGTTGGACATCTGAGGTGCACGTGAAGTCGCATTGGTCGGGGGATTTGAGGGCGAGTGCAGCACCCTTATCTGCGAGTTCATTGCCAATGATGCCGATGTGAGATTTGACCTTGTACAGGTGAAAATGGTGGCGGAGGCGTAGCCTGGTAAGGATGAGAGCACGAATGTCGAGGAGAAGGGGGGCGTGTTTACATTCAAGCAAAGTGTGCGGGTGGCGAAGGGCCTTCTGCGTATCATAGAGAGAAACCAAGGAATCTGAGAAAATGGTAAGATCACCGGTGTGGTGTAAGGCGGCATGAATGAGGGCAGCATGGATGCCAGCAAGCTCAGCCCGTGTAATAGTGTTGGTTTCTAAGCATGCGACGGCCGCAAGGTTCAGATTTCTGATGTGAATTAGGTGAGACAGCAGGTTGCGAAACCAGTCGCCAAACTGACGAACTGAACCGAACCGAACTCGACGCACTGAACTAGGTGTGAATTGGCTCTAAGGTACCGTATTCCTCTAAGCTTCTGTTGCTTAACCTCCCCTACCCCATACTTAAAACAAATGTGACTGCACCGTGTAACTCTCCAAACCCATCATGAAACAAACCAAAACCCTAAGATTAAACCCTTGTTCAATGTAGCGTTCAATTGACTTAAAACCCTTACCGTCTGCCTCACTGAGCATGATGTCCAGGCGCGACCTCCAGTGCTGGTCCATGCCATCCAACGCCCAAACCAAGCACACACATCGGAAGTTTGCTTTGGCGATAAGTTCCCATGCACCTCAATCTGGCTGGGTGACCCCTGCATGCATCGTTCCAACTTTCAGCCTCTGTCCTGGTCCTTCTCCCCTCAACACTTATACCTTAGGCTACTAATGGATGTGAAACATCCAACCGTCCAGCTCAAGTAAGCACATCACCTTGACTCGAGGTTGCCTTTGCCGCTGCCAAATTTAAATCCATAAGCACTGGCTAACACCATCTGGACATTGGCGACATTGGGGTACTCTTATGTAACATTTCTGCATGCTCGTCTCTTTGAGGCCAAGGCCAAGCTGCCAGCTCTAATTCACCACTGCTGGCGACCTCCACTTGACCATGGACACGTCAGGTGATCAGGACACAGATATGAGGCCCTCACATGCGCGGATAAGCCCTTCTTTTCGTGCTTGGGGTAGAATTCCCAAGGTACTGTGCCTTGATATCGTCCAAGCAAATATGTCGGGGAAATGCTGTTTTGGGCTTTTGTGAAGCTTCCACTTCCAGGCTTGATTTTAGTTTGATTCATATGGCATTTGAGTGCCGCATATTTCCCGATTGAGTGTTGCAACGCTTTCATTATTGGAGGATTTTAGAGGCATTTTAGGCAAGGGGGCTAGTGGTTGGTCTGAGTGTCATGGGGGCTCTGACTCTTCTCAACCTCTGTCCTTCCTCGGTGATGTCCAAGGTTTTCTCTTTCAGGGCTGGAGGACCCACCCCCTGGACAGGTGGAAACCCTGAAGACCCCCCCGAAAAAGGTTGAACCAGCCAACTCCCTGACAATTGAAGGGGAAACCCACCTAGCTGAATATGATTTAAGAGCTTGGCACCCCCCACTTGAAATGGGTTGCTGGGAATCTGGGACTTGTTTCATACCTTCACTTGTGAAGTTTTGTGTGTGGATTTTTACAGTCCAACAAAACATCACATTAGACCGGAGCAGGCACTAAATACGCTTAATTACACATGACTCCACATTCAGAATTGAAGTACCTTGTTGAGTGTGTGTGAAGGAGGTTCATTACTTAAGCAGGCAAGGTTTGCCTGCTTCTGTTTAATTGTAAGTTGCTGAAATGGTTTGCTCGCAGAAGTCCCGAGCTGAACCTTAGAATCCACGATAATTAACTCAGAAATGCCCAAAGTTAAATGTATGGGAGGTGCATGACTGTCAAAACATGATTTTAGAGTATCCATTGCCCACAAGTGCTGCCACTGTGCCAGTCAGGCGGCATAGGGGGAAAAGGGATGATGGCATGCGGAGCTCTACACGAAATGCCAGCATTGGGAAACAATGTTGCATATTTCATACTTTACAAGTTTCGAAGCCTGGGGGCCAAAACGGCATGCCTATAGCACTCCACACTGCATGGGCATGGGATGTAGAGTCTGTCAGGTGACATAAATGCTACGTCTGGGACATCGATCCAAATTTATGGCATGTGAAGTTTGTGAACTTTTTACAGTCCAACAGAGCATCACACTTGATGCATGGGACATGTGCCCATAAACCGGTACAGGCACTTGATACACTAGGACAGAAAGCGAAAACCAGTGACCCCCCTGGACAAGCAACTAGCACACAACCACGACAGTAGCGTGGGAATGAACCCCATAGTGCAGAAGATAAGCCTCGGCCATAAAACATGACGAGGGTGCAAAAGAGTTTGATTGAGCACCGCCTAGAGAATTAGGGGAGAGTCAGGAAATTTGGCAAAGTTTTGAGATGATATTCTCTTTTCATCATACACTGAAAGATAAAAGAACCAAATTTCTTCCAGAACACATACGGTATGCAGAATCCGCTGCATTTAGTTTGCCCCACACTCCATTTGCGTACCGTTTCATGGCCACATCCTCGTCCTCTAGGAAATTATATGAAGTAAGGTTAAACTGAAAACGAAGGTCTGTATAGAACGGGCAGTAAATCATGTGAAGCTCATCCTCCCGACATTTAAGATTGCAACATCTACAAATCCTCTCGCTACGAGGCACACAAGGTTTCTCAAAGCGCCCCGTCTCAACATTTAGCCAATGCGACCCCATCCGATACCGGGCTAAAGCGAAAATAATATTAGGCTTACCATTAGTACAGCCTCTACACCATCAATAAGGAGGGCATGCAAACCTTCATACACGTCACTGGGGTTCAGGATGAAGCGTGCATAAGTAAGTAGATGGCTTGAGCTTGCAGGAATGTGGTCTTCTTTGCGTATGCCAACCATAAGCAAGGAGAGTAGAGGTGGCATGGGACATCATTCATGCAGTCACGAACCCGCTGGACAATCCATTATGCCATGATCGCCACCCCACAAATCCCATGTTTTGAATCCATCCGTTGCTCGTCGTCTCAAGGTTTTAATTTTGAAGTCCTTTTTTCATTTGAACAGTGCTGGCGAAAGGCTGTCAATAGAATGAGCCCCAACCAGGTTATGTTTCCCCCTTGTAAGCCTCTCTGGCTCCAACTTGTACTGTGCATGCAATATACCTTGAAGTGGGACAGGGCTTAGGGTGCATGCCACCTCTCCTGCCAGCTGCAGGACAAGCCCACTTGCCTGGAGCCCTCAGGTTTTCTCTTGACCCCATAAATGAGGCGGAGGGCCACTTGGACGAGGCCGAATATCACTCCAAAGCTGTTCGGTCCCGCAATGAACATGTCCCTCGGAGCCTGGAAGAAAGAGGAAGGAGCATCGACGCAATCACCTGACTGGACATGGTGACCAGGACAAGGCCTATTGGGGCAGAAAAGCCCCTCAGAACATCCTGTCTGAGCACACTGCACAAATGATGTCGCAATGAAGCAGAGAGTGTCAGTTACTCAGCTAGGTGTCTCAGTGTCAAGTCATATCCCTCGTTTATTCACCCAGTGTTATGCCCTCCATGACTTCCCCACACTTTGGGGCATTTTCCAGCATCTATTAAAACTCGATTGATATCCTCATGCCTCACATGGCCCATGTTAAGTGGATGCGTCTTACCTCGCAGCATCTCTGCTGTCAACATATAAAATCTCAGGGCGTGTCAGAATCTATAGACGTGTCAAATCGCAGGCCTTAGATTTTCAGACTGTACTCCAGCTTTCCTGCTTTCCTGGTATCAGAGTCACTGCACTCACAAAACCGCAGATGGTCTACATGCCCCCGTTGACTATGGTAGTGCATGCCAGTGGTAGGTAGATGGATGCAGCATCCCTCCTCTTACTGACCTGAGCGTGTGGAGAGGAAGGGCAGGACGTGGGAGGCTGCCTGGACCTAACATGTCTGATATTGTGAATATTCATGAGGGTCCAAGGAAACCCGCAGATTTGCATAGTCACACAGTTCTTTGACGTGTGTGTGTGTGTGTGTATGTGTGTGTGAGAGTGTGTGTGAGAGTGTGTGAGAGTGTGTGTGGATTCAGGGCGTCCACCTGTCCTAGAGGTGCGTGCCCCAGCCCTGACAAGGGAAAATCTGCACATTCCAGAGGAAGGATTACAGAGGGAGGAGACTGAGCCCCCATAACACTCAGGCCGACGACTAGCCCAGTGCAACTGTCCATGAATGGATGCGGAGAACAGCACATATTGAACAAGCAACCTGGGCCATTGGGGATGCCATGAACAAGAGGTCTCAGTAGGAAGTAAGTCCGTTGAAGACGGCATTTCATGATCATTAACTTTCAACGAGCTTCATACGTCATACCGCTGTAGTAGTAATGCGATGTTCTACCATTGAGATGTCAAAATGTGGCACAAATATGTACCACCAAGCCTGCTGGGCCATGTATGGACTCGCCTGTACCATTGTGCTGAGCGGAGCCATGTAGTAGAGGACGAGGACACCAACGCAGACGCCCCCCTACAGGAAGGCAATGACAAACTGCTGATGGTTTCCAAAATACTGGGATGAGATTGCAAAGCAACACTTTTGTGACTGTCGGGACGCAACCCTTCTTATGGTGGGATGCGGGCAGAAGGCGGGAGAATGGAGAAGGGAAAAGCAATTTGGTAGGAGGTCGGATGACAAAACGATGCACCCAGACCTTGTACAGAACAGATGAGCCTGTTTGGTCAGCTTTTTCTTACTTGCCTCATTTCTATATCCATTTACAGGCAGGCTTTCGTTTAGGCATCCGTGTTGGAGCTGACTGCTGTTATTCAAAGTGCGCTTCAGCTACAGCTCAAAATCAGCTACAACACGGCTAACTGCCGGAGGGTCCTGGCGCAGCAAGTCTTGCTGCTTGGGCCATTGGCCGTAGGCCAGAGAAGGTTGGGATCCCTTCATCCCCTTCGTCCCCCTTGTCTCAGCGGTGGCTGCTAAACAGCTGACTGACCACATGCTCCTGCTCCCTGTGCTGTCCAGTGTTAAGGTATACACCAAGCTGAGGAGGCCACAGAGGCCAGCAGCTATCGCCAGGATTCCCACTTGCAGGTCACGCATCTGTCCGGTGTGGGATTGAAGCAGCAGTGACAAACGCAGAGGCACAACATGCAGGCCAGACGGGGTTCGACTGGGCTACAACTGGAGCCTTCAGCATGAAGGGAAAAAACAATCCCCCAAAGGACGAATAAAGCATGGGAGTCAAGATCTTTGGTTTCGGTTTGTAGATTTGTTTCGATAAACACTCAATAGACTAGAAAAATCTAGGCACTGAATGTCTGGGCATAAGGGGCCTATGGATCAGGTACATTGTTAATTTGGTTTGCATTGGGGCACGGCACCAAGTGCTGATAGCTCACTGTGTGAGAAGGCTCTGCATGCAACTGCGCAGGAAACCATGTAGAGACGGAGGGGCGTACAGCAGCTCACCATTGGCGATCAGAATGGTATTGCATTCAACGTGAAATAAAGGCCGCCGATCAGCCCAATGATGTTGGCAGGGACGATGAAAGGATCAGCGATGACAGTGACGTAAATGATCCATCTGTCACACAACAGAGAGGGGGGGGGGATACTGAACCGTTAAGGAAGCACAGGTATTAGTAAATCACTCACTTTATAACTCATGATATAATTTGCACTTGATTTTAATTTCCCGCCATTATTTCTGCATCGCATGATGTCTCATGCATGATGGAGGATAGGTGATACTGAAGAAAATGCGTTATAAATGCAACTTACGCCAAACAGTTGACAGCTGCCATAGGCTAGGGCAGCGGATTCACATCCTGCAATCAGGAAAGAGAGCTGCAAGTGACTGTGCATCCTTTGCAACACATGGTCAGAAGCTGTAATAGTTTGATGGTTGTCAGCTGTAGTTACTACCAGACTTGAGCACAATCCAGATTTGTGCACCCTCTTCCAAGAAGGCGCATGCCGCATGTCACCTGTGCCCGCAAACCACTGCACCTGTTTCCCCTCTTTGTGTAAGTGCGGCCTTGTTATGGGCATCAGGCGTAACTGCCTGTAGAGGGATCGAGGAACCAGGAAAACAAGAGGATGTCTCTTTGAGTGCCAATCCGACCCCCTTAAACCTCACAAGGCTCTAGCAGGCTAGCATGCCGTGGTCTGCATGTGTAGCGAGCTGTAGGTACGTCTGATGTGTGCAGATTGTTTGTTTGATGCCAGTACCAAGCACCTTCCAGCACAATAACAGGATGAGATAGAGGAGGCAGATGTGTCAACGTGGAATCACTCGTCTGAATGGCACACCATTTGATTCCATCATGCTGCCGGTATTGATGCTCTTACAAGAAAACAATTCAAGTTCCCCCTGCTCCCTCTTTGCGCCCTACTCACACCCAGGTTGCAGCTCTTCCTTATGTCCCAGACGGCCTTCAGTGGCAACAGCAGCATAATGACACCCAGGACACTTCCAATCGCAGGGGCCCCATAGCTAGCAAATGGTGACTCCATCATGATCCGCCTGCTGAACCTTGCTACCGGTCATTGTGCAGCAGGATATATTATTACGTAGCCTTCTGGCGCATGACTGTGTTGAGTGCAGGTATTATTGCGCTGGAATGTTGCGAGACGTCCAGGTTGCGGTGTTTGATGCTTGGTTTCGGGTTTTACTCATACGGCTTTTCCGACAACCTCCAACAATATATGCAGCGTCAGTCAGCTGATCGGCACAAGTTCTAGTGGCAGGAAGTCTCCAACCTGAAGCTCGTTCTGTTTTACTGGGCTCTGATTAAAAAAATCGATGTCTTCCGCCCAGAGTCCATGCTCCACTCAGTGGTTCACACCTACACAATCCACTCGTGGTGATATCCTACTACCTAGGTTTTCACGCTGACCTCAGGTGAAGGGCCCTCCGGACAACTATCATGTTTTCAGATTGTTCCAGTCCATAGGGCGCTAGCCGCTAAGGCGTCTACGAGGAGCGGATATATACTTTTAAGGTACCACCAGTGCACCAGGTTCGCAATTTATAAGCTCTCGTGAATTTTTGATGTGTACCTCTTTCAGTTAGGAGGCTAGAGAAGTCACCCTTGCGTTCCTACAGAGGAGAACAGTCTGGAAAGCAAGGTATATGTGTTACATTACCCCTCCTTCATGCCCTCAGGCGGTTAGCTGGTAAAGCCATCCTGCATTGGTCCGCTCTGCAGGCTTCTTTGGCCAAGCATGCCACCAGACAGGTTTGAGGACCCAGGTTCAGGACTTGCATCAGACATAGCAAAGCGAGCTCTTTGACTCCTTAGATAAGGTCAGCGATGTTCGCAGGCAGCTCCTCAACAACTGTGTTGTAGAAACGCTGGATGTCCTGAGAATGAAATAAGGACAGGGGCGGGACAGGGGCATCAGCATGGCTCTTGGATAAGCATCGAAAACTGGCAGTGACTGAAGACCTGCGTGCAGGTAACTACCTTTCAGGCTGCAGAAATTACCCGCAGGGCATGCCAAGTGGCTCTAGCCTCGGAAAATCTTGAGGGTTAAGGGTTCAGCGCTGACAACAGCATCCATGTTTGTGCACCACGAGAGTGGTTTCAAGTCCTCCCACCTGGAGCATCCTCTCGTCATCCTTGCTGACAAAGTTGATGGCCACTCCCTTGCGGCCAAAGCGTCCTGAGCGACCAATGCGATGCAGGTAGTTCTCCGGCTGGGTGGGCAGGTCATAGTTGATGACCAGAGAGACCTGGGAGGGACGAAACAGGACCAATCATAAGAGCCACTGCGGATCTTGAGGGCTCTTGCCTTACGCGAGACTGAACGCATGAGGATCTTCATGACTTGAAAAAGGGAGAGTCCAGTCAATCCTATCAGTGTCAAATCATGTTATGTCCTGTTGCCTTGGAACAACCGAGGAAATTTATTTTGTGAAAGCTTTCATGCTACTTGTGGACTCACGACACCCCTTTTAGCGCCTGAGATCTTTGAGCTCCTCAGTTACCCCAAGCCCCGGACTACCTGCCATGGTCACCCAGGGAAGAATCTTCAAGTTGAGACCTCACTTAAGGGGTAACAGACATCCATGCAGATATCTACAAATTGCTGGCTGAATAGCTCCATGCCTTTCTCCTCACCAGTCCCTACCCTAGCAGACCCCTCATCCAGCACATGCACCCCTCCCCCACACATCGGTGCTCAAAACTTAGGCTAAGAAACGTACCTGCTGCACATCAATCCCGCGAGCCAACAGGTCAGTGGTGATGAGCACCCGCGAGGAGCCGGAGCGGAACTCCCTCATGATCACGTCGCGCGTGTTCTGGTCCATGTCTCCGTGGGTGGCAGAGACAGTGTGGTCCCTCTCACGCATCTTCTCAGTCAGCCAGTCCACCTGACCATCAAAGAGCGAGGGACGAGGTCAGCCAGCGAAATATCAGGATTTAATGCAAGGGCCTGACCAGGCATGATGGTCGAATCAGGTGATTAGGGGAGTGGCATGAAAAACATTTCTGTGCGCAGACATGGAATAACTAAAATTTCACTTTTGGCGACAAAAAATTACACAAATCTGTATTTCACATTTTGCCCCAGATAGTAGGTGTGGAGCTTTAGCAACAGGGTAAGCACTTCCATGCCAGGCCATGCTAGGCAAGTTTGCCAAATCCTACAAAGGCGCCATGCAGTAGATGTGTAGGTTTCGACCTGTTCTTAAGGCCCATGCACTGCTCAGACTACCCCATGTGGAAGCGAAACCAAAATGAACTGGGACCCCAGCAAAAGGCGGCTGCAGATACAGCCAGATGCGAGTTGCAAACCAAAGCTCATGGATATGCAACCTATACAATGGCGCCAAGGCAACACTTGCAGTCACTTCTTCATCTGCTCACCTTCCTGCGGGTGTTGGCAAAGATGACCGACTGGGTGATTGCCAGGGTCTCGTACAGGTCGCACAGAGTGTCCAGCTTCCAGTCCTCCTTCTCCACGTTCACGTAGAACTGCTTGATACCCTCCAGGGTCAGCTCATCGCGCTTCACCAGAATGCGCACCTGCACACAGCAAACCGGTGCTTACTTTTGGTTGTGGCTCAGCGACCGGTCAGCTGTAGGTCAACTGCATCACAGCCTCCCGACAGAGGCCTCTCAAGTATTGGCCTCTCATTCTGCTGAAACGACAGCTGCAGGCCAGTCCAGGATTTGTGCACAAGTGGCTGCATGTGTTCCGAGGGTGGCTCATCAAGGCTGAAGTGTTCCTTAGCCAACTTACTGCCAGCCATGGGATGGGGGCTCAAGACACCTACAAAATGCTTCAAATTTACGAGCTCTGGACTGCATGCAACCTTATCTGTTCTTCCAAACCTCGTCCAGCCGTTTGTACAAGGTCAGCCCATCCAGCCAAAGGCCTTGTCTTAAGAGGCCGGTCAGTGCTCACACATGGAGTGTCACGTGTGGCAACTGACGCTCTGCACTGGTCATTCTAGCCCTACAATTACCACATGGCCACGCAAGGTGCATCCACAGACTCTATCGCCCATGAGCCATCAGGGAACCCATCCTAAACACAGCGCCCAAACACACTCCTTTCAATCCATGATGAATTTAAAGAGAGTTTCCAATCCAAATACGTTATTTAACTGGGCTTCTGCTGATGTAGGCATAATTGTTTGCTCTTTTGCAGCTGAAGGAGGACTAGAAGAGTGGCGTAATAAAACTCTGGCCAATGCCGCCTTTTTGCCAGACAACTCGCTACTCACCGGCTTGTTCATGAACTTGCGTGTGATCTCCAGGGCCTCAGGGGGCAGGGTAGCAGAGAACACGCCAACCTGCAGGAGGCACATAATGAACAGCTCCATATCACTAAAAAATATCTTCGCATACATCATGCAATGGGGGCTACAGGTCCCATGCAGTAGGGGCAACATGCGCCATGCAGTGGGGGCAACATGCGCCATGCTGTGGGAGTAACATGCCCCATGCTATGGGAGCAACATGCCCCATGCAATGAGGGCAACATGCGCTATGCTATGGGAGTAACATGCCCCATGCAGTGACAGCAACATGAACCATGCGGTGGCAGTAACATGACCCATGTTGTGGGAGTAACATGCCCCATGCTGTGGAGGCAACATGCCCCATGCAGTGGGGGCAACATGACCCATGCTGTGGGAGTAATATGCCCCATGCAGTGGCAGCAACGTGAACCATGCGGTGGGGGTAACATGACCCATGCTGTGGGAGTAACATGCCCCATGCTGTGGAGGCAACATGCCCCATGCAGTGGGGGCAACATGACCCATGCTGTGGGGGCAACAAGCTCCATGCTATGGGGGCAACAGGCCTAATCCACTTGGAGCGATATAATGTCACATGTGGTCATGGACTTGCCATGCACCATGCGCATACCTGCAGCTTGGGAGGCAGCAGCTGGAAGATGTCGTAGATCTGGTCCTTGAAACCCCTTGAGAGCATCTCATCGGCCTCGTCCAACACAAACATCTGTTGCAAAAAAACGGGTGTAAAAACGAATTCAATTCAAAGCACCCTTGCCCCTGCGTCACCGTAACGCACCTTGATGTTGTCGGCCCGCAGGACGCGCCTACGGAGCATGTCGAAGACACGGCCGGGGGTGCCCACGATCACGTGGACTCCTGCACCCAAGATGCGCGCATCCTCGCGCACGCTGGTTCCACCAACGCAGGCATGGCACTTGACCTGGAGGTAGTCTCCCAGCGCCCTCATGACCTTCTCGATCTGCTGAGCGAGCTCGCGGGTGGGAGCGAGCACTAGTCCCTGGCAATCAGTGATGCTGAAGTCGATGTTGTTCAGGATACCCGCGCAAAAAGTCGCGGTCTTGCCAGTACCAGACTGTGCCTGCTGAATGACATCCAAGCCCTTAGTGAAAGGAACAATCCCCTTCTGCTGAATAGCAGACGGCTTCTCGAAACCTGGAGGGCGCAGCGAGTGTCGACCGTCAGGCGCTCAAACTTAAGAATTACAATGCCTAGACTACTGCAGCTAGATAATTCTCACCGTATGCATAGATGCCACGGAGCAGATTCTCATGCAGACTCATTTGGTCGAAAGAGTCGAACGTCTCCTCCCAATCTGTGTAAAACTTGTCCTCGTTGTTGGACAAACTGCAAAACGAAATACTGCCAGTGTAAGACGCATGCCGGGGTCGAAACAGTAAACATTGTAATAACCCACAAGTCCTTCATCTTGGTGTCAAACGCATTTGAATCGAAAGCCTGGTTTGGCCCTTGGCCTGGTGCTGGGGCTGCCTCGGCCGCCATGTTTGCTGCAGAAAGCGAGAACCAGTTGGCTTAGGCAGCAAAGGAGGCGGCCATGCCAACAAAACACACCTCACGCTTCTGAAAGAGGGGTTTAACTGAGGAGCAAGGGCTCCAGAAGGGCGAAACTTTGTCAGCAAGCCTCTTTGGTTTGGTGCGCCGTAGGGGTTCAGGTTTCAGGACTCAGAACATGATGGCCGCAGTGCCGCACGGACTGCAGACTAACTGACATAATCATCATAATTCCTTCCCAGAGACGTTTAAGGAACCACTAATATGCAAGATTAGGCTCCCCAATGCTTCTCAGTGACCAACTGACGATATGCATGTGGCCAGACTCGACTTGCATCAATTGGGATCACGCCTCATCATACAATTTGAGGAGATCTTCATGGAGACGGAATTCAAATTACGTTGACGTCAAAAATACGCCGGGCCTGATCTAGACAGGACGCACATCGCACATCATCAGGCTCTGGTTTCACACTTTCCTGTGAGCTTTGCAGCATGGCCCAGTGGTGTAACGTCATTGACACTTTCATGTGGCTTCCTGCATCTATCACCACAACTAAATCCTCCTTCCTGCAGCAACCCTTCCTTTAATACTTCCTGCATGGGTCATACACTACCGGTATTTTGTATGTCTCCAGTACCGGTAAACACATCTTACCTCAAGGTGTTTTGAACACCCGTATTCCTGCTTGCCAGCGGGTATGCACCATTCGTAACCTGCTTGTCAATGACATAGAACCTGTGGGACCTGCTCAAAGAGGCTCGGCCGCGTGGGCGCCCAACTGTCCCGTTGGGAGAAAAGAAACTGAAGGTAAGAGGGAAAGAAGGAGAAGAACACAAAGGAGCAAGTTATTCCCCCCCCCAAAGGAAAAGGCAGCCCGAAGTATCTTTGCCCCTCTCAAACCTATTCCCCAAGAAGGAAAAGAAAATCAACAAATCTAGGCCTCAACAATTCGTACAACGTCGTCAACAAAAGTCAGAGCCTCCCATCCAAGCCTGCCCTGGCACAATTCTTGAAAGTCTTTGGCGCCCTCCGGGGGGCCTGCCCAACCTGTCTCCCTAAGCCTCTCCTTCACGCTAGGGCACTGGAAACAGACATGCAGCGCATCCTCCACATGCTCGCCATCTCCCCTTGCCCAACACCGTTGGCAGCACCGTCCGTCACGCTGCTGACCACTGCGCCGACCTCTAGTGTCAGCCGTGCTGACAGCGTTGCGCCGACCTATAGCGTCAGCCGTGCTGACAGCGCTGAGCCGCAGCCGCGCTGCGCACGCAAGCACACTCCCTTCGGCTGGTGCGGCCCCTGGCCTGCGCCCGCCGTAGACTGAAACCAGGTGCGATAGGCGGCAGCAGACCTGGGGTCCCCTCTGCCAGCTGCATCCAGCTGCGCCCGCTAGTATGCTGCTTCAACTAGCGCTAGCACCCCTCTGACAAGCAGCAGCTGTAGGTCAGTTGCTGTCTGACGCAGTTTGGGATCGGCTGATCCCATCTACAGCTCCAACAAGGCACCCAGCAAATCACTGCACTAATTGCGCCCTCCGGTGCCCTGCCTGACAGCGAGCTGCATTGCATGTCGGCCGCCATGGCTGCCGCCATGAGTGGGCTGTCTTGCTGTGCTGCTGGTGTTACCCTTAACCTACTTGTATGCTCCCTCCTGCTTGTCCCCTGCCACGCTTTCACACCTCTACCCAGATATCCTTGTTTTTTATACTTGTAGTCCACGGTCTCACCCATTCCTACTTCTCCCTCATTTAAGAAATCTAACCCACCTGAACCTCTAAAAAGAACAGTTTAGTTTAGAACAGTGCATACCCGCTGGGCCCTGCTGAACGCTCGGCCACGTGGGGCTGGTAGGGAATGACTAGGCTCAATTCCAGCTACCATGCACAGCCTGGGCCATGGTGCAGCCATACCATCCTCCTATGGGAGGGGGCATGAACATGGAACCCGGCGCTCTAGTCGGGGGGAGAGAGAAGATCGTGTGGCGGGTTCGATCTCTCAACCTCTGGGTATGGATGCCACCAGAAAAAGAACAGTAACGGCTGTACATACCGGTTAGTAGCAAGTACCCTTTCGTGAACCTAAAAGTAGTGCATCTTCTGGCAGGTGAACAGGTTCGCACTGCCTGCAGTGTCAAGCTGTTTTGGGGATATCTCAATCAGGAATTTCAGGGTTTGTATTATACTCAAAAGAAACTTTAACTAGAAAACGCTGCAATATCAAGTCCAAAGCATCTTCCTGAGGTGTGCACCACAGAGTTTATTGTAGGTTACTTCAACTGCACTTTAGCTGCAATCTGGCCTAGGGCCGGCAGAGCTTCGTGAAAAAACCTTGTTGCTTAACCACAGACTTGTTAAGATTTCGTCCCCTCTGGCCCAGTGAGTGATGACCGCATAACTGCCCGTCTGAGGTCCTCTACTCACGAAAATGAACCCTAGTGCACTGTGTTCTGTGTCTCGCAGGAGGAGATTATCCCCTTCTTCCATTCCCTGAAGCTCAACAAGGAGTGCACCACTGCTGAGACATGTTACCTTGAGATAGCTGCGAAGGTTTGTCTGGGCTTAGGACCCACGGTCGCTGTGAATGCTTGCATGGATATCATACTGGAGCTGCTGACCATAAAGGAGGATTATCAATGAGCGTCCATTCCAGGCTAGTCTGAATATATGTAAAATCTAATGTAGAGGGCTTATGTGCATCAAGCTCTACACAAGAGTTGTGATCGTCCAACTTAGCCGGCCCTTGCGCAAGTTGTCCATGCGTTTTTTGCCTACATATTTGCTTGATATCCTGGTAGAAGTCGTAGCCGAAGCCATAAAATTTGAACATTGATTACAAGCTGCTTCATTCCAGAGAGCAAACAGCGCAAGCGACGAGTGCCCGCAACGCCAAAGTGAGGAACATCCAGCAAATCAAATAAGGCTAGGCACCATAAATCAATTAAGTGCCTACTTCATTATACCGGCAATTAGACGAATCTAGCAAAACAACTTATTTCGCGACCAAAACCAGACATTTGTGAGCACTTAAAAAATGCATTTGCCCAGCAATGGCATCATATGACAACTGCACACAATGTTATTTTCATGATAACTAATGATTTAAAAAAGACAAGACAGGAGGGTAAAAGGAGAATGGAGGTGGACATGAAAAAAATGTTTATTCTGACATTCGTATGAATCATGTTTGATGCCGGTTATAATGCTGAGACCGTTTTAGATTTAACGTTTGCATCCAAATATAGTCTGTCCCTCATGAGGGACACTTCTCCGTATTCTCCGGTCGCTAGTATGGTAGGTCAAAACATGAATGCCTGAGGAATCCCTTCAAGATCCTGTGTGTTCAAGATTTTGAACACACTGGCACAAGAAAAGTCATGACAAATGATATACCCTTCAACGAGGTATAATTTATTTAAGAATGTCGTAATGCAACAACGCCAACTATGTTAGCAATCAGTGGCATATGAAAATTGAAAACAAAAGGAAAGGATAGAGCTAAAGAACACGACAGCTAGAGGGTTTGCAGACTGCCTTGACAAAACAATTTGTCTTTTTTATTAATAAAAGTAAACGTCCTTTGCCTCCGCGAGAAAGCAATGGTTTCCTGCTGTCGCACCTTGTGAACCATGTAACTCGTGCACAAACGCATATTTGGGTACCAGTACAAATTTTCGGTTCGGCGCCTTGGCTAAATATCTATAATTAACTAAATTGCTATATATTACCGAGGCACATCAATTATATGGTATCACTAAAGCAGCACAATGGATCGTGGGTTCCTATGTCAGAAGGTATTGAGACATGCAGAACTCTCGTATCTGGTAGACTTAAGCCTTAAGCTTTGAAGGTGGGCTCTTTCCCACCAGCCCGGATGCAGATATGCGATTCCGGGCCCCGGATGACATGGCATGCTTTGAGCACTGCTGCTTAAGCAGTGTGGGACCTCTTTCTCCATCCCTACCTCGGGCATTGACGCTGAGAGATCGAGGCACAGCTTTGAGAGGACTGTCTTGGACAAAGCTGCTGCCTGCGGCATCAACACTGCCATTGATGGGGGGAGCCAGGACTGATGGCTTACTGAAACGATGCGCAAAGTAGTTCCATCGTAGATTATTGGGCAGGCCACAATGCAAGCTGGAGGGCTGTCAGGCTGTGAAGCATGCAACATCCTTGTGGTCAGCCCAAGCAGCTGCTTCCTTACGATGGCCTCAGGGTCAGGCGACGGCCACCTGCCCGTGTGCATGGGCTGCGTGGGCTGTGCGCCAGCTCCAGCAGCTTGCCCCGGAGCGCAGCAGTTCTGCATGAAGCTGCCAGTGAAGCGCCGTTTGTCGGATTGACCGTCCGACCTGAGTTTCAAGAAACATGCTGGACCAAGGGGTCGGGAATAGACTTCAGGTCGATGCGAAACAGTCCCACTGCAGCAGCGGCTCTGTCTGTCCTTTTGCGCGTGCTCCTTCCATTGAGATATGAGTTCAGTTCTTCAGCGGCGAGAGTTGGTGGTGGGAGAAAGTGGCACTGATAGTATATTCTAGACTCTATACCCCCTACTAGTTTCTATACAGTTTCATCTACACTTCCCTTACAACTCCTCTAAACTGAGGGAAAGGAGAGTTGTAAGGGAAATGGATAACTCCTAGGACTCCACACCCCCTTTCCAGAATTTTTTAAGGGCCTCCCGAAACTCCTCCGACTCCCCCGACTCCCCCAACTATGGCAACTCCCCCAACTATACCCCTTTCCAGAATTTTTAAGGGCCTCCCGAAACTCCTCCTACTCCTCCAACTCCCCCACCCATGGCAACTCCCCCAACTATACCCCCTTCACCCGAATTTTCTTAGGGCCTCCCGAAACTCCTCCTACTCCTCCAACTTTCCCAACTATGGCAACTCCCCCAACTATGCCCCCCTCCCAGAATTTCCCAAGGGACCCCCAAAACTCCTCCGACTCCCTAAACTCCCTCAACTAGTATGCCCCTCTCCCCATTTTTTTTGAGGGACCCTCGAAACTCCTCCGACTCCTTCAACTCCTCCAACTGTTGCAACTCTAGGGGGGCATAGTTGCCATAGTTCGGGGAGTTGGCGGAGTCGGAGGAGTTTTGGTGATCCCTTGGAAAATCCTCGGAGGGGGGCATAGTTGCCACAGGTGGGGGAGTTGGAGGAGTTGGAGGAGTTTTGGGGGGCCCTTAGAAAAGTCTGGAGGGTGTATAATTGGAGGAGTTGCCATAGTTGCCATAGTTGTGGCGGTTGTGGCAGTCGTGAGAGTTTCTGAGGGGTCAGGAGGAGTGGCCATAGTTGCCACAATTGTGGCAGTTGAGGCAGTCGTGAGGGTTTCTGAGGGGGGTGGAGGAGTTGCCATAGTTGCTATAGTTGTGGCAGTTGAGGCAGTCGTAAGACTTTCTTGAGGGGGTAAGGGGAGTGGCCATAGTTGCCACAGTTGTGGCAGTTGAGGCAGTCGTGAGAGTTTCTGAGGGCGGAGGAGGTGTGGCTATAGTTGTGGCAGTTGTGGCAGTTGTAAGAGTTTCTGAGGGGGGAGGAGATGTGGCCACAGTTGTGGCAGTTGTGGCAGTTGTAAGAGTTTCCGAGGGGGTAGGAGGAGTGGCCATAGTTGTGGCAGTTTGAAACTCATGGGTAATAGGAGTTGCAACTCTTCCATATCTCTTGTGCCAAGACTCCACCCCCCCTCCTAGTTTTCTTGGGTCTAGTTTTTCACTTCGAAACTCCTCGACACTGAGGGGGGTAGAGTCGAAATTATAACCCCTCTGCCCATCTCTCGGTACTCTCGGTGGTGGAGGTGCTGGCTCTTTTTTCCTGCCGCATCTCTCTGAAAAACCAAACAGACCATCGCACTCTAACTTTGAGAGGTTTGTCTTCAACTCGTGTGCATCGTTGATGCCGGTGCGAATGAACTATCGTGTCGTCCTATCCCAAACTTTCTCCGAGGAGCTACAACATCACATGGCTGCATGCCAAAGTTAAAAATGATACTTCAAATTGGGAGGAAAAGCTTGCACAGATAAACAACGCGAAAGTAAAAAACACTTTTTTGATCCGAAACATTTGATTCAAAAAAAAGCAAATTTTGTTCGTTGGGAATCGAGATGGCAAATAGGAAGCTTTGGCAGTGCAATGTTCAAATTGGGGCGTGACTCCACCTACTCAACACTGTAGCAGCAGCTCAGCAATTGTCAGGAGCAGTTGTTCCGGAGATGTACCCTGTCACAGTATATTACATTATACGTGACAGAACCGTTCAGACCGCAGTTAGCGGCCTCGGGGCCTCCGCAGCTTCTCTGCGGAGTCCTCGGATTTGAAGCTGAGACCTAGAAACCCGCTTACGCAGGTTGATTTGACAGATTGTACCGTACTCTGTATTGGGCCTGCCGGGTCCCTGTATCCCGGCAATTGCCTTGGCTAGTTACTTCGTCCCTTTCTAAAGGACAGACCTCTATTTGTAACAAGCACCGGACGTCTTCGAGACCTACAGCTTACACATAAGTCAGTACCTTAATTCGAGTCAAGCCTAGCTCAGCCTCCGCTGAACTAGCTGGAGACAAGTACCCCAGTAAGAGAAACGAGTCCCTGCAGAAGAAGAAGTACGCAGCCTACGTCCCGTCCATCTCTCCGCGTGATACGCGGTAAGTGCCCTTAACATAGCCCGGCTGGTTCGCGACCAGACGGCCAGAAGGCCTATGCCCCTAAGTCAATTGCTATATACACAAATAACCAGCCCGCTGCTTAACTCGAAGAGCACTCGCAGCCAGTGATTAGTCACTGAGCCTGCCCGTAGGCGTCCATCACTGCCGTGAGGAAAGAAGTCCGCCACGGACCTGAAGCGCACATCGCGTGTCCTTTAGAAAGGGACGAAGTAGATTTAGCCTGATCAGCTCAATTTGCCAATTCCTGCTAAAGGTGCTTGTGCAGCGAATTGGAAATTTGTTTGCATACAAACGACCTTGGACAGCATTTGAACTGCACTTTGCTGTGGTAATCTCCAGAGAGAGATTGCCAAGTTAAACTCTGAGAATCACTGAGCGTGGCAGCTTGGTGCTGAGTCCAGAAGTGGCTTGAAGATCTGGCTGTGGATTTATACACCCAGCAGATAATTCCCTGTGTGACTGCGGATTGAGATCAGGTGGATCCAATTTCTCATCATTGACAGAAGTACACTTGTGGATAGAACATCCAAGTTTGAAATCTTGTGGGTGTGCCAAAGGATCCCCGCAGGAACGCAGAGCTGAGCGGACACTACGCAAAAGGCAACATCCACGCAGGGCGTGTGACATCCACGCAGGACGTGAGACATCTAGAAGCAGCCCGGCCAGCAAGGTGGGAAGAACTGAAAGGGCGAAGGAGGATTCCGCCAGATTGAAACTAGTGAGCAGAAAAGCGGGAAGGCGAGGCCTTTCCTGCATAGTGCTGTACCTGCCATCCAATCTTGACTTGCAAAGGCCTCACCAGATTGCAGTAGGAACAAGGGGGCAGAAGCCTAGCGTTAGCAGATCTTGTAGAGGGTGTCGCCAGCACGCTTGCAGGACCGTGCGGTTCGTTAATTGCCTGTAGAATGACAGACGTAGATCTAAATCCCGATAGGCACCAGCACCCTGACGCCCAACGGAGAAGTGGGCGTCTGAGGGGGCTGGAGCCGGGTGTAAACCTGATGGAGGCTAGTGATGAGCTGGCTGCAGAAGCACTGTTGGTGGCGGCGAAGCTGGCAGGGCCAGTGGAACCGCCCACTGAAAACTGCAAGGTGCCAGAAACGGGTCGCGTACCGCCCAGAGAGGCAGGGGCGCAGGCAGACGGCTCAGCGCTGGTGACGCGCAAAGGCATCGGCCGAGGGGGTCCAGTGCCCGCCGATTTCAGGGGCAGCCTGGAATTCGAGCAGTGGCAGACTCAGGCTGGAACACCAGAGCTGATTTTGGATCAAGCAACAGAGGTGTCACAGAGCTGTGACACGCGGCAGAGCTGCGAGCCCAAGGCCACGCCCCAGCAGAATCCGCCCAGGGTGGCCAGGGTTGCGCAACGGGTCAACGAACCCAGTCAGCCGGATCAAAGGGCCGAGGAAGCCGCAGCACCAAGAGAGGTTGCAGGCTGTGATAAAGCCTGCCCAGACAAACAGCGAATGAAAGCAGAGGAAATGGAGGCCAGGAGTATGCCTGCAGGGGTCAAACACGAGGAAGCTGAGCCCCAGCCAGCAGCGGGCAGGCAGAGCTCGCAGGTCGGCAAGGAAAGGGAAAAGTCAGCTGTGCCGGTAGGAAATCCCTGGGCTGACCAAATATCCGAGGAAGAACTGTCAGACCCAGTTCAAGAAGAGAAGGGGCAGCAGTCTAAGACAGGACTGCGCCCAAGGCAGCAGCTGCGACCGCGCAGGGTGCTGGTCAGAAGAGGAGCTGGATCCACAGTCTACGGGACGCCGCTGTCCAGGTTTCCGCCCAGTGTGGGCAGACCTGTGCAGAAATCCAAGGAGGGATCTAGCAGCCTGACGCAGAGAGACGACAGCCACAAGGAAATCCTGCGAGGATTTTTTCACGATCCATCAGGAGCGCAGGATACCAGCCCGAGTGAGCCAGAGCGACCCAGGGCTGGGGGAGCAGTGTGCGGCGAAAAGGAGTCAGAAGTACATATGCAGCCGATCGGTTGGACAGGAATTTTGCAGTGGGCAACGGATCTGTGGAAGCAAGTTTGCTCCAGGACGTTCCTGCATTTCCAGGACCAGGTCACAGCTATTGAGGAGTTCAAGGCCCATCATCTGCGGGGATGGGCAACAAAGGCCATGCTGGGTATCCCCCACACAGGGCAGGACAGGGCAACGCTGTTAGCCGCTCTTGGACAGGTGTCCAAGGGAAGGGCGGGACGCGAAGCAGCACTGGCTGTTAAGGCCTTCGCAGACGAATGGTGCAACGAGGTAACAGGAAATCAAGTGGCACCTGGATCCGAGCCGGAAGAGGAGGAGGACCAGGCATGGGAAGGATTTGAAACAGCAGTGCAGCGACCGGAGGAGCTCAGGGAGGTGCAAAGGTGGCAGCAGCAGGCAAGAGCCGCGCCAACCCCGGCACTCAGATCAGAGGCCTTCGAGGTCAGCAGCGAGCCAAGCCTCAGGGGGCGACCAAGGGGCAGGGAAGCGCCCAGAGCCAGCAGTCCAGCCGCCAGCGAAAGGGCGGAATTGACTAGCCGATCACTCGCCAGGATGGCAGAGCAAGGCACAGCAACACGCAGAGCAAGCAGGCAAGAGTCTTATGCGTTGCTACGCATAGTCGAGGACAAAGAGAACACATGCCAGGAAACCCAGGTGGATTACATCAAGGAATTCCTGAGGAACAGGCAGGAGGGCACAGCAAGTGGAGCCAGGAGGAATGAGCCTGCAGGCAGCGCACGGAGCAGTGGTCCAAGAATGCAGGAAGCCAGAGAGGAAACGCAGTCTGATTCCTATGCCAGGAATTACACAGGCGGGACGCAGCCAAACCGGCATAGCCAGGAGCAGCCCAGAGGGCAGGCAGACGGCAGGGAACATCCAAGCCAGCATAGCCAGGAGCCGCCCAGAGAGCAGGCAGATGGCAGGGAACAGCCAAGCCAGCAAAGCCAGGAGCAACCCAGGGGACCAGCGGAACACAGCAGAGGGGTGAGGCATGAGCAAGACCAGGAGCTGCCCAGGGGACAGGCAGAGCCGGGCAGAGCGCAGTCTTGGAGGCCTGGCTCTGACAGCAGACCAGGCAGAGGCGAATCAGAACGGCTGCCACCCGAGGGAAGTAGAAGCTCTGCAGGAAGGGCAGGCAGGCAGCCATCACGAGAAGATCATGATCAGGAGGAGGATTATTACAGACACAACAGATACCATTCAGGTCGCAGCCCATCGAGGGGCGGTGGTGGAGGATCTAGGTCGCGGTCAGAATCAGTTGATTCGGGACCAGGAGGAGTGGACAGACGCAGGCCAGGAGCCAGGCAGGAGTCCAGCGACCAGGAAATGAAGAGGCTCGAGAGGGAGCAGGCAAGGGTGAACCTGCAGCTGCAGCAGCAAATGGTCCTGCAGCTGGCAGGGGTAGCCAAATTCACCAAAATTCCAGCCATCCAAGGCAACGTGCCAGTGTTGGATATGTCGCACCCAGGCGCGGTTGCAGCCAGGAAATATTGCCAGGCATGTGGATATTGGGGATCGCACAACAGGCTGGCACTGTCAGATGACCCGCCAGCGCTGGCTGTGGTGGCCGGAGAAATAGCTGGGTCGTGCCAGTCGCCATCAGCCATGACGATGTTGGTGAAATCACTGGTCAAGCTATGGGACAGCAAGCCGGCTAGCGTGGGGCCACTGATGGTAGCCATCAGGGCGGCGCCCCACGCAGGAGACAGGGCTGCCAGAGAAGCAGAAAGGATAAGGGGGATGTGGGTTGCCCCAGCAGAGGAGCAGTGTTGTGAAGCCTCGCTGCTAACCTTGTGGATCAAAGTGGTTCAAGCAGAGGTGGGAAAGCCAACCTCGGATGAGAGGACAGCCATTTCCAACCTCAGGCTAGGGGTGAAGACCACTCTCGACCCTGACGTCAAGCCAGAGGAGACGGTGGAAGCATTTGCTCACAGAGTGCTGTCGACAGCAGAGTTGCTGCAGATCTCAAGGGATGCAGTGGACCACTTTGGCAGGAGGCACTCGGTCTCGCATCTGTTCCATGATGGACTTCCAGCGCTCGCTAAGGCCAAACTGAGCAAGTTTGTTATGACCGTCCCAGGGTACCTCAGCATGACAGACGAAGATCAGATTGCAGTACTCACACAGCAGGTGGTGCTGTGGGAAAAGTTTGCCCTGGAAATGGGGGATCTAGGAGGCGCAAGCCTCAAACAGATGGCCAGTGGGCCTGGCCAGGGGGAGGCGCAGTCCAACAGAACAAGGAAGGAGAGAACAGGACAATGGGAGATGCGGACACGCCTTGAAGGGGCAGGGAACCCCGCAGGAGCAGCAGCTGCCCAGCAACAGCGGAGTGACAAACCCAGAGGAGTTACCTGGGCAGATCAATCAGGAGCACCAAATTACAGCGCAGAAGGCGCTGCAGGGGCAGTCAAGGCATGCTACCAGTGTGGTAGCACGGCGCACCTGGCCAGGGATTGCAGGGCGCCCAGACCCAGGGATGAGCGCAGGCCGACGCCACTTGCTGCTGACATTACAGCTGGGCAGTCCAGGCCGCAGCAGCAGCAGTACCCGCTCCCACCAAGGCCGCAGCAGAGTCAGCCTGCAGGCAGACCGTACGAGCGGAATCAAAACAACAGGCAGTACCAACGGCCAGGGCCTGGCCAGGGGGGTCAGGCTCAGCAAGCAGCACACGTGTCTCACCTAAGCAGCCCAACGGGGCAAGCCGAGCCAGAGGGCTGGCAACAGACTATGGCAGAGATGCTCAGCGAGTCTGTAGCACTCATGACGCAGGTTGGGCTAGTGCCCAAATCCGCAGGATTCAAGCAGGCGGCTCACAACGCTCGTCCTAGGTCATTCTTGCCAGAACCCTGTCCGGAGGAGGAACCTGAGCAAAGGCTCGTGGAACCTGCCTCCAGGAAGGGAGCAAAGAGACTGGTTTTGAGCAAATTAGCTGATGATATGTCTGACATCCGACTGCAGGTGTTCAAGTTGAACGAGAGGCTGACGGCGCTGTCATTCACCACTATGCCCATGGGTTCAGAAGACCACAGGGGTAAGGCCAGTAAGGGCAGGCAGGAAAGCAAGGTGGTCACAGCTGCACCAAGGCTGCAGTATTTTAAGAACGACAGAAGCAACCTGGAGCAATGTGTGGGCCTAATGGTCAAAGGAAAGGTCCTGGTGGCACAGAAGGCCCTCATGGACTCAGCGTGCTCCTGTCATGTGATCACAGTCAACATCGCAGAACAGTTAGTCGCCATGGGGGCAGAACTGATCAGGACGGATGAGAAGATCCGCACGACAGACAATGCAGGGGCAGATCTGTATGGGGTGCTGTTCATTTATGTGGTGTACGGATATGGAGGGCCCAATGCTATTATGGAACCCACGGTGGTCAGGGTCGTAAAAACACCGCCCGATGCATACGAACACTTGGTGGGGAACCCAGAGTTTCTCAAGTACAATGGGGTTTTAGAGGCAGCAGGAAGGCTGACATTACGCCCCAGAGATGGCCGCCAGACAGTACGAAGGGTCAGGGACCTGACGCTGCCGTTGGTCCTAGCATCCCCAGCAGGGGGGTACCAGGCAGCAGCAGTAGCATGGGCAGGAATCCGGTGTGGATTTGCAGAACGTGAAAGGTGGCCCGCGGCCAGGGTAGAGGAAGAACACGAGCCGCTCTTACAGCACGCCATGGCCACACACGCAGGTGCCGCCATGAGGACTGACCAGAAGGTGGGACAGAGTCGCGGAACAGCAGCAGGTGCAGGCAGAAGCACTGCAGATGCGGGCAGGAGCAGCCGTGAGGACCCGCAGGAGACTGTGCCCAGGCCGCGCCAGTGCGGGCAAACGCAGGCTGCAGTGCCCAGGGAGGGCAAGGTGGGCGCCAAGGCCGCTGCGTCACTATCGGGCCAGGCAGCAGCACAGGCAGTGGCCACTGCTGAGTTAGCAATGGCACTCAAGGCAGAGTCAAGGCCGGAATACGAAAAGGAGGTCATTAGGAGATGTATGGAGACAAGCCCGCGCTACCCATGTGTCTTGTGCGGAGAACCTGGCCAGCACTCAACAGAGGAGTGTGAACAGAGGATCCGGGAGATACTGCAGAAGCCTGCGGCAGGCCCCGCAGCCCAGGGGACATCACCAGGGGCCAAAGGGCGGGTAGGCTTTGGAGGAGCCGCAGCAGCAAGAGCTGCGTCAGCAGGACCCAGCAGGCACTCGGAGGCGCAGGTGCCTGGCAAAGGCGAGAGGGCCGGTGCGGCTGACGGGGGCGTTAGGGAAGACGCCCCGGCAGCAGCAGAAGGAGCGCAAGGGATCACAGCAAACCGCGGACAGGAGGAGCCTGTCGGCAGGGAGGAGAAGGAAGTATCAGAGGAATCAGAGGAGGAAGAGGTCCATGATCGAAGGACCCCGAAGTACATACGGGTGCTGAGGCTGCAGCAACAAGTAGAGTTACTGCAGCACGACGTCAAGGCCAGGGAAGAGCTGCTGTACCGCCAGGCGGCTGCAACAATTGCCTGAGGTTGCAGCAGGTCAGGTGGACAGGCCTCCAGGACGCCAATATACGGCTCACGGAGGTACAACGGCAATACATCTTGCGTGCAGATCAGCTGCGAGCGCTGTACGACAACCTGGGGAGCCAGCAGACAGGAGAGCAGCTGCAGTCCGCAATCCCAGGTGATCCGGCGCTGGCAGAGCATATGGCAGCCATGTTTCAAACCGCGAAGGAGTACGCGGGGGAGGACGAGAGCCTGAGCCAGGAGAAGCTGCAGGACCAGGAGCAGCAAGCCACCGGTCAGCAAGAACCAGGGGGCAGTGGCGGGGCCAGGCAGGCCAGCGGGGAAACGCGAGTGCGGCACAGGGGGGCAACCCCAGATGACGCCGTGCATACAGTAGCCAGGGAGCGCAGCAGGAGCGCGCAGAGGGCTCGCAGTGCAGAACGCCACGGGGCGATGCCTACACCAGAGGCGCGAACCCAGCGGCCAGACCGCGATGATAGCTACGACAGGCCTAGCGGCAGGAAGCAGCAGTCACCCAGCGGGAATCGTGGGAGCCAGCCCAGGGGCAGGTCGCAAGAGCGAGGCACAGGTAGCCACGCCAGGCCATACCAGCTAGAACAGAGAATGCAGGATAGAGGGGGAACCTCCAACCAGAGCCCGCCGGGCAGGGCCCAGGCAGGGCGCAGCGTGATGGGGGGACAAAGGATTGTCCTCGGACCCCGCGATGGGGGGGTGTGCTTCAACTGTCAAAAGCCAGGGCACTTCGCTAGCGCGTGCCCAGAGCAGGGAGAGGCCTCGCAGCCTGGCGACAGCAGCCGGTTTGACCGATCACGGGCAGCAGGAGGCCCGGAAAGGAGCTGGGGAGTCAGAGGACCAGGCAGGAGCCAGGAGGCGTCAGAAGACAGCATGAGGCGAGCTTACGAGGCCGCCAAGGAGGTCTCCTTTGAAGAGTGGAAAAGGCAGCAGGAGACAGCTGGACCGAGTGAGCTGCCAGGCCCGCCAGGACGGCCGGGACCAGCGGGGCAGTCTTACAACTCCAGGTGGGTCAGCCAGGAGAGGCACACGTGCATGATGTCGGTCCATGAAGGGTTTGGGCAGAACGCAGCAGCTCGGGGTGTGAGCTACCAGGCCGCAGCAATGCCGGTAACATTCCAGGTGGTGCCAGAGGGGCAGGTGGCCCAGCAAAGGCACCACTGGCAGATGGTGGTAGAGGCCCTAGCCATGAATCACTATGGTACACGACCCGCAGGGTCAGCCAGGTCTATGGCACATGCCGTGGAGTTTCTCAGGAACCTCCAGCAAAGGGGATGCCCGGCCCCATGTGAGGGATGGCCTGGCATTCTCCAGCAGTTTCTCGACAAAGAATGGGACATCTACAATGCCCAGATGGATGAGTTTGAGAGGATAGAGCAAGAGGCTGGACTCCAGCACAGGGTAGACGGGTGGGAAACCAGTTCCAGTGAGGACGGCACCAACGACTCAGAGGAAGGCCATGAGCCTCAAGCTCCTGTGGCAGTGCGTGAGGAAGAAGCTGCCATGCCCTGCCCAGGTACCCCGGAGGGCAACGCGGACACAGGCGTCGGGGTAGCGGTAGCAGCCGCCGGGACCCGGAATGGGCTCAGCAGGCAGGATCACCACCCAGGGGCCAAGGGGGCGGCAGCTATGAGTCCAGAGGACACTACGGCGGGGGCCGTTAGGACCCATCACAGTACCACCTCTCGGTCCAGCGCGGCCAGATGGGAGGAAGAGGACAGAGGGCTGCAGAGCAGCCGCAGCAGGGGCGAGAGGCCCGCTGCAGGGAATGAGGATTCCCAGTTCATCCAGGCCGGTGCAGGGCGCCGGGGCCGGTCGGGCAGCAGAGGGCGGGCTCGCCCTGAGCCAGACCTGCCGAGATTGCCAGACAGCAGATGCTTCGTACAATGGTACCGCCTGGGGGAAGAAATGCCAGAGGCATCGTCTTCAGAAGCTATGATCACTCTGCCAGCGCAGTCCAAGGATGGGCTTTGTAGGTTGCAGAACCACAGGCTCCTGGGGGACAGGTCGCACACGTGCGTCAACATAGCGGCAGCCATGCAGGCAGTGGCCAGACTGATCTTTCCATGGGACGCGGTGACAGCAGCCCTGCTGGGTGCAGCACTCAAGGGGTTCATCCAGCCCAGCACAAGGATGGAGGTTTATATGCAGAGGGGATGGTCACGGCACCCCATCTACGCATACTGCGTCAGCGAGATGGTGGAGCTAGCCGTCAAAGAAGGCATCACAGCAGTAGCCGCAGCCGACAGGGCGCACCCAGACGTGCCGGATAGCGCGCGCACCGAGGGGGCGTGGCAGGGTGCACAGCCCGGGTTCATGCGCACGCCATGGGCAGAAGACTGCGTCCACCAGTTGATGGAGCATTCCGCCCTCAGAGACCGCGCCTTCTATGTGCCAGTGCAGGCCTTAAGAGAGCACGGGCGGGGTGACAGGCCCGAGGATGGAGCCCACAGCGGGGCAGGGCTGTGCCATGCCGATAGGCCACGGCGGTGTGAGGCCACAGTTGAGGCATCGGTCACCATCCCCAGGATGGTCGCAGGGCAAGCTGTACCATGGGGAATGGACCCTGGGGAGGCCAGGGCAGCCATCCCAGTTCAGCAGCTGGTAACTTACTACTACGAGGAGCTGGAAGAGGGAGAGATGCCGGTGTCAGCAGCATGGATCCACATGCATGCATCGCGGGATGATATGCCAGTCTTCCTGTTCGCCAGGTGCGAAGGGAACGTGGCGATCACCAGGTGTGCATCAGTCGACGAGGCAGAATTCCACGCGCACACGCACGCCAGGGGAGCAGACCCAGCAACATGGGCAGTCATGCTCATGGCGTTGCAACGGGTTCTGCTCCCGGGACAGCTGTCAGCAGCCATGCGGCACGTCTGGGGCGTGGACGATCAGTGGGCGCCGCTGGAAATGACAGACTGCCCCACATGGCCATACGGGGCCCAGAGGTCGCCAGCGGATGGGCCCATGTGGGAAGACGAAGAGGAGTTCGCGCGCTCGCCGTTCGCAGTGGAACGGTTAGAAGCGTGCGTGCACCAGTGGGTGCGCTGGGAGAGAAGAGCGTGGCGCGACAACAGGGCCAGCAGCGTGGTCCCGTATTGGCAGGCAAACGGCATGACAGTACAGCTGTGGAGGCAGGCGCACCCGGCAGGGGTGCGCACTCTGCACCCCCTGTTCAGAGGAGCAGGGGCGGATACCTACATGGAGGAGCTGGAGGAGCTGAGGACTCAGCCTGTGCCGGGGCGCTGGATGGTGGGCAGATGGGGTTCCCACCATTGGGACCCCGCTTCCATCACTGACGGGCCAATCCAGGACACATACCAGGAGCCAACAGAGCAGGGCCATGTCGCCTTTGTCACCACTCTCGGGGCAACAGCATCCTCTTGGGAGTGGCTGGAGCCCATGGAGGACATGGAGGTGTCAGCCCTGGAGGCTGAGGCCGGGGATTGGGCGGAGCCCCAGACAGTCCCGGACATTGCCAGCCATGAGGACAGGGGGCTGCTGGAAGAGGAGAATGAAGACCCTTCGGAAGGGCCACCATCACTGGTGCAGGATTCAGAATCGGAGGATGAGTGGGGCGCTGACAGAAGCCCGTGCCCAGCAAGGATCAGCCTCACAAGAGCTGATACCGGGGATGCAGATGGGATGGAAGAGCCGGCCAGCGCAGGCCCTGGACCAGGGAGTCCAGTGTGGGGCCGCGAGGAGGACTTGGTACAACTACGACAGGAATGGATGCGCGAGGTTGCTCAGGAGCAAGCAGCCATGGAAGAGCGCAGAACCAGGAGAGCCGAGATAGAACGCAGCAGCAAGGCCGCGCTAGAGGAGACGGCACACAAGGTCACAGTAGGGGTGAACCCGCAGCAGGCAGCAGACCAGTGCGCTGGCGAGCCCAAGGGGGCAGCAGCAGGCAAGACGAACGGCAGGAGCCCAGGGGACGCACAGATCAGCCCGCCAGCACAGGCAGCAGCAAGGGAGCCTTGGGGCGATCCAGCAGCATACAGCACGGAACGCTGGGTGGCAGTGCTCAGACACTTCGTGGATGAGCTAGACGTGCTAAGAAGGCAGGAAATGGGGCAGCAAGAGGCAAGCCAGGAGGCTAGCCTAGTTTTCAGGCTCAGAATGCTGCCACAGCCCGATCCGAACCCCAGGATGGGAGGTTACAGCAGGGCGGTCAGAGAGCTACAGGAGGAGCTGACGGAGAGAATATCAGCCCTCAACAGGATGGGGGCAAAGGGAGTGGACACCCAACAGCCGTCGGACAGCCGCAGCAGCCAGGCTTGCACCAGCAGGGGGGAGGCCCTTGCAAGGAGGGCTGCCAGCGCTCGGGCAACCTTGCGACAGGGCTGTGGGCCTGAGGAGCCCGCGGGTGCCGGCAGCAGCACGACTGGGCAGCGCGCCATTCACAGGCAGGAGCGGCTGGCACAGGGCAGCACAGGTCAGATACCAAGAGCAGGGCCAGAAAGGGCTGGTGCAATTTGGACTGACGCTGCCGAGTTGCGGGGGAAAAAGTCCAAAAAGGCTAGGCGGCGCGCGGGAAAGGCGCAGAGGGCAGCCGAGGACAGGAACCGTGGCAGCAGACCAGGAATGGACTGCCCAGTCCTGCCACTCAGGATCAGCCAGGTGGAGCTGGAGATCACATGGGCCAGTGGGCAGCAGAAGCCGGCGCAGAGCGCAGAGCCAGGCGCACAGCCCGCAGCACACCTACCGCAGAAACCCACGAGGCAGATACCAGCTTGCAGAGGACTTCTCACCTGTACAGCATTTAAGGGGATCCTTACGGGGGCGCTCCAGCTGATACTGGTGTGGCTCCTGCTGTCAGTGTGTGTGCCAGGGGCGCGAGCCACCGGGCAGGGCGAGGAGGAGGATTTACAGCAGGCCAAGGGGCTTTTGTGTCTGGACAAGAGGCAGCAGCAAAGCTGTCGTCTGGATGGTTGCGCCCGCCAGCAGTCATTCCCATGGGGGGTGCCAGCAGGAGGGGTGCCTGCAGTCAGCAGGAGAGCTGGCAAAGTGGCAACGACACTGGCAGGGAAGAGCCGCCCGCGGAGGACGACCCGCAGGCGGCTGAGATGATCGACATGTTCCAGCCGGGGGGAGTCGTGGAGCCGCCCGCGGAGTACGTCAAAACCAAGGAGGGGTGGCTGCTGGGCCAGCACCCCGACTTCACTGCGGCACAGCAGGAGAGCCTGGAGCAAAGCCTCAGGGATCGCCAAGGAGCGTTCGCTTACTCCATGGAGGATCTGCCTGGCTACTGCGGCACGCAGGGTGAGTTTACACTGGCTTTAGAAGACGAGGTCAGTTCGTGCTTTCAGAAGTCCAGGGATATGCCGCCGCCCAAAGCAGCCATTTTTAAAGAAAAGTGCCAGCCAATGATACAGGCAGGTATTATCGTCAAAGTACCCCAGGGGGGGCCTATCAAGTTTGCGGCCAACTCAGTAGTAGCAGCCAAGAAGAGTGCTGAGACTGGGGAGTGGACTGACCACCGGATAGCGCACGATATGCGCAGGTTAAACCTGCGTACGGCTAAACAGGAGTTTGCAATCCCCAGGATGGAGACCATTTTTCAGAACCTGGGAACTGCCAAGATATTCAGCAAGGTTGATCTCCGGTCGGGGTTCATGCAGATCCCTATCAAGGTCGAGGACCAGCCTAAGACAGCTTTCTGGATGGGCCCTGAGCTTTGGATGTACACAAAGCTCAACTTCGGGCTGCGCAATGGACCTCCCTTCTTTCAGCGTATGATGGAAGAGGAGATTGCCAGGGCAGGCCTGAGTGCGTTCTGCGTGGCATTCATTGATGATCTGCTAGTGTACAGTGACACACCGGCAGAACACATCAGGCATGTGGAGCTGATGTTAGACATGCTCCACAGTGTAGGATTAAGGGCGCACCCCGACAAGTCCCTGTTTGGGTGTGCAACGGTAGAGTACCTGGGTCACAATGTGTCGGCCCAGGGGCTTACGCCACACGCAGCCAAGATAGCAGCGGTTATGGCGCTGCCAGAGCCCGCATCGGTGAAAAACATTCAGGAGGTCATGGGATTCTTGAATTTCTACCGGTGCTACATCCCGGATTTCTCGAAAAAGGCGGCATGCATCAACGCATTGCTGGTCAAGGGAGTCCCGTTTGTGTGGGGGCCAGAGCAGTCGCAGGCGTTCCAGTTGATCAAAACAGAGATGTGCGAGGGAGGAAGAGTTCTGCGCAGGCCAGATTACAGTGGGACAGGGCCAGACGGCAAGGGGCCGCCGAGACCATTCTTGCTGTACACAGATTTCTCTAAGCAGGGCATAGGTGCCGTGCTAGGACAGTGTGACGACAGCGGGCGGGAGTATATGGTGGCGTGCACGTCCAGATCCCTGAACAAGAGCGAGAGGAACTATTCCTCGTTCCAGGGGGAGATGCTGGCCGCAGTGTATGCAGCACGCACATACCGTCACATGCTGTTCGGGTGCAAGGTGCACCTCATCACCGACCATGAGCCGCTCACTTACCTCATGGACAATCAGACGTTGGTAGGCCAGCATGCTAGGTGGGCCCTCATGCTTCAAGAGCTGGACATTACCATTGTCCACCGCTCAGGGGCATGCCATCAGAATGCGGACATCCCGTCCAGATCACCACTCCCATCCTCAGCTGATCGCACGAGGGCCAGGCTTGATACAGCAGCTCCCGAGCCGGCAGCCCAGGAGGGGGCAGGGGGGAAGCAGGTAGCTTTGCTCACGGGGTTGGGCAGAGTGAACCAGTGGCATGCAGACCAGATGGTGCGCATGGCACAAGAAGGCAGAAGAAGAGTACAGATACTGCGAGCTGCAGAGGCAGCTTACGTGACAGCACCGGTAGGGCAGGAGATATCCTCAGCCGCCACTGACGATGATGAGCAGGCGCAGCCTGTCAGTACAGCAGAACAGGCATTCAGCAACAGGGAGCGGGCCAGGACAATGATCAGTGAGGTTCTAGCTGACCTGCCCCGGGTGACGCCTCCTCATTCACATGCAGGCCTGGACACAGCTTGTCTGTCGGGTGGGGCAGTGCGGGCCATGGAGACCGAGGGAGTCGTCCTTTTCGAGCCCTTTGGAGGTATGTGTTCAGGGTTGGAGATGGTGCTCAGGGCGGGTATCCCAGTGGTGCAGTACCTGTATGCTGATATCAGTGAGGAAGTCAGAGAGATCGCAGGGGGGCGCCTGGTGCAGTTGCACAGGAGATACCCTCAGTTGTTTCCGGTCAAAGCGTTTGATAAGGCGTTCAGAGCGTTGCCCCAGGATGTGTATGCCATTACGGCAAAGCACCTCCAGAAGGCGGGCGCCCAGGAGGGGCGCCAGTGGTTCATGGTAGCAGGCTGGGAATGCCAGGACCTTTCGTCAGCAGGCAAGGGGCGTGGGCTCGAGGGAGAGAGAAGCAAGTCTTTCTTCCCGTTAGTCAAGCTGTTGGGTACACTACAGTTCATGCAGGGGCCTAGGCCGCCAGCGTACCTGATTGAGAATGTGGCAATGCAGTTGAATCAGAAGAGTGTGAAGGCCAGTGTTGAGGCTTTTCAGGAGGTGTGCCGGATTCTGGGAACACCGGCGCTGTTTGACGCAGCGCAGGTGGGGTCTTACGCCCACCGCACCCGCAACTATTGGGGGAATATTGCCCCTGCAGCAGATATTGAATTTGTGATTCGTGCGTCGACCAGACCCCACGAGGGGATTGTAGACGACATTCTGGACAAGGGCAGCAAGGCCCAAGTAGTATCATGTCCGGACAATGGGGGGTACCGCATCAATGTAACAGGGCAGCCCAGGAAAGTGCTGCCGTGTTTGATGGCCACGCCCTCATCATATGCTTTCCGGAACGGGCAAAATGGGATGGTGTACAGGCCCATGGGGGACTTGCAGGAGCCCAATGCAAACGAGCGTGAGCGCGCCATGGGGTACGCTGTAGGGTCCACATTGCCGCGCCCAGACTTCCCAGAGGCAGCCAGACGGGCAGCCTTGGGTAGGGGCATGGATTCATGGGCACTAAGTGCATGGCTCAGTGTGGCACTCGAGTGTGCTAAGATCATGCCAGCAGAATTGACACGCAGGGCAAAGCTGCCAGGCCGGGACAGGGACCCAGCTCTGGGGGCGACTTTAATGTCCAGCCACTTTGCCCTTGCTACTGCAGGAAACGCATGCTCCGGCAGCGGAGAAGCGGCCGCGTCATACAGACAGTGCCTGGGGGAATCAGCCGCGGCAGACTGGGCCGACGCGGCACAGGAGCCAGGTGGGAACGCGTCTGCAGAACAAGTTGATGTTGGAATCAAAGTACCCAGGGAAACAGAGAGTGAGAAGGACCAGCCAGGTTGTCCTGCAGGACCGTCGGCTAGGGTCGATGTGTGGGCAGATGAGCCCGTCTTGAGGTTTCTCCGTGAAAAGACTTATGTCCAGGGAACAGAGCTAGGAGAACAGACTAGAATACAGCGCAGAGCAGCGCCATTCCAGTGGGAATCAGAGAGGGGAGGAGTCCTGATGAGACTCATGCCTGATGGTAGACGTTGTGTGGTGCCCAGGCCAGAAGACAGGCTAGCAGTGATCCAGACAGCGCATGCAGGTACGGGCCATTTTGGCAGCCACCGCACGGCTTTCATGGTCATGCAGCAGCATTGGTGGCGGGGGCTTCGAGCAGCAGTCAAGAAGGCGGTGCAGGAATGCGGTGTGTGTGACAGGGCCAGGGCGTCCACGTTCAATCACATACAGCCCAACCTGCACCCGCTACCCATTGAGGGGTTGTTTTTCCGGTGGGGAGTGGACCTGTGTGGTCCATTCACGACCACGTCCAGGGGAAATCGGTTCGTGATGGTGTGTGTGGAGCATTACTCCAAATGGGTGGAGTTAATCCCCATTCCAAGCAAGGCGTCTGATGTGACGGCCTTGGCATTCTTTCAAAATGTTGTTGCACGATTCGGGGGATGCGCAGAGGTGGTGACAGACCAGGGAACAGAGTTCCAGGGTGAATTTCAGGACATGTTGTTGGACTGCTTCATTGACCATCGCACCACTTCTGCCAACCACCCCCAGGCAGACGGGCTTTCCGAGAGGGCTGTCCAGACCCTCAAGGCAGGCCTGCGCAAGTGCTGCGAGGAGGGCAGCAGCGACGAGTCCTGGGACAAGATGGTGCCCTGGGTAGCCCTAGGCTTCCGATGCTCGCCGCAGCAGGCAACGCGCATGGCGCCGTACGAGGTGCTGTTCGGACAGAGACCCACCTTCCCCTCCAGAGTGGGAGCGGACCTCTGGAGCACAGCCAAGGTGGCAACGGCAGAGGAGGCAGCAGACCTGCTCTTGGCCAGAGTGGCCAGGATCAAAGAGGCACTGCCAGTCGCGGGTGAGCATCTAAAAATTGCGCAGCACCGCGACAAGCTGCGATATGCACGCATCCGTGGGGGAGGGTATGTCCCCCAGGTCAGGCGTTTTGCAGAGGGAGATTACGTGTATGTGAAGTATTCATCAGAGCGACGTAGCCTCGATCCCAAGGCCAGGCCTGAGATCCTCAGGGTCAAAACACTGGGGGCGACGGGAACTTTGGTGTTGGAAGGGGCAGATGGCCTCACAGTTACAGAGAATGCAGTCAATTGTTCTCCATGCCACTTGCCCAACCTCAGGGGAGTGGTTGATTTCAGTGGAACCAGACCCAATAACAGCCTGTCATGCGAGGTGTGCCAGCTGCCCGATCGCGGAGAGGTGATGCTTTTGTGTGATGCCTGCAATACAGGTTGGCACATGGACTGCTTGGTACCAGTACTCGAGGAGGTGCCTGAGGGCGAGTGGTTGTGCCCACACTGCAAGCCGGAAGACAAGGGAGCTGGGCCCGCTGCTGTAGCAGGGCCCACCACAGAAGAGCGCAGTTTACAGGTCCAGGGGCGACCAAGCCCAGCAGCCAGAGCGGCTGCCAGGACAGCCCAGGAGGCCGATGTCTTGGACAGGCCTGAGGTGGAAGTCATGGCCACCAACCCAGCAACAAGGCAAATGGAGCGGGGCATCGCAAGACCAATGGCGAACGGGTTGTATGACATCTCGTACACCACTGGCCGGGGAGAGGCCAATGTCACCCCGAGAGCAGTTACAAGAAGGGCCAAGGTGGCCAAAGAAGCAGCAAGGGAGGAAGAAGAGTCAGCCTTTGAGGATCTTACCGGGACCTGAAGCCCGGAGCGGCAAGGCCGATGAGCACGTGACGTCACCCACGCCGTAACTGGCAAGGAGCGGGCAGGCGCCTACAGAGCAGAAGTGCAGATGCAGCGCGGCTTGTCCTAGTACCCGGTAGGCAGTGGGCCAGCAGCCAGCGGACCGAAGACGGAAGACGCAGGAGTAGAGTTACGGCAGCTTAATGAAAATTTGTTTCTCAAACACCATAGCAGCAGGGCTACGGTAGTACATATGTTATAAGGATGATGAGCGAGGAAAATTAGTCAACTCGGGCAATGATAGCACGGTAGGAGGCATATCACGCTGCTACGGCGCACAAACCCTGTGGCCATTAAAGACCAGGCGGCTATGGCGCAGTGGGGCGAGAGCAGCGGTTGTTCTTAGCTTGACTTGATAACTTTGAAATTTCTCTGGTCTAGCCAGTAGTGGGCTGAACAGCTTGAGTTTGTAGGGTTCTGCGCATTGCGCTTCAGCTGAAACTCGGTTAATTGTTATTTCCAGATTTGCAGAAGGCCTGAACCAGGCAGATTTGTAGACGGCCTGAACCAGGCAAGATTTTAAAAGGCCTGAACCAGGCAAATTGTAGAAGGAAGGACCCAGGCATATTTGCAGATGATGATTTGAGCTTCTACGTACATATTTTTTCAGAAGTTTATTTCAGTACCACCCCTTTTCCGGCTCCCCGCGCACGCTTGGAGGGCTTAACGCTGGGGAGCGGGGGGCGAGTAAAGCAGTAGGGGCGGTACCCACGAGACGGAGACTTCTAGGCAGAGACATCCAGTTAGGGACTTCCAGTTACAGTTATCTTGTTAACAAGCTCTTGTCTGAAGTACAAGGAGCATGAGTGTACGGTGATGTACCGTATTTGTGAGTAGAGGACACCTCTCTAAGGTGTCCTGACCGGAGTTTACGGTGTTTACCATAGTATTGCAGTTACTGCTTTATGGTGCGACAGCTGTCACAGTATATTACAGTATACGTGACAGAACCGTTCAGACCGCAGTTAGCGGCCTCGGGGCCTCCGCAGCTTCTCTGCGGAGTCCTCGGATTTGAAGCTGAGACCTAGAAACCCGCTTACGCAGGTTGATTTGACAGATTGTACCGTACTCTGTATTGGGCCTGCCGGGTCCCTGTATCCCGGCAATTGCCTTGGCTAGTTACTTCGTCCCTTTCTAAAGGACAGACCTCTATTTGTAACAAGCACCGGACGTCTTCGAGACCTACAGCTTACACATAAGTCAGTACCTTAATTCGAGTCAAGCCTAGCTCAGCCTCCGCTGAACTAGCTGGAGACAAGTACCCCAGTAAGAGAAACGAGTCCCTGCAGAAGAAGAAGTACGCAGCCTACGTCCCGTCCATCTCTCCGCGTGATACGCGGTAAGTGCCCTTAACATAGCCCGGCTGGTTCGCGACCAGACGGCCAGAAGGCCTATGCCCCTAAGTCAATTGCTATATACACAAATAACCAGCCCGCTGCTTAACTCGAAGAGCACTCGCAGCCAGTGATTAGTCACTGAGCCTGCCCGTAGGCGTCCATCACTGCCGTGAGGAAAGAAGTCCGCCACGGACCTGAAGCGCACATCGCGAGTAAAGTAGTAGGGGCGGTACCCACGAGACGGAGACTTCTAGGCAGAGACATCCAGTTAGGGACTTCCAGTTACAGTTATCTTGTTAACAAGCTCTTGTCTGAAGTACAAGGAGCATGAGTGTACGGTGATGTACCGTATTTGTGAGTAGAGGACACCTCTCTAAGGTGTCCTGACCGGAGTTTACGGTGTTTACCATAGTATTGCAGTTACTGCTTTATGGTGCGACAACCCCCAATGCTTTAGATCTCGGAGGTTCCTCGGAAATCTGATAATCAAGCATCTCAAGATATGGTATATCTCTTCTCAACAACTGCCGTAAGCGTGCCATGGGTATTTTAAGGCATGCTTGCGGCTGACGGCAACAAACTGCTATGCTTCTGACAGCCTGCAAGCTCATCATGCAATAAAAATGCTGGAAATTGGAGGTCATGGCCTGCCAAGGCAGTAGGCAGTGCATGAGGTCCGGGCTCAGAGAATGTGAGGGCTGCTTCTAAGGCGCGGGTGAGGAGCTCAAAAGGCTGCGCAGGGGGGTGCATGGCGATGTGAAGCTTGAGGACTTCACCATCAGGGGCATGGGCGAACCGGCCAAAGCCACGTTTGTGGGGTGAATACCGGGGTGAATTCACCCTTGTACGATCAAAACAACGAAATACGTCCGTGACTACGGTATATATATGCAGCCTTAGCCTTTACACCACCATGTGCTCTGACTGCATCCTCAAGCATGGCTTTTGCCTCATGCATACCTAAGAACTGGGCTGTGTCAAACATAATATAAATTTGGCATATGTGCAGTGGTGCAAAGTGCAAACCTATCATTTGGCATAGTGTTACGATGTTGTTTGTGCCGTGGGGATACTTGAGAGCACAAGGCACCGCCTGACGTAACCAAATAGGTCAATAACGTTACACCTCTGGGCCCGCTCAAAGCTCGGCCGCGTGGGCGCCCAACTGTTCAGAAGGGAGTTAAGGAGGCACTAAACGGAAGAGAGGGGGAAAGGAACAAAAGGAGAGGCCGGGAAGGCTAAGCAGACCAAGTCCAACACCTGAGTTCCACTAGAGACTACCCCTCAACAGAGCCTCTAAGAAAGGAAAAGTCCAGGAAAGCAAGCGTATCCCACCCCTGCTTGGCCGCGAGGGCGCTCCACTGGTCAGAAGGGAGAAGAGAAGAAACTAAAAAGGGGGCAAACAACAACAACGACAACAACAACAAAAAAAGGCCAAAAGAGAAGGCCGGAAAGGCCAACGACATCGGCCTCAGAAACCCCGGAGGCTAACCCTCAATAATGCCCACGGCACAGTTCACAAAAGCAATTGCGTCCCACCCATGCTCAGCCTGGTACAACTGGTGGAAGTTAGTGGCAGCGCCCGGAGGACCTACCCACCCCCGCTCCCGTAACTGCTCCCTGACACTAGGGCATGCACTGGAAGCACACATGCAGCGCATCCTCTACCTCCTCGCTATCCCCCCCTGCCCAACACCGCTGGCAGCAGCGTGCTTGTCGCCACTGACCGTTGCGCCGTCCTCTGGTATAGGTGAACTTGGCCTCTCACAGGAGTGTACACTTCGCTGCACAAGCAGTCAAGCATTGCTCCATGATTTTGAGCAGATTAATGCTGCATACCTCCTGACCCCGTACGACCGACCGTCCGACCCTCAACTCACAGCCCATCCGTGATGGCTACTGATAAATCTCGCACCACGCTTTGAGTCCTTTGACTGCTAGCAAAACCTGTTGACCGGGTGCCTCTAGAGCGATTTACCACATTTCACATCGGCATATTCAAATCTAGTTTTCGACAGCATTTTCCTGATTTCTTCAGAAAATGGCACAACGGCTTATGTTTGCTGGCTCATCAATCATCACTGACCTGCCAGTAGATACCCAGGGCTTTCGCCTGAAAAACACCAGAACGGTCAGAACGGCCAGAGTGACCAGTATGGCGAGATACCCAGGGCTTTCGACTTAAAAACACCAGAACGGTTGGAACGATCACTGGCATCGTTCTTGAGAGAAAAACATCGTTGGAGGCCGTCGCAGGTCCCAGAGATGTAAGGTCATTGACCTGTAAACACATTGACCACAATACCACACCAGCTCGCCCACGCGACCGAGCTTTGAGCGGGCCCAGAGGTGTAACGTTATTGACCTGCTCAGGTGTTGAGGGCTAGTCTCTTGTGGGACGTAGGTGTTGGACTTGGTCTTCTCTGCCTTCCCGGCCTCTCCTTTTGTTCCTGTCCCCCCCTCTTCCTTTTAATGACTTATTTCTCCCTTCTGAACAGTTGGGCGCCCATGCGGCCGAGCTTTGAGCGGGCCCAGAGGTGTAACGTTATTGACCACACCAGCCCCGACACTGGGCGGTGTTTCCACTGCAGCCCAGCCTGAATGGGCAGATGCTGCAGCCCCCCATCCTGGTGCTAGAAACGTCTTCGACTTGTACCGGGGCAGGCTTGGGTGGGATGCCCTGGCTTTTGTGGAAGACGTGGTAGATATCGTTGAGGCGTCGGTGTTCTCAAGATGCTGGAACCCTCTTTGCCTTTCTTTTCCAGCCTTTTGTCCGTTCTTTCACTTTATTTCCCCCGTTACATTTTTTTCCTGCCCCTACTAGTTAGGCGCCCACGCGGCCTTTTTGAGCAGTGCCCAGAGGTGAATAACGTCATCGACCTGGTGCCTTGAGGAATCGCTAGGGCAGAGGGCAGAGGCCCAGTCAGACAGGATGAGGTGAACGTTGACGGCGTCCACACTGCACAGAACGGTGTATACCCGCTGGCCCACAGAACAAAGAAGTAAAAACAAATCAGTACCGGTATGCGCTAAATGGAACAACACGATAAAGACGTGGTGCTTATGGTTCAGACGCCGTGAAGTCAGGTAATTTCATGATTTCAACGGGCAATATGGCACGCACCATTTTGACCCTTGAACAAAATGACTGAAACACTCTGCCACCCAGAGCATAGGACCGTGATCATGCTGCACTTGTATTTTCCTACTACAAAAGTACAAATACTTGAGGCTAAAAAGTGTCTCAACCAGGCTGAAGAGGAGTGAAGTTGAGCGCCTCAAGCTACATTAAACATACACAAATGAAATGATGCAGACTCTGATCCGTAATGACTCCTTGGTCTGAGGTCATAGAAGCGCAGGCTTGTATGAAAAAGAGGTTATCCAATCGGCTTCTCTGCTCGCTGTAACGTCACCAGCGGTGACAGCGCCAGACCAAATGATCCCACAGCGCGTGCGCCCTCCACATGTTTCCCCTCCGGCACTCGGGTTGAAACGTCAATGATGTACTTCTCCGTGCAATTCTTTGGGGCGCTTTCTGGGACGCCAGGCATCTGCAATGCCGAGATTCTTACGAGCTGCACCTGCGAGCCCAAGTGACGGCAGCATTTTAAATTCAGTCAGCAACTTGGGGAAGAAGTAGGAGCAAAGTATATCTGTGCCCTCCATCAAACTGCAATGGCCATCATCTTGGGGGGGAAATGACATAAATCCAACACAATCTCACCCTTATTTCGAAGCCGTTATGGCTGCAAATGTATTCGTTCCCATCTTTGAGCATGTCAAATTCCAACGTTGCCCCAAGCTCCTGCAGAGCAGATGTGGGTTTCAAGATTTTCCTGCTGCCCATTAAAGTTGAACCCACAAACCATGTGGGGAAGGCGATAACAAAAGACAACAAAAGCAGCCAGGCCCGAGTCATTAAGGAGCAAAAATTGTGTTGCGTAGTGAGCAAGGTATGATTATCACTTAGTACAGGCCAAGCACTGTTTTGCATCATAAGCTCAGCAGCAGAGAACGCCGAGGCTCAACCTAAAGCTTGAGGTGCAAAGTTTGAGAATTCAGGCCAGACATCTAAATACCTGTGCGCATTGATCTAACAATTGAGAATATTTGGGAACTTCACAAGATGCCGATGGAAGCCTGGCCTGTAAGTTTACGACAATGAGATGAAAGCATAGTAGTGCAGAGATCGTCTCACCCTCCAGAACTCCGGGGCGCTGACGCAGAAACAATGAGACTCACAGACCTCTCTCACAGCCGCTGGCAGCTCTTTGAAAATGGGGCCACGCAGGGGGTCGCTCTCCCACAGCATGAGCCACCTACAAGCAGAATGAAGCGTATTTTTATGCATGGGGCCTTGCTGTGCCATATGATGGTGGTGAAACGGAAATATGAGCGGATGACTGGCGCATGGACACGTTTGCAGTTTCTCATGCATGAATGCATGCAACAAAGTCGTCTCCACATGGGCATTCCGTCCATTGAGCAAGCAAATCTGCCGCGCTATGGTGCCCATCAGCAATTATTATGGAGGGTACCTGTCAGGTAGCTTCTCCATAAACGGGTGCTGAGATGCCTGCTTGTGCATTCTCTTCGTCATCTTCACCAATGTATTTTTTCCTTGGATTCTCAACACGGCCTCATATATTTTCATGGCGCTGTACTTGAAGCACAAACCCCGCAATGTATTGGCCAAATTCGCCAGATTACTGTTGGGGACGACGCCGAATGCTCTACATTCCGTCATGCCCGCAGGAGCCATCGCAGCCTTCCAGCCTATCGCTAAGTCTTAGGGAGCACCAGGACGTACAAACCAGAGCTCTCCAGGATCCTGAATACTATCTGTACGATTATGATGGTGGACGTGAATACAAGAAAGAACACTATAGTCGAACGAGTAAAACCCTGAATGAAAGCATTCATTCACAGAAAGCACAGTCATTACATGAATGCAATACCTCGTCGCTGCCTTTTATCGCACAGAGTTTCCTAGATCTGGGTCGGATCTTTTACCATCCAGCAGAGGGTACAGCAGAGGGCGTGCCGTCATCTGGAACGTGCTCATCCCGGCCTTCAGTAGCTCACGCCTCACAGTCGCCTTGTTTTAGATTGATCATGGGACAGAAGGCAGATTGATCATGGGACAGAAGGCATAATGGAAAGTGCAGCCGCTGGCAATCCCAGTAGCTTGCAAGATCAGCCACAGGTAAATGAAGGCTAGCTGCTTAGATGGTGTCAGGATATCATGTGGCAGCAAATCAGCTGAACTGCCCGCTAGATTTCGTCCTGATAGGAAACAGCCTATCCAGTCTCCCTAGGCCAAGCAGGAAGGTACTGGTGTCCCATCCTGGAGGAGCTCAGGCGATGGTAGAGAAAATAAAAGTGGCTCGCACTCGGCAAGAGCCTCTGTATGACCTACATTTTTGGAATTTCAGCAAAATGAAGTTTTGTTAAGGAGTTCACTTAATTCATGCTGGTGGGTCGATTCTGGCTGCAGTGAGCCATCAGCCATAGCTCTTGAACCAGGTCTATGCGAACCAAGGGGATCCAAACATCAGGTCATTTCTCATGAACACATTGCTGACCCATGCCTTGCCATTACAAAGCTAGCTTGCTTGATTAATGACGTGCCAGATCCACACTATCTTGCATGTGATGCTTGTAACGAGAGCCTCTTCTTTTTCCTCCTGGCGCCATCCTGGCGGACCTCGTGCTCAGCCTTCACTATAGCCACCAAGGCGTCGCTCTGCCGCAGCTGCTGCGCCGAGTAGAGCCTACGCTCCCTGATCTTGGCCGCTTCCATTCGCTCGTACAGCGTCCTCTCTGGCCGGTAGCCAAGGCTGATGTAAGCCTCCCTCACCTTCAACATCATGTCGTTAAGGTACAAACATGAAATGCCGATACTGAAGTGCAATGACCGACAGCAGTGGGCCATCTTGCGCACAATCCTTTGCACCCAACATGTTACCAATAGACAAAGTACTCTAGAGAGCTCAAATGCAGAGAAGATAGATTGACCCATTTATCAGGCAAGAGCTGAATCCTTAACATCACTGCAGACATTTCAGCAGCCCTAAGCCACCAGCCAGCATTCAGACAGCTGGCTGAGGCACTTGAACATGCAGCCCTCCAAACATTGTTTATGATGGATTACCTCGCACAGCTTCTTGTCAGGGAAGGCCTTGCCCAGCTTTGTGCAGGAGCCGTCGTGCCAACGGAGGAATTGGTCCCCTGGGTAAAACCTGTCAAGGGACAAAATTCAGAGGGGCTCAGTATAAGGTTAAAGGATATCCATTTCAGGCCCGCTTGCAAGTGGTCACACAGGCGGAAATATCTTGCAGTGCTTGGCGATGGCGTCCTATCATGAATTTGCTCATCTACGTACCGGGTACTTCAGATTCATACATAATCTAGTTTCATATCGGAGTAGCACTTGGCTGCTGCAGAGGCCGACGAAGCCCATAATGTCTTTCGTAACCTTTCTAGCTGCCATGCTTTGTACCGGCTAGGAAGCTTTGCCGTTAATAAGGAGGCGATCGGGAATCTTTCACCCATCAGCCATAATGACGAAGCTAGCAGAACCCGCATTCAACCTTGGTAAAGCTTTCAGTGCTCAACCGGGGGTGGAAAACAGGGTTCAGAAAGCTGTCTCCCTCTCTGAATCTTCGTGTCTCCTTCCTTCCTTATGGGACATGTTCAGGTTTTCCTCCTTCAGGTCTGCACCTTCAGGACAGGAGGAAGCTCTGCATTGAAAATAAACCCACCTCAGCGCCGTCACGGCCCCAACAAGCCCCGTAAGTTCCGCTGCTGAGGCCGTTCGGAGGTGCGCTGACGCAGCCAGCACCAGCTGCTCCAGAAGGAAGACGTTGGCCCGCACCCAGCGGCCTGGCTGCGGCAGCAGGCGCGACAGTGCTGCCATGACGCGGGTGGGCAGGAAGCATCCGCCAGTCAGCAGAGCACCTGTCAGCGGGGCAGGGGTCCGGGTCGAGTCAAGCGACGATGTGGTATGGAGATGTCAAACTGAATGCAACCAATGCCATGATGGTTTTTGACAATCAGCGGGGAACCAAGGAAGCAAATCGATCCTACATGAATTGATAGATGGCGAGGAAGGCAGGTAGGCAGCAATGCCTTCGCGTTGCAGATCCTCCGCTGTGTGATGCAGATTCTAGGCACACACAGGTTTGAGAGACTCCCAAGCATAGTCAAGCAACTTCACAACACTGGTAACGCACCATCCCTGACCACTGCAGCCACTGCACGCCGGCAGAATGCATCAGGCGGCCGCGCCTCCATAAGGGCTAGTGCCTCCAGTGTTGCAGCCACTGCTACTGCCAGATCCGCAGCCTCTGCGGCCTCTACCTGGTCCTCCACTGAACTCAGGTCCGAGGTACCGCTCCGCTGCTGGTCCAATGCTGTTGAACCTGACGCCAATGTGTGCGTCCGGCCAGCAGTCGCATCACTAGAGCCACCCACCAGCATCGGTGTGAGCCTCTCTGCCATGCTACGTACCCACACCTCCCCAGGCTGATAGCCCAGACGTGATACAGCTACCAAGAACAGCGAGGCCTGTTTGAGGCCTGCAGACGTAGCGAGTTGCGCCGCCGCAGCGGGCTGCTCTGTCAGGTGCGGGATAAGATCTGAGAGCCAGCGATCCAGCCATGGCCCCTGGGTAGAAGGATTGAGAGACAACAGAAACAGAGACGAGTCAGCCTGGACACTTGGAGACACATGCCTATCTCACACACCATCTCATGAGGGTCGGAGGAAGGCTCTGTGCTTCAATTACACCTTAACATCAACATAGGCTTATGGAACGGATGCTATGAAAGTCATGGACATGGCACAGGATACATGACGCGAGGCACATCCAAGTTCCTCACATCTGGCTGGAGCTCAAGGTCAGCTAGGGCAGTAGCCAGCTGCGTTGCCTCTACTAAGCCTAGCCTGGTGACCCTGTCTGGTCCTTGCGTTTGCAGGGAGCGGCCCGAGGCTGACGCCGGCAAAAGCGAGGCGAGGCCGCCGCGTTTTCTCTGCCCAGCCGCCGCAGCTGCTTTCAGCCTCGCCGCGTGCATAGCCCATGCACCATCAAGGCGTGCTAGCGCGCCTGCTATTGCCACTGTCGCCGCCTCGTCCAGCTCCTGTACTCTCAGGCGGTACCGCCCCATTGCCCACAGCATGCCGACGCAAACAGCAGGGCTCGACACTAGGGTCAGGTGGGCCAGCAGCGTGCAGGAGATCCGCGTCAAGGCGGAGCGACGGATGAGGTGGCCGCAACGGGCGCATGCGCACAAGGCGCGGACAAGCAGGGAAATGGCAAGCTGCAAATCCTGGTCCGCGCTCTCAGGGCTGCTGCTCCTGCTGGCAGTCAAGGCTGCAGGATAGTCTTCAACGGCGGCAAGCAAGCTCTCGATTAGGTCCCTGAATATCAAGAGAATGGTGCTTTTCAAATGAAGTATGCATCGACAGAGAACTTCTGTTTCAAATCCGCATTCACTTGCATGCGGTGACCTGCAACAGGTCGGACCCTCCTTGACAGGGGGGGGGAAATGGGTTGACAGAATGCAGACATGATTACATGAGGCCTAGCGGCCATGAAACTCCATATGGGGACAGCCGGATGCTCCGACATGCAATGGGAGATGAGATGCCTAAGCAGCAACTATCATGACAGGCACAGCTGACGGCAAGGCGGCACCCGCCCAACTGGAGGGTGTCACGACCGGCGCTTTGCATAAGTGACGCAGCACACCGCACGCAACTCACGAGGAGTAGAACGACGGGCCCACAACAGACACCGCTTCGAGCAGATCCACTGCCCTGCATGCTGCCGCCCCAGACCCCTTGGCCAGCGTCCCTGCAGCATCACTTGGCCTGCCGCTGATGCGATGTGTACCTGCAGGCGAGCTCCGGAGCCGCTGCCAGTGAGCGCCCAGGAAGCCTGCCACCCGCGGCCCCACCTCCCGCCACTTGGCCGTTTCCCGCGGCTTCTGGCCCCGAAGCATACCAGCCAGTGCCACCACCACCTGCTCCACTTGAGCAGGGGTCAAGCTCCTCTTCCCGGCGGCGGAGTCCCGGTCAGGGCCCCGGTCAGAGCCTGGCGGCGGCACCAGACCGTACTTCAGCATCAGGATGAGACCGCCAGGGCTAGTGCAACGCTCCAGGTCCGCAGTGAAGGAGCTCACTCTCCGCGGGCCGGCTGGCTGCGGAGCGCTCGGGCGCTGATGCAGCGTGCCAGGCGGGGGGAGACCAGCCTGTCTGCTGGCCACAATCTCATGAGCGCCCCAGGGGCTGCTCGAGTGTGCGGCTTGGGGCAACGCTTGCTCATACCACTGGTTGCGATCGGATGTAAGTGGATGCGATTGGATGTGATTGGATGCAAGACCTGTGGTGCGGGAAGCTTGGTCTTTGGTGCGACCTTCTGACGCTGCTGCTGCTGCTGCTGCTGTGGATGAGGATGTAGTTGGCATGCTTCGTGCACGGAAAGCACTGGCACCAAATTCGCCAGCCTCCACAGCGTCTAAGGCACTGTCGTCATGACTGGGGCTGTCAACAGGTGAGGTGCTGCCGGCCGCTGCAGCCTTCCTGCTCAGGCCTGAGGTCGATCTTGCAGTCACATCAACAGAAGCAGAGGATCTGGAGGGGGCTGTGTGCGGTCTTTGTGCCACGGGCTGGGCCGGGGAGCTGCCTCTATATGGCTCCTCCGCCTCCTTAAACAGGCTCCGGCCTGCAGCTGCTTCCACGTCTGATGTTGTGGGCAGCCAGGAGGAGACAGCTCGCTGTCGTTGGGCTGTGCTCCGAGGTTCCTCAAGAGCAGCATCATGTGTGGACGTGGCAGCTTGATTGGCAGATTCCATGGATGTTGGTGGAATGCCTTGGAGACAGCTAAGCGGCGATCGTCTGCTCGGAGGCCCTAATGTCGCCGCTTGGATTGGAACTTCCAGGGGGGGCCTGCCACGTTGGTCAGGCGTTGCCGCTACACTGAGCAAATCGGCGGCATCTGCTGTGGCTCCGTCCGTACTGTCATCGGGGGCCTGCCTATCTCCGCGGCGTGATCTGGGACCGATAGTGCGAGAAAAGTACCCGCCCCGCTGGGCGAGGTCCGGGTTACGGCCCAACATCTGAGAGGCGGATCGAGGCAGCTTGACTTGGGATGGGATGAGACCATCCAGGATGCCAGCGTCCGCTGCATCCCGTGACGTGCTTGCTGGGGAGACCTGCCGCTGCGGTGCGCCTTTTACCTGGCCTTTGCTAGTCGCCTGACGGAGGCGTGGTTTTGGCAGCCGCATGGTGGACACCTGGCCCTCAGTGCGCTCCATGGGAAAGCCCGCCCCCTGCATGGACGATTCCCATGTACAAGATGTTTTGAAGTCAAGGCTGCAACATGGACTGGCATGCTGATCATTTCAGTATGGGGCGGCTGGTGCTGTGCTCACCATGTCAGCACCCATGTCTGTGGGTGATTGCCGCGCAGCCTGTGAGTCATGCTCAGCATTCCCTGGTTTAAATGCTAGACAGCGGATCCTTCTTCTATTGGAGAACAGAGGATAGCTGGCGAGGGCTGAAGATCCTATCCTCAGGCCAGCAGGCTTAGTTCCGGGCTTTGATATTGTGCTTTGAGAAATAGTTGGCTTCATTTTCGGGCACGAGCACAAGCGGCATAATCTGAAACTCTAGCGACACATAGAGCCTCGAGAGCCTGGAGATAGGCGCAAGCGAGAGGTAGATCCCCTATTCCCCTGTGATGGTTCACACAGTATGAAACACAAATGAGAGCATTCACACTTCAGACCCAGAGGTTGAGGGATCGAACCCGCCACACGATCTTCTCTCTCCCCCCGACTAGAGCGAATGGTTCCATGTTCCTGCCCCCTCACATAGGAGGATGGCATGGCTGCACCATGGCCCAGGCTGTGCATGGTAGCTGGAATTGAGCCTAGTCATTCCCTACCAGCCCGACTTGGCCGAGCGTTCCGCAGGGCCCAGTGGGTATGCACCATTCTAAACACTTCAAACCCATTCAGCAAATCAGCACTTAGGGAGAATGTGTCCACCATCTTCGAGGTCGGTTATACCCAGCCAGGGTTATCAATTCCCAACAGTTAATTTTTCATATTGCCTTGCACCTTTCACATGAATGCCGGGGCAACCCCTTAAGGGTAAGTGCTGGGAAGTGGGCACTCCTAGGCTCCTACTCCTCCTAGGCTCCTAGCCACAGGAAGAGCAGTCCCCTCCCATGTGCAACATTTTTTGCTTTTGCGAGCCCCCCCAGTACTGCATGAGACCCTTCAATGTGTACTGCCTGCTGCCTGCCCCACCCCCAATACGCTGCGCTCTACCCACTGCCCAGAATCGGTCTCATGCTTCACTTCGCTACTTCAATTAATTTTCCTCACCGGTACATGTTTTGCTGTGCTTGTTCAAAACAGTAGAGGTGGCGGCATGGGCTCCGGCAGCGACGGCGGCGGTTAGTGGGTGCAGGGAGGGGCATAAGGTTGTTGCGGTATGAGTGGGGTCCGTATGATATCTAAACGGGGCTCTAGTGGCTGGAGCCTCTATAGTCTATACCCTTTATATCTCGTGCAGGGCAGGGTCTGACAGGCAGTGTGGAGCATGGCATGGACGTTTTGTGCTTGTTGACTGTGGCGGCGGCAGGTGGGCGTAGGGAGGGGCTGTCGGGTGTGGCGGAAGAGGGCCAGTGGGAAGTATTAATAACCCTTTTGTGCCGGGCTGTGGGGCTGACCCCCCTGTTGCCTTCGTTGGGGACCCAAACCAAGCTCCCTCAAAACCTAAACCTTGTCCCTCCCATGCATCTGCCATGCCCCCTTGCTGCCCATCCAAACCCTCACTTATGACAAATCCACTTTTGAAGCTTGTGTTTTGCTCGAACCTGCCCCCCCACACCTTCCCCTGACCCACACAGCTCAAGGCCCCTCAACTGTTGTTGCTGTCCCCTCCCACCACCTACCCCTCTGCTAGGCCTTAAGCACGATGGGGCAACGGGTCCTCTTAGATCCCAGCCCACCGTCTTGACAGCCCCCCCCCACACACACCTCCCTACCTCGATCCCGCATCGCGCACAGATTGGTCGCTGTGTGCGTGGCACCCTCTTCTGGTCGTGAGGCCCTGGGCACTACTTGTGTTCAGGACCACAATGGCCCTGGGTAGTGCCCACTTGCCATGATTGTGTGGCTCGTGGGCTGGCATGTGGATAGGATGCACACTCTCTGGATACCGTAGTATGCACACTGGTTTTTATGTGTCAGCGTCTCAGGTTTCTAGGGTTGGGCGGCCGGATTCACACCTTGTAAAGTCACAGCAAAAGAACACTCTTAACTGGAAAGCGCCTGCATCATTCCTTAATTTGCACAAGCACGTCCCCGCACCCTCCATTTTTACACATTTTGTGAAGAAGCGATAGGAACAAGCGGCGGTTTCGCCTCAACCTGTTGTGATAGGGGCTGCTTGCTTGTTGCATGCGTTTGTGAGAGAGACGCACAGTTTTGCCGCGAACAACGCTTAACTCATGGCTACATATGAGAAGGCCGGTGTGCCTTGGCAGCATTTGCATACCTCTCAAACGAGTGGTTCAAAACAGCTGTGGTTTTGATGCGATCTTGCTTTTCAACCAGCTGTTCAGTATTCCCAAAACATTGTGTTACATTTCTTTTCCTGTTGTAGAATTCAACGTTGTTCCGCCTCATGCAGCTCTGCCTCATATAATCCAGAATAGGAACGGTGGGACTGCCTGCAAGATTGTATGGGAGGGAGCGGGGTTGAGGCTAGTGTGGCCCATGGATGTGTGCGCTGAGTTTGGTGCCAACTCGCTTATCTCAAAGCCGTTCAGTAGTTCTTGAAGAATCTCGTGGTCGCTTTCTCCTGGCCCAGTGTGTTTTCTTTAACAATCTTGTGTACTTTCTCCTTGGTCGCAGGTTTGGACGTTGATACACTTACTGCCATGCTGGGCCATGATGCAACGTTGCTCCCCCAGAGTGCAACGCTCCTCAATGGGACAGGTGGGACCCCCGGGTGGGACCACCTGCTGGTGCACATGGAGCTAGGGAGTGGGAATGTAAGAAAGAAGGAAAGCTACACCCCATAAGGGCGAGGAGGTTAAGGAAACAACGCAGCTTGGGGCCGTAGCCACATCCGCGCCCTTACCATTAACAGGGGGGAACGTAGCAAGTGCGCTCGCTCATCACCGGACCGTTAAGTGTGGCCCGCCTTGTTTGCTTGTCCTACATACCGCTCATCATGGTTTATATGGCTCACTACCTGCATCGATTCCTCGCTGTCTGTGCCTACATGCATGTTGAATTTTTTTTACAGTCCAACAGAGCATCACATTTGATGCATAGACCCCGCCGCCATCCACGCTCTGGGGAAGGGCGTTACCAAACAAATCTTCCTCTATATGTGCGACCTTGAAGGAGATGGAGTGCCCTTACAATACAAGTCCTTCAAAGGGGCACTGCCCTGTGCAAGCGATTCCTGAGGGGGGTAATGGTGCTCACATGGCATGACGAACGCCAACACTGTCCCCGCCTACCTGAGCTCTTCAGTGCCATGTTGTCATGACAGTTAAATAAGTTACTCTTGTGTAGATGAAGGACACTTCCCTACCCTTTAAGGAAGTGAGAGCATGCCAAGTATCCCTATGATCCTTATGATCCTTATGATCCCTATCATACCTTTCATACCTATCATACATATGATCCCTATGATCCCTATCACATGCTTCACATATACGGTTGACGTATGTTGCCTCTATGTGGGTCAAATAAAATTGATGTATTTTACACCATTGGTTCAAACAGTGGTTTTTAATAAACTGCGGGGGGCATGAATAAAATAGTGTGAAGCTGCAATGTCTGTGAAATTGACAGTTGGCACTACACCAACGAGATACGGCGCAGCAACTGTAGGGGTTAAGGGGGAATACAGTACAATGTTAACGAGGTGGGAAAGTGTGGGTAACAAACAATGCACACAGTAAAAACAACATGACACAGAGACTACCTGATTTGCTTTCCTCTTGCGGGGGGAGGGGTCTTGTCCATTTTGGTCCTCTTTTGCTTTCTCTCCTTTCTTTTCTTTTGACTCTTTCAAGGCTGGACTCTTGAGGTGCTGATGAATCTTCAGGCTGCCTTTCCTTTTCGCTGGGGCGTATTATCGTTCTTCTTTCCCTTTCTTTCTTTCTGTCATCGCTCATCCCTCTTTTTTCCTTTCAACCAGACAGTAAGTCGCCTACGCGGCTGACCCTTCATAAACATGGCCCAGAGATGTCATTGACTTTGGACTTATTCAAGGCTAAACTCTAGATCGGATGGGGAGTCTTCGGAGGCCTTTCTTTCTAGGGGGGGGTCTCATTTCCCCTCCTTTCTTTCTGGGGGCGGGGTCTCATTTCCCCTCCTTTCTTTCTAGGGGGGGGGTTTCATTTCCCCTCCTTTCTTTCTAGGGGAGGGGTCTCATTTCCCCTCCTTTCGTTCTTGGGGCGGGGTCTCATTTCCCCTCCTTTCGTTCTAGGGGGGGGGGTCTCATTTCCCCTCCTTTCTTTCTGGGGGGGGGGTCTCATTTCCCCTCCTTTCGTTCTGGGGGCTCGGTCGCATTTCTTCTCCCTTCTTTCTAGGGTGGGGGGTCTCATTTCCCCTCCTTTCTTTGTTCCCTTTTGCCTTAACTTTCATTTTATCCCAGCCCAGACAGCTGCAAGGCTAGGCCTATGAGGACGCTGGACGGTGAGTTTGACCAGGCCATACGAGGATGCACTCTCTTGACTGCCCAATAATGGAGCGTTAAGGGCCAAACCTGGCTGCGCCCTCCTGACAGTCTAATCATTGAAAGCCAGTTTTCCTTATGTGTCTGCAAACCCCTGACAGTCTACTCATTTAGTGTTTTTCAATGTCCTTTGTGCTCTTCCCTGCTGTCATTCCTCTTGCCTCAAGTTCCTTCCCTTTTTCCTCCCAACCAGACAGGGAATAGGGAAGCCCACAGGCAGGGGTGGGAGGCCCTGGCTTCTGTGCAACGTGTAGTTGAGGTTTTTCAAGGCTAGTCTCTTCATAGGCAGGGGATACGGTTTGCCTGACCTTGTTGTTGTTGTTCTTCTTGTTTGGAAGGTTAACTTGCTTTCCTTTCTTTGTTCTTGTGCCTTCTCCCTTCAGTTTCCTAGCTGACTTTTTGTTGCCGATGTGGCCGAGCTTTATTTACGGTAAGCAGGGCCCAGAGGTGTGACGTCATTAGGTCATTGCCATGAGTGCCCGAGTTACTGGCCAAACCAAAACTAGCTGCACCCCGCTGGCAGTCTAATTATGGAGCGTTCCTGGGCCAAATTTGGTTGAACTCTCCTGACAGCGATGGAGTTCTGCCTGCTTCTTGCATCTTGAACCCTCACTAAAACAACCAGAGCCAGCCAAAGCTGCTGGACATGGAGAACCAGGCGCATCTCTAACCAAGCGGGTCCAGCCTTCCGTCGCAAAGCCAACAGAATCTGAGTGTCAGACTGGTCAAGATCTCGTTCAGCGGTATGCTGGTGATATGCTGCCTGCCCTCGTCACCACTGACAGAGGCTCAGACATCACCAAGCCTTACAGTGTGTTTCCAGTGGAGGAATAGCGGAGAGGAATAGCACTGTTCTTCGGTAACCGACACATTTGTGTTTCCAGTGGGGGAAGAACAGTGCGAGAGTAGGCCTGCCAAAAACCTATTCTTCCTGACCCCCGTCCATGACCAGGGGGTACCACTATTCCAAAAGAATAGACGACAGCGTGGCACGTCGACTCACAACTCTGAAAGACATCGCTTCTTTAAGAGGTGCGATAATAATGCTTATGTAAAAATGCAGCGGTCTTTATGAGCTGAAGTGGGCGCGAGGGGAATCTGAAATCGCACCCATGATTTCCTCTGCCACTCACCCAATACTCTCCCTGCATGACTCTCATGAGAGAATGGCGGACAAAATGACGTTCCCTACCTTGGACCTGGGCATTCACCAAGATCTGGAAATGCTGGGAAACACACTGCAGCCCTGTCAGTATCATCCACAGGGGGGGATGCAGGGCAATCTGCTGTCTCGTTCTCCTTCTCTGAAGACAGCTTCTTATCAGCAGATGGCTCAGCAGCAGCCGCTGTATCAGCACTATCAGCCCTTTCAGCAGCAGCAGTATCAGCAACAGCTATCTGCTGTCAATCAGCCGGCCGTCATGCACTGTTCCTAGCCATGTCAAGTCAGCCCTCATCAGCATCAGCATCAGCATCCCCCTATTCATCATTATCAGGAAAGGAATCTGAAAATTTAATGACGAGCCAATTATGCAGCAAAACGCAGGCAAAAAAAAGGCCTGGAACTATATCTACGTCCTGCACGATCTTCGTCAGCAAACAATGCCACCGCCCTTTCAGCCTGCCAAATGCCCTTTCAATAATGTTGCGGGCGCTAGCGTGGCAGAAATGAAACCTCCTCTTCTCCCCAACCAACCCTTCTTGGTGACCAGGAAAGGGAGCCATTACCCATGGGATGTTGGGGTATCCCGAGTCCCCTATAAGATAAGGCTTAATCAATTCACCAGAGGAAAGAACTTGAGAACCGCCAACCGTAATGTTTTCATGGTTGTCGTACAAATCAGAGCAGCTAAATACATGGGCATCATTTACACAGCCCGGTCTGCCAATATGTACATCCCAAAATGGCCAAATGGTCACAAACAGCCTGCATTTGAATAATGCAAGACCCCTTTCTCACGCAATAATAATCCTCGTGACGCTCTACAGATGGCTTCTTGATCTTGAAATGTGTGCCGTCGATAGCCCCCATGCAGTTCGGAAAACCCTTGGCAGCAAACAAATTCTTGATATCCACCAAGCATGAAGTCTCCTTGAAGGGCCTGGGAATTACCAGAGGAAGAAGATCGAGGCAGAGGTATCGGGCATGCAGCAGCAGTGACATAGGTACTAGACCGCGGCAGCCGCATGAGAAAGGTGCATGAGTACCCACCTGGATCACTGCAACAACAAACTGTTGGACGACCTTGCATGCAGTTCCACGCCCAGCACTGAAAAGGTCTCGCATGGTTCTGTAAGCACAGTGATCAGATGCCAAACGGTACAAGCCTATAGCCATCTTGTGACGCACAGACAACGGCTGCCTGAAGTTGCTCTGTCCCCTTTTCAGATAAGGTTGCAGCTTGGTACAAAGCTCATCGAAAGCTGCTCTATCTACGCGGAAGCTCTCCTTAAACGTTTCGTCAGTCCACTTGCGTTGCATGTATGTATCCCAAAGATCTTTGGGTCGAGGCTCAAAATGATAGGGTGACTGATACCCTCTGAAATGATGAGGACAAAAACTTTTCAGAGCAAATATGATTGTTGAAGCGCCATTGGCCTGCTCTTGAAGGGTCACAAGGGCCGGAATGCCCAGTATCGCGACCAGGCCGTCGGGACATAGCGCCGCGGGCAATATAATGAGCAAGAAGAAGTAATGATAAGTAGTCTCGGCTTCATCATTCGAAAATGAAAATAAGTTCCAGGCCTGTTCTTCCTGCAATGAAAACGCGTGAAATAATTGACTGGAATTGCCGTATCAACCGAAGAATAGAGCGTCAAACCGACAGGAACAGCACTGTTCCTATTCCAGATATCGATCTCCCTTAAAAACGTACTTTTACTCTCCAACGTTTCAGTCAAATGACATGGCATTACTTGCCAACGTTGGCAAGTGAGTGACGTCATTTTTTCCGAAGTCCGTCATCTTTAAAGAGGAGCGCATGCCATTAAAAACTTGCATTACTTGTTATTTATCGACCTCGATTCCGATCTTACCAAGTGCCCAGAGGGCCTCCATGGAAGCGGAGGTGTTGTAGGCGAGCGTAGACTAATCGCTGCTGCAGCCCATCCTGAGGCGCGATTTTCTTAAGCTGCAGGTCCTACTTTTACTGGTATGAAGCGTGGTATGAAGCGTGGTATGAAGCGCAGTTTCGGCCCACATGCACAGCATTGAGCCAGCTAACACATCATCCCACCCTTTTGGGCAACATCTTGCATGCATGCGCAGCTTCCACCAGTACTGACAGCCCCCAAAATGCATGCCCAGCCCCCCGCATGCATGCACGGTACCCCGCCCGCTTGCTCTGATGGACTGTAAAAACTTGACAAAACTTCGCCGCTTGCACAGCTCCCACCCACATACACTCTGCCTACATGAACACACCCTTGCCCACATGCAAAGCATCTCGCCTGCTTGCAGAGCGCCCCACACGCCTACGCATTCCTTGCATGCACATGTCCATGCCTGCATTCACATCACGTAGCCGCGCTCGCGACCCTCCACCTGCATTCTCAGCTCCTTCCCACATGCAAACACCCTGCCCGCATGCACACTACCCCCGCTTGCACGCACAGCCGCCTGGCGCCTGCCAATATGCTCTGCACCTCGCCCTCATAAACGGTCTTTCAACCACATGAGCCATCCCCTACCCGTGTACACAGTCCACACTCCACACCCCCATGCACATTTCCCGCACGCCCGCACGGCCCCCCAGTCCCCCATCGGCTTTCACTGCTACCCACCCATAGACACAGCCCTTATGCACAGGCCCCCACTTGTAGGTACTGTTACTCCCATCCGCTGGTACTGCCCCCCATCCCCATTCACATTCCGCATTCTGCAGACCCCCACCTGTATGCAATGTTACCCCCATCGGCCCGCACGGTCCCCCATCCCCCATCCGCATACACTGTTATCCACCCGTAGGCACTGCCCGTATGCACAGGCCCTTATCTGCATGCGCAAGTCCCGCCCAAATGGGCGGCTCTCCGCCCGTATGCGCAGCCCCACGCTTGCACACACAGCCCCCCACCCGCATTTCCAACCCGTAAGCTATGCGCTCCGCCAACATATGCAGACTCCCGTCCACGTGCACATTCCCGCCCGCCCACACAGTCCTCCACCCGCATTAATTGTTAACAGCGCCCTGCCGTATGTGTAGCTCTCCATTTGCATTTACTGCCCTACGGCTGTATGTTTGTACAGCCTGTCCGGATGTACAGCCCCCGTCCGTATGCGCACAGCCCGTATGCATATTGCATAGACCATGGCCAGCATGCACAGACCCTAGCCTGCATGCACATGCATGGGTCACTGCATTTGGACGGGGAATGTGCATTCGGGCGGGAATGTGCATCACAGCATCCCGTCCTCACGTGCAGCGCATGCCGGCATGCTCATGCCCCTGCTCGAAGCTGTTAGCGAGGCAGAAGGTTGTGAGGCAGACCCTTTAGAAACAGCAAGCCATGTTGTACATTGATTCATTAGCCGAGACGGGTGCAAGCTCCATTGGGAGCTTCCATTGGAATGTGTCACGGATATGCGAGCGGCTAGCGGAGTTCTTGCGGTATGTGGGTGTGCCATCCAGAGAACCAGCTGCTATCATGGCCACCCTTGCTGCCCCTACAGCCCATGTAGCCCATGCAGCCCCAGCAGCCTTCCTCCCCCAGGTTCATCTGAAGAGAGCATGTTCGCATCAGTCCAGGAAGCAGCTCTATACATTGGCACTAGCCCAGAAATCTTGATAGCTTTTGTGCAGCCTTTGGGCCTAGATGGAAGGAATTTGGCATGGGCCATCTACCAGACTACCCCCTAGGAGTGGAGTCGACCAAGTTCGCAGTGGGTGTCATTGCGCGCGTCATGATGCGCAACCATAGTGCCTAGCCATGCCCTTTGCTTCATAATGTTTGAGGCAACTTCATTTTGCTTGATACGCACGAGACATGCCTCTCAAGTAGGCTTCGAGCGGGGCTTCTGACTCAAATATTGGTTTCCTGTTTTCCCCTCGAAAATTGTTTAGTTCAGGATTCATGTGACTGTATTGCGGCTTCAGATTTATTTCATCACAATAATGCTGATGTGCCCAAGGTATGCCACTCTAGGAAACCCAAGCAAGGCTGAAATTTAAATTATGCTGATGCACCCTAGACATGCCAGTATGCCACTCTAGGAGACCCGAGGAGGTCTCTAGACTGAAATTTTAATTATGCTGATGCGCCCAGGTATGCACCATAGGAGACGTGAGCAAGGCTTTAGACTGAAATCTTAATTATGCTGATTTGCCCCAGGCATGCCACTCTAGGAGACCCAAGCATGGCTCCATACTGAACCTTAATTATGCTGATGCGCCCCAGGCATGCCACTCTAGGAGACCCAAGCAGGGCTCAATACTGAACCTTAAGCACGCTGATGCGCCCTAGACATGCCACTCTAGGAGACCCGAGGAGGTCTCTAGACTGAAATCTTAATTATGCTGATGCGCCCAGGTATGCACCATAGGAGACGTGAGCAAGGCTTTAGACTGAAATCTTAAGCATTCTGGTGCGCCCTAGACATGCCCTTTTAGGAGACCCAAGCAGGGCTCAATACTGAACCTTAATTATGCTGATGCGCTCTAGACATGCCACTCTAGGAGACGTGAGCAATGTTGTAGACTGAAATCTTAATTATGTTGATGAGCCACAAGCATGCCACTCGAGGAATCCCAAGCACGGGGTTAAACTGAAATCTAATTTGTGTCGATGCCCCCTAGGCTTGCCACTCAAGGAGACCCAAGCATGGCTGTAGACTGGAATCATAAATGCACTGATGCACCCCCAGCATGTCCCTAGAAGACCCAAGCTGGATTGAAGGTTGAAATCTTGAGTGTGGATCCCTGTGATACTCTTATGCCATTGAGGGATACTGATACAAGTGGGGGCCTGTGCCTACGGGCTGTGTGTATGGGTGGGTAACAGTGAAAGCCGATGGGGGACTGGGGGGCCGTGCGGGCGTGTGGGAAATGTGCATGGGGGTGTGGACTGTGTACACGGGTAGGGGATGGCTCATGTGGTTGAAAGACCGTTTATGAGGGCGAGGTGCAGAGCATATTGGCAGGCGCCAGGCGGCTGTGCGTGCAAGCGGGGGTAGTGTGCATGCGGGCAGGGTGTTTGCATGTGGGAAGGAGCTGAGAATGCAGGTGGAGGGTCGCGAGCGCGGCTACGTGATGTGAATGCAGGCATGGACATGTGCATGCAAGGAATGCGTAGGCGTGTGGGGCGCTCTGCAAGCAGGCGAGATGCTTTGCATGTGGGCAAGGGTGTGTTCATGTAGGCAGAGTGTATGTGGGTGGGAGCTGTGCAAGCGGCGAATTTTGTCAAGTTTTTACAGTCCATCAGAGCAAGCGGGCGGGGTACCGTGCATGCATGCGGGGGGCTGGGCATGCATTTTGGGGGCTGTCAGTACTGGTGGAAGCTGCGCATGCATGCAAGATGTTGCCCAAAAGGGTGGGATGATGTGTTAGCTGGCTCAATGCTGTGCATGTGGAAACAAACTGCACACCAAAATGCAGTGAATGCTCTTGTAGAAGTAAAAATAGGACCTGCAGCTTTAGAAAATCGCGCCTCAGGATGGGCTGCAGCAGCGATTAGTCCACGTTCGCCTGCAACACCTCCGCTGCCATGGAGGCCCTCTGGGCACTTGGTACGATCGGAATCGAGGTCGATAAATAACAAGTAATGCAAGTTTTTAATGGCATGCGCTCCTCTTCAAACATGACGGACTTCGGAAAAATTGACGTCACTCACTTGCCAACGTTGGCAAGTAATGCGATGTCATTTGACTGAAACGTTGAAGAGTAAAAGTACGTTTTTAAGGGAGATCGATACCTCCAGATATCCTCCAATGGAAACACACTGTTAGTCTGTTGCGCAGGGTGGAAGGAGATACGCCTAGCTTACTGCACTACGGCAGAGAGCGTACATCGTTAGTAACCTCCAAGTTCACACCCATATGGCGTCCGCCAGGGTGGCATGGAGGTAATTCGCATTATTTACAACTATTGGAACATATTTTGGCGTATTGGATATAAGAACGAGGCAGCGTGAAGACAACACATTCCTTTCCTCTCCTCTCCTGAACTGGCTCAGAGGCAAAAACTCTTGATATTTGCAACCTCTGGACATGAATTGTGTATTTCCATGCTATAGTGTACCAGGAGGGTCGAGCAGCTGTTTGCCAGGCTGCAAGTCTTTGGCTAAAGGTTGGTATCGTAAATCCGCGCTCTTCGGAAGATATTTAGGTTTGTGTGGTCATCACTTCGCTCACTGCATTCTTGATATGTTAAGGACCCGTTGCCTTAAGGGCACTTAATGCCACCAATACCACCGGAGAAAGAACTGCTGAGATCTCTGGGAGGAGACCTTCGACACCAAGCCTTGGTGACGAGCACTCAGACAGCCGGTTAGAGGAGCATCGCAAATGGCTGTCTAGCAATTGCGCGCCTTCATCAACTCTCGTGAATGGTGAGTGCCAGCCTCATGGCGCGTGTGCTCCATGACGCTGTAACTTCGCAGACGGTGTCATCGAATGTCATGGCGCCTCTGCCAGGGTATTCGTGTAGCAATGCTGCATCGATTCATTCTCACCATGCCCTCCATCTCCATTCCTCCCACAATCTTGTCCGTCGAGGCAGCGTAATACCGAAGGTCACGGGCTATGAAGCTGCATGGCCCCTAATTACCTTCCCTCCTCTCAATCTCAGAACAAATGCTGCAAGATTGTCAATCGGCCTTCCTGTCCGTGCTGGATGAATACGACTACTGGGTAGACGATGCATGGGTGAGTCTGCACCACCTCTGCCATGTAAATCAGCATGCCTATGGCAGCCAAACGTCCCTGTGTGGAGGGGGGAAATTTAGTTATCTGCCCATCTAAGGAAGCCTGCTTTTACTATCCTATGACATGGGCTTGCCATGGATACCCAAGAATGTAGGCTGATCCAAGGGATATCAATATGTGTCGTGAGCCCTTGCATGACCCCTCTTTGCTCACTCAACAGATTGAGGGTACCATCCCAGAGGAGCTGGTTGGAACCTACTTCCGGAATGGTCCTGGGTTGCAAGTGACCTCTGAAGCCTGCAACCGACACACGTTTGGTGAGAGGAGAGGAGAGCTTGTACTGGAAGCTGCATGACAGCTGCGGTAGATCATGGCGTGCGCATGTGACCACAACTAGTAACCGCAGGAGAATCAGTCCACACATCCGCTCGCGTGTTGTGTGCAGATGGAGACGGAATGGTCTTTAGCGTCGCCTTCAAGGACGGGCGTGCTTTCTTCCGCAACAAGTTTGTGAGGACTGAGGGCTTTGTTAAAGAGCAGGTGAGGGCTTTTGCTCGGAATATGTGTGTGCATGGGAGAGGTGGGGTCTGAAGAAAATATCGCATCTGCGCATCCTCAATACTCTTAGCATGCAGTCATGCATAGTTCTGCCATCTTTGCGAACAGGGTTACAAATTTCGAACCCTGAATCCCTTGAGGCAAGACTAGGGGTTTATATACCCTACCCCATACCCTCATTTTCCCTTTGCAATCGCGTCAACTCACACGAGCTTGCAAGTGGAAAGCAACCTGATCGGCCTTACAGCTGCCGCTGACCGCCGCTCTCCTCCTGCCTGTTCCTGCACCAGGATGCTGGGCGCCCCTTGCTGCGCACCACCTTCTCCAAAGGGGCAGCAGATGGCAGCCGGCTGTTCAACCCCCTGGACCTGACCTTCAAGAACGTGGCTAACACCGGAGTGGTGCATTGGGCTGGAAAGCTGTATGCGCTGTGGGAGGTGGGTCAGAGAAGCCTCCCAGCCGGGGCCGTGATGGCAGAGGGGTAACGTGAAGTCTGCTGGGGAGTGCTCGATCTGTTTTCGTCTTTCTTGCCCCTCTGAAGGGAGGCGCTGTGCTTGGCCCTGTTGGCCTTGCAGAAAAGGAAAGAACTAGAGATGCTGTTTCATCATGGATAGATATGCAGCAGGAGCTGCAGGGGTGATGAGGACTGCTGTGGTTGACAGTGATTGCCTTCCATGCAAATTACGGTATGGAATTTCGTTTCTCTTCTTCTTGTTCCTCGAACAGGCCGGTAAACCCTATGAGCTGGACCCCAAAACTCTGGAGACCCTAGGAGAGACAGATATGGATGGTTTGCTCAAGGGCCCCTTGGGCGGGCACTACCGCATCTGTACCGAGAACGACGGGTCCCGAAGATGGGTCACGTTTGGCTCCGAAATCATGTTTGGAGGTTCCACGGTGCGCTTCTACGAGTTTGACGAGGCCGGCAGCTGTGTGGCGGAGACTGAGCACCCGCTGACTGGCGTGGACATCACCTTTGTCCATGACATGGCCATCACAGAGAACTACTACGTCCTGGTGCTGGGGCCCATTGTGGTGAGCATGAGGGTGACGCGGGTGGTGAGCGTGAGAGCGCCGCTGGCTGCAGCCTGGAGGGGACTCAACTGGTCAGCGGCAGTCAGTTGTTGTCATGCCATGGGTAGGCAAGCAAGCTTCTGTGTAGTGGATTTCTTACCTAGCTCTGTACTGTAGCTTCTATCTGGCTATTTTGTGCCAGCTGGGGTTCATGTTTATAAGCTTGGGCAGGGCAAGTCAGGTGTAAGGGCCAGATTGTATTCGGAATTTTAGGTTAGACACGCAGGCAAGGTTAGCCATCCCCTGTAGCTCTGACCCCAGCCAGGCCTTTGGGTGCTTGGTTTGACGCAGTAATGCCCCCCTGACACTGTTTCCTGTGCCACACCTGAGCTTTACACCTGATGTCCACACCACAGTTCAACTGGAAGCGCTTTATGTCTGAGTATCTGCTCGGGAAATGCTCCATTGCACAATGCCTCAAGTTCGACAAGGAAGGGAAAGTCAAGGTGCGAGCCGGGCTTGACACTTGACTGTGGTTGCTGCCCTCCCCGGCCTGCCTGTTGACTGTGGTTGCTGCCCTCCCGGCCTGCCTGTTGACTGTGGTTGCTGCCCTCCCCAGCCTGCCTGTTGACTGTGGTTGCTGCCCTCCCCGGCCTGCCTGTTGACTGTGGTTGCTGCCCTCCCCAGCCTGCCTGTTGACTGTGGTTGCTGCCCTCCCCAGCCTGCCTGTTGACTGTGGTTGCTGCCCTCCCCGGCCTGCCTGTTGACTGTGGTTGCTGCCCTCCCCGGCCTGCCTGTTGACTGTGGTTGCTGCCCTCCCCGGCCTGCCTGTTGACTGTGGTTGCTGCCCTCCCCAGCCTGCCTGTTGACTGTGGTTGCTGCCCTCCCCAGCCTGCCTGTTGACTGTGGTTGCTGCCCTCCCCGGCCTGCCTGTTGACTGTGGTTGCTGCCCTCCCCGGCCTGCCTGTTGACTGTGGTTGCTGCCCTCCCCAGCCTGCCTGTTGACTGTGGTTGCTGCCCTCCCCAGCCTGCCTGTTGACTGTGGTTGCTGCCCTCCCCAGCCTGCCTGTTGACTGTGGTTGCTGCCCTCCCCGGCCTGCCTGTTGACTGTGGTTGCTGCCCTCCCCGGCCTGCCTGTTGACTGTGGTTGCTGCCCTCCCCGGCCTGCCTGTTGACTGTGGTTGCTGCCCTCCCCAGCCTGCCTGTTGACTGTGGTTGCTGCCCTCCCCAGCCTGCCTGTTGACTGTGGTTGCTGCCCTCCCCAGCCTGCCTGTTGACTGTGGTTGCTGCCCTCCCCAGCCTGCCTGTTGACTGTGGTTGCTGCCCTCCCCGGCCTGCCTGTTGACTGTGGTTGCTGCCCTCCCCAGCCTGCCTGTTGACTGTGGTTGCTGCCCTCCACAGCCTGCCTGTTGACTGTGGTTGCTGCCCTCCCCAGCCTGCCTGTTGACTGTGGTTGCTGCCCTCCCCAGCCTGCCTGTTGACTGTGGTTGCTGCCCTCCCCAGCCTGCCTGTTGACTGTGGTTGCTGCCCTCCCCAGCCTGCCTGTTGACTGTGGTTGCTGCCCTCCCCAGCCTGCCTGTTGACTGTGGTTGCTGCCCTCCCCAGCCTGCCTGTTGACTGTGGTTGCTGCCCTCCCCGGCCTGCCTGTTGACTGTGGTTGCTGCCCTCCCCAGCCTGCCTGTTGACTGTGGTTGCTGCCCTCCCCAGCCTGCCTGTTGACTGTGGTTGCTGCCCTCCCCAGCCTGCCTGTTGACTGTGGTTGCTGCCCTCCCCAGCCTGCCTGTTGACTGTGGTTGCTGCCCTCCCCGGCCTGCCTGTTGACTGTGGTTGCTGCCCTCCCGGCCTGCCTGTTGACTGTGGTTGCTGCCCTCCCCAGCCTGCCTGTTGACTGTGGTTGCTGCCCTCCCCAGCCTGCCTGTTGACTGTGGTTGCTGCCCTCCCTGGCCTGCCTGTTGACTGTGGTTGCTGCCCTCCCCGGCCTGCCTGTTGACTGTGGTTGCTGCCCTCCCCAGCCTGCCTGTTGACTGTGGTTGCTGCCCTCCCCAGCCTGCCTGTTGACTGTGGTTGCTGCCCTCCCGGCCTGCCTGTTGACTGTGGTTGCTGCCCTCCCCGGCCTGCCTGTTGACTGTGGTTGCTGCCCTCCCCAGCCTGCCTGTTGACTGTGGTTGCTGCCCTCCCCAGCCTGCCTGTTGACTGTGGTTGCTGCCCTCCCCGGCCTGCCTGTTGACTGTGGTTGCTGCCCTCCCCGGCCTGCCTGTTGACTGTGGTTGCTGCCCTCCCCGGCCTGCCTGTTGACTGTGGTTGCTGCCCTCCCCGGCCTGCCTGTTGACTGTGGTTGCTGCCCTCCCCAGCCTGCCTGTTGACTGTGGTTGCTGCCCTCCCCGGCCTGCCTGTTGACTGTGGTTGCTGCCCTCCCCGGCCTGCCTGTTGACTGTGGTTGCTGCCCTCCCCAGCCTGCCTGTTGACTGTGGTTGCTGCCCTCCCCGGCCTGCCTGTTGACTGTGGTTGCTGCCCTCCCCGGCCTGCCTGTTGACTGTGGTTGCTGCCCTCCCCGGCCTGCCTGTTGACTGTGGTTGCTGCCCTCCACAGCCTGCCTGTTGACTGTGGTTGCTGCCCTCCCCGGCCTGCCTGTTGACTGTGGTTGCTGCCCTCCCCGGCCTGCCTGTTGACTGTGGTTGCTGCCCTCCCCGGCCTGCCTGTTGACTGTGGTTGCTGCCCTCCCCGGCCTGCCTGTTGACTGTGGTTGCTGCCCTCCCCAGCCTGCCTGTTGACTGTGGTTGCTGCCCTCCCCAGCCTGCCTGTTGACTGTGGTTGCTGCCCTCCCCAGCCTGCCTGTTGACTGTGGTTGCTGCCCTCCCCGGCCTGCCTGTTGACTGTGGTTGCTGCCCTCCCCAGCCTGCCTGTTGACTGTGGTTGCTGCCCTCCCCAGCCTGCCTGTTGACTGTGGTTGCTGCCCTCCCCGGCCTGCCTGTTGACTGTGGTTGCTGCCCTCCCCGGCCTGCCTGTTGACTGTGGTTGCTGCCCTCCCCAGCCTGCCTGTTGACTGTGGTTGCTGCCCTCCCCAGCCTGCCTGTTGACTGTGGTTGCTGCCCTCCCCGGCCTGCCTGTTGACTGTGGTTGCTGCCCTCCCCGGCCTGCCTGTTGACTGTGGTTGCTGCCCTCCCCAGCCTGCCTGTTGACTGTGGTTGCTGCCCTCCCCTGCCTGCCTGTTGACTGTGGTTGCTGCCCTCCCCGGCCTGCCTGTTGACTGTGGTTGCTGCCCTCCCCGGCCTGCCTGTTGACTGTGGTTGCTGCCCTACCCGGCCTGCCTGTTGACTGTGGTTGCTGCCCTCCCCGGCCTGCCTGTTGACTGTGGTTGCTGCCCTCCCCAGCCTGCCTGTTGACTGTGGTTGCTGCCCTCCCCGGCCTGCCTGTTGACTGTGGTTGCTGCCCTCCCCAGCCTGCCTGTTGACTGTGGTTGCTGCCCTCCCCAGCCTGCCTGTTGACTGTGGTTGCTGCCCTCCCCGGCCTGCCTGTTGACTGTGGTTGCTGCCCTCCCCGGCCTGCCTGTTGACTGTGGTTGCTGCCCTCCCCGGCCTGCCTGTTGACTGTGGTTGCTGCCCTCCCCGGCCTGCCTGTTGACTGTGGTTGCTGCCCTCCCCGGCCTGCCTGTTGACTGTGGTTGCTGCCCTCCCCTGCCTGCCTGTTGACTGTGGTTGCTGCCCTCCCCGGCCTGCCTGTTGACTGTGGTTGCTGCCCTCCCCGGCCTGCCTGTTGACTGTGGTTGCTGCCCTCCCCGGCCTGCCTGTTGACTGTGGTTGCTGCCCTCCCCGGCCTGCCTGTTGACTGTGGTTGCTGCCCTCCCCGGCCTGCCTGTTGACTGTGGTTGCTGCCCTCCCCAGCCTGCCTGTTGACTGTGGTTGCTGCCCTCCCCAGCCTGCCTGATGACTGTGGTTGCTGCCCTCCCCAGCCTGCCTGTTGACTGTGGTTGCTGCCCTCCCCGGCCTGCCTGTTGACTGTGGTTGCTGCCCTCCCCGGCCTGCCTGTTGACTGTGGTTGCTGCCCTCCCCGGCCTGCCTGTTGACTGTGGTTGCTGCCCTCCCCAGCCTGCCTGTTGACTGTGGTTGCTGCCCTCCCCAGCCTGCCTGTTGACTGTGGTTGCTGCCCTCCCCGGCCTGCCTGTTGACTGTGGTTGCTGCCCTCCCCAGCCTGCCTGTTGACTGTGGTTGCTGCCCTCCCCGGCCTGCCTGTTGACTGTGGTTGCTGCCCTCCCCAGCCTGCCTGTTGACTGTGGTTGCTGCCCTCCCCGGCCTGCCTGTTGACTGTGGTTGCTGCCCTCCCCGGCCTGCCTGTTGACTGTGGTTGCTGCCCTCCCCGGCCTGCCTGTTGACTGTGGTTGCTGCCCTCCCCGGCCTGCCTGTTGACTGTGGTTGCTGCCCTCCCCAGCCTGCCTGTTGACTGTGGTTGCTGCCCTCCCCAGCCTGCCTGTTGACTGTGGTTGCTGCCCTCCCCGGCCTGCCTGTTGACTGTGGTTGCTGCCCTCCCCAGCCTGCCTGTTGACTGTGGTTGCTGCCCTCCCCGGCCTGCCTGTTGACTGTGGTTGCTGCCCTCCCCAGCCTGCCTGTTGACTGTGGTTGCTGCCCTCCCCGGCCTGCCTGTTGACTGTGGTTGCTGCCCTCCCCGGCCTGCCTGTTGACTGTGGTTGCTGCCCTCCCCAGCCTGCCTGTTGACTGTGGTTGCTGCCCTCCCCGGCCTGCCTGTTGACTGTGGTTGCTGCCCTCCCCGGCCTGCCTGTTGACTGTGGTTGCTGCCCTCCCCAGCCTGCCTGTTGACTGTGGTTGCTGCCCTCCCCGGCCTGCCTGTTGACTGTGGTTGCTGCCCTCCCCAGCCTGCCTGTTGACTGTGGTTGCTGCCCTCCCCGGCCTGCCTGTTGACTGTGGTTGTAGTCCCGAGTCCTCCCTCAGCCTGCCAATTCACTGGGGTTGCAGTCCTCCCTGGGCCGGCTCCCTGGGCCGGCCACTTGACTGTATTTGCTGTCAACCCCAGGCATGCCAGGTTACTGTACTTGCATTCAGCCCTCCAGATCTGATACCGGGAGCCTTTTTATGCCCAGCTCCTGCTGAGGGTTGTGCTGTGCTGGTCTGTACTGCCTGCCAGGTGATGCTGTACCCCCGGCCTGGCAGGCCAGGCGCGTCAGCTAGGCGGCCTGTTGTAACATCGGCGCCTGTTGCGTTCTTCCCTTTCCACCACGTGAACGCGTACGAGGAGGCGGACGGCCAGCTTATCATCGATACGATCGGATGGAGGGAAGTGGACTTCGACATGACCCGGTTTGTCACCTCTCCTGTGAGTGCTTTAATGACATGGGTGGGACAGATAGCTTTCCGTTTTTTTTACAATGTGACATAGTGCATCACATCACTCAAGTGTTTAAGCAGCACGGGTGGGTCTGATGGACCTTGGGAAACCCTGTTTGTGCTGATAGAGTCTTGGTAGGACTTGTGCTTGAAGTCCCCTGTAGCCCTTGCAGCCCTTGCTGGGCACTGTTGGCAGGGAAGGAGGTTGCTGGAAGGTTGCCCTTATTTCCTGAGCGCTGACATGACGTCAATCTTCCGCCTATTGTTTCAGGAGTACTACGAGGGCGGGTGCCGGCCCCAGTACATGCGACTGCGAGTGGACCCGGCCAGCAGCTCTGTCACGGGCGTCAAACACATGTTGAAGCAGCGCACCATTGAGTTTCCCGGTGTCAGCCCAGTGGTGACGGGAAGGCAGCACTCACACATGTACTGCACCGCAGATACAGTGGGACACGACCATCTGTGGGGTCCGGCACAGGTGTGGTGGGGGGAGGATGCCATAAGTGTGAAGTCAGGGTGGAGACATGATGTTGTATTCATGTTATCATTCATCCATTGCGTGATTATAAGGTTAATCGCCGCTTCAGAGCATTTTGTTTTCTATCCCTGAATTTGTGCCCCCTCAGCTTTCATGTTATTCGTTCATTTCTCTGACCACCATTTAGTCATCTTGCCTGTCATGTGCACTTGCTGAATCTGTGGTTTTGATTGGCGGGCATACCCTGTTTGCAGGCACTGATGAAGCTGACCCTCCCTGATGATGACCGCGTGGCCTCCACCAGCGCCAGCAGCCACAGCAGCAGCGCGCGCAACAACATTGTAAACAGCCCTAGCAGCAAAGTGACTCATCCGGGAGGTCCCAGCGTAAGCCCTTTTGGGGACCAGGCTACTGGTAGTCTCAGCGCTTCAGATGATGTTCGCGTTGAGGTTTGGGAGCCGGGCCCCCGCAGCTTCTGCGGCGAGCCGATGCTGGTCCCGAAGCCGGGGGGCACCAAGGAGGATGACGCCTGGCTCATTGTCGGGATCCACAATGCTGAGACGCGGAAGGCCGACATTGCAATCTTTGATGCGGCCAGGTGAGATGAGACGCTGAGATACAGAGAGGGGTGGAGAGGGAGAGGAATGCTGAGAGAGACGGGAGGAGAGAAAGAGAGAGAGGACTTTTGCATTTCAAGTTGGGCTGCCGGTAGTATCTTCATGTTTGCTTGGGGAGGAGAACACTCGTGATGCAAATGTGTTAGCATTACTGAAGAATCTTATAGACTTCGCTCATAATGAAGTTATTTTTGGGGTGCGCGGACACGGTGCGCGCTAATATTAATTCAAAAATCAGCGGTTAACTCATGTGTCCGCCTTAATCGATGCGAGAAGATACGGTCGGGTGCCTGTAATTACTCCCGCGCGGCATTGCATGAAATTAAGTCCCCGAAAAATGGCGCTGCGCTTCGGTTTTTTAAAATTGTTTTTGGCTGCTCAACGAAAAAATAAATTTCTTTTTTTTAGGGGTGCGCGGATCTTGACAAGTTTTACGGTACTTTGCTTTCCCTCGTACATGCACATGATGCCCATTCCAGAAGCCCGTCTTACCTTATTGTCTCTCCCTCGCTTGATTGCAACTTTCTATTCAGGATCTCGCAAGGCCCCTTGGCCAGAATCCACCTGCCGCATCACCTTCCGGCTTCATTCCATGGCAACTTCAGCTCTCAATATCTGGGTCCTGACCCTTCAGATACGACGGTGCCTCGTTGGAAAGTGCCCAACAGGGTGCGGGCCATCTAATGACTTTTCTACTAAAACTTGTGACCGTATGACTCAGTTAGTCCCTTTCAATGCCGAACACCTGTTACTGTGTGAGTGTAGTTTGTAATTGTATTATTAGGGGAGTGGAATAAATTAAGTGATGGAGTGATAAGGTACTTTTTGGATTTGTTCAGTCCAGTGGACATATGATGCATGGGACAGGTGTCTTAGCCAAGTGTGCCACAACTTCTCTCCTTTGCAACCACGTCGTGTTTAGCAGTTGGTGCGTATCTCCTATGGCCTTCATTTTTCATTCATCTACCTGTTTATGATCCGGTTTATGATGGTTTACGATCGAGCTGACCACCATGTTCTCACAAAACCAGTACCGGTATGGTTTTTCGTTCTAGAAATCCGAACACCTCCTGAACCCTGATTTCAACATGGAACGTTTTAGATTTTTGTTTGTGAACTCTGTAAGTTTGGAGGCGCTGTGTAAGCTGCTGTAAATGAACCACTGACAAGATCTACAGTGAGCAGGGGTTACCCCTGGTATGAAAGGATCCAGCCCGGGGACCCAGCAGCAGGCAACCAGGTCAAAGATTGTGGATTGGATCAACATGTGGGGAAGCAGTGTCGTGAAGGACATGTTATTTTATTCACTGATATTGCTTTTGGCTTTTATTCCTGCATTAGCGCTGCGTGACTTTCCTCACTTCGCTTACGGGCAACCAGCGCATCCTGACGCGGCACCGAATACCCCATACTTCGGCAGCGCCACTCTGCATGGGAATACTATCGTGTTCGTGCCAGGCATTGCAGGTGAAGAGATGTGCTGCCGCCCTCAAAACGACGCATGGGTATCCAGATTCCAGAAGCTACAAATGGGTATCCAGCTCCTACCGGTGGATCGCGAGGTAGATCTATCGATAATCCCGTCAGAGATTTATTCGAAGAAAATTCAAAGCCCCGCATGGACACAAAGCCTGAAAAACAAAACCTGTTCTGTTTGAAGGGGAGAAAAATATGCCGTGATTTCCCGATTTGACCAAGCTGGCACTGGCTCCTGGCTAGAAGGGAATCCAACAGAGAGCCTGATTCTGCAAGGAAGAAGAGGAACAACAAGTAGGGGTTCAGCCCAGTCCCCCAGCACCCTTTGTCAGGGTCCAGGAGCACTGACACAGCCTGGAATGCCCGTACAGAAACAATCTCAAGTGGAGGAGGCAGTCCAACCCTACTGCCGGAAGGCCGCTTCAAAAAACCTTTGGCTCCCCTGTTTCCAGAAAGACAAGCAGCATTTCTGCTTAGTTACAAACAAAGTTCTGCACCAATGACCCTTTCTTGCCCTTGACTTAAAAATTGTTGGCTCCTGCCTCACCTCCGCCTATGCAATGCCATTCCCATGCAGCCGGCGGCATTGCATGGGGATCCTATGTTGACTCCAACTCCACCGTGTCCAACTTTGGGAAGCTGCGCATCGTCACCTCAGGCGATCAAAGCGACTCCCTGCAGATGCGGGCTGCGGGCTTCCTTGAGGGCTGGCTCTCAGCAGGTGGGGGCGATTCTTAAGGGGAGGGGCCGGATTGCAGTACCGCAGTCTCAAGGCAGGTGAGGGGGGGGGTTGCTGGAAAGGATGGCTCCAGACAGGTGAAGGGGGGGGACACTGCTTGAAGGTTGGCTCAATGCAGATTCGTGCAGGTGGCTGGATACCTGCACTAATCTGGCCTACTGGCTACCTGGCTACCTGGAGGGCTGGCTCCCAGCAAATGGGGTGGGGGGGGACTGTGGGGGGAGGGCACATTGGGGAGGTTGCTCAGGGAACTGCTGCGCCTGGGTGGCCGATACACTGGTGAGATGGAAGAACAATGTGGCTGCTGCTGCGGTCCCTCACCCTGGGGGCGATCTGGCAGCCTGCAGGAGCGTTGTCGGACACCATTACTAAGATGGCATGGTTGTCGGTGGGGGTGTCAACTACAGGAGCTTAACTGCAGGAATGGAAAGTTCCTGGAATCCTGTTTTTCAGAGCCAAGAAAGTTTGAATTTCCCCAGTCCAGAAGGCGCCAAGGAGGTTTGCTTGCCTGCTTGGCAGTAGAAAATTGCATCTGCCCGCCACTGTAGACACTTCCTTGTGATTATTTTTAATAGTTACATTGAGCCCATTAAGACGCATGTACCGGTAATTAAGACGCTTTAAGATGCCTCCATTGGCTTTGCTATTCGACCATACATCTACACACGACTTACGCCGCAACACTACCTGCCCCTGCTCCCCCCAGCTCGTATCTATGACCAGTTCATCAACATCCACGCCTACTTCACGGGCACCCTGTACCCTGGGCAGGACCTCGCCCCGGCCCTCAACTGGTAGGCTGAACCCTTTGGACTGCATCAAAGCGAGGCAGGTGTCTATGCTGGAAGCCTTGGTTTGGGGGCTGGGTAAATCCGTTTAACCTACCTCAAGCCAAGGCATGTCTCAATACTGAACGCGCTGGAGGGCTGACGTGCAGCGTGTGTGTGTCAGCGGTGTCTAGCAAGTTTCAACTTCTCTGCTTGGTAGCCTCTGTATTACATTCTTCTACGCTATATTGTTCCGTCTTACATTATTTTCTATTCTATTTTTCTGTGCTAGATTTTTCCGGACTAAACTCTTCCGGACTAGATTTTGTGCCATCCATCTGAAAGCTGAAATATGAAGTGGAGCGTCTAAAGCCTGCACACTGAACCTCCTGACGCAGGCTGGATGAGCAGGAGGAGTGGGTGCGCAGCCAGGTGGCTCAGCGATCAAAAGAAGAGCCGCAGTTTAACGCAGTGGGCCTCATTCTCGACCAATTTGAAGGCCTGGTTGAGGGCTATCAAGCAAGGGCACGCTTTGAGGACAGCCAACAGAGATCACCGTGGGACGTTGATCCTGGTGGCAACGTTGCGGTTGGCTGGCTAGACCGTGCAGACCTCGCCTTTCTGAATAATAATGGAGGTGAGGGGCTGCTGAAGGATGGAGGTGTGGGGCTGTGAGGGACTGCTCAAGATGCCGACAATGAAGCTGAGCCTGGGCTGTGGGGACTCCTGTTTAAATAGGCTGGCTGATCCCCTGATTGTGGCCATAGTCCACGAGAAGGCACAAGGTTAACCTATAATGGGAAGCTGCCTCCACTCCCTTGACACGCACCCCATGCAGGGTCTATTTGTTGATTATCTGGTACTAGCGTAGGGCACCAGGGTGGATTCCTTTCATGAATCCACGTGCGTTGGCTCAGTTCATTTGCTTGATATTGCCAGGACCAGATTTCAGCTTTGTAAGGTATTCCCTTGGACAGGACCAGGACCAGGACCTGTGTTGCGCCGCTGTAACTACGGCCTGAGTTGCGCCTGTCCTTTCTTCACTGATTGCTGACCACATCTCTGCGGAGAAATCTGGCTCATGCTCCGCAGAGCTGTCTTAATTTGCTTTGCCAGTTTCATGGGATGGGACAACAGTTTTCCTTTTCGCCATGCAATTTTTTCCAAGCTTCTAGTTTTCGCTAAATTTGTCCCCCCTCCCTCCATGTCTGACACCGTCCACTCATTGCAGACCTGTACGACATCTTGGATCACCTAAAGAGCAAAGAGCAACGGCATCAAACTGAACCTACCCTGAATGCAAGCGGAGGGCCTGCAAACGCTAACCCACGAATACATGCGGGTGACGTTGCGTCCGGGCACCTGAGCCCTGGTTCCGTCTTCAACATGATTGCCCTGCAGGGCAGATGCAGTGCTCTCATTAAGGTGAGTCAGGGCCAGCGTTGCGGGATTCCACAATCCACAATTCAGGAGTATGCCAGCCCACTAGGCGCCCGGAGGGCGTAGGGGACTTCAACCTGCTAACCATCTCAGGGCCTCCAACCTAAACAGGGTTCAGCAGCCAGGCTCTGTAGTCCCCGGAGGATGTTCAGCACCAGCTAACCAGATGTGACCCTCTTGTTTACCCCCTCCCTGCCCCTCCAGTGATGTTGATGGCATGAAACGATCGCAAATCATTATAGTAGCATGCGTGCATGATAGCAGTGTGCTTGCATGATAGTAGTGTGCCCTTGTTGGAGGTGGATTCAAGAGATGGTGTTGCATTCCGATCAGCGTGCCATCCATCAATCCTTAAGACAACATGGCTATGATGGGCTGCTGGCCCTCCTGGTCCTGGAATTGGATCCTCGGACACCATCTCTCTGCACGTATGCCTTGGGGCTCTGGTTCCTGATGCCTGGGTGCTGTAGGCCCTGCAACCCTGAAGCCTTGTTGCCCAGCTTCCTGTCCGGAAAGGAGTGTCCCTGATGTTGGTGGTGGTGCGCAGGTCAAGGGCGACCTAAGCGATGTTTTTATTGGACACAGGTCAGTGATGTGGAGTCAGGTGGGTGATATTATTGGACGCTCAGGAGGGTATTGCCCCCGCAGTATGTCAGCATACTGGTTCTTATCAGCTGGATTTTGAACACGAGAGCTTGTTGCACAGTTCATGAAAAGCTGAATACCGATACCAATGCAGGAATACCATCCATCTGGATAGAAGAATACAGGGGACAGCTTTGTCTGCAGTGTGTCTGCCTACCTTTCACCCCCTGTCCTCTCTCCCCTTACCGCGCTCTTGCACCTGCAGCACTTGGGACAGCTACACCAATGCTCTTCGCATCTACAAGCACTACGAGTTCAACCTGAATGATCCGGTGGGAGCGACATCTGCCTTTTCCAGAGAGGAGCGACTGCTGCTTTTATACATGAAATGCTGAGCTATAGACCATCAACCACATACCACAAAACCCAACTACCATTCCCCCCCTCCAGATTCAGGCATTCCTGTGGTACGCACAAACGGGAAATCTGCTAAAACCTGTGTCAGATGCAGTTCACCACCCAGACATGATGCACCCAGGATAAACCCTATGTGTTTTGTTGTGTTGGCGTCCATGCGTGCAACATAATGTCTTTGGGGAGGGCTGGCAATGGCCAGGTAGCCCAACAGGAAGAGCAGACAATGCATCAGTTTAGGGACTGCTGGCTGACTCAGCTCCAGATACGTCCAAGGGAGGGACCCTTTTTGATGTCTGCTCCTCGCTGTGACTTTGGAATTGAAGGGAATTACACCGTAGGTTCGAGCGTAGGTTTACCTTAACCGTATTAATGTCAAACCATATTTTGCATGAAACTTTGTCGAAGAGGCATACTGGACCTGTAAAAACCATGGTTTTGGTCTACCCAGGTCCAGTATGCCTACTTGCGCACCAAGGGCTTCGAAGCTGCTCGATCTATGTACTGCTCTGGTTCCATCTCTTGTGTTGTCCTTGAGCTGCACTGAGGAGTGAGGGACCCCAGAGCTAGCGTTACGCAATTGCAAGGCCCCCTTTCTCTTGCGTTATTTGTCACACAAAAAGTGTGCACCTCCTTCAGAAGTCACGGGGCCAGTTTGGTGATGCCCGTTGAAAGACTTCTCTCGGACCTCATGCTTTTCTCCGCCCCATTTGTAATGTGCTGCTGCATTCTCCTGCAGGCTGTGGTGTTGCGCAAGATTAGCTTCTCCTCATACCCAGGCGAGCTGTTCAGTGATGATGACTTGTACATCACGGATACAGGTCTCGTGGTGAGCAGTGTCTTTTTCACGACGCAACCCATGGTGGGACTTGGACACATTGAACAGCAAGCAATTGTTTGGAAAATAAGAATGCGTGGAGCCCACTAGTGGTTACCGGACCACCTTCGATGGGCCGTGCTGCAGCCACCCATGGGCCGATTGACACCAAACCTGAACTGGCCTCCGGCCGGAGGACCGAGCAGCAGGGCTGGCCGAGCCAGGGGCTGGTGGCCGTAGGCCAAAGTATAGCTGAAATTTAGCTGAAAGTGATGCGGTAACCACTGCAAAAAATACTAGTGGTGAGCACGGACATTGTCATTGATGGGGGCTGCCTATCAGGACTGATAAGACAGGCTGAATGCTGGGAGACCAGGGGCTCATAGAAAAGGGGGCTGCGTATCAATACCAGGGGCTTGTAGGTGAAATGCTGATAATGTTAAGCTTAAGGACTGACTATCGTTTTAAAGCTTGTCCATGTTTTATTTGATAAATTAGAAACAAGCTGCTTTCCCGTCAGAGAGGTCTGTGGCATCAAAGGGGGGACATGGCATTTGCATGGCAGACAGGCAGCGGTGCCTGCTTCAGTACTGCTTGGTCGGGGATATAAGATTTATGACATAGAAGAGAGAAGCAAGGTATGTCGTCCGACATGGCTACCAAGCAAGATTTCTTGGCAGGGCGTCTGCTGCTTTTACCACGTAGGCGTGTAGTGCTGCAGCCTCGTGGCCATCTTCCTCCGCCAATGATACCAAAGTACCAAACAGGCACTGATTGTCCCCTTGAACCAGGTAGTGGAGACCACAAACCACGTCTTTCGGATGAGTCTGCTGGACAGCTTGTCGCCAAAATCGCTGCCTAGCTGGCACCGCGTGCGGTCGGCCTTCATGCTGGCGAGAAAGGGAGAGGACTGGGTGCGGCTGTTCAGCAACCACAACAGCGGCACGTATAACAACCAGTACATGGTGCTGGATCTCAACCGTTTCGTGCCTAGGCAACAGCTCATGAGCGGCTTCCTTTACGTGGTGGAGCAGGTACTCAGATGCAATTCAAAAACGGACATGGGGTTGTGAGTTGTGACTTGGGAGTGGATAAAGGGGCCACTTGATTATGGCCGAAGAGGCAGGGCAAGATAATGCCAAGGTTTTGGCGGTCTATCAGCTAAGCTATATTACCAGTTCTTCCCGTCGTGTGGTAAGCGCAGGAGTTTGTGATGTTTGTTTTAAATCCAGCAGAGCGTCAGATTTAATGCACGGGTGCTAGCGAACGGGGTCGAACCCTAAATAGACTAGGACAGGCAGGAAGACAAACCAGTGTCTCCCCTGGGCCCCCTGCCAGCAAAGAGCCACACTGTGGCCTAGATATGCCCCCAATGAAGTGTTTGGTGTCCCTGGGTGACACTAGGCTACTTTGGACAGAGAACCTGGAACTTCCGCACCTCGATAGACTTGTGCCACTACTCCCAGTATTTCCTTCACATGATGACCAGTGAAGATTAGCGGACTACTTGGGCAGTCTATGGGCACGCTGCGTGCGCTGGGCTGAGGCATGGTGTGGAGTGTGTAAGACGTCGGGCTTCTGATGTTGAACGAGGTTAAAGGTATGCCATCTTCGGGCGTGAGAGTTATTGGAATGAGGGAACAAGCAGCTTTGAACCCAGGCCTCATCTACGTCGTTCCCTTGTCCTCAAACAGGACATGAGCGAATGGCACTCTTTGAGTCCCATGCTGATATTTTCCTGATTTGCTATCAAGTAAGTCGAAGTGATCCGGGAGACATCATCATAGAAGACATTGGTATCGCACATCAGGCTTCGTATGCAGTGCCATGGCTCGCTGTCTCACTCTCAAAGCTGAAGTGGTGCCCCCTGGTCCCTTCCAGATCCCGGAGCAGATCATGGCCCTGGATGCAACGCAGGCTGTGAGCCTTGCGTACTGGCCCAGCTTCAATGTGCCGTATTTTGAGGTGAGACAAAAACGAACGTCAGAAACAGATAAACCAATATTACGGTACTACCAGTAGACTGAACCAAGAATGAGGGAATCTGAACCTGGAAGATCCTACGGTATAAGGAAGGAAATAAGCCCTGTATATACCGGTACCCTTTTTTTGTTCTGGCGGCTACTTGTTTGCTACCTGCCAGTCGTCCTGCTTGTCTGCTGTTCGATCGCAGGAGCTGCTTGCCTGTTCAGTTGGGCTTAGAAGCCTCCCGATGTCCCTGTATGGTCTGCTTCCATCTTATATCCCTATGCTCGTCTGCATGTTGCCTCGAGCTGCGTTAGCTGAAGCCAAAATACCGGCCAGCATCCCTGCTCATCCGCAAGCATGCCTTGTCGCCCTGCAGGCGATCTACAATGCGACAGGCTATCCAGAGCTCATTCAGGAGATGGAGACCGAGGACCCTGAAAAGTACAGTCTGCCCATCCAGTGAGTGATGGCTGGCAGATACAGGCTTGGGAAGATGACCAGCTTGGGTGGGACTAGCTTGAGTGGGACTGTCTTGGGTGGGACTAGCTTGGGTGGCACCAGCTTGGGTGTGACCAGCTTGGGTGGGACTGTCTTGGGTGGGACTGTCTTGGGTGGCACCAGCTTGGGTGTGACCAGCTTGGGTGTGACCAGCTTGGGTGGGACCGGCTTGGGTGGGACCAGCTTGGGTGGGACCAGCTTGGGTGGGACCAGCTTGGGTGGGACCAGCTTGGGTGGGACCAGCTTGGGTGGGACCAGCTTGGGTGGGACCAGCTTGGGTGGGACCAGCTTGGGTGGGACCAGCTTGGGTGGGACCAGCTTGCTTGGGTGGGACCAGCTTGCTTGGGTGGGACCAGCCTGGGTGGGACCAGCTTGGGTGGGACCAGCTTGGGAACATGATTAGCTTGGGTGGGACTGTCTTGGTGGGAGGGGGAGATTAATCGTCGATATGGGAAGCTGGGGATGTGGTCCGTAGGTGTGAGGGGATCTTATCATGCCTGTTTCTTGCTTGCTTCTGTTTTTGCTCAATGTAAATCTGATGTGGATTTGGGCTCATGGGGATTCGTGGCGCCTGGTGGGCATTCAGATTCCAGATATCAGAGGGCTACACAATGACCTCTACAAACCCGTGCTCCGTTGACAGCCTTTTGTAGTATGAGGCTGCAGGTTGCATGTGTGGGATCATACGGCATGAAACAATTTCCTCTGCATGTGCCGAATCATACCGCATGCAATTATTTCATTTGACCCCCCATCATGCTCCTGATTTCTTTTAGGTGGCTCAAGTACCAGGTCTGTCCACGTGCGGAAATCTTTCGCCGGGATCAGGTGTGTCGGTGCAGCAGCATTATTATGGGCCTTGAATTTCCCGGAGAGAACGTCGCAACAACTGTTAAAATCCCATGAGCTATTGAATTGCCCGGAGAGAATGTCGCAACAACTGTTACCATCCTATGAGCTATTGATGTCCCTGTGCTCACCTCCCCTGGTCCAGAAGTGTTAGGGGTGGTGAGGACGAGACAACTGATGTAGTGCCACGAGTGATATGTGTGGGAAGCACTCTCAGATTTTATACATGGCTGTTCAGCGCTTGCTTAGATCAGAGCCAGATACTTATCTAATGTGTCCCTCGTCAGCTTCAGTGAAGCTGGAACAAAGGTGCCTTGCCTTGCTCTATTCTCCCCTGCGTTTTGATCTTTGCTTCTTTCACCCTGCTTTTCGGACCTTTGTTTTTACAGGGCAAGGTGCAGTCTCTCCAGGACATGAAGGCGATGATGCGCTACAATGACTGGCAGCGGGATACGGTGAGGGTCAGCCCTGAGGGCCAGAGACAAAAGGACCACCGCGCAAAAATATTAGGCCTGGGAGCTAGTCATTCCCATGGGCATTGTGCACAAGGTGTTAAAGCGATGCCCAATTTTAAGCTGAGCCTTCATGATCTGGTTGTTTCAAATGGGACTCCTTGCATGGTATGGTTATTTCAAGCTCCTTCGATCTCTGAGTCCGTGATCTGAGAGGAGAGATATGAATACCTTGCCGTGTGCCTGTGTACCGCTGCTGTGGGGTCTTATAGCTGGGGGGGGGCTGAGAGGAGGATGCATGCATTATCTGAGCGGGCATGGCTAAATATATTAATGACACTGGAGTTTATGCATGGTCTGGATGTCTCTGCTTGTATAGGATGGCTCTCCAAGCTACTTCCACCTAATTCTGTGGCTAGACCTTCGATCAGAGCTGCCGGTTTCTCTCCCATCGGCTGGATCATCAAACAGACCTGCTGTTTTCTCTCTGAGGCTGGACCACCGACAAGCGCTGCCGTTTCCTCACTCTTGCTTGCAGTACAACGCACAGAGGAATCCCACATTTGCTGTGTGTGGCCGCGGTGACCTGCAGAGTGGGGGGGCCCTGGATGACCATGCATTACCCAAGGGCTGCTTTGACAGCAAGGTGGGGGCCCTCACAGATTCGGGATCCAGGGAACTCTCATGGACAATACCGCTCACACAGTCATTCGTCATTTCACTCCTGAGGTTTGTTATATATAGAACGTAGAGTCAGGGGTTCAACCTTTGACCCTAAGCCTGCAAGGCACATAATGACATCGCACAGCTCTCACCAGCAAGGCCAGGCTCCCCACTGTCAATTCTTTCACCTTAGTTGTCGCCCCTCCTGCTCTGTGTTTATGTACGTGCACACCATACTAATATCCTACCTTAGGCTGGCCATCCTACCTTAGGCTGGCCAAGTGAGACCAATCGTTGACCATCAGGCTGGTGGCCCAAACAGCCTGGTTAGACGCCTTTGTAGCTCAATGCTTTATCTTTGAGCTTCGGCTATTGGACCGGGACGAAATACATGTTTAAAAAATACGCTGTATAGCTGCATACAAAGTTTCCATGGCCAGAGGGCCCGGTCAACTGGACGGGCAGAGGAAAGGATATGGGGTAGCTCCTCCTATTACTGAAGGATTCCAATTTCCCTTTACAGGCAACAACCAGAACTGTAGGTTGAGCCTAGAGGGAATCCCTCGATGCACAACCTGTGGTCCTGCTGACCGCAGACAGGGTTGTTGCTGCATTGTAGCGGGGCCGCCCTGAAATAAACACTGCTGCTGCTACTCAACCCATGATGCCCCTGCTGACGCCTTGATTCAGGTGACCAGTTACTCCCTGGCTCGCAATATGGAGGCAGAGGTTGTCAACGGCCCGGCCATCACAGCCGACAAGACACCCTTCGCTTGGAGGGGGAGATGGGATGACCCTGCATATGTCCACCGTGGACACCCTACTGAATTCGACTTTTCGTTCGAGCTCATGTCACCGAGTGAATTTCCATTGCCTGACCATCAAAGCAGGGGCCAGATTTCCACCCCGGTCTACCAGTCACAGTAGTAGTCAGGACTTCATTGCATGTAAGGTTATGCAAAATGCACCCTGCAGACAGATGTGTCAAAGACTGGCCCATCCTGTGCAAGCATTGCCACGCAGCAGGACGCAAAAAATAAGGCTACCGGTATGTCACTTTGTCCAATGGGAAGAGTAATTACCACGTGTCATGGTGGTCATAGGCCTTGGTTCTATTTACGGCTATGTGGGGGGACACCTTGTAATGGTGGGTCCGACCTGGTATGGGCAGGCATAGATAGGCATGGGCCGGGATGGGTGAGAGGCTCTGGCTTTTGTTAAGGACGCGGTAAAACTTTGTTGAGGGCTAATTTGCTGTTTTTTTGCCTCCCTGGCTTTTTTCCTTTTTGTCTCTCTCTTGCTTTCAAAGGCGGGGATCCTTCGGTTTTCCGTTTTCTGGAGGAGTGTTCTTTCTTTGCCCCTTGTGCTCCTCTCTGTCTTTCCTCTAGCCTTTAGTACCATATGAATGCCTCCGAGTTCAGCTCTGGTGATGGTGTTCGTTTCGCATCTTCCCCCAGGGTTTACTGTATGGGTGGAGCCATCGACAGTGAAGTAAATGGCAGCCCCAAGCATGTTGGCACCGCCAGCAACTTGAACACAAGTGCCATCTGTTTAGTAGGCAGGAAGCAGTGGCCAAGAAAGTTGATAGATAGAAGGGTAGAGGAAACAGAGGTCATCAGGAAGGGCAGGGGATAAAGTGGCTGGGGCAAGAGGGAGAGGTGTAGGCTGGAGAGTGTGTGAGTGCAATCGGGATGCGACAGAGAAGCCAGCATTTATGTGGCCCTTCATCATGCCCACACACCTTCCGACCCCGCCTTCACCAATGCTCCCACCCTTATTATCTTCACTGACACTCTTTGCAGCTTCCACCTCATACAGAAAGCTGTCTTCTACCCACATGATCTCATTGAGGACAAGTATGCACCGCTCCTCCTGGCTGGCCATCCGCCACCTTCCCGGGCGCACGCTGGCCTACCTACGCTCGTTCAAAAGGTAAATCACATATTGTTATTTTCGGCAATGAACTTGCTGACATTGAGGCAACACGAGTCTTGGATTCACCCACCACTTGTGCATTTAACTTGTCCCACATCAACAACCAGTACAGTACATGGCTTCCCTCCCAGCTTGGCCATGTCTAACCCCAGACGATACTCAGGCAGATACCAAGGACACCCCTCGGTTCACTTTGGATCTGACCTCCTTAATCAAGGCACATCTTCACTCTTCTTGCCCACACATCACGGATGGTGATTCCACCTTCTCTTGGGCTACCTACACCCGCATCATGGCAGAAAATACCGCCTCTTTACCCTTGCCACTTTAGTTCCCTTGAAGCCTTGCATTCTCCAAATGCGAGCCAACATCCTGTGGACAGCTAATCGAGCCCTTCTCTTCCGTATTCCCTAAAAAACAACAGTCCTCTCGTGTACCGATGGCTTCTGCCCCATCTGTTCGCCACCTCCTACTGGCCCACCTGATGTTACATCTGACACTCAGGGGCACATATTTCAATATTTGGTAGATGCAGGGTCCAGAGGTATAACGTCATTGACATAATTGGTAGATGCAGGCATCACCGTGTGCAGGCCTCCTATATTTCCCGCCACAACAAAGCTCTTTGCCTCATCCAACGTTCCTGCCACAGAGGCACCAACAGTGCATGGTAGCACGATACGGCATGCTCCGGCGCAATTCGGCACTGGTTCAGCCGGATTGTACTAGCGAAGTGCCACGATACGGCGCGATAGGCACAGGTTCAGCCGGATTGTACTACTAAGCAAGAGTGGTATGTTCACAATTATGGATGCCACCCCAGCTAGATCTCTCCCCCTTTGTGTCTACGACACACGCATCCCACAATGGATGTTTCCTGCTGTCACCCCTGTCACCCTCTGCCGCCTTCGCCCGGACCTCCTCTTGGTTGAAGGCCTTACCATTGCTGACCTCCACACTCCAAAGGTATCCTCCCGCCCGGCTTACCAACCCTGCCTTCCTTCTTGACCTTCAGCGCCGTTGTACTATCCACATTATTGAACTTGGTTTTACTTCCAACCTTCAATTCTGCCTTTCCCACAGATCCACACAACTTGCACAATTGGTACATTTCCTGCCCGCCGCTGGATGGACCCTCTCTACCCCCACCATGGAACCTCTTCCTACCACTACTTCTCCACTACCTCTTCCATCTCCGATACAACCCTCACCTGCTGACCCCCTCTTCCTGTATCCCTTCGTGCATTTAGTCATCATTGGCTGCTCTGGCATCTCCTATAAAGACATCATGCAAATTTTCCTGTTCTTGGCATTCCACTCCTCCATTTTCCTCCTCTGCTTAAGCAACTATCCCTTCACACTATCCAGACTGCATTTTCCATCCACCGTCTGCGACGTTATTTTGAAAATAGTCTCCCCCTGGTTCTTACTGCATTACTACTGACCCACTAGCCCGGGTTTGGTAAAGTAGGCTGGGGAAACGCTGCGTTGAAAAGTAGTGGAAACCTGGCTGGGGAAAGCTAATCTGCAGTGGACGCTTGGATAACTCCATACCTTTCCACACATGCTTTGAAAACTCAGGCTATCAGGCACGCACCATTTCACGACATTTTGCTTGGCGCACACGCGTCACAGTCAGTGCATGGATACCTGGTTCCTGTCGAAATTTGTTAGGGTACTTAAATGCCAAGTATCATGCGAGCGCAGCGCTGTGGCGGGACGAGACTGGCGGTTGTGTGATGGAAGGTGTGACGTCGAGAGCTAAAGCATCGCTGCATTACGTCGCTGCGTTTCTTTTGATTGCTTCATCGCCTCGCCTAATCCCCAATAGTAGCATGGAACAACACCGGAATAAGACACATACAGACCACATCTGCACTGCATGGGCAATGCCATGTTGCATGGCAAGCAATAATGTCTTGCATGGCAAATACGAAATATCACATGTGAGGAATCTGTGGTTCAGGTGGATTGTGCATACTCATGGGCATGTAATAAAATTGATCACTGTTTCCTGAAGACCTCAGCTGCCCTATCTCCCCAGCTGGCCCATCATCCAAGGACATATATGTCAACCCCTTTATGGCTGTAACCCCCCCCCCAATCACCCCCGTTAACCCTCTGTTGTTTTGTGCATGGCCTTAAGTTCAGCATGTATACACCCCCCTAGTCTATTTGTTCCTAGAAGCATATTCCTGATGCACTCGTAGCTCACCTCCCTCAGCAGGCAGCAATGGGGAGCGTCTTGTTGAATCACCTTGGTGGCTTCAAATCTGTTGTTCTCACAGTTTACCCATAGCCCTGACATTTTGAGCATGGCTGCATGTCCATGTTATGTTCCTTAACAATGTTGCCAGGACCAAATTAGTGTCCTGGAAGTGAGGAGGCTGCAGCAGCCCACCCCCCTCAGTAGGCAGCCATGGGGTCTGTTTTCCTCAACCATTTTGGTGGCTTCAAATCTGCTACGGATCACGGTTACCAAGCAAGCGAGAAGGCACAACTGGACAGATGCTCGTGTGATGATGATCTCACGACTCTTGGTGAGGGAAACAAGAAAGCAGGTGGCGTACCTTGTCCTGCCTTTTGTTGAGAGCCCCCACATTGTGAGAGTACAATGTCTGTGTCTGCCGGAGTAATCTTTGAACAGTCCAAGAAACGTACCAAACGTATTTCAGCTCATTAAGACAGTCTCAGGCTTGTAGCTGCGTGCTTGTGTGAAGCATGTAGGCTACTGGCACTATCTAGTTTTAATGGACATGGCCAATACCGCATGGCTATGCACTTTTAGTGTGACCTTCACGGTACCAGGCTACCGGCCACGCACACTGACTGACGTCTATCTGCGAAGGTGGGACTGGCCGACTGGCGCATAGGACACTGAAGCTGTCCACGCTAGACATACATTCGAAAATGGACGGCGCATGACTTATTTTCCGAACGAGCCCTAAGCAAGCGAGCCCCATATGCCCACATGGAGTGAGATTCGTGACCTGGGATGTAGACAAAGCGGAATTTGAAATCAAAGTGCTACGATGTAACAGTTTTTTGTATGCCAAGGATATCCATTTGAGACGGGATGTGCGCCCAGCAGGCCAGGATGACACGTTTAGTGTGACCGACACGTACCATAGGAAGGGCTGATTGCTTGCGCCGGGCACAAATGTCTATAGCAGCTAGCATAAAATACCATGCATGCTTGTTGTTAGCTGCTCATCACTTACGGTACTCTATCACAAATCTCAAAAGTTGTCCGCAAGAAGCTGCTCCCTAGCTTCTCACCTGATGACCTTCTGAAGTACGTTACCAGACGTTTCGAACATCTTCCAGACACTTCCAGAGAGGGTTCCAGAAACTGGCCACGCCGGTACCGGTATGTTCGAAATTGTATATAAGCGAGGCAATTATTTACTGCCCACAATCCCACAGAGGTGAACTTGCTGCTCTGTTGCACCAGTCTCGCACTCGTCTGTCTGCACTCCTAACCGAGCTCTTAACGGCTATTTTCGAACATCATCATCGAAAGCAAACAACACAACCGCACAGTACGTCTTGACCAGCAAATGGATCTGTTCGCGCCGGACTACCCCCATGAGGACTACTTCAGAGACCCATACGGCGACGTGTTTCTCCGCTACCGTTACCCCGAAAACCTGTCCGCCGTGCCATTCCCCGTTGGCTACCGCCAGTCCCCAGACCCACACTGTCATCGGCGTTTCGCTCCATATGCCTATCAGCAGGATAGCCTGTTCGACCCTTCGATAGAGGCTGCGTTACCCCTTCCCAAGAGGTCCAAGGAGAGCGCCTACCGAGCAGCCCAGCTGGAGGCGATGCATATGGCACAGCTGCGCCAAGTCCACCTGCAAGACGAAGAGGTCCGGCAGCAGCAGCAGAGAATGTGGCTCCTGCGGGATGGCTCTGCACGCTCGTCACAGCCCATGATGGGTGTTCCAGCGCTGGATATGCAACCTAGCAGGCCTCGCGCCCAGTTTCGCCCCCCCCCAACGCCCACCATCTCCCCCCATGCCACACTACCTCAGTGGCTTGATCCATTCTGGGCCGCCACATCTGAGCGCCTGCCACCTGGACGAGAGCACTACCTGACCAGGTCCAGGGCGCAACACAGCCCTCCGCTGGAGCAACAGCCTTACAAGTGTGGCATGGACAACGACCCTTTCTCCAGAATCGAGCCTTCGGCTGTTCCTCAGGAGCGACAGCCGCTTCAACAGGATATCTGGCTGCAGCTCAAGAAACTGTTGGATACGCTCCATCCCAAAAGCTACAACGCTGCTGACTCACCGGTGGGGAAGCAGCTTTCGGATGTCCAGACAAAGCAGCCCCCAGTGTCCCAGCCCCATACTACAGGGCCGCAGCTCATTCCTGCCATTGCTCAGCCGAATGAAGCAGCAGCACAGGAGGCGCACCTGATCAACAAGGCAACACAGGCGGCAGCAACCCAGGGCAGTGAGGGGACGGCTCTGGGCAATCAAGCTGCCCCCAGAGTTTACCGAGCCATGACTAAGAGCCAAGCGGCGCGTACCGTGCAACGCTGGTGGCGAGGCTGGTGCGTGTGGGGGCAGCAGCGACAAGCTCTAGAGGCTCTCCTCAAAGCATCTGCGCTGCAGAGGCAGACAGAGGCAGCTCTTGCGCAGTACCTGGAAGACAGCCCCAGCCTCAACCAGACACAGGTGCGCATTTCACCCTGCTGTTGTCTCAAAATAAATACGGTCTGATTCGGTGTGTATTGTTCTGGCTACGAGGTTCTGCGGTCTTCATAGGCCAGATTGGGAAGAAACCTGGCCCGGTCTATTGCCAGAAGCCTACTTAAAAAGGCTGGTCATGTCTGGGGCCTCCTGTCAGAGGTTGGTGTGTAGCTGAAGTGTAGCTGAGGCACAAACAAGAGAATACTGGTGTACCTGTCCTAGACCCCCAGCACATGCAAAACTGCACAAGTTGGTTGTGTGCACTGGACCAGCTTAGGCAGGCCACAGAGAAGTCACCAATGGACCTATTGGGCTGGTGGCCCCAGCAGCGGTGTTGCGCCTCCCTCTCCCCCTCTCCGGTAGCAGGCTTTGACGTAGCTCAATTTTAGTCTAAGCACGCTGGATTATTCACAGTCCAAGACTACTGATATCGATTTTTATATCGTATGATGACATAGTTTGCCGAACAGGAAGCCCCACAATTATGTAAACCACATACGGTACACATGCTGGATACAAAAGACTATCAACCCAACCACCCTACCCTAACCAGTCCACCCCCACTGCTCTACCCCCCCGCTCCCTTCACAACTGAAAATTTACATGCTCTCTCTTGATGCTGCAGTACCTGCATACCTCGGAGGCCGCCATGAAAGTCATCCTGATGCTTGACGTTGTCGTCTGTGGCAGTCCTGAGCTCAAGGCTGTCAAGAAGCGGCTCACGGTCAGGGCCCTATCCCTTCAGGACAGAGTTCAGACGCTCTATGAAGCGGCGAAGCGGGCATCAGCGCCTGAGGCAGGAGAGGAGAGTTCGGTTGTGGCGTCAGCGCCTGAGGCAGGAGAGGAGAGCTCGATTCTTGCAGCAGCACCTGCAGCGGATGCTGAGGTTCACAGCTCAGCTGCGGCATCAGCCACGGAGCAGGTTGTGGACTCGGCTGAAAGTAGTGAACGTCCTGCGAATAAAGCCGCAGAGGTCATTGAGGAGCCAATTGTGAGGGTTGTTTTGCAAGTCCGCACTTGAGATGCTTAATAGGGATGTACAGAGAGATTTCAACATGTGATCAACGAAGATCTGCAGTGACAAGACTCTGCCTCCATGCACCTTAAGTGTACATGACTACTGGAATGGATGCATGAAGTCACATCACAGAACACTTCTGTATAGAAATAGGGTTGATGTGAGGTTTGCGGACATAGACGCCAACAACTTGCCTAGGTACTGGCTGAAATACTTGATACTAGTTCAACAATTGGCTGTAAAATAATGAAAAAATAAACATGTTATCCGCTTATGTGGGATGACTGGCCAGAACTGTCGCACACTCACTCCATAAATTACCAGAGAGAAAGCGGTAATCAAGGTAAACAATTGTGGGTCGAAGAGGACAACTAAGTTCTGCTCAGTGATGAAAATATTTCACAACTGGGGAAAAAAGTACATGTCCAGACTGTCTTAATGCCAAATTGAGAAGAAAGAATCCCGGAATATGTCCAAACTGTTACGCCATCATCATTCCTGACAATCGTAAGTCTACACCTCAATCACTTCTTTTATCAGCCATATATCAACGACCATATCAGCCAAAGCGGTAGCATGAGCAGCTACCCATGTCTCAGCCCCCATCTTTATTCTGAAACGTAAAGGTCGCTAACATAAGTGGATGTGAAGGCGCTGTTTTAGACAACTTGACGCGCCATGTTTCAGGCTCACGACTTTTGTGTCATATATGTCAATGACGTTACACCTCTGGGCCCTGCTCAAAAAAGGCTCGGCCGCGTGGGCGCCTAACTTAAGTGATGATACGTTGGTGTCATATGTGTGCGACTTGAAGATGCTGCTGTACGGGGTAATGTTGCCTGCAGCTTGAAATCCTCTATCCCCCGGACTTACCGTTCTATACAATTTCGTTTAAAAAACCTGAGAAACCTGGGTAAATAAGCAATCCTGCCCGCCGTGCTCGTCCAATTTTTAGATGCTGAGCCTTAAGACCACATGCATGTGAGATAGCCATTTCTGAAGTTCTATGACCTATGGCACTCATGCAAACAATGCGTGAGAGCGAGCCACAATTTGGTATGCCATGCAGATCTGCATGACTACCACTGTCGTCATGCCAGGTGAGGGATCATGCACATACACATTATATAAACATGAAATCGCAGGTTAACTCGATCAGAAATGTACTAGATATCTAACGTTCCCATGCAACGCTCTCTATGAAGGTAAGCTGAGAAGGTATCACGCGGCGATGAAATATGAGCTGATGCGAGGAGCAATGACCGATGACGCTGATATTACATCCGCTGATACGTAAGCCTGGCCTTGACAGGACGCACGGTTTGGCTAGTCCTACTGTCAAAGATCCACAAGCAGTGCGAAGATCAATAGTAGGTGGTCGGTTGCTCCAGCTGTGACGACCTGGCCTTAACATGATGTAAGAAAATGATTTAAGCTTTTACGTGGCAACATTATTGAACCTCCAACCCCAAGGGAGTGATTTCTGCACACGGGAAACTGTCCGGAAATAAACGATTCCAACGTCCCCAATCCAAGTAACCTGGAGCTCGAGTGTCAGCACACGATTCTATCATTGTTGCTGTTTTCAGTTCAGCAACCTCCAGCTGCTAAAGCTTCGAAATCTCCCCCTCCTGCTCCCCCTGTTCGAAAATATATAGCATGAAAACCCTTAACCTCCATTCCTTGGCGGACAAATCCTCCAGGGCGCATGAGCTCTCCCTTTTCTTTATACCAGGGCAACATGTCCCACAGGAAGGCAAGTGCCTGCCGTATCTTCCTACGGTATACAACTCCTTTTGCGCCTTGCCATACAAAGCTCATCTTGCGCCATGCCAGACAATGCCTTTTTTTTTTGCATCCACACTCACTAGGTGTCCCCCACAAATTCAATTTGGAGCAGGTTTCACATGTCACTAGCTGCAGACCTGAGAACTATCCAAAGCTTGCTGCCCCCAGTGGATGTCCTGCGTCCCTGCTCTCAAAGTTCAGGAGACGGCCCAGGAAAATGAGCGAAGCAACAGTTGCCGTCCTCAAGAAGACCATCAGCATCCACCTGCAGCCAGCAGCAACAGCAGCAGAAGGAGCAGCAGCCCCTGGGGACAAGGTTCCAACCGAGGAGGCGGCCAGCACCAGCAACCCCCGACAAGCTAACTTCGGTGACAACGAGATGTTTGGGCCTGCCAGCCCAGTAGAGCTCGCAAGGGAGCCTGACGGTCAATCGGGCAGATTCTTATCCCCCCTGTGCTCAGGCCTGCGTGACTCGAGTGTCTATAGGACATCAGTGGCTGACAGCCTGGCCAGCTCCTGCAGCTACCACAGGGCAACATCGGTCAGCGTCCGCTCGTGTGCGTCTTCTCATGACGACGATGGACAATCTGACGCGGCGTACATTTTCGACAGCTCAAGGGGTCACTCCATCCGCGGGTCTGGTCGGTCGAACCACGTGAACAGATGCAACCTGACCAAGCTGGGCGCCGGCAGTGGGAGCATGAGAGACCTCATGGCCGGCCTGAGGACCCGCCAGAGGGGTGCATTGTCGTGGAACTCGCGCCCCTCCCGGAATTTATCTTTTGCACCTAGCAAAGTGCGGTCGCGCTCGCCTTGCCTTGAAGCAGGCGACGCAAGCGGCCCGAGAGATGAGGAACAGGAGTTTGACCAGCAGTTGGCACAGCAGGACGTTTCTGCCAGGCGCAGGCACCAGCAGTTTTTTAGCGCAGCTAGGTAGCATCCTGCGATGGTGGGGTCGAGAGCAGGGCTGCAGTGGCGGGCGCGTCCCAGTCTGTGTTTCAGCTTGACTAGTTGACTCGGAATCAGGCTTCAGCCCTCCCATTCTCCGTTCAGTCCTCCGAGACTCCGAAGGAGCCTTCCATAATGCTGCATGCTCTGGGTTCCAACCCAGAGCTCCGGGGGAACCAGTATGAGGCGGCAGGCCAAGAGCAGCATCAGTGTTCAGACCGGTCCAGGGCGTATCCTCTGTCGTAGTCAGAGAGTCTGCTCCATTAAGATGTCGAAGTTGTGTTATCTGGATCACTGGGCGGCAGCAGTAGGTGACGGGCCGATGACATCGATTTGAACAGCCATGCCTCAGGTCTTGCCGAGAGGCGGGCGGTCCTAGAATGCGGGGGAAGGCAGAGATTCTCACCTGTCAGGGAATGGTTCGTGGCAGCAGGGACTTGCTTGTTCCTCGCAGAATATCTGTTTGAGTATTAGTCAAGGATAGGCCGGAAGATGCATGTGATATTCAAAAAAAAAAACGTGCTGTCTGCATGCTATTCAGTTCAGCTCTGTTTGCAAGATTATCAATGAGTTTCAAGTTGTGATTCCATGTCAACTGCTTGTGCATGCCCCGTCCATTCCTTGGAGTTTCACACTTGCGAGCATGTTGGAAACCTGCCATGTGGCCACAAGTTTCTTCTTGTTTCATTATAAGCTACCGTAAAAAAAGAATTACCAATATTGTGACCAGCAGGTGTTAAGGAAGGCTGGGGGAGAAGACATATCCCCCCCCGCATCTGTTAATATCAATCTACGTGTTGCGAAGTTATCCATACCCATATTCACAATTTTAATGAGCTGTTTGAATAGGCTGTACCCTTTGTGTGTCTTTCAGGTTAAATTGGTTGTGTTTCGGCTTGAAATATTATATCTTTGCTTACAGGTAGTACCAATATGAATGTATGATGCATTGCAACCCACAATATTTTTGCCGGAAGCTGCAAGACCCGGGCAGACGGTGTGATATTTTAAACGCTTACGAATTATACGATTTGCTTTCAATTGCTTGCAAAGACTTATCAACACCTTATGGTAAAAGCATATACAAAATATGTCCATTTATGTCCCTTGTATCCTTACCCACTCATCCTATTTTTACTTTCGTCCCTAAATGTTCATTTATCCTTATTCTTTTGCATTATCCTTATCTGCGTCATAGACGTGGTGAATGCTCGCCTTCAAATTAGCTGGTATGCATGGCTGGGCTATCAGGCAACTGAGGCATAAATTTTTTACGAGCTCGAGAAATAATATTGCTCTCCGATGTACCGTATGGCCCTCTTGACGATAGCTCGGGATTCCGTGATTTAGTCTTGGGATTTAGGGGTGTTCAGTTGATTATTTCCCCATACATCTCTATGAACGACTTTCTGTAACCTACCGTCTTGTGCTTCAAGCCTCAATGCTAGTCCTTGTTTGTTTAGCTTGAATGATGAGATTTTCCCATGGTGATTTATTACAGGACGTTATCTATGATGCATGTGTCTCTGGGTATCTAAAAGATACCGCATACAAATATATTAAGCGCCTGAACAAATAACGCTTGGTGGGCGCTTTGGCTGTGAAGTAACATGACAACACGTTATAGCTCAGGTTTTCAGCGTAAAGAAGATATGTTAAACTTGTTATGCCCTGCCAGGCCGTTGCACGTCAAATTTGCAAAGGGTGCCAAAGCCCAAATGGATGGAGAGCTATCACCCGGACTCGTCCTTGAGGTACACCTAATCAAGGAGGAAGTGCAGGCTGGCCCCTTTACCGTACCACCATTCTCCGATGAGACCCACGTGCCGATCTAGTTGTTTGTTAAGTTAGTACCAATGTGAACTTCTCCGTCCCCGCTGTCCAGCAACTTCCTGGAATTCGGAAGTCCAGCAATGAACTTCATTATTAGCTGTTGATTTACGCACCCGCATCAGAAATCCAGAAATTGCCTAAATACTATGAAGGCGGGTAAATTGCCCATACTGACGACTTGGCAACCAATGCCTGCAGGTCATCAACTGTGATCCATGCATCGCCGTAGATGAACCATTGGAATCGTGACTCATCTCGGGCCACCTCACTGGGCAAAGCAGCAATTATGCACATATATCTCTGGTCAGGAAGCCACAAGTATTTATTAGAATGGCCTTGCCAGCAGAAAATATCTTGAAGGCAGAGTAGGCAATGTGGTGGGAACTGGGAAGCATACCGGTACTTCCCTGTAAATCTTCTACCACCCACTATTGTGTGACCCCCTCCCCAACTTTGCCCCCCTAATCTACCCCCATCTTTTCCCCCCGAGGGCAAAAACACATGTATGACCAGATTTGGAATGCTCTCGTTAAGCTCCGCAACTTTGGGATGATGGGTATTGGGTACCGTAGAACCATAGGGCCTTCGCTAAAAATTAACTTATCATTGGCCGGCGCGGACATGGCTGTACGCTAGTAATAATTCAAAAATCGCCGCTGCGCGGAGTTGAAGTCAGGTTTTCGTCGTAATTGCCGCGCGGAGTGTCATTCTCTGGTCAGGATCAGGGGATCCTGGTCAGGATGTTTGTTATAACACCCGTTATATCTGCTCAGCCGTGTTAAATTAAATTAACTGTAAATATTTCGTCGCAGCGCGACCGTTTGTTTCATTTGTTTTTGCTGCGCGACGCAAAAAACTCAAACATATAACGGGTTTGACTCTGCTATGAATTAGTTATTTCTAGGGTTACGCGGATTACGTGCGCGATAGAATAATATAATTAACAAAAGGGGTGCGCGGACGGTCAGTCAAGGACCAAAACAACTATGATTTATGGTGAGCGGAGTAGTTTTTTCCGTGCCTACCATCAAAACATTGGCGGGCTAGCGCGCGACTGATTGATTCAACATCCATAACTGATCGGTTCACTAATTGTTGCAAACAACTCTTAAAATTTTCAGCTACGTGTATACTGAGTAGGATAGTTTTTGCCTGCGCGACGAATTTGGTATATTAGTTCTCAAAAGGGGTGCGCGGACCCTATCCGGATTTACGGTACATTTTTTGCAGCGCGGACCCGAGGGGGGGGGCAAAAAAAGGTTAACACCCCATCCTAAAAAATTGTCAAACGACCCCTGGCTCCCCCCCCCCGCCTCCGGAACATAGTAAAACCTTAATTTCGCAGTCAGAAATCAGAATTGAAGGAAGGGAGCGGGGTCGATTTCAGTCAGCTCGTCCGTGCGCTTCTAATGGTGTCGATAAATATAGATGGTTCACAAATGTCAAGCGGTGAAACTAACAAACAAACCATTGCTCTAGCTACGACCTGCCAGCTACCTATCCTCGCTAGAGACCACGAGGCTCCAGACACGAGAGAACTCACGCATGAGTGGCATCAAACTAGCATCTAACTTGAGCGTTGCGTGCTGATGTGCTGCTTCAGAAGCCTGGTCTTTTGCTTCTTGGGGAGCTCCTTGCCCCCCCCCCCTTAAACTCCTCAGCGCTGATGGCATATCTTGTCACATCTGCCTCCGTCAGCTCCTGACCAGGGTGGGCTGACTCCATGTGATCTAGGAAGTGATAATTCCAGACATAAGGGCGGATGGTAACCGCGATGCTCCTGCAGATGGTGCAAGCCTCTGGTCTATTGGTGCAAGGATTGTGGGCATAACCCCTTTCAGCCGCCGTATATGACATCTTGTACTTCAGGGGGCAGCGGGACTCGACTGCTAGCGTGCCGCTAGTAGAGCGTCTGCCCAAGTCCGTTTTGCACAGGCCTGATGTCCTGTCATCACACACATGGCCACAGAAGCCGCATGCCTCAGCACCTCTTGGCTCCAAGCTACAGACTGCCCCTGTTGGCGCAGCAAGATGTGCGCTCCGACGTGCAACCGCATAGCTGATAGCTTGATCACCTTCCCGCAGCCATGCACCTTGCACACCGTCGGCGCATCTCCAGCTACTGGTGGTCCATATTCTTTCTGAAGATTTAAGACCTTCAAACAATGCTTACAACAGGTTGTCATTGCTTAATTCATAGCACCTACAAATGCAGCTACACTGTGTGAGTCCAGAATGGATGTACGCACAATGGTTCCGGTCCATGACATGCAAGTGGTTCCGGTCCATGACACCCCCCCATGCCATAATTGCATGCCAAGAGGGGTCTGGTATTAGGTGTGGGATGTTTTATGATGGATTACTGTAGCAAATGACAATAGGAATGCAACGGTGTAGCTATCGTCTCAATCTAATGTTTTTAAAAAAAGATAATAAATTTTCCAAACGTTTTTTTTTGTTACCCCCCTCCCCCCCCCCCTACCCTTTGACCCTCCATATCTCCCAGCCCCCTAGGCCAAAAACAATTTTAAGACCAGATATGGAAAGCTCTTGTCAAGCTCTACGACTTTCGAGGATGGGGTGTTACTTTTTTTTGCCCCCCCTCGCGCGGACCTGTCATACGGTACATAGTTTTATTTTCTCCGCCCCCCCTCGGAGGGAAAAGGTAACAAAGGGAGGAACACAAAGAAGAAATTAGATATCTCAACCCCCCAAAAAGGAAAGGCAACTTGAAGGGTCGCCTACCCTTCACAGTCAAGGCATGAACAAGGAGAAAATAAAGAGAGGAAAACGCAATATAGCCATAGAGGGCAAAATGGAAAAGACCCCTTCCCCCCCAAAGGAAGGAAAAGGATACCAAGTTCTCAGCTCCCCAAGAATTTAGCGCTGGATGATGGGCCCAAAGGTGTTATATATATATTTTTATTAACAATCAGCAGTCCCCAAATTGTGCCAGCCAGCTTACTGACAGCCATCCCAAAAGTGCTGGCGCTAGTCAATGACGTTACACCTCTGGATCACGATAAAAATGCTCGACCACGTTGGCGCCACACTGTCGGGTCGGGGGGATTTAAACTTATGGCCAGAGGAGAAAGGAAAGAAACGTACAGAAAGGGAGAAGGAAAAGATCACCCCATAAAAGGAAAAGGTGCTGGCGCTAGTGAATGCATCCTACGAGCAGGCGCAGTCAGATAAGACCGACCGCCAGCGGTCAGCACAGAGCAACTATCACCACACTGTGACATGGAACAATTGACCTACAGCCGCGCAGTGCCATACAGTGCACCCTCTGGTGAAGGGCGTGAGGACATGGTATGCATGTGTCAATGACATGACAACTCTGGGCCCTGCTCAAAAAGGCTCAGCCGCGCAGGCAACCAACCATCCCGTTGGGAGAAAAGAAACGGACTTGAGGGAGGAGGGAAAATGGAAAGAAGGAGAAAAACAAAAAGGAGAAAAAAATACCCCCCGGCCCACCAAATAAGGAAAAGGCAGCCCAAAGTATCCTCGCCCCTCTCAAGCCTTCAACAAGAAAGCAAGAAAATAACAAATAAGGGGGCAGAAAACATTTTCTCCAAGAGGGCAAAGAAACACAACAAACTAGGCCTCAACAATTTCTACCAAGTCCTCAACAAGAGTCAGAGCCGCCCACCCAAGCCTGCTACGGTACAACTGTTGAAAGTCTGTGGCGCCATCCGGGGGGCCTGTCCAACCTCTCTCCCTAAGCCTCTCCTTCACGCTAGGGCAATGGAAGCAGACATGCAGCGCATCCACCACATGCTCACCATCTCTCCTTGCCCAACACAGCTGGCAGCGGCGTATCTCACGTTGTTGACCGCTCCGCCGCCCTCTCGTGTCAGCCGTGCTAACCTCACCGAGGCGCAGCCGTAAGTTCGTGCATAAGCGCACGCCCTATTGTTGGTGCGGCTCCTAGCTTGCGCCAACACGGCGCCCGCCGTAGACTGGAAACAAGCGCGGTAGGCGGCCGCAGACCTGTGCTCGGTGTCGGGGTCCCTGGGGTCTCCTCTGCCAGTTGCCTGAAGCTGCACCTGCTTATAGGCTGCATCCCCTAGGTGTAGCACCTCTGGGACGGGGAGCGGCTGCATGTCAGAGACTGCCTCACAAAGTTTGGGGACAGCTGCTCCACGCTCCAACTCCTTCAACGCCTCCATCAGCTCACCGCACCATGTGCGCCCTCCGATGTTCTGTCGAAGCGCGAGCTGCATGTCGGACGCCATGCCTGCTGCCATGAGTGGGCTGTCTTGCTGCGCTGCAGTTGCCACCGCTGCGTTGTAGAAGTGGAGCAAGTGCTGCCACCAGTCTCGTTGTAACGGCTGGATCTGCAGCTCCCTCACGACCCTCCAGTTGGCAGCGGAGGCAGGCAGCCCCGCAGCATGGCGCAAATGCTGAAGTAGGCTGGACTGCATCCTGCTCCGGAGGCAGTGTTCTGGCCGGAGGTGACCGGTGGCCCACATCACATCTCCGTAATTCGCCGCAGGCCTTGCATAGACAGCCGCTAGCCGGATGTGTGTAGACAGATTATGCCTCAAACGCACCCTGGCGGCCATGCGGCGAACACGATGCAACGCGGCAGCCAAAGGCGCCTCTCTGCCTTGAATCGCCTTTCTCATGCTGCCGCTTTCGTGCTGAATGATGCCCTAGAATTCGAATTCTTGGACACGCTTCAACACTGTCCTATTTTAGCCGTACACGCAGACATGGCTGGCTGTCAGCGTTGCGCTGCTAAGCGGCTGCCAAACCACATAATCTCGGTCGTGTTGACGTTGACCTTGAGCTGTTTGACCGTCGCGTATTTATGCAGGGCGTCTAGCATGCGCAGCAGCCCTGCCGGGCTGCTGGCTAGCAGGGGGAGATCATCCGCATACAAGAGGCACCCGAGTCGCCGCCCTGCCCCCAGCGCAATGCCCTCTGGCAGGCATTGGGCTGCAAATCCTGCGATCGTGTCTGGCAGGTCGCTGATATAGAGGCTGAAGAGAGGAGGGGGCTGAGAGGGCAGCCCAGCTTGATACCGCGGGTGCAAGGCACAGGGCCAGTGCTTTTAGGGCCAACTGTGAGCGTGTAGACGGCACCATTATATAGCGCTTGCATGTCATTGACAGCGCGCAATATGCCTACGCCTGAAGGCATGTGAAGGAGCTCTCACAGATGCCACCAGAGCTGCTCTTGGGGCACACCATCATAGGCCTTGGTGAAGTCCACAAAGGCCACATGCAGCTTGTCACGGCTTCCGGCTGCCCGCTGTGCATGGATTGCATGCTTCAAGAGGAAAGCAGCCTGAAGTGTGCTACGGCCCTGCTGAAATCCAAGCTGCTCAGGAGGGATGTGCACGTGCAAGCGCGCCCACTGATCAGTGACGGTGGTGAGCATGCTAGCATACAGCCGGTATAACACGCTGGTGATGGCAATGGGCCGGAAGTTACTGGAGCAAGGAGGTTGCCATGGGGCGCAGGCATGTGAAGGATGTGCTACTCGCCAGCAGCACCAACATCCATGAGAAATAGTTGGGGGCAGAGACCCCAGATAGAGCCAGGCTTGCAGCTTTCGTCCTGGGCAGGAGTGGATGGGATGCTGTAGCTTTTCAACGAATACCTATAGTTTATCTACAGTGTCTTCAGTGCGTAGTGATACTTCCAGTTCACTGCTACCTCGTGACAATACATGCTTCAGCCTTATTATGCTAACCCTTTTCAACACTGACAGGTTCGGCACCTACACAATTGTGCCTTCATCACATGAACAGTATATAGAATGCACCTTCTGTGCTTCTTTCCATATTTCCTCTGAACTCTTTAGTTAGGCGCCCTCGCGGCCGAGCCTAACTTGAGCAGGGCCCAGAGGTGTAACGTCATTGACTTGCTTTCGTGGACGCAGTAGAAGGCATTGTTGAGGGCAATTTCCTGTAGGGGCTCGGGTGTGGGACTTGTTTGTCTTCGCGACCACTCCTTTTGGTCATTTTGTGTCCCCTCTTCCTCTTCATTCTTTGTTTCTCCCTTATGACTGTTGGGCGCCCAAGCTGCCAAGCCTTTCGTTCGTGGCCTAGAGGTGTAATGGCCGACGTGAATAGTATATAGATGCACCCATTCAATCGATTTTTATACTCGATTCCAGACGACATCGTGGCTTCATACGTTAACTGTGCTATGTGCCAAAGAAGGAGACTGGACTGGCGTCAGCACTGAACAAACAAGGAGAGACGGAACTTGTGTCAGGCGTTACAGGACAATTGATTTAGCTGGTTTTTAAGATGTTTATCTTCTAAAACCACCTACTTTCCACCATTATTGCATGACGACTGTTCGAGCTGTTTTCAAGTTGCAGGGCTAGATCCGAAGCACAACAATGACAACTCAATTTATTTCACTACTTGCTTAACAAATCTTTTACAGCAGTACAAAAAGACAAACTCAGTCAAATATTTGTTGAGTGGGAATAAAATTCCCAGTCTGCCTTGTCCATGCTATGTGAGCATGCTTGTGCAGCAAACAAATGCTAGATAATCTATGTGACATCCAGGAATTGCATGTGCGGGCGCTAAGGTGCACCACTTTGCAAGCATACTTCAGTACCATACATACTCTTCAACATGTTCTCCATTTGACCTTCCTATGCTACATATTTTGTGACCTTGGACAGCTGGCCTGCGCCTCGCAAGTCCTTGATCCACAGGCAGTCTACTGGCCAAGCGCGCTAGTGCTGACAACGAGTGTCACACCAACTCCCAGCAGCACAACGACCAGGCCTGCCCAGGCGATGAGGCCCTTCGTTCCCAACTTGTAGGTGTCACCGCTGTCAGACCACTGATCAGGGGTGAAGATAGGCGAGTACCCGTCGACGTTGGCACCATACTTGTCCTCGAACCTGTACACTCCATATCCCTGTGGGCGGGCAGATCAAGGAAGATCTCGGGTAAGGGCCTGTCCGACGCGGCATTAGGTGACTGACACAATTTTACTAGGTCTAGCTCACCTTGCCCTTGCGTCCCTGGGGATCAACCCAGTTCTTGTCCTTCATGAAACGAGATCGGCCCTTGAGGTTCTGCTGAACAGTAGGGTCCTCAATCGACTCGAGGCCAGCCTAAATGAAAAGGGGTAAGGGTTGGACACGGTCCGATTCCTAGGACGGGCGCTTCAAAGTAAAGCTTCTTACCTTCTTGATGTCAATCTTGCCGCTGTTTGCCACAGGCTTGCACACATTCTGGCGCGAAGGCCTACGGAGGCCATTTGTGAATATTACGGTCACAGGCTTCGATATCAAGAGAACGCGAGGTGGTACAGAGAAAGGGTGACGAGGACAGGCGACGGGAACTGAGCAGCACCGTGTCCACATACCTGGAGGGCAGGGACAGGCGGGAGGCGATAGACTTCTGTGCGATGGCGGCCATTTTCGATGCAGGTGTAGTGAAGAAGTTTAGAGACAAGTCTTGCAATGGGCAAAATCTGCGAATCGTCACGTTATGTCATGATGTACGGTAGGGTTTGGGTTCGCCACACACGTCTCAAAATCAAGATTGCTTGTTTCAGGCCTCGCATGCCACCCTCGAACGTAGACAATCGCATGCCGACCTCCCGTGTAGATTCTTGGTACGTGGGACGAAACAGTCACTACAGTTACTATCCATCTTGATGTACCTTACGATGTTGTAATCGGGGACAGGGGCAATTTGTATCCCGCCTGTTCTCCGGTGCATCGTAGCGTATTTTTACGCAGAAGATCACCTCAGTGTTGAGCTCGGCGGGGCGGACACAATTGTGTAACGCGTGCCAAGAATGACAGCCGCGGTCGTGCCACCGTAACGACCTGCTATCAACAGCAGGTTGTTGATTTGAACGCCTGCCCTGATGTCATCCCCGTCCTTGGTAACCACCCTTCAAAAGCTGGCAAGCCACAGTTGCGGTTGCCTCGTCGGTCTTTCGAACCCGGTATTTCTCACTGGACAAGTCAGCTATGACCACCGGCTATGACTGGATATCCCTAGCTAAAGCTCGGTCTACAGCTAATTACCGTTGCCATGCAAAGGGCGAGTAGTCGTGTACCGTACAGACCGGTCGACCCTGCCCGTCAACCCCTGCTGCTATCAAAGTACGGGGACCCGTCCTGGAAGTCTTTCTGGCGCACCGCATTCCATTCTGGTGGTAGATCAGTAGGTGGACAGAGTGACTCTGTCCATGATGCTTGATATGAGCGCCCTATTTGTGCACTGCATGCATCTGTGTCATAAAAATGCGCATGGGGCCTAGCACAAGGTATTTGGCCCAATTCTAGCTCTACCTAGGATAAAACCCGCCCATTCTTAGGCACCCCAAGCCTACTTCCACCTTGCTTTCAATACTGCTCAACATGGATCACTGAGCTCTGGTCCATCTATCATGCATTGAACCACATGTAGCATGCAATATTCCTCAGCTGTCAACACCTCTCTGCCTACTGCTGTTTCGACCTTGGCTCTGTCGACTTGGCTTGTCAGTGACGGCTATGCCTTGCTGTCACGCATACGGCAATAACCTTGAAGCATGGCTGCCAACAATAGTAAATCTGTGCCGGTATGCACTGATACTCAGATCTTTCTTTTAAAAAGAAAGAAATGTGCATCAGTGTGCCTAGGACCATCAAATGGTGCATGGGGCACGCGATAAGGTGTGCATGAGGTACGCAATAAAATGATGCATGGGGCGCGCGATAAGGTGTGCAACATAGAAATCGCTCACTTACAGAAGTTTCACACACGGTACTCATCTCAATGATTTTTCAACACAGTTCACACTTAGTAAACACTTTACTCACTTAGGTTGCGCATCACACAGTGCCTCACATAATTCACACTTTTTAAAAACACTGAAACACACTGAAGTGTCGCTAACGCACCACACAGTTTTTACACAGACTAATACAATTTTACTTAGATCTTCTTGTTTCCTTCTTAATTTTCCTAGGAGGCGTCCAATCGAACTCTTTTGCACCCACGTCATGCTCTATGGCTGGGGCTATTTTTCTGCACTATGGGGTTCATTCCCAAGCTACTGCTCGGTGGTTGTGTGTTGGTTGCTTGCCCAGGGGGGTCACTGGTTTTCCCTCGCTGTCCTAGCGTATTTAGTGCCTGTACCGGTTTACGGGCACAAGTCCCATGCATCAAATGTGATGCCCCGTTGGACTGCAAAAACTTTCACAGAACTTCACATGAGGCCTGTGTTCTAAAACTGCATGGCAAGCTGGAAACATGGCATTGTAATGCACCTGGTGATACTCAAGCGAGGGCAACACAGAATGGCTGGCTTGCGCCTCTAGCAACGTGATGTGCCCTGTCCTGACCCTCTCAGGGGTGACTAAAATGAATGAGCATCCAGTCCTTCAAGGGCATCCATTGCAGGGATCACTCCCTGGACCTCGACGGCTAGTGACAGGGCCAGTTCCAGCCGCCCTATCAATGTGTGCATGCATGGCCTTTCAGCGGTTGATTCGGCGAACATGGCCAGTTGGCCACCACAGCCCACGTCAGCATGCAGTTGAATTCGCATAAGCCTCTGGGCTATCTGAAGCAATCTAAAAGAAACAAAATACATTATGTTATAAGCATACGAGTCCTTTTCTTGGACAGGAGGAAGGTAAGCCCTGAAACCCCTATCTCTGACACCCTTGGGTGAGGTTCCTGAGTTCTTATGGAAATGACTTATACTAGGACACTGACTAGACCCTACTGATGCACCCACGCCATGATTTTAGTGGGACCTGTCTCTGGTGGTCAGGGGGTCATCCCACGGGACCGCTTTCGTTGTTTGGTAGCTTGCGAAAATCTTTGCGGGATACTAGGGCCATGCAGTATGGATCTTCTGCTATCACCTGAAGTAGTTTGCAATGAAAACTCCATTGCACCCAGAGAGATTGCACCTTCTTGGTGCCCTCTGGTCTGTTTCCCAGCCCTGGCCTCAATCTCTGCCAGGGCTCAGCAGCTCAGGCGGAACCATCAGACAGTGGCAGCACCTCCTTGGCTTCGTCCTTTACAGCCGGTGACTAGTGTCTTCAGTGTGTATGTCTCTTGGCTACTTTGAGCTGAACTTGGTGGCGGCTGTGGAGCTAAGTGAGGGTTTGTTGGGGTTGGAAATTCCCCCAGTCGTGCAGATGTCGGGGTCCGAGCCTGGAGATAAAAATGCTTCGCCCGGGTCATAAGGTTTGGATTTCTTATGCCGCATTAGTTCAGACCTGCTAGGAGCAGGAAGGATTGCAGGCAGCGCATGCGATCCTTCATGACCTGATGCACCCTAATTATAAACATGATTACCGGCAACCCAGCGAACAGCACACTGCCACACCATGCAACAAAGTAAAACACCCTGATACCATAGTACAGTATCCCACCATGATCTTGTAGACCAGATGGAATCTGAGTCACGGCGTAGTACAGCCAATCAGGTGGTTTTACGCAACTTCTCCTGACATGACATCTGCCCACTACTGCTGCTGCCTGCAGGTGCAGGACTGCTGGCAAGGCACATTTCATTAGATGGAAGATAAAGTTGTTTTTAGTCATTTGATGCACCCTTTGATAAAAACAATCAGGGCACATAGCTCATTTTGTAATCCAAGCCAGGTGCCAAATATCTTCTGGAGTGCTATAGCTTGCTTGGCATGCCCCCAATGACATATGCTGATATACAGGCACCAAAGGCCCAGAAGCTAGGCTTTCTTCATTTCTACTAAGAGGCTACCAGAGGCCAATCTTGGCCTATCGTTACTGGAGCATCTCTTCAGGTATGTACTCTTCATATCATGCCGCCATCGTGATCATAATTTCGTGAATCTCATCTCAGTATCTTGCCCTTCATGTTGCACAAAAATTGTATTCATCCAGCAGACGATACCTTATTCATACTATCTCACATACTGGTACAGAGCAATCCAGACTTCCCCACACTTGGTTTAGAGGTGCATGTCTGGAGCTTTCCAGACGGAAACCATTATTAAGTGCCTACGCTATGACACCGCTTGTCCTTGCTTTGCAGTCACTGCCCAAGCGGATCATCACAAAGGAGATATCCTCTAGCAGCTGCATGGCCAAGGCACCTACGCTGAGTGCGCAGCCAATAACAGCCCCTGAGGGGATAAGGGAACCTGCCTGCCAGAGGGGGCATCGGACGGCTGCCCCTCGATTCAGGAACGGGACCATCAGTGGTCTCGTTCCTGGCAGGTACGTCATCTGAATTTGATGAGGGACCTGGTTTCTGGGAAATAAAGATCTGCAACTTTCTTGAAATCATCCGCATCTTAAAAGTAGAGGTTAGTGCTGCATCAATTTCTGGCATTTAAATTTGGGGCATTTGAGGATGGAACATCTCCTCAGCAAGTAGACCACCGGTACTCAAATGGACTATGTGAACCTCAGCTTCAGTGAAGACACCATGCCAAGGCAACAGTCTCCCTGTTTCTCCAGACCCACGAATCCGCAATTAACGAAAAACACAAATGTCCACGGCGTTCCTTGTATTGTTGTCTTGATTGTGAACATCTTCTGACGCAGGGGTGCACTGAGGTGCTGAATATGCGGCGGTTAAGCAGCTCCAAGTCAACGTTAGCAAGACAGAGATATTGGAGTTTGGCAGCCGCTTAGCTGTGCAGCGCCGGCAATCAGCCCATCCTTGCGTGTATGGCCCCGATAGGATAGTACTGAAGCGTGTCCAGGATTTCAAGTTCTTGGGCATCATTCAGCACGAGAGGGACAGCATGAGGAAGGCCGTGCAAGGTAGAGAGGCGCCTTTAGCTGCCGTGTTGCACCGTGTCCGCCGCATGGCCGCCAAGGTACTCCTCAGGCATCACCTGCCTACACGCATCTGGTTGGCGTCTGTCTATGCAGCGCCTGCGGCCAACTACGGTGATGTGGTGTGGGCCACTGATCACCTCAGGCTGCGGCATTGCCTCAACAATAGGATGCAGTCCAGATGCCTCCAGCATCTGCGCCAGGCTGCCGGGCAACCTGCGTCCGCTGCCAGCTGGGGGGTCATGAGGGAGGATCCAGCCGTTACAGCGAGGTTGGTGGTAGCATGTACTTCGCTTCTACAACCCAGCGGTAACAGCAGCAGCACAGCAAGACAGTCCACTCATGGCGGCAGCCGTGGCGGCCGACATGCAGCTCAATGTCAGGCAGGGCACTGGAGGGCGCTATTGGTGTAGTGATATGCTAGGTGTCTTGGAGGAGCTGGAGCTGGGATCAGCCGTCCCCCAACTGCGTCAGACAGCGACTGACCTGCAGTCGCTACCTGTCACAGAGGTGCTAGCGTTAGTTGATGCAGCATACTAGCGGGCGCAGCTGGATGCAGCTGGCAGAGGGGACCCTAGAGATCCTGCCACTAAACACAGGTCTGCGGCCGCCTACCGTGCCTGGTTCCAGCCTACGGCGGCGGCCGTCCTTGCGCAGGCCAGGTGCCCCACCAGCCGAAGAGTGTGCTCGTGTGCGCACAAACTGAAGGCTGCGGCTCGGCGCCGTCAACTCGGCTGACACTAGAGGACGGCGCAGCGGTCAACAGCGTGGCAGACGGTGCTGCCAACGATGTTGGGGTAGGGGAGACGGCGAGCATGTGAAGGATGCATTGCATGCTTGCTTTCAATGCCCCAGCGTGCAGGATCAACTTAGGGAGCAGGGATGGGCAGTCGTCCGAACGGTGCCAGAAACTTCTTCGATTTGTACCGGGGCAAGCTTGGGTTGGATGCCCTGACTTTTGTGGAAGACGTGGCAGGTATCGGTGGCATAGACATTTTCAGAGACTGGAACTTCCCTTTCCTTTCCAGCCCTTCCTTTGCCTTTCCTTTCCAGTCAAGACTTGTTACTCGTTTTCCTTTTTGTCTGCCCTTTTTACCTAGGCGCTCACGTGGCCGAGCCTTTTTTTGAGTAGGGCCCAGCGGTGAAACGTCATTGACTTAGGCGCCTCTCAAATGGTTGCATGACAGTCAGCGCAGGCGAGGTGCAGCTCTGCTGTCTTCTGCACCGTCTCGGCGCACTCATAAACCTTCGGCACGCAATTTCCCAATCTATCTTCGTCATAAATTTGCACCCCAAGTGTCAGAAGCTCCACCGCACTGCCACTCTCAAACTTGCCCACAGTGCCGGCCGGGAGCAGCCGCCATGCCACGACAGTGCCAGCCTGTCGTGCTGTATCCCAACCAGGGCTGCAGCAACTTATCCACCTGGGTCAGCTGCCAAGCAGGGCCCATAATACAGATGCAGAGCCTCTGCTGGGCAAAGACCCAGTGGATCCTCGTCCTGACCCTGGTGACGCAGCATGCTCTGCTCCTGGCCTTGGTCAGGGCCATCACCAGCCAGGGACGACAGTGTGGGAGGCACAGCAGATCAAGAGGCGCTTCCTACAAGAGGCTGGAGAAGGGCGGACGGGCAAGCAGACACCGACACTCAAGGCAGCACCGAGCATTCAGCGACAGTGGCGCCTTTTTGCACTGAGCTATGCAGCGCTGTCCTACACCACTTCAGGATTTTTGAGCGGTAACCTAGGGCCATGTATAGCCCATGTTGTTTGATGTGAGACAGAGCATCATAGTTGATGCATGGGACAGGTGTCTGTAACCCGGTCCGAACACTAAAAAACTAGCAGCCCCCTTGGGCTTCATACAAAGCAGTCAAAAACGAGTACACTCTCGTTTGGCGTCCAGTCATGCCACGAAGGGGATGAGACGCAGGCCAGTGACATTGCAAGATTCATAAAATGACCTGAACTGACGAATGCTGTAACCTCTATGGCTCCTGCTCGGGTTGCCCAGCCTGTTTGTGGACAGCCTTCATCATGGCCTCCTGCATCCGTTTTTTCGCGTGTTCAGCTGCGCTTGAAGCCTGAGGCTGCCCCCCTGAGGCATCTGTGCTGACAGTGCTCTCAACAGGAGGGGCTGCTTTGGTGGCCTGGAAGATAGTGCCTGCAATGGGCAGATGCGTGCCAGCCTTAGCATGTGGCATTGTGGCACCATCAGCAGGAGAAGGAAGCACCATATCATGGTTGCGCGCAACTCTTCACCCAGTCCATTCAGTCCCAGTAGGGAAGACTTCCAGTCTCCAGTTAATGTTAAAATATAGGAGGGACAAAAATTTCACATTCCATTAGGCAGCCCAAGTCTGTCTGTCGGATCCCATCATCACATCACCTTCCTTCCCCCGTCCTCACCTGCTAGCTTCAGTGCTGCTGCCCTGAGCTTGAGCTCCGCCTTCGGCACCCCTTCCTCTTCCAGAACCTTGGAGCACACCTTGGCCAGCGTCTGCTTGATGTCCATCACGTTCGCAGCCCACATGGCGTCCAGCATGACCGGCAGGGTCTCCTCCACCATCCGCTGCCTGCGCCGCAATTTCAAGCAGACGGTACATTCAGGGACAACGGCTCAACAAAATACCGGGAAATACCTGATTTAACACAAAAGGAACACAAGCAGATATACTTTGGCGACTCATCATCAGACTCCCTGCAACCCAGAAGATCAAGCATGTACACGGCTTTAGCCAAACAAAAGCAGGGAGGATGCTTATCGATTCCCCGGTTACCCTGCAATGGTCAGGGCGTTTCAACTACAATTCAGGTACATCACGGCCTTTAATAAAGGGGGATGAGAGGCGAATGCAGTGAGCCCTGCGGATGTCACTACCACACGTAGGCCCATCAAGGTAATGGCTCAAGGTAAAGGCTCAAGGTGAAGGCCCCATCAGTGGAAGCCCAATAACCTGCAAAAGGTGATCTTGAGCACGTTAGTCACACTGGCAACTAATGACGCTGACTCAAGCAACATGCAAGTAGACTAAACGTACTGCAGTTAGTGTGGCAGCTCTAGCAAAATTTACACCCCGGGTGACTGACCATAACATCCTTGAGGCGCACAGAACCGACAACAGCTCAGCGCCACGTACTGATCTGCCGTTTCCTCAGGCACCATTCCTAACATTCCCTGTGGACAACTTACTTTTCTGCCATTTCCTCAGGCGTTAGATTCTCTCCTCCATCGTCCTCATCCTTGGCCGCCTCCTCCGATGCTCTCGGCTTATCCGCCTGCCCCGCAGCAGCGCTTGTGCTCGTGCCTGCAGCTGCACCTTCTCCAGAGGGCGTGCCGTCAGTCTGCTGCTGCAGCTGTGCAGCAGCCCCCATTTGGCCCATTGCTTTCATGAGTGCAGCCTCTGCAACCTTCTTGTCACGCTCCTTTTGCCACGTCTCGATCTTCTGTTGGGCCTGATACACCTTCAGCGCTGCACCGGCGGCACTGAACTGAGACCTACGCAGCAGGCAGGCGCAGAAGCCTCAGACTCTGTACTTCCCGGCTCAGTCTCGGGGCCAAGAGGCGCATGGGCCGAAAAGAAGCTTCCAACCACGCGGGTGGCCACTGAGTCTAGTTTCAAGCCAGCACATCTCTTGGCTGAAAGACATGCTCAAGGTGACGGGCTCTGTTTCAGAAAGAGTTTTTAAAGTGATGACAAGGATACAGCTCATTGATCTAACAGCCCGCCTCATCACAGCCACTATCATCTTGCATACAGGATAAGAGCGGCCTTCATCTAAAGGTTTTACGTATAATTTTGTATCAAACTACCAGTTCAGTTAGCACCCAAATCATGAGCAGCAGTCCCTCATGCATTTAGCTGCTGTTGCTTTGTTTTTTTTGCTATTTCAGATGTTGTTGCTGCTGGTGTTGAGTGATTCGGAGAACAATCATCCGTCTCATAAGACAGGTATAGACTCTTCCTACGTGCATCCGTGTTTCTTTTTTACGTCTCAGCTACTCGTCAGCTACACTTGGGACCCCCGTCCAGAGGCCCCAAATGTGGCCAGCCACATTCCTTGGGCCGCCAGCCATAGGCCGGCCCAGGTTTGGTCACAATCGGGCCATTGGCGGCCAACTAATGCTGGCCTTGTAGCAGAACAAATGCACACTGCCCAGCATGCACCTCTTGCATTCGCACTCACTTGACGTTCCCACTGGAGGCCTTGAACCTGGCGCCAATTGCACTGAAGAAATTGGCGAGCTCAATGTCCGCCTGCTGCTCGTAAACCTCTCCAATGGTGTGCAGCAGGGTGTCCCCATACGACGTGTCCACCAGCTTGCAGGCCTCCTCAGTTATCGCGGCCTGTAGGAAAGGCGAGGAGGGGCAACAGCCTAGGGTACAGCACCAGACGTCGCAGGGGCGGGGGGGACAGGGTCTAGGGTTTATGACTCCGGGCTACATCCAGCAGTGCTGGTCAGGTGTGAAGCCCCAGGTACACCCGCATGCCTGAGGCATTACTCCCCAAAGATATACACGTTCGTCTGGGGCAGACCCCTCACAGATATATACCAACCTCTTGGGCAGACCCCTCACAGATATATACCAACCTCTGGGGCAGACCCCCCACAGATATATACCAACCTCTTGGGCAGACCCCTCACAGATATATACCAACCTCTTGGGCAGACCCCTCACAGATATATACCAACCTCTTGGGCAGACCCCTCACAGATATATACCAACCTCTTGGGCAGACCCCCCACAGATATATACCAACCTCTTGGGCAGACCCCTCACAGATATATACCAACCTCTGGGGCAGACCCCTCACAGATATATACCAACCTCTTGGGCAGACCCCCCACAGATATATACCAACCTCTTGGGCAGCCCCCTCACAGATATATACCAACCTCTTGGGCAGACCCCTCACAGATATATACCAACCTCTTGGGCAGACCCCTCACAGATATATACCAACCTCTTGGGCAGACCCCTCACAGATATATACCAACCTCTTGGGCAGCCCCCCCACAGATATATACCAACCTCTGGGGCAGACCCCCCACAGATATATACCAACCTCTTGGGCAGACCCCTCACAGATATATACCAACCTCTTGGGCAGCCCCCCCACAGATATATACCAACCTCTGGGGCAGACCCCCCACAGATATATACCAACCTCTTGGGCAGACCCCTCACAGATATATACCAACCTCTTGGGCAGACCCCTCACAGATATATACCAACCTCTTGGGCAGACCCCTCACAGATATATACCAACCTCTTGGGCAGACCCCTCACAGATATATACCAACCTCTTGGGCAGACCCCTCACAGATATATACCAACCTCTTGGGCAGACCCCTCACAGATATATACCAACCTCTTGGGCAGACCCCCCACAGATATATACCAACCTCTTGGGCAGACCCCTCACAGATATATACCAACCTCTTGGGCAGACCCCTCACAGATATATACCAACCTCTTGGGCAGACCCCTCACAGATATATACCAACCTCTTGGGCAGACCCCTCACAGATATATACCAACCTCTTGGGCAGACCCCTCACAGATATATACCAACCTCTTGGGCAGACCCCTCACAGATATATACCAACCTCTTGGGCAGACCCCTCACAGATATATACCAACCTCTTGGGCAGACCCCCCACAGATATATACCAACCTCTTGGGCAGACCCCTCACAGATATATACCAACCTCTTGGGCAGACCCCTCACATATATATACCAACCTCTTGGGCAGACCCCTCACAGATATATACCAACCTCTTGGGCAGACCCCCCACAGATATATACCAACCTCTTGGGCAGACCCCTCACAGATATATACCAACCTCTTGGGCAGACCCCTCACATATATATACCAACCTCTTGGGCAGACCCCCCACAGATATATACCAACCTCTTGGGCAGACCCCTCACAGATATATACCAACCTCTTGGGCAGACCCCCCACAGATATATACCAACCTCTTGGGCAGACCCCTCACAGATATATACCAACCTCTTGGGCAGACCCCTCACAGATATATACCAACCTCTTGGGCAGACCCCCCACAGATATATACCAACCTCTTGGGCAGACCCCTCACAGATATATACCAACCTCTTGGGCAGACCCCTCACAGATATATACCAACCTCTTGGGCAGACCCCTCACAGATATATACCAACCTCTTGGGCAGACCCCTCACAGATATATACCAACCTCTTGGGCAGACCCCTCACAGATATATACCAACCTCTTGGGCAGACCCCTCACAGATATATACCAACCTCTTGGGCAGACCCCTCACAGATATATACCAACCTCTTGGGCAGACCCCTCACAGATATATACCAACCTCTTGGGCAGACCCCTCACAGATATATACCAACCTCTTGGGCAGCCCCCTCACAGATATATACCAACCTCTTGGGCAGCCCCCTCACAGATATATACCAACCTCTTGGGCAGACCCCTCACAGATATATACCAACCTCTTGGGCAGACCCCTCACAGATATATACCAACCTCTTGGGCAGACCCCTCACAGATATATACCAACCTCTTGGGCAGACCCCTCACAGATATATACCAACCTCTTGGGCAGACCCCTCACAGATATATACCAACCTCTTGGGCAGACCCCTCACAGATATATACCAACCTCTTGGGCAGACCCCCCACAGATATATACCAACCTCTTGGGCAGACCCCTCACAGATATATACCAACCTCTTGGGCAGACCCCTCACAGATATATACCAACCTCTTGGGCAGACCCCTCACAGATATATACCAACCTCTTGGGCAGACCCCTCACAGATATATACCAACCTCTGGGGCAGACCCCTCACAGATATATACCAACCTCTTGGGCAGACCCCTCACAGATATATACCAACCTCTTGGGCAGACCCCTCACAGATATATACCAACCTCTTGGGCAGACCCCTCACAGATATATACCAACCTCTTGGGCAGACCCCTCACAGATATATACCAACCTCTTGGGCAGACCCCTCACAGATATATACCAACCTCTTGGGCAGACCCCTCACAGATATATACCAACCTCTTGGGCAGACCCCTCACAGATATATACCAACCTCTGGGGCAGACCCCTCACAGATATATACCAACCTCTTGGGCAGACCCCTCACAGATATATACCAACCTCTTGGGCAGACCCCTCACAGATATATACCAACCTCTTGGGCAGACCCCTCACAGATATATACCAACCTCTTGGGCAGACCCCTCACAGATATATACCAACCTCTTGGGCAGACCCCCCACAGATATATACCAACCTCTTGGGCAGACCCCTCACAGATATATACCAACCTCTTGGGCATAACCCCCACAGATTGACACGTATGTCTGGTGCAAAGCTCCCAAAGGCTTGAACCTGCATGACTCAGCATTCCTCCTGCCTGTTGCGACCCGGGCCTGCCCTCTCACCGCGAATCCAGCTTCGTCACCCTTGACATATCGGGAGAGCATTTCCCTCAAGTTGCTGGCCAGCTTCTCCACGCGGATGAACTGCATGCGCTTCATCTCAGCAGCTGAGGCGGCGCCACCATTTCTGCTCCTGCACAACCGGCCAATAGGCAGGGCAGGAATGGGGAGGTCGGGCGGGGCATTAGGACGACCCACTATTTGATGGGAATATAATTAGCAATGAATGCTGAAGTCCGCACAGGGCCGCCGCAACACGAGACCCTGAAACGGTTGTCAGTTTTACATCAGAAGACATCCCTGCCAGCGGGTAAAGAGCATGAACCATTGCAAATTGGCGGAAGATTGGCTTATAATTATAATGTTTAGAACTAGGCTTGCTGTAAATGCAGCTTTCCACCAAATCCTTCCCTGTCCATCCCTTTCCATTTCAGTTTCAGCACTGCCCTTTCTGCCTCGTACTACTCAGCTCCTTCATTCACTCTGACACCCTCCTGCCACTACTTACCCTGCCATGCTGCTGATGAAAAGCTCCCCAATCAGGGGCTCAAACATGTCGTTTCCAAACAGCATGGCAAAGAATGCTGCTGTGTCCATGAAATCCACATCCAGACCCTTCTTGCCGTGCTTGTCGTACTGCTCACGAAGCACCGGGTTACAAAGCACCTGCGCAATCGTGAACATCCGATAAATTGGGCTTTGGTCCAAACAAACGTCGGGGGCTTTGGATATTACGCGTCTCGCCACCAGAGATTGCCTCACAAAGGCTGCCCAAGGGCAGAACACCGCTGTCCTGAGTACTACCCCCCAGTGCTGATTCTAATGTGCAGAAGGCCACCTTGGGCAGGCTGCTGGGCAGCTAACACTGCGTTGATGGGGACGCAACCTTGCAGCTGAAGCCCCAAGTAGAGACACAACTGTTTGCAGGTCCCAGGTCCCAGGTTCAGCACAAGCCCACGGCCGCGCCCTCACCTGGTACGCCTGCCCCACTTGCTGGAACTTCAGGTGCGCCGTCTCATCGCCAGGGTTCTTGTCTGTGCATAGGAGGGAGGGTGGGGTAGTCAAGGCCAGGTGGAAATCACAAAATGCTGTCAGAGATCAGCTCCATGCATGCTGCGGCATGCATGGGCCCATAAACCCTGTGCGCCCTCAAGTATGCACAATCTGTCTGGGCATGCTGCATGTGCCCATGCATACTTAATCTGTCCAGGCAAGTCAGCACCGCCTCTCATTGTCAAGTGTTCACACACCTGGGTGGTATTTCTTGGCCATGGCGTAGTACTGCTTCTTGATCTGCTCAGGCGTTGCGTCCGGCTGAACCTGTGCTCATGCAGGCAATGAAGGCTCATGCACAGGGGAACAGCGGCTGGCTAGTGGCACTCCTTGGATAAGTGCCGTCACAAGTCGGCACTCCCTTACAGGATGGGAGCTCATCACATAGGAGGCATGCACCCACTAACTCTAATTCAGGTAATGTGATACGAACAAAACTCAAGCGTTCAGCGATTGGTGAGGCAAGCCAAATGAAGACAGTCGATGTTCAAGGCCCTCAAGAAACCAACCACACCTGAAGGACCTCGTAGTAGTCATCATCACCAGCTGCTCGTTGAAACATACCCGCCACGCGCGTTGACGTAGCTCGGGCAAAGTCAGCGGTGACGATGGCCCCATCAGGCTTCTCCATCCATTCACGATGCTCCTATGAATATGTCGGTTTTCATCAGCATGGCTGGAGTGCGAAGGACAGCTAACAACGTCGCATGCCGTACGAAGTGCGCGGCCAGGATGGTGCCCAGCCTGGCCATAGAAACCGCACAACAGTACTGCCAGGACCTTGCCTGGCATTAGGAAAACATTCATTGATACTGCATAAAACAAGACAGAAAGTGCAGAAGAAAAAAGAAGCACGCATGGCTGCCCCTCCTCTCAGCTTTCAGTAAACACCAACAGGGCAGCCACCTAGGTGCCCTGTTGTGCCTCGGGATTTGAGCCGCTGCTAGGGCACGTGGATCATAAGTGGCACATGCGGACCTGGGCTTAACAGTAATGTAGGCTCACCTCATCCCACACTCTTCCTTTACTGGCCTGTACGATGGCATCAGGCTGGTTTGCAATGCCCCGTCCAATCTGCACAGTTCCAACCACTACACCGGCAACAGGAAGGACTACAGCCCCCACCACTCCTGCATGAAGATAACGAGCATGCTGTTAGGGAGCACCAGAAGGAGCACAGAGCCACCCCATCAGTATCCAGCACACATCCCCCATGGCCCCATCTGTAAGGTAGCACCTGCTGCTAGGCCTTTGGCGAATCCCTTAACGCCATCCTTGCTGGCACCAAGTGCCGGAAGCGCAAATAATCCCACTGCTCCTCCCACGACGCCCTGTTAGCAACCGGAGACGCAGGCAGAGTTGTCAAGAAGCTGGAATTTTCAGGACGTCATGCGAGGTCTTCATAAGGGTTTCAGTACCTTGGCAATGGACTTCATGCCACTGGACAAGCCAGCTGCTGCATCCCTGGGCCTTCGCAAGCTGAACACGTCGTTGAAATTTGGAGAAGCCCCCGAATCCATATCAGCACTTTCTACTGCATTGTTTTCTGCCATCTCGGGTAAATGGAATGACCAAGATTGGCTAAGCAAATTATATGAACGCTTATGAAGGCATGCTAAGATCACGGGCGCGCCCGCGCCCACAGAGGCATGTTGTAGTCACACTTCTGAGCCAAGGTATGAGTCCGGGGAACGTATGGGCCCTCTGACCAACGCTCCGTCCTCCTGCGCTTCCTCTATCAATACTCGTCGTTAACGTTCATACAGTTCAATGCCGCTCATGACCGTAGCAACGTAGCAGATTACGACGGCAATGGCTGAGTCTATTCAGCTGCGTTTTCGACATCAAACAGGGGATATAGGACCACTCAGCTTTCCAGAGAGCACTCTTTTTCAGCAAGTGAAGGAGAGGTTACTGGCTGAGTGGCCGAAAGGTACTGTGGAGTCTTGAGGGCTCTTCTCTGCTCTGTTGCGGGACCGCCCATGAATCTAACTGGCTGAATGGAACAGATGGAGACATGTCAAGCGAAGCCCCGTCCCAGGTTGCAGATATCAAGCTGATAATGTCGGGCAAATTTATAGAGGCCAGCAAGTCGGTAAAAGGTGCGATGCGCTTTCAGGTCACGAAGATTGTTGGGTTCTGATGCCTATTCTCATGCCACAGATTACAAAAAGGATATGGGTGAGTTAAAGGCCGACTCCGTCGTTACTCTCCACGTTGTCGTGAGACCGTCAACCACGCCGAAAAAAACAGCAGGTGCGTACATGAAGAGATTGGACTTTGACCATGCTATTGAGAATGCCATGCACATCCTGTGACAGCGCTTCCTTTCAACGGGGCCAAGTTTCCTAACCAGAGCATCCTCATGTGTGCTACAGCTTCCGGCGCTACAAAGAATGACGAGGAAGTAGCAAAAGGATGTGGCTGCGCAATTTGTTGACAGGCAGAGGATGTCGTCTAAGGGGCAATCATGAGTGGAGGACGCTTGAATGCATGGACAGGTTCCCAGCAGCTTCCACCACTCCGTACTTTCCCATGCTGTCATGCTGCCGCGGCTTGGTCATCTAAGGGGCTCATCATGACATTCTCAGGGGATCTGCTGTGCTTCCCGCGAGGTGGAAATAAAGGCTAATATTTCTTTTTTATATTCATGGGGTCTCCCATGGTTTAGATGCATGAGGCTTGCCTGTCGCTATGGCGTTGCAGCCATGGCTAGCGTTTGGTGGTTGCATGCACCTCTGCGTGACTGAGTCAGATCGAGTGTCTGAATGGCTGTACCTCCGAGGGGATGACTGGCTTGCATCAAGTTTTTAGTTTCAGGCTGGTTATTTCAACTATTTGGCTGGGTATGGGCATGCATGACAACATGATGCCAATCTGGATTGACCGCCCTATGTGGAATTCACACATGCATTCAAATTCACCCCTTGGTGTCGAACAGTATCTACAAATTCAGCCAGAGGGTTTCCTGGTGTAAATGTCTGCCAGGCATTTATGTCAGATTTGCGTGTTGCCTGGCATGAGGCTGCCTCAGCATGTGATCATCCTTCAGGTCAAGATGCACCTATTATTTGCAGTTCAGCAAAGCCTACCAGTTCTGGTAGTCAGTCTTGTAAATTTCTATTGAGCTGCATACCGTAGTGTTTATGCTTGCATGAAGCTATTTTCCTAGAATTGGATGCAGAGTCTCTATTTGATTTTGGCAAAATGAAACCGTCAGTAAGTCTCGGGAGGCTAGACCACAGATTGTAGGCAGAGTTCTTCCTCAGCGCTGGATCACCTTGCAAGCCTAACCACCTTTCAAATCGACATACCGTACTTTCAAGGACTTCAGAGGCGTGGGCCTTTCAACCACAAAGTCACATGGAGACCCTGTTCATCTGAGTACCATGTGCCTGGAACCCCATTAGGGATGGCTTGTCAGGCCTACAACAGGAACTCTGACTTAACCAAACTGAGCAGCCTATTACCAGAAGAGAATGTAAACTTCATTCCTGGACCATTCAGGTGCATATTCTCCCTGGAGGTCATGATGATCATGTGGAGTGTTTACCTACTAACCATTCTTACCTACACGGCCGCCACACGATCTTCTCTCACCACCCGCCTAGAGCGCTGGGTCCAATGTCCCTGCCCCCTCACATAGGAGGATGGCATGGCTGCACCATGGCCCAGGCTGTGCATGGTAGCTGGAATTGAGCTTCGTCATTCCCTACCATCCCCACGTGGCCGAGCGTGCAGCATCGCCCAGCGGGTATGGACCGTTTTAAACCTACACGGCCAACACTTGAGGACAGCGCAGCGGTCAGCAGCTTGGCAGACGGTGCTGCCAGTGATGTTGGGCTAGGGGAGACGGTGAGCATGTGGAGGATCAAGTTAGGGAGCGGGGATGGGCTGGTCCTCCGAACGGGGCTAGAAAACTTCTTCGAGTTGTACCGGGGCAGGCTTGGGTGAGATGCCCTGGCTTTTGTAAAAGACGTGGTAGGTATCGGTGGCGTAGACGTTCTCAGAGGCTAGACTTCCTTTGCCTTTCCTTTCCAGCCTGTTGTCTGCCCCTTCACTTTACTTCCCCTTTTCCTGCCCCTATTAGTTAGGTGCCAACGCAGCGGAGCCTGTTTGAGCAGGGCCCAGAGGTGTCATGTCATTGACCTACATTTATATTTCATAGAAATGGCATGTGGTACACAAACCACTGGAGGTCCTTACTGAGGAAATTACACTGCAAGATCTTCACTTCGTACATCCCAGATCTTCAACAAGCAAATACCACCCAGGTCAAGGACGCAAGAATCTACCACAGTCAGTGAAATGGCACTCACCAAAATACGATGATGTGTTTCATGTCCCCATACAATCATGCCAAAAAGTAGATTTCCTCTGCAAGCTATCTTACACTTGCAACTCCAAAATACATGCCATGCTCTTCCAAGACCAGACAGCTGCTAGATCTGCATGATTCCCTCAATATATCCATGGACTACATCTCTTCCCTGGCCTAAATTATAAATGCTTCCTCATGTATTTGGGTTTTGGCTCAAGTCAGTGCCAGATTATCTGTACTACCGGTATGACATGGACAGGGTAAAATTAAGGTCCCTTGCAACCTCGAGTTTAGGATAGTCTCCTTCCACCAAGTCAACAACTGGACATAAATAGATGTCCCGCAAATTTGCGCCATGCCGTGGAGTTAGGTACAAGGAGAAAGGTTCAGGCAATCATTGGAGATTGCCGTGAAACTGTGCGGAAAATAATGGACAGCATGACTGCGGTCAATATTTACTTATATACACTGAAGGATGAGGGCAAGAAAACCTTTTCGAAGCCCTTTATGTACCTTGCCTAAAAATGTGAGGGAACAGGCCAGTGAACAACCCAGCGTGAGAAAATACGGGGAATTTTCAGAAAACAACAGCCCCTGTCAGGTAGCAAGACCTTCGTGAGATGCATCCACGGACAGGCCTGTTCCCTAGGGGCACTGGGGTACACGTGTCAGAAACCCGTCGCGACCCAGACATCCTATGGGCGGGCATGTCGGTCATATTAATAGCACCTCCTGCGTAACTGTTCAGTTGATGCGTCTCCTTAAGCGGGGCTTGTGAGTGGCCCTCTTATCTCAGCTGGACTCTACTACACGCCAATGCCAGACGGACTTGGCCATTGCTTCTGATCAGTCTTGACGTCATCATCCAGGTACCTTGCACTGCTGGGCTGACTGGCTGGCTCTCACATGGACACTCGGCCTTGCTGCTTTGTATCATAGGGCATGATTTCGCGAGGCCCGACGACAACAGGGTGAGATAGCTGAGCTCCTGCCTGAAGCTGAATTGTGATGCCGTGGTGCAAGGCCCCAACACTGAGAACCAGTTTGCCATCATGCTGATGCATGTGGGATTCGTCCTCAGGCAACAGGCCTGATATCTCAAAACCGCCCTTGATTTCCACGTGCTGTCCAACGCAGATGCAGTAAAACTGATCTCGGAGCTTGTCATCTGGAATAGTACCCTGAAATGCAGTGAGGGAGCAAAGCAGGTTACCTACCAGATACGAGTTTTGGTCATCACATAGATTCCATGCAGAATGTTCTTGTGGGGTGTCCTCTAGCATGCAAGTAAAGCACTCACTTTCTGTCACAATCAGCTGATCACATTCAGGACTGCGCACAAATATTGTATGAAGGTATTTAATCTGGTCGACTCACGCTGTGGGTCAGGACGAGGTTGCCTCCTGGATGGTACATCTCCAGCTGAGCACCAGTACCAAGATAAGCCTCCAGGACGCTGCCCATCAGATTCTGGGCTTTCACAAGTCGTGCGGGGCCTGTCACGCGGTAGCAGCCGTAGCACTCCACAGCAGTGCTCATCGGGGCGACGGTGGCAGTATGGCTGCCGCCCAGCTCGGGAGTTATTGAAATGCTGGATGGGTGGTGTGCAGCATGCTCGGTCATGTGGTCACCAGCCCATGGATTCTGAATTTTACCAGGGTGTTCCTGAGGAAGGAAGGCCCGATGTGGATGCCTAGCTGGTCGTCCTGAGCCTCTCTTGAAGCTGGGCGACGCTGCTGGGAATGTTGTTCGGCTTGAAACTCGCTCGGCCATAACCTGTCGAGGACAGGACCGAAGTGCTCTTCAGTGATCGCAGTGGAGCTGAAAAATCTCTCCTGGTTGCTACTTGCTAGGGTTTCTTCCTACCTTCTGCATTGGATACTTGAACATCATAAGCACTTTGGGAGATCGACGCGTCGCGTCACCTTCTCTCGGGCTGTGTAATACCGGGATAAAGAAGTTTTTTACAGGTGTCACAGGATAGAACTGAGGTAGAGTAATGTGTGTCAAAAATGTATATAGCTTTCAATGATGAGCAGCATGTTGAGTTGGCAGGGATTTGGAAATCGGTGTCGGAAGAGATCCGTGAAAATAGGCATGAAATAGGACGTACTGTTAAGGCGCCCCCTGGTACGGCGCACTGGCGACCAGAGACTCGACTGGGCCTTGCAAGTTGCAAGTTGCAACCTCAGCCAGGAGACCCCAGCTGCCTTCAGCTGCTGAGTCACTGACGTTACACCTCTGGGACCAGCTCTAAAGGGCCCTGTTGCGTCATCATACGACCGGTACATCTGACTGGTTGGAAAGTGAAGGGAAGAGACAAGGCAGGGCAACCCTATCTAAGGCAACAGAAAACCGAAAGGACGACCCCCTAAGGAAACGGACGCACTTCGACTTCTGACGTACCAAATGTGGTGGTTTAACAGAGGTCCTTGCAGAGGCATCCCTTCGTGTAGACCCCAGAGACTAAAGGGAAGGAAATTTGCTAATAGGAAGAATGTTGTGAGGAAATATGCGAGCTTGCGAGAATTGTGTGCCAGAGCATGGAATAGGTACAATTCGATACAATTCACTCTGGCAGAAGATTCCCGCATTCTTTATCAAATTCCTCACAACTTTTTCCTATTCGAAAATTGTCGGCCTTTTAGTCTCAGGGATCAACGCGAAAAAATGCCTCCTCGAATTGATTGCTTTTCAGCCCCGAGTATGAACGTGTGAACCTGACAGGACGTCATGCACATGCACTCGAGCATTGGTCCACAGCTCTGTGTTTCTGATGCAAAGGATTCCGTATGCATCGAGCCCTCGCTGAGCTGACACCTGAGCTGACCCCCAAAGACGGTTTGAATTGGCTTGTCTGTCGGGGCTAATGGCTGCGCAAGCAAATGACTGCGCACTAGCTTCAGTGAAAAGAACTAAAATAGGAGTAACCCCCTTTCAGTCCCCCCCCAGCCTGAAATAAGAACCTTATAGAAGGATGACAAGAAAAGGGGAACCAGCAATCGTGTATTTTATAACGCAGTCCAACCAAGTTCAAAAGCACTCATCGGCATGATTGCCAATCTCAATTCTTCCGTTGCAAAAACCAGAAGCCACATCTTGTTACTGTAAGTTGGGTGCATAATGGTTTGCCCTAACATGTGTATCTTGGCTGCATTAGACGTGTCGCACCATAAAGCAGTAAACGTGCCAATATGGTAAATACCGTAAACTCCGGTCAGGACACCTTAGAGAGGTGTCCTCTACTCACAAACACGGTACATCACCGTACACTCATGCTCCTTGTACTTCAGACAAGAGTGTGTCAACAAGATAACTGTATCTGGAAGTCCCTAACTGGATATCTCTGCATAGAAGTCTCCGTCTCGTGGGTACCGCCCCTACTACTTTACTTCGCGAGGTGCGCTTCAGGTCCGTGGCGGACTTCTTTCCTCACTGCAGTGACGGACGCCTACGGGCAGGCTCAGTGACTACTCACTGGCTGCGAGTGCTCTTCGAGTTAAGCAGCTAGGTGGATATTGTGTATATATAGCAACAGACTTTGGGGGCATAGGCCTTCTGGCCGTCTGGTCGCGATCCAGCCGGGCTATGTTAAGGACACTTACCGCGTAACACGCGGAGAGACGGACGGGACGAGGCTGCGTACTTCTTCTTCTGCAGAGTCTCGGTTCTCTTACTGGGGTACTTGTCTCCAGCTAGATCAGCGGTGGCTGAGCTAGGCTTGACTCGAGTTAAGGTACTGACTTATATGGAAGCTGCTGGTCTCAAAGACTGCCGGTGCTTGTTACAAATAGAGGTCTGTCCTTTAGAAAGGGACGAAGTAACTAGCCAAGGCAATTGCCGGGATACAGGGACCCGGCAGGCCCAGTTCAGAGTACGGTAGAACCTGTCAAACTAATCCTGCGTAAGCGGGTTTCTAGGTCTCAGCTCAAATCCGGAGACTCCGCAGATAAGCTGCGGAGGCTCCGCGGCCGCTAACTGCGGTCTAAACGGTTCTGTCACGTATACGGTAATATACTGTGACAGCTGTCGCACCATAAAGCAGTAAACGTGCCAATATGGTAAATACCGTAAACTCCGGTCAGGACACCTTAGAGAGGTGTCCTCTACTCACAAACACGGTACATCACCGTACACTCATGCTCCTTGTACTTCAGACAAGAGTGTGTCAACAAGATAACTGTATCTGGAAGTCCCTAACTGGATATCTCTGCATAGAAGTCTCCGTCTCGTGGGTACCGCCCCTACTACTTTACTCGCCCCCCGCTCCCCAGCGTTAAGCCCTCCAGGCATGCGCGGGGAGCCGGAAAAAGGGGTGGTACTGAAATAAACTTCTGGAAAAATATGTACGTAGAAGCTCAAATCATCATCTGCAAATATGCCTGGTTCAGGCCTTCTACAATTCTGCTTGGTTCCGGCATTCTACGAATCTGCCTGGTTCAGGCCTTCTACGAATCTGCCTGGTTCAGGCATTCTGCAATCAGGAAAATAAAAAAATCAACCGAGTTTCAGCTGAAGCGCAATGCGCAGAACCCTACAAACTCAAGCTGTTCAGCCCACTACTGGCTAGCAAACAGTGAAATTTCAAAGTTATCAGGTCAAGCTAAGAACAACCGCTGCTCTCGCCCCACTGCGCCATAGCCGCCTGGTCTTTAAAGGCCACATAAAATGTGCGCCGTAGCAGCGTGATCTGCCCCCTGCTGTGCTAGAATTGCTCGAGTTGACTAATTCTCCTCGCTCATCATTTTCATAACTTATGTACTACTGTAGCCTTGCTGCCACGGTATTTGAGAAACAAATTTTCATTAAGCTGCCGTAACTCTACTCCTGCATCTTCCGTTTTCGGTCCGCTGGCTGCCGGCTCGCTGCCTACTGGGTACTAGGACAAGCCGCACTGCGTCTGCATTTCTGCTCTGTAGGTGCCTGCCCGCTCCTTGCCAGCTACGGCGTGGGTGACGTCACGTGCTCAGCGGCCCTGCCGCTCCGGGCTTCAGGTCCCGGTAAAATCCTCAAGGGCTGACTCCTCTTCCTCCCTTGCTGCTTCTTTGGCCACCTTGGCCCTTCTTGTAACTGCTCTCGGGGTGACATTGGCCTCTCCCCGGCCAGTGGTGTACGAGATGTCATACAACCCGTTCGCCATTGGTCTTGCGATGCCCCGCTCCATTTGCCTTGTTGCTGGGTTGGTGGCCATGACTTCCACCTCAGGCCTGTCCATGACGTCGGCCTCCTGGGCTGTCCTGGCAGCCGCTCTGGCCGCTGGGCTCGGTCGCCCCTGGACCTGTAAACTGCGCTCCTCTGTGGGGGGCCCTGCTACTGCAGCGGGCCCAGCTCCCTTGTCTTCCGGCGTGCAGTGTGGGCACAACCACTCGCCCTCAGGCACCTCCTCGAGTACTGGTACCAAGCAGTCCATGTGCCAACCTGTATTGCAGGCATCACACAAAAGCTTCACCTCTCCGCGATCGGGCAGCTGGCACACCTCGCATGACAGGCTGTTATTGGGTCTGGTTCCACTGAAATCAACCACTCCCCTGAGGTTGGGCAAGTGGCATGGAGAACAATTGACTGCATTCTCTGTAACTGTGAGGCCATCTGCCCCTTCCAGCACCAAAGTTCCCGTCGCCCCCAGTGTTTTTACCCTGAGGATCTCAGGCCTGGCCTTGGGATCGAGGCTGCGTCGCTCTGACGAATACTTCACATACACGTAATCTCCCTCTGCAAAACGCCTGACCTGGGGGACATACCCTCCCCCACGAATGCGTGCATATCGCAGCTTGTCGCGGTGCTGCGCAATTTTTAGATGCTCACCCGCGACTGGCAGTGCCTCTTTGATCCTGGCCACTCTGGCCAAAAGCAGGTCTGCTGCCTCCTCTGCCGTTGCCACCTTGGCTGTGCTCCAGAGGTCCGCTCCCACTCTGGAGGGGAAGGTAGGTCTCTGTCCAAACAGCACCTCGTACGGTGCCATGCGCGTGGCCTGCTGCGGCGAGCATCGGAAGCCAAGGGCTACCCAGGGCACCATCTTGTCCCAGGACTCGTCGCTGCTGCCCTCCTCGCAGCACTTGCGCAGGCCTGCCTCGAGGGTCTGGACAGCCCTCTCCGAAAGCCCGTCTGCCTGGGGGTGGTTGGCAGAAGTGGTGCGATGGTCAATGAAGCAGTCCAACAACATGTCCTGAAATTCACCCTGGAACTCTGTTCCCTGGTCTGTCACCACCTCTGCGCATCCCCCGAATCGTGCAACAACATTTTGAAAGAATGCCAAGGCCGTCACATCAGACGCCTTGCTTGGAATGGGGATCAACTCCACCCATTTGGAGTAATGCTCCACACACACCATCACAAACCGATTTCCCCTGGAAGTGGTCGTGAATGGACCACACAGGTCCACTCCCCACCGGAAAAACAACCCCTCAATGGGTAGCGGGTGCAGGTTGGGCTGTATGTGATTGAACGTGGATGCCCTGGCCCTGTCACACACACCGCATTCCTGCACCGCCTTCTTGACTGCTGCTCGAAGCCCCCGCCACCAATGCTGCTGCATGACCATGAAAGCCGTGCGGTGGCTGCCGAAATGGCCCGTACCTGCATGCGCTGTCTGGATCACTGCTAGCCTGTCTTCTGGCCTGGGCACCACACAACGTCGACCATCAGGCATGAGTCTCATCAGGACTCCTCCCCTCTCTGATTCCCACTGGAATGGCGCTGCTCTGCGCTGTATTCTAGTCTGTTCTCCTAGCTCTGTTCCCTGGACATAAGTCTTTTCACGGAGAAACCTCAAGACGGGCTCATCTGCCCACACATCAACCCTAGCCGACGGTCCTGCAGGACAACCTGGCTGGTCCTTCTCACTCTCTATTTCCCTGGTTACTCTGATTTCAACATCAACTTGTGCCTCAGACGCGTTCCCACCTGGTTCCTGTGCCGCGTCGGCCCAGTCTGCCGCGGCCGATTCTCCCAGGCACTGTCTGTATGACGCGGCCGCTTCCCCGCTGCCAGAGCACGCGTTTCCTGCAGTAGCAAGGGCATAGTGGCTGGACATTAAAGTCGCCCCCAGCACTGGGTCCCTGTCCTGGCCTGGCAGCTTTGCCCTGCGCGTCAATTCTGCTGGCATGATCTTAGCACACTCGAGTGCCACATTGAGCCATGCACTGAGTGCCCATGAATCCATGCACCTGCCCAAGGCTGCCCGTCTGGCTGCCTCTGGGAAGTCTGGGCGCGGCAATGTGGATCCCACAGCGTACCCCATGGCGCGCTCACGCTCGTTTGCGTTGGGCTCCTGCAAGTCCCCCATGGGCCTGTACACCATCCCATTTTGCCCGTTCCGGAAAGCATATGATGAGGGCGTGGCCATCAAACACGGCAGCACCTTCCTGGGTTGCCCTGTGACATTGATGCGGTACCCCCCATTGTCCGGACATGATACTACCTGGGCCTTGCTGCCCTTGTCCAGAATGTCGTCTACAATCCCCTCGTGGGGTCTGGTCGACGCACGAATCACAAATTCAATATCTGCTGCGGGGGCAATATTCCCCCAATAGTTGCGGGTGCGGTGGGCGTAAGACCCCACCTGCGCTGCGTCGAACAACGCCGGTGTCCCTAGAATCCTGCACACTTCCTGAAAAGCCTCAACACTGGCCTTCTCACTCTTCTGATTCAATTGCATTGCTACATTCTCAATCAGGTACGCTGGCGGCCTAGGTCCCTGCAGGAACTGCAGAGTACCCAACAGCTTGACTAACGGGAAGAAAGACTTGCTTCTCTCTCCCGCGAGCCCCCGCCCCTTGCCAGCTGACGAAAGGTCCTGGCACTCCCAGCCTGCTACCATGAACCACTGGCGCCCCTCCTGGGCACCCGCCTCCTTGAGGTGTTCTGCCGTAATGGCATACACATCTTGCGGCAACGCTCTGAAAGCCTTATCAAACGCTCTGACCGGAAGCAACTGGGGGAATCTCTTGTGCAACTGCAACAGGCGACCCCCTGCGATCTCTCTGACTTCCTCACTGATATCTGCATACAAGTACTGCACTACTGGGATACCTGCCCTGAGTACCATTTCCAGCCCTGAGCACATACCTCCAAAAGGCTCGAAGAGGACGACTCCTTCGGTCTCCATGGCCCGCACAGCCCCACTTGACAGGCAAGCTGTATCCAGGCCTGCAAGGGAATGAGGGGGCGTCACCCGAGGCAAGTCAGCAAGAACATCACTGATCATCGTCCTGGATCGCTCCCTGTTGCTGAACGCCTGCTCTGCTGTACTGACAGGCTGCGCCTGTTCATCATCGTCAGTGGCGGCAGAGGATATCTCCTGCCCCACCGGTGCTGTCACGCAAGCTGCCTCTGCAGCTCGCAACATCTGTACTCTCCTTCTGCCCTCCTGCGCCATGCGCACTATCTGGTCTGCATGCCACTGGTTCACTCTGCCCAACCCTGTGAGCAAAGCTGCTTGCTTCCCCCTTGCCTCCTCCCTGGCTGCTGGCTCGGGCGCGACTGTATCAAGCCTGGCCCCTGTGCGGTCAGCTGAGGATGGGAGGGGGGATCTGGACGGGATGTCTGCATTCTGGTGGCATGCTCCTGAGCGGTGGACAATGGTAATGTCTAGCTCTTGAAGCATGAGAGCCCACCTAGCGTGCTGGCCTACCAACGTCTGGTTGTCCATGAGGTAAGTGAGCGGCTCATGGTCAGTGATGAGATGCACCTTGCACCCAAACAGCATGTGGCGGTATGTGCGTGCTGCATACACTGCGGCCAGCATCTCCCCCTGGAACGAGGAACAGTTCCTCTCGCTCTTGTTCAGGGATCTGGATGTGCATGCCACCATATACTCCCGCCCGCTGTCATCACACTGCCCTAGCACTGCGCCTATGCCTTGCTTAGAGAAATCTGTGTACAATAAGAACGGCCTTGGCGGCCCCTTGCCGTCTGGTCCTGTCCCACTGTAATCTGGTCTGCGCAGGACTCTCCCGCCCTCGCACATCTCTGTCTTAATCAACTGGAACGCCTGCGACTGCTCTGGCCCCCACACAAACGGGACCCCCTGGACCAGCAATGCGTTGATGCATGCTGCCTTTTTCGAGAAGTCCGGGACGTAGCACCGGTAGAAATTCAAGAATCCCATGACCTCCTGAATGTTTTTCACCGATGCGGGCTCTGGCAGCGCCATAACTGCTGCTATCTTAGCAGCGTGCGGCGTGAGCCCCTGGGCCGACACATTGTGACCCAGGTACTCTACTGTTGCACACCCAAACAGGGACTTGTCGGGGTGCGCCCTTAATCCTACACTGTGGAGCATGTCCAACATCAGCTCCACATGCCTGATGTGTTCTGCCGGTGTGTCACTGTACACTAGCAAATCGTCAATGAATGCTACGCAGAACGCACTCAGGCCTGCCCTGGCAATCTCTTCTTCCATCATACGCTGAAAGAAAGGAGGCCCGTTGCGCAGACCGAAATTGAGCTTTGTGTACATCCACAGCTCAGGTCCCATCCAGAAAGCTGTCTTAGGCTGGTCCTCGACCTTTATTGGGATCTGCATGAACCCCGACCGGAGATCAACCTTGCTGAATATCTTGGCAGTGCCCAGGTTCTGAAAAATAGTCTCCATCCTGGGGATGGCAAATTCCTGCTTGGCTGTACGCAGGTTTAACCTGCGCATATCGTGCGCTATTCGATGGTCTGTCCACTCCCCAGTTTCAGCACTCTTTTTGGCTGCTACTACTGAGTTGGCTGCAAACTTGATAGGCCCCCCCTGGGGCACCTTGACTATGATGCCTGCCTCAATCATCGGCTGACACTTTTCCTTAAAAATTGCTGCTTTAGGCGGTGGCATATCCCTGGACTTCTGAAAGCACGAACTGACCTCGTCTTCTAAAGCCAGTGTAAACTCACCCTGCGTGCCGCAGTAGCCTGGTAGATCCTCCATGGAGTAAGCGAATGCTCCTTGGCGATCCCTGAGGCTCTGCTCCAGGCTCTCCTGCTGCTCCGCAGTGAAGTCGGGGTGCCTGCCCAGCAGCCATCCCTCCTTGGTCTTGACGTACTCTGCAGGTGGCTCCACTACTCCCCCCGGCTGGAACATGTCGATCACCACAGCCGCCTGCGGGTCGTCCTCCGCGGGCAGCTCCTCCTCGCCAGTGGTGTTGCCGTTGTGCCATCTCTCCTGCTGGCTGCATGCGCCCCTCCCGCCGGTGTCCCTCATGGAGCTGACAGCCGGTGGGCGCAACCATCCAGATGACAGCTTTGCTGCTGCCTCCCTGCCAGAAACAAAAGCACCTTGGCCTGCTGTAAATCCTCCTCCTCGCACTCCCTGCCCGGTAGCTCGCGCCCCCGGCACACACACCGACAGCAGAAGCCACACCAGTATCAGCTGGAGCGCCCCCGTAAGGATCCCTTTAATTGCTGTACAGGTGAGGAGTCCTCTGCACGCTGTCGTCTTCCTCATGGGTTGCTGCGGTAACTGTTCTGCGGGCTGAACGCCTGGCTCTGCAATCTGCGCTGGCGGCTGCTGTCCTCTGGCCCACGTGATCTCCAGGTCTACCTGGCTGACCCTGAGTGGCAGGGCTGGGCAGTCCAATCCTGGTCTGCTGCCTCGGTTCCTGTCCGCGGCCGCCCTCTGCGCCTTTCCTGCGCGTCTCCTGGCCTTCTTAGACTTCTTTCCTTGCAACTTGGCAGTGTCAGCCCAAATTGCACTGGCCCTTTCTGGCCCTGCTCCTGGGATCTGTCTTGTGCTGCACTGTGCCATTCTCTCCTGCCTGTGGTTGGCGCGCTGCACAGCCTTACTGCTGCCTGCACCCGCGAGCTCATCCTGCCCACAGCCCCGTCGTATGGTGTCCTGCGCGCCGGCAACCCTGCTGGCGAGGTCCTCGCCCCTGCCGGTTTGGGCTTGTCTGCTGCGGCTGTCCGCCGGCTGTTGGGTGTCCGCTCCTTCTGCCCTCCCCGTGTAGAGGGCTGATACTCTCTCCGTCAGCTCCTCCCGTAGCTCCCTGACCGCCCTGCTGTAACCTCCCATCCTGGGGTCCGGATCGGGCTGTGGTAGCATTTTAAGTCGAAACAGCAGGCTAGCCTCCTGGCCCGCCTCTTGCTGCCCCATTTCCTGCCTTCGTAGCACGTCCAGCTGATCGACAAAGTTCCTGAGCACTGCAACCCAGCGTCCCGTGCTGTACGCCGCTGGGTCACCCCAAGGCCCCTGTGCCGCTGTCTGTGCTGGCTGGCTGATCTGGGGATATCCCGGGCGCCCGTTGCTCTTCTTGTCTGCTGCTGCCCCCTCGGTCCTGCGAGTGTGCTGGTCTGCTGCCTGCTGAAGGCTGATCCCCGCTGTGACCTGGTTTGCCTCTTCCTCCAGTGTGATTCCGTTACCAAGCTCTATAGCGGCCCTCCTGCTTCTGCGCTCTTTCATTGCTGCCTGCTCCTGAAAGATGCCGCGCATCCACGCGCGCCTCAGCTGTGGCAGCTCTCCCACCATGCCGTACCTTGGACTTCCTGGTCCTGGGCCGCTGTCTGCTGGCACGTAGTTGCCCTCTGCATCCCGAGCCTCTGCTCTGGTGACGCTATCCTGGTCCGAGGGCCTGGCTCCTGCCTCGTGCCACTCCTCATCTGACTCGGTGATCTCAACCAGTGGTGGTGGGCCCTCTGAAACGTTGTCGCTGAGCTCTGGGATCCTGCTGTCTGAGTCCTCCGTGGGCGATGTGCCGACACTGTCCAGGGGCGCCTGGGGCTCTGCCCGTCCCCTAGGCTCAGCCTCCAGTGCTGATACCCCCAAGTCGTCCACATACTCCAGCAGCTCCCATGAGGCTGCTGCCGCCCCAAATGTTACAAATGCCACCTGGGTCCATTCCGGCTCCTCATCCTGGACAGGGCCGTCGGTGGCTGCCGCTGGCTCCTCTGCATCGGCGCCTCGCCTGCCCACCGGCCCATGCCCCCTACTCGGCTGGTTCCTCAAGTCCTCCAACTCCTCCTCGATGCCTACTTCCCCTGCTCCTCTGAACAGAGGGTGCAGCGTGCGCACCCCTGCTGGGTGCGCTTGTCTCCACAACTGCGTCGTTATGACGTCAGCCTGCCAATAGGGCAGCACGCTGCTGGCCCTGTTGTCGTGCCACGCCCTCCGCTCCTGACGCACCCACTGGTGCACATATGCTGCCAGGCGTTCTACTGCGAACGGCGAGCTCGCCAGCTCTTCCTCTCCTTCCCACATGGCTCCTGATGCTGGCGACTGCTGGGGTCCGTAAGGCCATGTTGGACAGGCTGTTACCTCTGTAGGCGCCCACTGATCCTCTACGCCCCACACATGCCGCATGGCCGCTGATCGCTGTCCTGGGAGCAGGACCCTCTGCAGCGCCATTAGCATGAGCGTCCACACTGTCGGGTCTGCTCCCCTAGCGTAGGTATAGGCATGGAACTCCGCCTCGTCTACTGACGCGCACTTAGTGACTGCCACGTCCTGCTGGTGCCTTGCAAACAGGTAGACGGGCATATCATCGTGAGTCGCGTGCATGTGGATCCATGCCGATGAAACGGGCAACTCCTCATCAGCCATCTCCTCATAGTAGTAAGTTACTAGCTGCTGGACTGGAATGGCTGCCCTGGCGTCCCCTGGCGCTGGCCCCCACGGCACTGCTTGTCCTGCGACCGTCCTGGGGATGACGATGGACGCCTCTATGGTCGCCTCACACCGCCCTGGCCTGCCTGGGTGACACAGCCCTGCCCTCACTGGGGCCTGCTCTGTTGTTTCCACAAATCTCTCGAACTCGCCCATGGCTTGGACTGGCACATAAAATGCGCGGTCTCTGAGGGCTGGGTGCCCCATCAGCTCACGGACACAATCCATCGCCCACGGTGTGCGCATGAATCCTGGCTGCGCGCATTGCCACATCCCCTCGGCTGGCGCAATGTCTGGCATGTCCGGGTGCGCCCAGCATGCTGCATCCACCGCTGTGATGCCTGCTGCAATGGCGAGACTCACCATCTCGCTAACGCAGTGTGCATAGATGGGGTGCCGCGACCATCCCCTCTGCATGTAATCTGCTATATTTGTTCTGGGCAGGATGTATCCTTTGAGCGCAGCGCCCAGCAAGACAGCTGTCACTGCGTCCCACGGGAAAATCATCCTGGCAACTGCCTGCATGGCTGCTGCCCTGTCAACACATGTCTGCTCTCCGCCGTCCAGGAGCCTATGGTTCTGCAACCGACATGGCCCGTCCCTGCACTCCCCTGGCATAGTCAGCATGGCCCCGGAGGTGGACGCCTCTGGCATCTCTTCCCCCAGGCGGAAGTACTGCACAAAGGGCTCGCCTGCTGGCAGCGACTGCGGGAACGGCTGTATGTAGATGCGTTCTCTGCTGTAGGACCTGTCTCTGCTGAAGGACTGGTCAAGCTGCCTGTCCTCGCCCCTTGCGTCAGACCTCCCTTCCCTCTCGCTGCCGTGCTGTGTCTCTCCGTCCTCGTCGATTCCTCCCCAAGCATTGCACCGAGAGCTGGTGCCTTTATGGGTCCTAACGGGCCCCGCCCGAGCGTCCAGCTGGCTCCCTGCTGCGGTCCCTCTGGCCGCTGGGAGTCGCGACCCCGCTCTGTGTGGCTCCTCTGTCTCGGCGGCTGCTCCCGCTACCCCTCTGCCTGTGTCTTGATTGCCCTCCGGGGTACCTGGACATAACACGCCAAACTCTCTTTCATGCAAGGGCGAGGGTTCCTGAGGCTCATATCTGCCTGCTGAAAGGTTGGATCCTGAATCGGTATCCCACCCGTCTACGTCGTGCTGGGGTACTGCCTCCCGCTCGCGTCTCTCAAACTCATCCCACTGCTCATCATACTTGTCCCATTCCCTGTCTAGGAACCTCTGCATCAGATTTGGCCATCCTACACACGGAGCTGGGCACCCCCTCCTCTGGAGATCCTTCAAGAACTCCAACGCATGTGCTACGGATCTGGCCGACCCTGCAGGCATAGTCCCATAATGGTTCATGGCTAACGCCTCTACAGCCATCGCCCAGTGGTTTACCTGACTGGCTACCTGCCCTTCTGGCACCCTCTGAGGGGCCACCTGAACTGGTCCTGCCTGACTGACCTCAGCCTGGTAGGCATCTCTGTCCTGGCTAATTTCCATGTGGCCTGTCATGAAGCACGTGTGGCCTCCTGTCCCCTCCCACCTTGGTTGCTCGCCCTCCGGTGGTTCCTGTCGCGCTGGCGGTTCTGGCCACGCGCTGGGGCCTGCTGCCCCCTGCTGGAAGTCCCTTGCACTGGGAGTTCCCATGGCAGTGTCGAAGGTCCTGCGCCTGCTCTCCATGGGCATCCCCTGGCCCCTGCCTGGGCCCCAGGTTCCATAGCCCCGCGCTGGGCCTGCAGGTGCCCCTGGCCTGTCGCCTGTCAGCCTGCTGCTGGCTGTGGCTCATCTTCCTCGTGTTTGACCTCTGCAGGCACAACCCTGGCCCCATCTCCCTCCGTCTTTATTCGAGGTTTGACTTCGCAGGTCTTATGCCAGCCTGCAAACTTGTCTGAAGCTGCGGCTACTTCTGCCCTTAGACCCGATTGGCTGGGATCTTTTTCAACCTGCTGTGTAACACTTGCCACCCTGGGCAGGCTCTGCTGCGGCTCGGCCTCAGGTGCACTGCTCTGTCGCGTGTCACAGCTCTGGGATGCTTCCGTTGCTTGATCCAAGATCAACTCTGGGGTTCCCGCTTGAGTCTGCCCCTGCTCGAAATTCAGACAGCTGTCGGAACCAGCGGGCAACGGACCCCCTCGACCAATGCCTTTTCGTGTTACTAGTACTGCACCATCTGCTTGCGCCCCTGCCCCTCTGGGTGGTACACGGTCTGGCTCACGTACCCTGCAATCCTCTGCAGGCGGTTCTACTGGCTCTGACAGCTTTTCCGCTATCAACAGGGCCTCTGCCACAATCTCAGCACTAGCATTTTTTAGGTCTATTCCCGGCTCCAGCCCCCTCAGACGCCCACTCCTCCGTTGGACGTCAGGGTGCTGGTGCCTATCGGGGTTTAGATCTATGCCTGTCATCTCTACAGGCATTTTACGAACCGCACTGTTCTGCAGGCGTGCTGGCGACACCCCCTACAAAACCTGCTAACGTTTTAGGCTTCTGCTCCTTATCCTTACTGCAACCTGGTGAGGATCTGCTAGTCAAGGCTGGACGGCAGGTACAGCAATTTTGCGCGATAGGCCTTGCCCTCTGCTTTTATGCTCACTAATATTTTTATCTGGCGGAATCCTCCTTCGCCCTTTTTAGCCCCTTCCCACCTTTGCTGGCTGGGCTGCCTCTAGCTGGCGCACGTCCCCTGCGGATGTCTGCCTCCTGGCGGATCTTGCGCTGTGTCAGTTCCTCTCTGACGCCTGCGGGGATCCTTTGGTACACCACAAAATTTTAACCTTGGATGATCTGTCAACAAGTTTACTTCTGTCAATGATGAATGATTGGATCCACCTGATCTCAATCTGCAGTCATACAGGAATTATCTGCTGGGTGTATAAATCCACAGCCAGATCCTCAAGCCTCTCCTGGACTCAACACTAAGTTGCCACTCTTAGTGATTCTCAGGGCTTAACTTGGCACTCTCTATGGAGATTACCACAGCAAAGTGCAATTCATATGCTGTCCAAGGTTGTTTGCATACAAACAAAATTCCAATCTCGCTGCACAAGCACCTTTAGCAGGAATTGGCAAATCAGGCTGATCAGGCTAGATCTACTTCGTCCCTTTCTAAAGGACACGCGAGGTGCGCTTCAGGTCCGTGGCGGACTTCTTTCCTCACTGCAGTGACGGACGCCTACGGGCAGGCTCAGTGACTACTCACTGGCTGCGAGTGCTCTTCGAGTTAAGCAGCTAGGTGGATATTGTGTATATATAGCAACAGACTTTGGGGGCATAGGCCTTCTGGCCGTCTGGTCGCGATCCAGCCGGGCTATGTTAAGGACACTTACCGCGTAACACGCGGAGAGACGGACGGGACGAGGCTGCGTACTTCTTCTTCTGCAGAGTCTCGGTTCTCTTACTGGGGTACTTGTCTCCAGCTAGATCAGCGGTGGCTGAGCTAGGCTTGACTCGAGTTAAGGTACTGACTTATATGGAAGCTGCTGGTCTCAAAGACTGCCGGTGCTTGTTACAAATAGAGGTCTGTCCTTTAGAAAGGGACGAAGTAACTAGCCAAGGCAATTGCCGGGATACAGGGACCCGGCAGGCCCAGTTCAGAGTACGGTAGAACCTGTCAAACTAATCCTGCGTAAGCGGGTTTCTAGGTCTCAGCTCAAATCCGGAGACTCCGCAGATAAGCTGCGGAGGCTCCGCGGCCGCTAACTGCGGTCTAAACGGTTCTGTCACGTATACGGTAATATACTGTGACAGACGTCATCAATACGACACGTCCTTGATTCTTCAATTCTTCGAGCCACATCCTCCTGGCTGAAGACTCCTGAAAGAAATAAGCAGTTACCAAGCAACAAGCAACGTGACGAGCGTATTGCACGGCAAGCGCACAGATAACATCTGCGAACCCTTCAGGTGGGTTGGCAATTAAGACGTGCATACCATGTTGCCTTTGCAGGAATTGGTACGTAGCAGGTTGCATCGGATCCACATAGTAATCAGTGGTGTGTTTTAGGTCCCAACCAGAATTAGTGACTATGTTGAGTGAACTACTATGATCTTGTAACATTTTTTTATGTTTTCAGCTATCGGGCATAAAACAATGATACTGGGGGATAGGTCCAGAGATAAAGCAGTAAGCAACGTATCACATTCTAACAGGGTAGGGCTAGTATAGAAAATTCCCATATGATTATATAAGGCCCCCCCAGGAAATCGATTGACAATTCTGATCGCTCTTGACTCTTTAGTTTTTAATGTACCAGGCATCAGATCAGTCAATCCTGCAGTACCACCAGAGCGTGTAGTCCAGTCATATGAAAGTCTTAAATCTGTAAAGGAGGAAAGCGCATTAAACGACCGAATAGGTTGTCTATCCCTTGTCCCCATTCGCAGTGGTACTGGAATCATGGTTAATTTTGGATGATTTGGTGCAGGGTCAATTGTGGAAGCGGCAGCAATTTTAGATACGACAGCATTTTTGGGTGCAGCAGCAATTTTAGGTGTGACAGCATCTTTGGGTGCAGCAACGATTTTAGGTATGACCACTTTTTGGGGTGCAGCAGCAACTTTGATGGCAGATCCTTTTAACTTCACCTTCTTTGCTGCTTTTACTGCTAATTTCTGGGCAGCAGCGCGATGAATTGCACCCTCCAGAGTGGCGCCCTTTGCAATACATTGCTCACATAACCAAATCCCCGATGGAACATTCTTCAGAGGAGGTCGCATACAATAGGTATGAGTTCCTCTTTCACAACTATCACACATGACCATAACCTCTTCATGATCTGGAAATAGACACTCCTGACAAGGAGCATCGATAGGAGGTTTATAATACATAGAGTCTGAATGTAATTCAGAAATAGGCAGGTGACATGGTGAACAGTTAATAGCATTTTCCGCTATGGTTAGGCCACAACGTCCAACCAGAATTAAAAGCCCACTTGGTCTCACGTCATGAATTCTTAGCACTATAGGTCGAGCAACTGAATGTAACCTATCTTCGTCTCTAACATACACGAATTGTCCAGCAGAAAAATCAGCTAATTTTGGTAGGTAAGCTCCCGATCTTAATTTAGCATAACGAAGAGTGTCTCTTTGTTGTGCTACGAGAAGATTCTGGCCTACCATAACACAGTTGTCCTTCAGAAGTTTAGCTCTTTCAAGCAATAATTCCGCGGCCGTATCTGGGTCAAAGTAATCTTCATCTAAAGATAAAGGCAATCGTTCAACAATGCTTGGCGGAACCACTGGTTCACAGCAGAACAGGAGTTTATAAGGGCTAAAATTAGTGCTTGCATGTTTAGTGACACGGTACCCTAAAGCTATCCAAGGAAGATATAGATCCCAATTTAATGTGTCTTTTGTCTTATGAATATACCTATGTAATGAAGCCTTTATAGTTTGAACCATACGTTCTGCAAGGCCATTGGCTTGAGGATGATAGGCACTTGTGACCCGATGATCTATAAGCGCACGAGTTAATAACTCGTCCATTTCTGACTGAAATTCTCCCCCCCCATCAGTTACGACTTCCCCACAGGCACCATATCTCCCTAGAATACCATGTAGAAAGTGATACGCTACCTCTGCAGATGACTTGTCCTTCATGGGAAATACCTCGATCCACTTGGAGTAGCTTTCAATGGCTACCAGCACGAACTTGTTTCCTCGATCGGTTGAGTCATAAGGTCCAGTGAGATCCAAATGCCATCTATACATCATGCCTTTGATGGGCAATGGGTTTAATACTTTTTGGTTAGCATTAAAAGCAGTTTTAGTATAATCACAGGCTGCACATCGTTTAACAACATTTTTGCAATCATTATACAGGCCTACCCACCAGTGGCCTAACGTTACCAGTGCTGTGGTACGTCTTCTACCATAGTGACCATTATCAGCATGCATTTTAGTGACCAAATCCACTCGTTCAGACGGTGGCGGAACCCATTTTAATGTTAATCCAGGCATGCGCCTGAATAATTTAGTTTTGGGGATGGACCATTCATACAATGCAGCACGCCTTAATATGCGTTTCCGTTCTGCGGGTTGTGCAAGATTTAAAAGTAAGGAAGTTGGAGACTTTAAGTGAGTCATGACATTATCATCAAACCATACGTCTGCGTGATTAATAGCAACATTATCTTCTTCATTAGCAGGTTGGATGTCTATCTCGGACAGTTCTGCAGCTTCTGCCTGAGCTGCATGAAAAATCATGTCAGCTCCTAATGCAAATAAATTTGGCAAATTTTGATCAGGATTTCGTTCCCCCCCCAGCTCTAGGCAAGAGACTGCAGCAACTAATTGTTGCGAGGACTGAACGATATTGGCAGCTCTATATGCAAGGCTGGCTGCAATAAGGTGGCTTACAGCATTTGCATCAAAAGCTCCTCCAGTGATTCTGTGCCTAGCATCGAAAGAAGCACCATTGCCCGCCGTGCAGTGATCTGCATACCCAAGGATCCGTTCCCTTTCCAAAATAGTTAGATCAACCAATTTGTTGTTTTCCCAAACTAACCCCGCACCATCTCTGCTGAAGGCCCACGAGTGAACTCTGGCTACTAGTGTAGGCAACACCTGCAGTAGATGACCTTTGCTGTTGACGCTGTGGTAAGGATGGCGGTGCTCCGATTTGCACAGTTGCGCGTGACGGTTTGGCTCCAACACGTCTGCAAGTTTAAGATCAGGATCTCTGACAAAGGAATTCATGATTATCTGCAAGGCGGTAGGCGCACAGATGTTGCACCAATAATTCCTTAACCTGTGAGCAAAGGCACCAACTGCAACGGCGTCAAATGTGACAGGGATGCCAAGACGTTCACATAATTCAGTAAAGGATTCACGCATGTCAGTCGATTGACCTTTAGCGAATTGTACTGCTGTGTTTTCTATGAAGTAAATCACAGGAGCTTGGTTGACTTGTAGAGCTTGAATCGTACCCAATATCCTGAGTAAAGGGAAGAAAGTAGAGCTTTTAGTCCCATGTAATCCAGTTTTCAATCCCGCAGAGGACAGATCAGAACACATAAATCCTGCACACAACATCCATTGACATCCGTTTAAACAGCCGATGTTAAGAAGATCTGACTCTTGGATATTGTAAACATCCTGCGGGAGGGCAGTGAAAGAATTGAGGCACGCATCTTTTTTCAATAGTGAAGGATATTGCTGGTGAAGTAACCTTACTCTATGCATTGCTATTTTTCTAGTGGAAGAGTCTGAATCACAATAAAAGTAGCGGTTGATTTTAATTCCATTACGTAACATACATTCTAACCCACTTGCCATGCCACCAAATAATTCTATTAAATGAACCCCTGTATCTATAGTTGTAGTGACGCAATCCTGAGGGACGCTTGCAGAATTAATTGATTGCACTACAGAACCATGTGACAATTGTTCAAATTTTAAAACTACTGGTAAGTCAGGAATGTGTGACAGTAATTGAGGCCATACTAACTCAATCTGAGTAACAGCACGTGACTTTAACTCAATTTGTAAAGTAGTGAGCACGTTTTCATTGGGCTGATAGTATGCAGTTGCAAAACTATGTAATCCAGCTAGTTCTGCTTCGAAAGTCACAGCTGTTTCTAAACAATCTGGATCAAAAGACCCTATTACTTCTGAGTTAGGAGTTGGTACTAATAACGAAAGAGCTAATTTGCTAACTTGAGATGCTACTGTTGGTCCATATATAGTTGATGTTCCTGTACTGACATGGTACGGCAGTCCTGGCCAGGATTCAATTATCATGGGAGGTGTAAGGGTTTCGTCGTCACTATCACTTTCGTGATTAATGAGGGATAATACGTCATTAGGTTCGTAGAAATCATCAGCACAAGACTGATACCACGCAACTAAATCCTGTGGCGTCCTGGAGAGACATGCAGCCATAATAGCCATTGCTTTAGGAGCATTGTTCTCAGACACAGCTTGAAATCCAACATGTTGCCTAACTGCAGGAGTGAGTGCGCCCATCTGGCAACAAGACCCCCTGCTTAAAAGCCGATTTTTCATACGATGGTTTTTGATAATTACTCGAATTTCCTCCCCCAGACCTGCTGGGATGCATACCACTGGGGTACGCCGTATCAACAGCATTGGCAGTGAGACAACGGAACATATCAAGTTCCGCAGGGTCGGGACCGCTTGACTGACAATGTGACAAAGTTTGAGCTAAATGAGCTTGGACGGGGCTAGGTTTAATTTTATCTCTTGCTGACTGAGAGTGTGGGTCCATTGGGTTAACCCATTGTGGCCCTTTTCCTTCAAGTGCCCTAAGCTCATTAAAATCATGTCTGGTCTGAACATCCAAAATTATATTTGTGATGGACGCCGCAATGCCATGCTGTCTTACGCTGACATGCTGTTGAGCTCGTATGGCGACCTCCACCAAATCTTTAGGCAAGCCGTTAATAAGGACTTCAATCACAGTATTCCTTCCACAGATTTGAGCAAAAGCATGATCATTACTGATGGTGAAAACTGAGTAAACGTCCATGATTCTCTCAGCAAACTGTTCTGGAGACTCAGTGGGACTTACTGAAGGGTCAAGTAAATTGGGCATGCCCATTCTCATTCCAGTAGTCCAGATGTTCATTTCTCCGGTGACCGCATCATTAAGGTAACGCGCACCCACCAGTAGGATGGCGTCAAAGAAGTTGCGTGGCTTAGAACCCGTTTTAAGCTTTGGGTTAGGCTTATGAATGCTAAAGGTGTCGCTGGATAATCCAATTTTTTTAAGCTCATGTGCCTCGCTTGCCTGCTTTATTTTAGACATTTGTGACTGCAAAGAGTCACTACTGGCAGGTGTGGATAAAGATTCTAGTAAGTCAAGGAGAAAAGGTTTACATTTTGGACAGAGCGTAATTAAATCTTGCTGCTGAAGCCTGAGAAAAGCGACACCTGAAATTGTACATGTACTAAACATGATGTGCACCTGGGCTTCAACGAAGCCAACCAATTTATGCATGTTTAGCACGTTATAGCTAGTAATAGCTTGATGTACTTTTCTCCATTTAACAACCCCTTTAATAGCGTCAAACTTTATGCCTATTTTAGCCGAGTCAAGCGTGACCTTCCTGTCTAACGCTTCAGTTGCTCTTTTAGACCCAGACCTTTTTCTTCTAGAAATATCTTTCCATGAGGGCCCGTCACTATCAGAACTGTCATCATCTGAGTCACTGTCCTTGTGAGGAGGAGTAGATTTTCTGCCTGAACGACTATCACTGTCAGCCCTATAGGTTTTACTTTTTCGTCTACGTTCTTTCGGCTCATAGCTTCCTGAATCATCACTACCAGAGTCACCATCAGATGATGGAGGGGATTTCTTGCTTGAGCGACGTCTGCCTTTAGGACGGGACTCCTTTTCTTTAGCCTCACTCTTTTTAGGGTCAGAACCTCCAGAGTCATCACTATCGGTACCACTCTTGTGTGACGATGGCATTTTCCTGCTGGAACGTCCCTTACTATTGGAATGAGACTTCTTATCTCTATGCTTTTCCCCCTTCGATTCGTTATCATCTGATACATCACTATCTAAATCACACTTTTGTGACGATACCCCTTTAGCCCCAGAGGACCTGGAATCAGTGAATCTTTTAAGAGCCGCCTTAATTTTGCACCCCCCATCTTTGTGAGGTGCTACTCCTTCAGGGTTTACATATTTTCCTAAATCACTGATTTCTTGGGGTGGCTCACGTTTAAATTCCTTATTATAAGAGTGAGAGGCATTGGCAGTGGGACCGTTCCGTTGATCAGAAGCAAAGTGTTCATCCTTGATCCCAGTATTTGGGACTGCAAAAGATAACTCAGGTGCATTGTCACGTGCCGCGTTAGCGTAGTAATCATTCTGAATCTGAAGCTGTTCTATTTGATATCTTAGAGCTTCGTTTTCCCTGGAATGAAACTTTTCTTTTTCTTCTCTAGAATACCGCCGGGGAACGTCTGACTGTTCTTATTTTACCCCTCGACCTACCCCAACAGTGTCCTGATTAATTGTTTGACCACTGATTGGAGTTTGTACCGGCGGTGGTGGCGTTTTACTGAACGCACTGACTGCTGACTTATACTCAGTATTATTCGCAGTATTCATTCTCTGAACTTGACTTTGGACATATCCCTCTTTCGGAGTGATGTGCTCCAATCCCGCTGCTTGGTCTCCTTCTCCTATAGCTGAGAAATTATTGGAGCTATCGCAGCTTGGTGAGAAAGTCCCATCTGCTCTAAGTTTCTTTGCAATAAAATGCAAGACGGGTACTCCTCCTTGATAACCATCTTCACGTTTGACTGATAGTGAATCGCTATGCTCACTAGTTTGCCCAGATCTCTTCGTAACGTATGCACATTGGTTAAGCTTCCTAGCTGAATAATCGGCTGCAGATTTTTTTAGGCTGTAAGCAGGATTGTCCATTGAAGAAAAGGGAATTCTATCGTCATAATTGTCGTCACTAACAGGGATCATAATAATCTTTGGGGTAGCTGCTAACTCAACTGATGCCCAGTTATAGGCACTCTGTAATTTATAGTAAGCCATTTCCTCTTCATTTTGCAAAGCAAGATCAGCTTTGCGTTGTGCTTCTTTTTCTTCAGTAGCGTTCTTTTCCGAAACCTCCCTATGCTCTTGGTTCATCCTCAGTTCCCTATCACTCTCGCATCGCTTAGCATGTCTAATCGCGTTGCGTAAGCTTTTTGCTCATTCTTACTCAAATAAAGCAAATCAGTGATTATCAAACCATCTTTATCTCTGACCTTAGATCGCATTAACAAATGGATCTGGTCCTGCGCAGTCATATCCTCTAGTTCCTTTTTGATGATCGCAATCTCTAAATCTTGATCATGCTTGGCCTGAACAGACATTACACTGCCATGTTCATCCTCTGAATCGTCAGTCATGAAACCAGTCCTGACTGTTGACAGGAAAAATTCCAGAGTACTGAAAAGTACTTCTTGTGATCGATCAAGTGGTCGACAGACGATTCTTGGCACCTGCTTGAGTCGACTCTTAGAGTCGACCTGTTTACAGACAACTGGAGGTGCGACCAGTCGGACTATTTCTTTCTTAGAAAAGTGCTGTGACTTCAGGAATGTGACAGATTCCTGATCACTGCTGTTGAGACTCGAATCCCCAGCTGTAAACCTGGGGATCAGTCGATATATTTAAGATAAGTATCCCCTGGACTACTTACCTGACTATTCTCTACTGTTGACAAGATTGCCTGATGGGTCGACCCTTCCGAAGGTGACTGTAGTAGCAGTCGAAGTTGTAGTACACTGGTGACAGGGTACGATGATCTTCAGTGGGAAGTCGCTTGTAGGCGATCTTCAGATGGGGAGACTCGTTTGATGATCTATCAAGGAGTCGACTTGGAGCCTCTGGACTGGCTGTTGATGAAGTGTTGATGGAGTTGGTGGTGGTAAACTAGCTGGAAGGCTGGAGAATGCCTGATAAGGGCCGAAATATCAAGAGAAGACCTCCAAGACTAAGCAGTGTTTGTGCTTGCTTAGACTGAAGGGTCGAACAGTGTTTGTGCTTGTTCTGTATGATGGATCGATATTCGAGCAGTGTTTGTGCTTGCTGGAATAAAGTGAGCAGTGTTTGTGCTTGCTCGATGAGGAGTGACTATGTAACTTCAGATTAAAGGGTGATTACGAAATCAGGGCTTCAAGTAAGAAAGAAATAGTGGCTGCAAGAGACAAAACAGCCACTTTGGGAGACAAAAGAAGTGTGAACAACACACTTCACAGACAAACAGAGCAAGCACAGAAGTGTGACTGTGACAACAGTTTCACAAACAGAGTTCAACAGCAGAGATCCTTAGTTCAAGAAAAGATAAGCCAGTAATACGCCAGTAATACATGCCAGTAATACATGTCAGCTCGGCAAGGGCTCGACCTGGTCACAACTCTTGCACAACGTGGTTCACGATATGAAGCAAACATATGATTATGCGATATCCGGCTCAAGATGTGAAGAAAAAGGTGTCAGTCATAAAACCACCACATTTGGTACGGGAGAAGTCGACGTGCGGACGTGTCCGGTCCTCCAGCCCCTCTTAAACCCTAGCACTTCAGCCAACAACCAGCTTCCTGGATATGCAGACAGTTGGTACTTGGTACGTGTACAGAAGTGCATGGCCACCAGTACCGAACTGTCCAGTCCAGTCCAATTTCATTTATTTTCAATTTTATATTTTGAATGCCGACAGAAGGGCATATGCTGCAAAAATAAAACGGTTAGGGAAAGACCCTGCTGAGCGCATTACTGCTTTCTTTAGATGCCACGGCTAACCACTTTGAGGTACAACCCATATGTACATCATACATCATACTGTACATTAAGTGCGGTACATCATACACAGATTCTGAGGTTTCGACGAGGTTTTTGATTGTGAATACTGGTACCGTACAATTTCCCCATATTCCCACACCAGCACCAGTATTCATTTCATCACCTGTTTGTGTTCAGCGCCTTGTCTCGATGGCGCATGGCCAGCTTTTCATTAGACAGGCTTCGCAGATACCTATATCCCATGCGATTGAATTGAAACTTTAGTAAACCACGAGGGGGGTTAAACAAAATCTTAACCCCCCATCGAGGGGGGGGGGACAAAAAAAGTCAGGGACCCCATGCCCCCCCCCAAAACGAGCACCCAACGAGCCTACCACCCACCCACCCACCCACCGTCTCCGGAACCCATTGAAATTCAAATATCGCAGTCCAAATTTGAAATTACATGTAATATTTTTTTGATCAGCTCGCCAAGGTGCTTCACATGCTGGTATATTTTAATTCGTTAGGTGATGACATGCCAACAGTCAATTTTGATACTGGGCTCAGCCATGCTATTGAGTACCGACTAATGCTCGCTGGCGATCACAATTCATGCCAACAGTCAATTTGGGAACTGAGCTCAGCCAGGCTATTGACTACCGACTACTGCTCGCTAGCGATCACATATTTCTAGAAGGCAGATGACCTGGATGGCGGTGGCATTGCGATGATATCAGCCTTCATCTTGGCCATGAGCTCCTTCACTGCCTTCTTCAGGCTGGCGGGCTCACAGGTGTTGGCTCAGCTGGGGCAGCAGCTGGGGCAGCAGCAGGGGTGCCTAGGGGTGGTACGGGAGCAAACCCGAGCGTTCTCTGCTGCTTCGAATCGCGTGGTATCTTGGAAGCTGCCATCCGTGCCATGCACTCCCTCTCATTGGTGGCGTCTGCGCTTGCATGTTCAGCGGATTTGAGGACCTTGCCACAACGATCACAAGTGATCAGTTCATTCATGATCCACCAGACCAATACTACCATGTGCTGCGTACAATACAGCTCTTTTGTAAGGCTGACCCAGCAGGTTTCGGGGTGTGCCCATAAGGCCAAACCCTCAGTGTGGGGGGGGGGCAGGGGGTCATGTGGTAATTCAAGCAACATTTAAGGATGTAAATGGACTCATGTTGGCAAGACCAACACAGAGTGTCGCTGTCAGCCTCAACATACCTCCAGAAAAAAGATACGATGTTTCGAAGGGAAAAAATATTGGATTTTTGGGGAGACACCCCCCCTAACTTTGCCCCGCCATATCTCCTCCCCATATCTTCTATGGAACGCTCTCGTCAAGCTCTACAAAAAGGGGCATGGGGTTGAGAAATTTTGTTTTTGCCCCCCCTCGCCCCATCTTAAAAAAATGTTTAACGACCCTGGCTGACGCCCTCCTCCCCCCCCGCGCCATCAAAACCTAGTAAAACCAGATTTTCTCGGTAGCAAATACGACTTTTGGAGGGAAAGAGGAGTCAACTCGAATCAGCTAAACATTGCGATTCTGATAGTGTCGCTCAATGTAGCTGGTTCACAAATGTCAAATGGCATATGAACTGCATGTCTCGTCACATCCGCCTCTGTCAGCTCCTGACCGTGGTGGGTGAGATGGCGTCAAGGGTCGGCACCTTGAACGCCGCAATACTACCGTACCTGGAGGAGGGGAGGCTGACATTGCAAAGGGGATGACTTGGCGGGCTGGTACCTTGAGCATGACACGGACTCACCACCCCGTCTTGAGTACTTCAAGTGCATGAGCACCCCTGCCTCTGCAGCTGTCTTCATAGTGACTGCTACGGCGTCAAGTCGCCCACGCTGTACAGGCCCCCTAACTTAAACTGTAGGGATCCGGAGCATGTTTGCTCTGAGCTCTGCCAGGGCTGACACACTGTTGCATGAGAAGAACACTACGGATGGATCACGCAGCCCAAAGGTAGACAGGTCTTCTCCTACCTGGTTACTCCGTCACGTCAGGGGCAGCAACCTGTCTACCTTTGGGTTGCGCGATCCATCCGTAGAGTCAATGAAATGTAAGATCGTTATACAAAACTCACAGAATGCAGTGATTGCTTATAGCATAGCAACTACTGGTATACTGCTCGACTCAAGAATGGACATACAAACAACAGTATTTTTGTTTCCGGAATCGCCCCCTCTTCCAAAATGGGATGTCTAGGGCGTCTGGTTTTAATATATGCCATTTTAATGATGCAAATTGACTGCATTGGTCTTAACGAATGCAACGGTGTAGCTCTTGCCTCAATCTGATGTCTGAAAACGGGTAATAATGTTCAGAATTTTCCCCGAAAATCACTTTTATGGCGACCCACTGCCCCCTCCCAACTTTGCCCCCCATATCCCCCCCCTTCCATAGGCAAACAAACATTTAAGACCAGATTTGAAATGCTCTCATGAAACTCTTAAACTCAAGGGTAATGGGGTAAGTTATTTTTTCTGCCCCCCTGGGTCAATTGCCTCACACCAAAGCCAAAAGACGTTTACGGTATGTCGATACTGGTATATGTTGACATACCTTGGGGTATCTTAACTTTAAAGGGTATGTTCGTAGGATGGTAAAATAATGAAGCAGTAAAACTGTCGAGTTTCGAGTGCCAAACTGAACAAGAACACTACAGGTGAACATGTCGGGGCAGAGGGGTAGGGGTATTGTTAGGGTGTGTTTGCCCTATTCTCTTCCCCATTCATTCATTCTCCATCAGCTCAGCCTCTCTCTAGAATTAGAAAGCAGAAAAGGTTGTTCACATGCACATTGGGCTCTTGAGGACGCTGCTGGGGCGGATGATGGATAAAGTCAAAAACGTTACACCTCTGGGCCCGCTCAAAGCTCGGCCGCGTGGGCGCCCAACAGTTCAGAAGGGAGTAAAGGAGGCACTAAAAGGAAGAGAGGGGGAAAGGAACAAAAGGAGAGGCCGGGAGGGCTAAACAGACCAAGTCCAACACCTGAGTTTCACTAGAGACTACCCCTCAACAAAGCCTCTAAGAAAAGAAAAGTCCAGGAAAGCAAGCGTATCCCACCCCTGCTTGGCCGCGAGGGTGCTCCACTGATCAGAAGGGAGAAGAGAAGAAACTAAAAAGGGGGCAAACAAAAACAACAACAAAAAAAAAGCCAAAAGAGAAGGCCGGACAGGCCAACGACATCGGCCTCAGAAACCCCGGAGACTAACCCTCAATAATGCCCACAGCACAGTCCACAAAAGCAAGTGCGTCCCACCCATGCTCAGCCTGGTACAACTGGTGGAAGTTAGTGGCAGCGCCCGGAGGACCTGCCCACCCCTGCTCCCGTAACTGCTCCCTGACACTAGGGCACTAGAAGCACACATGCAGCGCATCCTCTACCTCCTCGCTATCCCCCCCTGCCCAACACCGCTGGCAGCAGCGTGCTTGTCGCCGCTGACCGTTGCGCCGTCCTCTGGTATCAGCAGTGCTGATCGCGCCAAGCCGCAGTCGCAAATTGGTGCGCACACAAGCACACTCCCTCTGAGTAGTGCGGCTCTGAGCTTGCGCCAGCACGGCACCTGCCGTGGACTGGAACCAGGCGCGGTAGGTTGCCGCAGATCTGTGCTCGGTGGTAGGGTCCCTGGGGTCCCCACCGCCGCTTGCGTCCAGCCGTGCTTGCTCGTAGGCTGCGTCAACAAGTGCCAACACCTCTGTGACGGGTAGGCGTTGTAGGGCAGCTGCTGCCTCGCGCAAGGTGGGGGTGGCTGACCCCCGCTCCAGCTCCTCCAATGCACCCAGCAGATCAGAGCACCACGTGCGGCCACCAGTGCCCTGGCTGATTGCAAGCTGCATATCTGCTGCCATGGTTTGAGCCATGAGAGGGCTGTATTGCTGTGCCTCCGGTGCCACTGCTTCATTGTAGAAGCGGAGGATATGGGCCCACCAGTCTCGCTGTAGTGGTTGGAGCTGCAGCTCTCTCATGACTCCCCAACTGGCGGCTGATGTAGCCCCGCAGCCTGGCGTAGGTAGCCCCGCAGCCTGGCGTAGGTAGCCCCGCAGCCTGGCGTAGGTGCTGAAGCAAGCTGGACTGCATTTTGCTGGAGAGACAATGCCGCGGTCGAAGGTGGCTGGTGGCCCACACCACGTCGTCGTAGTTGGCCGCAGGCGCTGCGTACACAGCTGCCAGCCTGATGCGGGTTGGAAGATGGCGCCTTAGGCCCACCTTGGCTGCCATGCGGCGAACATGGTGCAGCGCGGCAGCCAAAGGCGCCTGTCTACCCTCCATGGCCCTCTTCATGCCGCCGCTTTCGTGCCGAGTGATGCCCAAGAACTTGAATTCTCGGACACGCTTCAACACGGTACGGTCAGGGCCGTTCACGGATGATGGATAAGTACTAGCTGCTCTCAAATTTTGGGTAACTGGTCCAGCTGGTTAACCATTAACATTTTTAGTTTCCTAACACAATTCAAGTTCGTTAGAATTACCTGTTGCAAACGTGAGAATTGCAAGCTGTTGAGGGGATTTTGAGGGATTTTCATGGGGAAACGAAAGCATGGTGCGTGTCCCCTGGTGCGAGTCGACACGCCGGTCGACACGGTGGAATCATAGATGATCACCAGAGATCTCTAGTCCGGCTGACCTGGTCTTTGGCATGCTCGTTGTCTCCAAACCTGCAATCATTTTTATCCTCAGTAAGCGCACACGGCTTGCAATTTATTTTCATCTCGATATGTTGCGCCTCTTTCGTCGCCTGGAAAACCCTCCTGACCATAACCGGCATGCCCTTGATGGGTCGGTGTAATTTGTTGGTGTACGGCATTTCAAATGCCGTGTTCCTTCCGAGTCATGCTCCGGCATATTACCGGTATATCTCCCTTTCTGACCCCGCCCTTCCCCAGAGTCAAAGAGAAAAAACTACTGAAGGGTGAGACATTGATAATATGACGACGGGGAATGAAGCGTGGATCCTCTTGGGCCGTGACGTATATGCCGCAGCAGCTGCACATGGTTCACATATGGATCCGAGGACAGGGAGCAGCTCTAAAGAGAAAACTAGGTTTCCCTCAGGACCGGATACCAACGGATCTGAAGGCTCCGAGGCTAAGGTATTACCTCCCATGCATCCTCACGTGTCACTGAGCAGATCATCCTAAGTGGCTTTGCATGGCTTCATAAGCATATGCGCACTTAAACCCGGCCTTGCTCTACGCCTGGGTCCCTCAATGTCCCTCCATGCTTCTCCAGCGGATCCACCTCCGAGAAGCCGGTCAAAGGAAGTTTGCCGAATGGAAGGCTCAGCGGCAGCAGCTAAGGTTGTCGGCAACCTCAAGCCCATCCATGCCTAGCACTTCGGAAGCTGCTGCTACTGCCAGGACCAGCAATGCCAGCAACCTGGTGCCATCAAGCAGCCAGAGCCCCCTGACACCAACAAGCACAGCTGCTGGGCTTGCTGGCCAGAGCCTCAGAGGCCACATGCTGTCACAACGAGTTGCAGCCTCGTGCACAGCGACCAGTCCAGATTTTTCCATGGGGACTCCCACACACTCCCAGCCACGCCACATGCTGCCTGCCTCACATCCGCCTGCTGTGCCTGTCCGAGACACGGAATTGGATGTGGATCTTCCCAACGGAAACGGTGGAGACGGGCCCATTGTGGCCATGCTTCTGGCACAGGTGGGGGTGTTGCATCCCTCGATTTGAGGACCTTAATCTCTAAGGCATGCAAAGCTTTTAGACCACCTGCAGCATGAATTGATTACATCGGTAGAAGCTGCGCCTTTGGCGCAGCCCTGAGTGTCGTGTGTGCCCCGACAGCCTGGGACTAGTGCTTGGCTGTGCGACGTGGCAACGAATATGGTCTCTATACCCTGCTTTTTACATCTGATGCATTGACCAGTTACTGTGCATGCCATGGCTGCCAGCGGCTCATGCTGGTGCTGTGTTGGCTGGATGTGGTGTGTCTGCGCTGGTGTTGTGTGGGCTGTGCATGTAGGGTACCGATTGTGCGCAGGTGCCTGGCTGCTGCTGATCTGTGAAATTGTGAACGACAGTTGCCTGTGGCCATGTCTGCCGACAATCTGGTTCGACAATCATGCGAGCCATAACATTTGATGCATGGGATGCTAAACCGGTATGAGCACAAAATTAACTGGGGTGCTTTCATGTTGCGTACCAATGGTTCATGCATCAGATGGCCTGTCACATGAACTTCAGCGCCATTTGTCAAAAAGAACATGCATGACGTGTGCATGGAACTCTTCGATTGTGCCTGCTGCATGCTTGTCTGTATGGTACATTGCAAGTTGCGGCTCTGCCTCTGACAGTCCTGCTTTTTCCACCAGAGTCTGTGCATGGCACCAGCCAGTCTGTCAAAATTGTCATTGCAACAACTGTATTCGCAGTATGTACAAGCCGGTTACCAGAATTGATACTGCGCACATGGCTGCCTGCCTGATTGCACACCGAATACAGCAGCGGGTCAGTCCTCAGCCAGTGACCTACTAGACTAGTGACCTTGTGTGCATGTCTGTTTCTGTTTTTACTACTGCATTTGGTTTGCCTGGATGACAGAGGCGGTGCATGACAGAGTCGGTGCATGGCACTCGACACTCTGTCAGGAGGTCAACGCACTTCATTCACGGAAAACCCCTGCAGGAAACTGAAGCATGCAAGCAATGCTGCCGACACTGCCTAACCTGAAGCAAAAATACATGATGGTCCCTACGATGGTATTTTGTATGTTCTGCAGTGTCAACTGTCATCCTGCATGTTTGAAAGCTAGTAAGCCGCTGGCAGCAGCGATACGGATCACCGCGAGCAGCCCTGCCATGACGGCTAGCCTGCTAAACAAGTTGGCACTAAAAGCAACGCATCGCGCTGTCTGTGTGCTGAGGGGCGTGTGCTGAGAACGAGCCGTACACACAACCGGCTTTATTTTGGCAGTTGGCAACCGGTTTCCCAGTGAACCTAACTGAAATCCCAAACCCTATCCCTTTTCGTTCCTTTCAGTCACTCAGGTATGTTAACCCGCTCTCCTGATGTTGTTTAGAAAGCTGTTGTGTCTATGGTCATGGAAAGGAAATCACGAGTCGGACTGGCTGTTACAGCAACTGGGTGGGCTTATTTTCCTAATCGTGGGATTCAAATTCCGGCGCTAGCACATGACATGGAACACCTGCTTGTCGTTAAACTGCAAACAAAGCATGTTGGCTCTGATTGGTTTTCTCAAAGATGGTACATAACCTGATCCGTGTGTGTAGGTGGCGTCCTTGATGCAGGAGAAGACAGCCTTGCAGCAGCATAACAGAGCTCTCACAAGAGAAAATGATCAGCTGCAGGAGCTGGTCGGGTACTTGACGAGCGGAGTAGTCGGAGAAGGGTGTGATGGGGATCCGGTGAGCCTGGCTGGGGCAGCTGACTGGCGGAATCCGGGTTTCAGGAGCTGGTTTCCCCTCAACCCATGAGTAGTGCTCGTCATGCAAGGGTTGACAGGATTACGCCCTTGACCCTGCAACCCAAACCCTATACCCTGTTATGATGCGCAGCAGCATCCACTATAAGTTAAATGGTCACCATGGCTGATATTTAGCGATCCACTGTTGAAATGCTCATGTTAAGAAACCTACTTTGATCCTACACAATTGACCTGTGAACATTACAGGGGACTGAGGGAAGTGAAGAGCAATAAGGTGCCGGCAGTGCATCCGCTGGCTCCGGATTGCAGGCATGCACCAGATCTCACAGCTAGTGCCTCAGTCCTCACCCGGCCGGCCCTGGTTAGGTAAGCTGCAACCTGCTGCTTCCTACGCGGGGTAAAGCCCTCATGCACTGGTGTAGGAAGGAATTTTTGTGATACTGTACCGTAAATAATTAAATATTACACGATGAGGCGTGGATTAAGGAAGTCACCCGTGTTGGTTATTGAATAGTCATGTTAGATTGTTATAAAAAAGTCATTAGTAGATAAGATCAAGCATAAGAAACTGCAGCGCTCATGCACCTGCGGCCGTGATGACAGGGCAAGCGTTCAGGACCATGCTACAAGAAGGCAGTGACATTAAAAGGCGTGTGAGAATTCGTCCTGCTGTGTCAGCCTGCTGAACCCTGTGTGTGTGTTTGTTTGCAGCGTATGCCGCCTGCAGTGTGCTTCGGCAGCAAGGGGATGATAGCTGTCTCCTCAACCCTGATCCCAGAACGGGAAGCTCACCTAAGCTACACCCAGGAGGTTGCGAGTTCGCCACGTCCTATTTTCTGGTATAAATTTGAGGCCGAGTTGTGCACGATTTGCGTGGCAGGTAGTAGTAAGGCAGTGATGATAAGGGAGTTCTCCTTGAATCATGAATTCATGATAGCATGGCATTTGTGGACTCACGTCTAAAGCGCCTCTTGGTGCTCCAAGGACTGAAATCAAGCCAAAGTAAATTTACGTGTCTCAAAAGATTGTTGGCGGGGAAGCTGGATGTATCATGTATGGGGCAGGAGGCAGGGCGTGTCAGGGTGGGACAGGTGACATGGTTGTGATTTTATGAAGGCATGGGATTGTTTTTAATGAGGAAGACGACGAGCCTTGTAAGGAGGTTCAATCCATTCTTACCATCAGACGTTCACATAACATCTTATATACCGGTAGAGGCCAAGTACTTGTTTCCTCCCATTTGTGCACGGTTTGGCATCATCCCTCAGTGCATGTTTAAATACGCCCCAGACCGCCTTCAGCAGGCCGCTTTGCAGCCATGATTGGGCTGATAGGGACTGTCCCTCGACCAGCGGTGGCTTGAGTCTCAAGCGTATGCATTCGTCACACAGAAAAGTGACGTAGCTGAATTATGGCTCGAATCCCTGAAATAAATAGTGCAGTCCCTGCCAATGTAATCTCAGGGCTACTGTAGAGTGTCTCCTGAACTAATGCGTGAAAGCAACACAATGGCATTCTATGATGGCAAGCCCAGTCGACTGACGTGAACGACAATTTTCAGCCTTCCCAGTCAGCAGAGTTCTGGGGAGAACAGCTGTGAAAACATAACATATTGATTGCTGCACTCTGAAAATGACTTTTGCCATGCCCTGCCATAACTTCTCACGGGAAGAGGCGCGCTACTTTGTCAGCTGCAACCGTGCCTGTCGAAGACTATCACACAAACTTTCTGATTTATAGCTTCTGCATTGCAAGCTCTTCTCAGAGATGTCCACAGACATAGCATCATCGTTTGAAATTCGTACATAATGTGAGCAGAACGGTTGTCCACCAGGGTAGTCCCGATGAGATCGTATATATTAAGTGAACAGCTTGTTTATAGGTGACACACAAAGATCCCCATAATTTGCTGCACAAGTGTCCCTGACGTATCTTGTCCTTCTCACGCTCAAGAGGGTGAATAGGGTTTCAGATTCAATCAATGACAGTTGTGTAGGAGATCAGGGCAACAAGCAATGGATTGTTTGATTAGTTTAGGGGGGCACCAATCGAACTCTTTTGCACCCACGTCATGTTTTATGGCTGGGGCTTATCTTCTGCACTATGGGGTTCATTCCCACGACACTGTCGTGGTTGTGTGCTAGTTGCTTGCCCAGGGGGGTCACTGGTTTTCGCTTTCTGTCCCAGTATATTAAGTGCCTGTACCGGTTTACGGGCACATGTCCCATGCATCAAGTGTGATGCTCTGTTGGACTGTAAAAACTTCACAAAACTTCACCAGTACTTGATGACTTCAATCTCTACGAATAAATATAAATATTACAAATTATAGTTGCTGCAGACACAGTGCTGTAAGTCCATAGGCTTGTCCTATAATCTCGCATGTAGCAGCTGAGGAGCAAATAATTCAAGGAATATCTGCATCAGAGTCAAGGCACCACGCAGTAGTGTACATTCCTTTTACTTGCCATCGTAGTATTAGAGGACCAAACTAGGCCTACATACTGAAGGCAGCCTACGGGATGAAAAAATAGTGAACACAAAAATTACATGTAGTGCTGGTGCATTTGGTATTTCAAATCCCAGGAAAAGAACAGCTCACGAGCATCCATGGAAGAAACTGATTTTACTGGTACACAATCTAGGTTGGAAGCTTCGGCCTTCCTGAATCAGTGCCGCTACTTTTCTAAGATATACACAAATGCTAGGCCAGATTCAAAGCTGATGCTCCCCTCTGGCAGTTTTACCTCTGGTTTTGCTGGCGGCGCTGCCTCCGGCTTGCCTTTGCTGCCATCCCTGACTGGTCTCCCGCGCTCAGCCCTTGTTTTGTTCACCTCCCTGGCTGATAGATCCTCAGGGGTGTCACCCTTTTCTGCTGCCTTTGCTGCTTCGTCTGCTTCAACAGCTTTTGCAGCTTCTCTTCTGATGGCCAACTGCCGCTCCCACTCGGGCACTGCGTAGGGGTAGTCCACGAGATTCTCCTTGTACACCGTGTCGGCCCCCAGGAGTTCCTCCAGGGTCGTACATCTCACCATCTTGAACTGGCATGGCACATGAACCAGTTGTGCATATGTTCAGGCTCAAGATTGAGGAAGTAAAAGGTTGCATGCGTCTTCAGGTTCAAGGTTCAAGGCATCGAAAGTCTAGGTAGAGGGTTACAGGGCCCAGGAGGTCAGAGCAGGCAATCATCAGGCCCCTTAAGCTGTTTAATGCATGGTATGCCAAAAGAAGCGAGCGACCTTTGCACATAGACCTTGCCTTGCAAACGGTATAAAAGTCTGAAAGGCAAGGCAAGGTCTAAACCGTGTGCAAGGCTAGACATAGACTTTGACACCTTGCCTTGCCTTGCTCATGATATAAATCAGACAGGGCTAGACCTGGTCTGCACCTCAATGATTGGGACACAGGCTGCATTAATTTTGAAGGTGCACCATTCTCCTTTTCGACTCCTCAGAGGATAGGACTCCACCGGCTTGACGGTTCCCCATCTACTCTACAGCTCCTTACTCCTCACGTAAGCCCCCAGACATCCACAACCTCAAATGACAGGTTTCATGCGAATTGTGTGCATTGTCTTAACATGCAGCGAGTGACACCAGGAACAAGCTGTGGCAGTCAAGAAGGGTCCTCAAAGTGAGACTTTCTACGCCAGGGGAGCTTCTTGCGGTAAAATCAGTCCCAACCCGGCCTCCTATGGGGACACCCTGGCAAACCTTGTGGCAGACAGCCTGTCAGCAACAAGTCAGGTTTACATCCACTTATAATTAGGTTTTAGAGGTCTAAAGCATCAGCCCTTCCATGAGCATACACACCTGGATATCATGCCAGAACACGGAGTTGAGGAAGTTAATGCGGTCGTTGGGTGGCGAGTGCGAAACCATGATGAGAGTCCCCGGCGTACGCATCATCTCAAACACCCATTTGATTGCCCGGGTTGACCGCTCCCACCCATCCTCGGCTGCGAGGGTGATGTCTAAGGTTCCCTGCACAGGTGCCATGTTGAAGGTACCATTACGATAGCCAAGACAATCTCGACTCCAAAAGCATTTATTTATGCACTTTTGCTTATGGCAGGCAAAGCATGTCTTCTTGTCTGGTGCTGCAATGGTGTACATCTAAAATTTAAAGAGTACCGGTAGAGCAATGAGAAAGCCTATCCCGTGACTCACACGCTTGATTATTCTTAGACAATGCCAGCTTTGGACAAGCTCATATGGGCCACCCACCCATGCTTGTCTTGTGACATCCATGCCAGTATAATCCTATGGCTGCATCCCATCCCACTTGTATAAGCCCTTGCAGTGACTAACCTTGTCAACTATCAGGTCAAAGCGCATTTGGGGGTTCTTGAGCTGAGGCTGTTCTGCGGCACCTGGATCCCCGACATGGAAGTAAAGCCCGAGGCGACCGCCTTTTTCATTGCGCTTCCGTACGACCTCCATGGCTGGCGCACAGAAATCTAGCACGACGACCTCTTTGATGCCTCTGCAGCGAGGGGGCAGTCTCAGGCATGCGACACAATGACCAACATGCCATGCAAAGGTGCAAAGGGGCATCGTCAAAGATTAACATGCATGTGCAATGAGCATGCAGCAGTGTACTTACGCATCGTAAATTTCCTCAGGGAAGTAGCTGATGCCAGAACCAAGCACCATCCCTGCTGCCCTAGGCCGCTTCAAGAGTGGCGATATGAGTGGCATCAAGTTTGAGTAATCGCACAGCCAGTCCACATGCTGTTTGTTTAATTTTTTTGCTTCGATTTTCATCCTAGCGTCCCATAGCTCCGGTGTGTGGAACATTTTTCAAGGAGCTCCAGCATCGACGAAGTCGTCTAAGGCCTTCTCGGCAGCAACCTGAATACCTGATCCCTTGATACCGGGAAGGCGAAGAAAGTGTGGAATGTTGTCCGTGGAATATCATCTCCGGAAGCCGATCTGGACAGTATGCACCGGACTGTATGGGTAATCGCCGCCCTTAAACCAGGCCGGGCAGGTAGGGGTGGGTGTAGCGACGCCGCTGTCTCCCAGCAAGCCGCAGCTTTGAAAGGAGTGACGACAATGTCACAGTTGTAGGGGAATGCAAACCCCAATGACATGATACTGTGATTTGGTTGGGGTTTGATTTCCTCTAAAACCGGACACAATTTGACGCACGTTGTTGTCTCTAGTAACTACACTGACGGCGTTGGTCAGAAACAGTGCATACATCGAAATTTTGCAATCCAAGGATAAACCCCATTTACGCTCTCGGACCTAGTCCAGACAGGGGTTCAGGAGTGCATAAACAGCGCGAATTCTCTGCATTAATTTCAGCGGAAGGAGTCAAATAATCCTACAGGTTTGTTATACTGCAGATCGCTGCCTTCCGATGCCAACAAAAACGTGTCAGCAAACGTGTTTCTGCCGTGCATATTCCTGATGCGATGGTTGTAAGCGATGTCTACCTTGGGCAGCAGCGAATGCTGCTTCTCATTTTTATTATAGTGCACAGGTCTGTCGTCAGATTCATTGGAATGCGTTTGTATCTGAACTCCCTGTCTATCATCGTGCACCTGTCGCAGGAGATATCATGGCTGAAACCAAGAAAAAGGCGCAGATCAGCCCTGTCATCAAGGGCTTATCTGGATCCTTGGGAGGTGTTGCCGAGGCCTGCCTGCTGCAACCTATCGATGTCATCAAGACGCGCATCCAGCTTGACAAAGTTGGGAAGTACAGGGGTATATACTCTACTGGACAGGTGAGATATTATAGGGCTCGTTAGTGCCCTTAGGGCCACTCATGGAAGTTTCACATGCGACTGAACAGAAGGCTCATGCCAGCAGGTATGTCCAGCCTGAGGCCCTTTCACATGACCTTGCTTCATCTGGGGAGTCTAACCGCCAGTGCCAGCCCCCCACTTCAATCACTCTGATAGCTTCCGCTGCATTGCTTTTCGCCTTGTTCACCTGCAGACCATCATCAAGGAGGAGGGCATTCGCTCGTTATGGAAGGGCCTCACACCCTTTGCGACGCACCTCACACTGAAGTACGCCCTGCGCATGGGATCAAACAGCATGTACCAGAATCTGCTTAGGAGCAAGGATGGCTCCTTGACCACGGGCGCGCGTATGGGCGCAGGCTTCCTTGCGGGGATCACGGAGGCGCTGATCATTGTGACACCTTTTGAAGTCGTCAAGATCCGCCTGCAGCAGCAGAAGGGCCTGACCAAGGAGCAGATGCATTACAAGGGGCCGGTGCACGGAGCGTACACCATCCTAAAAGAGGAGGGAATCCGCGGCCTGTGGTCAGGGGCCACACCCACGGTGCTCCGGAACGGCACCAACCAGATGTGCCTGTTCATTGCAAAACCGACGCTTGACGCGGTGCTGTGGAACAAGCATGAACACGACGGGAAGCAGCTGACCCCACTGCAGTCCATGTCCTCCGGGTTCCTCGCGGCTTTCGTCGGACCCTGCGCGACCGGGCCGTTCGACGTCGCCAAGACACGCCTCATGGCGCAGACCAAGCAAGGCGGCATTAAGTACAAGGGCTTCCTAGATGTTTTGATCAAGATCCCACAAGAGGTACGACAGAAATCTCATCTCTCGTTCGGTCTTGGACTTGGCTGTTTGTCTTTTGCTTTTATTCGAGAGCCTATGTCTATGTCATGCACATACAAAAGGGTTGGTGGCATACGAGGCAAACAGTAATTGGTGCACGGCAGGATTTTTTTTGTAAAAACAGCTCAGGTTAACACAGGCGGGCCCAGGTATCTTAAGCGCACCCAAGCGTGCTGCTATGTGCACCAAATTTACATCTAAACCAGCTACTTGTGCCTCACTTGCGCCTCTACTTGTGCTCGCAGGAGGGCATCATGGCACTGTGGAAGGGCTTGTTCCCGCGCCTGCTGCGAATCCCGCCTGGGCAGGCCATCGTGTGGGGGGTCAGCGATCAAATTACCGGCTACTTCGAGAGGCAGCTTCCTCAACACTAGGAAGAGCAGCCCACAAGGCTGTGTGTGTCATCAGGATATTCAGCATTTTTTCTTTTAAGTTGCCTTGATGTTGGCCCCTTGTGTCCAATACCAGTATCCGAGGTGCGAGAATGAATCCTGTCGCAAGTTGAGTTAAGAGACCTTACCATCTTGGAATAAGTAGGAGGGGTTCGTTAGTTTGGCCTTTGTTGCCAAGTATCCTATGAAGGGTATGAAGTAGTATTTTTCATGTGATCGATCTGCAATTATGGCAAGACAAACGTGGTCCGGCAAACAAAGTGCGTGATGTTACACTGCCTCGTGTTGTCATATTTTGGGATGGGCTCAGCCAAGTTATTTAGTTGAACCCTTTGATTGTACCTACTTGTGTTGTACATGTGAACAACCTGCGAGTAGAACAATTAAACAATACCAAGTGTTTTGTCCTTTGAAGTCCATGATGTTATTTTGCCTGATGTATTTGGGTGGGCACAGCCAAGTAACTCGGTTACAATTAAAAGACAACCAGTATACCAACATCATCAGTGTACCGAGCATGTGCTAAAAGCGCTGGCTCATTGCGTGATTCTGTGGATAGTCACTTTATGGTAGGGCCCACCCCGACCAACAGGAATCCAATGCAGGGCTGACAAATGCATTGGTAGTGAGGAGAGAGCCTCTTCACCCCACCTTTACTCGCAGCACAATGTTATGTTTCATCCGAACTGCAGGACATGAGTGAGTGATTTGCTTCAGTTTGAACACGTTTGGGCAAGGACCCCAATCGTCCTTGCTGATAGCAAAAAAAATGATGGCACCACTAGTTGATGAGTCAATTAGGACATTATCACTGGCTGATGAGATATGGCCACGGGGCTGTCATGGTGGCTGTCTGTGTCCATGATTTCGCATGCAACCGCCATGTGACAATTTGTTCCCGTCAAGAAACCCTCAACAATGACCAATCCCGGCAATCTGATTAACCATCCGTGGCATTAAACTTCGTTGTTAGAGTCTGGACCCCGGGCTGGGTTGGCTGGGGAAGAGTGCTCGAGCAGGGTTTTGCACGTGGTACCCATATGTCGATGTGTGGACGAGGGACCTGTGTGATGGGATCCTACTGAACAGTCTCAACCTCACCAGGATATTTGATCACGTCATTAGGGGCCAAAGCGTCGTTGCAATTTATGATGAAGTGACTGGCACACTAGGCAGAGGTCAGGTTCATAATTCAATATTGTGGCGATGGCTCAATTTGACCGATTGAGCCATCGATAAGCTCATCGTGTCATCATGCCCGGATTGAGCTCGAGGGTGCGTTGCCTTGCTTCCCGCAACACACGTTTTCTCCCGTCATCCTCGTGGAGCCGGCCACTGCTGCCAGGCGCTAGCGCTGTCCGAATCAAGGGGGGGCATCGCGATGTGCGCATGACAGCAAACAACTCCTCTTCCGATTTTGGCTCTGAAAACTCTCAGCTTGGCCGTTTGCGGTCTTTCATCGGCAATATCAGCCTCCCCATGAACGAAGCCTCCACAACACAGCGACCAGTGCGACCCAAAGCCCCCCCAGCGCCTTACAAACCAAAAGACCCCCAGGACTGGGGCATCTCTGCATGGGAGCAGGACTGGGACCCAGAGGAGGGCCTGGATGAGGAACAAATCGAGCAAATAGAGGTTGAGGCTGAAGAGGAGTTTCGGAGAGTACCAGGGGAAAAAACTCCCAGGGACAAATGGATCACGCCTCTGCTCGACTTCAAATCAGTGTCCGGAGCTGTCGACCCGGACCAAGGTGACCAGAATTCCAGCCATGCGGCCCCATGTCGCTCATCAGCTTACCCCATGCCCATCAGCATCAGCACGCCCCTTTATATGCCATCATGCGCACGAACCAGGTGTCCAGGTCATGTCCGGGCAGCTGGTAGTAAACCTGCATCACCCCCACTCTGGGATCACCTGAAAATTGCGCATGCTCTCTCCTGCGCAGAAAGAACCGAGGACAACCTTCAAGGGGAGGCCTTGGCAAACAAGGACGAGTCACAGCGGGCCCTGCGCTATGCTGCGCAGATAATAGGTATGTTCTGAATAGTCACATACCATCCGCGCAAAAACTAATTGGGCGCCGAAGGCTCCAGGCAACTCGGTAGATTCCTTAGATTTTCATGTCTATCTCATGCTTGCATCAATTACTTTCTCAGTTCTCACTGTTAGCTTGGCCTCGCCTGACCCTTTCAAGAAAGGATGTGTCTGTGCTGTTTCGAAATAGCCCTTCAAAATGTATCAGGGCTGGACTGCGTATGTATGGTGTTTCAGGTCCAGGCCAGCGCCCGTATGCTTGGCTCAACTGACATGGGAATACCGGTACTGGGAATCCATTATATTATGAGGAAGCTGTGTGCGCTGGTTCATGGTTGGCCTCATGGACATCCATCATCCTCAGCTTGCGCTTGAAACAACAGAAGTTAGTCGCTGCTAGTCCTCCCTGGAGTTGCCCCTTGTCCATGGCTTTCTAGCTATGGTGACCCTGGCAGGCCTTCAGTGCAGCTTGATGCCTCAGGACAGCATTCAACCTGACTCTGAGTTGTCCAGTCGGGTCGCCGTGTATCCCCTGATCCCTCTCCCTCATGCCAGGCATCCCGCTTGTTACGGGCTTCATTGTCAGCAGAACATTGGCAGACCCAGTGCTGAGCTTTGTGCTGCAAAATAACGAGGACGCCTTTGCAATGAACGACCGTCAGAAGGTGGAGGGAGCCATGTCGGTGCGGATGGAGGAGACACGCTTGCGCATGGATGCTGCCATCGGCAAGGTAATTGAGACCTTGCTACACAGTTGTCATCGTCGCATATCCCCTCATTGATCATGCACCCCAAACACCAGAATCGTTGAAAAGCCTCTCTGAAAATATATCATGGATGCAAAATCATTGCAAATGTGAGGAAGAGGCAGGTGTCTACCGACTGCCATGCAGCTGCGCTGTGCCCTTTGGTAATGAGCTGAGGAAGTGGTCACCCGTCGTTGATGAGCTGTGTGAGGCGGTCCAACTTGGGTGATGAAGGGTGGGCTGGTCAGGCTCGGGTGATGACATTAGGGAGCTTATCACACAAAGCTGATGAGATGATGGACCTGGTCACACTTGGTTGATGAGTTGATGAACTCATCACAGATGGCTGATGAGATGATAAACCCCATCACACTTGGCTGGTGGGGTGATAGACCTGGTCACACTTGGATGATGAGACAAGGGACCTGGTCACACTTGGCTCGTGAGACAAGGGACCTGGTCACACTTGGCTGGTCAGATGAGGGAGTTGGTCACACACTCAGCACCTTCAGATTGCTCTATGTCTCGATCAGGCCACCTAGCCCATCATTGTGTACATCAGTATCTGCCTCATACATCATCATGCGTCGCCCACTCAATTGTTGCCTCAAAAGGCACCCTGTCTGGTCCATCCCAATCCCTCAAGCCGCCCTGCCAAACCATGAAACCACACAAAGCCCCTACAAGTCCCTGACAATCCTTCATCCTCTCCCACCGGAGTCGCGTTGTGCCCCCAAGCCGCCTCCTTCTTTCTGTGCAGCTACTACGCATGGCACCCTATGCATCCGCATGTTCTTTAGTTCCCCCACACAGCCGGTCGTATCGTGAGTCCCCGGGATCTGTGTTGGTCTGTGCCCCGCTCACTGCAGGCCCCACTGCTCACTCAAGAGTTGTTTGCTATCCCTGGATCTTCCTCATTGATCTGCACATTTTGACATTTGTCCCAACAGGCCCCGCCTCGCACCAAGCAGTTTTTACCCATACCCCCTGAGCTTTTGCGTTCCTTCATGCATTGTCCCCCGCAGGCCCCCCCTCTCACCGAGGAGTTCCTGACGGAGCACATGCGCGAGTTTGCGCACGAGCTGGAGGAGGAAGAGCGGCAGAACAACGAGCAGAACCTGATCACCGTTGTGTCGGACTCCGTCAGCGCCATCATGCTGTTTGGAATGCTAGTGCAGCGCTCCAGGGGGCGCCAGGCTCTGTTCAGCACCTTCTCGCGGCTGTTTGAGGGCCTGAGCGACATCGCCAAGGCAGTGATGATCATCCTCATCGCTGACACGCTGTTGGGGTATCACTCGGAGGAGGGCTGGACAGGGCTGCTGGAACTGGTGCTGGGGCATTACGGTGCGGAGGCTGAGGAGGAGGGTGTCGTCATCTTTGTGGGCGTGGTGAGTTGGCCTCCCTGGCACGCGCATCATAATACAGATTGTAGTTTGCACGTGGTACTAGCAGGATACCGGTATCAGCAATACCGTTTTTTAATCTTATCAAAAAATAAATTTGCCGTTTTTTATATAAGCTGAGGGCAGTTTGTGTTGTCATGTCCGGCTGCAGCCCAGGGCTAGTGGTGGGTGCATCAGGGTAAAAATCGACCCAGCTTGGACGCATGGACCCCCCCGTATGGCATTTGTGTGTGGCAAGTAGAGGTCACCAGCTCAAGCGCAGTAGCGCACGAGCACATGGGAACTATGAGCGGGAATCTACTGGCAGTGCCTCTCGGTGGGCTGTGCTGCCTGCACCATGGCCCCAGATCAGAATTTGAACAGCCTATCTGTCCCCAAGAATGTACATGGGAACCCGAAACCACCTCACTGAACCCCCTACAGTCCGAAGAGCCCCACAGGTACCAGGGGTGATTGCCTCACAGATTCCTCAACAATAATTGTGTCACCGAGTCACTTGTTCCTATTACTGTGTGCTGCAGATCCCAGTGGTGATTGATGTGTTGTTCAAGTACTGGATCTTCATCGGGCTGAACAAGATCAGCCCAGGCGCAGTGGTCACTATCAAGCAAATTGACACTCACTAGCCAGGCGACCATACATCGAATAAGCTTTCCTGCATTTGTTGATCGTCGAAAGTGAAGTCGATTGAGATGCAGACACTATTTACCTCGTGATTCCTCACAGCGTCTTTACAGTCAGTTTACTAGACTCTATCAAAGGAGACGGACCTCAAATTGCAAAGACCATGTGGCGTTGGTCAAATTCATAGTAATATGTATGATTCATACCTACCCCACAACACCATTGTAACTAACGACATCCAGTTTACCTTGTAAGGCCATTGTAAGATGTCACATCAAATTGTTCATACATGTACTGTACCCTGGCCGCAGAAGTCAATCACAGGCATCACAGCTGTATCCCTTGCTGAGGCGGAATTATTGCCTCACAGCAGCATGATGTCCACTATACGTGGCTAGGTGGGAGGGATGATGCCCTAATGCCCTATCAAATCTTGCTCGCACATATTAATATAACCCAATGCTTCGGGTAAGGCGAATTCTCCACCATAACAACTAGTTAGTAACAAAACATGACAATTAGTAGTAGCTTCCTACCCCAGCATGCGCCTGCCTATTGCCACTGCAGGGACCCCAGATGCTCGCAGCTGATGTTTGGCCAAGGGTGCAAGCTTGGCGGAACTGGGTAGTCTCTGATCTGGGTCTTGTGACTGTGGAAAATGAAGTGGGCATGCATGTTTTGCGCATGCATGTGAATGCACAATGGATATCTCAGTGACCGATAGTCGGGTCATTCAGAATTAATCACACAGTGATCCCGTGCTCAGGGGTGTGGGGAGGCGCCCAGCACCAGCATCCACGAAATGTCGGTACCATCCTGAGGAAAGAGGTGGACAACTGGGTCTCTGATGGCCTGGTCACATGTCATGTTTGCACGCATGGACCCATGAGTACCCGCCTTGTTCAGCTTGACCACGGTGCCAGAACTCTCACCTCGATTCATCTCAGCTCATCCTTTTTCACATCCTGGAGCAGAGGCTTTGACGCCTCTACGTCGTCAGCAGCATGCTTGACCTCAGGGACACTCACACCCTTCACGCCGCTATCCTTAACATGCGGCTTGTCACCACCCTTTGAATAGGATTGGTAATACAGAGCCCCGAAGACAAGCACCGTACCGGCCCTGCAGCAGCATTGGGAGGAGGCCAGTTAAGGAAGGGGAATGCGACCATGGTTCTCTGTACCAGTGTCACACTTGTTGTTGTCGAGGATTCGAGGTTTCCATCTGTCATGGAGATGGGTCCCCCGTCCCCATAAGAGAGGGACTTCCACACCATAACATAACTCACCACTGGCCAATGCTGAGGGGATGTGCGAAAAGGAGGCACGACAGAAGAATGGAAAGAAACTGGCGGGTTGTCATGATGGTGGCAAAGATCAAGGAGCCAAACGTCTTGATGGTGTAGGAGATGAACAGGGCTCCTACACAGACAAACAATAATGGGGGTCGCAAAGCTCATGATGTGGTGACAAATGAGTAAATGACTGATTGCATTCAGCAATGAGAAACAGGACCTCAAGCACACAGGAATACTGAAGTTTCTTAATCTCTTACCAATTGTGGCTGAAAGAGAAAGGTAGACAACATTCCACAGGGCCTCAGGATGCCGCACGAGGAATTGGACGGCCAGGGGCATCTGTCCGCTGGAGACGAGCCCTGTGAAACATGAGTGGCAGTCACCATAGTCGATACTCTCCTGCCAGCTGGACGAGGCCAGTCTGACCTCTTTTGCAGGAGGTAAAGTTAAACTGGCATGGAAACCTTCAATAGTTCTCTGACGAGAGGGTTGTGGCAGGCAATATTTGAAGCTCACTTGTTGCACTCACCAAAGAGGCTGAGCAGGGAGGAGCAGAGGGTTGTGTACAGGATCTGGTTGTAGGTTGTCATTTGGTAGCCTTTGAACAGCCTGTCCTGGAAGGTGGATGTGAAACCGTCGAAGCCAAGATATCCAAGCATGAGCGCCATACCGTAGATGCTTGAGTCCCACATATCCTGCACGGCAGCATGAAAAGGTCATACCACTTACTTCTACCGCTGAATTGGAATGCCGGATATCAGCCATACAAGTAGATCAATAATGCTCAGAAGGAACTTATTTCCCCGTTAATACAACAATTCTCCACAGGAAGAGGTCATGTCACTTACCGCGGAAACCTTGGACTTGACCTCTCCCGTCATGAGGAACACTGTGCATCCCGCAGTGACAAGCAGAGCAAGACCAAAATCCTTTACTCCGTACCGCTTTGCAAGAATGAGGATACCCCAGAGCATCACAGGAATCATCTTTGCACACTTGCCCTGCACAGAGGTGAACAGGCCAAGAGTCAGGGATCCTGGCCATGCGAAACTGGAATACTGATATCAATCTTACACACCGATACCAATGTGAAAATACCATGCATCGCTGAGGAGCCCCATGTATGCCTCAGAGGTTTTCAAACTGCCATGCAGGCATTCAAATTGCTGTACTGTTATTTACCCCACATCCTTACCAGCGTTTGGACAGGGAATGACACGTATTTCAGTGCTTCATACTGGCAAGTTGTGGCCACCACATTGGACAGGGACACAGCACAGTAGGTGTAGATTGGGGCCACAGGCTTGATCTCGGACATTTTCCCATTGCTCTGTCGGCGAAAAGGGATCTTAAGCAAATGACGACCAACGTCATGAAGCTTTGATTGGCTTCCATATGAAAGAGCTTACGATCAAGCTGAAGATAGCTACGCAGCAGGAGGTCAGGCGATTGCAGAGGACTAGGAACAACGAGAATTTGAATCTCTCGGCTGTTTCCCCTTCGCCATAAGGCTCCACCATGATGCGCTCCTGCGGGCATGATTATCCTTGGATTGAGGTGACTGCGCGATACGTGTATATCATGAGCCGAAATGTCTATCTGCCAGCAGGTAACTCTGACCTGCAAAACTCCATACATCATTAGGCTGCCAACAACGCCCACGACACACCACATGATGTGCAATTTCTCATTGGCCTTGATCCTGCTCCATATGCCATCGAACACCATAACGCCCGAAAATCACAGGCCTAGGCTTAGCACAGCTCGCGAAAATTTGTAAATGTGTGCGGGCTACAATACCCGAGTGACTGAAAGGAACGAAAAGGGATAGGGTTTGGGTTTTCACTTGAGTTCCCTGGGACATCGGTTACCAACCGCCAAAGTGATGACCTTTTTGAAAGGCTCGTTCTTCGCGCTCGCCCCAGTGTTTCGAGTCATTTTTGTTTCACTGGCGTATCTCGTGGCTCCCGACCTTATGACAGTGCACTGCGACGGAGGCGCGCAGATTGGATCGAACGCGCCGTACTTTCTTGGACATGCTATTTGCGGGGGTTTGCGGTGAAAATGGTGCCGATTTCAGAAACAGGCCACCGAGTTGCTTCGTATTGGGCGCAAAGTCGTTTCCATGTCCGTATGCGATGTTTATGCTCGTGACGGGGCAGCCAAGGCCTCGGCCACGTTGGTTTTCGCCCTTGTCGACCGAAAGCTCATACTGCACAGTACATGTTGTGCACTTGCGTTGCGCTGCTTTAAGCGCAAACTCGTTGAACAGCTTAGCCGTGATGACAGGGCTGCTCGCATTCATCCGTATCGCTGCAGCCAGCGGCTGTCTAGTTTTCGAACTTGCAGGATGACTGTTCACACTGCAGGAAATGCGAAAGACCATCGTAGGGACAATCGTGCAGCTTTGCGTTAGGTGCAAACACGTTTTGTCTGTAAGGTTTGGCAGTGCTGGCAGAATTGCTTGCCTCCCTCAGATTCCCGTGTATGAAGTGCGATGACATTTCGACAGAGCGGCCGGTGCCATGCACCAACTGTCATCCTGACAGGCTGACACACCACACCTGCAGCAGCTTAACCAGAAACAGATATGCACTCTCACAGGTCAACAGATTGGCACCTCCCACTCTTTTGATTGAGGTGTGGGACCTGCTGCTCAGGACTGGTCACCCCGGGGGTACGGCGCGTGTTTACCAGGGGGAAATATTTCCCCCCTGACGTACGGGGGAAAATCTGAGAGTCGACAGAGACATTAGCGCGTCTGAGAGCATTTCACTTGTCGCGTTTCAATGATACGATAATGTCTCTTTTATAATTCCCCGACAAGTCGCCTCCCAGAATCAGATTTCATGTGTCAGGACAGACATTACACGATGTGGACCTCTTCGGGGACTATAATAAGCGCTATGACGAAGGTGGGATTCTACTAGAATATGTCAGCGCCATAGGGAGATTCATGGCACACGTGGGCAACGCGCTAGCCAAAAGAAAGGAGGTCAGATGGGACGATATCTCATTCGTATGGCCTGCAGTCAGCACGATTCGCGACAGCGCTGTCAAGCCAGTCGATGCGGCGCTGCTTGAGGGGACTAAGCTCGTCGTCCTAGACGCGGTCACATGGCTGCCAGCCGGCTCAAACCTCACGTGCCCTAAGGTCTCTGATGGACCCGAACAGCGAACAGCCTGGTTCAAACAAGGCATGCTGAACAGGCAGGTGAGAAGTGTGCATTATCCCAGTCCAACCATGCATCGTTCCATTATATTCTCATGCACTGATCAGTAGTTCACAAAACTAAAGACTCCCTTGCGCTTGCACTTCCCTATACCCATACATGCAGTCCTCATTTCCATGCATGCACTCCTCATGCAGACATGCCCATGCATGCACTCCCTGATGCCCATGCTTGCGCTCCTCATGCCCATGCTTGCACTCCCTGATGCCCATGCTTGCAGTCCTCATGCCCATGCATGCACTCCCCCATGCCCATGCATGCACTCCTCATGCCCATGCATGCACTCCCTCATGCCCATGCATGCACTCCTTACGTCCATCCACTGCTAGTTTTATTTTCTTTCTCATTAAAATCCTCTCATGCCCATGCACTGCTATTTCCTCTTCTTTCTCATTGAAATTCTCTCTTCCATGCATGCAGCGCATGGACTTGTGTGACGCTCTATTGCGGCCAGCCAAGCACATTAATCAGGAGATATTCAGATAACCTAGCTTGCTGTCCTCTACCACTAGCATCTATCCGTCCTTCCTGATTGAGATATACCTCAGCTCAGTGGAGCGTCTCATGAAACCACACCGGCGCGCATCCAGGGGTCTTGGGCTCACTTCATTTGTAAGCTGAATGGAGTCTTCAAGGTAAACAATACATATGCACAAGGTCTGATCTTGTCTAATTTAGGCTATGGATCTGATTTTATTTTTTGTTGACTATGTCTAACAAGCATGCACCGATGGTGGCTTTGTGTTTGTCTTCACTTTTATCCATAATGAATTTCCGGACCTCCCATCCTTGTATGTAGGTGGAGAGGGAGGGCATGATCACCATCATGGATGGCTTGGGCTTGATCTTGAGGTCCCTGCTGGGTGGTGCCTCCTACTGGGACATTGCTGCCCAGCTGACAGTCCTTGCTCTGCGGTGCCGGCACTTTGGGCAGGTACGTGGGATGCATAAGTCTATCCGCCTGTTCCGCCGCCTCATGAGGCACATGATCAGGTGGGACACGAAGCGGTATGTACTCCTCATGTCCTCATCTCCCTACTAAATAAATGTGGAGGCTACTGCTCACTTCTTTGCCAAATAAACCCTTAACTTTGCTTGTTATACCTTCTGCTCTTTCAGATATATCCTCTACTTTGCTAAATGTAACCTCTATTGGCCAGATCAGAAATCTGCTTTGCTAGATATATTAAATTTCTTACCAGATCCTCACTAAGCTCTGATCCCAGCCCTTCATTTTTGTATGAAACTGTCCTCCCCTCCATCATAATCAGGTGGTTACTGGGCAGTTTGCACAGCTGCTAGGGTGGCAGCCAGCCAACCAACAGCAACCACTAGCAGCTGCCAGCCAGCTAGCAGCAGCCAGCCAGCTAGCTAGCAGCAGCCAGCCAGCTAACAATAGCCAGCCGGCTAGCAACAGCCAGCCGGCAGCAACAAGCCAGTTGCAGCCAACCAGCATGCATCAAGTAGTGACAGGCATCAGCCAACAATAGCCAGGTAGCAAGCTGTCGTATGTCTGCCGGGCTTGCCTCTTATGCAACAATCTCTAATGTAGCATGCCTCAAACTAGAACACCCTTCTGGAGGGTGCCCTGTCAAGGATGATCCCGAGCTGAAAAAGCTGAGAGACAGCAGCCAAGAGGATGAGCAGGAAGGTCAGGGACTTCAGTGCAAGGGACCACCTTGCGTTCCTCAAGATTAGGCGCATGCATGCCAAAATATTGTAATTGTGTGGCCATAACTTAGTTGCTAATTTCCAGATGTTTGGTGTGTCTGCTTTCTCTGACCTTTGCATGGCTGAGCTGAAGGTGGCTACCCAAAATGGCCTTGAAATTATGGCATTTTACCATTTGTGTTGCCCATGCTGCCATGCAGGCACGACACGGAGACCTTTCAGTACATTGCTATCTCTCCAAGGACGCTGGAAGAAGGCAGATGGCAGCTCTAGATTTATGCCATTTGCATAGTAGCGTTTTGTGATAAGGGGTAATGCAAGGCAGCAGGTGTAGGTGACAAAAAAACAGAGGTTGTTAAACATTTTTCTTATAATATTCCTTTGAATGATTTTACACCTTAAACCATTCCCTAATTGTTGTCTAGGCCCAGTTAATATGAGTTTCGGGGGAAATCTGGGGGGAAATTCTCACTGCTCATTGGGTGATGCCTGTAGGAGCATTAGCCCTCCTTTTATAATTCTCCCCTTTCCTTTTCACCCCCCTCCCTTTCTTTTCCCCCCCTGGCTCCCTGGTAAATGCACTTTTTTTTCCACGACGATGGTAAACGCGCGCCATATTTTCCGCTAAGGGACTCAAGCTGCCATGGTGGCGCAACTTGCAATGTGCCTTGCAGAACACATGCAGCAAGCGCATGCTGGGTGATATGTGTTTGCAGGAGTGGGCAATATACACGCTCAGAAATGGCCATTAAGAACTTGTCCCACGCCTTGCACCAAAGGCATCAAGCTGGGCTGCACGCTGGGCCCCAGAGTCAGAGCAGAAGCAGAGTAGGCCAGTAGGTCACTGTTGTTTAGGAAATGTCAGATGTCAGAAGAATGTCGTTGCCCATCTGTACTGTGTTCCCTGAACACCACTTCCAGCAGCAACTAGGCACACTTGCACAAGCAGTAGTACCCTACACGCAGTAGTGGTGTGTCAGCCTGTCAGGATGACAGTTGGTGCATGTGTCGCACGATAACTCGGTAATCGTGATATAATGGTATCCATCCATTATATCCCATCGAGGCCTGCCTAGTATAGAGGAAGTCCACCACCAGGGATCGAACAGCCCACCTCGCGGTGGCACAACCCGAGCCCTGTGCGGACCTTCCTGGGAATTTCCTTTATCCCACTACACCAGAAGCAAACCCCCCACGGAGTTAACCACCATTGGAAGTGGTTGGGGGGGGAGTAGGTAGGTGGGCTCCTCAACCACTACCAAGGGGTGTTCGTCCATGTACTGGATTCCTTTTATGGTGGGATTCGACCGTTATCGCCAAGCTTCACCCATATACACCGTATTGTATCGTTTACGGTTATATGCTGTGACACATGGCACCGGCCGCTCTGTCGAAATGTCATCGCACTTCATACACGGGAATCTGAGGAAGGCAAGCAATTCTGCCAGCACTGCCAAACCTTACAGACAAAACGTGTTTGCGCCTAACGCAAAGCTGCACGATAGTCCCTACGATGGTCTTTCGCATGTCCTGCAGTGTGAACAGTCATCCTGCAAGTTCGAAAACTAGACAGCCGCTGGCTGCAGCGATACGGATGAATGCGAGCAGCCCTGTCATCACGGCTAAGCTGTTCAACGAGTTTGCGCTTAAAGCAGCGCAACGCAAGTGCACAACATGTACTGTGCAGTATGAGCTTTCGGTCGACAAGGGCGAAAACCAACGTGGCCGAGGCCTTGGCTGCCCCGTCACGAGCATAAACATCGCATACGGACATGGAAACGACTTTGCGCCCAATACGAAGCAACTCGGTGGCCTGTTTCTGAAATCGGCACCATTTTTCACCGCAAACCCCCGCAAATAGCATGTCCAAGAAAGTACGGCGCATTCGATCCACTCTGCGCGCCTCCGTCGCAGTGCACTGTCATAAGGTTGGGAGCCACGAGATACGCCAGTGGAACAAAAAATGACTCGAAACACAAACAAATGTTGTAGGACATCGTTTCTCTTTCAAGTTCCTGAGTTTTTATTCCACAATCAGGATACTCACGTGACAGCACCTTAACTGGTTTGTTACCAGGCACAGCGCAGCCGGCAAGGCACTCCCAGAAAGGCCCCCATCCAGAGGGCCAGGTCCTCATTCTGGGGGTTAATATCAAGGCTTCAGCACACCCTTCAACCTGGTAGCTTAAACCTGGCTATCTATTCAAATGATAAGATCAGCATTCCATCGCCCAGAGCACAGAGTATTGCTCCTAGGAAGAGCTGGAACACATGAATTGAACTTCGAAGTGTTTCCCTGGGGGTGAGTCAGGGGTCCCAAAACATTTCTCCCATGGTGGGCGTCTTCAATTTACCCCCCCCCCCAGGTTTATACCATCCATTCCCTGCATCCGAATCTGTCACACTACAAAACTTCACAATGGATTCAGGGCACATCATCCTCAAGTCCATTTGCATATACAGCCCGCCATGCCATCCCCTCCTTCAGTAGTTCAGTTGGGACCCTCCCCCGGGGGTCCATCAGCACCCCACCCCAGCCCCTTAACCATTTTCGCGAAGCCATCTCTCGTGCGCTCCTTCACCGCAAAGACCCCGTCCGTGAAGGACACCCCTGAAGACCCTGTGCGGTTATGACCGGGCGGCCCGCCTGAGACCCGAGACAGGAGGGCCTGAAACGATGGGCAAGAGAGGGGCAGGGAGGTCACACGGCGCGTTGCACGTTGATAATGCAGTAACTGCACAGGCCTGGCCAGACCTTACAGGATCGGGGAGGCAATCAGGCGCATATCAAAATCACGCAATTGAATGCGAAATTTCCAGGACATCCAGGACATCCAAGACAGGCATGCCAGCCCTTGCTAGGTGCGAAACAGGGCAAAACCAAATTCAACATAATTCAGCAGGACAGCAGGAGACGGATTTCGAACCCAGATCCCCCCAGCATAAGCTGCTATCATAAAAGTAGCTCAGTCCAGTGCTGGCTGCCGCCAGGTCTAGGCTAACTTAATGACACAGGGTGGTCCCATGCAAACATTTCCCACACTCCATCCTCCGACTGAGTCTGCCTGTCTGCCACTGACCTGCTGGTGTGCCTCCGCCTGCGTAGTGGCCGCTCGCGCACGTGGGAATGGGATACTGGACGCGAGTGACTGCGTGATGCTGTTGAGGTTGTTTTTGAAGGCTCCGAGAGAGGCGGCCGACGCGGCAGCGGGCGCAACCACAGGGGCGCTGGCGGCATCCCCCCCGGCCACCTTGTGCTGGAACAGCGCCATGAGGTCGGAATGTTGCTTCCTCGTCAAGGCCTGCGTGACAGGCACGGGTGCTGCTTGGAGTCATCAATCACGCATAGGGTCTGCTGCAGGAGTCTTGCAGGTCAGTGGCAGGTCAGTGGCAGCTGGGGCAAGGTGTGGGATACCTCCCCCCCCTCCACCGCAGATCAGGGTATCACACACTGGTGATGCTGCCTGCAGCTTACAGGTCAGTGGCAGCAGAGGCAGCTGGGGCAGGATGTGGGATATTCCCTCCACTGCAACAGATCATCCATATATTGATGCAAAATGAAAGCCTTCCATGGACATGCCGCCAGCAGCTATGAAGAGGAGAGAGAAACTTCTTGACAACACAAATCCAACATGAATATTCACGCTGCCAGATTTCCTTCATCATTAGGAAGTGAAGGCCCTCGATCCCCAGGAGGTAAACGTTCCCTACCTTCATCTCGCACACGTGCATGAACTCAGGCATGCCCTGGGCGTGAGCCGGCATGAGCAACAGGAAGGTATCCACCAGATTCTCCGGCTTGGACTGAAGCACCTGGAAACATGAGGTGTGGAGGTGTGGATGCAGTGGAGCACATGAGCGAAACATGTTTGGACGTGTGGAGGGACTGGACCATCTAGACAAAAAACGACCCAAAATATGCTTGAAGGGCTCCCAAACCCGCGCCTCCACTACGTGTAGGGACACGTAGTGAAGGCGCGGGTTTTGGGCCCCCTTTTTTATATTTAGTACTACATACTAAGTATTGAAAAAACGGGATTGCTCCATTTTTTCAAGCGGCCTGCCTTTAACGTCTGGGACCCAAATTTAATGCTAGGGGCGCATGGCCGCAACACCCTTTGTGTTGGTGTGGATGAAGAGGAGCACCTGGATAAGGAGGTGTGGGGGTCCTGGAGCACCTGGGCAAGATATGCTTTGAGGGAAAGAAGAACCGCAGCATCTGGGCATTAACGAGCAAAAGTATGATTGCACTGCAGCAACTGGACAAAGGTGTGGAGGGTCATTTAAGTCAAGCCCGGGACGGCAACTCGAGTTGGGAGGCGCATCAAGTTCACCTTAATGGGCTCCACACCGACCCCCCCCAGGGTAAACACATCTCGCAACCCATTTATCATGTTCTGCAGCAATCATGTTTTAACCCATCCCGCAATCCTGTTCTCATTCAGCAGCGCAGATGCCAGGCTGGCGCCCCCCCTCTCACCTTGACTGTGTTGACCACAGTGCCCATCTCTCGCTCAATGTAATGAGAGAAGCTCGGCAGGTCTGCAGCATCTGCTGACCGCGCAAGCTGCACACCAGAAGACAACAGTAAGCAGACGCCTGGCAGGACATCCATAAATCCAGGGAAACGTTATGTCTCTGCTTAGTCTGTGGGAGCAAAGGAATAAGCGCAGCTCGAAACAATCAACCTCGCAATCAAAACCCTCTCCTCTTCCACAAATCCTTTGGCCACACCCTGCCCAGCCCTTCACACCTCCACACCCTGCCAGAAATGGCCTCACCTTAGGGAAGTCCGAAATTGCCCTCTTCACAGCATCACAGTCAATAGACAGCTGTAGAGTGCCCTTATCGCTGATCCTGAAAAAAATGGGGAAGAAGGCACACACCAGCAAAGGACGAAGCAAGTGTAAGAGCATGCAGCGTAAGCCCTTCACCTAGCCAGACAGTAGAGCCAAGGTGAGCCAAGCCAGTGGTTTCAGGGCACCGCACACAACGTGCATTCATTCGCTTGTGAAGCAACACATACCAGATGCCTTATTTTTAGCAGCGACATGATGAAGGGGTTACCTTTAAGCCCTTGGGAGGAACACAAGGCCATGGACACCTGGTGCCCGCCTTCACAGAGTGACAGGGACCAGGGAGGGTCGGCAAGCGCAGACCTGAGCGGAAGACCGGATCCCTGGACCCCTTGCAACCGTACAAAAAGCACCCCCCACCTCTTGAGGCGGTACAAGTGCTCCTGGAAATGCGGTACAAACATCCGTGCCATCTTGTCGCAGAAGAATGAGAAGGTGACGTCCTCAAGCTCTGATCCCATCCTCGGGGCACAGTCCAGGAGCACCTGTGCGGAGGGCAGGCAGGCAGGAGGAGGGGAGGACAGCAATCTGACCATCCTGTTCAAACATGTACCGGGACATCACATTTTGCTACCTCTCTAGTTTGACCTATACGGGATACGAAAAGTACATCAGGGACGCATATATAGAGTGGACACAGGGGTAGGGTGGACAGGGATAGGGTCATAAGAGTGAAAGGATCTGTATGCGTTGAGGGCCCAGTCACCTATCTACGTGTCACAGAACTGCTTCTCTCTTACGAGGTTTGGCACAGAAAAACATGATTTCAGGCTCCTGCACAAGAGCACGCCGATATCAGAAATCCGATGATTACAAGGGTATGCAGGTATAAGCCGCCGCGGCCTGTCATCCCAGGATGCAACACAAACACACTTTTGACGCCCCCTGCCCCCATTGCCCCCACAGCTTCCTTGCTTTCCAGCCCCCCCTCACACACCTTGCGCATCGTCAGTACAAAGGCCGAGTCGTCCCCTGGCTGCTCCACGATGTCCCAGCGTACGCGCAGCATCTCCTGCAGCCCCGTATCCAGCCGGGTGTTGATGCCCAGCACCAACACGTTCATGCACTGGGACGCAACGTGCAGGAAAGCGCCCTCCAGCTCACTGAAGTCAACCTGGATGCAGATAGAGCAGAAGAGAGAGTTACGTGAGGGTAAGCGTGGGACGCAACATCTTGGTAAGCGCACTCTAGCTTAATGAAGTCGACCTGGCAGCAAACTGAAGGGCAGCAACAGAGGAGTTACATCAGGATCCGCGCGGGACACAACGCGTAGGACAGATTCACAAGGACAGAAGGGCCTCTCTGCAGCCACCTCTGCCCACCCGGCCACCTCTGGTTGGGTGGACATGTCCATGATTGACTGAAGACAGTATCATCAGTGAACCCATTCCCGCCTCCCTGCCAGTTGCCACACCTTGTCAGCCAGCGCTGGCTTGATATCCTTGTGGATGGCAGCAGAGAGGCCCTCAATCGTGTCCTTGCAGAAATCAGCCGTCTTCAGGATGCGACACACAACCTGAGAGGGGGCGTGGAATGAGACGGAGGCAAGGCACCAAGAAGAGAAGTCTCAAGAATGCAGTGTACCGCCTGAGATGGAGAATCCATGTAAACAAAGGCCGAGCACAAGGGAGGTGATACAGGCAAAATTTGGAAATTTCTACATTCATTATACCGGTATTGTTTATTTTCACGGGTTGAACTTCGTTGAATGTGCTTTTAGCTGAGTGCAAGCCAAACAGCACGGCCCCTTTTTTAGGATCCGGGGCTAGCCAGTTCAGGGTTCTTGAAGTACTAGGGTAGGGAGTATAATGGGGGGCCTGCACACGCCACACAATGCTAGTGAATACTAAACGACAGAACCAATTGCCACGAGAGATTGATTGCCACGCTGTTCCTAGCCCTCACTTGGCCCTGTGCATCATGCCAGAGCACCATATGGTGAATGAGGCTGAGGCTCTTGGCCTGCTCGAGCCCATCCCCATATTCACAATCAAGCCCAAACACATCAACATGACAAAAGGTAGTGCACAGGAGGACCACCCCTGTGATGCAATCACCGTTTTTCAGGGCTGGTTCGTAAGGATAAACGACCCCACACAGCACCGGGACTCCGTCAAGCCCTTCGGGATTTGACGGGCAAGTAGCCAGAAGTCAAAGGAGTCTAGAGTACACGGGGAACAGTCTGTTCTTATGTTGAGATTATAAGTTTTTGGGTGCACTGACAGGCGCTGCTTCCTGGCCTAGAAATAAGCATTTTTTATTGGCAGCAAACAAAAGTTCAGATCTCTACAGAAATTTGGCCTCTTCAGTCCATTCCTCCCCCCTCCACAAACTCCCCCCCTTGCACCTACCAGCTCGTCTTCCTCCGTCATGCGTATGTACCATTCCTGGCCGACGAAAGGAAGCGGGACGCTGGTCAATCCATGCATCGTCTTCGGCAGACGTTGCAGCAGGGCTGCAGAGTAGGTGTCCAGAAGGTTCTGCAACAGAGTTTGGGGTGCAAGGCAGGTGTTGCATCAGGGTTTCAAATTTAAGGCCGCTGTTGCAGCAAGGTTAGGAATAAAAGGCCGCCATCGGTGCAGGGTTCAGGGTTAAGGGTGAAAGGCCGCTCTTTAGTATTAAGGTTTCAAGTAATCTGTTGCAGCAGGGTTTTAAGGATTTGGTCCAGCTTTTCCAGCAAAAGGTAAGAAACAAGGGTTTGAGGCAGCCATATCAGCGGGGCTGCCAAGCAAGTGTCCAGTGCCCATTGTCCAGTGGGTTCTTCAACAGAGCTTAGGGTTTAAGTCAGCTGTTGCAGCAGGGTTTGTGGGGTCAGGGTTAAGGGCAGCCGCTGCAGCAGGGCTGCTGAGTCTGTATACAGAAGGTTCTGCAGCAGAGGGACTGATCCCCTGCGCTAATATCAAGCGCATTGGACACGAATTCCATGCCACAACCTGTCTTCCATCGAACATCCTGTCCAGCATCCACCCGCAGCCCAGTGGCCAGCCCTGAGCATGAGTGCCCAACACGCTGCTTTAGGGCATACAGTGTGATCCGGGGACCCCGTTACGGAACCCTGTTGCCTGTGCCTCCTGATCTTGTTCCAGCTTCTGTGGGAGATCACAGCAGCCTGGAGCTGCTTTACATCAGCCCTTCAGATGAGCGTCCCTGGAACTCCCCTCCCCTCCCCTCCCCTCCCCTCCCCTCCCCTCCCCTCCCCTCCCCTCCCCCTTCTCCCCTCCCCTCTACTTCCCTCCCCCTTCTCCCTCACCCCCCTTTGCCCTCACTTGGAAGATCTGTGTGAGCCCTAGTAGCGTCTCCCCCTTTGAGAGCATGCGGCTGCAGCGGGTGAGAGAGGTCCTGATCTTGAGGAACAGCTTGTTGGCAGAGGGCAACACACGCGGGCCTGCCTCCTCTTCAGCAGGGCACCACCTGACAGGTGGAAAAGAGGGGGGAGGCGGGCGGGGGAGCGGGAATCAAGAGGAGTTGACAAAAAGAGAGAGGCGGGGAGGAGAGAGGTTTAAGATAAGTGGGTAAGTAGAGGGCAGGGGGTAGAGGGAGGCAGGGAGGAGCAGGATTGAAGAAATGTGGGCAAGAAGGGGGGAGGGGGGAGGATAGGGATTGAAGGGGCCTGGCCGAGCGGGTGGAGGCGCGGAGGAGTAGGATGGGCGAAAAGTGGATTGAGGGAGGGATGGGGGAGAAGCAAGCTTGAGGCTCACGATTGAGGAGAAGGGCTGGGTGGCTGTAAGGCTGGGCAGGTGGGGGCAGCAAGGAGAGAAAGAGGGCTGAGTGCTGACGATCGCGGGACTTCAGATGGGTAGGCAAGGATAAGTGTTGATAGGGTTTGGGGTTTAGGGAGGGGAGACAGAATGGGGAGGCAGAGTGACTGGTTCAGGGTCTAAAACCCCTCTTCATGCAAGGTGAAACCCCTCATCAGGTGGGGAGAACAGGGCTTGGGGTTCAGGGTCTATAAATCCTCATCACTGGCGAGGAGACGAAGGTCAGAGTAAAGGTCAGTAGGTCACCCAACCTCAAATCCAGAGGGCTTTCAAATTTCCTAGTGGCCTTATAACAAGAAGCACCCAAATCCCATTTCCAAAGGATGCACCCAGCCCAGCCTCCACATCTTCCCCTAAAGCCTTTCCCCCTCATGTAACTCCCCTTGCTCATTTCCACGCCCCTTCATCCTCCCATCCTGTCACCACCCCTTAACCCTCAGTCCTGCCCCCCCCCCTTGACCCTCAGACCGGTCCTACTCAGGTCACCTGCTCTCGCTCCCCTACCTCAGCACCCCCTCCAGGAGTGTGCAGAGCTCTCCCTTCTCGTCCTCCACGTAAAACCTGATCCCTTCCCTATCCACGCCCGTCCACACCCCAGTCACCTGTTCTCATACTCCTCCCTCAGCACCGCCTCAAGGTGCGCATTGAGCTCCCGCTCCTCCTCCTCCACATAGAACCGCAGGACAGGCTCAAAGGCCTCGCTGATGCTGCCCTCAAACGTCATCTTGGCCTCGCGGGCGGCCTGACGCTCCTTATCTGTCATCTGCAAGTCGCGACAGGCGAGGGAGCGGGGAGCGTTGTGGAAGTGTGGAGTGGACATTGAGAAGTCTGAGGATGGACTCTCTGACAGTCTGACCACACCCAGATCGAGCCGGAACACATCCCGACTACATGCGCAACTCCTGCTTGAAAGCCCTGGACCCCAGGCATCCATAAGTGCAGCTACCCCACATCTGAAAAATCCTGGAGCATGCAAATTGCTCTGTATTGACAGTCCTCCCAGGGCTTGTGCAGCTCGTTTTCAACGCACACACCTTCCCATTGCTTTCGGGTAAAGGCATAGCTCACGCTGCGACAGCAATGCCAACAACTCAATAAGACAGCTTAACCCTCCACCCTTGCCTCCGACCCCCCCCCTCCCACCTTCTCCATGGCCCGTTTGTGTGCCTCTTGGCGCTCCTTCTTGCGGTACTTCTCCAACCGCCGCCGTACCTCACCCGCAGACAGGTTGTCCGTGTCACCAGGTACAGAATCATCTTCATCCTGCAGGTAGAGAGACAGATCTTGCAACCAGACAGGTGTTGCAGCAATATGCAACAACAGGTAATCTGTGTCGCCAGGTACGGAATCATCCTCATCCTGCAAGGAGAGAGACAGATGTTGCAACCAGACAGGTGTTGCAGCAGTATGCAACAACAGGTAATCTGTGTCGCAAGGTGCGGAATCATCCTCATTCTGCAAGGAGAGACAGATGTTGCAACCAGACAGGTGTTGCAGCAGTATGCAACAACAGGTGGTCTGTGTCGCCATGTACAGAATCATCTTCATCCTGCAGGTAGAGAGACAGATGTTGCAACCAGACAGGTGTTGCAGCAATATGCAACAGCAGGTAATCTGTGTCGCCAGGTACGGAATCATCCTCATCCTGCAAGGAGAGAGACAGATGTTGCAACCAGACAGGTGCTGCAGCAGTATGCAACAACAGGTAATCTGTGTCGCCAGGTATGGAATCATCCTCATTCTGCAGGTAGAGAGACAGATGTTGCAACCAGACAGGTGTTGCAGCAATATGCAACAATAGGTGGTCTGAGTCGCCAGGTACAGAATCATCCTCATCCTGCAAGGAGAGACAGATGTTGCAACCAGACAGGTGTTGCAGCAGTATGCAACAACAGGTGGTCTGTGTCACCAGGTACGGAATCATCCTCATCCTGCAAGGAGAGACAGATGTTGCAACCAGACAGGTGTTGCAGCAGTATGCAACAACAGGTGGTCTGTGTGACCAGATATGGAATCATCCTCATCCTGCAGGGTGAGAGCAACCAGACAGGTGTTGCAGCCAGCCGGATATTACAACCAGCCGGTGCTGCCTCAGTGCCACCAGCTGTGTGTGCACAGCCAGGGGCTGCAGCCAGCGGGGTAAAACAATCAACAACCAGCCGGTGCTGCCACCAGCTATGTGCACACAACCAGGTGTTGTAGCCAGTTCGATATTGCAGCCAGCACCAGCCGCTCCCTCAAACAGGGCCGCCCTCTTTCACTGAAACCTGTTCCAAGCGACCTTCATCCCCTTCCCTTCCCTCTTTCCCCGCCATCTCCCTCCCCTTCCCGCCGTATCCCTGCTGTCCCCTTCCTCCTCCCTCCCCTCTCCCTCCCACAACTCTCACATCCTCATCCGCCCCAGCTGCTCCCCCAAAGAGTGCTGCCATCTCCCGCTCAAACTTGTTTGTGGCGACGACGGTGTTGATGAGCGGGCCAATGTTTGCACGCACCTGCAGCGCAGTGAGGACAGGGGTTTCGGCATAGTTAATGCCCCTTCATTGGGGTGTTGATTGTGCTGGTGTCTTGGCCCCTTTCTTCAACCAACAACTTATGCTTGCAAATGAAAAAGAGGTCCATTCAAAACCTGATTCAAACGGAAGCCAGGTTTTATATGGAGGCCAAGGGAGCAGAGCGCTCGCAACATGGGTGCAGCCTTCGGGGCAATCAGGTGATGCTGAGAGGACATGGGTGCAGCCTTCTAGGCAATTAAGTACTGCAGGCAGAGCTCAGAGGGAAACAACATGCTGTAGCACCTGTGCCCCCTCTGCAGCCTGCAATACAGCCACTGGCTAGTCGATGTCTACTATTTTCCTGAAAGCATACGGCGAAGCATCAGGCCCTTCTCCTCGATTGCTGAGCTGCTGAGCTGCAGAGTTGCGATGTTCTGCCCAGGCTGCCACTCCAGGGCATTCCCAAGTTGCCCCATGACATTCCCATCTGCCCCAAGACACGTCCCCTTCACCAAACAATAGAAAATATCTTTGTGATGAGACCGGCATTATGGGCCCAGCATGTCACAACACTGCCTCAGCTTGGTGGCCTCCATGGACAGAACAAGAAGCAGGTAACCTGTGCCTGAGCGCCAGACAAGATAATTTCTCGAGGAGAACTGCCCCGGAGGGCACGCTTAGTGGACGACGCCAAGAGCTTAGTGGACGACGCCAAGAGCTTACTGCAGCTTCAGCATTCCTGGAGTATCAGGTCTAGGGCTTAACTCTGTGTCCTCATCTATTTACTGAATCAGGACAAGACCCTACCTCTGCTTCGTCATCGCTGAGGATGCGTTTGGCCTGGGCTTTGGTGATCTTGCAGAACGTGAGGCACAGCATCTGTGCAGCAGGGGCAGGCATTAGTCAGACAGGGCAGCAGGGGCAGGCATTAGTCAGACAGGGCAGCAGAGGCAGGCATTAGTCAGACAGGGCAGCAGGGGCAGGCATTAGTCAGACAGGGCGGCAGAGGCAGGCATTAGTCAGACAGGGCAGCAGGGGCAGGCATTAGTCAGACAGGGCAGCAGGGGCAGGCATTAGTCAGACAGGGCAGCAGGGGCAGGCATTAGTCAGACAGGGCAGCAGGGGCAGGCATTAGTCAGACAGGGCAGCAGAGGCAGGCATTAGTCAGACAGGGCAGCAGAGGCAGGCATTAGTCAGACAGGGCAGCAGGGGCAGGCATTAGTCAGACAGGGCAGCAGGGGCAGGCATTAGTCAGACAGGGCAGCAGGGGCAGGCATTAGTCAGACAAGGCAGCAGGGGCAGGCATTAGTCAGACAGGGCAGCAGGGGCAGGCATTAGTCAGACAGGGCAGCAGGGGCAGGCATTAGTCAGACAGGGCAGCAGAGGCAGGCATTAGTCAGACAGGGCAGCAGGGGCAGGCATTAGTCAGACAGGGCAGCAGGGGCAGGCATTAGTCAGACAGGGCAGCAGGGGCAGGCATTAGTCAGACAGGGCAGCAGGGGCAGGCATTAGTCAGACAGGGCAGCAGAGGCAGGCATTAGTCAGACAGGGCAGCAGAGGCAGGCATTAGTCAGACAGGGCAGCAGGGGCAGGCATTAGTCAGACAGGGCAGCAGGGGCAGGCATTAGTCAGACAGGGCGGCAGGGGCAGGCATTAGTCAGACAGGGCAGCAGAGGCAGGCATTAGTCAGACAGGGCAGCAGGGGCAGGCATTAGTCAGACAGGGCGGCAGGGGCAGGCATTAGTCAGACAGGGCAGCAGAGGCAGGCATTAGTCAGACAGGGCAGCAGGGGCAGGCATTAGTCAGACAGGGCAGCAGGGGCAGGCATTAGTCAGACAGGGCAGCAGGGGCAGGCATTAGTCAGACAGGGCAGCAGAGGCAGGCATAAGTCAGACAGGGCAGCAGAGGCAGGCATTAGTCAGACAGGGCGGCAGGGGCAGGCATTAGTCAGACAGGGCAGTAGGGGCAGGCATTAGTCAGACAGGGCAGCAGGGGCAGGCATTAGTCAGACAGGGCAGCAGGGGCAGGCATTAGTCAGACAAGGCAGCATGGGCAGGCATTAGTCAGACAGGGCAGCAGGGGCAGGCATTAGTCAGACAGGGCAGCAGGGGCAGGCATTAGTCAGACAGGGCGGCAGAGGCAGGCATTAGTCAGACAGGGCAGCAGGGGCAGGCATTAGTCAGACAGGGCAGCAGGGGCAGGCATTAGTCAGACAGGGCAGCAGAGGCAGGCATTAGTCAGACAGGGCAGCAGGGCAGGCATTAGTCAGACAGGGCAGCAGGGGCAGGCATTAGTCAGACAGGGCAGCAGGGGCAGGCATTAGTCAGACAGGGCAGCAGGGGCAGGCATTAGTCAGACAGGGCGGCAGGGGCAGGCATTAGTCAGACAGGGCGGCAGGGGCAGGCATTAGTCAGACAGGGCAGCAGGGGCAGGCATTAGTCAGACAGGGCAGCAGGGGCAGGCATTAGTCAGACAGGGCAGCAGGGGCAGGCATTAGTCAGACAGGGCAGCAGGACAGGCTGTTGGAGGTAGTATGAATCAGGCTGCATCAGCTGATGACAACGGAGCAGTCTAGTTGAGCCTGGTCTGCAAATAGGCGAAATAGGCAACGCGAGGTAGGCAGATCACCTGCTGTGTAGCCCTCTGCCTCCTATGGGCTGATAAAGCCCTCGGGTGGAGCGAGAGCCGAGTAAGCAAGCTGATGCATGCATAGCTAGGATCAGTGAAGACAGGTGGCTGTGTCAAAGGCTCTATCAGCCATGGTAGCTAGATAGGGACCTTGATCAGGGTGGTGGTAGAAAGGGACACGCAAGGATTGATGGTTGAGGGTGAAGAACATACTCCAAGACTACTAGAGCGTTGATAGCATGCTTGAAGCAGAGGTTCGGTTGAAAGGAGCTTTCCCTTAGTTGAACCGCAGATACAGCTGTACCGACCTCACACTTGCACATACAACACGCATGCACGCACAAAGCGCATGCACGCACAACATGCATGCACAAACGAGCACAGAACACGCACGTGCAAACAAGCGCATGCACCCACTACACGCATGCGCAAACACACACATGCACACCCACCTGTGACACCCTCCACGACTCTGGGAAGATGGCCCACTGCTCCTTCTTCTCCTCAAGCCTGCTCCGGAACCACATGAAACGCCGCTCAAACCGCTCCAGCTTGGCGGTCTCGCCAGACATGGAGAAGATAGTCTGCATGTAGCAAGCAGAGATCGGTTTAGGGTTGAAAATAAAAGGATGGCGAAGATGGTAGGGGGAGGGGGGGAGGGGGATGCGGGCAGTGCCATAGCAGTGTAGCTGAGAGCAACGGGCGGTTTTCAGTGCAGACAGGTTCACTGCCTCAGTCAGGGCAATTTAGTCCAGGGCAACAGCTCATGAGTTCAGAGGTGGTGGCATGCCATGCTTTATCCAATCGTAGTGAGCAAACGTCATTTTGATAGCGTGTGAGCAATTAAATAGGAACTGCGTAACCTTGGTCATGTTCACCTAACCCTGCATCACCATACAGGTAGACAAGGACTGCTTCAAGACTGGAATCGCCTTCGCGATATACCCTTGACCCTATACCCTTTTATACCCTTTTTTGCTTTTACGCAACCCAGCCTTCCCCCTTAATCATCTCCAGCTGGCCTCCTCGCCCACCGTGTAGATGGTCATCTCCCTGTCACACAACCAGTCCATCAGCTGGTCGCGGACCTGCAAGGCCACAGAGCAGGAGGTGGAGATTAGGGTTTAGGGCAGGCGGCAAATGTAGGGTTCAGGGCTTGGTCCAGGCATGAGGTGCAGTTTTATTTAGGCATCAGGTACATTGAAGTTCAACTGCAGTCATCCTTTTTGGACTAAAGAGTGATCGCATAGTGCAAAGGGTGGGATTTTTGGGGGCTCTGTTCTAGTGTTTGACAAGCAGATCTGAGAGTCAAGGCACAAAATGGGGGTCCTGCATTGTTAAGGAGGAAGGGTTAGATAGGATCTTGGCTCACACTCTGAGAGCAGTAGACGGTTTCCAGTGCTACCGTGCACCCTACCTCAACCAGGGAAACTCAGTCTAGGATATGGGCTCTCGAGTTGGAAGGTGGTGGAGTCCCTTGTTCAGTGCTGGAAAAGGGGGACGCGGCTACAGACTGCGGTGAAGGCCAGAAACTTAAATCAGCCCCAGGCTCAGATCTCTCGTGGCAAAGATCATATCAGGAATCCAGTTGAGGGTGGCAGCTACATAGGGGCTGACCATCAACATCAACATCCTCTACTTACAGAATTTACTGCTGCGTTCTCACACATTCGTCCAACATGGCTAATCGGCACGCCTAGTCGCCTACACGAACCAGTCTCTCATCCCGCTGGGTCACACGCAGTACAGCCTTCTTGCAACCACCAGCTGCTCCATTGAGCTCACCTTAGCCCCCAGTGCATCCACCACCAGGCACGCGTTGGCCAGTCGATCCAGATTCTCCGGCGAGAGCTTCACGTCTGCCTGCCCCATGAGGATCTTGAAGTCGTCCAGGACGGCCGACTGGAGCTGGGACTGCAGTTGGGCCAGACGTCTGGACAGGTTCCGCACCTGACAAGGGCAAAGTTGACATGCAAGTGGGTGGGTGGGAGGGTAGATGATGATGTGGGGGTGCAGCTGACAAGCATGCTGATGGGTGGGTGGGTAGATGATGATGTGGCGGTGCAGCTGACAAGCATGCTGGTGGGTGGGCAGACAGGCATGCAGGTGCATGGGAAATGACGACGGGACACAGCCGATGCGCAGGCAGGTAGGTAGATGATGACATGTGGGCGCAGCTGACAAGCATGCGGAGAGTAGGCAGACAGGCATGCAGGTGGCGTGCAGCAGTACAGGCAGTCAAGGTGACCTGTAAGCTCTGTGAATCCACAAATATACCGGTACATAAAAGTGTGTGCACAACATGTGTTGTAGCGCATGCACAGCATTTGCAACAGCACATGCCCACCTTCGGAATGCTTTCGTACTGCTGGAAGTACTCCATGAGCTGCTGTACTGCCTCCAGCAGGTTGGCACACTTCTTGTACTGGTCCCTTCGCCCCGCCGCCTCTTCCAAGTCTTGGGACACAAGCGGATCATGTCAGCGCGGAGAAGGAGGGATGTTGTTCCATGCATGGGAGATATTCACCCCACTACCGTATTCCATAATTTATGATGGAACAAAACAGGCACACCCATGTCTGATGCTCTGGAAACACTTCAGAGCATCGGACATGGGTGTGCTCCTTCTGGAGATGCTCCTTCCTTAGAGCTTTCATTTGAAGCCCTATGAGTAATTTGACGCATCAACATAACAAACCTCACCAGGCATGCCTGACAGAGCCCTGGAATCTGACCCACCACCTTTGACTCACCCTTAGGTCTCAAAGGTTGGCCAAAGCGTGCTCTACCTCTACACAGCATCTGGCCCTCAACAAGACATGACACCTCCCCCAAAGCCCACCTCACATGCCTGTGAGCCCCATCATTACCATTCTGCTAGCACGCATACCGACTCCTCATATTTCCACAACGGCACCCAACTCTACCCACCAACGGTCTACTCTACCACGTAAACTGGAGCCCCATACGCCTCAATCCCCAGCATCGGACCATTCTGCCAAATGACACCCCACCCGCCCAAAGCTCCACCATGATACCTCCCGTAAAGCAGACCTGAATGACCCCTTTTCCAGCATGGGCCCTAGGCCAGAAGAATGCCTGTGAGCCCGCCCACAGGATGACCCACAAGCAACACTATAATCTGCAACTGCTGCCGTCAGCATGGCCAGCTGCCTGAGGGCATGGCTTCCAATATAGTGTGAACTCTGAACCCTAGACCCCCTTGGATGTAGGAGCCTCTTACCTGCAACAGCTGCCGTCAGCATGGCCAGTCGTCTGAGCGCAGTGATGGTGTTTGTCAGGTGCTTCTTCGCAAAGTCAAGCTTCTTTATGTCGCGGCAAATGTCCTGGACCATGCTTTCGCTCTCTTCAGCTTTCCGCTGAATGTCTTTCACCTTGGAAAACAGCTCCTCGATTTGCGCATGGGCAGATGACACATCATCCCTGCCGACATGGGCCCATACTGGTCAGAGCAGTCAACGCATGGGCAGCAGCTGGGTGCTTCGATAAGAGTAAGACGTGCCTGATCCTAGGGCAGAGTGCCAGAGTATCAGTGGCATGAGGAGCCTTGTGCCTGGGGGTTAAATGGCCCCTTGCAATACCAGCTTGATAGACACATGCCATATTCTGCAGCCCAACGGCATGACCTGGCTTCTGGGTTTTTTGCCTGCATGGGGGTATCCCTGGCTCACCTAGCCCGCGTGTGAGCGCCTCCCTGAGCTTTAACAGCGCCATATATTTCTTTGTCAATCGTCCGAATCTGGGGCATGGGGTGGGTGGCAGAAGTCTGTCAGTACTTGCTGACAGAAAAATCAGGACTTCCATTTGTAGGGCTACATACACTTCTGGGCTGCAGGGTCACTATTACACAACGGCACCCCTCGGATGGCATGGGGAGTCATGCTGTAGCTGGCTATCACCTGCTTCTGGAGCACCCCTACGAAGCGGTCGATATCAGTGAGGCTCGACTCGTCAGGGTAGATCGTGTTGATGAACTTGGTCGCATCGAAATCTGCCTGGTCGAACACGTCCTGTTTTTTCTCGGAAGGCAGCTTCAGCTTCATCTCGGACGGAAGTTTGCCATACGACTCCATCCTAAGCAGTCCCGACCCCCCTCAAGGCCCTGTTCCTAAGGGGATCCTCTTCCACCACCGAGCTGTGCAACTCTCCCTATCACAAATTATTGACACGCGCGATTCTGACATGCATTTCTTGACAGCGGGACCGCGAGGGTGCACATGCACATGTCAGGGAGTGATAAATCCACACCCAGTGTTAGGACAGACGGACACGAGCTCCGGGTTCGAGCATAAACTTTTCGAACCCCTGGGGTGGTTCGGGTGGGGGTGGTTCGAACTTTACCTCGGACTTCGAACGGGGTGTGCAACTTCGCCTCAAATTGTGTCCTGGCACAAACCATTCGTTTCCGAACCATGTTTCCTATACGTTTCCTCTGACACACATCGACCTCGGCAGAACGTGTGTTGCAGATCTGCTGGGAAGGCCAGGGCCAGCCCCGTGGGGGCTAGATGACAACCCAGCAGACATCCCAGCTGCCTCCCGACGAATATGATATCGACGAGGATCGCTTATTCCTGACTGGCGTAGACAGAGTGGAGAAGTCAAGGAAGACATACACAGACCACATCAAGAGGAGGAAGGCTCTGATAGGTTTGCAATGATGGGTGTTCCGCATCACATGGGGAGAGGGTGCTGATTGCCATGGCACGTTCACTGTTCTACAGTAACACGCAGAGTTCGCTCATCTCTTGGAATGCTGAGTATCCGCATGCATGCTGCCTCATGCCTCCGGCTTCTTTGCAACTGCTCGAGTTGTCTGAAACTGTGCACTGAAACTGCACACAATGGAAGTCCTCTCCAGACCCGACCAGAAGAGTGCTTTTTTAGAGCTGTATGCTTCAAGGATCACTGTTGAACAGCTACAGCATGCTGTATGGGTGAAACACAACGCCACTTTCCTTCTCCTTTCCTCATGCAGTTGGCGCGTCTGTCGTTGGAGGATTGTTGGTGCTAGGGATCCTGCTTGGATTATTGTATGGCCTGGAATTCTCAGAAGAGGCATCAAGCTATACCTGCCCTGATGCATGGGCGAATGAGCCTGCAGACGGCGCTTTCTTTGTGGTGAGGTCCAAGGCATATTGTAGGGCTTAGCTGAAATTCGACAAAGTCACGGCCTTTGGCTGGGGAGACCTGAGGCAGGAACCCCTGCTGCCTGAGCCACCGACTGATGACAGGTCCAGGTTTGGTTCCCAGAGGCCCAGTGGGGGCCACCCAGCGGCCTGACGAAGGTGGTCTGTTGTGCCCTTGCGTATACACTGCTGAGGCCTCTTTCAACTCATGGCCTCCTTGGGTCCAGGCCATTGGGGCAAATTCGGAGCTTCTTCCTGTCCAGTAGGTGGACCCCAACTCCCCAAGCCTGGAGAACACCTCACACACCCCAGAGTAGGGATAGAGGCCAGAATGCCAGATGTGCAGATGGTGGAGGGATGCTGGAAGTGTGGCGGATGCTACATGTGGAGGTTTCCTGGACAGTGGACACCTCGAATCATAAGAATTTAGGGGTGGAGGAAAGGATGATTTTGCGCCTATACAAAACTCGAGGGAGTGAAATGAGCTCCTGGATTTTAGACAGGGGAGACAAGGGCTGGTGAATGACTACACACTGTGATATACTGCTGCATGCTGATGCTCCATCACCGGCTTGCCTTTGCCCAGTCACGGCCACACATTGGCTGACGGTGGTGTCCCACGCTACGCAGATTGGGGATTGGGGGAGGCAGGGCAGCAGCTCACAGAAGCTGGCGGCAAAGATGATGTCAGAGGTGGCTGCATGCATGAAGCCAAAGTTCATCATCAGCACAGGAGACAACTTTTACGACCGTAGGTTCATAAAAACACAGAAGAACGGCGGAGGGATAGCCACAGGGTGCTTCACAATATGAGTTGTCATTTGTCCCTGTTTATGCAACACTTTAAACAAGGGACAGGCTCAACTCAGCATCCAGGGGACGAAGCCCCGCGGGCTCAGCACTAATATTTTGTATGCTTAGCTGCATTAGATTGTCATTCAGGCACTCATGAAGTGCTGGGCAGATACTTTGATGGGATACACATATGCAGCATGTCAATGCTCGAAAATAGGCATATTTTTTGCGCTGCTCAGAATTCCTGGAAACTTGCCCATTGGGTGTGCATCTCCCTGATGGACATCTTGTCAAGAGAGAAACCGGCTGCTGCTGGTTTTTAGTCCTGCTGCTGCTATTTGAATCCCTGCATGATTATTCCGAGTTTGAATGCTCGCAGATGGCCTCGAGAGCGCCGATGACCCACAGATTCAGGAGTCTTTTCGGAACGTGTACACATCTGCTGAGTTGCAGGCAAGTGTCTCCTTACCTCCACAATCACCCAGCAGTTATCCCTATCCGCAGCTGTGCAGCTGTTATTTCCGCCTTTCTCCTCCTCTGTACTTCCCAAGTGTTCAAATCTGATGGACGTCGGTGGCGGCTTTTTATTGCAGGGTTCCTGACTGCGCTGAACCCTCTGGGATCAATGTGCATATGCAGTGCACCTTTTGACGAGGGCAGGTATGCCACCTCAACATATGAAAGCAAGGTTCTGAGACTGGTTTAAGGGTAGCATCCTTAGCAGCATCCGGCGCTGGTCAACACCGTTCTGCTGCACCACTGGATTAAACATTTATTCAGGATTGAGGGTGATCATATGTTGCTGGTTTCCCCCGGTTTGCCCTGCCTGGTCCTTTCATAAAAGGCTATGGGTGGTTGCAATAACTTTGAAAGAACAACCATTTGTCATAGCCGACGCTTTCAAAATGCCCTTGTGCTTGTTACAGGTACCTTGGTATGCGGTCCTGGGTAACCATGATTATGGGGACACGCTCCAGTCCAATCAGCTCACGAGCTGCTCCGTTCCGGCTCCCAAAACTCTGGCGGATTGCAAGCCGGGGTGCTGCTTCAGTCCCCTTTGGCAGGTAGCACGGAAGGCCATGCTGGGAGGAAAAGCACCACTGGCAGAAAGCAAGCTGGGCTGCTGCTAGAGCCCCTCTGACAATTAGGATGGAGAGGAGAATTGACTGGAGGCTGCTTTATGAAGAAAGTTACCACCTGTGCAGCTCTGGACGCATGCCGCAGCTCATCAGCATCAGCCTGGGTAGCGGTGTGGTCGCGGCCAGATTAGCGATGAACCGCCTGTCGCTCTCACTCGCGCTTTCTCCAGGGTGGGGAATTGCTTTCTTTTTCTGGCTGGTATGAGCCTGAGAGGGGTAGCAGGGTAGCATTCCCTGGTCGGTCCCTTTCAGCTGGCCCTGCCTGCGTCATCGCCCCTGTTCTTGGTGCCAAGCTAGATTTTTATATTGAACAGGCGCTCCCTTCTGATCCTCCTGAAGGTCTCAGGGACGGGGACGCCCGGATCCAACCTGGATCTACCTGGATCCAACCCGGATCAACCTGGATCCAACCTGGATGCGCGGTGGCGCCTACAGCAGGGGGTCCACAAGGTCAGCTTCTCTGACATTGGCCTTGATCTGGACATCATCTTCCTGGATACCTCACCCTACATATCCAGCTACCTGGGCCAGCCTTGGGCAAAGGTCATCGGTGAGACGGGCACTAGCTGGGGGTGTGGGATGTCTGTGCAGTCCATCCATTCCAGCAGTCCATCCATTCCAGCAGTCCCTCCACTCCAGCAGTCCATCCATTCCAGCAGTACTAGAGACCCTGTCACACTGAGGACAGCAGGTTGCATCCAGGGACTAATAAAAGGCCTCTCAGCCTGCCTTGGTGCAGACTGGGAATCCCGTTTTGGGGGGAGGCATGCCCACATGCTTTCAGGGCATGCCAACGTTTAGCACCATTTTCATACCTCAACGCATTATTGCACCTTGTTTGTTTTCTCTGACCGCACCTGGCGGGATGTGTGCGGTGATTTGCAGGGGGCGTAGCGTATCAGGACACAGTCAAGCAGAAGGCTGCGTTTGAGGATCTGCTGGCCAACAGCTCGGCACGGCTGAAGCTTGTTGTGGGCCACCATCCGGTAGGGCCACAACCCCTTGACCTATGCTTCCGTCTGGGATTGTATACAAAACCGCCCCTTGGATTTGTTCTTAAAGCAGTGGCGCTATGTAGTGGCTATAGGAGGGAGGGATGCACATTTTCGAGAACTTGTGGGTGGATGAGCTCGGAAATGAGGGGGGCTTGCATATTCTTAATTTCGATCCTGGGACTCCGCGCAGGGCATTGAGCACATGCACTCGGATGTTGTGAGAGCAACTGAGCGCCAGGATTTAGCGAATCACCTTAGGCACCTGCTTTCAATCAGTCTGCCTTCAAAGCCCTTACCAGGGCATTTGCCAAGCCAAGCTCTGCATTCAGATGAAAGCCCTGCTAGGCCCTAGCTACAATTGAAAGCTCTGCCAAGCCTTGGCTAAAATTGAAAGCTCTGCCAAGCTCTGCTTGCAGCTTGAATCCCTGTCAAGCTCTGCTTGCAGCTTGATTCCCTGTCAAGCTCTGCTTGCAGCTTGAATCCCTGACAAGCTCTGCTTGCACTTTCATGTATGATTCATTCATGTTCAACGTTTGGGTGCAGGCTCTCTCTTTGGGCGCGCACTGTCAGAATGCTGCCAACTCAGAGTGTGACGAAGTCGCAGGGTGGCTGAGGCCAATGCTGAAGGAATATAATGTGAGTGAGGTGGAGAAATGGCTTAGGAAGAGGAAAGGACTTCAGGACCAATCACGCCTTACCCCTTGGTTGGTGTGTGATAGACTTTAAGGCAAGGGGGCTGCGCAGCTTAGAGTAGGGAGGCAAAGGCCTCGCCGGGACCATTAATCAGCTAGTTGATGTATATATATTCCTTTTACTGCCCAAGGGTCTGCAAAGGCATGGAGAGCAGGCAGGCGTTTTAATTGTAATTTGTCAATTCTGCTGTATTTCAACATCTGCGGCCGTATTGGCCAGTCCCGGGACCTTCGTTCTGCTATTTGTGGCAGTCCTTCAAAGTGGAGGCATTCTACCCTAGGGTCTTACAAGCCCAACCTGTTCTGGCCTGCCAACAGCACACCTGCCTCCGCGTGTAACATTGCACCTACCAGTTTTCATTTATTTTACCTAATGAGTTAACCCTCTTGTCCTCTTTCAGTAATCCCACTCCTGCCCCTGGCCTGAACCCCAGGCCTGCCCTCTGACCGGATGCAGTCCCTCATGGCCAGCTTCCGAGACCTAAATAGATGCCCGCACACCCTAAAATCTTGCCTAACGACCCATACCCCTGTGAGCCCTTGCCTTGTATGACCCCTGCCTTGCATTAGAAATTCTGGCTGATTTCCCGGCCGGTTTCCTGACTTGAGTGCCTGGCAGGGTCTGGCGTACTTCTGTGGCCACGAACATGACCTGCAGTACATATCTGCCCCCGATGACCCCATCACTTATGTGGTGAGCGGAGCGGGATCCGATGTTCGACCCGGCGAGTTTGACAATTTGGTGAGGTGACAGATTGACAACAGTAGTGTATTAGTAATGGGCGGTTTGGCCACGAATCAGCTTGTGCCATAAGGCCAGCAGGGCTTGGTGCAGTGTTCGATGCTGCATGGGCCACCAGCCGTTGGCTTGTCAAGGTTTGATCGCAATGGGCCTAGTGGTGGCTGCCTGGGAGCCCTCAAAAGGTTGTAGTATTGTGCACACTAGAACCATCACTGACAAACACTCCCGGGGGGCCAAGAGGTAAGATTGTAAGAGAGAGCCGCTGGACCTGAGGAGCTGGTCATGCTCAGAAAGCTCTCTGGTCGTACTATATCTGCAGGGTAAGCAAAAAGCTGAAGTCACGTTTTCCTGGTATGTGACTTGCGGGTCTGGCCACAGTCATGCCAGAGATAAGGGATAAGGTTACGGGTGAGGCTTGTTTGATTACAACGGACTTGATTTTAAGTTCCTGCTAGTTGGTCCCGGGTCTCATAGGACCTGGTGGCACGGGGGTCATTGCTGGCTTCATAATTGCAAAAACAAATGTAGCCAACATTCCCTATGCCTTGCAGGAGCCGCCCAAGGGCGCCAACTTCTTTGCTGACGATCAGGGCTTTGTGGCAGTCCTGGTGAGGAAGAAGACCATGACGCTGTACTACTACGTCTCTCAAAGGTCACAGCCGGCGTTCGAGATCACAATACCCGTGCCATAGCACTCGGCTGGGATCTGCCCCTGGCAGCACTGGTTGGGATGGGCGATCTCGATAAGACCCGAGTGAGTTGTGACAGCCTGGAGATATACCCCCAATATTGAAGGGATCTCCAATGCCCCTAGATCCCTACGAAAAACACTCAAATAGACACCTGGCAATGGTAGGCCCAGATCCATGAGGGACAACACGCGCAGTCACTGCTGCTGGTGCTTCGGGTGGAGGGGCCATGATAGTCTGTCATGCTACATCAGGTGGTAGCCCCTGGCACCAGCAGGCTAGCTGATCAATTGTTAGCTTAAGGGGGGCTGGTATAATACCGTTACTGCATTAGGAGTCTTTCGCTTCGGGCTCTCAGCAGCGACCTCAGCCAAATTTGTTGTCTTACTCCCTCCCGGTATTATTTGCTCAATAACCATACTCACCTTCTGAGTCGCTCTGGATGGAGTGCATTGCTATGTCATAGAAAGAATGAAAGCTACGCCCCGTGGGGGCGTCAGGGTTAAGGAAACAGCGCAGTGTCATGGAACACTTTCGTGGTACCTGCTGCGTTTCATTTTGATTTGTTAAGCTGGGCGTCCCTTATCATTGGTTGGGCTTGCAATTTGATCCAATGATGACTTTCTCTGCTAGAGATGGTGGAAGTGGCCCTGAGTTGACCCGTCGGCAGCGCAGGCAATCTGCGTGTCCAATTTAAGATTCGATGTTGGACTTTTTAAGCTGTATTTCATCAAATTACTTCGTTGGAACCAGCCACTCAGATGTTCATGCATGCCATATTTTGATTTTTATCATTACACTCAACTGCATTGGACACAAGGAGCAAAGGGTGAAGCTCGCATCTGATAGCTCAAGCAATTCTTGTGAAGGCCGCTTCTTCCGGAGAACCCCTTGCCCCCTCCTAACTTTGCCCACCACGTTTGTTTCCCCCTAAGCCTCTGCACATTTGGAGCACATTTTTCGCAAGTTGTCATACCGGTAGGTGGAGGGTAGGGCAATATCTGCCCTTCTTAATTGTCCTCCCTGGTGACAGTTAATTGTGTACAGTTTTTTCTCCCGCTGCAATGTCTACCTTGCAAGCAGCATACACGAAAGTACATACAAAAGTTGGAAAGGTAGCACAATGGTGTCATGTGATCTGCAGGAAACCGGAGCTCCCCCTCACAACCTTATGGGGCATGCCCAATCCACGAGTGCATCATTAAATACTCATGGACGCATGCTGTATTGCTGTTGTGTGATTGGCCAGCAACATGGGGGGAGCACCCTGCTAACTCCTGCTTCTGGGCCTGCATTTTGGCCATTGCATGGAAGACAGAGTGGGGGCAGGATCAGACATAACATGTGTGACGTTAGTTGATACTGAGGTGATGTTCCAACCGTGAGCCCGATTACCGGTATGTGAACAGAGCGTGAACCAGGCGTGAACAGAGCAACATACGAGAAATACCGGTTTTGTACAACTGGTGCAACGAGGCCAGCCAATAAAAATCAAGCCAGACACCGCGTCCATCTGTAAACACCAGCGACAGCTATCCTGCTACACTCCTGCCGGGGCCATGCCGGGGCTGAGGGACAACAAGACGGTCAGAAAAAATAGTGGGCAGGGTCGTACGGCCCCAGCGCCTGAGGTAGCCAAGTAATCCTTAGAGCAAGAAGAAATCCGTTCCCAGCTCATTAATTTTTAATATTAGAGGCCTTGCAATGTCGATGATTCACTCTTATGACTGTCCGGCGCTTGTGTCGAAGTAGAAATTCAACCTCGCCGATGTCGGGGCTTCCCCCGCTGTCTTTTAACGCTGGCGCGAGTGCGCCAGCAGCAGCGCACGTCTCTTGGAAGTCCGAACCCCCAAAGATGTCGCTGACGGAATTACCTCAGGGTCCGAAAATCCAGAACCTGCCGCTCTTCGTCTCGAGCAACATCCGGGCGGGCAGAACATCAGGTCTGTCCACTCAGCCTGCCATAGACCTACAAAGATTGCGGTGCAGAGAGCTTAGTCTCCCTAAAAGATTGCTCATGCGTCCTGCGACCCCATGTTGCTTCCACCCTCTAACATCTCCTCTATCCCCCAAGCTACGCCACCTCCATGGCCTTCTCCCTATCCCGCCCCCGCTTCGTCAGTCCCCCACCCCCCATTCACCCCTACCCCCCATGCTTCTTCACCCCCTCTCCCTAAACCCCCATGCTTTATCCCCCTGTCCACCTCTCCCCTACCCTCCCATGCTTCTTGATGCTTCTTCATGCCCTCTCCTCTCTCCCTAAACACCCATGCACCACCACTTCTAACCACACACTGACACACTCCATGTATTACTTCAGGAGGTGCGAAGCAACTGGCTGACCTGGCAAGCACTATGGCTCTGTTTGAACACAGCCCTCCCAACCTGCGGCCCTCCACCAGCCCCGTGGCCCTGAAGCCCACCAGCAACACCAGCAACCGGAGCCTGCAACAAACCCATCAGGGTAGATCTCAGTCCCTCGATGCTGATGATACCTCAAGGGAGGCAGGCGCACACCCAGACCGGGGCATTCAGCCATATTGCTATCTGCCCAGCTCCCCTCAGCTCAGCCCCTACCAGCTAGGGCGGGCTGCCATGACCGCGCCCACTGGGTTCAAACGGCCACTGTCGTCTAACCTGCAACCCACCTCTCCCGGTGGGACTAGTGGCGGTGCTAGTCCTGGAGGAACTGGCGCGCTGTTTGCTCCCTCTGCTGGGACCCTCATCAAGGAGAGGGTAGCTGGGCAGGGCAAGATGTTTGAGGTCAGTCCTGTGATAGAATGACAGAGAGGCATACATCTTAAAATCATAGACAACACGTGCCATGATTTCAAAAAAATTGCATGCATAGGATTGTACTCGTATTCTTTTTGCTCCCAGATCTTTATGGCTCTAAACCCATTTATTGTTTCAGGACCTCTTGGCGGCGACGCGGAAGACTATGGCCTCTGGGATGGGGGAGTGGGACCTGCAGAACCTGGACTGGGGACACCCTGAATTCCGCCAACATCTGCTCAAGGTGGGCTAATACTTTCATAGAGGGTTCGAGTGATGAGTGGGGGATGGGGACCAAATTGTAATGATTTAGTGATGGAATGATAGAGTGATGGTTGGATGGGGATCGAGCTGGGATGGTGCACTAATGGATTGATGGAGTGATGGGTGGGTGGTCTATCATGGTGGGTTGCTGCATCGAAGGGGTAGGTGGCAGAGAAATGGGGAGGGGAGAGTGGGGCGGAGGCAGAGGCAGAGTGTATGATGTAGCACAGGGGAGCAGGAGGAGGGGGGGAGGAAGAGGAATCAAAGGTATGGGCTGATGTAGCACATCTGAGGAGGTGGGGATCAAGAGAGGACGCTGGGCAGAGGGGGAGAGCTTTAGGGGGGAGGGGGGGGGGGCACTCACAAGCCTTGCAGATCCCTGGGTTGATGCTTGGAGTAGATTGTGGCTGCGGGTTGTCCCATAAGCTGCGGGTTGTCCCATGTGCCCTGGCTTGTTACTTGGGGTAGGTCCTCTCAAGTACCATGCTCCAGAGTCGTTGCTTGGAGTAGATTGTGGCCGCAGGTCGTCCCATGTGTCCCGGGCCAGAGGGACGCCACCCTCCTGCACTTATATCTCTGTGCCGCCTGTTTGTACTGTCCAGCCCCTTTGGGCAGACAGGGGGTGGACGTGTGGACAAAGCAACAACGCTCCACACCTACTCAGTGTTCATTTTGTATTTTATATTTTGATGTTTTTATATTAGCCTCCACACTTCCTCAGTGTTTCTTTTTAGGGCAACTAGGCACATGCAGGCTGCCCTGTACTTTGCCAATGACCTGATTGGGACCAAACTTGGACTGGCCTACGGTTGGTGGCCCAAGTAGCATGGCTGTCCACACCTGGGGCCTCCGGCCAAAGACACGGCCAGCCGTGTGGCCTTTGACCAGAGGCCGGATTTCAGATGACAAGTAGCTGAGTCATGAAATCAGAACTAGTGCACCTCCCGCCCCCCACAGGGCCCCCTTGGACCGGAGAAGCTGAAGAACTACTATCGCCTGGGTGACGGGGACATCCTGAGGCTGTACCGCCTGCTGTACTCGTACAGCGTGGGATTTTGTACCGCAGTGCTGGAGCCCACTCAGAAGGCGCGGCATCGGGAAGAGCTGATGGACTCGGTCGTGGAGACCTATGCGAAGCTTTGGGATGAGGCGCTGGGGGTAAGGGGGGCTGCTGGGGTTTGGACAGGGGCCTTGGGGTTCTGGCAGGCCTAGGATGAGGCCTAGGATGAGGCCTAGGATGAGGCCTAGGATGAGGCCTAGGATGAGGCCTAGGATGAGGCCTAGGATGAGGCCTAGGATGAGGCCTAGGATGAGGCCTAGGATGAGGCCTAGGATGAGGCCTAGGATGAGGCCTAGGATGAGGCCTAGGATGAGGCCTAGGATGAGGCCTAGGATGAGGCCTAGGATGAGGCCTAGGATGAGGCCTAGGATGAGGCCTAGGATGAGGCCTAGGATGAGGCCTAGGATGAGGCCTAGGATGAGGCCTAGGATGAGGCCTAGGATGAGGCCTAGGATGAGGGTGAGGCCTAGGATGAGGCCTAGGATGAGGGTGAGGCCTAGGATGAGGCCTAGGATGAGGCCTAGGATGAGGCCTAGGATGAGGCCTAGGATGAGGCCTAGGATGAGGCCTAGGATGAGGCCTAGGATGAGGCCTAGGATGAGGCCTAGGATGAGGCCTAGGATGAGGCCTAGGATGAGGCCTAGGATGAGGCCTAGGATGAGGCCTAGGATGAGGCCTAGGATGAGGCCTAGGATGAGGCCTAGGATGAGGCCTAGGATGAGGCCTAGGATGAGGGTGAGGCCTAGGATGAGGCCTAGGATGAGGGTGAGGCCTAGGATGAGGCCTAGGATGAGGCCTAGGATGAGGCCTAGGATGAGGCCTAGGATGAGGCCTAGGATGAGGCCTAGGATGAGGCCTAGGATGAGGCCTAGGATGAGGGTGAGGCCTAGGATGAGGCCTAGGATGAGGCCTAGGATGAGGCCTAGGATGAGGCCTAGGATGAGGCCTAGGATGAGGCCTAGGATGAGGCCTAGGATGAGGCCTAGGATGAGGCCTAGGATGAGGCCTAGGATGAGGCCTAGGATGAGGCCTAGGATGAGGCCTAGGATGAGGCCTAGGATGAGGCCTAGGTTGAGGGTGAGGCCTAGGATGAGGCCTAGGATGAGGCCTAGGATGAGGCCCAGGATGAGGCCTAGGATGAGGCCTAGGATAGCAGTGGTAAACAAATTAAAACGGAAATTGTTGAAATCATAATCAACAAAATATTATTATGCAGTTATTAGTCGGGGCCAAGGGAGTTTGGCAGCCATTCACAGGACCCTGTCCTTGGAGGCCTGCTCCGCTGTCCTATCAGCTGCTCACTGTTGAAGCCAGGATGTGAAAAAACAAGTGCTGGTAAAATCAAGTTCCATATTTTTGCCACCACATGACCCTGTATCAATTCAGTAACCGGTGTTCACCTACCTGGCCTTTAGCCCCTCATGGCCAGTACATGTCGTTAAATCGCATTTACCAGGCCTCTTGCCCCTCACTGCCTTCAGATGTCATTCAAATCGGATCTGGTGGACAGCCTCAAATCTATACAGAACGCTGACATGGCCCGCCATACCGTGGTGGCTGAGCTGGGGCAGTCGATGGCTGAGAGCCAGCAGTTGAAGGTGTGCCACGGATGCAGCAAAAACGATACCTCATGCCTGTCCACCAGGGTTTTGAATGCTTTGAAGGTTATGCTCGGTATGCTGGCTGCAGGTACAAGTCTGATGGACCTTCCAGGCACATAAACGACGTTACATGTTAGGCGTATTGTGATTCTTGCTAGTGCGGTCTCCGGTGCTGGCTCTGCACAACAACCGCACCGCTGCACCTCTGAGGCTGGCATGTCGGGTTACATAGCTTGGCAAGGCATAGCATGGCATAGCAAGGCATAACATGGCATGGCATAGCATGGCATAGCATGGCATAGCATGGCATAGCATAGCATAGCATAGCATGGCATACCATGGCGTAGCATGGCATAAGCATGGCATAGCATGGCATAAGCATGGCATAGCATGGCATAGCATAGCATAGCATAGCATGGCGTAGCATGGCATAAGCATGGCATAGCATGGCATAAGCATGGCATAGCATGGCATAAGCATGGCATAGCATGGCATAAGCATGGCATAGCATGACATAGCATGTCATAAGCATGGCATAGCATGGCATAGCATGGCATAGCATGGCGTAGCATGGCATAAGCATGGCATAGCATGGCATAAGCATGGCATAGCATGGCATAAGCATGGCATGGCATGGCATAAGCATGGCATAGCATGACATAGCATGGCATAAGCATGGCATAGCATAGCATAGCATGGCATACCATGGCGTAGCATGGCATAAGTATGGCATAGCATAGCATGGCATAGCATGGCATAGCATGGCATAGCATGGCATAGCATGGCATAAGCATGGCATAGCATGTCAAGGCATAGCATGGCATGACATGACATAGCATAGCATGGCATACCATGGCATAGCATGGCATAAGCATGGCATAGCATAGCATGGCATAGCATGGCATAGCATGGCATAGCATGGCATAGCATGGCATAGCATGACATAGCATGGCATAAGCATGACATAGCATGTCAAGGCATAGCATGGCATGGCAAGGCATAGCATAGCATGGCATGGCAAGGCATAACATGGCATGGCATAGCATGGCATAGCATGGCATAGCATGGCAAGGCATAGCATGGCATGACATGGCACAGCATAGCATGGCATACCATGGCGTAGCATTGCATAAGCATGGCATAGCATAGCATGGCATAGCATGGCATAGCATGGCATAGCATGGCATAACATGGCATAAGCATGACGTAGCATGTCAAGGCATAGCATAGCATAGCAAGGCATAACATGGCATGGCATAGCATAGCATAGCAAGGCATAGCATGGCATGGCGTAGCATGGCATAGTATGGCATAAGCATGGCATAGCATAGCAAGGCATAACATGGCATGGCATGGCATGGCATAACATAGCATGGCATAGCATAGCATGGCATATTGGCATGTCAAGGCATAGCATGGCATAGCCTGACATGTCAAAAGGCATAGCATGGCATGGCATGACCTGTCAAGGCAGAGCATGGCGTACCATGGCATAGCATAGCATGGCATGACATAGCATAGCATGTCAAGGCATAGCATGGCATGGCATGGCATAGCATGGCATGGCATGGCATGGCATGGCATGGCATGGCATGGCATGGCATGGCATGGCATGGCATGGCATGGCATGGCATGGCATGGCATGGCATGGCATGGCATGGCATGGCATGGCATGACATGGCATGGCATGGCATGGCATGGCATGACATGGCATGGCATGGCATGGCATGGCATGGCATAGCATGACATAGCATGGCATGGCATGACATAGCATGGCATGGCATGCCAAAAGGCATAGCATGACATGGCGTGGCATGGCATGGCAAGGCGTAGCATGGCATGACATGGCGTGGCATGGCATGGCAAGGCATGGCATGGCATGGCATGGCATGGCATGGCATGGCATGGCATGGCATGGCATGGCATGGCATGGCATGGCATGGCATGGCATGGCATGGCATGGCATGGCATGGCATGGCATGGCTTTGCATGGCATGGCAGGATATGGCATGGCATGGCATGGCAAGGCTTTGCATGGCATGGCAAGGCATAGCATGGCATGGCAAAAGGCATAGCATGGCATGGCATGACATGGCGTGGCTTGGGCCTTGTGAGCAGATGCAACCCAGAAGGGCAGTGGAGGGATATGGAGGGACATGAATCATTCTGACAACCACAGAACCTTTCCACTGGACCATTATACTGAACCAATGACAGTGTTGTAGCCTACCTTGTGGCCTATTTCACCTTTCTCCATATGCCCTGTGGCGCTTTCAGAGCCGCTTGAACGATTTCGTCAAGGGCAGCGTTGAGCAGATGTTGGAGCTCAAGCACCTGGACAATAAAGCCAAGAACGCGGAGGGTAAGTGGAATAGACACACGCATGGAAACTTGTGAACCTCCTCACTCTCCCCAAATTTCCCCTTGATCTGGTGCTCTGCAAGCTGCCCAAGTATTAAGCTTAGCCCGCACATCTGGGTCATGCCTTGTGAAGGGCTCTTAACCCTTAACTCTGAGGATCTGGACCATGTCTTGTTTGAATCACTAATTCTCTCTGAACTACCATTTCACAATTTCCTCTTTACACTGCTGTATCACATTCTCATGCATACTTGGCAAAGTATCCAATACAACATTTGTTTTTGCAGTGGTCAATTATTTCCTTTGTGCCCACAGCGCTTTTTGATTGCAGATTATCTGCTGCATTTTATGGTTCATACCAAGTTTCACACCTACCCTACAGTGTAGTCGCTTTTTGGTAGGAAGCCCAGTGGGATGGAGTGGGATTGATCTAGCTCTCGGTCCTCGTTTATAAAGAGCCGGAACAGGTACGCCGGCACCGGTGCTTAATACACCAAATCTCCGCTGGACTTCACAAAAACACCCCCTGTGAGGTTTTGGACGACAAATCCCGCTCTTTCTCCTCCCCCACCTGAACCACATGATCTCCTCCTCCCCTCTGAAACACTTGGCAATGATCACGTCCTCCCCCCCCTCCTGTGCAGCTGAGGCAGTGTCCCTCAATAAGGCCAACAACCAGCTGGGGATCCGCATGGCAGGGGCTGAGGTCAAGGTCCAAGCCCTCACCAGCCAGATAGAAGCGGCCAGGATCAAAGCCAAGGAAATGAAGGTGGGTCCTAAGGGCGGCCGGGGTCAAAGTTAAGGAAATGAAGGTGGGTCCGAAGGGCGGCCAGGATTAAGGCCTCGTATATAAAGGCGAGTGTATCGAGGCTGCCAAGGTCAAGGCTGAGGAAAAGAAGGTAGGTATACCAAGGCTGCCAAGGTCAAGACCAAGGAAACGAAGGTGGGTGCCTCTCCTTGAACCTTCCGTGCTGACAAGTCACTGTTTCACACACATGCTCCCAGCTGCTTGTGGCCTTGCTGATGTGCCCTCCTTATCCGCCCCTCATGCTATCCTCATGAGAACCATTGTGTTTCCTTCTCCTTCTTTTTAGCCCCGTGTCCTTTTCCGCTTCCAAGGGCCCCTCCCAATGCCCCCTCGCCCTGTTGCAGGCCAGTGCGGATGTCAGGGACGCTGCCAACCTGCGGCTCAAGGCCGCTCTCCAGGAGCAGCAGAGCATCGCCTCCAGGCAGTATTTCCAGATCATGCAGCTAGAGCAAGCGCTACTGCAGACCCGCGTGGAGAAGAAGGAGGTGCAGGAGGAGTCTCGCAGGTGAGGGCTCCCGGGGGACCGACAGGAAAGAGTGCGAGACAAGGAAATAATTCAGGGTTCCAGCAAACCGCAGTCAAAACAAAAATCTCCCATGCCTAGAATAATCAAGAAGTCTGCAGTTTTGAAACGATTGAAATCCCTGAAAAATACGTCTATATAATACACCCCCCCGATCCCTTTGGGCCTGTATAGCAAGGCACGTGCAGGTTGCTCACCCCCGCCACATTCCCCTCCTCCTGGCCAGCAGGGAGTCTATATCACACGGGGTCTCCGGCGCCCTCATCGACGAGGCTGGCTGGGAGCGGCGGCTGGCTGACCGCAGCCTGGCCTACACCATGCTGCACACAGATTATGTGGTCAAGATGCATGACCTGGATGAGCTCAGGTGCGGATCAGGGTCGCCCTGGATTTGGGGAGAATCAGAGGTACAGGATCTCTAGGTAAGATCAAGTATGGGGGAGATCAAGGGTATAGAATCTGGGCAAGATGAAATGCACAAGATCTGGTTAAGATCAAAATGGGTGACGTGAAATATATGGGTGTGATGAAGGGCGCAGAATCTGGCAGAATATAGGGCAAGATGAAACGCACAGAATCTGGGTAAGATCAAAAGGACAGGATCTGGGTGCAATATCAAAGTTAAAGGATATGAATATAAAGGTGCTGGAGGGAGGAGAGAGCATGCGTTGACGGGAACACAATCCAGAGGCAGCTCCAGTTCCAGCCCTCCCAACCTGCGGCACCCTATCTTGTGTCAGGATGGTTTCAATGCCATTAATAATATATAGCTTGTCAATCCTCAGCACATGTTTCAGGGGTTCAATGTCTCAATCCGTATGTTCATCATCCTATGCTAATCAACTTCTCATTGTTTAACAAAATCAAACCCCGGCCACTTCATGCCCCCCATTCATGCTCTCGCATAGCGCTTCCACATCCTCCCTCCCCCCCCCCTTGCTTCCGCCCCACACCCCAGAATTTTCAGCCAGAAGCTCAACATGGCCAAACTCCAAGCCCGTACTTTCCCTTTAAAGCCCTCCTCCTCTGCCCATATACCATCTCTGCCCAGGTATTGCAGTTAGAAGCTTCAGGATCAAATGAGAATGATGCAGGGCACCTTTGCTTTCCTAAACCCTTGCTGCTCCCCTTTCATGATCTCCCCCCTTCTTCCACACCAACCCTCTTGGACAAGGTTTCCAATCAGAAGCTCAACATTGCCAACCCCTGGACCCCTTGCTGCTCCCCTTTCATACTCTCCCCCTCTGCTCTTGCATCTCTCCCCCCCAACAGGGTTTCCAATCAGATGCTCAACATTGCCAAACCCTGGACCCCTTGCTGCTCCCCTTTCATACTCTCCCCCTCTGCTCTTGCATCTCTCCCCCCCCTCAACAGGGTTTCCAATCAGATGCTCAACACTGCCAAACCCTGGACCCCTTGCTGCTCCCCTTTCATACATTCCCCCTCTGCTCCTGCATCTCTCCCCCCCCAACAGGGTTTCCAATCAGAAGCTGAAGGATCAAGTGAGCCTCATGGAGGGCACCTTTGCCACCGCGGAACGACAGATTGAGGTGGCCCAGACACTGTCGGAGAAGTTCCGCAGGAAGTGGGAGAATGGCCGCATGTTCACAGCTGACCTAGAGAGTGCAAATAGGAGGCAAGTCGGTGGGGTTCAGGATTTGAGGTCCAGGTTTTGTTTCAGTTGCAGTGAGCGCAGATGGACGGAAGGGCGAGCAGGGCAGTGCTTGAGCAGTGTCCAGATGGCAGGCTTGTCAGGGTTTAGCTGGAGGGGATGGGGCGACCACGTGGTGCTAGTATTGTCTAAGTAGTGTGCTGTTGATATCACTGCATCTGTGCATCCTCCCAGCAGACCTTTTTGAAAGGGCTAGGCAGAGCAGGACTAACTGGACACGCCATGAAAATATGCCGCACCACCCCATCCTTTGCATCACTGGTGTGTTGAGTGCTGCCGGAGTACATATAAGTGCCTCAGTAGCATTGTAACTGCTCCCTAGCTCTTTAACCCTACACCATTCACCCCGTGTTGTATTTGGTGTGTGCAGGCAGTCCCTACGTATTCGTGAGTTGGTCAAGAGCTACTGGCCGCTGGTCAGCCGTTTGAAGGACGCTGAGGCCTTGATCAGCCAGCAGCGTGATGACGCAGCGGCTGTCGAGGTGGCCAACAGGGAGATGAAGGCACACAACCTGGAGCTGAAGTGAGCAGGGAATGCCATTATGTTTCTTTTCTTCTGTGAGCCTCATACGCTTTGTATGTTCTCCTCGCGTTTTGGGGACATGGTGTCATGACTTTGTCCATGTGTCACTTTTTGACTTGATTTTACAGAAAGTCAGGGAGATTTTATGCACTGGAAAATCACGTCGCGTCAGATGGCAATGCACATGGGCATGGTGGCACGCTTTATCTATGCAATGCCCTTAATCTAAAAACCAATTCTCACACCCATTTTTTTCATCCCTTACCCTTGACAAATTTGCTCTTCAATGCCCTACACCTTTCACCCTGAATCGTGCAATGCCCTCCTGATACAGAGCTGAGTCAGCAGACCGTCTGGCCCTACGCAAACAGCTGGACAGCCTGCTGACGGAGACCTCCATCGAGAATGTCCAGGTATGAAGGCGGGATAATCCATCATGAGGCAATCCATCATGGGGCAATCCATCATAAGGGAATCCATCATGAGGCAATCCATCATGAGGCAATCCATCATGGGGCAATCCATCATGAGGCAATCCATCATGAGGCAATCCATCATGGGGCAATCCATCATGGGGCAATCCATCATGAGGCAATCCATCATGAGGCAATCCATCATGGGGCAATCCATCATGAGGCAATCCATCATGAGGCAATCCATCATGAGGCAATCCATCATGAGGCAATCCATCATGAGGCAATCCATCATGAGGCAATCCATCATGAGGCAATCCATCATGGGGCAATCCATCATGGGGCAATCCATCATGAGGCAATCCATCATGAGGCAATCCATCATGGGGCAATCCATCATGGGGCAATCCATCATGAGGCAATCCATCATGAGGCAATCCATCATGAGGCAATCCATCATGGGGCAATCCATCATGAGGCAATCCATCATGGGGCAATCCATCATGAGGCAATCCATCATGAGGCAATCCATCATGAGGCAATCCATCATGAGGCAATCCATCATGAGGCAATCCATCATGAGGCAATCCATCATGGGGCAATCCATCATGAGGCAATCCATCATGGGGCAATCCATCATGGGGCAATCCATCATGAGGCAATCCATCATGAGGCAATCCATCATGAGGCAATCCATCATGAGGCAATCCATCATGGGGCAATCCATCATGGGGCAATCCATCATGAGTCAATCCATCATGAGGCAATCCATCATGGGGCAATCCATCATGAGGCAATCCATCATGAGGCAATCCATCATGAGGCAATCCATCATGGGGCAATCCATCATAAGGCAATCCATCATGGGGCAATCCATCATGAGGCAATCCATCATGGGGCAATCCATTATGGGGCAATCCATCATGAGGCAATCCATTATGGGGCAATCCATCATGAGGCAATCCATCATGAGGCAATCCATCATGAGGCAATCCATCATGGGGCAATCCATCATGAGGCAATCCATCATGAGGCAATCCATCATGAGGCAATCCATCATGAGGCAATCCATCATGAGGCAATCCATCATGGGGCAATCCATCATGATGCAATCCATCATGGGGCAATCCATCATGGGGCAATCCATCATGAGGCAATCCATCATGAGGCAATCCATCATGAGGCAATCCATCATGAGGCAATCCATCATGGGGCAATCCATCATGGGGCAATCCATCATGAGGCAATCCATCATGAGGCAATCCATCATGGGGCAATCCATCATAAGGGAATCCATCATGAGGCAATCCATCATGAGGCAATCCATCATGGGGCAATCTATCATAAGGCAATCCATCATGGGGCAATCCATCATGAGGCAATCCATCATGAGGCAATCCATCATGGGGCAATCCATCATGGGGCAATCCATCATGAGGCAATCCATCATGGGGCAATCCATCATGGGGCAATCCTTTATGGGGCAACCCATCATGGGGCAATCCATCATGAGGCAATCCATCATGGGGCAATCCATCATGAGGCAATCCATCATGAGGCAATCCATCATGAGGCAATCCATCATGGGGCAATCCATCATGAGGCAATCCATCATGGGGCAATCCATCATGGGGCAATCCATCATGAGGCAATCCATCATGGGGCAATCCATCATGGGGCAATCCATCATGAGGCAATCCATCATGAGGCAATCCATCATGGGGCAATCCATCATGGGGCAATCCATCATGAGGCAATCCATCATGGGGCAATCCATCATGAGGCAATCCATCATGAGGCAATCCATCATGAGGCAATCCATCATGGGGCAATCCATCATGAGGCAATCCATCATGGGGCAATCCATCATGGGGCAATCCATCATGAGGCAATCCATCATGAGGCAATCCATCATGAGGCAATCCATCATGGGGCAATCCATCATGAGGCAATCCATCATGAGGCAATCCATCATGAGGCAATCCATCATGAGGCAATCCATCATGAGGCAATCCATCATGGGGCAATCCATCATGATGCAATCCATCATGGGGCAATCCATCATGGGGCAATCCATCATGAGGCAATCCATCATGAGGCAATCCATCATGAGGCAATCCATCATGAGGCAATCCATCATGGGGCAATCCATCATGGGGCAATCCATCATGAGGCAATCCATCATGAGGCAATCCATCATGGGGCAATCCATCATAAGGGAATCCATCATGAGGCAATCCATCATGAGGCAATCCATCATGGGGCAATCTATCATAAGGCAATCCATCATGGGGCAATCCATCATGAGGCAATCCATCATGAGGCAATCCATCATGGGGCAATCCATCATGGGGCAATCCATCATGAGGCAATCCATCATGGGGCAATCCATCATGGGGCAATCCATTATGGGGCAACCCATCATGGGGCAATCCATCATGAGGCAATCCATCATGGGGCAATCCATCATGAGGCAATCCATCATGAGGCAATCCATCATGAGGCAATCCATCATGGGGCAATCCATCATGAGGCAATCCATCATGGGGCAATCCATCATGGGGCAATCCATCATGAGGCAATCCATCATGGGGCAATCCATCATGGGGCAATCCATCATGAGGCAATCCATCATGAGGCAATCCATCATGGGGCAATCCATCATGGGGCAATCCATCATGGGGCAATCCATTATGGGGCAATCCATCATGAGGCAATCCATCATGAGGCAATCCATCATGAGGCAATCCATCATGAGGCAATCCATCATGGGGCAATCCATTATGGGGCAATCCATCATGAGGCAATCCATCATGAGGCAATCCATCATGAGGCAATCCATCATGAGGCAATCCATCATGGGGCAATCCAGTATGGGGCAGTCGCAGCTTCATACTTCAGTTTTGAAATCACATGCTTTGAACCTTACATGCAATGCTTGGTGCAATTCGATACTTGGTGTCCTAATGCAATTCCATAACTGAACCCCAAACAATGTCAGGTATGAGGGAAGGCAAAGCATATTTTATTATATTTACAGTATATACTTAATAATTATTATATCTCATTGTCACCCCTATCCTGTGTTTGTTCCTGCTCGCAGCTGTCTGAGACCTGCATGACTTCGCTGCACCCCGATGCCGCGAGTGCGCGAGCATATGTCCGAGCCAGCCAGCGGCGCATCCGAGACCTCACCCAGCAGCTGGTGCGGCTGGTGGACGTGCACGCTGGTGCGGAGACAAGGATCGCGGAGGGCCAAGCATCAGAGGCGCTGCTCAAGATCCAGATCTCCCAGCTGGAGAGTGTGGCTATGACGGTACGTTGAAGAGGGGAGGGCGGTTATTATGGGTGGTTATAAAGAGGAAGGCTGGATGGTGGATTGAAGGTATGTTGAAGAGGGGAGGGCGGCTATTATGGGGTTTAGGGTTTAGGGTTTGGGGTTTTGGTTATAAAGAGAAAGGCTGGATGGTGGATTGAAGGTGTGTTGAAGAGGGGAGGGCAGGTTTGATAGAATGTATTGTAGGAAATGATAGGGAAAGGTTAGGGAGTCAGGGATGACAACCTGGCATGTAATGGGGCATGGAGCCATGGACACCTGAGGAAGTGGCCCCCCCTTGCAATATCCAGCCCGGTAAACCCTCAACCCTCAACCCTAGCCCTGAACAAGCCTTCTGTCATCGCATGCTGCATTCAGGGGAAGAGCACATCCACAGACGATGGACTGCAGGTGCAGGCGGACGCGGCAGCCATAGAAAAGGCATCTCTGATGCAGCTGGTAGCACAGCTGCGTTCTGACAATGAGCGGCTGGCGACCAGAATGAACCTCTGGCTGGCCGCTGTGGCAGACCAATCCGCGGCCATGTCAGCAACGTGTGAGGGCATCATGTCGCGGGACCCGGACGCCCCTGTCAGCCATGTGCAGCAGACGCTGCTCAGGACAGAGAATGAGGTCACAGATGAAGTGCGGGGGGCCCTAACAGCAGCTGCAGAAGCAGCAATAGTGGGAAGGGCGGGTGAAGGCCGGGACGCTGACGAGGCAGCTGCCTCTACCTTCCGGTCTAAGAGCCATTCCGAAGCCATGGTGGGGAGGGATGGCTCCGCTGGTGCAGCGGACGCCTCTCCTTCCGAAGATTCCGGGCCGGGAGGCTCTGCAAACCGGAAAGGATCAGGCGAGGGCGCCTTCTCACCTGATGCTAATCCAGCAGCTGAAGCTTCCGGGGCGGCCGCCACCGCTGGGGTCTCCTCCTCCTCCAAGTCGCTCGAGCCTGCACCGCCCGGCCTGCCCATCCCACAAATGGCCATCGGCCGTCTGGCGCGGGGCGCCCTTGCGCTGTCGGAGATCGAGCCGACGCTAGTGCTGGCAGACTGGCGCTGGGACCAACTCTGTGACAGCCTGGAACGTATGGCCGACTGGGGATCTGGTCTGCTGGACAAGAAGATGCAGGTGAGTGGAGGAGGGGTAAGCATGTAGGCCCGGCATGTAGACCTTTCCTTTCCCCCCTCCCCTCCCACATTTCCACTCGCTCCATCCATCGCACCTTTCCCCTCCCACTCTCGTCCCCCCACCCTTGCCACTCCTCCCACCTCTCCCCTCCCTTTCTCCTCACACATTCAAATTCCCCATCTCCTCCCCCCACCCCTCCACCTTTCCACACCCCCTCTTCCACCACATTTTTGATCCCTCTCACCCCTGCCACCTTTCCACTCACCTCCTCACCTTCCCACACCTCAGGTACGGAACCTGATTGACTTGCGCAACAAGCTCAGCCACTCCACTTCTGAGCTGACTGAGTCACGAGCCGTGGTCGAAGACTTGAGCGAGGAGCTGGCCAGCATGACACAGAAGGCCAACGCCCTGGAGGCCAAACTACAGGCAGATGAAGACGATACCCAGCGCATCAGGTAAGAGCAGGGAGGCACTTAGGGGGGGGGAGGGGGGGGATGATGGTCGTAAGTGTGAAAGGCTTATCAGCAGGGTGGACAGAGCAGGTGTATGGGCAGCCTGGTATAGCCCGTGCTATGCAGCCCTGACATCTCGTATGTTTGTACAACTCTGGCTACACGGGGCTGATTGTGTGTTACTTCACGGGGCTGCTTTGTGTAACTGCATTCATGTACTACTGTACTGCACCTGGCTGATCCTATAAACGCACCTGCATGATTGTGTAACTTCATCTGGCTAGTTGAGTACCTACACCCGACAGCGCAGATGAGTGCACCTGAATGCTTGTGTGAAACATCTGTGTACAAGTAAAACTGTAAACAACTACGTGGGTAACTGCTGCACCTGATGGTTTGTGTAAATCTATCCACACAGCTGGCTGCTGTCATTGATGCTGCCCCTCATTGGCTGCTGTCATTGATGCTGCCCCTCATTGCTTGTGTGAACATACCTGGCAACTGCAACTGCTGATGTACCTGTCAGCTGGTGTCAACACAGCTGGCAACTGACACAACTACTGCGCCTGGCTGCCTACCATAACTGCCCAGGCTCAACGCTGCGGACGCCGATGCCTCCCATGCGGCTCTCGAGGCCGGACTCCAACAGGCCCGTGATGAAGTGGTCTCGCTGACAAACAGGCTAGCACTGCTGGAGGAGGAGTACTGGAGCGCAAAGGTGCGGACAGAGGAGGAAGGGGTGGATAGCAGGGTTAGGAGAGGGGGGTACAGCTTGGAGATTTCCTCACTACCCTCTTAGGGGCACAATGCTTCATGCTTGGGACCCACGTTCACACAAACCTGTCAAGCATGCTGGTTTCCTCGTGTGGAGGGTTACTTGCACATCTTGTGTCGATGACCCAAGGTTTTGATGATCATTCCTGCCGTTATCCACCCTGCTGCCTGCCCATGCTTCAGGCCAAGCTGCTTGATGTTGAAATGACCCGAGGGGAGGTGCTGGCATCTAGGGACAGGTCCCTCGCAGGCGCCAAGGAGGCGAGAGATGCTGTGCAGAAGATGGAGGCTGAAAACGGAGAGCACAGGTAAACACAACTGGTTGGAGGAATGAAAGGGCACCGGCAATAAATATGAAGTTGTACCAGTAAGGGGAATACTGTCTACCGGCAAAATATTAATGCTAGTATTTCTCCTCTGGAAACGAATGGCCCTACACACTCGTAAGACAGCAGCCCCTCAATCGTTCACACTTCCTCCATGTATTCCTCCATACCCTGATGCTCATGCAGGATCATGCGTGAGGAGCTAGTTCCCCCTAATGGGCCTTACCCCTACACACTCCATCCATGCATCCTGCCATGCCCTGATGCTCATGCAGGATCATGCGTGAGGAGCTAGTGCCCCCTAATGGGCCTTACCCCTACACACTCCATCCATGCATCCTGCCATGCCCTGATGCTCATGCAGGATCATGCGTGAGGAGCTAGTGCCCCTAATGGGCCTTACCCCTACACACTCCATCCATGCATCCTGTCATGCCCTGATGCTCATGCAGGATCATGCGTGAGGAGCTAGTGCCCCTAATGGGCCTTACCCCTACACACTCCATCCATGCATCCTGTCATGCCCTGATGCTCATGCAGGATCATGCGTGAGGAGCTAGTGCCCCTAATGGGCCTTACCCCTACACACTCCATCCATGCATCCTGTCATGCCCTGATGCTCATGCAGGATCATGCGTGAGGAGCTAGTGCCCCTGATGGGCTTTACCCCTACACACTCCATCCATGCATCCTGTCATGCCCTGATGCTCATGCAGGATCATGCGTGAGGAGCTAGTGCCCCTAATGGGCCTTACCCCTACACACTCCATCCATGCATCCTGTCATGCCCTGATGCTCATGCAGGATCATGCGTGAGGAGCTAGTGCCCCTGATGGGCCTTACCCCTACACACTCCATCCATGCATTCCTGTCATGCCCTGATGCTCATGCAGGATCATGCGTGAGGAGCTAGTGCCCCTGATGGGCCTTACCCCTACACACTCCATCCATGCATTCCTGTCATCCCTTATGCTCATGCAGGATCATGCGTGAGGAGCTAGTGCCCCTGATGGGCCTTACCCCTACACACTCCATCCATGCATCCTGTCATGCCCTGATGCTCATGCAGGATCATGCGTGAGGAGCTAGTGCCTTTGATGGGCCTTACCCCTACACACTCCATCCATGCATCCTGTCATGCCGTTATGCTCACACTGGATCATGCGTGAGGAGCTAGTGCCCCTAATGGGCCTTACCCCTACACACTCCATCCATGCATCCTGTCATGCCCTGATGCTCATGCAGGATCATGCGTGAGAAGCTGGAGCTTGACCTTATCGCATGCAAGGCCTGTCTGCGGTCCATGGATGACATGGAGGGATCACATCGCGCTCTAGTATTGAAGTTGACGGAGGCGGAGGACGCAACTCGGTCTCTCACCGCCGAGGCTGCAGAGCTGCGAGACCAGGCAAGGCGATGGACTAGAGGCCTGGGGCATAGAGGGGGCTACTTCATTTCGTGTTTAACGGGCCTGCCATGATTTGTGATGATCTACTGCATGATGCGCCTGCTCCTTAGCTGCATGTTTTGTTTGATCTTCCGCAAGAAGATGTTCCTAGACTGCTCCCTGAGCCGCTGGTTGCGTTTTTTCATCTTCCCTGCAGGTGGCCGGCTTGCAGAGCCAGCTGCAGCTCTTCTCCATCCACACCAAAAGTGCACAGGAGCAGGTGCGGAATGGGAACAGGTTTTATCTAATTTGTGTCTTGGCGTTTGTTTTGTACAAAGATGCAGTTAGGAGATACTGTTCTTATAATAGCAGCAGAGACAAAAAAACATGTGGACAAGACACTGCAAGCGAAGCGCCTGTTGTGGCATGTGATAGACACAGCAAGCGAAGCGCCTGTTGTGGCATGTGATGTGCACAGATCTTTGCTATTGATTTCAAGGTGTCACAATTGTTGACATTGTGGGTACCGTTTCTCCTTGGGGCTGGGCGTGCTGCCACCTGTTGGGCCTTTCCTTCAAGGAGGTTTCCCCTCCCAAATAACAATCAAGTGCATTCTCTGACACATCTATCATGGGCAGTCTCCTCTTGCAGCAAAACTGATGGCATCCTGCTGCACTGTGTCCCGCTTCATCATACAGGTCCAGGCGCTGCTGAGGGACCTGCAGGCTGCTGAGGTCGCAGCGGGAAGCGGCGGCGGTGGCGGCGGCACCGCCTCCTCCGGTCCTCTGGCTGAGGCCGCAAGGCTGCGGCTGGATGCATCGGCATTGGTCGGCCGAGTCAAAGCTGCAGAGGCTGCTGCGGTGGCCAGCAGGAGCAGACAAGAGGTGGCTGCGAAGGACGCGGCCATGGCACGGGCCGAGGCCGCCGCGGCCGGCCAGCGGGTGTGGGAGGTGGAGCAGCGGATGGTAGAACTGCGCTCCATCGTGTCCAACACAAAGCGCCAGGCAGACACTGTTGTCGGGGAGTTCAACATGCTTGAGGTCAGCAGCTGTGGAAAGACAGCAGGGGAAAGGCAGGGCGAAGGCAGAGTGACTGTGCCACTATCCATGCACCTTCCTTTGTACCACTCCCCCTAGTGCCACCCTCCTTTTGTGTGCACGCATCCCATGCACCTTGCGGCACCTGTTGGACTGAATCAAGGTGTCAATGCTGCTAGCCTGTTAAGCTTCACTGGTAGATTGGTAGACGGGTCGGGCATAATTTGAACCCTCATCCAGGAACACACACCAGGAGCAGACTAGACCCAGCTATTGGATGGGGATGAGGGATGGCGCCCCATCATCATCATCATCATCATCAGGCATGCATTGAGAGTGACTATTCCACCTCTAGCCCCTGCGTCATCAGGATCATGTGCAGGAGTGTGCATTCCCCCCCCAATGGGAACTCCACCATATCTGTGTGTGTTCCAGTTTTGATCTGTACCTGCCTACTTACCTGCTTGATCTGTGTCTGCCTTTTCCCCGGGTGCCTGCAGGGTGAGAAGCAGGTCATGGGTCTGACGGAGTCTGAGCTGCGCATCCTGGTGTCTCAGGCTGAGGCCAAGGCAAGCGAGCTGCAGCGCCAGGTGTGGGACATGAGCCTGGCCCTGCAGCGCGCTGAGGCAGAGCGCAGGATAGTGTTGGAAAGGGCGGTGGCCCAGCGCTTTGCATTGGGCGCGGATACCCGGGGAGTGCTAGCGGAGGGCAATGCCTAACTAATGCAGTAACAAATGTGCTGATGATGAGCGGGGGGGTCTCCCTCCTGACCCTGCTTGTGCTTCTTTTAACCCCTGGCTTTTGCATCTTGTGTTGACCAACAGCCTGGCTGTTTTTACTTTTGTCTTGACAATGCCTAAAGTGGTTTGCGTGTTGAAGTCCATGTGGCGCATCTTTGTGGCGCCCAAGTTACTGAAAATAACACAGCTAACACACGGAGGAATGTTGTACCGATTTGGATTTTGTATGGTTTTCCAGCGGTACTTGTAGGCAAGTAACGCCAGCAAAGTGTGACCCCCTGGTTTGAACAATATCCACTTGGACAGGACCATGTTGTATGTGCCGGTAGATATACAGCTCTCCCCCTGTGCATTGGCCTCAACAAAGGTTTAAGGGGGAAACGTTAAGAAGACCCCTCTCTTACTCAGCCCAATCGATTTCGTGACCCTTATACGCACTGGGTCAGCCTTCAGCATGCTGATAGTCAGGGCGGGTAGGGACTGCCTGGAGGCTGTCAGTCCATCCTGTTTGATCCCTCTGCGTTCTCCCTGGTTACCCTGCTTGGCGCTTCGTAAAATGGCTGCTGGATGGATGTCAGCTTGTATGGGAAGGCGTGTCAACAAAGCCGGTCTCTTTTTCCTCCATGGGTCACTTGTATGACCTGAGAGAGACGAGAGGACGGAGAGGTCTAACCTACCTCGGTGACATGGGCAATGCATGTGTGTTTGAGCCGGCCACGCTGGACGTGGAGGTGTGCGAGGTCAGTGATTGATAACCAGCATGGTGAAGTTGGAGAAGCTCATCAGTGCCGGTATACGTGACTCCCTGCGCGCACAGCAAATCTGGGCAAAGCTGTTTCGATCATTGAAAACTTGGCACAATAATATTTGAAGGTGCTGGGTAAACAGGGTGGCTTCTTGGGCACCCAGTGCTACATGGAAGTCCATTTGGTAAGACAAGTGTCAAGTTCCCCAAAGGAGTAGGTCAGCCTGGCTGGGGGCCTCCTCTTAGGCAGCCATGATGACGAAAGAGGTGCAAAGCAAGAGATCTAGTAATATATAAGCAGTTTGGATACGTGTGATAATTGGCGCAGCTAAGGGGTGCACCCTAAGGAATGGCGCGGCTAAGGAATGGGTGACCCAAGCAAAAAGAACACGAGACATTGCCCAATCACGGGCAAAGTCACCGGTATGTCGAGCTGAGCAGGTGGAGAGTGCAGGGTGTACGCGACATCCCAATATATGTAAACCGGTATATAAAAGGTGCACTGATGGTGTGGGTACATATGGGGCTAAGTTTGGAGGTACCGAATGTGTTTCCAACTTTCCATACCGGTACCAGTAAAACGTTTTTTCTAGACAAATGCGGTATTACCGGTGGTCTAGACAATCTCCGGCTCTCTCTGTCTTCGTTAGGGAGCCAGGTTCATAGTAGTACTGGCTGCAGAGTGCAGATGCTGTCCACAGGGTATTGTGCCACTTAGGGGGAAGTTACGGACACGTCACTGACAGAGCGACTATCCCGAGAAATGAAGAAATAAAATGCCCGAGCTTGGCTTGAGAACACAGCGCGAGATGCCCTTCTCAGGTGAGAGAAAATCCTCGGGATGTTGAAGTGTGGGGTGCAGTTCGGACTTTTCCTCCAAGAGAACTCAGCGATTCTTGCCTCAGCGGAACGTATCAACATCTATTTCTTAGATCAACTCAAATCGCTACGCTCAAGATTGAATTCGTTTGTCTTCGCAGACATTTGTCTGCACCTCTGCACTCTTATTGTTGACGCATTTCATTCATCATGACGTCTGGGTCACCGGAGAGGCACCGTGGATCTAGGTAAACGGCTGTGGATTGGCACTTGATCAACGACTGAGCCCCGTTGCTGGCAGCCCAAGAGTCTTTGTCGCCTGCGCTCACACGGTTTCCTTTTAGGGACGACGATGAGGGTCGCGACCATGATAAGAAGAGAGACAGGTCTCGGGACAAGCGAGATCGCCATGGTGAAGACAGGGAACGAGACGCCGTCCCTTCCTCCCGGCACGACAGGGACAGGGAACGTGCTGCCTCACCCAGCAAGCGGTGCGCGAACAGATTAGGAGGGCACATGTCGATGCCTCGTGTCTATGTACATTGTGCAACCACCTATCGATTTAGCTGCACCTACGGAACTGAGCTACATCTCTTAAGAGGTGCATGATGAAGGCTTTGACATTTGCTGCCCTGGTATATGGTACCTGCAGGCCAAAGACCGTCGACATGGGCCCCATGAGCATACCAATGAAAGGTGCGGTGGGCATGCACCTCCATGCAAGTGCTCGACTTGGCGCATGCTGAAGCTTACTCAGCTCGCATCAGCATCAGCCCTGGTCTGACCGACCTCTTTCCATATGCAGATAAGCCAGAGGTTGAAGAAGTTCTGGACAATGATGGGAAGGAAGCTGGTGACAGCTGGGCTGCGAAAGCCGTGGAAGCTGCTAAGGCCACTGAGGCTGCCGCTGATAAGCCTGCTGCAGAAGTGGTGGTGACCAAGAAGCCTATCAATCTTGGTAAGGCTCAACTGGGCTCTTATATAGTTATATGGACTGGATGCCCTGGATTTCTGCAGGGGGGCAGTTGTTTAAGCAAAAGACAGTTCACTTCCCCATCGTGAGTGGTAGGGATATCAACATGCATTTGCAAAAGCCTCACATCCAGGCCATGTGGGACAGTTTTCATGAATGACACTATCGTGAATCGATAGTGGGACTTAATCTTATCCTGGTCTCCCTTTCATCCAGCTAGTGCCTCCTACCATGCATTCAGTAGCGTGCGTGCTGTTGTGTTGCATGCACTATGTATATGGGTTTAGGCACTCAGCACCATGCACTCAGCACCATGCACTTGATATTATGCACTCAACACCTCGCCCTCGGCACCATACACTCATCACCATGCAATTGACTCTGTGCAGTCGACACCATGCACTTCACACCATGCTCGTAGGACCATGCAATCGCCACCATACACTCAGCACCATGCTCTTGACACCATGCCCTGGGCACCATGCACTCAACACCATGCTCGCACGGCCATGCACTCGCCACCATGCACTCGTCACCATACACGCGGCATCATGTACTCGACACCATGCACTCAGGACCATGCACTACGCAACTAACACTCAGCATCATACACTTTGCACCATGCACTGGGCACCATGCACTCGGCACCATCAACTTGGCACCATGCAGTCATGACCATGTGCACGGCACTATCGGTGGCAGATTGGGTGTGTTAAATACAATGTATGAGTGGATCTTACAACGATCAGCTACTGCTTTGGTTCCAACTCCCCCAGTCGTCTCTCTGGCTGTATCTTCTCCCAACTATTGTCCGCTCTTCATACTTCAGACCTCGAATCTGTATGTGTTGATAAGCGATTGGATCCTGATTTATTTAAATGTCTTCCCCTCATTACACACAACCAGCATCCCAACCTCCTGGCCTTTTTTCAAAGTATGAATTCCCCCCTCACCCTGGCTTTGCCACCTCAGGCAAGACTGGCGGTGTTTACGTGCCTCCGTTCAAGCTTGCCCGCATGATGGCGGACACTTCGGACCGTGTGAGCCCGGAGTACCAGCGGCTCACCTGGGAGGCGCTCAAGAAGAGTTTGAACGGAATCATTAACAAGGTCAACGTGACCAACATCAAGGCGATCCTGCTGGAGGTCTTCAGGGAGGTGCGGCCTCTGCTGCAGCGACAGGACAATCGCTGCCATGTTTAGTGCGCTTCGTGCCATTCTCAGGCGGCTGCCAGGCGGGCAAGCTGGGATGCTGTAATACCCTAACGCCTTGGGCCACAGCTTCTCGTCTTGCCCCTGAAGCAATCAGATGGACAAAACCTACCAAATCTATCCCACCTGCCCTTTCCACAGCTATATCCTGCCCTTCGATAAATTGAATGAAGCGCACTGCACTGCAAAAAGACAAGCCCTCATGCGTGTGTGCATTTTGCGTGCCTGTGTGCTTTCAGAACCTTGTGCGTGGCCGGGGCTTGTTCTGCCGCTCTATGATGAAGAGTCAGCTGGCGTCGCCATCCTTTTCAGCTGTTTACGCGGGCCTCATGGCGGTGGTCAACACAAAGTTCCCGGAGATTGGGGAGCTGCTGCTGGGGAGGCTGGTGCTCCAGGTGGGTTGGAGGGACCATGCAGGGGAGTGCTGTTTGGCAAAACATGTTTTCTACTGCTCCTGTGACATGCTGGCACTTGGCACTGCAGTGACAGCTGAACCCTGAACCCAGTTCTCTTAAGGAAGTCCTGTAAACTATTTTGGGTTGCACTGCCTGCCTACCTGGCCCGTACGCTATTACTTGGATGTAAAGGCTTTGGCTGGATGCACGAGCCCTGTGTTTGTATGCCCCACATTGGCTGGAAGCATTGGCTCAGTTTGTACTGCCTGTCTACCTGGCCCTATGGGTATGCCCTGCATTGGTTGGATGCATCGGCTTGATTTGCACCGCCTGCCTACCTGGCCCTCATGCTATTGGTTGGATGCATCGGCTTGATTTGCACCGCCTGCCTACCTGGCCCTCATGCTATTGGTTGGATGCATCGGCTTGATTTGCACCGCCTGCCTACCTGGATCTCATGCTATTGGTTGGATGCATCGGCTTGATTTGCACCGCCTGCCTACCTGGCCCTCATGCTATTGGTTGGATGCATCGGCTTGATTTGCACCACCTGCCTACCTGGCCCTCATGCTATTGGTTGGATGCATCGGCTTGATTTGCACCGCCTGCCTACCTGGCCCTCATGCTATTGGTTGGATGCATCGGCTTGATTTGCACCACCTGCCTACCTGGCCCTCATGCTATTGGTTGGATGCATCGGCTTGATTTGCACCGCCTGCCTACCTGGCCCTCATGCTATTGGTTGGATGCATCGGCTTGATTTGCACCGCCTGCCTACCTGGCCCTCATGCTATTGGTTGGATGCATCGGCTTGATTTGCACCGCCTGCCTACCTGGCCCTCATGCTATTGGTTGGATGCATCGGCTTGATTTGCACCGCCTGCCTACCTGGCCCTCATGCTATTGGTTGGATGCATCGGCTTGATTTGCACCGCCTGCCTACCTGGCCCTCATGCTATTGGTTGGATGCATCGGCTTGATTTGCACCACCTGCCTACCTGGCCCTCATGCTATTGGTTGGATGCATCGGCTTGATTTGCACCGCCTGCCTACCTGGCCCTCATGCTATTGGTTGGATGCATCGGCTTGATTTGCACCGCCTGCCTACCTGGCCCTCATGCTATTGGTTGGATGCATCGGCTTGATTTGCACCGCCTGCCTACCTGGCCCTCATGCTATTGGTTGGATGCATCGGCTTGATTTGCACCGCCTGCCTACCTGGCCCTCATGCTATTGGTTGGATGCATCGGCTTGATTTGCACCACCTGCCTACCTGGCCCTCATGCTATTGGTTGGATGCATCGGCTTGATTTGCACCGCCTGCCTACCTGGCCCTCATGCTATTGGTTGGATGCATCGGCTTGATTTGCACCACCTGCCTACCTGGCCCTCATGCTATTGGTTGGATGCATCGGCTTGATTTGCACCGCCTGCCTACCTGGCCCTCATGCTATTGGTTGGATGCATCGGCTTGATTTGCACCGCCTGCCTACCTGGCCCTCATGCTATTGGTTGGATGCATCGGCTTGATTTGCACCGCCTGCCTACCTGGCCCTCATGCTATTGGTTGGATGCATCGGCTTGATTTGCACCGCCTGCCTACCTGGCCCTCATGCTATTGGTTGGATGCATCGGCTTGATTTGCACCGCCTGCCTACCTGGCCCTCATGCTATTGGTTGGATGCATCGGCTTGATTTGCACCACCTGCCTACCTGGCCCTCATGCTATTGGTTGGATGCATCGGCTTGATTTGCACCGCCTGCCTACCTGGCCCTCATGCTATTGGTTGGATGCATCGGCTTGATTTGCACCGCCTGCCTACCTGGCCCTCATGCTATTGGTTGGATGCATCGGCTTGATTTGCACCGCCTGCCTACCTGGCCCTCATGCTATTGGTTGGATGCATCGGCTTGATTTGCACCGCCTGCCTACCTGGCCCTCATGCTATTGGTTGGATGCATCGGCTTGATTTGCACCGCCTGCCTACCTGGCCCTCATGCTATTGGTTGGATGCATCGGCTCTGTAACAATAACAGCTATTTCCCTTGTGTATTGCCCATGCAGTTCAAGCGCTCATACAAGCGCAATGACAAGCCTGTGTGTAGCGCTGCAGCCAAGTTTCTCGCTCACTTGATCAACCAAGGGGTGGCACATGAGGTGGGTGTCTCTTCCACTAGATTTCCACTAGAGCAGATGTGAATTATATGTAAATACCATACCTACCGGTATATAATGTTTTGGATTTGTCTGCCTTGTCTTCAATTACCATTCTGGTTGTCGACTTCACTGTTTTATTGACATAAACCTTCTTCTAAAACGCAGCACCCGTTAAAAAAGAGAATTTGACACGGAGACAGGAACGTCCAAGACGTATTTTACACAGATAGACGTACAGACGCATCCTGAAAAAATATCATGCCCTCCAATAGCTGGATGCTATGGGTGGTGACCCATGACATGGGTTACCCAATTAGTTTACCCAGTGCTGATTCATAGCCACCGTAATTGCAATGGGTGTCAGGCCCCCCTGCTTGAAACAGACTGCAACCCGTCAGTCTAGCAGACAGCTAGGAGACGATGCGAGGCCCTGCAGGCAGATACTGCCCTCACGATGCGGATTCTGTAACAATCGTTGCATAAGTCATGAGATACTGATAACATGATCCAACGTTGAGGTGCCTAATGTGCCTGTTGCTATTGGTGCTTGCTACCCTGCTCATTATCTTAAGCGAGCCCTGAGCTATCTCCAGGTGGAGCAACTGGCCTGGAGAACCAGCGTTTAGTTAAGCAGCATGCCAGCTACCACCTGCGCCTCCATGATCTCTCATGCCCTCTTGTCCATCCGCCCATCCATCCACACTTCCCCCCCTCTGGTCCCCCCAGGTGCTGGCCCTGGAGATGCTTATCCTGATGCTGGAGAACCCGTCAGACGACAGTGTGGAGATGGCGTCAGACTTTGTGAAGGAGGTTGGGGCGTACCTGCAGGAGGTGACGCCAACGGGGCTGCACAGGTAAGGGAGAGGCGCGGGCATTGGGGAATCGGGGAGGGGGGAGGGAAAGGGGACAGAATGGGCTGCACAGGCAAGGAGGGATATAGGGAAGGGGGCAGGGGAGGGGCTGTGCTGCTGGTGTGTGTGTGTGAGGGGGGGGGGGAAGGTAAGTGGTAAGGCTGAGATGGACCTAGCACCTTCCTGTCCCCCTGTCCTAAAGCTTGCCTTTAATTGGAGGCGGTATTTTAGTGGATAAACAGGTGGCAATTGGGTCGAGTTCATATTGGTTCTGCTGAGAGGGAAAAAATTGAGAACCTGGTGTTGCGAGTTGCATTTTTCTTTGTCTAACCCGCAAGGCAACATGTTATGTGTATGATGCTTTGTCCTATTTAAAACTTCCCCGTCTTGACTGCTGCTTCCATCCTCCTTGCACAGCGTGTTTGAGCGTTTCCGCGCCGTGCTGCACGAGGGTGAGATTGACAAGCGTGTGCAGTTCATCATCGAGGGTCTGTTTGCGATCCGCAAGGCAGGCTTTGAGACATCGGGCTTCAAGGCAGTCAAGCCGGAGCTGGACCTAGTGGAAGCAGGTAGGAGGGGCTGGGGCAGTTGAATGTGGCACATGGTGGCGGAGGCAGGTCTAGAGTGTTGCGGCGCACTATGGCTCTGGCAGAGTGGCACTGGGGAAATTGTGGAGAAATTGCCCCCCCCCCCCCCCTTCCCTACTGAGGAGCCAGCCAATGCGATTTTCCCCTTAATGCAATCCGTGTGCATGAGCGACCCGTATGGCCGAGGGATTAGGCCACCTAGCTGCCGCACCGGATGCCTCCACTTTCTGATTGGGGTTAGCCGCCTTCCCTCCTGCCTCCCATCCCCTCATCTCACGAACTCATTGGCCCCCTCCCCCAAGCCGCCCACCTAATCCACGGACTCCTTTACTCGACCTCCCACCCCCCTAATCTCACTGCATGCCCCTTCCCCTCCCCTCAGAGGACCAGATCACCCACGAGATTGCCCTGGACGACATTCCTGAGCCCATGACAGGCCTGGACGTGTTCAAGCTGGACCCGGAGTACGAGGAGCACGAGAAGCAGTACAAGGCCATCATGCGGGAGGTCCTGGGAGAGGATGAGGTGTCGGACGATGAGGGGGCCGGAGGCGAGAAGGGGGCTGACGGTGAGAGGGACGCAGGAGCGTGGGGGTGCGCAAGGAAGCTAGCATTTTTTCAGATGCGTTTGTGGTTTGATGGTGTTGGAGGTGAAATGATCCGGGTCGGAACATTGAGGGAGAGGCTTGTGGGATCTCCCATGGAGAGTGGAGGTGGGTCAGAGACGCAAGGTGCTGGGAATGCGTCTTGGTGGGTTATGGGCCTAAGCCATAATGCCATCAACCCTGAACCTGTTTGTCTTGATGAAATTTTGGTCACGAATGCAACGGATGGATGCTCTGATTGCAGGGGATGATGAGGACGAAGACGACGAAGAAGATGAGGAAGATGTGGCTAAAAAGGAGCATGAGGCTATCATCCAGGTAAAGGAAGTGAAGATGGGCAATCCACCGAAGGCGCTGTGTGTTCACTATGCCTTGCCGTATTTTGAGGTATTATGTTGTTTGAGTCTTTATGGCCCTTTGCATTAAAAACATGTTTTGCAATCTTGCTCGACCTGCTTGTGAACATCGAATGGGGCGACAATCTAGGAACAAGCAGTGAGGAAGGGGGACATGCTTTCAAGCCATCAAGTAGTTTCTGTTGCCTCTCCACTTTGTTAAGCGATGATTTCAGTCTTAGGGCTCCGTCACAGCTAGCATTGTCTTGCAAGTCTGATTACCTGTGAATGTCAAACCAGCGTTGCAGCTTGGGACAGAAACCTGTGCCTTGCCATGCAATGCCTATATCTGCCATGCAACTGCATTCCCTGTGATGCGATGACATTCTCTGCCATGCAAGGCCATATCCCGCCATGCAATAAGACATACTCTGCCATGTAATGACATCCCCTGCCCTGCCTTGTGCTGTTTTGTCAGCTCACCCATGGGCCCATGTCTACAGGTTGAGTCCCAGGCCAACTGCGTAAATCTGTTATGCAAAGACATACCCTGCTATGCCCTCACCCTTTGTTGCTCACCTCGCCAATGGCATGTGTTTATGACCCACAGGACGAGACCCAGACCAACCTGGTGAACCTGCGTCGCACGATCTACCTGACCATCATGTCCTCGATGGACTTTGAGGAGGCTGGCCACAAGCTGATGAAGATCGGTGTGCAGCCCGGTCAGGAGATCGAGCTGGTCACCATGATCATCGAGTGCTGCTCGCAGGAGAGGACTTACAAGCGGTTCTTCGGACTGTTGGCGCAGCGATTCTGCTATGTCGGGCGGGCGTTCTCGGTGCGCATGTGGGCCGATGTGGGGTTTCTTTGCCTCGGTCAATATGCCTGCTCTGGGGGCTTGTGAATCTCCGGTGCTCCCACCTCCCTGTGTACCCTTGCTCTCAGCCGCTAGCGTGGCTCCTTGCTTGGCCGCCCCGTGTATGGTCCCCTCTCCCCATCTGGGTGCAAGCACTGCCTGGGTGCAAGCAAGCACTGCCTGGGTGCAAGCAAGCTTGGGCTGTCAAGGTGGTCTGGCAATTAAGAAATAAAGTTCAAACAAGTGTTGTCTGCGGACCTCCTTCCTGTGGCAGCCTAGGGTAACTTCCACTTGACCTTGCTGCTAATGTCCATGCGCACTCACTCCCTTCCCGCTCCCTGCTCCTCACAGGACAACTTTGCCGATTGTTTCATGAAGCAGTACATGATCATCCATCGTCTGGAGACCAACAAGCTGCGTAACGTGGCGTCGCTGTTTGCTCACCTGCTGGCCACTGATGGCCTGCCCTGGTCGGTGCTCCAGTGCATCCGACTGACGGAGGAGGAGACGACGTCCTCCAGCCGTATCTTCATCAAGTACCTCTTCCAGGTACAGCAGAACCTGTCATTTCAGTACAAGGTTCATGACCGGTACCGGTACCATATGCCCGGTGTACCTCACACGAAAATTCTGAGCCACATACAGCCCTACATATTTTCATCACCCAGATTCTGTCGGAAGCTGTTTGTGATTTGAATTTGCCTGCCCCCCTTCCTGTCTAGTTTGAAACGTAATTCATACTTCAATTAAGTTCATCCGCCTGCTTCCGTCGTTTGCTTCCCTCAGGAGCTTTCAAGTACCCTGGGTCTAGTTAAGCTCAACGAGCGGATCAATGACAAGACCTGCCAGGAGTGGTACGACGGTATCTTCCCCAAGGACACACAGGCAAACCTGCGCTTTGCCATCAACTTCTTCACCTCGATCGGCCTGGGCGGCCTCACGGACAGCATGCGCGCATACTACAAGGAGATTCCTCGCATCATGGCCGAGCGACAGGCGCAGATGGCAGCCCTGCAGCCTCCCCCCAGCAGCAGCGACAGCGACAGCTCCTCTTCCTCAGACTCGGACTCTAGCAGCAGCAGCAGCAGTAGCAGTAGCAGCAGCAGCAGCAGTGACAGCTCCGACTCTGAGGATGAGCGCCGTAAAAGCAAGAAGAAGAGTAAGAAGAAGCGGGATAAGTCTGGGGGCAAGGGGAAGGACAGGGGCGGTGCCCTGCCTCCGCCCCCTGGACTCCCGCCCCCTCCCCCCCGTGGTGGCAGAGATGCTGAACGATCCCGGGATCATGAGCAGGCACCACTGCAAGACCGCCGCCGGGAGGAGCGAGAAGAGCGAGGCAGGGGGGATCGGGTTCCAGAGGATCGACGGGGAGCTGACCGGGAGTACAGGGAGGAGGGCAGGCAGGCGGATCGGGCGGGGCGAGGCGACGGGGAGGATCATGTCAGAGCCTCTCGGCGTGATGAGGGCGAGCGGGAGCGGGGCGGAGGCAGGGACGAGGACAGCGGACGGGGAGGAGGCAGGAGGCGGGCGGACGATGAGGAGGAGCGGGAGCGTGGCGGCAGGGGGCGGGCGGAGGAGGAGGAGCGAGGAGGCGGCAGACGGAGGGAGGATGTGGATAGGCGTGGGGACGATCGGAGGCGCGAGGGCGGCAGGCGGGACGATGACGACCGGGAGCGGGGACGGGGTGGACGGTAGGAGACCCTCAAATGGGCTCTGAATCCATATGCATTTTACCCTGGAGGGGGGAAAGCAAACAGGCCCGTCAGTTCTCTTCAGCCTGGCACTTCCCAGCCATATCCAGCAAGCAGCAGCTGTAGGATTGGACTCTCAAGTATGCAACTCGCTACCTGAATGCAACAGCTGTCACGTTGCACTTGTGTCCAGGTTGCAACAGGGTTGCTCACCGCCAAATAGCCCCGAGACTGACAGACCATGGGAGGGCGTTATGCGCAGTTGCTGACGCTGGGGAGCCCCAGTGATGGTGTGTAGAAGCTGTTTGTCGGTGCCCAAGAGTGCTGTATGCCTACATGGGTTTCCTCTGAAAGGGGAGGCCTGCCTGACGCTTCAGGTGTTGATGCTGCCACCGGATGTAGGTGGCAGCTGACAGCGAGGGGCAGATGGAGAAGTTGTTTTATCAGGACCTGAAGCATTGATAAGGTGTGGATGAGGTATCAGAGCATTAGGTTGAAGCAGCTACTACTCTGCCCCTCCCCATTCCCCGCGGCCCAGATACGGATCGAGCTCTGAAGGGGCCAGTGCAGTGGCTGTATGACAGAGGCAGGCCACCCTTGGTACAATACACTTCTCCAGGCGGGATGAGATGTGTTGTCACAGGGCCTGTATGTAGTACAATTGTTTAATTCTATGTGCGACAGCGAAGTCGGTAAGTACCGTATGTGCAGGGATGACTTCAAAAGGGGGTGGCCCAACAATGACTATTTTCGGACGAGCCATGCCAATCAATGTTACTTGTATTCCAGGGATGCATGGGGTCGGAGGTGCTGCGATTCATTTCCAGGGCCTAGCTTTTTTCGACCTCTGTTTTGTAACTTCCTGAAGCTGTACACAGTTGCAAGCACGGGGGTACAAGACTACAAGTCCCTAATGCGCTCTAGGTGCCTATTGGCCTGGAATAATATGTATGTTTTGTTTCAAGAATCGGATGCAATGAAATGGCTGGTCTAGCCTGTTTTGCTCATCATGTGTTGCCATGTTGCTCTTTGAGCTCACCACCACCGTCGCTTCTTCTAAACCTGAAAGCCAATGCCAGATCTATGAACACACTTACATTTGAGATGACGATAGGAAAGGTCTTTATTTCAGTCATGTTGAGGAAGAAAAACTTAACCATGCTACTGAAAGAAGCAGGCTGGCAGGAAGGTCTTTCCTAGGCCTTCATGTACCCACTTTCCTAACTATTGCAAAGACTATCCCAGGAAGTGCCTCATCAGTGGGGCAAGCCTGCCCCTAAAAACAGATAAACAGATGCCCCACGTTCCAAATTGTTGCCAGTCAATCATAATTTGTCACTAGAGTCAAGCATGTGCCGCACCTAGGTTTGTCTACCCACTATGTAGTGTTTGTACATGGGCCACCATGACAAACCACTATCCTTCATTACAAAAACGTTGGCCCAATTCACTACTCCAGCTCATGCCGGGCCCCCTGCATGCTCATGCCCCTTAACATGGTTGTAACTCATGCTCCAGTCTACGTTCCTCATAGCAATCCCTGCCCAGTGATGCATTAGCAATCAACAAGTCCCCTATCTAGACGCTGTAACATAAGAACGAGGCACGGGCCCCTGCCTCCGTGGCTCGTTGAGGCATTTCGCACGTAACGCCAAGGTACCCACCAGATTTGATTAAGGCATAATCTTAGGGCATTGATAAGCAAGCAGCGCGGTATTGTTTTCCTCCAGCGGAGTGCCTTGAGGATTGAATTATTGATTGGCACCACGTTGTCAGCATGGGCCGCACAGCTGTTTAATAATCCGAACTGCTGAGCAGTTGGGTCATTGCGTCAAATCGATGCAAAATCTGGAAGATGGGAACGCTTCGCTAGGAGGAAGGAGGCCTCGGTCGGGACCCCGGCGGGGTCCATACGATCCGTGCAGCGCAGCAGGGGGGTGGAACCAAGTGGAGCCAGTAACATGACAGACACACTCCGTTGTTATTATCTGTTCGTCGAGAGTTAGCGCCTTCAATTTCGAGTGGGTAAGCCATGCTGCCTGACTGATGGCCATTTAAAAAGGCTCGCCAAACTTGCGGGCTGCCCAGCTCGTAAACGGTGGAATGGATGAAGCTCTTCAGATTCTGATGCAAGCTCGCAGCTCGGGCTCTTTGAACGATCAGTTGGCTCTGGGCCTTCAGGTTAGTAAGCGTTCGGAATTACGACGTGCGCCCTGCCAGGGCCCTCGTCTTCCCGGCTCGTATCGAGCATCCACCAATTGAGTGGATTTCACCACAGTCTTTCCTTCACTTTTTGGGGAGTCACATTTTATTTTGTTTGCCCCTACACCCACAGGACTCAACCATGCAATTTGGGAGCCCATATGGGTCAGCAGCAACAATACCGGCAGCAGCAGATGCAGCTGAGCTCATGGGTTCCCCTCCCCTCGACCTTGACTCCATGCTACCAGTTCAGGAAAATACTGCTTCAATGGGGTCCATGCATCCGGAGCAGCAACGCATGGCGTTGCCGAACTCCATGTTTGTGTTCGCTGCACAAGACCAGTCTCACCGTGGCAATGGTGTGAGCCCTGATGCATTCCATACAGCTGGCCAAGGCCAGTCCGATGCATGGGAACATGCGGCTGGCCAACGCCAGTTCAACACACTGGAGCATGACGGTTTCCAGCGCCATTTCAGTGCTGGGCAACATGCAGACCCAATGGCAGCCAACGTCAGGAGCACCCAGTATTTCCAGCAGTCAGAGGCAGCAGGAGCCGAGGGCCCCCAGATCTGCGACCAGAATGGGCAGAATAGCGGTGCACCCACAGATCACTTATGGTCACAGGAGATGCTGGATCAGTTGAGCAATCTGGTTGGCAATGAGGACGAAACCGGCACTGCGCCCGCACCCACGCCTACACCGGCCGCTGTGGAGCAAGCAGCTGCCATACATCCCGTTGTATCTGACTCCAGTGCTACCCGATTCCACGACCCGCATGGCCAGGCAATGCAGCAACAGTGGCACCTAGAGGGGCAGCAGCAACAGCTTCTGCAACAGTATCAGCAGCAACAGCTGCAACAGCTGCAACAAGAACAGTTTTACCAGTCAGAACAGCCGCAACAATCGGTGCTGCCGCAGCTTCAGTATGCGCATGACCAACTTGGTATACAGCAGCATGGTATGTTTGGTGAAGAGCAGCAGTCGCAGCAGCAGTTGCACCACCAGCAGTTACAGCACCAGCAGTTGCAGCGGCAATGGCTGCAGCAGCAGGAGCAGCAGCAGCAGCAGCAGGGGCTGCCACAGCAACAACAGCAGCCACAGCTACAGGAACAGCTGCTACAGCAACGACAGCAACTGCAGCAGCAACAACAGCCACACCTGCAGCAACAACAACGGCAGCAGCAACAACAGCAACAACAGCCACTGCTAATGCAACAACAACAGCAACAGCGTCAACCTTGGGTCAGCCCGCCCCTGCCCGTTTCTACTCCTGGGAACCCCACCGCTGCCCCTGCGGCCGGCCCATCTTCTGCCCCTGGCCCGGATGAGGCCATTGACCTGAGTAACCTCAGTGATGAGGGTGAGGATGACGCTCCCTCGTTTCGATCTGTGGAAGCCAGCGGCGGGAAGAGAGGCCTGACAGCAGGTGCAGAGAGTTTGCAAGGTAGGCTTGAAGGGTATACACAATTACACAGGGCTGGTAGACAGGCGCACAGCCAGCTCTATGTTCGCTTGGTTGACCCCATAATGTCAACGTGATGGGCCAGAATTGCAGTTAGTGACTTAGTGTGCTGCTGGGGAAACCGGGCCCTGGCTCATTCATTCCCCTTCCCCTGCCTTATTCTTTTTTAATGCCATTCTACCCTGCCTCTGCCTCATTCCTTTTGTATGCCATCCTTCCCTGCCCCTTCCCCTGCCCCTGCCTCATTTCTTTGTAATGCCATCCTTCCCTGCCCCTTCCGGTGTCGCAGCCGATCATGTTGCTGCACAGGTGTTAAAGCGTCGGATGCTGGGCCCCTTAGGCCTGCACCGGCCCGTCTCTGGTACGGATCTGCTGAGCACTGTCCAGCGGAGGGAACAGCCTGTGCAACAACTGCACGGGTGGCAGCTGCAACAACAGCAACGGCTGCAACATCAACAACAGCTGCAGCAACAGCAGCCGCAACAGCAACAACAACAGTCGCAACAGCAACAATCAGATGGGCAGATATCCCCTCGACTCCTGCCCCAGCTGCCTCCAAAGGTTCCGGAGCTGTACGGGAAGCTGGTCCGGCTCAAGGGCTGGATGCGCCTCGCTGCCAATTCAATGCTGAGTGAGTGGTAGCGGGGCGTACCTTGCGCCTCGGATGACCATGTAAATGAAAGGCGCTCATTCCATGATGCAATATTTGATGAGGGGAACCACCCTGTGTGACACCGTCCAGGGGTTAACGTTCAAGTTTATCATGCCCAGGCAGTTTGAAGCTTCAGATAATTAAAATAGGAACGGTCACTCGTTGGCTCATGCCATAGGCATCATACAATTTCGTCCAGACCTGTGTGTCTGTGGAAGTGCGGCGCGTTCTCATGGGAAAGCTCCAGCCATTAAATATTACAATGCAAAGCGTCATCCACGTTGTGCTGCCAGATGGTCGATGCAGCTTCCCAGAGCCTAATTTTAGGGAATTGTTGAGATGTTTGGTTGAGCTTTTAGAATACCCCCCACAACACATACTCAGGACGGGTTATTTGGTCTGGCAGTGTCTTGCAGCCACGTAGCACTGTCCATCACCAGAGGTCCACCTCCGCCCCCTTCACAAAACAGTGGTTTTCAAATGCGTTCTGTGGATTTGAATTTTGAAAGTTATCCAGTTAACCACACCGCTTTGGGGGCTCTATAAACCCCCAATCAATTTATCCTGTTGTTCGTCACCAGACGTCTGCCACCAATCCTTTATCCACAAAATTCACACCACCCGCCTGGAACACCCTTCTCCTGAAACCCTGAACCCAATACCACCAACCTTTATACGCTCTCCCCCCTGACTGCATGTCCCTCGCTCGCCCCCCCCTACAGCTGGCAAGCACCACGGACGCGACTTGCCCGCGGAGCAGCTGCACAAGATGGAGCGGGTGCGCCCTCAAGTGGAAGCTGAGATCGCGCAGCACCAACAGAGGATCGACGCAATGGCTCCGGGCTTCCTGGCATATCAGATGCAGCGGGAGCAGCGTGCAGCGGCGGTACAGGCTGCCGCGTTGAATGGGGGCGGCAGTAAAGGCTGGACGGAGGCGAGCAGCTCGAGGCTGGTGCAGGTGAGGCTGGGATGAGACCAGGCTCCATGGCCGTGTGCAATGTTTGCCACGGTTCGCTCCCCGCGGCCATTCTAGTCTTTTTTTTAGGTGGGACTGAAACTCCCCTTCCTGCATGCCATTGGTGAGCCCTCTGGGTCCTGCAGACCAAACCTGCCTCACATCCGTGTCAATGAACGGAAGGTTTAATACCAACAAACCCAACCGTATACGGACCAGGACATACCAACAAACCCAACCATATTCAAACCAGGACATACTAACAAACCCAACCTTACACCGACCAGGACATACCAACAAACCCAACCGTATACAGACCATGACATATCAACAAACCCAACCGTATTCAAACCATGACATACCAACAAACCCAACCGTATTAAAACCAGGACATACTAACAAACCCAACCGTATTCAAACCAGGACATACCAACAAATCCAACCATATACAAACCAGGACATATCAACAAACCCAACCTTACACCGACCAGGACATACCAATAAACCCAACCGTATACAGACCAGGACATACCAACAAACCCAACCGTATTCAAACCAGGACATATCAACAAACCCAACCGTATTAAAACCAGGACATACCAACAAACCCAACCGTATACAGACCAGGACATACCAACAAACCCAACCGTATTCAAACCAGGACATATCAACAAACCCAACCTTACACCGACCAGGATATACCAACAAACCCAACCTTATACCGACTAGGATATACCAACAAACCCAACCATATTCAAACCATGACATATCAACAAACCCAACCTTACACCGACCAGGACATATCAACAAACCCAACCGTATACAGACTAGGACATACCAACAAACCCAACCGTATTCAAACCAGGATATACCAACAAACCCAACCGTATTCAAACCAGGACATATCAACAAACCCAACTGTATATAGACCAGGACATACCAACAAACCCAACCGTATTCAAACCATGACATACTAACAAACCCAATCATATTCAAACCATGACATACCAACAAACCCAGCCGTATTCAAACCAGGACATATCAACAAACCCAACCTTACACCGACCAGGATATACCAACAAACCCAACCATATTCAAACCATGACATATCAACAAACCCAACCTTACACCGACCAGGACATACCAACAAACCTAACCGTATAGAGGCCAGGACATACCAGCAAAGCCAACCGTATTCATACCAGGACATATCAACAAACCCAACCGTATTAAAACACCAGGACATACCAACAAACCCAACCGTATTCAAACCAGGATATACCAACAAACCCAACCGTATTCAATTCAGGACATATCAACAAATCCAACCGTATTCAAACCAGGACATACCAACAAACCCAACCTTACACCGACTAGGATATACCAACAAACCCAACCGTATTCAAACCATGACATATCAACAAACCCAACCTTACACCGACCAGGACATACCAACAAACCCAACCGTATTCAAACCAGGATATACCAACAAACCCAACCGTATTCAAACCAGGACATATCAACAAACCCAACCGTATTAAAACACCAGGACATACCAACAAACCCAACCGTATTCAAACCATGACATACTAACAAACCCAATCATATTCAAACCATGACATACCAAGAAACCCAGCCGTATTCAAACCAGGACATATCAACAAACCCAACCTTACACCGACGAGGATATACCAACAAACCCAACCATATTCAAACCATGACATATCAACAAACCCAACCTTACACCGACCAGGACATACCAACAAACCTAACCGTATACAGACTAGGACATACCAACAAAGCCAACCGTATTCATACTAGGACATATCAACAAACCCAACCGTATACAGACAAGGACATACCAACAAACCCAACCATATTCAAACCAGGATATACCAACAAACCCAACCGTATTCAAACCATGACATACCAACAAACCCAACCGTATTCAAACCAGGACATACCAACAAACCCAACCTTACACCGACTAGGATATACCAACAAACCCAACCGTATTCAAACCATGACATATCAACAAACCCAACCTTACACCGACCAGGACATACCAACAAACCCAACCGTATTCAAACCAGGATATACCAACAAACCCAACCGTATTCAAACCAGGACATATCAACAAACCCAACCGTATTAAAACACCAGGACATACTAACAAACCGAACTGATTCAAACCAGGACATACTAACAAACCCAACCATATTCAAACCATGACATACCAACAAACCCAGCCGTATTCAAACCAGGACATATCAACAAACCCAACCTTACACCGACCAGGACATATCAACAAACCCAACCTTATACAGACCAGGACATACCAACAAACCCAACCGTATTCAAACCAGGATATACCAACAAACCCAACCGTATTCAAACCTGGACATACCAACAAACCCAACCGTATTCAAACCATGACATATCAACAAACCCAACCGTATTCAAACCAGGACATACCAACAAACCCAGCCGTATTCAAACCAGGACATATCAACAAACCCAACCTTACACCGACCAAGATATACCAACAAACCCAACCATATTCAAACCATGACATATCAACAAACCCAACCTTACACCGACCAGGACATACCAACAAACTCAACCGTATACAAACCAGGACATACCAACAAACCCAACCGTATTCAAACCTGGACATACCAACAAACCCAACCGTATATAGACCAGGACATACCAACAAACCCAACCGTATTCAAACCAGGATATACCAACAAACCCAACCGTATTCAAACTTGGACATATCAACAAACCCAACCATATTCAAACCATGACATATCAACAAACCCAACCTTACACCGACCAGGACATATCAACAAACCCAACCTTATACAGACCAGGACATACCAACAAACCCAACCGTATTCAAACCTGGACATACCAACAAACCCAACCGTATTCAAACCATGACATATCAACAAACCCAACCGTATTCAAACCAGGACATACCAACAAACCCAAGCGTATTCAAACCTGGACATAGTAACAAACCCAACCATATTCAAACCATGACATACCAACAAACCCAACCGTATTCAAACCAGGACATACTAACAATCCCAACCATATTCAAACCATGACATACCAACAAACCCAACCGTATTCATACCAGGACATACCAACAAAGCCAACCGTATTCAAACCAGGACATACCAACAAAGCCAACCTTATTCAAACCAGGACATACCAACAAACCCAACCGTATTCAAACCAGGACATACTAAACTTCACATCAACACAAATTGTACCATAGGTATGTTCAATATTAAACCTCATAGCGATACCCGAACCAATTTCTTGCGTTACATCCGTTGTCTTGATTTTCTCATGCCGCAAGCACCTGGACAAGACCTTTACCCCTCTGACTCCCGTCTCATGTGCAATTTGCATACCATCTGACATCATGCCCCTGTATGCTCAGTGCTTACGGTCCGCCCGCCTTGGTCTGAAGATGTCCCGACATGCTCTTGTCCTGTGCAGGGGGGTCCTCCTCTCATCACCAGCTCTATGCCTGGCCATGCAGTCCACCCTGGCCTACTCGGCACTCGTCCTACATCGTCAGTCTCAGGTGTGACCAGGGTATAGGGTACAGTGTGACCAGGATATAGGGTCAGGTGTGACCAGGGTTTAGGGTACAGTGTGACCAGGGTATAGGGTCGGGTGTGGCCAGATTTTAGGGTACAGTGTGACCATGGTAGAGGGTCAGGTGTGACCAGGGTTTAAGGTACGGTGTGGCCATGGTAGAGGGTCAGGTGTGACCAGGGTTTATGGTACAGTGTGACCAGGGTAGAGGGCAGGTGTGACCAGGGTTAAGGGTACAGTGTGACCAGGGTAGAGGGTCGGGCGTGACCAGGGTTAAGGGTACAGTGTGACCAGGGTAGAGGGTCAGGTGTGACCAGGGTTAAGGGTGCAGTGTGGCGGGTCAGGTGTGACCAGGGTAGATGGTACAGTGTGACCAGGGTAAAGTTTCAGGTGAGGCCAGGGTATAGGGTCAGGTGTGACCAGGGTGAAGGTTCAGGTGTGACCAGGGTACAGGGTCGGTCGTGATCAGGGTATTGTTTCAGGTGTGACCAGGGTCAAGGGTCAGGTGTGACCAGGGTATAGGGTCAGTCGCGACCAGGGTATTGTTTCAGGTGTGACCAGGGTCAAGGGTCAAGTGTGGCCAGGGCATAGGGTCAGCTGTGGGTGTGACCAGGGTTCAGGGTCAGATGTGACCAGGGTATTAGGGTCCAGGGTCGGGTGTGACCAGGGGCCTCTGTCAGGTGTGACCAGGGTGTAGGGTCAGGTATGATTAGGGTAACGGGATGGGTGTGGCCTGGGTCTAGAATCAGGTATGAGCAGGGTATAGGGTCAGGTGTGTCAGGGGGTTCAGTCAGGTGTGAGAGGGGTTCAGCCAGAAAACTGCATTTGGAGGTGCCCGTCCCATGCATTTTATTCAAACTGAAATGAAGGGAAAATGGGCATCCAAAACCCATATCTGGGGGGAAATTGTACATCATGTGTACTTATGACATGATTACGGTATGCCGTGCAATGCGTATGAAAGTTCAGCCTGCACTCTTGCTTACTGCCCCATCTGTTGCATGCAGGTGCGGAGCATCAAGCTGCCCTCAAGTCTCTGATGGAGAATATGCAGACCACCGACGGAAACGACGAGATGGAGCCACCCCAGGTGAACGCCAAACCCCAAACACCCAGCCCTAAAACGTCACACCTGCCCAAACATCACACCTGCCGTAAAACGTTACCCAGCCCATATGCTACACCTGCCCTAAAATGGTACTCCTGCGCCCTACGCAATCCGTACGCCCCAAATTGAAATATCGAGAAGTGAAACCTGAACCCTTAGCTCAGGCCAAATCGGACTGGAACAGGATATTTAGGTGGGTGTGAAGATCTGAACCCTGCTGAACCATGAAGAGCATTGTTCACCCCCATCTCTCTCCCACACCCTCTCCCTTCCTGCTTCCCTGCAGCCCACACTTCTGCCCTAATTCTCCCCCTCACCCACTCGTTTGCCCCTTCCCCTCCTTGTTCCCCTGCGACCCACTACTGCCCTGGTTCAACCCTAGCTCAAACCCGTTCCAGCTCCTCTCACTCTTTTACCCCCCCTCCCCTCTCCCTCGTCCTGTCACCCAGAGGTCCCTGAACATTGCGGTGATGCGTCACCAGAAGCTGGCTCTGGCCTGGATGGTGAAGCGCGAGCTGTCCGGTCACCCCAAGGGCGGGTTCCTGGCCGACGACCAGGGCCTAGGCAAGACAATCACCACCATCGCACTCATGGTCACACATCCGCCAGGGTCCACACCCGTGCTGGAAAGAGTGAAGGCCCAGCCTGGCCTCGAGGGACTGCCGTCCTCCAGTGGGGTAGACGCTGACGAGGTGCCTCCTGCAGGGCTGGGCTGCTCAAACCTAGCATCTGACGGCGCCTCACGAGCAGGGCACCAGCCCGCTCAGCGGCCGCAGTCCGGTCCGAAAGGGAACCGCTCCACCTCCCCCTCGCGAGTCCCCATTAACTTGCCCACTGCCGGCACGCTGGTGGTGTGTCCCACCTCAGTGCTGCACCAGTGGGCGCGGGAGGTGCGCGACAAGGTCAGCCCTCAGTGCGGCTTCTCAATGCATGTGTACCATGGGAAGGTGAGGGACCAGAGGTCAGGGGTGGGGGTGGGTGAAAGGATGGGGACAGGGGGTAAGGCGAGGGAGAGAGGGGAGGGAGAGGATGGGGAGAGGGGGGTAGGTGAGGGAGGGGGGGTGGGAGAGGGGGGGGGAGAGGGAGGAAGGTGAGGGACAGGGGTGGCAGGGACTGAGGTGTGGGTGAGAGGGTGGGAAGAAGGGTAAGGTGAGGGACGGGGTCGAGTGTGTGGGGTGCGGGTGAGGGAAAGGGCGCCGAGTTGAGGGTGGGAGGAGAGGGATGCCGGAATGGGGGAGAGCGGGGAAAGTGTTGGGGGAAGGGTGGGATGGGGGAGGGCGGGGGAGAAGGCCCTTCTGTAATTTGGCTGCTAGACTCGCCTTGCCTGCTTGGCTCCTGTGTCTGCGCCTATTTAGGAGGGCTATCGGGTGAATGCCTACAAGGGTGAAAGCCACCAAGCAGCAGGTGCTAGCATTTTAGTGCTCGGGACAGGAGGGAAGTCGGGAAATCTGACGTGAAGCTTGGAAAGTCACAAAAGTGTGGAATTATGGATGGTAGAGGACCGGTAGGCCTGTGGCTGTTCTCCCTGTTAAGGGGAAGGCGTCTGTGACATAAAAATATGAATTTCCTCTCAGCACACCGGTCGTCCAATGCAGATCCAGGCCTTGTTTCAACCTCCTTCTCAGACCCTCGTCCTGAGACCCCGCCTTTGTCCTGTCCCTCACCCTCTCTTAGGTGCTCCTACTCTGAACGTCCACAGACCACTCATTGTCAGAATGAGCATACTGACGCTGCGCTGCTGGCTTGCTGAAGTGAGGTTCTCACCCTCTCTGATACTACTCCTGATCTGAACGCCCACATACCTCAGGTCCTGCTCATTGTGAGGAGGGGCACACTGACGCAGTGTTGCTGGCCTGCTGAAGTGAGGTTCTCACCCTCTCTGATACTGCTCCTCCTCTGAACGCTCACATACCACAGATCCCGCTCCTTGTCAAAAACAGCAAACTGACGCAGTCTGCTAGCCCGCTACAGTGCGGTGCTCCACCTCTCTGATACTGCTCCTGTTATGAACATCTATGTGCCCTTGCTCAGTTTGTATTCCACCGGTCCCCGCTCCTTGTCAGGAGAAGCACACGGACGCTGCGCTGATTGCCCGCTACAGTGTGGTGCTCACTACGTACGGTACCCTTGCTTGTGAGGCCCCTGCAAAGGAGAAGCAGAATGTGCGCATCAAAAAGCAGGTAGTGCGGGTTATTTTCTTAGCAAAGGAGGTGCAGAACTTGCACGTCAAGGAACTGGTGGGGCCTGCCCTGCAAAAGATAAGCAGAATGTGTGCATCGAGAAATAGGTTGAGCCTGCCCTGTGAAAGAGAAGCAACACATGGGCATTGAGAGTCAGGTAGGCCGACCTTCCCTTTGAAAGGAGGAGCAAAACGTGCGCTTCAAATGAGAGGTAGGGCTTGACCCCCATGCCGGTGGGCTCTTAGTGCCAATCAATAATCTACAACCAGTACAGGTAATATACAGGTACTTACCAAGTCTTAAAGCCACCGTTAATTTTCTGACCCAGCACACGCCACATCTCCCTCCCGCCCCCCGCCGCCGTTGTTTCCGTCATGCATCGCACCGCCGAGGCCCCTGCTTCTTGTAGCGCAATGCAGCCACAATTAAGGTATATCACAGCCTCCGGCCGATGTAGCCTGGTGCAGCAAGCCTTGGTCTCCGGGCCCCCACCGTAGGCCAGTCAAGATTTGCTCTCCGGGCCCCCGGTCGTAGGCCAGTCAAGATTCTTGTTGGTCTTCATGCACGCCGTGGTGGCTGCCCGGCAGCAACCCAGATATGATCTGGTGGCCTGATACGCACTGAATTAAACACACTGTTTTAGAATCCTGCTCCGGCCCACAAGAGCAGTCCTCCCATTGCATTCACACTCCAAAACACGTATATTTATTTAATCAATTGCGTGTGTTGGTGCGTTCCTTTCCTTCCTTGGTGCTCCCTCAGGGCACTGCCTCAGCCCCCATCACCTTGATCGATGACGATGAGGAAGAGGCTGACAGCCCGTCCGGCTCGGGGGGGAAGGCCTCGGGGAGGAAGACGCCCAGCAGCGGGGGCCTGCTATACCAAGTGCACTGGCACAGGTGGAGGGGGATGATGGGAACAGTGCGGGGTGGAGGAGAGGGGGGTGGAACAAAGGAGGGTGGAGCGGAGGGGGGCTGAGAGGGATAGGGGCCGGGTGGAGGGGGGCAGGGCAGGGCAATGTGTGAGTTCATGGTTCAGGAAGGTTTTTTATTTCACCTTTCCGTCACCGGCATCATAGGAAATGAAAAATGATTCCCCGTTTCTGTTTCTGGCATTATGGATCTACCTTGCGGCCTCAAAAAGGCTAAACTGCTGCTTAACATCTGCAGGCTGAGGGTGGTCCTGCGATGAAAGGTTTGGGCTTAGGGTGTGGGGCGCAAGTGCCTCAATTCTGTGGGGACCTTGTGCCTCAACCCTGTGGGGACCTTGTGCCTTAACCCTGTGGGGACCTTGTGCCTTAACCCTGTGGGGACCTTGTGCCTTAACCCTGTGGGGACCTTGTGCCTTAACCATGTGGGGACCTTGTGCCTTAACCATGTGGGGACCTTGTGCCTTCACCCTGTGGGGACCTTGTGCCTCAACCCTGTGGGGACCTTGTGCCTCAACCCTGTGGGGACCTTGTGCCTTAACCCTGTGGGGACCTTGTGCCTTAACCCTGTGGGGACCTTGTGCCTTAACCCTGTGGGGACCTTGTGCCTCAACCCTGTGGGGACCTTGTGCCTTAACCCTGTGGGGACCTTGTGCCTCAACCCTGTGGGGACCTTGTGCCTCAACCCTGTGGGGACCTTGTGCCTTAACCCTGTGGGGACCTTGTGCCTCAACCCTGTGGGGACCTTGTGCCTCAACCTTGTGGGGACCTTGTGCCTTAACCCTGTGGGGACCTTGTGCCTCAACCCTGTGGGGACCTTGTGCCTCAACCCTGTGGGGACCTTGTGCCTCAACCCTGTGGGGACCTTGTGCCTCAACCCTGTGGGGACCTTGTGCCTTAACCCTGTGGGGACCTTGTGCCTCAACCCTGTGGGGACCTTGTGCCTGAACCCTGTGGGGACCTTGTGCCTTAACCCTGTGGGGACCTTGTGCCTTAACCCTGTGGGGAACTTGTCCCTAAACTCTTAAGTCCTTTACCCACAGGGGGGTCCTAGATGAGGCATCAGGGTCCTTAACTCTGAATCCTAAAGCCTTGGCTCTATACCCTTCACCTCTCAGCCTGCAGAGTAGTCCTGGATCAGGACCAGTCTATCAGAAAATTTACCGGCCACCCACGCCACCTGGGGCCTCCACACCAACCACCGCTTAAAATGACACCATCGCCCGTGTGCATCCCCCTGCGTGCTCTGCAGGGTTGTGCGGGACGAAGCTCAGTCCATCAAAAACCCGCGGACCTTGGCGCCCACGCCGCCTGGGGCCTCCACGCCAACCACCGGTTAAAATGACACCATCGCCCGTGTGCATCCCCCTGCGTGCTCTGCAGGGTTGTGCTGGATGAGGCTCAGTCCATTAAAAACCCGCGCACCTTAGCCGCCCACGCCGCCTGGGGCCTCCACGCCAACCACCGCTGGTGCCTCAGTGGGACACCGATCCAGAACTCAATTGACGACCTGTACAGCTACTTCAAGTTCCTGCAGTACAGGTGGCCGCAGGGCATGTGGGGCAGGGAACACTGTTGTACGAGTGGGCCGCATGGCATGTGGGGTACCGCAGTACAAGTGGGCGGCAAGGCATGTGGGTTTCCTGCAGTACAGGTGGATGCAGGGCATGTGGGGCAGGGGGGCACTGCATTACGAGTGGATGCAGGACAGGTGGGGCACTGCAGTACAGGTGGATGCAGGGCATGTGGGGCAATGGGGCACTGCAGTACAAGTGGGCCGCAGGGCATGTGGTTTTCCTGCAGTACAGGTGGATGCAGGGCATGTGGGGCAGGGGGGCACTGCAGTACAGGTGGATGCAGGGCATGTGGGGTACTGCTGTACAGGTGGATGCAGGGCATGTGGGGCGGGGGGGCACTGCAGTACAGGTGGATGCAGGGCATGTGGGGTACTGCAGTACAGGTGGATGCAGGGCATGTGGGGCAATGGGGCACTGCAGTACAAGTGGGCCGCAGGGCATGTGGGGCACTGCAGTACAGGTGGATGCAGGGCATGTGGGGTAATGGGGCAATGCAGTACAAGTGGGCCGCAGGGCATGTGGGGCACTGCAGTACAGGTGCATGCAGGGCATGTAGGGCACTGCAGTACAGGTGGATACAGGGCATGTGGGGCAATGGGGCACTGCAGTACAAGTGGGCCGCAGGGCATGTGGGGTACTGCAGTACAGGTGGACGCAGGGCATGTGGGGCAGTGGGGCACTGCAGTACAAGTGGGCCGCAGGGCATGTGGGGTACTGCAGTACAGGTGGATGCGGGGCATGTGGGGTACTGCAGTACGAGACGATGTTATATACATGATACAAAATGCATATTCCAGAAAACCAGTACTTAGGCGGTACTTATAAATGTTTTTTGCCCTTCCGTATTGATTAATGTCATAGGGGATTGAGGGATACATTGAAGCACTTATGACCAATCATCAATGCCAGTTCTCAGTCGGAAATTAACAGTTTCCAGTCAGAATTCTAAAATTTAGCCCTAAGGGTTTAACAAACATTAAACAAATGAATCCAATCCTAAGGGACAGCCATCAAATACATGTTACTGCTTTATTACTATATCACAATATACACACCGGGACCTGTATGACAGTTTGTTCACATACCCAACCTTATGTACCTGTGTAAAGATCTTGTGTATCGTCCCTCTCCTTGCAGTCCCTACGGCGAGCAGATTCACTTCAAGCAGCTGATCAAGGATAAGATTGCCAGCAACCCTGGCTCCGGCTACAAGCTGCTCCAGGCCATCCTGCAGCCGGTACTGCTGCGGCGCACCAAGAACAGCAAGTTGCACGGGGAGCCCATTGTCAACATCCCGCCACGAGAGCTGGAGCTGGTCAAGCAGGAGTTCACCCAGGTGGGGCGAGAGGGGCAGGGAGAGGGGTGTGAGGGGGAAAGGGCGGGGGAAGGTACTCGTTTTTAAAATTGCGTGTACCCCTTTCCACACCTCACCAGGGTGGGGCGGGAGGGGCAGGGAGGACCACCAAGAGAATGTGGGGGGAGAGGGGTGTGAGGGGGAAAGGGCAGAGAGTATCATACTCATTTTTATATAAGTGCGTGTACCCCTTTCCACACCTCATCATTCTGCCTCCCGCCCGCCCCCTTGCCGCTGTGCCTTCATCTCCAGGGGGAGACCGAGTTCTACCAGCAGGTGCAGCTGGAAGGTGCGCGCCAGCTGAACGAGGATGGCGCGGGCGGGGCGGGGGACGGGCGCACCAAGTACGTCAACATGCTGTACAGTCTGCTGAAGCTCAGGCAGGCCTGCAACCACCCCTGGCTCGTGAGAGGGTTTGCTGGGAAGAGCTTCGAGGCGTCGGGTGAGAGGTGCAGGATTCAGATGCTTAACGAATCGTTTGGACGAGGTTTATCGAGCGCCTCGGTCTGCACCCACAAGAGCTGGAACTCTGTGCACTGAGGGAAAGGGCAGAGGCCCAATGCTTACGGAATCCATGAAGCACCTGGGTGATGAGCACTAGTCTACTGCTTGCGGCGTACACGATACGTTATACAGGATGGTGAATGGTTCCTTAATAAACAAGTATACTCCGGTACCGTCCTCACTAAAGATTGCTTCACAAATATGGTTAATACCCACGGGGGCCCCCGTCCACCGTCCGGCAGCGCTCAGTGCGGTTAGGAACCTCAGGCCTCTCACCATTCCTATATGCTGGGGTACTCATTGCTTCCTCTGTGTTGGTTTGCGTTTTATGATTCTGGGAGTCTGGCAGCTTGAGGCCCCGAGGGCTTTGTCCCTGCTGGCTGCCCTGCAGTCCACACTTCCCGACACCTGTCTGCAGCCTATGTTGACCCCTGCCAGTATTGCACGCATTGGACTGCATGACATCTGTCCACGCCTACGCCACTTGACACGCCCGTCCGTCTTGTTTTTCTCGGGTTGAAGGTTGAGCGCGCCCCTGTCTTGCAATTTGTGTGTGTGTGCGTGCAGGGAAGCCCCCCGCCTCAGAGCTGGCAGCTGCTAAGAAGCTTCCTCCAGCTGTCAGGCAGGGCCTGCTGGAGGCGCTTTTGCATCCTCTGATGCAGTGCCCCGTCTGCTCTGATGTACCTGACGACCCGGTGGTCAGCACATGCGGACACGTATACTGCCGGCAGGTGGGCAAAGAGATAGGTTCAATTCGAATTGTGTGTGTTGCACTGTCAAATTCAATGTGCCAGAGGGTCCAGTGGTCCACACATGCCGCGACTTGGTGTACAGCAGGCAGGTACATTTCGACCCAGTCATTAATAGATAGTACATAAATATTTTGAATGTTGTCGTGGTCGTCAGTGCATGTGGACAGCTTACAGGTCCCACTGGATTCCTGGACAACAAATGAAGAAAATATGAGTACTGGTATTTGTTTATTATTTGGGCCTCAGGGTCCCTGAGCATGCAATACCCTGGAGGTATGTGTCGGCAACCAAGTGTGCGTCAACTGTCCATTGGTGTTGCACTGTTGCGTGACAGATGTAGTTTGGGGACTGGAAATGTTTTAAGGGATGGAAGGTTGGTAAGTCACGGCTGCAGCCCACATACAAGGCTTGTCACGGGGGGGATGGCCATATACTTAGGGAGGGCTCTAGGTCACCGGAGCCGGCCCAGCATTGATCCTTGCTCGTTCATCATCGCGTGCAGTGTGCTGCTGGTCTGTCGGAGGGCACCAGCGGCACGGAAGAGTTCATGTGCAGTGCCTGCAACAAGGGCCTGCGCTCAAACGACATGCTCAGTGCGTCGGCGCTGGAGGCATGTGGGGACACCAGTCAGCAGCAGGCAGCCCAGGCGCAGCGGCAGCAGCAGCAGCAGCAGCAACAGCAGCAGCAGGGTCAGCAGCAGTGGGTGTCGTCCTCAAAGGTACAAGGCGGCTGCATAGATCTTGCTTCCAGGCCGGGCCATGCAAGCTGCTCCATGTATGTGTGTGTGTTGCAGGCATGCGTCCCATGTGCCTCATGGCACCCTATGTACCTTCTAGAATCTGGATTTAGCGTTATAAGGAGCTTCAATGGGAGGGTCCTGCTTTCTTGTGATTGTGTGATATGGCGGGTTATGGGAATTCCGAAATGGTGATTGCTTGTTGTCCAAGCAAGATCGGATGATGTCAATCCGTTGTTGTACTTTGATAGCCTGCTACAATCCAGGCATGGGTTAAATTCATGGCTCCCTAGACCAGGACGTTGATTTTGTGTCCATCCAAGCTGCAGCCTTCAGTTGTTGCCAAGCCCCTATCTGTGTTTCCTCCTGCTTGTTGAAAGTAGAGCCAGGGAGCCTACCTTGATGGAAGCATGTCCAGCTTTCGTAGCTCGCTACGACTGCAGCTGGATTAAGATGCGCTGAACCTAAGAAAAAGAAGGCCCTAAGTACAAGGCTTTAACATTATACGTATCTAAATAGCTTACGAGACCACACTTTTCCTTCTTTCGGTTTTCTTAACATGAAGCTGCGTTGTCTGTTCCTCTTGATCGCACTGCAAGTCCCTGTCAGCAGTTACTGTTATTGTGTTCCCGACATTTTTGAAGAAGGTCATGGGGTGGGTGCATTAACGCACTAACTGTATCGTGACCTGTGGAATCAGGATGGTATCACCCAGGCTTCTGGAAGTAGAATTCAAATTTTTGAAACCAGCTGTCTGCCCATGAGTGCTCCGCAATCAATTTATCTCTGCATCGCATCAACTCTCTGCCCTGCAACAACTCCCTCAGGTCGACCGGCTGCTGGCAGTGCTGGAGAAAGTCCGGGACACAAATGATGCCATGCTGAGCCAGCAGGGAATACAGCCATCTAATCTGAGGTGAGTGCGGGCACGAGGGGGCTTGGATTCAAGGGTTAGGTGAAACACTTTTAGGGTTCATGCTTCAAGGCTTGTTGAAGTATGAAACGTAACCTGGGTGTGTCATCAGAGGGCGGCGGATACAGGGAATGAGACAATTGTGCTGAGGGACATTGTCTGGCTTGAGGTCCCAGTTTTTGTATCTGTCCTGCCTATGTTGATGTGTCACTACTGACAGCTCATCTCCTCTCTGGACTCCTCTGTTGTGGTTGCGGATGCAGGTTCGAGAGACCCCTCAAAGCTGTGTGCCGCACCCTTTCACTTTTGCGCCGAAAGGTGGACGTATGGTACACATTCATTCCTGTCATTCTTGCGCCCTATGGAGGATATTGGGTACACCTGTTTCCTAGGGTTGTTTTCTGCCCCTTCTAACCTCTGCGCCTTTGTGTGTGTGTGTGCATGTGTTTGCAGTACGGTGTTGGCCACCAAAAGCAAGCCGGACGCCAAGCTTGCTGGCGCATTGAAGCACCTTGGACCGATGGCGTGTGGACCGAGTGCCGGCCCCTCGCCCTCTGCTGGCCCGGGGGTAGAGCGGCCGGAGAAGGTCATCGTGTTCAGCCAGTGGACGGGGATGTTGAACCTGCTGGAGGTGCCGCTCAAGATGCACAAGTTCCAGTTCCGGAGGTGCGCGACAGGGCGCTGGGTCTATAGAGCTGCTGCTGCTGCTGCTGCTGTTGCTGCTGTTGTTGTTGTTAGTTCGACCCCTGCCGGCGTGACTTGGGCATGCACTCAAGAAAGTATATATACAAGCAGGAAGGCGTGAGATACATTTATGGGCATAGACAGGGACACGTACCGCCCTTGGGGGCATAGGGTGGGTGTCTGCTTTTGAACAGGAGAGAAGCAGCTCAGGGCCATTGCCATCCCCACTGTCACGGTCATGACGAGCACAAGCTAGGCAAATCTAAATCAAGTTGAAACAAATCATATATTTAAGATTGCAATACCTTCGCTGCTTGGTTGTCACCGCAAGAGCTGTGCATCCATCCAAAGGCCCAGGTTTAGATCCAGGTTTGAAAGGGCCTGACACAGGTGCAGGCAGCAAGTGCACGAAGGAAAGCAGAGGAAATCAAGGCCAGGAGAAGACTTATAAGAAAGATTTCGAAAACAGAGCTGAGAAGAGCACAAACTGATTGATGATGAAGGCTGTGCTTTAAGTGCTGTGTGTCCATCTACCTGTTGGTGCGGGGGCGTTCGGAATAGGCAATACCGGTATTGGGTGGTTGCGCATGCACTGATTCAGCCTATGTATTGCCTTATGTCATCCTGCGCCTGGCCTTGTGGTGCCGCCGGTGTAGGCTGGACGGAACGATGACGGTCCCGGCGAGGGAGCGAGCCATCACAGACTTTGAAGACAGAAACGAGGTGGGGGGGATGCATTGGGGGTGTACAGGTACCCTGGCTCTGGGGTGGTACAGCCTCCCTGGCGATGGTGTCTGGCAGCACTGATGGTTTGTCACGAGGTGTCACTTGTAGACACGTGGCAAATCTACTTGGGGTGTCCCGCACGTCCACTGGGAGGCATCAGGTGTTACAGCTTCCCAGGCGATGGTGTCCGGCAGCACTGATGATTTGTCACTAGTAGGTGACACTCGTAGACGTGTGGCAAATCCACTTGGGGTGTCCCACACATCCACTGGGGATGTCCCACACATCCACTGGGGATGTCCCACACATCCACTGGGGATGTCCCACACATCCACTGGGGGGAATGTGGTTTGTCCCATAACCATTGTGCCAGAGCTGTGCACCAGAAAGCAATGTGAGTAATGTGTATGGTAAACGCCCTTGGTGATAATATGCAATAGAACCTGCTGTGCCATCTATTGAAGGGCTAAGAGAGGCTGACATGCAGTAAGGATGCATGGTTGCTCTTTGGTGGTTGCTGCAGGTTGTGTGTTGCGTGTTCAGGTCCTGCTGCTGTTAACTATCCCGAAGGCTCCGCATCCATGCAACGTGCGTCTGCATGAGATTGGGAACTCCTCTATTTCACTCATCGTTTATTTTGCCTGCCGCCAATGTTTCCAGGTCCTGGTGCTGTTGGTGTCCCTTAAGGCGGCGTCCCTGGGTGTGAACCTGACGGTGGCCAACCACGTCGTGCTGATGGACCTGTGGTGGAACCCCACTGTGGAGGAGCAGGCGATCGATCGTGCGCACCGCATCGGTGAGGACGGAGGAGGCACGCCATCCTGCTCACTGAAGTGCTTCCACACACCTGGGCATCTTTGCGCACCGCTGTCGCGTGGCTTGCTTTCCATCTCTCTTGCCTCCTCCTCAACGCTGCTGCTGCTGCTGCTGCCCTCTGCTGTTTTGGTGTACATGCAGGTCAGAAGCGGACTGTCCACGTGACCCGCATTACCATCAAGGACACGGTCGAGGAGCGCATCCTGCAGCTGCAGGTGAGGCTGGCATATGCCTATGCAGTACCTCTAGATGGAGTCAAGGCACCCTGCCAATACTGAGTGGCTGAGCGCCCCAAAGGGTGTACAGCGGCAGGTAAGGCTGGCATCCCTGTGCGGCATCTGTAGAGGAAGAGACCCAGCTGTTGGTAAGTGCACAAATACTTTACGGGTACTGCAGGTTTTGTGGGCTGTGGGCATTTCAGGGATCATGCAAGCGACCAGTCAACTGCTAAAGGCCCTTGGCCTTGTGGTGCCCCATGAAATAGGCGTCATCGTCAATACCAAAATCAAGGCGGACATGATGGTGGGGGGGTAGGGGGGAGAGATGCTGCCTTTTACTGTACGCTGCCTCTCGAAAGTGGCTTCCCCGCCCCTGTGCATAGTGTAGTACACATGTTTCTGCAACTTTTGGAGGGGATCAGGCTGAAGTGTGGAATATTCGTTTCCTTCCCACACCTGCAGGAGCGCAAGCGTGAGGTCGTGTCCGCTGCCCTGAATGAGGCCGGCCGCAGCGACGCGATTCAGACGGGGAGCAGGCTGTCCATGGAGGATCTGCGATACCTCTTTGGGGCCCGATAACAGGCGGGCAGAGGTGCAGGCGATTCTAAGGTCCTTGGGTGCAGGATGAGCATGAGAGCAGTGCTACTGGATGAAGACGGGTCAAAGGATTCGGAGCTTTTTAAGTCCTGTGAGTTAGGGGCAAGGGATTCGGAGCCTTCGAAGTCTTGTGAGTTAGGGGCAAGGGATTCGGAGCCTTCGAAGTCCTGTGAGTTAGGGTCAAGGGATTCGGAGCCTTCGAAGTCCTGTGAGTTAGGGTCAAGGGATTCGGAGCCTTCGAAGTCCTGTGAGTTAGGGTCAAGGGATTCGGAGCCTTCGAAGTCCTGTGAGTTAGGGTCAAGGGATTCGGAGCCTTCGAAGTCCTGTGAGTTAGGGTCAAGGGATTCGGAGCCTTCGAAGTCCTGTGAGTTAGGGCGGCGTTTGGCTGCAGGCCCTCGTTCACACTATGTTGGCAGCTTTGCCTGCTGATGGATGTGAGGTGTTTGTGTTGCGCGCTTTCTGTGGCAAGAGGCTGATGTCCGAAAAGTTCTTCCAAGTATCTTTATTTGTGATTCATATCGGCTGAGGTCTTGTGAGATTAGGACATGGCCAGTATTAATTATCATATTAAGTTGTTTTATTTGGACACATCCCTCTGATCATATCCAATGATAACGTGAGTTGGATATCATCATAGACATGGACCTTAATACATTTAATTTGAGATCCCCACACTTTCCAGTTTGGTCAAAGGGGGACACGTGCATATTGGTCATATGGAACATCCAAAATTCACATGGCTGCAAGGTCTCCTGGGATGCTGCTGAGCGTGCGCTCATCTAATTGGTCATGGACTCATGGTACAGGTCATTGGGCGCAAACTTCACTGCGAACTTCATAAACCAATCAACAGCCTGTCCGTCTTGAGGCCCCCCTTCTATCGACCTGTTGAATCAGAGCCAGCCACATATCCCTGTTGGCCTCCATGTTCGAGAAGCAAACCTCCAGCCCTGCACCATACAGCCCTGACTCCAGCCCAGCGCTGTCTCCAACTGACAGCCCACATGCACAGCCGGAATACCCAGGGCCGGGCTCCCCAGTGCAGCTGCAGGTGGTGCTCCCTGACGGAGGCAGCAGTGCCCACGTCAAGAGCTGCAGCGCAGGCTGAGCCAGAGCTCCCTGAGCTAATAACTCTTGCCGGTAGCGTGCAAGGCGGACCTGCGGGTTGTTGATGATTCCACACTCTGCCTGAGAGACATCACCTGATAGGCATCACCTGACATACAAAACACACACATCCACAAGCTGTAACCAATACTATTGAATCCAGCTTTGGGAAAGGATTTTATTCGTTAGCACAAACGTGAAGGTGCTCATCCAACCTGTTATATACTATCCATCTGGGCTCGGGTTGAGGATTCACTCTATACACGTGACCCATAAACCATAGGCAGTAATGATGATCCTACCTGTGAAGGACAATCCTTTGCGTTGCACGACACCCAGGGGCGATAAAAGCGGTTGAGGCTGGCACAATGGGTGAACTGAGGCACCACGCAGGCAGGTAGAGAGGGGGCGAGTTAGGTACAGCTGCAAGTTTGAATCTCCATACTCGTGATTTGGCAGGTGTCCAGAAGATGCCTGGAGATCAGCTCAAGTATATCACTGTAGTTACTTCAAATGCATAATAGGCAAAATAGCCTAACCCCAAAGACCCCCCAACCTTCATTAACATTCACAAACGAAAAGGTCACTTCAATTAGTTGTAGGTCCCCATCTGGATCCTGGAGTGTTCCAGTGATCACAAGGGCTTTGAGGTTCCAGGCAGGTTTCAGGCAGTGCTCCAAGACCAGACCGTGCTCCAGCGATCCCCAAGGTGCTTCTGCCTATCCCTTTTCCCACTGCTCAAAATCTCAGTTTGTTTTCATAAAACATAAGTCACTGACAGTAAAGATATGCAAGTTTTCTCCTACTAGCTGCCCCGCACCATCACCAGGCATTCTTCACACCGCCACTCACTCCGATTTAGAACCTGCGGATAGAAACACAATCTGTGGACTCCCAGGACTCCCAGTCCATGGGGATGTAAAAAGACGAATGGCCCCTGCACCCCCCACCCCCCTCAGGCTCGAAACCCAGCTCACCAGCTGCGTCATAATGCCACAGCAAGATGCGCAAGTGCAGGCCCCAGCGTCCCAGTGTATGCCAGCATGGCCTGCATCCCCTCGCGGAAGCTGTGGCCTGCTGAAGACGTCTCCCGGCGGCATCCCGATGCCTCCATTCGATTGGGTAGCTGGGCCCATGCTTGACTGCTGACGAGCCACAGGCTGCACTGGTGTCTGTGGCTGTGGGCAGGAGCAGGGGTGGCCGCCGCTACCTCCGCCGCTACCTACAGTATGCTCCAAACAGAACAAGGCAGCAAGTTCAGCAGGGTCCCCTGTCAAATGGTATCAAAGCGTGTCACAGTGCAAATGTCAATGCATCGGTTAGCATGGTGAGTTATTGCCATCCGACCAACCTCAGGGCGCCCAACAGGCCATCACATATTGATAATTCTGAAATCTGACCTATCCGGAAGCCCTGGTAACCTGTCACGAGCTTGTTAGTCACTTCATTATCATAACGGTTCTGGCAATCTGCCCCATTTTCCATATTTTGAACAGGCTAAGCAATGCCAAACGATGCATGATACCTGTCGGCATGCTCCAGCACGCTTAACCACTAACCTGGGGGGCCCACGGTGGCATGGTCTGAAATAAGGCCATGCAGCCTTGTCGAAATGGTGGGAAGACCAGCAGTCACCGCGGCCATCAAGGAAAAGTGTGAAGATGGTCCAGAGGTCATGATCGAGGTGGAGACCGCCTGAAGAAATCAGAGCAGCCAGGGGGGCATCAGAGGACAACAGGCAAAGCAAATGTACCGGAAAGCAAAAAAACTGGAATAAGAAGACCAGGAAAGCAATTCTACATGTTCCACAAGGCTTGCCTGCTACTGTAAATGGCAACTGACAGGTGATACATTGCAGCAATAGCTGCGGGCCTACGTCCAAATACAGACTAGGTTGTGCATACGCCATGTAAGAGGAAACACATTTTTGCTATCTCTTAAACATAAGTATTTTGTGGAAAATACCGGTGCCTTAACTCTGGAATAAGCCATTGGCCTACCTGTCTCGCCCACTCCTGCTGCTCCAGAGTCAGCCCCGATAGCACCCCGTTCTGCGGGCTTGCCAAAATGGCGGCCGACAGTTCACACGCCCGCATACGGCACAAGAGAGACTCACGAGCCCTGTCCACCGCAGCGCTGTCATTTCCACCTCGCACCCCTCTAGCCTGCGGGACATTGCAGCCCCTCGGGATGGCGCTACAGCGCGGCTCTCCCTGCAGATTCACGCGTGCAGTGGATGCACAGGGGCTGGGCGCGTGCAGGGAGGACAGGGCGCCAGAGTACCGCGAAGCCCAGGGGTGCGCGGGCTGTCGGAGGAGGTGCAGGGAAGCTGGGTCTGGCCTGCCAGCCTGGCGAAGCAGGGTAGACAGCATGACTGCCAGCTGGCAGACAGGTGGCAGCCACCTGCAAAAAAACAATGTACAAATCAACTGGGTTTCCAAAAACAATTGTAGAGCAATGCAAGCGGCGTGGCCCACTATAACTCCAAGCTTTTACCTAGCCTACTGCTCCAAACCAGGCTCGTCTCTCCTATCAGTCCTATGGCCCCATGGTACCTGCGTCCCATGCTTCAGCCATGCAGCATGGGAGGATCCTAGTATCCTACAACCCTCGCCTCAGGCAGATCGCATGCAGCAGCGGTAGTCTCCATCATGTGTCTATATCCCATATAATCTTTCTGCAAGTGAGATGCCAAGTCGTGTGTTCCCACGTGACACGCAGTGCCAGGTAGCCGCACACCTTGCTACCTTGGGGCCGCTAAGGTCCCTCAAGACAATCAATCACAATTATGTCCCAGTTGATTCCATGGCTCTCTGCCAACACTCACAAATATGTCCCGCTTGTTTTCAAGACCATCCAGCAAAACTGTGCAGCAGCAACTGCAGGACGGAACAGCGACACCCCCGGCGCCTGACCAAGCATGTCATAGACAGGATTTGAGTGCAGATCTGGTAGATCTGGTGGATCCGGTACATCTCCGGGAATGATCTGCAGATCTGCACAGTCGCTCTGGCTGCTAGTACTAGAGACACATTTCTGTATAAAAGCCTCAAGGATCTCTCTGGGTATGCCACAAGAGGCCGGAAGGTTGAGGTCTTCAAACATGGCCACCAACAAGTCAGCCAGTCGGTCGTGTGACAGCTCGGTCGCCGCCGGGAAGTCCCAACAGCTGTTAGCAGGGGCAAGGATGGTGAAGAATGGATGAGTTTTGTGAGATTGCACTGCGTGCCACTCGGGGAGGTGGCAGAACATATTTCTTCAAGGTGAGGGTGACATTGATTCTGCGTGTTTGGTTTCTCTCAAGAAGTCCTTGACTCCTCAAGCTTGCGATAATTAGCATAGGTAGCCCCAAATGGGGGGGAAATGCCACACGGAATGCCATAATTTCCAGGTGACAGGTTGGGCACCTCGTGAACAATAGATCTGACATAAGATTTTGATTCAGCTGCCAGCAACTCACTTGAGTAGCCTGATATCCACTGCCAGGTTGCGGGAGGAGCGGGCCGTCCCATGCATGCCCGCCGGTGAATCATTGCTGCCGCATGAACTCCGCAGCGGATAGCGAGTCCCGGGGCTGGCCATGCTGACAGGGCTCATGGAAGGCTCAGCCAGGCTGCCTGTCTGCATCGCGTTCAAAGCTTCTTGGGTGTTGCAGCCGTGTGGAGAAAAGGACCTCCCTGGCCCCAGGTGAGAGATGTTGCGGGTCGTGGGGCTGCTGGGAAGCTGCCCAGGGATAAGGTCAGTGCCAGGGCTGCTGGCAAGCTCAGGGATCTTGGGGTCAGCATTAGGCAACAATCTACATGGTTTACTATTGGTTGCATCATGCACCAATGGTACATCGTCCCAGTTCGGAACAGAGACGACAGGCATTCCTGTGTTCTTGCTGGTCTGCAGAACTGCCTGAGTGGCTGTACATGCTGAGGTTGACGTCGGGGTCCTCACACTGTCTTGACATCCCAATCTTGCCTGCGTCGGGAGTACCTTCAGTCAGACAGATTCAAACTTGGCAGGCAAGAGGCCTGTGAAAGATCTATGTTGCACAGCCCTGGTATCCTGTTCATATCTCAGATGGTTTCCAGTCCATTGAGCGCGAAGAAGATGCACGGGACACGTTGTAATAGCGTTGCGCTGCTACCCAGTTGCCTTTTTGAATCTCACCTGAGACGTACATGGCGTGGAGGGGTCACCCTGTGTCACCCCTCCACTGAGTAGCAAAGCTGTGCTCTGCCCGCTGGGCAACTGCTGTCGCTGCTCCTGATGCTGCCATGGCTGTTGCAGCTGCTGTTGCTGCAGAGGCTGTTGCTCGAGTCTGCGCTGATCTGTCGATGCAAATGACTGCCATTCGCTGCCCATGGGCAGGTTCGCCATGTTGCCCATGGCTGGGCCAGATAAAGATCCTGATACAGATCCACTGAGCAGCTTCGAGAGCAGCGCTCTAAGTTCAGCATCCGAAAGGGTGTCATTGAGACTTTTGTTTGAAATTGGCAAAGCCTGCAGCGAGACGCCCCCCTGCCTTTCTTGATCAGTCCATGTCTGGGGTAGCTGCCCTTCATCTCCCTGATGATGACGACCCAACTCCTGCTGCCCTAGAACCTGCACCAAGTGCTGCATCAGCAACTTCTTGGTTGCGCTGCAATACACCTCTGTCGCTGGGACTTGCGTCCTGGATGATGGTTCAATGTCGATTTTGGAACGCGCCATTTGGTCGGGATCTGGGTGCATGACGTTAGGCAACAAGGCAATTGTTAAGAGTTGGAGTTCTGGGCTTAGGGCTAAGGGTTTAGGAGCGCAGCAAGTGACAGATTTAAAATCCTTCAATCTATGCTGTTCTTGGCTGGATCCTTGGGACTCTCAGAAGTGTAGATCTGGCTGCTGGCACTCTTTTTACTACTGGGGGGTCTCATCATTCCAATTCTTGAGGCATGTCAATTTCTGATCACGTCTGTGTCTGTGCCTGTTGGCGCCTGACCTTGCGAGAAAGGCTATGAGAATAGCTTTCGGGTGGATGCATAGACGCAGTCAGAACATGGTATGCACCGATACTTCTGCCCTGACTAGCAGCATTCTACATTCTTTAGTGCTGTCACAACAACCCAGCAAGGCCCACCTGCTCCAGCTCCAGGGTCATCGAGCAGCTCTACCCCCCTCACAGGCGAGGCTGTCTGGAAAACCAGAGCGCGGTTCCTTGGAAGCGCATTCATCAAATTCAAATTTCCAAGTCTGCTGGCAAATATGGAGTTGGATCTCTCTGTCAAGGGGGATCTCTGTTTCTCGATCAGCGTTCAGGATTTGAATCCTGGACCTGCTGAGTGACGACGTGACCAAGTCCGCTGTGTGGCACGACCACTGTCACCCGCTGCGTGTCGGACAGTACGCGCCCTGTTGCCTCGATCCCGGGTCCTTCCTACCCCACAGAGTGATGCGCTTGTATTTTTAACTCAACCATCAGTTTGTTGGATTGGACAGAGGCCAAGAAACACTGAAAGACTTACACTGGCATGCAGACGCAGCCGAGACGTCCTCGGAATGGGGCCTGCCAAAGCGGTAATGTTTTCGCCAGGGGGGTTCGCAATATGATGGCTTGTAAAACTGTAAATTCATAATATAGTATATTAGCGGATGTCCTTCCAGATCCAGAGCGGCTTGTTTTCCATTACTAAGTCGCTGGCGACGAGTCCGTCCCAAGCCTCTAAGTCCCATTTCGTATCAGTGGCTCAAACGTAGCCATATAGCAAGTCACGCAGCGTACACAAGCACGTGGAGAGAAGTGTAATGAAATTCTACTGTAGCAGATACTCCACGCCCAGCGCCTGGGAGACATTCTCCTCAAACTCTAGGAACCAAAATGCGCTGAGCTTCCTGAAAGTCGACGGCCTCCGAGTAAAGTATGGTGAGGCTTTGTAATTACTTCCGACTTCATGGCTTCACCCTTGAAGCCAGCTCAAGCCTGTCCCTGCCCCTGCACTCCCAGTGGGCCCAGGGGAAACTGACAGCCAGGCTGCCACGATCATCGCCAACCACCCGGTACCTATGGACTGCCCTCTGTTTTACTTTGAGATCACAGTGAACAATAGGTAATGCCAGCCGCATGGGTGCATGCATTCGCTTGTAGGCCTGCGTTGCATGGCGTGCCATGCGAGGTGTGCCATGCAAGCAAACCTTGCATGGCAAGACCTCTATTGCTTCAAGACTCATGTGGATCCAAACTACCTGATAATGTGAAGCGTGCTGCGATTGAGGCCTCAGCCTAGGGATTACCCACCTCAGCATCAATGCTCCCCTCTTTGCAAAGCCTAGCTTACACATGCTAAACCCTACCCCAGTGGCACCTAGCTTGCCACCTTCAATTTCCCCAGATCACATTGTTTAAATTGAGACTCATAATGCTGCCGAATACAGAGGTCGAGATGGATTTATCGGCATCGGCTTTCAGACAGACGATGTACTGCTGGGGCGCCTGCCGGGCTGGGAGGCGCATTCGTATGGCTACCACGGAGACGACGGCCACTGCTTTGCAGGCAATACGATAGGTTTGCCTATTTGCCATTCATTTTGTATCCATAATGATGTGACATGCTGCTGGTTTGATTGGAAGGCTGCTGCTGAGGCCGGCTGCCCCAACGTGCCACGTGCTGCGCAGGTAACGGTCGCGGCCAAGCCTACGGACCCAAGTACTCCACAGGGGATGTGATTGGATGTCTTTTGAACAGGACAAACCAAACTATTAGGTGAGTGCTGCTTTGATAATGAACAGGCTTGACACAGTGGGGAGATGTACAGAGATCTACTGAGATCTACACGGGCACCCACCTTCTAGGGCTGCCGGCCAGCGACCACTGGGCCAGTTGGGACCAAGCCATGCCTAGTGTAATAGTACCGACTGCACCATGCCATCACATGGGCTGTAACTTACCTTAATGTTATCTGAATTGCTGCTGAACTTACATTTTTGTGACATGCGAGCGTGTCACGAGTGCACCCTATTGCGTTCATTGGTAAAACAATTGTTCTGATTCTCAGCAAAACCCTTTCCAATGCACAGCTACTATAAAAACGGCACATGCCTGGGTGTCGCCTTTCGAGACATGCCCGAGGAAAGGCTCCACCCAAGTGTGGGGCTGCGGACCCAGGCCGAGGAAGTGAATGCTAATTTTGGAGGGCAGCCATTTGTGACTGACTTTCAGTCTGTGCTGGATGCATACAAAGAACAGGTCGGTGGAGGGCTAAACCCTGGACCCTTACATCTGAACTTTAAACCGAATTTCAGACCGTGCTGCATGCATACGAACAGGGAATTCAAGGAACAGGCATGTTTTATTACAGAGGATGGTGCCATGGTGGGCTCTAGCTTTCGCCCCCAAGATCGTAGTTCACGTTTTTGTGTGTGTGACGGCATCAGCATATTCAGCCATGGGGCACGTGTTAGTAAGTGATGGGCAGGGAGAACAGGAGGACAGAAAGCGGATAAGAATAGGATTAAGTTCAAGGGCCAGGATTTGTTTTCCTGCGGAAGTTTTTTCGCAAATAAATAACCCCACATTTTCATGCTTGTTCCGTACGTCAGGCTGTCAAAGTTGACAGTTGGCTTTGTCCACATTTGTCTTATTTGCTGGAGTTGGCATCCAAGGGCTCCCTGCTCTCAATCTCTCATTATCTTTGGGCATGCTTGACATGTCTGACGTGGTTATGATCAGGATGACAATGAAAAAAATGTGGAATGGGCTGGTAAATGGTTTCTTCTCCAAACACATTTTGTCCCCTTAATATTAAGGATTAAAAATGAAGGTTAAGGGATGCTGAGGGGGCACGTGGGGCGGCCATCCCGCTCTCTAGCCCGCTCCATTTACCTGGCTCGAGAACAAGATGGCCGCAGTTCTCTCGTCTAGGGCTTGCCCTGCACTCCTCCAATCTTGGACCCTGTCCACCTTTTTACGGGGGAGGGTTCCTGCATCATGCCGATGCCCACCCCCTTCTACCCTCGGTGGGGTCTAAAGCCAGCTGCTGCTCCCGGCTGCACCCCCCGCAGGTGGCCGCTGAAGTGGCCTCAACGCCCATCCCGCTCCTCAGCAGCCTGGGCACTCCCCTGCTGCCCCAGCTGTTACACGACCACCTGCTGCACCACCGCTGCCCGCAGACGGCTGCGATCATCCTCAGGGACATGCTGAGACCACAGGTGGGGCCAAAACCTGGATTATACACCCGCACAAATGGGATCATAGGAGTGATGGGGCCTGGACCCTAGACCCTGACGTACAGGAGTGATTAACCCTGGATCCTAGGCCCTCATGAAAGGTTGGCAACCCCAGACCATCACAAACAGGGGTGATGAGACTTGGACTCTGGACGCACACAAGGAGGGGTCATAAACATGGGCTCTAACAAACAGGGTTGGTGAGCCCTGGACCTTCTGAATTGGGTTCTTAACCTTAGACCTAGGGTGGTTCCAACCTGACATCATTCTTTGATATCAGTATATTGCGGGTATGTTACCCTGAAAGTGTTTATACCTCTTATCCTACCCCCCCCCCCAAATCGGTTTCCGCAGGGCCCGTCCGAGCAGCAGCTGCAGGAGAGTTCCTCTGGAGGCGCCTCCGCCGCGTCCTCCGTCAGCCAGGATGTGGCTGGCCGGCAGCTTGTGTTTGACCTGGTCTCTGCAGGGCGCATCGAGGCGGCCGTGGCTGAGGTGACGCGAATCTATACGCGCGGTCCCCTGGATGACAACCCAGCACTAGACTTCAGACTCAAGGTTCGTGGAGGGGGGGAGGAGAGGTTTATAACTTCTTAATTTAAACGACTATGGGTCCTTTATGGCTGTCTGGAGTGGTTTAAGAGAGAGCCATGGACCGGAAGGAGACATGCCTGTTTGTTGCACCGGTTGCAGAGCATGCACACAGGGGAGGGGGGGGGGGGCAGCATCTCTCTAAAACACCTTCTCCCGTTAAGATAAAGATCGTCAGCTTCAGATATTTTCTTCATCAATGTATGAGATCAAGTTCATAAAGTACGGAGGCTGAAACAGTCAATTTTCCTCAATCAATACCAGCATTTCCAACTGCTGGCATCAGCTTCAACAAACAAACTCTTGCATGAGCCTTCAACGACTCTTTTGCTTTTGATGGGCTGGAAATAGTTCCTGTCCCTGGTTATAACAGATAGTAGAGGCTTTTCATAATGCATCACTGCCCACGGGCCTGCATTCCTTTTGGTTGCAGAGATGCTGCATGGTTTGGGGGCAGGGGTACGTATATTGCAGCCTTGCCTAATTCAGTCCCAGCAGACCGCCTTTCGCGGGCTGCTGGTCAGCCACCGCTGGGTAGATGGGGGCCAGGCCTTGACCAGCATGGTGCATGACTGCCTGTGGCCAAAGCTGCAAGGCCTACAGATGCAAGCCTCCTTGGCCTTACGTCGTGATGTAGCTGGATTGTAGCTGGATTGTAGCTGATATACCGTAGTTGCACTCTCGTTTCGTTATCCCATTGTTTTGAAGGGCGAAAAGCGAGTGCGTTAAAGATTGGCTGCTCGAAGGGGAAATGAACTGGTGTTTTAGTACTATTGTGGCATTTTACAACAAAAATAGTGCACTAGCGTGCAACGGGGTGGTTCAACACACTGTCGGTAGTACCAACTATCGGCAGTGGTTAGGGGCAATATTCAACCATGAAACAGTCTCAAGCTGCCTAGCCATGGATATCAAGTAGACTACCAAAGCTAGGGCAAGAGCGGGGAAGAGGGCAGGGCTGTGTGTGTGTGTGGGGGGGCTATATGGTGGGGCAGCAACATCGGGGGCCCCCCCCCCAGCAGTGCCTGTAGCAAAGAGGGGCCGGGGCAGGCCTCCGGGGACTGGCAGGGGGGGGGTTAGGGCTACAGAGGTTGCGTATGTAGAGGCTGAGTCTTAGGATGTAGATTATGAGGCTGATGAGGAGGGAGGCGAGGTGAGGGATGAAAAGGGGGGTGAATCCGAGGGGGCGGAATCCGAGGGGGAGAGGCCTGCCAAGATGAGCCGCGCATGCCGGGCACTCAGGCGGTTGAGCACACAGCAGTAACACTGCGGCAGTGGTGGCCGATGCTGACTGTCGTTTCAATGGCAGATTGGCTTCTTTTGGATAGGAAATTGACGGGAAATTGACACAGATGAAGCAAATGAAATCAAATAATTCCCATTCTTCGGGCTCTTCAGGGCTAATGAGTACAAGAAAACGAATTTGTCTTTATTGAAATAATTGAATTGTTAAGCCCTAATGAACTTCTACGGTGCTGATATGAGAGTGTGACTACGGTACCCGAAAAGACTCATGGGTCGATGTGTAGGCACTGTAGCAACATAAACCACCGTACCCGCCTTACTTAAACCCTGTTGACAACTTAAATCCTGTTAAACTTAGACCCTGTTTAACTTAAATCCTGATAATTCTTAAACCCTGTTAATATATGCCTTGCCCACTCTCATTCTAAACATCCCGCACCCTACCAATGGATTCGAAATTGGATCACCCGAGCAGCTTTAGCCCCCTGAGCAGTTGAGAGACATTGCATCTCCCTGTGCTCTTTGAGTTGTCAAGATCAGAAAGCACATTCGGTCATCGTCGGACGACTTTTGATTGTGTGAACAGGGTCAGAAGCTGGTGTAGACCTGGTACGAACCTGGTATGAACCTGGTGTGAATCTGGTTGTGCAGGTGGCCCAGTTCTGCGAATTGCTGCGATCTGGCGGCAGCGGGGCTGCAGGGTTGTCGGCCAGCGAGTCCTCCACGAAGGCGGCCCTGGCATTCGGCCGCACGGTGCTGGCACCTCACCGGCCTTTGGGCACTGCTGAAGAAGAGCTCCTCAGCGACGCGTTGTCCTTGCTGGCGTATGACGTGCCAGAGGCAAGCCCGTACGGCCACCTCCTGGGACAGGTGGGCGCAGTGGGGGAGCAGTGTTGCTTAGTGCGCTTCAGCCACTTTTCAGCTGCATGCCAGTCTGTGGTGGAGAGGCTTGGTGCAGCATGCCCGGCTACCTGGGCCATAGGCTGTAGGCCGGTCATGGTTGGGTCCCGACGGGCCCTGTGGTGGTTACTCGCTAGCCCCCCAAGAGTGTCTGTTGACTACTTAATAGAACATTGTTGGTAGCTGTGGGGCAGGCTTGGGCTCCTCGTGTCATGTGTCTGTCCGCCGCCTTATTAGGCGGTATAAATCAGTTGAGAATTCCAATGCCTGTTCTTCCCACCTCTGCTCTTGGCGCAGGCTGCGCGGGACGCTCTGGCTGAGGCTCTGAACTCGAGCATCCTAAAGTTCAGGGGGCTGCCCGCTGTCAGCCCTCTGGAACGAGTCTTCCAGCAAGCATCAGTGACCTTGGATCAGCTCAAGCAGCAGAACAGGGCCCCAGCGCTGACGATAGACCTGCGCAAAACAGTCTTCAAGACGGAAGTGCGCAAGCAACCTGAATGACTGGAAGTGCTTGACTTGTGTTTCTGCCAAATATACAGACTGCTATTTGTCTGCTTTCAAGGCTTGAAGGGTTACAGTTTCATGTCCCCTTGACCCTGATAGCCGCCTGCCCGCTTGCAAAACCTGGAGCTAGTGTATGGTGTGAAGCCTGGTGTGAAGCTTTGGCTGTCTTCATAAGACGGCGCCAAACGTTTTATACACAGTAGGCTAGATGGAGCTGACAGCTAAAGCCTTTGTCAGACCCAATGGACTGAAAATATGGATGGCAATCGGATGGCTGCTTCACCGACACCTGCTGTGTCCTTTAGTTAGGCGCCCATGCGGTTAAGACTTTTTGAGCAGGGTCCAGAGGTGTAACGTCATTGACCTGCTGTGTCCGACTTGGAGAAACAGCCCACTCTGCTTTGGACTTGTGTTTTAATTTAAGTACAGGGTGCAGTCTGGGATGCAGTAAAATTGATGCACGGTGTAGGATGGTGCATTAGGTACTGGATGCAAGATGTCTGCAAACCGGTTAGAGCACAAAATAAACTAGACAGCAACATGAATCAGGGAGCCCCCCATGCAGCTGGCGAATATGCTGTGACCAGCTGTTTGTACTACTTGTGATTCCCCCTTCACTTGAACTTGACATTCACATAGGGTCGGTGTAGCCCGTGTGGCTGTCCCGAATTTTTATCCACGGCGAGCTTTGTTTGTCTCAGAGAGAGGGAGGGGTTTGTCTTTGAAAGTCGGAACAGGAAGGACGCGTCGTGGGAATGCTGGCACCGGCATCCCTCAGGACATGGGCCATATCCATCAATTAACGGACGATAAAAGGCTTGATGATCGAACTGAGGGGCAGGTGCTGAGGTAGCTGCAGTGTTGATTTTGTCTTGGATGCCGGAGTTCGTATTTCAAATTTCCTGTTCTTGCACCCCACAGGATGTCAGCCGGCACATGTCACTTGTTGTGAAGTGCTTGAATCAAGTCGAGCCCTGTAAATATACAACAAATCAGCCAGTCGACTGTTTTTTGTGTCTAGGTCCCATGCGCCTTCTAGCACTCAAACGATCAATTAAGGACAATCAATCTCCAGCAAGCAGCCTCCATTCACTTGGCGGGGAGGCCCTCAAATTTGGGCGGGACTACCCGGACGAGCACGCCTGGGCCATATTTGAGCTGTAGCTGCTGCATAGCTTCCTCTTCTGTCTGTATATGGTTCAGGGCCTGCCGTGGTACCTCCTGGCCTGGCACATACCACCTGGAAGACAGGGACAGGCCATGGGCACATCAGTACAGATTGAGGCAGATCGAATTCGTCACCACTTTGACCACGTGTATTCCACAGTTTTACTCCCTGGTTTTACTCCACAGCTGACCCACGTTTTTCCTCTATGGGCTCGCTACTTCGATTTCCCTCTGCGCGCAACCTAGAGGCTTGATGCTTTCCATAGGTGGGGGGGGGCAATTCGAAAGAAAGGAACACAAGAACACAGAGATCAGGGGATTAAAGATTCAAATAAAACCTTTCAGCCCTTGGGGCCTCATTAAAGCCTTCACCGCACAACAGCATGCACTGAAAATGGATCAAACAAATAGATCGAAGGAGAGGCTTGCGGTAGTGATTGGCAACTCTCTAGTATCTACGACCAGCAGGCTGCTACCACACTAAGCACTCACTTGCTATGGCCAGGGCTCGATCCTGAAGGAGGGGACGAGCCGTAAAGGGCTCCGGCTGCAGTCAAGGCGGCTGTGGAGGACACCGATGACGCGGTGCCGCCGCCACCGCCGCCCCGGCTCCGAAGGCTCACAAAATGCTCTTGCTCGGCCTGCAGGGGTGCATGGACGCAGAGATGGCAGCTGAGTGCTCCACAGTGCTATCAGGCTAGGGAGTCTGTGCACATGGGAAGGCGGCAATCCAACGCCATCGCTTTGGATAGCCTGGCGACAGTCCATTGGGGTTAAGCAAATTGTAGGAGAGGCCAGGCAGTGTGGACAGGGAACGACAGAGAAGACATGCACCTGTATATGGCGCAGGGAGTTCTGCTGCTGCTGCAGGGCAGAACCAGCCCCGACGCTGGCGGAGGCGGATAACACTGTACAAGCCCGAGGGCTGCTGCCCGGTAAGTGGCTGCCGCTGGTGCCTGCCCCCCCTGCTCCGAGACCGCCCCAAGCCGGCCCCGCAGCCACAGCAGGATCTGCATTGGCCCCTTGGCCGTTTCCTCCCAAGGACTTCGACCCCGGGCCGCGAGGGCCCGCCCGCACCGCCATGAAGTCGCTGAGAAGCAAGCGGGAAGAGGCGGAGGCAGCAGCCGGCTCCTTGTGGCTTTTTGAGCCGGAGTTTAGAGCTGCCTGGGTGGAGGGACGGAGCTGTGGCTGCTGCTGCTGCTGCTGTGGCTGGGAAGTAGACCCTGGCTTTGGGTTTGAGACGCCCAGTGCCACTGACCTGTAGATAGGAGGCAAACAAGAGAACATGGCTATGTTCAAAGTGTATGCTGAAGATGTGGAAGCGAGGGTGCTGGTGGGGGCCAGACGGCAGAATGGAGGACAATTCAGACCAGAAGCCGGAGGAGTCCCCCTATATAATCAACATAATGCAAATTTTGTACCAATTACGACCTTCAGGAAAAGGCTACTGAACAGATGCGACCTCTGCCTTAACCAGAGATTGGGGCCCTGGAGGTCACATGCACAACGCAGTGCAATGCAGTACTATGATAGCACCATGATGGCATCATCCAGGGCCATATAAACTAATAATGCTTTTTAGTGTCAAATGCACGCAGAAAAAAGTACATCAACTGCTCGCAAACTGAAACACACTGACACAATTCACACTTTGAGAGCAGTTCAGATCCGAGATTGACAGAGACCAGACGTGTATCAGGCCGTGCTTCAGGCCGGTGTTTCAGGCAACGAAAGTGCAATTTTATGAAAACAACATCTGTTCGGAAAATCACATTCAGTATGTTGTTCTGCGCACACCCTCACAGCTCTGAGGCACTTACCCCTGGGACACCGCTCTGATCTTGGCACTGGAGGGGCCTGCCATTCCCGCCCCTGTCCCTCCCGGGCCTGCCACTCCTGGGCCTGCCGCCCCCCCGGACATCAAGTTGCTTTTGGCGCTGGAGGGGCCTGCCATTCCAAGGCCAGCAACTCCTAGGCCTGCCTTTCCAGGTCCTGCCGCTACCAGGGCTGGTGGCGGCACACCTGCCACTTCCCCAGGAGCTGCCTGCTGCTGCGGTGCGGAGCCTCCCCAGGCAGGCCCTTTAGGCGCAGCGGTGGCGCGGGCAGCGGGCGGGGCTGCCTTGGCATCCAGTACGCCTGTGCCGACAGGGGAGAGTCGCGCTCGGGTAAGGGAGGGTCAGGGAACACACAGCTCAAGGGCTAATACTGGTAACATACCGGTAGTAAAAAAAAACAATGCATTTCTTGATGTAGTTTTATTCTATTTATTGCACATACATACGACTGTGCCATGAAGTTGAATAGGCCACATCCGTGTCGTGACCATCGGAAAGAAGCACCTAGCTAGTCAGGCTATGATGGCTTTGGCAGCTTAGTTTCCTGGACGGCTAGTACACAAGTTTAGAACGGTGCATACCCGCTGGGCCCTGCTGAATGCCTGGCCGGGTAAGGCTGGTAGGGGATGAGCAAGCTCAATTCCAGGTACCATGCACAGCCAGGACCATGGTGCAGCCATGCCACCCGCACACAGGAGGGGAGCAGGAACATGGAGCCCAGGCGATCTAGACAGGGGGGGAGAGAGAGCTTGTACACAGACGTGTGGCCTCTACCGCAGGACAAGATTCCTCACCTGATAGAAACATAGACAGCCCGCCCTTCCGCGGTGCTGTCTTCTCCCTGGACACTTTGGATGTCACTCCAATAGCCGGCGAGCCGCCAGCCACCACCCTCCTTCCCTCCCCCGCGCCTCCACCTGCTGGTCCTGCCGCTGAGGCTGCGATGGAGCACATCTCGGGTATTGCGTGGCGGTCGGAGGCACATGCGGCTGCGGCGATGGCCGTAGAAGCTATAGGGAAGCTGTCAAAGGAGGCGGCGCCCGGGCTCCCCGGTGTGCCCATCATGACAGGGCCCACCGGATGACAGGGGAGGCTGCCGGCAACACCAGACGCAGCCATCGGCTGCTGCTGTTGTTGCTGTCGTGGGGGCAACGAACCCGATGTCTTGCGGCGGCTGCCTGCCGAGATCTTACCCAGCCCACCAGTGGAGGGGTTGGATGTGGCAGCACCCCGCTCAGAGGTCCCCACCTGGGCGGCCAGCTTGTCAGCCATCTCCTGCAAAGGCAATGCGTTCACAGGGTTGAGAACTGGAGCCCAGGCAAAACATACTCGAAAGCAATGAGGATCTCTGAAGGGAGCGAGAAAATAGCGAGGTCGGCATGCACAGGCAAGGGCCTCCTTCCTTGAACATTTCTGTGTGGGTGCTTTCGGAGATCAGTGCCCAAGCAAAAAGTTGCATACTAATAAGTACCGGTATACAGATTGTGGGAATCTTTGAAGAGCGTGAGAAATGGTGAGGTCGGCCTTCTCGCACCTCGTGGCTCACGTCCTGTGTGTGCCCACGCACCTGCGACTGCGCCAGCATGTGCTGCAGCACCTCCAGGGGCGTGCCTCTGTCCTCCAGCCCTGCCGCTACCTCCTCCAACGCTTCTCTCTGACCCAGCTTGGCCATCTGCTGGGCGTCGAGCCTCAAGGAGCCGGCAAAATGCTGCGCTGCCAGCGCCTCAGCCTACGACATGTCATGAATGCCGGGCAGGAACAGACTCGTGAATACACGTACGGCAACGGCAAGGAGATGCTCGGCCTTGGGTTAATGGGTTAAGCACTTTCATGATTTTGCACAGCCGTGCAGTCTTGATCAATGTAAGCCTGCTAGGGTGCAGAGGGAGCGCAATGCCGGCCATTTGCTGCGCTCCGAGCGCCCCATTAGCCCCATCAGCCAGGGACATATCCACATGAATCCTTCCCTTCAGGTAATATGTAACTGGGAGTCGTAAGGCAATGCTCAGGGTATGGCGTCAGGTCAGTACCAGATGGTGAACTACAGTGACTCACCTGGCCCCCCATAAACCGTATCTTGAATGAAATATAGGAAGTCCACACATTGGAGCTAGGACACATTTTGTGGCAGTATTGAGTTTCGAGGTTTGGACATACATCCGCCCCAAACCGACCTGCTGCACCTTCTTGCGCACGTTTCGAAGCAGGCGGGCTCGAGCCTCCTCAAGCGCTGCTGCCTCCAGGTCCGTCTGTGACGCGAACCGGACGTCCCCGGGGGCCGGCGGCGGTGCGCCCAGGTCGGATGGCGCTGCCGCACCGTCGCCCAGCGGCGGCCGCACGGCGCCCAAAGCCGCCTGCATTACCTGCTCCAGGGCCATTGGCGTGTTCCCCCCCGGTGAAGGCCTGCTCCCCAGCGAGAAGGCGGCTGCAGGCGCTCTGCCGGCCAGCCAGGCGGGGGCTCCAGTTGGCCTCCGGCCCGCCAGCAGAGGGAGCTGCTGCCGCACGCTGAACCCCATAGACACCGGAGAAGGGCCGCTCGTCGGCCGTGCAATCCCCGATCCGTCGCGTCCGGTAGCCGCCGGACTGGTGCCGCTTGCGCCAGAAGCCGGGTGTTGCTGCCACCTTCACAGCCAGGGCGTATTGTTTCAGTGTCACACGCTCCTGGCACTCTTCTATGAAACCAATTACACCAATTACAACACACCCCACAAACACCAATAACGCCAACTCCCCACAACCAACCCCATAACCAACACCCCACCGACACAAGAAGCCAACCCTGCAGAAACGACCTCACAAGCAAAACGGCATTGGCTCTTCGCGAGGCAGTTCAACTTATTTCCCAATTCCCTGGGGGAAGTTTGGGAGGAGTGAGGCCCCTCTTACTGAATCACACTTGTGTAACCCACCTGTCTACCCATGAGCTGGCAGTCAAGGATCCAGAGCCGTACGCTGAGCTGGAGGCTGGACTGGATCCAAGAGGTGGCGACGTGCCCCCTGGCATGCCAGATCCAGATCCCAGCTGCTGCATGAGATCTGCCCCTCCGAGACCAGGCTGTACAGGCGCGGGCGGGGCCAGCCAGGCCTTGTGGTGCAATTCCAGCTCCGTAACCAGATGTAAAGACAGGCCCTCAAGCGCATGGCGCGCCTCATGCAGCACTGCGTCCATGTTCTGAGGCAAGCAGGCAGTCGGCAAGGCGGGCAATCGGCAAAGCGGGACAGCTGGCCGCGGTGGTGGTGACAGGGCGGGAAGCTGTCAGCTGGTTGCCAACATCATTTGAAGGTGTAAGAATGAAGGGCGTAAGGGGGTTAACAATGGGTAACCCGGCACAACTGGAAAACAAATGTACAATTCAGCACAGTACAAAATTAACATTAATTGTAACCATAGAACAAGGCGATGCTTGGCGATGCTACTGATGAGTTGGGCTGTGTTGGCTGCAGGTTTATGAAACATACAATGCTGACAACAATGCAAGAGGTCTGTGGCACCGGATCCGTGAGGTCAGGTTACTTCAGTACGAAGATGTTTTTACAAAGAATAAGATGCCAAGAAAGCACACAGACCTTGGGAGCAGGTTCATAATAATGCTCATGTCAGGCATGATGGTGCATACAGCCCAGCACACGATGATTCATACCGCCCTTGTTTTCCTGTTTGTGCCTGTTCTAGGCCTTTCCAGCAAATGTTTGTGGGTGGATACGTGGGTCCCGTTGCAACAACATTAACAAGAGCTGGGCTTCAGCTCCCATTTCTGCCGGTCGACCCACCATACCGTAACGCCTCACTGTACCGCACATACCTGTAGGGCGTATGCTAGGCAGTACGCTCGTAGTGCTGCGGCGCCAGCCATGTCCGCATACTCAAACAGCTGCAACAGAGGGATTATGCCAGGAGTGGATAACAGGGTTGATTTGAAGTCATTCAGAGTTAACCAGAAACCCTGAACCCTAAACAAGGCACACTTGTACAGTACGGTTTACAGCACTGTACAACAGTCATTAGTTCGATATTTTAGATTTTCAGCATGTAGGGCGCCAATGCCGGGCTCTTTCTTTCCTCTGCATGGCCTAGCTGGAGGTGACTCTGGTGCCCTCAGGGCACCTGAGGGCCGACGCGGCCCTCCACCCACGGTGGAGGAGCCGCGGCGTAAATCCTCGAGCTCCAAGCTGCCCGCCTTTTGGGCGGTATAGCCCCCCAGAGGGGGGCTATACCGCCCAAAAGGCGGGCTATACCGTCCTAAAGGCGGGCAGCTTGGAACTTTTGGGACAGCATAGGGGCCCACTAAGGGTTTGTTTATTAGAGTAGAATAATTTATAAAAGTACTACATATTGCATATAATAAATTATGCATTTCTACATATACATTATGGTACTTATATAAGATGTTCCAGCATCGAGTTGAATTTAAGAACCGTTCTCTTCTTTTTGTTATTAAAATTTAATCAGGGCTTTGGGTTTTTGGGGTTGCAGATTTATGTGTGCGCGTGATATTTGCCTTTCTTCCTGGGCTTTAAATATCTAACATTAAGATGATAAGCTCAGGCTTGCTCCAGATCCATCATCAGTTAGTTGTAACAGCACATGACAGACGCATCCCCCCAGCATCCTTTTTCGAAAGGGCCAGCCAGCACAAGCAGGAAGCACCGAGAAAGCCGAGGCAACAGCAGCAAGGGTTCATATAACCTGACCTCTCACCTGCAGCAAGGAGTTCATATCATCGAACCTCTCACCTGCAGCACAGTCCGCGGTTCCACCAATTGCGCTGCAACTGCCCGCTGGCAGATGGCCTGAGGGACAGGGCGGAGGAAAGGCATCAGGCTTTGAATGCACACCCCCTGGTTTTTGTAACTGCATAATCTGTGCACCCAACCAAAGGCCTTTTGAAGGGCTTCACACATGCGCAAAACGGAAGAACAGAGAAAGCAGAGGCGAGCTACGTGAGGGAGGTCCACCCAGAACGCGGGGGGGCCCGCAAAGGAAAAACGAGCAGAGCGAGATGAGGCAGACTTAACACTTGAACCCTGATATGTGTTTGAAAACCATCAAACACCACAAGGCCCAGGTGCAAACATAGGTAGGCTTTGGTGACCCCCACAATCATTTAGCTCACATCGTCTTATTGTCTTCCCCTAGCATCCCAAGCGGCCTGGATTACATACCGGTACATGTGATACAACAGGCTAATTCTGTAGAGATTGAATACAAAATGCTTTCCCCGCAGTCCGCTGACCTGCAGAGGTGGCACTCGGGTGCCGTTTGAGCCATCTGTAAAATCGTCCCCGGGCAAAGAATACCCTCCACTCTCAGCACCATACTGTGACCGCGGCACGCCTGCTGCCACAGCCGCGAGCGGACCCGCCACGAGGCCTAGGCTCGAGGCGGGGACGTAACCGCCCCGCCTCCCCGCCACTGCTGCAGCCATCTGGACGCCCATTGCCACTCCCTCTCCTTCCTCCTCATGGCCCTGGTAGTCCTCCCCGCCTTCTTCGTCTTGAGCACAAGAAGCTTCTGAAGCTTCCCAGCTGCCTCCGACTGCTTCCTGCTCCCCCGCCATCGCTCTTAAAGGCTCTGCTTGGACGTAGCCTCGCTCGTCAGGCATCGCCGGCATCTCGTGTGAAACCAGAGCCAGGGAATGCTTCTCCCCCACACTGACCTGGAAAATAAAACATCCCAGGGAAATTAGGCGGTCAAGCATGTAAAAACTCTGTGCCTCTCACAGGACATCAGAGTCACTGGAACAGTTTTATTTTTCATGCTGTTAGTACAGTAGCTTAGATTTGCCTCCCCTCGGGTACGAAAGAACGTTTTATTTTATGCTGTCCTCTGGGCAGACATTCGACAAAAGTCTACCTTTCTGACTGAAAACTGGTGTTGACAATCCATAATCAGTAAATTCGTGGATTCCATAACCCCAAACAACGTTAATTATGAGGGAAGGCAAAGCAAATCTACGGTTATCTCAAATCAGGCTATGAACCAAGGCTATGAATAATTAATACAAAATCCCAACAAAATCCACTCTGTTAGCCCAGGAGAAAGGCCAAGGGGAGAGGGAAGAAGAAAAGGGAAGAAAGGGAGGAAATAGAAGAGATGGAAGTAACTCAGGAGCCGCCCTCTGCCCCTCTCTACAGTTCAGTTTTGTAGCCCAGATGGAATTTCGCCGCCCATAGTGAATTTTATATCAATTTCCCGGGGGGGATTTTTATCCAGGGGGGCAGCCAAGAGGAGGGAGTGAGTGAGAAGGAAAGAAAATAAGGAAAGGGAAGAGAAGGAAAATACACTAAAAAAGAAAAACCTCCCAGAGAAAAACGAATACACCTCTGTTAGGTATTTCCTCTTAAACAAATGCTTGAATGATATCAATCCTTGTGAAAACTTCCCAGTCGACAAATTGATTTTGACACTTTCCACCCACTGATGTGCCTGGATTTTAAATCTTCATCAATTGAGTGAGGGCAAGTGACCCATCGGCAAAATGCTCATATTCCACACATTGCCAGTCGGTAATTCAATGGACGCACGCCTGCTGTTTCTAAACACAGTGACAAGCTCCTATACCCAGATAGGGGACTCGGGCGACCCCCCCTTCCCACGCAGCTTTGGTGCATCCACACTTTTCGTCACTTTACGGTGCTGCGCAAAACAATTAGTCAAAACAAAACCTAAGCAGTCCATCGCCCCAGTCCCTCTTGATGTAATAAACACGATGAAAGCCTGTGGGAGAGCCTGGTGCCTCGTTTTGAGACGTAGAGATAATTGTATAAGGCCCCAAACTCAACAACTAGGTCATCATTCTACTCACCGCAGCCACCCGTCGGATGCCCGGCACTCTTGTGGGCAGCAGAGCATTCCCACTGAATCCATGACCAGCAGGAAAGGGCCCGGAACCCATACCCAGACAGAGGGCACCAGATCCAGCGCCAGCCCATAGCGGGGAAGCTTCTGAGAAGCTGCCAGATGAACCTGACGTCTGCTGCTGCTGCCTGTGCTGGGCATGCCCAGTTCCCGGCTGTTGGCCTGCCAGGCGGTCACTTGTGTTGTACCGCATCTCCCAGATGTACACGTCGCCCTGATCCGTCGTGGCAGCCGTACGCAGCTTCCCAGCTGATATGCTGGCAGCCCGCTTGCCTGCAGAGGGAGAGGGAGAAACACTGCTTACTTTCTACGTGACTCAGCTACATGGCAGCTACACTCCTGCCTCCAGCCAGAGTCCCCACTTGTAACCAGCCCTGTTGTTTGGGCCGCCAGCTGTAGGCCGGTCCAGGTTAAGTCTCGATCGGGCCTTTGGCGGCTGTGGGGCTGCCTGCCGAAGGTGGATTCATAGCCCCAAAAAGAAACAATGGGCATAAGTGAATTCCTGCCAGTCACCTCCGCTGCAGCAGCAGCAAAAACATATGAGAGGCAGCGGTAGAAAAAGGGCAGCAGAAAAGAAGAGACTGCGCCAGCTTTGGTAATGTGAGCTTTCCTGCATACCTGCTGGCAGCCCGCTTAACTGCAGGCAGGTCCGGGCTTCAGGCAGGCAGGTCCAGGCTTCAGAGACAAAGCTTCAGATGCAGGTCCAGAAACTGGGCTGTGCGTCTCAATGTTGCTGTCACAGAGACAATGCATCCACCCCAAATGGGTTCCAGTAAAATATATTTGTGAACATTAATTCCGTTTCTTGCTGCTTTAATGTTGCAATGTCACAACATCAATGTTGCAATGTCACAACATCAATGTTGCAATGTCACAACATCGATGTTGCAATGTCACAACATCGATGTTCCAATGTCACAACATCAATGCATCCACGCCAAACTTGTTATATTGCTGTATATTTCAATTCGGTTCCTTCCTGTCTCTTCCTCCAATGCTCTCAACACAGAATGCACCCTGGGGGGGGAACTGCAGATGCCCAAGCCTGCACCACGCCCCTCCTGAGCATGCAAGTGAGCCCATTCCTAATTCAGTTGCTCGTTGTCATACCTGCCAAGGCTCCCAGCACCTCATACACACGGAGAGAGGGATCTGCTGATGCCCAGGACAACACGGCGCCACTGCTGGTGATGACGCTACTGTGGGAATAGCCGGCAGCGATGGCCACCGCTACAGGCCGGTGCATCTCGTTATGACCCTGCCGTCAGGTAGGTGGCAAGTTGGGGTTACGACCCACATGATGGTAGTGGCACACAGGCTTGGGCTACAAAAGGGCATGCACTAGGATACAGACAGAGCTGGGGTTATAAAACCATGCATGGGGTTACATATAAACTGCGGTTACAGGAGCATGCATGGGGTTGCACAATCATGCATGAGGTGACACGAGGATGCAACCCCATGCATCCCATGCACCGGGCTGCAGGGATTGAATGCAGGGTTGGGGGGGTTCAAAGAGATGACAACCTGCTCTGGTATCAGTGCTCAGCAATTTCGCCGTTATTCAGACATCGTGCCAGTAATTGCGGTCCCTGACTGGTTAAGTAGATACATTTGCCTTGAAATTATCGTGAATTTGCCTTGAAACTCAAATACATAATTAAGCTACTGTCAGGACCGTAATCTGCACAGCACTGTCTGGTATGCTTTCAAGCCTTGCCTGTGAATGCAAAGCAGGCCTGCAGACACCAACATGTTAATGCCAGCCACATAAGGACACAGCGTGGACGGCTGAGGTTGCATGCTTGCATGCATGAAAGACAAAGGGGGCATTAGTGCCAAGGTCTGGCTTCCCCTTTTCCATCTGGAGCCAGTGCCCAAAGTGGCCTTTGGAGACAGGCCGATTACTTTTCTCTGCGCTGCATGGACTGGAAGCATTTGAGCGGAACACTGGAAATGCTGTTGTATGGCAGCAAGACAAAGCGGCACATGGCTGGCTTGTGCGCGTGCTGTCACACAATACTGCTTTTAATGGCTACTTCTTATATACCGGTGGTTTCACCATACATTCCACCGCGGAGTTATAATACAGCTTATAAGGAGGCTTCTTATGTACTTATCCTCATCCAGTGGTCCCAGGCACCTTGTGGAAGTGCAGGGCGAATGTCGATGATGCTGATGTGGCGGCTGGCGATGAGGCGGGTCCAGCGGTGGAGGAGGATCGGGATGTGTCACGTGCACCTTAAGAGTGGGTACGAAAGAGTGGGCATGGAATAGCAGATCTAAGGGATGTAAAAAGTGGGATGGATAGGAACTATATATGAAAGTGTGGGTAGGGCATAGTCGGAACGGAAGAGTTGGGATGGCCTGGCCAAAGTGGAAACCGGTAGGTATGCACATTTTTTGAAGTGAGGGTGGGAGTGACTCCCCACTCTCAGGTGTGACCTCTCCTCTCCCCAGTCAGCATCACTCTCCTAGGAGTGATCCCTCGTCTCACCAGTCAGCATCACTCTCATAGGAGTGACCCCTCGTCTCACCTGTCAGCATCACTCTCCTAGGAGTGATCCCTCGTCTCTCCTGTCAGCATCACTCTCCTAGGAGTGACCCCCTCCGCTCCCCAGTCAGCATCACTCTCCTAGGAGCGACCCCTCATCTCCCCAGTCATCACCACTCCCCTAGGAGTGACCCCCTCCTCTCCCCAGTCAGCATCACTCTCCTAGGAGCGACCCCTCCTCTCCCCAGTCATCACCACTCCCCTAGGAGTGACCCCTCCTCTCACCTGTCAGCATCACTCTCCTAGGTGTGACCCCTCGATGTCCCCAAGTGAAGGGTTCCCCCTCCGCGGTCAGGACGACAGTGTGACGCTTGGCGCACGACACAGCCACCAGCACCTTGCCCTACATGACAGGAGACAGGCCCAATGGAACAAATTGATGGGACCGGCAGCAGGTGTCATGCCCAAGGAAAGAACCCCACCCAACACCTTCAACTCGGGGCTCTGTCATTTCAACCGTCATCATAGGAATGTCCATCCCTGCTGCCAGCAGCTACCGTTGCCCAAACTTTTGACATTTGAGATGATACCATCATTTGAATTCAACCAGCAAGCCCCCCATCCCCTTCCCCCCCAGCAGCTCCTGTTGCCCCACCTTGAGCACCTCCACTAGACGTGGTGTGGCATTGCCCACAGATTCAGTGGCTGCTGTTCCGTACCCCAGCTGGCCGTGGCCGTTGGCGCCCCAGGTAAAGGCCTCCCCATTGACGCTGATGGCTGCGCTGTGTTTGTTAGAGGCAGCGACGGAGGTGCAGCGGACACGGAGCAAGGTCACCCTTCGAGGGGACAGAGGATGGAAGAAGAGTGGGAGAAATCAGGAGCAGCGAGTCAGCAATAAAGGTGTAGCAGCCGTGGAGCAAGGTCTCTCTATGAAATGAAAGAGAAGGTAAGAAGGGTGGGAGAAAGCAGGAGAGACTAGGTAGCGACACATGTGCAGCAGACACGGAACAAGGTCACCCTATAAATGGACAGAGGATGGCAGAAGAGTAATGACTTATAATGGTGGGAGAAAGCGGGAAAGGATGGGGCAGGAGGGGGGGCTGGAGGTAAAGGAAGTGATGGGGCGAAATGAGGGATGAGGGAGAAAGGGGGAGGAGGAGCCAGGAATTGAGAAGGGAACAATGAAGGATGTCAGGGCTGAGGGGGACAGTTCCTGGCACCTCTTCATCGTTTACATATTGACATATCCAGTTTCCACACATTGGCGAAACCTGTAAAAGCCGTACTTAACCCTCCCCAAGTTCCTTGCTTATTTCCAAGGTAAAATCTCTAAGATGTTCTAGTTTTCAGGGTTCTAGCGGCAAAGGTCGTTTCAACCCTCCAAACCCACTTTTTAGGCGTTGGCTGCGTGTCTACGCCTGCATAGCCCAGCTTCCCATCTTTGTTGCTCCCCCAGGAGAAGACCTCGCCAGTACTTGTACACACAACCATGTGGTGCTTTCCAGCGGCCATGCGCACAACCTGGGGTCCAGGGTTCAAGATTCAGAGTTGAGGTTAAAAGGTCCTTAGTTCAGGTTAAGTGATAAAGGTTCAGGCCTGCAGGGTTGAGACTACTAGGCAAATTGCTGCCCTTAAAACGCTAACGTGTTGATTTCAGACATTTGAGCCACAGTGGTTTGTGGTGCTATGTCCTTCCCTTCCCCACCTTTCGGTATCCAATGGACCCTGCACGAATATGGATTCTGCACCGCCTACCCGGCCCTGCCTCAAGCCTGCCTTGCCCTGTCCTGCCCTGCCTGCTTGTCCACTGCCCTGCCCTGTCTGCACCTGTCGCTTTCCCAGTCCTAGCACAGCCCAGGGGTGGATGAGCGCCCGCTCCCCGCTGTGGATGTGGTGATCCGGGTGACCTGCCGGGAGGGAGAGGGAAGGAGAGGGGTCCTTGCAAAGTTACAACATTGCCAGGCAGGGGAGGTATCCAAGGACAACAAATCATGATACATAAACCACTGATAAAAACGAGCAGCCAATCTTGAGCTGTCCCTGCCCCCTGACGACTGCCTGATACTCAGATAGCCACACCTGTATGTCAGCTGATGGAAAAGAACTAGAGACAAAAATGGCATAGCCGGAACGTTTCAGATTTAAACGATGTGACCCTCACGAAAACGGATCCAAATTGCCTCTTGACATCCAGAGGGTCCTACTGAAACAAAGCCCCCCTGAAGCCAAACCCTAAGAATAAGCAGGTGGAACATGGCTTGAAAACCAGCTTGGAACCCTGCTTGGAACATAGCTTGGAACATGGCTTGGAACATGGCTTGGACACCTCGTTTGAGCCCCCACTCACCTAGCCTGCCGCCCCTGCCCCACCCCCAGGTGAAGAGCCGTCCGGAGGCGTCGACAGCCGCGCTGTGGTACTTGGCCGCCGCCAACATCACTGCCTGGACGCCTGGGCCCAAGGCATCAACGCGGACCGGGGTTTCATGGAAGTCAGTGGAACCTGAGCATGAAAGGGCAGGGGCAGGGGCAGGGGCAGGCGGGGGATGCTGAGATTTGTAGTCATTTGACCAGAAGGCCATAATGCGATGGAACTCAGTGGAGCCTGATCAATGAGAGGCAGGGGTAGGGTCAGGGTCAGGGGCAGGGGCAGGGAGATTCATCTTCTTAAGTTGTATGTCAATACGAGAGTTGAAGCACATTCCTGTCTGGTGCTGCACACATCCAAGGAGGTGCAGTGGCAGTGGCACTGGGAGTGAGGAAAAGGTACACAACATTTCAGGTATTGCATATGCCTAAGGAGGCGCATGGAGAGGGGGGGGGGGGGGTGGAATTATGGACACTCCTTTCAGGTTTTACACACACCCAAAGCGGCGCAGGGGCAGTATCAGGAGAAATAAATCAACATTCCTCACAGATTCTGCACGAGCCCAGTTATCTCCACCTGCCCTGATTGGGGTCCTAAAAACAGGTCGAACTGCAACACCTGCAAACACACACAAGTGTGTGCTGGGATGTGTGGATTGCAGCTTCTTGCAGCTTCCCTGAACTCAAGGTACAACTGGCATTATTCCCAACCCAGCCTATCACTGGCAGTGCCCCCTACTTGACCCACCTGTTCCTAGCTGATAGTTGGCTCCGCAGCCCCAAGAGTACAGCATGCTGCTACAGCCACTAGAGGAGGTCCCGGAAGCTGCCGGGTAGCTGCTGCGGTGCCTCTGACCGCATGCCCGCAGCTCTTGAGAGATTAGATCCAGTGGTGAGCGTCCCTGCATTGGGGTAGAATATTTGTCTTTGTTACTGCTGTCGTTTATGCTGCTGCAATTGATTCAAGTGCTATTCTAAGTAGCTGCAACATAACTGTCGTAGCATGAATTTTGAAGTGGTATTTTTAATCAGCAAATTTACCAGTTTCGTTAATTATTCACACCGTACTGAGTTTTTGTGACTTGTTATGATACCACAGTCAATGTGGACCCCAGGAGGACATCGCCCACGTATCCTTGAACAAAAAATTCGAACCGCTGAGCCCCGGGCCTGAAAAGCTATGTATGAATGTTGCAATATCTCTCATTCGGCATCCGAATACCGGTATTCAAAACAAGAGATTCTTTCTCCAGCTTACCTTGTGATCCAGCGCATCTAGAGGAGCTCCCGCCCTAAGCAGCCGCTGAGCTGCAACGAGATTACCAAAGTAGAGGGCGCGGTGCAGACATGTCCCTGTGACAGGCAATCACAACATGTCAACAACTATCATCACGAAGTGTGATGAAACTGGGGGATGGGCAGGAGGTGCCGACACGTCTTTGTGATGGGATGAAGCCACGTTGCATGCGAGTGTAGAGACGACAGGCTTCAGGATTACAGCAGGCCATCAGGGGATGCTTGAGGACTGCGAGGATGTCCCAGCGTTAAACATTGATAGGCCGAGCATGGGGGACGCTACAGAAGGCAAGCAGGCACAGTCCATTGCTGGTGCACCCACTCAAACCCGGGTCAATTAATTATGGTCTACTGCCACTGAACCATAGCACACACACTAGGGTAAACCAAATCACACATACAGGGAGGGCATCCGTATTTTATTTTCCAAACACGCCCTGGGGCGTGGATCAACAAGTTTTGAATTGTTCCTTAGCCCTTCAATCACATATATCATCAGCCTCTTCAAATCACCCGTCTTGGGCAAAGGAGCTGAGAGTGACAAGCACGTGGCAGCAAAATGACCCTAAGCCCTCGGCACAAAGGAGTGCCAACTTGGAGACCTTTCAATATGGCATTCTCTCGACCCTGCATCCAGCCGCCTGGTGAGCCTGATCAGCCACCTGGAAAGTACATCACACTTGTTCACACTCACATCCAGACTCTGCATCATGCACATCTGTCTTTGCGCCTGCCAGCAGGAGCTTGTCCAGGATGGCCAGGTGATTCCTCCATGTCTGGAGCAGCAATTGAGGTTCAGGGGAGGGGGGGAAACGCATCAGGCCGCCATGTGTACATATGCTTTTGCCAACCTGTCTAAATTGATGCCAACATGTATTTTTTTGTTAAGTGAGAGGGGAAGACTGTGGCCGCATGGAGTATGGCAACATGGTAGCATGTTGCATGGCAGCAAGCTGCATTTTAGTATGGCAGAATTTTCAGGATTGTCAGCTAAATAGCTTATCATGCCAAGCTGCAAATGCCCCAGCTGACACGCAAGTGGACCACACATATCTCTAACCCCTGAACCAAGACCCAGATCCATCAAAGGACGTTTTTGAAAGCAAGCATGCTGCCCTGGATCTGGTGTCCAGCTCTCAGCATCCTAAGCATAATGTAGTACGTGCGCTATAAGCTCACGCCTGCTTTCTCTGTTCTTCGCATTCTCGCTGCCAGGAACATTCCAAAAAGGCAGTCTTTAGGACACGTAGACGTTGTAACAACAACTGTGTCGGCAGATGGAATAGCTGGCAGAAGCCCCTAGGTCAGGATGTACCTTGTTGGATCCGCCCTACTATCTCAGCATCGAGAAGATCCCAGGACATTAGGCTAGACCCAGGAGTGCACACCCCATGCGTGCCAGCCTTCTCAATGCAGTCAGATATTACTTCTCATGTGTTCCAGGACTGCCAGCCATATTGATTCAGTAAAACATACAGCCCGTGCATGCTAGCCATATCCGTGCAGTCTAATTCGACACACCATGCGTGCCAGCCGTCTCCATACATTAGACATACCTCATGTGCCAGCCTTCTCCAATCAGGCATCGCATGCGTGCTAGCCATAACCATTCAGTCAAATCAGACATCCCATGTATAGCATCCATCTCCATGCGGTAATATCAGACATCCCAGGTGGGCCAAAAATACTTCTTTAGTTTGAGCTGGCCGTGCAATCTTTATATACCCTTGCATGGGGAACGGTGGTATCTGGATCAGCCCCTCTTGCTGCCTATCCTCTTTCTTGACATGTCGATAATAGTTCAGGTTGAATACTGGTGTGCAATGACGGCCTGGACATTTAGTGCAGCCAGGTCGTATCTGCCCAGCATGGCGCTCATGCAAAAGTTGCAGGGTGCCACTTCAGGGAAGGAGAGACACAGACAACAGCAGATCGTCGTGGGATTGTGTGGTGCATATGAGCTTTAAAAGATGAAGCGTGCGATCACTTGTTGGCCTTCTGCCGGGGCGATACACGGCCTTACCGCGATCAAGACGAGGAAGCTCTCGCAGCTTGTCGGCTTATTGAGGTCCGCTTTCGAGAACTTCAGCAGTGCAAGCTCTACATGCTGCTCGTTCCCCTCCCGAATGGCCTCCACAAGCAGCTCGTCGCAGAAAGGCGAAGGAGGTGCGTATATTGAATCCATGGCGGGGCGGGCTTGCACTAGGACCAATCGTAAGGCCACAGTCGATCAACGTTTATTAGTCATAGGGGGGCTACTGTTGTGAATAGGCTTAAACAAATGTGATGCAGGGCATCTTCCAAATAGTCGGCGCGAAGACGCGCAGATTCGAAAAGTGGAGAGTTGGTCGCATCGCCATCAGGCAGGCATGAGGGTGGCACCGGGGTGGGGCGATCGTCAGCTCGCTTCGGCGGTTATCGGGTGGGCGGTTATGCGTTTTCGGCGACCGGAGGTCGCGGGGCACGGCCCTAGAAGTCACCCCGCGTCCGTCCTTCCGTCCTCGCTGACAGGGCCCGCTGGGCAAGGACACTGTGTGCGCTACAGCATGGCACAGTCATTGCATTTTCCAATAGTCGTTGTATCGCGGCCAATCATCCTGAGCTCGACAAAAAACGATTCCGCTACATTGGTGTAGCTGAAACTCCTGAAAGCCAGACAGGCAGCAGGCTGATGTTGGGAAATGGGCAAGGAAAGCATCAGAATGGCCTCGATTTATCAACGCCCTTTATGCGTGAGTTTCAAGGAGGAGGCTGAGAGATGGAGAGAAGAACTCAGCTAATCGCGATTGGTAACAAGATTCAAAAACTGAGTGCATACCGGTATCATCGACAAATTATGCAGATCTCCACAATGCAGCGTAAGCGCTTCACAACTGCAATCTGATTACAAATTCCTGAGCTCCCAGGTCGTATGCTTAAACTGTGCTAGCTGTGCCTCTGCCCCCCAGCTCACAGCAGGTCCAGTACCCCAGTGGCTTACCCGAGACAAACGCTGGGATTGTGCTGAAAACTTGGTACAGGTACAGGTATGGTGCCTGGTCATTTCCTGGGGGAATGTGTTCAAAATATACTGCAAACAGCTGAGCGTGCATTGCGATCATGCGTGTGTCAGCATGAGGCCGCGCGCATACCGACTCCTCCATAGCGTGCAGGGTCGATCGGGATGGTAAAGGGTCTGGAACCACTCTAATCTGAAAGTGCGGCATGGCTAAATTCATGGCCTTGTATGCCCCCCTCGTCATAGGCTTACAGGGTCTTCAACCGTGGTTTACAACTCCATGTAACCATATAACTAAATCGTACCAGAGATCACGGACGGGTGAGGCATGCCTTGAGCTGGGATCTCCTTGCATTTGGCTAGCAAGGTGGTGCGCCCGATGTATAGAGCGACATGCCCAGCAAATTACCCATGTAGTGGCCTGCGCGCAACTTATTCCCTCTTAGAATCGACAAGTGCGACACTCCGCCCTTTTTTCTAGATGCCCAGGAAGACCTCCTACGTCTTGTCCGCATGCTGTCCTTGTACATTTGGTACTCAAATTGGTTTGCGGGCGCCTGTCCCATGTGAAGTTTGTGAAGTTTTGTGAAGTTTTTTGAGTCCAACGGGGCATCACGTTTGATGCATGGGACTTGTGCCCGTAAACCGGTACAGGCACTAAATACGCAAGGACAGCGAGCGAAAACCAGTGACCCCCCTGGGCAAGCAACCAACACACAACCACTGAGCAGTAGCGTGGGAATGAACCCCATAGTGCAGAAGATTAGCCCCAGCCATAGAACATGACGTGGGTGCAAAAGAGTTCGGTTGGACGCCTCCTAGGAAAATTAAGAAGGAAAGAAGAAGATTTAAGTGAAATTGTATAAGTCTGTGTAAAAACTGTGTGATGCGTGAGCGACACTTCAGTGAGATAAAGTGTTTTTAAAAAATTGTGGACTGGGTGAGGCACTATGTGATGCGTAACTTAAGTGAGTAAAGTGTTTAAAAATGCATCACATACGATGCTCTCCTGGATTGTAAGAACCTCACACCCCATGGCCAAAGGCCCACTTGTCCCTCAATCTGGGCCATTCCCCTTGGAGTGCAGATTCAATGGAACCTACGTGTACCTGAATCTTGCTAAACAAAATTGCTGTGTGTTGCTTCACATGCCGAGTTGCCAACCCACAATGCCATGTTCATCTGCCTTACCATGTTGCATAAGGTTGCCATGTTTTTTAACTGCGGGGCAAAACGCAGTTTGTATTAATCCGCATGGACCATGAATAGTTGAATGTTAATCCGCGAAGCCTCTTTAATGGAATCTGGCACTCCGCTTACGAGTACTAAGGCGTAGCAGCTGCAGGCATAGGTAGGAACGCACAGAGCATGACGATAAAAATGCCGGTACCGTTTTGGGAAAGTGTGGGGAAATTGTACAATATCAGTACTCACAGGTGGAAATAAATGTAATTTTTGCAGATTTCAGTGATTAAGTTAAGCCTTGCGACCCTGAAATGATTAATTATTACATCACGTGTTATTCCACGCAAGCTTATTAACATAAAACGGTGCAAAGGTAAAGGACGACTTTGGTACGCCAGAAAGATTTAAATGAGGCGCCTGGAATGAAGGTGCATCAGCCATGACGACAGGAACGGGTGAAAAGGAATAGAATGGAAGAACAAAAATATGAAGCAGATGAAAATTGGAAAATTAGGTGCTGGCGAGCAGTGATTTGGATAATTGTATATAATATCGTTGCCTGTTACGAAACCCCGTACATCACTAGCCTTGCATAGATGGGAGGGGATATCTGGGGGGTAAGGCTATTAGAGGGCTGCGGGGATGGGAGTGACCACCGTTTGTTTAAGTGTGCAACATATGTACCACCTTTGTCCGGCTGCTGGGTGGCCACACCCCTAAACTGATGGGCACATCACCTTATTCACCTACAGCCGGTGGCCCACTCAGCTGTATCTCATCGCTCCTTAACCGTGCCTGTTGTCGATGCGGTATGACACACCTGCAACTGGAATTAGCAGCCAAAGGAAAGATGCAAGGCCTGTACAAAGGGACAGCGATGGATGGGAGCCATCCGCAAGAGGGCCACCAATGTTGCAAAGGCTGCGGCAGCCAGCAAGGAAGGAGCAGACGACGACAACAGGGCAGTTGGCACCTGTAAGCTTGCGGCAGTGGCTTCAATTATGTAACGTCTTCGGGCCCTGCTCAGAAAGGCTGGCCGCACAGGTGTCCAACGGGACACTTGAGATAACACGAGGAAAGAAAGAGGGCCAGAGGGAAAGGGCCGGAAATGAAAGGGCGTCAGAGTCCCCAGCCCCTCTAGAGCCTAGTGCATAACAACGTCAACCACATCTTGTACACAAGCAAGGGCATCCCACACATTCCTGCCCTGATACATCTGGTGAAAGTCTACAGGGTACTTTGCTCGTGCTGCGCTGAAGACGTGCATGCATTGTGCTCTTCGTTTGATCATCCGGTAGAAATATTATTTTAAATTGGCCTCCTAAGATTCACCAGTCCCACTGGCCCACACCCTTCAGTCTTGCTATATTACTCAATGTAGGGAGGGGTGTCTCGTTTGTGCTGCACTGATGGGATGCATGCTATTTGCACTGCTTCAGAACATCCTGTTGGTGGATTAGTGGGTCTGGTTTCATACCAGTAGCCATTTCAGAGAGGGCCACAGAGGACTTGTGCGAATGCATGTCAGACCTCCGCTTTGCCTTTCTCTCGTAACTTCACCTGACGCGTGCACTGTTCAATGCTGTAACTTCGTGCCATGGCCCGTTGATATGAGCCCATGCTGCCATCCTTATTTCCCTTCTGGCAGCTTAGGGTGAAAGAAGACGCAGAGGGCCTATGCACGCCAGGCTTCCGCTCTGTTTCTGGGAGAATGACTGCTGGAAGGAACCCAAAGAAACTTGTGGAGGAAGGCTCAATTTTTGTGGCAAAAACTAGAGCGTACAGACGACAGTACGCGACAGTATCCTCATAATCAAATTAAGCCACGACAAATCACACGACCCTCAAATTTTGCAAGCTTTCAATTCATCCGTTCAGGTTAATTCATATTAAACGGGACAAGTAAAAACGCCTATATTATGGACTACTAGTCCAGCTCGGAATAAAATTTCACACTAGGGGCTGGTGCCCATAAACCGGTTACAACACTAACAACACTGGGGAAGAAAATATCAACCACTGTCCCTCCTGGGCCTCCTACTAGTTGACCACCACGCTGTGGCGTAAGTACCAGCCTATTTTGCAGAAAATATGCACACACCAAGGAACAAGACGTGGGCTCATAGAAATCGAGCGTAAACCTCCCATCTAGACCCAAGTTATTAAAAAGGTGTCCTGCACATCATGTAGTGTGTATAAAAGTGTTGGACAATATGTGACAAGCATGCACACATCAGTGTCCGTGAATTTCAGTCAGCAAGTGCCGAGTCGCTGCATGGCCCTAATTGTGTCGGACTGGCCGCCCTCAAGACGGTTCACCAGGGTTTAGGCAACAGCCGCCTGCTAAATACTGCGCCATCTCGTGAGACAGGCCCTAAATGTGCTATATTGTTAGATATCAGACAAGCCCTAACGAGCCGTAAGTTACGCACGCGATGCAGACACGTTGCAATAACTCAAATTGCTGTGTTGAAAAGCCGGCTGCTTCTAACATCAAACACCTCAGTGGGGTACGTGACTACGTGTGGCAATTAGGACAGGCCCCAGTAGTCGGACTTAAACCACTTCAATCACAACCACCTCGGCCGCTTCATGACCTGGGGGGCCTGGGGCGGCGCGGCGTTGGGTAGGAGGGGGTTCTGGGGGGGCGGCGCGGCGTTGGGTGGGAGGGGGGTCTGGGGGGGCGGCGCGTTGGGTAGGAGGGGGGCCCAGGGGAGTCCTGGGGGGTCCTGGGCTGGGAACCAGGGCAGGGAGCCCCAAGGCTTCTATACTTGGGGGGTCTACTCCTGGGGGCTCTACCGCGCTTGCGGGTGTAAGCATGTGCACTCTGAAATTTGCAGCACCCATCAAGACGGTGATAACCAGTATCAGGATGGTGATCGCATACTGGAAAAACAAAATCGCCCCGTAGGCGGTGGACGGCCTTGAGTTCCCAGTAGTTGCTGCAAAGTAGTCCGGGAACTGCGGCAAATCATTTCAACAGAGTTGTCATGACGGCAGTTGTAAAAAGACTAAATGCGTGCGTGACCGACCAATGTTATTTCAAGTTGAAGCACTGTGATCAAAAAGTCCCAGATCTCAAACAGGAGTTCCGGAGATCGGAAGTACAGTCCTAATAGGTGGCTGCTCACATTCTGAGATCATTAGATAAACAACCACACACGAGTACCGATGCTAACTACATGATTTCTCTTAATGTAACTCGTTTTGGACAGCACCATCACAGCATACCGGCACATACCTTGATTACAATCAGATAGAAGTTTGCCGTGAAGAACTGAGCTAATCCCACGATCAGCATAGTTGCCTCCATTAGGAATCCCCATCTCGCAAACTTGAACCATGCGCGCATCTGACCCATAGGAGTGGGCTTTCCCTCTTTTGCTTCCACAACTGCGGTCAGGAAAAATATGGGGACACTCTCTGATTTCACAAATTCAAGCCTGAAGGGTGAAGGTCGCTCACGCATTATCCATCCCTATGGTAGTTGCGTTCATACTTCGTACATACTTGGTGATAAGTGGTAGGGACTAGGGAGGGAGTGCGGGACGGAATGGGCTGGGCAGGCTGTTGGGCTGGGAATTCTACTTACCGGGATGCTAAACCTCTTGCTGCTATTTATTTTACCCCACATCCAGGATGCCTGGTTGGCCTGTGGACTGCATGGGACACGGTGTGGCACCATACGACTAGTGACACTTGATCAGCCAAAAGTCATGATCAGGCTAGATTCAAGCTGATGCTGGTGAGTGAATCACTCTTCAAAGCATATGCAAGTCCAAATAAAATGCAACGCGCAAGCAAGGAAGAGAGGGCGGCAGGGCGCCATAAACCCCCTGTATACCGTATACACTGCTCTACCAGGGTAGTTATACCATTGTTCCCGGAGTATGTGGTTGAGTATTTCAAACGAACAGGTACAGAAATGACACCGTACATGCTTGACTTACGAATTGGTGACAGAGTCAGGTAGACGTACATCATCACCACAATCAAGAGGCTGGACCCGATGCAGAAAATTGTGGAGCCAGTGTAGAATACAAACTGCGCAGAGGGTGGTAACGAGTTCTTGCCCTTGAACGTTTGGGCCGAGCGCCACCAGGAACAGTATCCATGAAGGAAGGCTGGGTCTGTATAATTTGCCGGCATGTCAAATCCGTTTGCGTCGTAGCAAAAGCGCGTGTCCGCCTCAACAAGATCGTTATACTGTAGGGAGCTGGGCAGGGCCATGATGAGCGTGAGCACCAAGGCTGCGACCAATCCATGTATGTTCAAGACGCTCTCTGCTCGCTCGAAGGTAGGCGTCCCCGTGAAGAAAACGACGAAGTAGCTGACGACTGGGACCATTTGCAGATTCCGCGTCCATTTGCTGAGCTGTTGGGAGGGCGCTTCCTCCACCTCGTCCATCAGGCTGTGCCATCCGCCCTTGATTCCTCCCCACATTTGTTTCCATAGGTTGCTTAGCTTGGCCATGGTGCCCTCGGAGGGCTCGGCCATTTTCTTCACGCGAGGGATCAGAAGTGGTACAACTAAGGACTTTCCTTTGATCCTATTAGCTTTTTCTCACAAAGCCTGTCTCAGAATGAATATGGAATGAGGGCCGTTGTGGCCCCAGGAAAATCTGGACGGCTTGCGTTTCTGACGGTTCTTATGAGACAAAACCCCGGACCTGGAATGGCCCCGGACATGGAACCTGGCGATCACCCTGGCGATTCACTTTTTTGTACGGTGCGACCTGGCCACGATCGTTGCCAGGAGGATAACCATTTCTACACCTTGAAAGTTGCAATCAGTCGCGTGGACCTCTCGTCAAGAAAGCTTTACACGACCTGGTATCGCATGGAAGGTGACCGTGTAACAGAATGCCCCCTGATCATGGGCCTCATTCCTCTTGATCATGGGCCTCATTCCCTTGATCATGGGCCTCATTCCTCTGCGAGAGCGTCTCTAAACCCGTTCTCAGGATTTGGAGACGCGCGTAATTTTAGTGACGACCAAAATGTGGCGACGTATTCCACTGCATCAGGCGCGTGGCTAGACATGGCAGTAGCTATGGCGTCTTACGTGGCAGGTCGTTTGAATTGATGCCCCCTTATCATAATCAAAGACAGAAGCGATCAACGTTAATAGGCAATCTAATTGCAGCGAATACAGTAGACTGGACGGGGTCGAGGTGATCGGAGCGCGTCGCGAACAGGTATGCCGACATTGCTGAGGCTGACCTCCAGGCACGAGGGAGTTTAACGTGGCCTCTTTAGAGACGATCCCCTGGAGACGATCGGCTGATTTAGAACACCTCTCCGGAGGTGGTTTGAGGTACCAGATATTTGAATATTTAGAGACGCAACACTCTTTTCACGTTTGAAAATACAACTTTTAGAGACAGTGGAATGTGTCTCTAAAATCCAAACCCCTTTCAGCGAGGTTCGGCGCTGTTTAGAGACGCAGTGGAATGAGGCCCCAAGATGCCCAGGTATTATAGAACAGGCAACATACAAAAGTATCCAAAGTATACATTTTGGTCTCTGATACGACGAATCAAAGTTTGGTCTCAACGCCGTTCACAGTGATTTACGTGGCCTTTTGACTGACGCTAGGGACTCAAGGTTTATAAGGGAGGGGCGTACCGAATTGAAGCATCGTTCATTCAAATAAATACCAGACTGCTCCTCTGTGGAAGGAGCGACTTGGCAGACACTTTTTTCCTGGCTCCACAATCCCAATTGCCGAATGTGCGGCGATTGAGCTCGAAATGTGCGACCTGCAAGCTTCTGCTGCACGAGGCAGAATATGTAGGAGTTACCAGTCCCTAGCTGGCTGTGGACGCATCCTTCATCCTCACGCTGATCCTGTCTCAGGGTCCCCAAAGCTCATGCCGACAGCCATCAACGCAGCCCGAGCTGTCATGCGGGCTCACTCTGGGTGGACTAAACACCCAAGCATCGTTTGACCCAAAGCATGCCAAAAAAGGCAACTGCAACAGCCAGTAGCACTGCCTCGGATGACACGGCCACACCTGAGACCACACCTGAGGCGGGTGACGGCATGGAGGAGGTGCATGGAGGGGGATCGGTGGTCGGCAGCAGCAGCAGACGGCCTATATGACAGCAGCAGCAGACGGCCTTCGATGTCAAGTAGCCAACTCCAGGCGCATCATTTGAGGAAGGGCTATGCAAATTCGACCAACAGCCATTTTAAGAGGGTGCGGAGTGGGTCATGGCCTTCAGCTGCAACGTGATAGACATGAGCTTCCCGGGTCATGGCCAGATCACGCGCAAGCGCAGCGGGGACATCCTCGATGTGCTGCAAATAAAGTTCATGTTTGGTTGTGTGCGCGCCGCCAAGACCACCTCCCCACGGGCAGCTGCAGGGGGGGGGCCAAGGCAAATATGGTCGAGGGGCTTGGCACCAAGGGCAAGGGCCCCCGCATGGGGGCGCGCCCAGGCCTTCTCTTTGCTATCTGGGGCGTAGAAGTTGAAAAATGACTGGACCACCTCCAGCGGCACCTGCCATGTTGACGGGCAGGCATCTCACTTGTCTGCTAAGCCGCTGAACAATTTCATGCAAATGGTTGGGTGTCGGCCACGCTGTGCATGTGCATCAAGGAGATGGCGGTCTGAAAGGCCACGTCTGAGGAAGAGACCGATTGTAGGGAGGTGGCAACCCCTTGCTCATTGTTCAGCCGGGTGGCCACTTTGCCTAACTGCTCATGTCATCATGTGTGACCACCAACTTCGAAGATGGGAGTGGTGCTGCAAACTAGGCTTCCTAGGCCTGTATATGGGCTCAGATGCAATGTGTAGCATAAACTCGAGATTATTGTTCCTAATCTGTTGGAATTGAACCGACAAGTCCAATCAGCCAATCTGTAGAGCTTGTCAAAACAAACATGAACTGTCAAAAACATGAAGTCTTTAGAGTAAACAATTCTGCAACTAGTCTTATAGCGATGCAAGCCTTCAAACTGGCCCCAAAACAAACACTGCCGATTTCGTTCGTAACCTTCACGCACATTTCTAACACTCATCACGCTCTCTCTCACATTGGTGAAGGCCGTGGCGGGTGCAAGGTCTTCCAGCACTTCATCCTGAACTTCGATCCTCAAAACGGCAAGACATTGCTGCTGGGAGAGCTCGTGACACACCTCTATGACCACACGCCGCTGCTGCATGCACTTCAGCATATTGAGAAGTAGCTGTCTCGACTGGAGGGGGCAGTGGCGGGCAGCTCGGGGGTCACAATGGCAGCCAAGCGGCTGCTCCCGGCCTTTACCATGGCCGACATGATCCTCGTAACCTCAATGCTGCTTCAAAGCATTCAACGGCGTGAATTAGGTGTAGAGCTTCAGGCCATCTGCTTTCTAACTGGGTTCATATCAACCGCCATGCGGGCAATGGCCGGTGCTGAGCATACTACAAATGGGGCGGTGATTCTGACTTGAGAACGTGACATGCTATTAAGCAATGGATGGTTGCCTTTCCTCTTGTGGTGTTGCTCCCCTCGCTGGGCAGGGTGATGGAGTACTTTCGCTCTGTGCATGAGATGTTGCGACTGTATGGGGAGGCGCCTGCTGGGTCACAGTAGCAAGCAGAGATCGGGATGGGTGGTTGTGTTATGTCTCTCTCCTTCTCCTGGCATGTTGCCATGTATCAATGTTGCTTGACCATTTGATAAACAAATGTTTGCAGGATCTGCATCATGCAGCCGACACACATATTTCTGTGCGTCTTACACAGAGGCAGGGCTATCTCCGCCAAATTTTTGTACGGGCCAAGGTTCAAAGACAGCAAAAACACCCAAATGAGTGAGTGCGGCAGGCACCATCATCAGTCTTCCAAGTGTGGCCAACTGTATGCGTTGCACCTGATCATGATATGCGCAACACCTACTCCCGAGTCCATATACCATGCCTGTCATATCGTCTGACCTGCACTCAAATCCTTCTTCCCCCCCCATCTACCACCCCTGCATCAGGACCACTGGGCGGAACGAGGGCAGCAATTTAGCCTTCAATAACATATTTGCTGACCGCCCGGGTCTGGCGGCCAGCTCTAGAGTAACTTTGGTGAATTTGAATCGTGTAGCACTTGCTTGTCTGACGCTTGGTTACAGAAGAGCGCCACGTAAGTTGTCGCATGAGGCAGGTAAGGGAAGGGCGGAAAGGAGGAGGAGGCATCAGGGCAAAGGAGGGGTGCTGCACTGTCCACTAACTGTCGGGCTACGATCGTCAACTTGCTGCTACACAGCCCCTGAATGCCATCAGACGGTGAAGCTGCTGTTTACATAGGCAAACAAAAATTGCGCCGATTGCAGCCCTATTTACTGACATGATAGGAAACATGTGCATTGCAGGAGCAGTGCGCCTGAGGTCGAGCGCTCGCAGCAGCAGCTGTGCATGCTGAGAAGCTCGCAGCTCATGAAGCATCAGCGTCTGCAGCAGGGCACCTAGCCGTTGCTACTCAGTAAGATCAGCTTGAAGACGCTGTTGCGGCGGGGGAGCAGTTTCTGACGGAGCAGATGGATGCAGGGCAAGCTCCTCGGCTGATGCAGTACGTGGTGATAGGCCTGACATCGGTACACATCACAGATGGTATCCCCTTGTGTTTCTTTCGTTCTTTCCTCCCAATCCTTTAGTTAGGCGCCCACGCGGCTGAGCCTTTTTAAGCAGGGCCCAGAGGTGTAATGTCATTGACAGATGGTATCTTTCTCTGCCCCGGGGCACCCCCTCCAGCAGGTGCCGTCACTAGCACTGGGATTCCGCTCTTCCGTGATGATCCCTGTCGTGTCGCCTGCATGTCGGTGTTTACCACCAGGGCTTGGCATAGTGCTAGCGCTGGGCCTTGGCCAGCCCAGTGGCAAGAGGTCTAGGCATGATCTCTGACCAAGATCTCGCAAGGGCCTTCCGTTGCGGCGCAGCGGATTTTGAGGTCTTGCTAGAGAATCATCGGTAATGCTTAGATGCCCTGTGGGCACTTGAGCAAAACAGATGATTCTCTAAAGCGCAAAGGCAGGATCCGCCACGGTTCAAGAAGCTACGCTGATTGTACCGGGCAGGCAGCCTTTACCATCCTGGGACCCAATTTTTTTTCTTGGTGGAGTGCCTTTTTTCTTTAGCCTCAAACACCTTTGGTGTGTGCGGTCCGCCAAGTCCCGCCACCTCCGGTTTTTGCTTTAATTTATGTAGTTACATGATCGCCGAGCTCCAAACTGTTTCATTGGTCGAAGGAGGGTGTCATGCCTTTGCTATTTGTATTATGTTTTGTTAATACCGGCTTTGCTTTGATCTTGCGCGTCCTTGGCGCTGAATGTTATGTTCAAAGCAGGGGTTAAAAGTATACAGATCAAATTTTCTGTCCCAACTCTCGTAAGCCTGTAAGTATTGTATGTGAGCTTTTTCAGTCCAGTGGGGCATCAAATTTGATGCATGGGACTGGCACTCCTTAACCAGTGCGAACAAGAAATGAATTAGGACAGCGAGCAAATACCCCCCTCCCCCCACCTTGGGCAAGCAAACACCACACAACCACAAATCAGTGGCGTGGGAATTGAGCCCATAGTGAGGAAGATGAGCTTCAATCATTTAACATGGCGTTGGTGCAAAGAAGTTAAGCAACGCCTGCAAAATGAGAAAATAGTCTGGATGGTTGAAAAATGTTTGAGATTATTGCAAGCTAGGCATGCACATTTATACAAATGGCACGCACATGGCCCATCAATCCGGCCAAGTTTGACAAGATGAAAGGCAGCGCTTGAGGAAATTGCATCACCAAGTAGCTACACAAAAAACTGTTTCTTATTGAAGTCAATCAACGTCTCAGATTTCATACGGCAGGCAGGGGTCCACAAACCGGTTCGAGCACTAAAATGAAGTAGAATTGAGGGAGCAAAACAATGGCCTCCCCGGGCTTCCTAACAACAAATTAGTGCTAAGGAAGTCGTGCCCATTGTGGGCACGACTTCCTTAATGTCGCAGCTGAGCTGAATCAAACATCATGACATGGGCACAACGGAAGTCAAGGTAGCCCCGACCAAAAACTGTAAACCGAAATAGCTGTTTTGAAATGCACAGAGTGACCATATTTATGAATTAGCTGTTCTAAAATATGACATGCACATCATGCACAGAGTATATTGGAGTGTAAGGTACAATATGTGTAATGTCTGTACAGATCAGATTGATAAGTACGTGCACTGCATTGATTAAGTAAAAGGGATCAACCATGTGACAAGCTTCTACACGTCAGTGTCTCAATTTCAGTCAGTAATGTGCCGAGTTGCCGCATGGCCCTAATTTTGTCGGACTGGCCGCCTTCAGGACAGATCACCGGGGTTAAGGCAAAACAAATATTGAGGAGCCGCCTGCTAAATACTGCGCCATAACGTCAGACAGGCCCTACATTTGCTTGGTTGTCAGACATCAGACAATATCTAATTAGCTGTCAGTTACGCATACGACGTTGCAGATACTGCTGCTTCTAACATCAAGCATTGCAGTGAGGAAAGTGTGACAGTCAGGACAGACCTCTACAATCAAGCTTTCCCCACATCGACCACCACTATCTCGGCTGCTACAAAACTTGGGGGCGCTGGGTCTGGGCTGGGCGGGGGCGGGGCGGGGCGTGAGGGCGAGAAGGTTCTAGCGGGCCTTAGCATGTGCACTCTGTAATTCGCAGCACCCATCAACATGGTGATAACCAGTATCATGATGGCGATTGCATACTGGAAGAACAAAACTGCTCCGTAGACGCTCCTCATATTGGACATCCCAGTCTTTGCCGCAAAGTAATCCGGGAACTGCAGCGCGGCAATTCATTGCAACAAAAGTTGTTATGACCGCAGTTTTAAATAGACTGGATGCATGCATGAGTGACCAATATTTTATACAGTGTGAACCAAACCATCTTACAAAGGTCCGAGCCTTTAACATGTTTTTTGCAGGTCTCCCGTCATCTCCCTTTTGGTTGGTCGGGACTAGCAAATTTCCAGATCACTCACGCAATTCTGAAGGCATGCAGGGAGGCATAAACGATTTCTACGACTACGCCAGTGGGCGGGAATATCAGCCCCCCAAAGGCACAGCCCTATTTATTTCTCTCAGCCTAGTTGTCAATCAAGTTAATTCTACATTCATAAGCCCTTCAACCTGCATGTGTAGCTATGTAAATAAGTGATTCATACTAAGCAGTCTGCCCATCGATCTTGAGAAATCCCAGTCAATCCCTGGTAAAAGTTAAAATGGATCCAGAGCTGTGAATCCAGCCATCCTGACAATAAAAAATGTCCCAGGACTGATCAAAGAGTCCCACCTCCCAGGTATGTAAATTCCAGGCAAGCACATTCCTGGCAAGTGCAGCTCGCGTTCTAAGATCAATAGATAAAGACCCCCCCTATGTGATTGCTGTGTGCACAGGAGTAATAACTACATGATTTCTCTTCATGTAACTCGTGTTGGACAGCACCACCACAGCATACCGGCACATACCTTGATCACAATCAGATAGAAGTTTGCCGTGAAGAACTGAGCTAATCCCACGATCAGCATCGTCGCCTCCATTAGGAATCCCCATCTTGCAACCTTGAACCATACGCGCATTTGACCCATAGGAGTCGGCTTTCCTTCTCTTGCCTTCCCAACTGCGGTCAGCAAAGGTATGGGGACACACTCTGATATCATAAATTCAAGCCGCAGGGTGAAGGATGCTCACGCATCATCCATCCCTAGTTGCAAGCATACTTCATACTTGGTGATAAGTGGCAGGGAGGGAGTGCGGGATGGGGCTGGGCTGGGCTGGCCGTTGGGCTGGACATACTAATGTTGTGTACCACTTTCAGCTATTTATTTGACCCTCCCTTACCAGGATGGATGGCCTGTGGACTGCAGGGTCCACAGCAGTTTCTATTTTAGTGGGTACTGGACCACCTTTGCTGGGCCGCCCCGCAGCCACCTCAAGCTGAATCACACCAAACCTGGATCGGCCTCCGGCTAGTGGCCCAAGCAGCAAGGCTGGCCAAACCAGGAGCTTGTAGCCGGGGTCCACCGTGTAGCTGAACTGTAGCTGATAGTGGTCTACCACTCGCTAAAAAAACCATGGGCCACAGCTTGGTACCATATGATGGTAGTGACCCCTGATCTGCCAAAAGTCATGATGCAGCTGAGATTACCGATAGGTGTGTCAATCACTGTTCATCACGCCAGGCAACTTCTAGTCACAAAATCAGGTGTCGCACGCAAGGACAAGATACCGGTAGAGGGAATTCTAGAGGGGACCATAAACCCTGATGACCTCACTGCATACATACACTTGTTGTTAGCCAATAGTTACAATCCGGGAGTATTTGGTCAAGTTTGCAACGCAAACAGCTCCAGAATTGGCACTGCTTGACTTACGAATTGGTGACAGAGTCAGGTAGACGTACATCATCACCACAATCAAGAGGCAGGACCCGATGCAGAAAATCGTGGAGCCAGTGTAGAATATAAACTCCGCAGAGGGAGGCTGATTGTTCTTGCCCTTGAACGTTTGGGCTGAGCGCCACCAGGCACAGTATCCATGATGGTAGGCTGGGTCTGTCAAATTGTCAAATCCGTTGCCGTCGTAGCAGAAGCGCGTGTCCGCCTGGATGAGATCATCGTATTGGAGGGAGCTGGGCAGGGCCATGATGAGCGTGAGCACCAAGGCTGCGACCAATCCATGTATGTTCAGGACGCTCTCTGTTCGCTCGAAGGTAGGCGTCCCCGTGAAGAAAACGACGAAGTAGCTGACGACTGGGACCATTTGCAGATTTCGCGTCCATTTGCTAAGCGTCTGTGAGGGCGTTTCCGGCACCGGGGCCAGACAGCTGTGCCAAACGCCTTTGATTTCCCCCCACAGTTGTTTCCATAGGTTGCTTGTGGTACCCATGATACCCCCTGACGGCTCGGCCATGTCCTTCACGCGAGGGATCAAAATCAGTACGAGGGGTTTCCTATGTTCTTAAAGCCTGTCTCAGACTGGATCCGGAATGAATGCCAGAGTAGTGGTGGACCCAGGAGAAGTCTGACGGGTTGTCACGAGACAGAACCCCGGACCGGGCATGGCCCCGGACAGAGCCTGGCGAGTGGCGATCCACTTTTTCTGTACGGCGTTATCCCCCTGGCGCTGGCGCTGGCGTGACCTTGCCAAGATCGTTGAACGGAGAATTACCATTTCTGAACTACAAATGACAATCAGATGTGTTAAATCCAAGTGAAAGATTCAGCCACGCGGACCTCCCGTCATGAAAGTCTCACATTGCTGAGTTTTTACGTTACCAACGCCCAGCTGTTACAGATTTACAGGACGCGCAAGTCGTCAAACACAAAGTGTGCACATTTTGGTCTCTAATATTCGTCTAAAGTAAAGCACGTGTTTTGGGCCACTTGAGGCTTATTTTCATGGCCATCAAGAGCCCCAAAACAAGAAGTGCCAAGATGTACCTTCCAAGCAATGCCTAGTTCTACTGTATTGCCATGCCCCTTGTCCATCGCGATCATGATAAGCCCAACACCTCCTCCCAAGTCCATATACCGTGCCTGTCGTATCGTCGGCCTTGCACTCAAATCCTCCTTCCCCCCCGGGTAGTGGGGCCCATCTACCACCCCTGCACCCCTGCATCAGGACCACTGGGCGGAGCGAGGGCAGCCATTTCGCTTTTAATAACTTATTCACAGGCCGCTTGGGTCCGGCTGTCAGCCTCAAGCCACAAGACTTACCTCAGTGAAGCTGATACCTGTATGCGTAGCACTTGCTTATTTGACGCTTAGCTACAGAAGAGCGCCATACAATTTATCACAGGGTGGGAAGCGGGAGGAGACATAGGGGCCATGGAGGGATACCGCAGTACCGCACTGTCCGCTGGATATTGGACAGCGATCGTCAACTTGCTGCTACACAGCCTTGAAATGAATGCCATCAGACGGTGAAGCTGATGTCGACGTAGGCCACAAACAAAGTCGCATGCCCCGATGCACCAATTACAGCCCTGTCCAATGACATGATGGGCTATATGAGCAACGCAGGAGCAACGCGCCAAAGACAAGCCGCGCACTCGATGTATCAACAGCTGTGCGTGCTGAGCAGCTCGCGGCTCATGTAGCAGCAGCGTCGGCGGCGGGGCACCTGGCCTTTGCAGCTCAGGAGGATCAGCTTGAAGACGCTTCTGCGGCTGGGGAGCAGCTTCTGACTGAGCGGATGGATGCAGGGCAAGCGCCCCGGCCGATGCTGAACATGGTGATGGGCATGACAGCTCAGCAGCCGGTGGCCAGTCTCCACCATCTACTCATGGCGGCTGGAAGTGCCTCTCCACCCCCCTTATGCTCTCAGCTCCCAACAACAGGATTTATGACCAAGCTTTTCTGTAGATGACACATTTCGCCACGTGAAGTCCAGGGCCGATGGCCCCTTGCCTTGCCTAATGTGTGACAGCCAGTTGTGTTCAAATTAGTTACGGTATACAACTTCTGCATCCCCTAATGCCAGCACCTGCGGCCAACTAAGACAACGTGGTGTGGGCCACCAGCCACCTCCGGCCGTAGCATCTCCACAACAAGATGCAGTTCAGCCTGCATCAGCACTTGTGCCAGGCTGCGGGGCTACCCGCATCAGCCGCCAGCTGGGGGGTCCTGAGAGAGCTGCAGATCCAGCCATTTCAGCGAGACTGATGGACCCATATCCTCCGCTTCTACAGTGCTGCGGTGGCACCGGCAGCACAGCAAGATAGCCCTCTAATGGCTGAGGCCATTGCAGCAGATATGCAGCTTGCAGTCAGGCACAGGAGGATGCACCTGGTGCTCTGATCTGCTGGGTGCACTGAAGGAGCTGGAGCGGGGGGCAGCCGCCCTCAAATTGCGCGAGGCAGCAGCTGACCTACAGCGCTTACCCGTCTCAGAGGTCTTGGCTCTGGTTGACGCAGCCTACGAGCAGGCGCAGCCGGACGCAAGCGTCGGGGGGGACCCCAGGGACCCTACCACGGAGCACAGGTCTGCGGCAACCTACCGCGCCTGGTGTCAGACCACGGCGGGCGCCGTGCTGACACAAGCCAGGAGCTGCATCAAAACGAGGGATTGTACTTGTGTGTGCACAATTTTGTGACTATGGCTCGGCGCGATCTGCACGGCTGACACCAGAGGACGGCTTGTGCATGGCCCAGAGGTGTAACGTCGTTGAACTACTGCCAGAATCGCTCTACTTGCGGCACACCAGCACACACGGTCACATGAACACAGGCAAGGCAAGATTCAGGGCAATCAGGTGTCCAGCACCCGCCGTGTGTCCCAGCGCAGCAGCACGTCAGAATCCTGCTGCGGCTGCCAACGATTTTCCGTCAACCAACAACTAGCATCAGTACATCCAACAGCAGGGGTCCCCGTCATAAATGGTATCCATCTCTCCCTTAGGGCACCCCCTCCAGCAGGTCCCGTCATTAGCACTGGGATTTGACTCTTCCGTGATGGTCCCTGTTGCGTCGCATGTCGGTGTTTACCACCAGGGCTTGGCATAGTGCTAGGCTGCTAGCGCCGGGCTCTGGCCACTCAGTGCAGTGGCATGAGGTCTAGGCGGGTCTATGATGGGGATCTTGCAAGGGCTTTCGGGTATGGCGCAGCAAATTTCGAGGTCACACTTATGCTTTATTCTGTCACTGAACACAGGTCTGCAGCCGCCGACCGCACCTGGTTTTAGTCTACGGCTGGCACAGGCCAGGGGCCGTACCAATCGAAGGGAGTATGCCTGCGTGCGCACGAACTTAAGGCTGCGGCTCAGCGCCGTCAGCACGGCTGACACTCGTGGACGGCGCAGCGGTCAGCAGCGTGACGGACGGTGCTGCCAACGGTGTCGGGCAAGGGTAGATGGCGAGCATGTGGAGGATGCGCTGCAAGTCTGCTTCCAGTGCCCTAGCGTGAAGGAGAGGGTTAGGGAGAGAGGTTTAGCAGCCCCCCTGGAGGGCGCTACAGACTTTCAACAGTTGTACCGGGGCAGGCTTGGGTGAGAGGCTCTGACTTTTGTTGAGGATGTCGTACGCTTTGTTGGGGCCTAGTTTTGTTGCTTTTCTTTGCCTTCTTGGGGAAAAGGCTTGAGTGGGGTAAGGATACTTCGGGCTGCCTATTCTTTTTGGGGGAGGGGGTATTTCTTTCTCCTCTGTGTTCTTCTCCTTCTTTCCCTCTGGTTTCTTTTCTTCCAACTGGACAGTTGGGCGCCCACGCGGCCGAGCCTTTTTTGTGCAGGGCCCGGAGGTGTAATGCCATTGAGTTATGCTTTATTTAATTGTTTGAGGTGGTAAAATGATCACCTAGATCCAGCATGTTCCAGTGGAGGGTGCCAGGGCTCTGCTATTTTTATTTTCTTCGTACAATTTGGGACAATCTCCCATGCGCCTTCTTGCTGCTGCATAGAGTCTTTAAAATATGAAATGTACTCAAGACTTGGCTGGTTTGGCCCATGTCTACAGCAATTGAACTTCCCTGATCGTAGCCTGGGGTCTCTGTGTGCACATTATCATACTTTCACTGTGTGACCTCACGCACGCCTCTTAGTATGAGCACAGTATATGAGGCTTTTTCAGTCCAACGAGGCATCACATTTGATGCATGGGACTGGTACCCGTAAAATAGTACGAGCGCGAAGTGAACGAAGACAGCGAGCTTAATAACACCCCCCCCTTAGGCAAGCAACCAACACACAACAAAAAATCAGTGGCGTGAGAATGAACCCCTCTTCCCTAAAGTTCATTTTCTTTTCTCCCAACGGGACAGTTGGGCGCCCACGCAGCCGAGCCTTTTTGAGCAGGGCCCAGAGGTGTTATGTCATTGACACAACCACAAATCAGTGACGTGGGAATGAACCTCTTTAGTGAGGGAGATAAGCCCTGATCTTTAAACATGACGTGGATGCAAAGGAGTTGAGCACTACCTAGAAAACAAGGAAACAGGATGTTTCGCTAAATTATGAGATATTTGCAAACTAGGAATGCACACAAGTACAAATTCCACGAACATGGCCCATCAATCCGGCCACGTTTGACAACATGAACGGTAGCACACTTGAGCAAATTGACCCTACCACCCAGCCTACTACCAGTATCAAGTACTACCAGTATCAAGTACTACCAGTATCAAGTACTACCAGTATCAAGTACTACCAGTATCAAGTACTACCAGTATCAAGTACTACCGGTGACCCGGAAAAAACAGTTTTATGAAGTCAAGCAAACCAGTTTGAGCACTAATATATAGAAGTACAGAGGGAACAAAGCCATGGCCTCCCGGGCTTCCTACCAACAAATGAGCACATCGTGACGCAGGTATGATCTCCATAATCTTGTAGCTGAGCTGCAACAAAAACATGCTACAAGAAAAGTGGAAACTAGAAAGCGAACGTCGGCAAGCAAGGCAGACAGAGAAAGAGGGGTCAAGTAGAAAATGAAGGCAGAGCTTGTACGGAAAGTTTGATGTGACCACTCTCTCCTATACAGATTAGGCTTGTCGCGACATTTGCCTGCCTTGAGGACTCAGTTGACCCAATAAGCAGCAGCACATACCTAGATGAAGGTAAACAAATATAGAGGAGCCGCCTGCTAAATACTGCGCGATCATGTCAGACAGGACCTAAATAAGCCATACGATGCCGACACCTTGAAAAACGTATACTACCTTGCTGCAGAATAGTCTGCTCCTAAGTCCTAACATCAAGCATCGGTGAGGAAAGTGTGACAGTTAGGACAGACCTCTACAATCAGACTTTTCCCACATCAGGCACCACTATCTCAGCCTCTACCTTGAGGGCACCGGGTCGGGGCAAGGCGGGGCCGGGGCGGGGCGTGAGGGGACTAAGACTGATGGACCTGAGTGCTCTGATGCACTTGCTGGCTTGATCTCGTGCACTCTGTAATTTGCAACACCCATCAAGACAGTGATAACCAGTATCACGATGATGATCGCATACTGGAAAAACAAAATTGCCCCATAGGTGCTCCTCATCTTGGAGTTCCCAGTTTCTGCCGCAAAGTAGTCCGGGAACTGCAGCAATTAATTTAATCAGAAGTTTGTAAGAAGTTGTGAATAGACTAACTACATGCACGAGTGACCCATGTTTCCTGAAGTGTGAACCAAACCATCTTAAGCAGGTCTGAGCCCCAAACATATTTCCGCAGGTCGCCCAGCATCGCCCTTTTGGTTCATTAGGACCAGCCGTTTGCAGACCATCCACTCACTCAATTCTTGAGGGATGTGGGGATGCATTAACGATTTCTACGACAAGTGGAATTATCAGCCCCCTGTAGCTTAAGGCACAGCTTTACTTACTTCTCTCGGCCTGGTTGTCAATCAATTTAACCCTAAATTCATAAGCCCTTTACCTGCATGTATAGCTATGTGGATAAGTGATTCATACTATGCAGCCTGCTCGTCGATCCTGCTAAATCCCACTCAATCCCTGGTATAAGTTGATGATGGATCCAAGGCTGTGAATCCAGCCATCCTGACAATTTGATGTCACAGGACTGATGAAAGAGTCCCACCTCTCAGACAAGAATACCTGAGATTGCAAGTACAGTCCTAATAGGTGGCAGCTCACGTTCTAAGATAAACAACCACACCGGAGTAATAACTTCATCATTTATGCCACTTGCGCAGTTTAGGACAGCACCACCACAGCATACCGGCACATACCTTGATCACAATCAGATAGAAGTTTGCAGTGAAGAACTGAGCTAATCCCACGATTAGGAAAGTCGCCTCCATTAGGAATCCCCATCTTGCAACCCTGAACCATATACGCATCTGAACCATAGGACTGGGCTTTCCCTCTCTTTCCTTCATAACTGCGGTCAGCAAAGGTATGGGGACACACTCTGATATCAGTATATCACAAATTAAAGCCTTAGGGTGAAAGATGCTCACGCACCATCCATTCCTAGTTGCAAGCATACTTCATACTTGGTAATAAGTGGCAGGGAGGGAGTGCGGGATGGGGCTGGGCTGGGCTGGCCGTTGGGCTGGACATACTAATTTTGTGTACCACTTGCAGCTATTTATTTTTATTTATTCGACACTCCCCAACCAGGATAGATGGCCTGTGGACTGAATGGGCCACAGCGTGGTACCATATGACAAGAGGTACCTGATCAGCCATGAGTCATGATGTACCGTAGCTTAATTGAAGCTTCAATTAGCGAAGTCAATAACTGTTCATCACACAATGCACTTGCAAGTTCCAAACCTGATGTAACAAGGACTGGAGGGCGCCACAAAAACCCTCACTGTACATGTACAGTTGCACTGCATAAGTTGTGGGGGAAATAGCATGGTAAGGGGATAGCAAGGTCATACACTGAAGTCTAAATCAGATCCACAAGACAGAAGACTTCCACCAATCTCTAAAACAGTGTGTTCACAATTAGCTTGGCCACAATTAGTTTATCATGGCTGAGTATGTGGTCGAGTCAGTCACACAAACAGCTACAGAATTGACACTGTGTTTGACTTACGAATTGGTGACAGAGTCAGGTAGACGTACATCATCACCACAATCAAGAGGCAGGATATAATGCAGAAAATCGTGGAGCCAGTGTAGAATACAAACTCCGCAGAGGGAGGTTGATTGTTCTTGCCCTTGAACGTTTGGGCTGAGCGCCACCAGGCACAGTATCCATGATGGTAGGCTGGGTCTGTCAAATTGCCAAATCCGTTGTCGTCGTAGCAGAAGCGCGTGTCCGCCTGGATGAGATCATTGTATTGGAGGGAGCTGGGCAGGGCCATGATGAGCGTGAGCACCAAGGCTGCGACCAATCCATGTATGTTCAGGACGCTCTCTGTTCGCTGGAAAGTAGGCGTCCCCGAGAAGAAAACGACGAAGTAGCTGATGACTGGGAACATTTGCCCGAACATGTGCAGCCACTTCCTCCATCCGCTAAGCGGCTGCGGCCGCTGGGCAGGCATTTCCACCGGGTTCCAATAGATGACCCATCCTCTCTTGATTCCTCCCCACAGTTCGTTCCATTTGTCGCCAGTATTAGTCATGGTACCCTTAAGGAGCGGGGCCATTTCTTCCACTCGAGGAATCAGACTTAGTCCGAGGTTTTGCCTTTGATCTGAAAGCCCGTCTCAGACTGGATCTGGAGGATTGGCCAGGGTTCTATAAAGCCAGGAAATTTCAATAGCCAGTCTTTCTGACGGTTTGTAGAAGAAAAGAAAAGAAAAGAGAACGCCGTTGTGGCGTGGATTTGGGGAAGTACAGGTTGACGAGACGCCCAAGCCCCGGTCTGTATACCCTTGAAGGGAGAAAGGGGCTATGGCGGGTCAATGAGAACAGGGGGAGATGCTGGACGGCAGTCGGATGGACTGTTTTCAAGGAAACGTCGAAGTCTATGAATGGAGTAGGCAGATTGGACAGTGTGAACTGCTAGTTGTTTGAGCAATGGGGGGACGTTGAGGGGTGTGATACCAAGGACTGGAGATAGGTGCATGATATCTTTATAGAGAATGCCAGAGCAACCAATGATGACGAGGTGTAGTGAGGGTCCATCCTGCGGCGCGAAGCAATTGTACCAACTGTGCATGTTGTGTGGATTTGTGGGAAAGGCAGAATTGTAGATTGGAGGTAAACCCGAGCTCAATAATATAGATGGTACAACGGTGTTGGAGGTCAAGAAGGAAGGCAGGGTCGGCAAGCCGGGCGGGAGGATAACTGTGGAGATCGGCAATGGTAAGGCCTTCAATTAAGAGGAGATCAGGACGAAGGCGGCAGAGTGTGGCAGGGGGGACAGCGGGAAGCATCCATTGCGGGATACGGGTGTCATAGACGTCTGGTGGGAGGGATGTAGCGGGTGTGGCATCCATGATTGTGACCATTCCACTCTTTGTGCCTCTGTGGAGGGAACGTTGGATGAGGTAGAGGGCCTTGTTGTGTCGGGAGATATAAGAGGCCTGCATACGGGGATGCCTGCATCTTCCAAACATGTGTCCCTGCGTGTCAGAAGTAGCGTCAGGTGGGCCAGTAGGAGGTGGTGTCCATATGGGGCAAAGGCCATCGGTAAACGAGCGCACTGTTGTTTTGTAGGGAATACGGAAGAGAAGTGCCCGTTTAGCTGTCCATAAGAGGTTGGCTCGCATACGGAGGATGCAGCGCTTCAGAGAAAAGTGGCAAGCAGAAGACTGCCACATGTGATTGTTATACAGGGGTAAAGAGTGGGCATTTTCTTCGATTATGCGGGTATATGTAGCACAAGATATGAAGGTATCCCCGTCCGTAACGTGAGGGCAAGAAGAGTGAAGGTGTGCCTTGATAGAGGAGGTGAGGTCAGAAGTGAACCAAGGGGTGTCGTTTGTATCCGTTTGAGTATCGTCTTGGGGTAGGCAAGCCAAGCTGGGAGGGAAGCCATGTACTGGTTGTTGACATGGGAAAGGTTAAATGTACATGTGCTGGGTGCGTCCAAGGCTCGTGTTGCCCCAATGTCAGCAAGTTCATTGCCGATAATACCAATATGTGATTTCACCTTCAGGATGAGCGTTGGTAGGCCTATGTTTGCCCGTGAAAGGAGTAGGCGGCGGATGGCTAGGAGGAGCGGTGCATGCTTGTCCTCAAGGAGATCATGCGGGTAAAAGACAGCTTTCTGTATGAGGTGGATGCTGCAGAGACTGTCAGTGAAGATAGTAAGGGAAGGGGCAATGGTCAAGGCGGGGCCAGAAGGTGTATGGGCATGATCGAGGGCGGCTGCGTGAATGCCTCCAAGTTCAGCCCTGGTGATAGTGTTCGTTTCACATTTTCCAGTAGGGTTGACTGTATGGGTGGAGCCATCGACAGTGAAGTAAAAGGCAGCCCCTATCAAGTTATTGCCAGCGTCATCCTGTATACAAGTTCCGTCTGTGTAGTATGCCGGAAGCAACGGCCAAGCAAGTGGATAGGTAGGGGGGTAGAGAGATCGGAGTGCATCGAAAAGGATAAGGGGGAAAGTGAGTGGGGCAAGTGGGAGAGGGGTAGGCGGGGTAGTTTGTGTGTGTAATTGGGAGGCTAAAGAGAAGCCAGCGGGGTGTTGCCATTTGGCATGCGAACCGGGAAGTTGGGCTTGGCGTCGGGTGGGTGGATGTGGACGGTGGGCAGGTGTGGTGCCAGGTGGGTGTCCATGTCCAGATAGTGTGTGCACAGTAGAATCGACTGGAGCAGTGGGAGGTGGGTCAGGGTAGAAGCGAGCGAGGCCCTCTGTGTTACCAATGACGAGAAGTTGTAGTGGCCACTTAAGAGTGCCGTATGTTGGTTGGGTGGCTGTGTAGATGTGTGCCATGTGGTCCGGGGCTGAAAAGCGAAAGTTGGGGTCGGTATGAAGAGTGAGAACATGAACCATATTGGAATGGGAGGTCCAATTCATGAAAGATGAGTTCTTCCAAACTGGGGCCAGGATAACAGTGCATGTGGGTACCGTAGTCATGCTGGCGGATGAGACGGCCCAATAGATTGCTTTTGTGATTGTTTTTATCTTGAAGTCTGGATGAACGAACGAGCTGCCGGTCCAAGGTGAGGAGTACGCATTATGGAGAGCCCCCAAAAGACAATCGTGATGGTGCGTGGTATAGTATGTGCGTGCATGGTAGGAAACGTCGAGAGGAGAAGCAAAACGGTGGATATGGGTGGACATGTTATCTGAGAGCACTTGCATCATGGGTTCCGGGAGACACCAAGTCGTGTTAGGCGCGATTCCTGTTTTGTGCTTGGTATGAACGGGGTATCGGAGGGAAGCAAGATCTTGCTCGAAGGAACCCTCAGAGTGGGCGAGGTGTAGGGCAAGAAGGGTAAGTTTCGTATGATCATAGCATGCACGAAGCCAGTGCAGGCGGCGGGCAGGGATGCAACCAACAAGAGTGCCATTTGGGCGGTATAGATAGGCATATTGACATTGCCATGGAAGGGGTTGCGGATCAGAGGCAGGGGCGGAAGGTAAGGGGGGAGGGGGGAACGGGCCGGAAGATGGTGAGTGGAGTCCAATCTGGATAGTGAAGGAATGTGGTGGTATGATGTCGAAGTCGGGATGGACCGGATTTATGTTCAAGGAGACGTGTTGGTCGATGCATGAGTGATCCTGGTTTGCAGAGGATGGGACCCATTGGGTGCGGGGATGGGGGTTTGTGGAGCGTAAACGCCAGAGCCCTTGACGTTGGAGGTTTGTGAGGCCGAGGTCAAGGGGACGGGTGGGGGAAGGAGGAAGCAAGGGGCGGGGTCCGTATGTGGGTGTGCTTGGTCTGGTAATGTCCGCTTACGTGAGAGTGATGTAAGGTTTAAGGGAGGGTGGTGTGGGGTACGGGAACGATAGGGTGTACGAGACGAACGGTTGATCCAACAATCCTGAGCGAGTCGTGGGGGGGCATAGACGGGGGGGGGGCGGGGGAGGGGGGCATGAGAGGTCTAGAATGTAGTCATGATGATGAGGGTGTGGGGGACCTGGGGTTGCAGCCAGGTCCAGGACAAACAATGGGGGAGGAGGGATGTGGGGCAAGGTGGAAGGGACAGGGGGAGGAGAGGGAGGGGGGCATGAAAGGTCGAGAATGTAGTTTGGATGGTGGGGGAGTAGGGGGCATGGTGTTGTACCCAAGTGTAGGACAAAGGGAGCATGTGGAAGGGATGGGCTAGAGGGAAGGCCTGGGTGGGGAAGGAGCTCTGGAGCGCGGGTATGAGTACTACGGGGGATAGTGGGACGGGCGCGCTTTGAAGTTGTTTGGGGGCGTGGGGAGAAGCATTGGGGGAGGAGACCAAGGGCCTGGTCGGCACTGGGAGCAGGGGCGATGTGGGGGAGGGTGGTCGGGACAACCTGAGGGAGTTGGGAGAAGTCATGGGCGATCGTGATGTGGCGCTGATGTAGGGGGAGTGCAGAAAAACGCGTGTAGCTGAGGGCTTGGTCAGAGGGATGCCCATTAAGGAGCAGGGTGATACGGTTGAGCGAGACTTGGGCCTGTTGTATCCAACGACGGCGCGCTTTACCTTTGAATGTTGCAGACAGGTACGTGGATGGCTGGAAGGTAGAAATGTGAGGTCCAGTCATGACGGTAAGTGGTTCCAAGGACGTGATGCCCAGACGACAAAGAGGATGGAGTAGTTCTGGAGTGATGAGGAGGGAGGAACTCTGTGGTGTTGGAGTGTAGGGAGGAAAAGGCATAAATGGCAGGTTAGTGTCGGGTGGAGGAGGTGTGGGTGAGAGGATGTGGGTCAGTTGTCGCCACATGGCATTGCCGAGGAGTTCTTGAACTCCAGAGGCAATAGGGGAAGGGCCTGATGGGCAACGATGGAGAGCAAGTTGAGCATGGTGAATGAGGGAAAGTTGACGCATGGGGAGCGGTAACGAGTGAAAAGTTCTGGTGGGTCGCACAAGGGAAGTGAGGGGGAGGTGTCCATGAGAGTCCAGTTGTTGGTTCAAAACGCCAGAAGTGAGGGTGCCGAGGGAACCTTCATCGTTCAGGGCTCGGGTGAGGGTAAGGGCGGAAATCTGGGTGTAATCTGTGAAGAGGGAGGTGAGGCCAACACCCCCCCGATCTGTGGGTGTGAGTAGAAGGGCGGTGGGGTAGGAGTGGCCAAGATTCATGCAAATGCGGAGGACTCTGGCTGGCAAGGAGGGTATCGAGTATCCGTATATCCACTTCTGAGAAAGGTGCAATGGATAGGGAATGCGTGATTTTAGGACGAAGGACCCTGTTGATGATCATGAGAATATGTTGGGGGCGACATCGGCCATGATGAGGCTGCGTGATTTGGCTTGGATAGTGGCAGTGATGGCATCGAGATGATCTTTAAAGCTGAGAAGGGTGTTGATGTGAACACCAAGGTATTTTTAAAAGATTTTGAGGGAGGGAAGAATGGCAAGGGGATGCCGTTCACAAAAAAATTATTGTGTAGTAGGGCATGGAGTATGTACGGTATGAGACAGGGCCTCGCAGCCAAGTCAGTCACTCACTCACTCCATTGCGGTCATTCATGCCGTACGCGACGTTTCGTTCATCCCTTTTGGGTGCGACGTGATACAGTGGGAACTCCCTATTTCTGTCTTGACTGTAGTCCGCAAACTGGTGCAAAAGGCGTGCAGTAAATGCTAGACTATGCTAGAAAAACTCATTTGGTGCTTCTGGTGAATGGCCTCTTCGGAACAGCTTCGCACTGGAAGTTCATAAGCTTGCAGCTGGTGCAAGGGCTGCAGTCTGATGCACTCGTGCACACCTCAGAAGCCAACATGCGTTTTCGAACCTACCAAGGCATAGACGTTTGCGGAGAGCGTTTGAAGGACGAGCTCGCGTGCCTCGTCGCAAAGAACCCTTCCCTGAAAACACTGATAATTGTGGCACACAGGTCAGTCAGCCATTCTAATGTTGCTCTTGTTGCTACGTCTACATTGGACATGAGGACTGACAAAGTCGTCTTTCGCTGCGTGTGCAGCATGGGAGGGCTCATTGCCCGCTACGCATGTGGCAGGTGCTACGATGACTGCACGGGGCTGATCTGCGGGCTAAAACCGCTCCACTTCATAGCCATGGCTTCGCCGCACTTGGGCTTGACGCTCCCTTCCAGTTTTGTGCAGATGCCCGTGATCCAGTGGCTATCAAGGGGGAAAAATAAATCCACGATAGCCTCTGGGTCATTGGCATCTGCACCAAACGGTAAGGGGGGGAAAATCTCATCATGGCTCCTAACCCGCATTGGGCCGTGTTTAGCTGGTGCCATCTTCCAGAGAACAGGCAGGCAGTTTTTGTCTCTGGACGCAACAGGGACAGAAGAGCCGCTCCTGATGCAGTTGGTTCAGGATAACACCAGCAGGTTTGTACATCAGTGTGATTTTATTGCATGATTCAGCTTCAAATCATGTACACCGCAGTCTTAATTCTTAAGTCAAAGGGCCAGAGGCATCCGAACCTCCTAATCTGGCCCTGAATATTGAGGACCTATCCACTATCCAGTTCCCAATCGGCTTTGAAGCGGTTTTGGGGCTGGCTGGGTTGTAGCATGGATGGGCATGGATGGTTTGTGCATAGCAACCCTAAAATATTGATCCAAGGGTGAACATCAAATATGTGGTTCAAACCATGTCCTGACGGTGTGCAGCTTACCTTTTTGTTTTTCACAAGTGATGTTCATTACGAATGCTGTAATTTCCTGGGCTGTTTAAATCGTCACTTATCCATTCACCCACTGGACTGTACACAGAAAATTGATGTTCTTCGCCGCCCTCGCCGCTTTCGACGAGCGGACATGTTACTCATGCAAGTCAGGAGACCACTGGGTCACATGGGCCAACGGATCGCTGCGGCTGCCGCACCAGCTGCCAACTGCCCATATCTCCGCTGCTAAGCTTCTTTCTGGTGGCATCCTTCACGAGGAGCCGCCACTAGTGCTGCTGGATGAGCATGACGACTTAGTCCTGGATGAGCATGATAACTTGGTCAGTGGAGACGCCGGGCGTATGCTGGCGCAGCTGCAGAGACTGTCATGGCGGCGTGTGGACGTTGGGTTTGGGGGTGACCCGTACTTGTGCGGCTTTCCGCATAACAAGATGCAGGCACGGGGGTCGAGCGTGACAAGAAATACCGCGCAGATGGTGGACCACCTTGTCAGACTCGTGTGCGGGCAGCTGTAGAAGCTGTGAAGCAATCCTCCCCGAATGTAATGATAATGAGTTGGTGCACAAGAGTGATAGCGATTTCATGATTGCCTTCGAGCAAAACAATGGAGACTAACTGGTACCCGCCAGTCAATCTGCCGTGGATTGGTGGGACATAGATAATGCTTTTAAAAGCATAGTATTTTTCTCTCCAGCTGCCTGTTGGCAGTTTTGGTTGCTTCCAATTTTTGCTTCCCTGATCCTCGGCAGAAAACAATTCTGAATTTTCGTAGTTGTATTTTTGCTTCTAAGGAAAGTTGGGTTTAGGGTATTTAAATCTGAATTTGATGGGGTGATTGCTGTGTAGAGGGGAACATTGATGGTGTTGTCAAAGCCTCTCGGGGTATCTGTAGTTTGGAACCAGAATTCCCCGTCTGGAACACATTAAACCAACGGAGCAATGGTAGGAATTTGCATTTTATTCTGCTAGGGCTTATCTGCTGCATTGATTGTGGGGTTCATACATTGTTCATTCCTACGCCACAACATCTATTTTGTTGGTTTTAAGCACTGAGGGGACTCTGGTCAGCTCATGAACAGAGTTTGTACGAGCTCTGCTGTATAACAAAGAGCTCAGTTGTACTGACACCGTTGCAAAGGCCCTGCTTCTATTAGTCTCTTGGTATGTTATGGCGTGCGGTCTCCTTGAGCAGCAGTGGCATGCAGCGACCAACGGCTTTTCACCTCGTCACCAGATCTTGAAGCCCACTGAGTGATGGGCAGGACGCATGCATAGCAGTCTTTGCCCCCAAAGGTGCCATCAGTCATCAGTCCAGTGCCTGATGTCAGCAACCCGCCGGGCAGGCCCTACGCCGCATCAAAGGATTGGATACGCTGTAGCCAGTAAAGTGCTCGCAATCTCGCTCATGCGGGCAAATTCCAATTTCGACTCGCTCTCGAGTGAAGGGACTGTACGTGCGTTTCAAATCATCGTTATCAGTGATTGATGATGCTGCATTGAACAGGCTTAAAGAAAGCCTTTCGATACACGTTCGATACAGATGGGAGTAAAACTCGATGACCTGCGGGGCAGGGGGGAGGGGCGGTGCGCTGAGGCAGGGGGGAGGGGCAGTATACTGAGGCAGGGGGGAGGGGCAGTGCGCTAAGGCAGGGGGGAGGGGCAGTGCGCTGAGGCGGAGGGGGGAGGGGCAGTGCGTTGAGGCAGGGGGGAGGGGGTCGTTGTGCTGAGGCAGGGTGGGGGGGCGGTGCGCTAAGGAAGGGGGGGGGGCTGCATGCGTAAGGGCAAGCATGCCCCTATTGAATTGCATGACAGCATGGGGACTTGCCTGTTAACGGATGTGTCTGTACTTCTCTCCCTAGACTTAATTGCCTTTGCTTTCTATGGGCTGCTTTCCCTACTATGTGGCTTCTGTTGCACCTATCAGAGATGGAGTCGCCCCTCGTCCTCTGGGGCAACCTGGGCAAGGCTGAGGTGGACCTGCTGCTAGTCTACAAAGCTGGCCCACTCGTCCTCGTGTCATGCAAGCGGATAGAGGCTGCGCAAGAGCGTTTATCCTTCATTCCACACCTAAAGGATATTGAGGTATGATGGCTCACCGTTATGTTATGTGTGACATGTCCTGTTATCCTTCATTTCCCAGGATTCATCTGGCATATGGGCTGTTTGCAGGGACTCCAATTACATTAAGAGCAGCCTCTTGATTTCGTTACTGATTTCGAAACGCAGTAGGGGCCGAGGCAAAGTTTGGTTGAGCTGATTTGCTTGGCCCCCGTCTCCCCTGAATCTATGTCCTGTCCGCCAATACTCGCCAGGCATGCATTTTAATGCACATGATTGTTGATTATGCATGAAGATGTCAGCTGCAACAATTAGCTCCTCCTCCCTAACATGTACACCTTCCTTGTTGGGATGCTCTTCAGGCTGAAGCTGCAGGAAACCACCGCGAAAAGAAGTTGTCCGACATTTGCAAGATGACCGGCTGTGACACGGCTGCCCGTGACAGAAAGGCCGAGGAAGTGGGAATGTTTTACGACCAGTAGCCTGCCGTGCTCGTCATGCGCTCGATGCAGGAAGGGCCCCTCTTTTTGGTCGGCTTGAGCGACATTGCCGCTGTCGGGGACTCCACTCCGTTTATCGGGCAAGACAACCTTTTCACCGGCAGCTTTGAGGAGATTGCATTCAGCGTCACGTTCTCCTACCAAAGTCTGCTGCTGCGTGACTTAGTTAAGCCTGTGCAGCACGAGCCCGTGAGCAGGGCAAGGCTCTTGCCCTATGCTTGATAGCGGCGCTGGGATGGGAAGGCTTATGACTGAGGGTTTCTTCCCCATTACTTTGTTCTGGGGGTGCTGCCCGCCCCTGCCTATCTTATGCCAAGTTAAGTGTAGTGGAACCATCCGAGTAGTGCGGTCCGGTAGGTGTTCCCAGGCTGCTCGTGTTCCCGCCTAAGGACTCTGGTGAACAAGTGGAACAAGGGGGCTTGCGAGGAGGATTTTCTTCATTTACAGGTAGTTCAAGCGACAAACCCAGTGCCCCAGCCCCCAGTAGTGGCCCATGCAGCTGTGCCCATATAACCTACTGCCTGGCTTTGCTATTTTAATTATTTCCTGACATTTTGTTTGCTCGTGATTGCAGCGGCAGCGGTGCACCCGGCGGCGGCGGCAGCAGGTGGGCGTAGGGAGGGGATCTAGGGAGGGGCGGGAGGGGTGGGGTCCGTGTCATGCATGTTTTGAACTGGAGGCCCTAGCAGCATGCCTGGACACAGTTTGGGCCGGAGGCAGAGGTGTACTGTCAAGTGTCTGAACATCACTAACAAAAAACTGCTAAAGGCCGTACCAGCTTCCTTTCTAGGAGGGGGCTCACATAGGGCACCCCCCATTCCATTTCCTGCATTTGTTCTCAGCAAAAGCCGGCACGCACACTGGGCACATCATGGGGTTATGGGGCTGTCCCTCCTGCCCCCCTCTGCATTTCTTTCCCTCTGGTCTAACCCTTAACCCCTACCCTAAAAGGGGCATGCACCCCGAGGCCCGACATGGACCCGGGGGTGCACCATCAACTTTTGGGGGGGGCCCCCACGGCCACCAAAGGGTTAAGGCCCCCTCGGCCACCAAAGGGTGAAGGCCTGACCTAAACCAGCCTCCAGCCGAAGCTTGGCTGAGGGCCCCTCAACAGGGATTGCGCAGTTGCATAGAGGACTGTAGAGTGGCGTGCCCCCCTGTAGGGCAGGTGCTGTCACAAGTCATGTCACTGTGAGCACCTAGAGCACCACCCTTATGTAGCCACCCTCTATGCTGCCCCCCTGCCTCTCCCACGCGTGAGCAGCCCGCTTTCCGCCTTGCGCCCCGCTTTGCGTGATGCTAACCCGTGTACTCCCAGGGCCCTCCTCGTTTTGTGAGTGGGATGCCCCTCTATTGTTCAAGAGATCGTCACCCCACAATATGATGTCTTTCGTGTGTCTGCCATCAAGTGCTTCCTCCATGTTTTGAATCTACAAACATGCTTCCCCCCAAGCCTCCGTGTACCACTTGCTTTCCGCTGCGCCTTCGACCACTTCTTCTGCAACGCCATCCAATTCAACAACATCTACATCGCCATCTACCACACCCTCAACCACGCCAACATCACCTACTGCTCCATCCATTTTCTCGACCATCATGCAGGTGAGGGGGAGGGAGGTGGGTTTTCTCGGTAGTTTCATGGTATTTCTGGTAAGATCCATTCCCCCCGTGTCCCCCCTCCTATTCTATTTTTCTCCAGCCTTATACCGGAACTCACACAGGGTCAGGTGGGCTGTAGGGTGTGGGGTCATGAGCGGTCGGGTCCGCACCAAGTAAGACCAGCGACCAGGACGCAGTGGCGCCATGTATTGTAGCGGCAACAGATGAAGCTTAAGGAGGAGGCATGTGGCGCCTCATGCATTTGTTTTATTGTTTTTTTCTTTTTCTCCAATAGTAAGGCACATTTTTTGGCAGGCCGCCCCGCGGCCGCCAATGATCGGGGCCACACCTGGGCAGGCTTGTTGACACAGGCCCATGCAGCATGCCTGGCTGTGCATGGGCCTTGGTCCGGAAGCCGGAAGGTAGCTGAACTGTAGTTGAACCGTAATTGATTCCACACGCAAAATTAAGATACTCACTTCTTTCTGGCAGGCCCCGTGGACCTTGTCCAAAAAATGGAGGACCTCGCCATCAAGGTCGAGAAGCTGGAGAAAGGTTGGTCACATAGCATGCTGATGGCAACTGCGTAGTGTGCATCGTCTGTGGCCATCGAGCATGTGCTCAGGTCGCAATATATTGTTCACATGTCTTTTTGCATCCGTGCACCTTGGTTGCAGGCGAGTTCTTCGACAACGAGGCTGTCAATGAGAAAGTGGCGCACTGCCTTGTGGTCCTCGACTATGACACGGTGTGCCTCAAGCTATCTATTGTTGAGCGACACACGCACAGCATCAGATGTTTGGTTGTTTGGCTCTTGGTGCCCAAATACCTATATAACCTTGCATACAACACAGTTGCATGGGTAGCCGCGCGATGCTATCCCCTTTTTTTATGCTCACCCGCCTTGCTTGATGTGCTTTTGATTGCTGTTGTGTGTGCAGGAGGATCCACCAAAGGGCACGATGCTGACTGAAGAAGCCCTAGCGCAGCTGCAGAAGGCTATCAACGACAAACAGGTGAGTGTCAGACTTGACATCACTTGCTTGTATAGATGTTGTTGTATGTGGTCGGCCTTCATCGCCAATCTGCTGCACCAATCTGTGTGCCTGCCAAAATGACTCACCAACGTCATTGCATGTGTGGCGTAGGGTAAGCGCAACAACAAGGCGGCCAAGAAGGAGCCCATGCCCATGGCGTTCAAATGCACCGGCATATTCTTCCATAAGCGCGGCCTAATTGCAACAACAAAGCACGGCCTCAAAGAGCTAAATCTCAAAGTCAGTTGGGAGGCTAGACATTTGCTTGATGCTGCAATGCTGTCATGCACTTTTGAGTAGCAAGCGTGATTCATTGGCAAATCTATGTGTGTACATCATCTGGTTATGTAATCCATAGGTAGGCGTTTGTCAGTCTGTCATATATCTCCTTTAGATCAAATGGTCTTGAATCTCTTGCTGTCATGGTGGGATTGCCCTCAGATTTAGAGCTTTCTCGTGATGAAAATTACAAGGCCCTCACCTCTGCATTTTCTCTTGTCTAATGTTTTCAAAGCTGCTTGTATGTCCTGCTTGCATCTCATGTCTTTTTCTACTCGCAGGTTGGCGGACAACTGCTCGTGTACGCCCCAGCCTTCGGTGCGGAGAATGGCGTTGTGAAGTGCCAGCTCGAGTTTGTGCACGAGAAGCTGGACTTCGCCCGCCTCAAGTATGTGATGCACAACTCTTGATCGCTACCACAGTTGTGGGGACACATGCAGTTTGTGCCTTGTGCTGGACAAGCTAGACATACCGTATGTGACTAGTTGCTTATGCTGCGATTTTTGAGCACCATGCCTTGTGCCACTAGTTTGGTGATGGAGCGTGTATGCTCGTCTGGTGTTGCCGTGACAGCTGAGGATGGGTAGGGATGCTGCAGTGCAGCTGAGCCACGCATATATGTCTCGCAACATTCAGCTCATGCAAGCTATGTTAGTGCCCTTGTTGGCGGGAATTATGGGTCACGAGGTGAGCCTGAGCTATTTGGTCTGGATTTTAGATGTCACTTTTGTGTGATCGGTTGATGGCTCATGTTTACAGGATGGTGGACGCTCCTGTGGTCAATGGGCCTGGCTATGAGTTCATGAAGGTCTGCCCCTTCGAAAAGTTCCCGCGTCCCCCGGAGTATGTGGCTCTGGTGTCGGGCCGTGTCTACATGTCCCGCGAGGACAAGAAGCCTGTCACTGTATGCATCAGCATGGGACGCGTTGAGAGGTACGAGGGATGCTGTTCTTGTTAGCGTACACGGCGAGTAGCAAGCCGTAGTGTCATGCATGCAGGGTGCTGTAACTCTGGGGCTTTGCTTCTTCGAGGTGTTCTGGTTCTGGATGCGGTTGTGTCTGTTGGTGGCCATGGTCGCATGTGTTGCCCCGCCTCTCTGGTGCATTGTTGATTGCATAGGTAGTTGTTGAACTGCCCCAAAAGATTCCTTAATCCATTGGTGGCGACGTTAAGTGACACATAGCACGCGTGGAGCCTCAGCGACCCGTAGTGTAAGCACACACACTGCATGAATGCGTGTGCTCAGCACTTTTCTTGCTGTCAGAAATGTGTGATTCATGCAAATAAAGGTAGACGACCGAGCCTTCCGAGGCACATGTTGACATTGTCCGTGTGCTGACATGCTCATGCAATGTCACAGGGCATGTGCCACAGCGGCATCATGCCACACATCTAGGCATGCAAGGCATTGAAATTACCTCATACGTGTGTGCATGCTGCTACATTGATGACGAGTTGCAAGTCAACTGCCAGACGTTCCCCGGCGACAGCGGGTCCGGCCTCGTCCTGGCGGACGGAAAGCTGCTGGCAATGTACGTGAGTGTGTTGCGTCCACCGCATGCTAGTCGAACATTGATTGATCAGACAAGCTGGGCCGCAAGGGGGTGATAATGATAGTAGTGTTCAGGAGGTCAGGAGTGGTTTGAGTCCGGGTTGCTTGATGTGGCCGTGCAATGGTCATTTGTAATTGGCAGGTACTGTGAATTGTGACCCCCCTTGTAGTAGTACTATAGCAGTGCTACTAGGGAGGGGCTCGGGTGTTTCCTACAGTGCGACGTGCATTCATTGGCACTGTTCGTTCTGAGTGGTGGTGGCATGCTAATCAAACATACACTTTAATCAGTCCGGATTAGACTTGATCTCACCTAGCCTCTCCGACGCTCTTGTGCCGCTATGCTGCCCCTTCGTCACCCCCGATGCACACGCGCTCTCACATACATACAACTCCGTCAATCACCACACATGCTCATCATTGTCCCCACCTTATGTGACCACTACCCTGATGCTGGGTGACACTTGCTGGGTGACACTTGCAGGTGGCGGAACAGAACTCCTCTGAGCAAAACCACACGGACAGCGGGGGGCGAGGCTCCCAAGGTAGTGCGTGGCAGCTCGCCCTCGGGCGCGAGCTATTCCCACGTGAGCCGCGCCCTGCTGGCGTGCTACATGATGCCATGAGCAGAGTTCACAGCCAGTCATTGTGGTTCCCTGTCTGATTCAGGCTTTGAAGTTCCTCCGAAACATTTTTAGCCCGCAGTGTGCCATTGTGAATCAAGTATCTTGTGTAGTTCACCCACATGCGTGCGAGCTTGTGCTCCACAGCATCTTAACATAGAGACGCGAAGGAGCTACTGTTCCATACGTCATTTCTTTTACCTTTTCTCCGCCATGCCATGAGCGAGTGGCCTTTCCATGGCAGCAGGCTACCCATAAGCTCCGCCGTGTTTAGACTCCTAGACTTGTCTTGCACTCTTGGCCTCGATAGTGGTTGAAGTATGTGCTTCGACCGCTAGGCAACTCTCCTCAGAGTGACTTTCTGTTCAGTTGCATCGGATTTCCCAATGCCAATGAGGGGCATCCTCCGCGGATTAGGTCAATGACGTGACACCTCACTCTCATGGCCTGGGCACCGAAGGCGACAATCCAGCTTTTGATCACAAAATGAACATTCCGGTAATTTACTTGAATATGACACAAGACAGTCAGTGCCCTCTACCTATTAGGGGATACCTGCAACCCTATGTTTGTCAAAAACTGTTCTTGAGACGGGCAGAAGAGAAACAAGGAAGACACAAGGACACACAAAAAGTGACTAGAAGTCTCAAGAGTGAAGATATCCTGGGCAACAACCTGTGCTGGGAAGTGTATTTTACCCCCTCTTTTTACCTAGCCTTGACTGCCAGTCCATCCTACCCTTCTGCCTAATGTCCCTGTCACCATAACATGGAAAGTGAACAAAAAAATGTGCTTCGCCAGAGGGCCTAAACGACCCAGCTTGTGCAACAAAGACAGTGCAGGACTAAGATTACAATCAAGCCCCAAACAGCATTACCAATGATAGGCAGGGAGCTGGATTATTATTATGATTATTATTAGACAGATTGGCAGGTACCTCAAAACACAATCTCAGGGATGGAATGGTCCTGGAGTGTAACCAGCAACGCTTTCCCCCCAGGGTAACCATGATGTACTACATATGCTACATTACCAGGCTGTCCAATCGCTTCAACGGCACCCCTGGACCAGGCCCCTGCCTGGACTCAGCCTCAGTTCATCTCCACTTCAGATCAGCTAAGCCCAGGGAAACTCATCTTGGATTCACAAATTGGGCACTGCACACAATGAACAGAATTATGTTAAATACACCCAACATCCACAACTGGTAGACTACAGTTGCAGGACGAAGTAGGATACGAATGGCATGCAGACATAGATAGCATAATCCATTCCACTCTCCTTAACCGTTAAAGAAGCTGCAAAATAGTATCCAGGCAGCCATGGATCCAAGAGGCATGCAGAAAGCTACGTCGTATGGATGCCTCAGGCAAGATGAAATGCCGCAACAGGAATGTGACTGGTGACCATAGGCCTGCTCACCGTGTCCTTTCGCTCCATCCACTCAAATATGCAAGGCATGTGGAAGTGGTGGGCACAAGCAGTCCAAATCTTGGGATTCTCTGCAGGGAATAAAAGGCATACAACCTCGCTAACAGCTTTACGGGAGGAGATGTCATGACAAAATCTGATGCGCACACCACATCTTGTGGTCATTGGAGGAAGCAATACATACAGATAACACTGAAGTTTGAACCCCAACAACTTTGCACCAAGGGAATTGCCGCTATATCAAAAGCAGACCACCAACCTGTCGTGTAAACTTCAAGACAAGTGGGGCAACTGCAAAGGAGGAGGAGACAGAAAAGGACTTATTTCAACTGGGGTCAACAACGGCATCAGACAAACAAAAGCCGTGTGCATTAAGGCAAAGTACAACTCACAAGTCATCATCTTCATCTTGAGGCACTAAAGCTTTGCCTGCACAAGGGGGAAAGACATGTGCACACAATTTTCATCAGTTTCATCACCTGGTTTCATGCATCAAGCTACCAAAATCTACCGGCCAGGCAGTATTGGGCATAATTTGAGCCTGTTGAGCCCAGACCTGAACAGTGGTGAGGGGAAACAGCCCATGGGTTTCTGTGGCACCCACCTCCCTGACCGCTGATCTCCGAAACACTTCCTGTTGAAGAGCTCTGCAGTTTGCAAGGCACATTATTTGTTTGAAGTTATCCTGCAGGGGCATCTGCATGCGCTCTCCACCCAGCCCTGGCCCGAGGGACCGAGGGCACTTATATTGGTTTCCTTAATTATTGAGCCATGCTGTTACTGAGCCCTCAATGCGATATTCTTAGCGAGTGTGCATCAAGGGACAGATCAATTAAATTCAGATAACCTCAACAGACCCTGAGGGGACTTACCTTGTTTATCCGGCTGGCAGACTTGCCTTGGCTCGAACCCCGCCGAAGACGAGAATCTTGCTGCCCCAAGGGTCCCGAAACACCAGGCGAGCTACTCGCTGAGGGACCCTGTAGTTTGAAAAGGCTAGTCAGGCAAGACAGGGCGCTATGGCCGGCAACAAAGCAGATGCACAGATTGGTCAGCATGCTACGAAATGGAGCTACCAGCATGGCGCGCACCCATGTAGGTACAGGTGCCCCGCCTGGCCAAGCCTTGCAGCTCTTCCCTTGGCTAACAGTCCGACGGTGCTGAGGTGGCTGCACATGCGAGTTCTGGTCGGAAGAGACTGTGCTACACTTCATGGCAGGGCTGCTTCTGCCTTCCTCTACTTTGTTGGTTGCCTTGCCTGCACCTGATTGACATTCAGGGGTTCGGAAAAGAACCAAGACAGGAGAGGAATGCAAGCGACTCCACCCTCACCATCGTCCCTTCTTGGAGCAGCTGCAACTCCCGCGGAGGATTGGTGCTGCGACTGTTCCGGGGTAAAGCTCGATACTTTCAGATGCCCGCCATGTGTAACGTTTAAAGCTCAAAGTACGAAAGCTCATGCGATACCTTCGGTAGCAGCCTATTATTCTCCGATTCGGGAGCTGTTTCCATGAATGAGCGAAGTGCAACGGTAGGTGGGGCAGTGGGAGAAGGAGCCTGATATGCCTGGGCCTCCACATGCCTGAGGAACGCAAAACGTGAAACCCCGATACTTCAAAGGCTGGAAATACCCAAGGAGGACGACAACCTAACAACCTACCCGTGCTGCTCGGGAATCCTGTCTTGTCCCTCCCTTTTTTGACAGAACCCAAAAATATTGCATATGGAACAGCAACACCCCTCTTCATCCCTGAAAGGGGGCATCTCTGGTGCTGGGGGGTACTCTGGAAGGAAAGGATCAGGTGAGGGGTTCAAAGGCTGCATGCAATCGACATGCGATACTACTTCTAGAGGGGAAAGAAAGAAAGAAAGAAAACGCTTGAGCGTGGCTTGAGGAATACGGGATTTTAAATGCCGTACACCGGGGTATCAACGTCTGATTTGTCTATGTTCCACACAAAGGTACTGTTCACACATAATCGTTTTCTGCAAACACTGGATATGCACTCGGGCGACCCGCTCTGGTGTTTTCTTCCTTTCCAAATTGTCCTGACTACTACAGTCCTGACCAAATTGTTGACTACCTACGCCTTCATGCATGCCTAGGCGCATATCGTTTACGTTCCTCAGTTTCTGGGGGTACAGCATTACAAATGTCGTATACTTCAAGACACCCGCTCTGGCATTCGTCAAGACCGTTTTGGATCTTGTGCTTCTATCAATGGAAGGGACAATAGGTACCGTACTCTGCAGGGAGAAATTATTTGGCAACAGGTTCCGACACCTTGTGAGGCGTGGACACCGTTTGTATGTCTCTTACAAGCCCATGCAAGCAACAAACTCATGTGCCGGAGCCGGTATGCCTCTTTCAGGATCATTATCGAAACGGACTGTAGATGATTGCCTCACGGGCAGCTCTGCGTGGAGCAGCAGAAGAGGAAGGACCTGTTATTCGTGCAAGAGTAACAGAAGAGGTGAGGCCTAGACACCAACTGGGCTTTGTAAAAATTTCATCAGCTCAGTGGCAGACATGTCGGCAGGCGTAAATAAGATTGTTTTGCTGCATGCTGCTTGCTTCCATTGACTGACAAACTTTTCTTGAATTCTCAATTTGGGGTGCATGATGAGTGGGGCAGGAGGGAAAAAATGTACCCCATCATCTGACAGTTGAAGAGCTTAACAACAGGCTTAACGAGAGCATCCCAAATCTGGTCGTAAATGATTCCCCCCCCAAGAGGGAGGGTATATAAGACGGGGGCAAAGTTGGGGGGGGGGCAAGAAAAATAAGCAATTTAAGAAATATACTCGACAAGGTATCTTGTTGTCAACTCCAGATTGATACAAGAGCTACACTGTTGTATTCCTCGTGGTAAATGCTGTCGATTTGCATTGAACAATACCGCATATATTAAAACCAGATCCCCTAGACACGAGGGGGGGGCAAAAAACAAAGTCAAACACCCCATCATAATAAAAATGTCAAACGACCCCTGGCTACCCCCCCCCCCTCTCCACCTCCGGAACCTAGTAAAACCTTAATTTATCAGTCAAAAGTCAGAATTTAAGGCTGGGAGCAGGGTCAATTTCAATCAGCTTATCCGTGCGCTTCTAATGGTGTCGATAAATGTAGATGGTTCACAAATGTCAAGCGGTGAAACAAAATAATATAACACTGCTCTAGCTACCACCTGCCCCCAGCTACCTATCCTCGCTTGAGACCACGAGGCTCCAGAAACAAGAGGACTCGCGAATGAGCGGCATCAAACCAGCATCTAACTTGAGCGTGCTGACGTGCTTGGAGGTGATAATTCTGCTCCACCCGCTGAGCTGAATCTTGATGACGTTCCAGAACACTGTCTGGACCCAGGCTTGGAAGTCATGGTACAGTACTGTAGGTATGAACTTGGTGCCGCCTCCAGGAGCTTTGAACAAAACGAAGAGGATGTGCGCTGACTTGCTGACGAGCACCAACAGTTTGCTGATAGAGCACTTCACTCCGGTGATTGGCATCAGCAGCCCATGCATGGCTGTACCGAGAAGGCGGGCGCGCTGGAGCTGGGGCACCCTAGTGGGGTGCTACGTGGCAAACTCCTCATCCAGCTTGAGCTGCCGGAGGCTGTCGAGCAGCCGGCAGGTCACGGCACATTCTGCTTGTCCACGGGGTTGAACATGGCTGAAATGGAAGGCTCCTCATACCCGCTAGCTCTGAACAGAACCATGAGGTCAGCACGCCCCTCACTGTCTCCCAGAATTGCCATGGAAAGCTCTCGCAACACCACAACATCGGGGGTTGCTCGGGCCGCTACATCTGGAGATAGGGGCTGCTGCTGCGGGCTCTCGGGTGTAGCCTCAGCAGCAGGACCATCAGCTGCTGCAAGAGCGAGAGGCTCTGCGACAGCCGCATGCTCGACAGCAGCAGGAGCAGCAGCAGCAGCAGGAGCTAGAGCTGAGGGAGTAGCACGAGTAAAAGAGGAGTATTATGATCTGATTGTGCGCTGTCGCTTCGTCGAGTTCTTCCTGGCCAGCTCCTCTCTTGCACTCTTTCCCTTGTTGGTGACTCCTTAGGGCCACTGGGTTGTCTGTGAATATTAAGACCTTCAAACAATGCTTGCAGCAGGTTGTCATTGCTTCATTCATAGCAATTACCAATGCAGCTACACCGTGTGAGTCCATAATGGGTGTACGCACAATGGTACATGTGGTTCTGGAGCTATTACACCCCCCCATGCCAAATTGCATGCCAGGAGAGGTCTGGTATTCTGAGTGGAATTCTTATGATGCATATATGTGGCAAATGACAGTAGGAATGCAGCGGTGTAGCTATCGTCTCAATCTTATGTTTAAAACGAAATATACAAAAATTCCCCAAAAAACATATATTTTTGCCCCCCTCCCCCCCTCATTTTTTGCCCCCCTTTGCCTAGACATCCCATTTTGGCAGGGGGGCCGCCCCGCAACAAAAAACAGCATACCAGTAGTTGCTATCATCTAAGCAATGACTACCGGTACCTGTGATTTTTGTTTCAAGGTCTTCAAAATCACAAACTATGCAGTAGCCTTGAGAATGAGCTGCAGAGGGCAGCGTGTCAGAAAGAGGCTGAGAGGCAGTTGATGCGGCTCTCTCTATTCAAGATGCCTTGGAGGAGGCAGCAGTGTCCATTAAGCACAGCAATACCGTCCTTGTCGATGGTAAGCCAGTGCACAAGTCCACAGCTCGGCACCTAACCTTCTTCTCGGACCCCAGGTCAACAGAACCCTTGAAGTGGGTGTTGGGCATGACATCATCAGAGAAACAACACGTCCGTGGCAGCAGCTGGTTGGGACGACCTGTCTACCTTCGGCTGCACAACCCATTCGCAGTTCGTCGCATGCACATGTCAATAATGTTACACCTCTGGGCCCACTCAAAGCTCGGCCGCATGGGCGCCCAACTGTTCAGAAGGGAGTAAAGAAGGAACTAAAAGGAAGAGAGGGGGAAAGAAGCAAAAGGAGAGGCCAGGAAGGCAAAGAAGACCAAGTCCAACACCTGAGTTCCACTAGAGACTAGCCCTCAACCAAGCCTCTAAGAAAAGATAAGTCCAGAAAAACAAACATATCCCACCCCTGCTTGGCCGCGAGGGCGCCCCACTGATCAGAAGGGAGAAGAGAAGAAACTAAAAAGGGGGCAAAAAAAGGCCGGAATGGCCAACGACACCGGCCTCATAAACCCTGGAGACTCACCCTCAATAATGCCCACAGCACAGTCCACAAAAGCAAGTGCGTCCCACCCATGCACATGTCAGAGGCGGCTGTTAAGGAGGTTTCTGTCGCCAATCCATGTACCAAACTACCAACAGACCAGTGGCTTTGCATCATCAACAGGAGCATTGCGGGTACCATCCGCAACAGCTAACGCTTCCTAGATCACATGGATTCAGCCCACCCTGGTCAGGAGCTGATGGAGGCAGATATGGCGAGATATGCTGTCATCACTGTGTAATTTTGGGGGGGGGGCAAGGAGCTCCCCAAGAAGCAGAATATCAAGTTGCTGAGGGAGCAAATCAGCAAGCAAGTTAGATGCCAGTGTGATCCGTCATCTCTTTTCTTGAGCCTCAAGCTCATGGTCTCAAGCGAGGATAGGTGGGTGGAAGGTGGTAGCTAGAGAAATTATACTGGGGACCTGAATTTGACATTTGTGAAACAGATACATTGGGCAACACCATAAGATTCGCACTGTCGAGCTGAGTGGAATTGACCCCTCCCCATCCTCGATTCTAATTTCTGACTGAGAAAAAGGTTTTACTAAATTCCGGAGGAGGGGGGAGGCAGCCAGGGGTCGTTCTAAGCATGCTTTTGACAAAGGGAATTTAGCTCTTATTTGCCCTCCTCCCCCTCTGTGCATGATGCCATGCTACAGACAAATTTAATATCCCTGCAGACTTTCTTGAAGGCATTTCAAGTGGCCATGGAATGCCTCAGTGAATCTCTGCTGCGATGACCTACCACTCCTCCATCAAAATTCAGAAAGAGGACAGCAAAACAAATCATACATTGCCAGTTAATTGTCTCTGCATTACGTGGGGCTATAACAGGATTTTGTGTGATAGTACCGCATGCTCACATGACCAAGAGTAAGCTGTGTACCACAGGAAGCACGTGACCCAAAGACGCGACCCAAATCATCAACATTATCACATTTAGTCATGTTGCTAGCCACTACTAGTACTGGTATTCATCCAGGGTGCATGCTTTATGGTTGTATACAGGTGCATGCCCTCTTGAATCTGTGTCCATCAATATATTATGGTCAACAAGTGCAACTACATGTGAAGCGCAACTTGTTTGCTAACATTGAATGTCAATGTGATCCACGAAATTCAAAACCCCCAAAGGTATAGTAACCTGGTTGCATGGTGATCACATTCGGCTCCACTACGGCATCAGGCCTTCAACCCTGTATTGTGTCCAAGCTGTCATCATCAATCCAGATCAGATGGCAAGTTGTGGATCATTGCCGCAGCTGAACCGGCGTAGATAGGCACAAGTAATGGATGGTTGAACCTGCACGCTGATCCAAACTTGCATTCATTGTGTTTTAGGTAGAACGCACAAAGCGGCTGCTCTGGACGTAGCGGAAGGCCGAGTGGCGTGAGCTGTACGCGGTACTGTGCTGGGTGGTCATAGACACATGACTCGCCAAACTTGCAGTGGCCCGTCTTCACGAAGAAGTCGCACAGCTGCTTGCCCGCCCGCTGCGGAAACTCCCGAACAGTCGTAACCAGAGCCTCACCGCCATCATCAGGTGCCACTGTGTAGCCAACCACCACAGCCATTGATGAGGAAGGAGGGGAGCCAGGGGGGGCCAAGGCAGCCGATGGTGTAGCTTGCCGTCTCAGCGGTGTTGTTGTCTGACTGCCTCGGCCACTCGTAGAGCACTCTTCCGAGTTTCTCGAGTTGGCGCCGTCATCAGACCTCAGGCAAACTTCCACTGTCGCAGTGGACTCGTATCCACCAGCCCAGGCGTTTCGCTCATCCCCTGTTTTCATTGGCGGCAACAGCGGCGGTGGCGGCGGCGGCGATGGACTTGGAGCTATTGCTGTTGCTGCCCCGGCCCCTGTGGCAGGGACTGCAGGTTTGGGCCCGGTGGCGGCATTGAAGTTGTGGACCCGGGCGAAGGCTGCCCTGAACGATGCACAAGCCTCGATGCCACAAGGCCAGTACTGACACAGCGCTGTGTCATCACTCAGCTGCTGGAGAGCGAACATGTATACAGCCATCAGCAGATTGGGGAACCGGCTCGTGAAGTACCTGAGGACGGTTCAAGGGAAGATCAAGATAGGTTCCAGGCAGGGATCAAGGCAGCTCCCTATCGGGCATATCCCCAGGCATATCTCCTTGGTCAATGCAGCACCCTCAAGGAGTCCAGTGTTGTGCATGACTAGACTTTTACCTGAGGAAGGAATGCGGTATTGGACCAAGCATGGCCTGCAGCGGCGCCGGCATTTCGCGGAAGTGGCTGCGCTTGTTGCGCACCACTCGCAGCAGGTCCCGTAAGCTGGTGTAATCGTACCGCCTGTACCGCCCAAGGTTGGCCACCAGCTCAGGGTTCACGTGACAGCCCCAGTTTGACCCAATGCCAACCGAGGCATATGACTCCAGCGCTGAGAGGAGAGCCTGGTCAGGTTCACGGTCCTCGTTCTCCACCCTGCAGTCACAGAGGGCAGGAGCAGGGCCTTGGGTAAACCACTCCACTAGCCACTTGTTAGCCGGTCAGACAGAAACAACTCAGCCAGCCACTTGTTTCTTGATTGGACGAGACTGTCCCTTAGCCACTCAAAGCCATACGACCCCGCATGTGGGTGACCACTCGTGCCAGGCACCTCCTCAGACCATCTGCTGATTCTGGTGCTCATCTAATCAAATCTCGGCATGAGAGCCACCATGTTCTAATAAAAATAGGTGTATGAGAGATTGAGAGTATGAGACCCTTTCATCACACCATTCACAGCCTGTCTGAATCCTAAATAGCCTTCTCAACGACCTGCTTCTAGGCTCATCAAAGAGCACACAGGTTGCTGTCGTGACCCATCACAAGAGACACGATGAGTAAACCTGGTCAGCTGTTTGAAAGCCAGGGCACAGCCGGGGTTGTCAAGATGACAGGCTTCACGGCACCGACACCTAGCCCCCACACCCGCCTCCCCCCACCTGTCACTGATGTCGACCAGGAACTGCAGCTGCTGCTCCGCACTCCACCACAGCGGGTGGGCCAGCACCGCGGGCATGGCAGGCCGCGCCATCGGGTCCTTGATGAGCATGGCAGTGAGGAGGTTGACCCCCTCAGCCTGGTAGGTGCCCAGGGATGTCATGTCCGGGTGGTGGTGCAGGATGTTGGAGTCTCGGGCATAGCTGTCACCAAACGGGTGGCGTCCGCCTGGTGGAATGAAAGGGGGGAGCAGAGGAGGGCGGCGGTGAATACCAGCACCCTGGTCAGGCGCATTAGCTCGCGCGAGGCCAGGACCGTCAACACTCATCCCCTCCTATGCCATTAAATGCACCATCGTGATCACCTGAGCCCTGATGCTTATAAATTCATTACATACCGTACATCATTGCGCAATTAAGCTTGAACCACATGACATACATACATACATATACAGAGATAAGCAATTCACGCTCAACCCTGAGAACCATTAGATGCACATCCCTGAGTGGAAAACATACACGCCATTATGTTCACATGGTTGTGCAAGCAACTCTCAACCCTCAACCACATCATGCACATCTCTATCCAATTTAACTTAATACAGAGATGAGTATAATGCACCCTTACCCACATTCCACACATCCCAGTCCAGCCTCAGAGGCAACGCGCTCACCTGTGATGACGTAATGCAGGACGCAACCCAGCGAGAAAATGTCCATGGAGCGTGTTTGTCGGACAATGCCACCGTCCCGCGCTATTAGTTGCTCCGGGGCCTGCCAGCCGCTACTCCCGCCTAGCGCAGAGGAACGAGAGCAGCAGGGAGACAGCCAGACAGGTGAGTACCACAGCATCTGACTTCCAATATCAATGACCTGGATGGATACTCTCAGCAGCTAAATTCAAATGTACCGGTTCCGTACATCGATAAATAAACCGGGACCTGGTAGGTTCAGGATTTAAATCCAATCCTTAAAATGTACTGATACGCTAAATACTTAACCCTAAATACCACGACATGTTTCTAAAATCATACTTGCCAGTTGCCATAGCCTGCTAGTAATCCCATGCACCTCGCAGCGCGGAGTGGCTTCTGCCGCGTTTAAACTGCTATCCGGCCAGCAAAAGGCGACCCTCACATACCCAGATACACCCTTCCTCCGCAGCTGAGACAGACACAGCACAGCGGGAAGCAGGACCCCACTCCGAACGGCCATCCCACCTGCACCATGACTCTCAAAGCTGCTTTGCTCCGGCACCAGTTGTTTGCTCAGTCCCATGTCTGACAGCTTGGCCCGACCGGTATCCGTGATGAGCACATTGTGGGGCTTGAGGTCCCGGTGCACAATGCCACGCTGCACAAGCAGAGGCAACAGAGGGAGGGGTCGAGATCGAAGGGTCACACTATGTTTTGTTGCGCTACTCAAGCAAGAACAAAAAAGGGGGGCGGAGAAATGAAGGCTGCGCAAACCAGTACAGAGACGTCTCACGACCGTCGACCAAACCCAGACCCCAACATGCGTTTATGCCTTGATGCATGCAACAAACCATAGCCTCACGCTTCAGCCCCCCAGGCATGGGACTCTCCACAGTTCCCCCCCGCACCCCTAGCTCGTAGTAAAAAATAGACCCCATCCCCCCCAGCTCCTGATCCTGCCCTCCTCACCTCATGGAGTGCCAGTAAGCCACTGGCCACCTGACCCATGATCTCCAGGCAGCGGGGCGTGGGCGTGCGGCGCACCCCCGGCTCGATCATGGCCGCGCGGCCGCCCGGAGTGCCAAGAAAGTCGTTGAGGGTGCTGCGGCAGCGCTCCAGAGCCAGGTACACAAACTCGCGGTCCTCTTCCATGGCGAAGCAGCGCACCACATTGGGATGCTCGTCGCTCATGATCAATACCTGCAATCAGGCAGACAGGGACGACACGACAGTCAAGACATCCAGCACCTGGAAACAGGTCAGCACAAAATCTATACCGTATGCACATCGCTGACAGCTGTGCCCATTTCTAGCCTTCTTTTTACTTCTTCCCCTTGGGGGGGCACCCCCCCCCAAATTCCTTGCCGAGCAACCACATCAATGCACCCCATGCGTCCCGCGCCTCACCTCGATCTCCTTCTTGGCCAGGTCATAGAACTGGCGCAGTAGCCTCTTCACCGCCACGGAGCGTCCGTCCATCATCCCCTCATACACCACGGTCCCTGCAGCAATCAATAGATGCAGTGCTCCTTAAAGATAGGAGGCTGAGGCAGGCAAGGGGTGTGGTGCTCATGATGCAATCGACAGGTCTCACTCCTTCAAGATGAGGGACAGAAGCAGTCAATGCCTGGTGCTCCTTTAAGGCACGTGGAGCCAAATACGCCTCAGGTTCAGATGCAGGCTGCTAAGCAGCAGGGGAGGCAAAGGGGGCAGGCGCAGGTATTCCCGGGAGCATCCACCCAGTTAATACCCACTTCCAACCTCTGTATATAAATTGGGCAATAGCTCTGCCATGGCAAGGCCCCCAATGTGCCGCCTCACTCACCCTATCACATGCATGCCTTCGCATAATCGCGTTTCCCAGGACCATATCTCCCTTACCATGTTCTTGCGTTCCTCCCCCGAGCGCCCTCCCCCCATCACACTCGTACATGCACCCCTGTACATAGGGATACAGCACCCTGGTCACGTGATAACACTCTAGCAACCGAAACCCGCCCTCCCCGCCATCACACACCTGCACTCCCGTACCCCAGAATGCCAGGCCCAACCCGCAGCCTGCCGATCACCAGCGAGCCGTCCATCTGCAGCTTTGCATAGCGGCTGGACACCGAAGAGGAGTGGCGGTGAGCCTCGCGGAATGCAGCGGCTGCTGCCGCGGCAGACAGAACACCGCTGTTGTTGTCGTGGTCCTGACCAGCCGCCTCCTCCAGCCCCGTCTTGCCTGCTTCCGCCACAGCCGGGGCCGTCGCTTCCTGTGGCTGCAGGTCCTCCCCATTGACGCTACCGCTAGGTCCTCCGGAAGACGGCGCAGCCCCTGCTGCCTCCCCTGCTGCCTCCTCCCTGCCTGCGCCTCCTTTTAAAGGCGAATGTGACTGGCCCTTCACAGCCCTCGCAGCCACCTGAACAGCCGCAGTGCTGTCTATGCTTTCCATCTGAGCCTTCCTGCCGCCACGTCCCCGGGACTTTCCAAGGGGCCTTGTCCCTGTCCCGGTAGTTGCCCCAGCCACACTGCTGACCAAGCCCCCCTCCACGCCACTGGAGAGAGGCACCGCTGTTCTCCTCATCCCTCTCATCCCGACAGCCGCTGCCGCCAAGACAACCGCCACAAGCAGCGAGCTCGTCACCATCAGCAGCTGCCGGTCCCTGCTCTGAGCTGCCGCTGTGGCTGTCACTGCGGTGGCTTCAGCACCAGGCAGCATGTAGGAGCCCGGAGGAGGCGCCGGCGGCGGGGAGGTACGGTTGGGCAGCCAAGGGACCGTCTGGAGCTCCAAAGCCTCCAAGGCGTCATCTGATCCGCCAATCCTGTGTAAGCCGGGAGGGCAGAGCAAGCCGCCTCCCAGGCCCTCATCACCACCAATGGGCCGCATGAGGCTGAGCACCTGCTGCTTTGATGCCATGGGCGCCAGCGCTGTGGATGACGGCGAGCCCTGCCCAATACCAGCCTGGCCCCGCCCCGGCCCCGTTATGGCCAGCGGGCTGTCGCAGGTCGCCCCTGCCTCTTCGTTCTCATCCTCGTCCAGCACCAAGTGGTCTGCCGGCATGGCATAAGGGCTGCCCGCCAGGACCCCCACCAGCACGCGCGTCCCGGGCCGCAGCTGGCCCGTTACCTTGACGAGGGAGGAGCTCCCGCTGAGGTGGTCGTGGCGGTGTGGGGCCAGGGCCTCAACACTCTCCTGATGGTGCCAGGGGGACCCCAGCAAGGGCAGTATGACGGTGGGGTCGAGCTGGTTGAGGTCTGCGGGGGGAAAGGGGCCAAGGGGCCGCTCGACCTCAGGAAATACGTGATAGGCTGGGAGGGGCTTTAAGGAGTGCCGTTGGCCGTGGGGTCTCAGCCGATTCCATGCGGCCATGCGAAATCCTCGCCATGCACTGCGCATTCACGAGCCATGCATGCCCTCATGTAGTCATGTGGTCCACAGCTTGCTCGCATGTCATCTCGCGAAGATGTGGGCACGAATTCTGCAATGCGCCTCCTGGTTGAAACCGGCCCTCAGCAGCCATCCCTATGCAAGCCTCAGGGGCAGAGATCCCAGCTAGAGATGCGTAAAAGGTCGCCTTGCAAACTTGTACACTCAAATCATTTGATGCCCAGGACCCCCCCTCACCTGCGTCTGCACTGCTGTATGCTGCTATCGGGGGCACATCAAAGGAGATGGACCAGCGGCGGAACCCAGTGACACTGTCAAAGGCCTGCAGCGTGTTGTCAGCTGTGACAGTGAAGCGCGGCAGCGCAGCAATGGAAGGGCCCTTCCCAGCCCCGGTGGCAGTGCTCCGAAGCCGAAGGATGCGGCTGAAAGTTGCGTTCCAGGCCTCCGCGCCAGTCTTGCGCAGCACGGAGCGCACCACAAAGTCCTCCCGCCCCAACACGATGGTGTGCTCAGATTCCATCAGCTGCTGCAGCTGCATGGCTACGAGGCGGCAGGGAGTAAAAACAGAGCAAGGGAATGATGAGTTAAGCTGGACGTGAAGGAGATTTGCAGTGGGCGTGATAAAGGCAGGGGCATCCCGGCATGGCTTATGGTGCTGAGGGACATTGCACACGGCCCCGGCATCAATGCTTCTATCATAAAACAATACACTTTTTCTATATTATATATTGCTACCATGCTGGTATATCTTTTTGTAGTTATATCGAGTGAACTTCACTGCCCATTGCTTCTTCCTGGCGGGCCTGTGGTACCAGAGAGGGCGCCAGCTGGCCACATGAGGTATGGAGGGCAGCATGAGATGACGCACCTTCTGCTGCCCTGTCCTCCAAGCTACCGGACAGTGTCTGAACCAGCCTCCCAGACGTCACGTCCAACATGAACACTGAGCTCCTGCGAAAAGATTACGTTTCCCTTCAATTAGCTGCAGAGCCAGGCGCACTAGATAGTATGATTGCACAATTGATTCAGGAGGACTAGGGATGTAGAGAAACTGGCTGACACCGGCTGCTGATGTTCACAAACATGCTTAATAATCCATGATGGCTCCGTGACCCAGTAGCGCTCCAGCCTCACTTGCGGTTCCCAACGATGATGCTCCCATCGTCAGTAAGGGACGGTGAGGACTCAACAAGCTCCGGCAGTGTAATGGGCAGGCGCTGCATGGGACAGTGGTGCATGGGGAGCCATCAGCATGCATGGCGACGAAATGGTAGGGCCTCCAGAGCTCAACTGCCCACACGCATGACAGTCCTTGATTGAGCGCAGAGAATGACCACCGCATGGCACCGATGACAGAGGGGATGGTGTCTTCAGTTCCATGAGCCACATTAGCACCCACCTCTAGCCTGGCGGTGTCCCTGTCCAGGCCCTGGTAGGCGTACAGGCCTCCGTCCACACCCGGGAAGATGTGCACACCGGGGGGTGAGGCATCGGACTGCTGCACCGACAGCAGTGGGCTCCCGGAGTCGAAGGACCAAAGGACGTTCCCGCCCCTAGGATCAACAGCAACGACGCGGCCGTCCAAAAGGCTGACGATGAGGATATTTTGTTCGGTACTGCTGCGGAGGTGTAGGGTTATTCACGACAGGGTGGAAGTTTTTTTTGCAAACTTTGCGTCGTCATGCATTCCGACGTAGTAGTCCTTGAAGCCAAACTTACTGAGAATCCCAGGTGCTTGACACCTGCTTCAGATGTCTGCCGCCACCAGGCAACTCAGGCTTCGAGTCAATGAGCCGGCATGACAAGATGCTCAGCAAGAACAACGTAAAGCGAGCGCTAGGATGCATGGCAGATCAGGCAGACAGCCAGGACATCCCCATCAAAAGCGTCATAAAGTTACGGGATGCAAATGATTCATTACTGTGCTGTGGAGAGCGAAGTATATGTCAAAAGGTTGAAAAGTAATTATACGAACCAGTTTGCCGTACACTGGTCCACGACCTTCGAGCCCTTTGCCTCAGCATCTTCTTCACGCGTCTACATCAGCAATTTGTTTACATAGCTGAAGAAGAACCAACAAAAGCAATGCATAACAGTTGTTACATACAGCCATAAGCACACATGCCGAAATAACCCCAGCACACCAAGACTGCTTTGCATCTTGCGAGCTGCGCAGTAATGGCAGCAAGCACCTTCCTCGATTACATTCCAAGGAATATCAACTTCTCAGCATTGGAACCAGGAGGTCCAGATGCATATGCATTGGCTCGAGCGGCCTCAGCTGCATGGGCGAAGGCCGAGGAGGCAAAATGGACCAAAGAGCATAGAAAGAACTACAATGGTACAAGATTGCAGCATGATATACACCATGCAAATTGCCCGTTCTGCCAATGCATTGATCCTGAGCTGTGTCACATTGGGTGGACAACGCACCAGGGGTCCAAAAGACCACATGCACCTTGCCCAGATAGACCATGCTAGTCAATTGCTGGAACAATGCAACCTCCCATATTCAACTAATATCATCGTGTGCATGAGGTTCTGTACTGCATGAGTTCCTGACACTTACCGTATGTGCTCTTGGTACTCTTGTAAGCATGATAGTGTGTAAGTGTCGAAGTCACGGCAAACAATCACGCACCACTAGGCATCACGATTGTTATGACAGCGAGTGCATTGCTCATTTAGTCATTTTCATGCATTGGACCCTAAGCCTGACAGCAAACCCCGCTGCGAACCCTGGCGCTCCAGAGCGGCTGACTGCAGAGTTTGAGCGCCTCGTCTTGGCGTTTGTCGGAGCGGAGGGCCTCAGCCCCAAAGCTTGGACGACCATGACCCGGAAGCTGGAGCTAATGGCTGGCAGGCAGATTCAACGGCAGGAGACCCTTGAGCTGCTACAGTCAGTACATCTGATGGGGCAAAGGGAACCCTGGGCACATTTATCTTGCCGTGCACCTTCTCCTACCCGTGTCAGTAACTACAAATATGACAGAGAGATAATATCCCTAGCTTCCTATGACTGGACCGCACATAGTTACATCCCTATTTGTTCTACACTTATTTCCACACCAGACACCCACATTCACCTTGTCAATCATGCCTCTGATCTGAGGACCATCTGCTCCCCCTACACAGCCTGCCTCCCTCCCATCATCGCTTGCCCCCCTCACTACACCACCTGCCTCCCTCCCATCATCGCTTGCCCCCCTCACTACACCACCTGCCTCCCTCCCCACATCGCTTGCCCCCCTCTCTACACCACCTGGATCTTCAGGTACCGCACCAACCATCTGGAGGCACCTGAAATAAAGGCGGCAGCCTTGCAGCAAATCACTGCCTGCATCATCGCAGCTAGGAAATACTCAGCGGCTGAGCAGGTGGAGGGATCGGAGGGCGGGCGAGGAGCCAGAGAGAGTCTGGACCCAATGCGCTGGTCGGGCAACCGCTTGCAGGTGAGGACCATGAGTCGACCTAGGCTGCAAGCATGGATCAAAGGGTTAAGCACCTTCAAGTGTTAGGAGTGCTTAGTGTTGAGGTTGAAGCACGTGCCGTGTTGCCAGTGGGACATCTTGAACGGAGGCCTCAGTGGTCAGGGCATCCTATGGAGGAGCGCTACCTAGAGGCGCCACTGGCATCCGGTGTTTTTGACATAGGACTGGATACTTTTAATTGCCTGGGAGCCTGCCCTGTTAAGAGCCAGGAGTGAGGCATCGCGGCTTTGTGACAGCAAGCACTGCCATACCTAGCATGGGATACCTCACAAAGGAGATTGCTGACAGCAAGTGCAGTCGTAGTGAGGGCCACTGCCTTGAGGACCCTTTACACCCTTGTCTGATCCACCCCCTTGCTGCTATTCAACCTACTCCCTCTCCCTCTCCCTCTCCCTATGCCCAGGTGAACTCTTCCCCCAACAGATATTCTGCCGGCCATGAATCATTGCTGCAGCGCATGCCTGTTGCGACCGACCCGTCAGGCTCACAAAGGAACCGACCCTTGAGCGGAGGTGGAGGCGTTACCTCCATGAACGAGTCCAGCACAGGGCCCCAGCCCGCCATGTTCCAGCCTGGGAGGCCTCCAAGTGAGAGTGGGCGCTCGAGAATGGGTGACAGGGCTCGGTGCTGAGAGATGGTGGCTCAGACCTGAGAAATGTGCACCTGGGGCCGGCCAGTGGCCACTGAGGCGTAGGGTTATGACGTTATGGTATTGGTGGTTTTACCGGAGGTCTTAACGCAAAAGATCAAACCAAGATTTGAATCCGCGCATGTTTTAATCAACGTTTGCCTGCTGTCAATCACTGGTAAGCTTGCTTGAGGTACAAGCCCTGCGCCCTCCATGCTCCTGGTATCTTAAGCTTGCTTGAAGACCGGCTGGCTGCCACAGGCACCCCTATGGAGGATGAAGTGGATGAGGGTGTCAGAACTCTACAAGATGAGGAAAAGTAGGGGCCCTGGTCCCACATATGCCCCACGATATTCTTTAGTGACGCAGCTCATGATTCAAATTACGTTTCGCTTGGGTTTTGTGCGGTTAGGCGATGTACAGGACGTGTGATGTACAATGCATATGATGCAGTACAATGAGCGTGATATGCAATTCAAATGAAGCATCACTCCATTGTTTAAGGTTAAGGACTTATGACACAGAACAGGTATTGAGGCGTGGCGACACTTTCAGGTATTTCCACATCACTGATTTCATGAATGGGTCACATGGTCCCAAAGCCTGGACAGGCTGTGCTGTTGCTGCTGAAGCCCACCTGCCCCCCTGCCCCCCTGTCCCCCTGCCCCATTGCCCCCCTGCTCCACCTTCCTGCTGCTGACCGGTGCCTGGCTGCCGCACCCTCAGGTACTAGTCACAGAGTCAGCATTGCTGGCACGCGCTCCCTTTCAGGCTTGCGATCGAGCATGCACATCCTGCAGGCAAAACGACAGAAGGTGTGTGCGGCCTGCCTTGCCTAAGCTTGCTTTCAAAGCAAAACGTCATAACTATTGCATAAGGTGTGTGTGACCGCCGCGACATCAGCCCCAAAGACCTGGATTTCAGAAGATGTCCTCGGCCGTGTGTGAGGCTGGTTCAAGAGGCCCTGGGAGGTTAAGGATTTAGTCTCGTAGGGAACCCTTCACCCAAGCCCAGGTCCACCTGGGGAGTCCTGTGGGCTCAGTGCCCTGTGAGAGCCGCAGAAACCCTCAAGGATCCAATGCAGCATATGCAATGAGGTCCCCCGGTGAAAGCACCGCATGGGATGGGGTCACGCTGCCCCACCCTGTCTCCCCGCTCCCCGCTGCCCAGCAAGGAGTCTGACCAGCACAGTGCACCTACTTGCCCCGGCAGCAGCGCTCTATGCCTTTCCTGAACCTGTGACTCGCGCTTCCTTGCTCTCATGGCTGCTCAGATGTCGCCTCTCTGCCGGAAACTGTTCGACGTCTGCGTCGCGCTCAACGTCCCCAGCAAGACAGAGCTCATTGATGTGATAGAGGTTTCAGAGCTAAGCGGAGAAATGCGCATTGTCGGGGTGTCTCTACAGCTCGGTGCAGCAGAGGCATTGGCAGCCATCCTGCCAGTGTGCTGCCACATCAGCGGTAAGCAAGAACGGCAGGCCACCCTGCTCCCTATGCATTTCCCCTGGATAATACGTATCATACAAGAGGGTGGTGCGCCGCGCATCTGAGGCTGTTCCGATACTTCTATAGCTACAAAAAGGATTTGGAATTGTATTGAGAATGTATGAAGGAAGAGGTCAGCCTTTCTTTTAGTGCACACCAACCAGCCTCCCTACCTACCAGAAGCTCAGGCGTGATTTTACTGGTCTTCCAATCCCCCCCCCTGCTGTGGGCCCTGTGTTTGAAGCCTCCCCTCCCCCTTCTCCCCTCTTTGCCCCCTCTATCAGGCCTGCACATTTCTCGCACGCTCATGCTCCCCGATAATGCAAACAAGCTGCTCTCTGCCGCCTGCGTCCTGCCCCTCAAGTCCCTGGAGCTGGTGGGCACTGACCTACAGGTACTGGAAGCATCACGTGCCACCAATGCTCAATCCATACCGGTCCTGGTTGTGGTTTCCACGGACAGCTTAGCCCTCATTGGACCACAAGCCAGGCCCTAAAACCCAGAATGCCACCTGCGATGTAAACCACGAACCATTGACCATAAACCATGGGCCATAAATTACTCTAAACTATCAACCATGAAGCATGTATCATGAACATCAAAGAATGGACAATGAACCATGCCGGCAGGGGGAGTCCCTCAAGCACCTCGTCTCGGCCCTTCAGCGGCCCACGGCCACCCGTGCGCTCCCCATCGTCATGCAGCAGCCGCAGAAGCAGGTCGCAGATCCGCTGCCCGGATCACCCGGCCCACGCCGCGTGCGTCTGGGAGAATACGCCAAACCCCAGGATCCCTTTGTCAGCGCGATTCAGCCGCCGGAGTCACAGCTGAGCGCGACCCCGCGGCCGCTGGGCCCCAACCTGTGGTGCAGCCTGGAGGCGCTGGACTTGAGTGGGAACAGCATTGGGGACCAGGGGCTGCAGCTCCTGCACCCACACTTGTGCTCGCTGATGCGCCTGTCCCGTTTGACTATGCGGCAGGCTGGCTTAACGGATTGGAGCGCGCCTCAGGTAGGATCCATGCCTCTGCTGGCTTGTTCTTTATTTGCACACTTTCGAGAAGGGAGATGGAGGGAGGCATGCAGCTGGCTGGGCTGCAATGGCGTGCGGTGTGGGTCACTTTTATATGAGCCACCAAGGCGTGGAAGAAACCTCTGAAGTTTGGAATATGCCGAGAATATGCCTTTAGGCGTTGATGCTTGGTGTGGTGTCACAGGCCCACAGCCCTTGGAACTTGTGTGTGGTGTATTAATGTGTCACAATCCCCCACATGGAATGGGCCTGCCATGTGCTCCTCACATCGCTCCTCCACCGGGATTAGGGCCACTTTGCCCAGTGTTCGCGATCTCCATGAGTCGCCAACTCTTGACAGCACAGGGACGGACTGAACCTGCACCACCAGGTTCCAGTTTCGGTGTTTGTTTATTCCATTATTCCTGTATGTGTGGAAAGGCGCCGTAGGGGACTTGTACCTGCAAACTATTTCAGGCCCTAACCAAGCGCCGCTGTGTGTGTGCAGATTGGCATGTTGATGATGCAGATGTCGGGCCGCCTGGTGGAGCTGGACCTGAGCAGCAACCAGCTGGGGCCACTGGCAGCAGAGGTGGGCAACATCGCTTAAGACCGGTGCAGCAGCATGAGCCATGGGCCTTGGTTTGAGGGAGGGGGAGGGATGAACAGGAGATAATACCCGATATGGCCGAGGATATGGCATGTGTCTTATTTTAACGATGGCAGGTATCGGTACATACGATAAAATCATGACAGCTTCCCTTGCTATGAAAACAAAACCGGAGGATTATTTGCATCGCATGTGAGACAAATTGTTGGACTTGCGCAATGTTCTGGGACTCCCTGGGTTCACCTTATCTCCTGGAATCAATTACTGCACCCTGGAGGAGCTGCTTCCTGACACATGACCCAATCGTGCACCGCGCAGGCCATAGGCGCGGCCCTCCCCTCCTGCTCCCTGCTGCGCATCCTGTGTCTGGCGTGGAACGGCCTGGGAGGTGGCTCCCAGCACATTGCCTGGGCGTTGGCTGGCCTCAGGATGGGCAAGGAAGGGGGCGGCCAGGCAGGCATCTCCAGCAGCTCCAGCCTGACACGCATGGACCTGTCCGGAACGAGCCCGTCTGCTGAGGTGGGGGGCGGTTCGGGCAGCATAAAGCGTCTGCATCCACCAGCATGCCGCAGTATAATGGGCCGTGCAGGGGAACAGTGTGACACCTGCGCATCCACCTCGTAGCCTCTGTTGAAAGGGCGAGGCAGAAGGATGGAGAAAGGCACCTTGAACCAGGTGGTGGCTCACCCATGAGCCGAGGGGGGGCGGGACATTATTGGTGCTCTTTGCGTCAGCACTAGACAAGCTGCGCAACTCTGGCTGAATCGGGATTGGGAAGCAAAAACTGTTTGACTTCATTTGATACTCTGAACCAGGGCTGACTGCATCGCCAGCTAACTGGCCATGCTGCAATGCACAAGGCATGCACACACTGACTGACACAAATATGGCTTGCTGCTGCCCCCAGGCCCTAATGGCACTTGCTGCCATGCTCCGGTTCGGCAACAAGCTCCCGCTGCGTCACCTGGACCTCAGCTTCAATGACCTGGTGGGCGTGGGCGCCCAGTGCCTGCTGAGGCAGATGAATTCTCGGCTGGATCCGCCGCTGAGCCAGCAGACCCTGATGGAGGCGCAGGCGCAGAGGGCCGCGGCCAGAGCGGTCGCCTTCTCTGATGAGGACAGCGAGCATGACGGAAAGAGCGAGGAGGGCGACGCGGGTGGGGGCACCATCGGCCTGGCAGGTGGGCGGCTGGGCGGCACTGTTATCGACTTCTCCACAAAGGGTTGCAAGATCTGCGAGTCGGATCCGCTGGCCGCCGCCCAGCTGGCTCAGGAGCCAAGCCCTCGAGGGATGGCCAGGGTCCGTGCTGCTCCCCGCTCCCAGGGCACTAGCGCCCAGACACCTGTGCCGGACCTGGTGTCCGTCTCGGGCGCGGTCACTTGGCGGCAACGGCGAGCCATGGCCACTTTCAGCCTGGACCTGTCCAGACGTCTGCCGGACCGGATGATTGCACGCCTGCTAGTGGAGCATGAGGTCCAGGCAAGGACCAAGCACTGGGCTGCCTGGTACAGCATGACCCTCAATGACACACAGCACAGGTGAGCAGTGTGAAATCGGCCGAAACCTGCTGGAGGATGGCTGGGCTGTACGTGCCATATGGATGCACGTTTTTCCTGTTCGTGAACAAAGGGACTACGTGTTGCCTTTTCTAGCTCTATGGACTTCCATACAGACTCTGCAGAAATCCACACATGTTCACCTCATATGCTGTTCATATAAGGCCTGTATTTTCGCTTGCGCACAGTAGAATGAGAATGATTTTGTGGGTTTGGGATTTGGGGTCCAGGGCTTCAAAACTGTGCGTTCATGCTTCCATGACTTCCTTGAACTGTACCGGCTGATGCACTCCTGTCTGCATTTTCCGTCTGAGGGTTGCTACCCAGATTCTCTGGATACTCGGCCACAGCCCACATGTTTCGATTCACTGCAGGAAGGACGGCATTGAGCGGGTCCCTTTTGATGTGGTGTACGAGGGCTGGCTGTCTGAGGACTCTCTGCCAGACACCGGAAAGCTCCTGCTACAAGTACTGCCGCTGCACGATAGCGAGTGTCCATGGTGAGTGCCATTTACACACACACAAATACGCACACACTCTCTCCTATGTGTTCTTCTCCTTCTTTCCCTCTTCCCTTGAGTTTATTTTCTTTCCTTCCAATGGGACAGTTGGGCACGCGGCCGAGCCTTTTTGAGCAGGGCCCAGAGGTGTAATGTCATTGATACACAAACACACACGCACAAACGTATATTTACATACACAAACAAACATGCACACAAGCATGCACAGGTAAACGTACAAAGGTAATCCCAGTAGGTCAACAGAAGGCTCCCAGACCTTTTGGGGGAGTGTGTGTCCTATTTTGCCTTTGATGGATTATCACCCTTCGTGTACTGCAGGTTGCAGAATGAAGCTTTCCAGGCAGTTCAGATGATGATTGCCAGCAGGAAAAGCTGACGAGATGGGTTTGCGTGGACTGGCTGTGGGACAACCGATGTGTGCTGCATACACCAGCTGTAGGACGACTGGTGGGATGCAAACTGAGCAAAACGTTATCTCTTCTAAATACTGGGTTTTAGGTATATCCATGTATCACTACAAACTTTAAAATTAACTGTGCAACCGCATCGAACACCTGATGCCGCTTGATTGTTTCCCATTTCTCTATTATTTGCAGGGATACAATTTGTATGTATACACTGTGCAATTCATTTTGGCAATTGACATACTATGACAAGGTAATATTCAATTATTCATACTGCGCTTAATATAAAAAAACATTATTTACCGGTATGCAGAAATTCTGCTACATGTGGCTGAGTATTACAGCCCCTGACACAAACAGACGTCGCATATTTGAAGTGGAGATTTTATTTATTTGCACCAATTTGTTAACCTTATTGGCTGTCCTGAGTTCATTGACAGATCCTGGGTCCTTCTTTATAAATATCAATGAACGATCGGTAGCCACCCCTGAGGGACATCGAGACTATAAAAGGGCCATGGCATTTTCTGCATATGCAGCATGGTTAAATACCTGACAGAGCGTTCAGTGCGCACGACACCATCTTGGACAGTCTGCTGCGCTGTTGGGGACTTGTCTCTGACCGACCCACCACTAGTGGTGCCTGCCAAGGTGCCTCCCACAGAGAGCTCAGCTGCTTTTTGTGGTTTCTCGGAAACGCAGCTGAAGCAAGCTTGCAAGCAGCGGAGATTTTAGACCGGAAGTTCTTGCTTAACCTCGGTCGTTGTGATTTCCGTACCTCGAGTGACTTTCCTACAGGAATGAAGTTGCAGTCCCACATTGGGGGTATAGGTCGTACAGTCATGACCATTATAATGTCATGCTCTTAAGCCACTACGTTCAACGTCAGATGGTGTGCACAAGCTGTCTTGTGGCAAATGACTTGGTGAGGTCATCAGGGCACCAGATCTTATCAGTGATGTAATATTATGTCAATCCTCCTTTTTCATGCCTTCAAAGGGCAGAGCAATTGTTGACTGAGCAAAACGAGGGACGTCCCCGAACTCCTATACAATAATACGTTTTAAATTACTGACAACAAGCTACGTTATCGTTCAACAAGATGCGCTTATTGAAACCGTCTTGGAGAGCGCCCTTAACGACAACTAAGGGCACCAGGGACCAGTTTGCAGCGCCCCCAATTCCAAATACACAGATCAAGTCCTGTGCGTGATTCCCATGTTCAATGCCTTGCCAACATCACAACCTCCTCTCGTCACTTCTTTGCGGCTGCGAGCCTGGCCTCCACATTCTTCCAGTTGACCACATTCCAGATGGCCTTGAGGTAGTCCGGGCGCACGTTCTTGTAGTCCAGGTAGTACGCATGCTCCCACACATCCACACCCAGGATAGGAACCAGGCCCTGGTCACACAGGCGTTTGGGCAGCAGGGGCAGGCACCTTGCTTCAGATTCCACTTGTTCTTACCGCACATCGATAAGGGCCAATAGCATCAATTACCAAGCCACTGAAATAAAATGAGTGCCACCACCAGGGCCTGAATCAGGGACGATGAGGCCATAGGAACGTGGATGGGATGATCGAAGCAGAAATGGCTCACGGGTGGGGACCAGCAACATGACATTATCAGCAGCTCCAACAGGCACAGGTGTGGCTCAGGTCTTACGGCCATGGGATATTTTCCAATGGGGCCAACGGGCGCAGAACAAGTTTCTTGGGCTTAGACCATGGTACTCAGTCATGAGCAATGGAGTGACCCTGCCCCTGTACGGTTGATATGGATAGTGAAGTGGTGGTTCGCCTGAGTGTTGCTTGGGCTCTCCCTGCTCCCGGCCTCTTTCCTTCCCCTGGGACAGATGAGGTTTTTAATACCAGGGCTAGCCGGCTAGGGGATCCACCTCCTGCAAGGTGACAGCCCTGTATAATAAAGCGGAAACAGCCAAGCATGGGTGACCTAGTTCATTAGTTGCCCCCTCACTCACAGTCATGCTGAGAGGGTCCTGGTTGGGCGTCGTGACCACCTCCAGCCTGTCGGTACCCTTGTTGTAGCCCAACCAACCCCAGCCTGAGCCCTGCGGAATGTGGAGACATGACCAAACCATGGGTGGAAGCCAGCGTGGAAGGATGGTTGCACAGTTTGAGGCGATGACTGCACTTCGTGCACAATCAGCTGGTCAAAGGACAAAAAGGCATGGGACCAGGTCATGACACACCTTCAGGAGAGGTGACCGAGTCAGGGACACTTATAGCAGGGTTAATGGACTAGGGCTGTTAGCCCTTCATTCTATAGGTGCCTTAGTTATACCCTGGTTATACAAGGCTCTCTATAGGGTATTGATGCCTGTCAAGCTACGGTAGAGTGTCTCTGATTGAGCTACGGGATAAGGGTTCAGGGTCTCCTGTAGTGCGCAAAAGGCACCCTTCCCCGGCAAAGTCTGGGTGCGGTGTTACAGCATGTCATGCCGCATGTTCGCTACCCTGTATCATGACGTCGAATTCCGTGAATTCCGCACTGAATTCATGCTGAAACGGTGATCATCAACCTTGAGATGTCTTCCTTCGCCTCTCACACGTCGCCCCAATTACCCCACAGGTTCTATGCAGTCTTCAGTTGTGAAACAGAGGTGCGCTGGTACATACTCATCAGTTTAGGGTTCAGGACTTCCAACTTCAACTATGTACTCAGGACTTCATGGTTCAGAAAACCCCCAACGAAAAACTTTGGGGCTATCAAGCAGCAGCAGCAGCAGCACTGCCCCTCACCTGCACGCCAGCTGCCGTGGCAGAGAAAGTGGTCTTGAAGTTGTCCAGGCTCTTGAATTGGGCTTCAATCTTCTGCATCAGCTCTCCGCTGGGGGGTTGGAAGTCCTTGGGGCACGCAGGGCAAGAGGAGCTCAGGGCATCAGTCAGGAATCAGGTTAAAAAGAGCCCCCCAAGCTCGATGAATAATACCAGGTGATGACCTTGTCAACTAAAAGCCCCCCAAACCATGCAGGACACTGCTATGCTGACTTGGAATACCTCGTTCACAGGTTGTGCAGAGATGCCCAGGCGCAAAGGTTTCAAATGCTCAGGATTGATGTTAAGGTAGTTGATTGAGTGTAGAGTAGTTTATCAATCGACAGACACTAACTGGTCCTGCAGCCACGATATTCCTCATACCAGCCTGATTAGACACGTTGTGTCTAAGGCAGACACTGCGGGATCATCTCCCAACCTTACCTTAGGAGCAATGAGGTTGGAAAAGAAAATCTCATGGTTCACATGACCTGGGGCAGAAAATCAAGTTGTTTTGAGAGACATGGACAATATATATTCATTACCGGCAAATACCCACGGCACCTACCCCACATCCATGCCTGCAATGTTGAACCGATCAGGTGTCAGGTGATTGACCCACTGGCCACAGCTTACCTCCTCCATTAAACTTGATTGCACCCTGAAGTGCAATCATCTTGGCTACGTCACTCTTGCTCTCTGCCTGAGGATGGGGGGTGGATGGGGTTTGAGGGCAAGTTCGATGGGATTGCCTCGTAAGCTTGCCTACCTCTGCGTACTGGACCAGCGAGTTGTTCAAGTTGTTGACATACGCTGCGTGGTGCTTCGTCACGTGCAGCTCCATGATCTGCCGAGAAGAAATTGCGATTGGGGATTAGTCAGAGCTAGATGATATGGAATTGATCAGAACTCAAATGAACGACATGTTTACCTTTCCGCTGATGAAAGGCTCCAATGCACCGAAGTCATAGGGCAGGTCCGGTAGTTTGTATGTCGCCATGCCACGGACGCAGGACACATCCTGAGTGAACAGCTTCTTTGCAATTGAACGAAGAGCCATGTTGAATTCTGATTCTGACCTCAAAATGAGTCAGGACCGGTGAGTAAGGTAAAAGTAAAACCAGTGTACGGGTTTTCGGTTACGGCAGATCTACAACCTTGATCTGCAACCCACCCATGGGAATCCCATGGGTGTACGCAACCTTTATATATATAACGCAGGGGCATACTGCGTACCAAATCCACCCAAACCTTTCACTTATATCATACGGAACACGTAATGGCATCCAATGTGGTCCACATTCCTTGCCACCGTTGAGCTTGCTGTCCATGCACCTGCCGGCTACCGCAGGTACATCCTAAACATTTCACATCCAGGTACAATTGACTTAGAAGATTCTCGGAAGCTATTGTGTCTGTAAAAGCTGTGCCTACGGCGCTGTGACGTGTGTGCCATTAAAACTGTTGAGGTGTCCCAGGCTGTGTGTTCTGGCAGCAGTTGCCGAGTGTGTCCCTGCCTCTGTTTGCGTTCTGAACATGCTGGGTGATGGCGCTGATTTGTGGTTAAATTTGGGGTGGTGCTGGTGATGTGTGTTCTGCGTGTGTTGCTTGTGTGATGGGGTTGTAGGTGTTGTGCATACATGGTACTATTGCATTTGCGTGTGTGCCTAGTTGCTGCTGAATGCTGATCGGCTGTGAATGTCAGCTGTGTCACCATGTCTGCCAAGCACTTGGCTTAACAGTCCAGCAAGGCATCACGTTTATTGCATGGCATGTGCATGTGTACCGGTATGAGCGAGAAATGAAGTGGGAAGCTTTCCTGTGCGGTGACTTGCTGCGTAGCAGTAGGTCATGCTCACATGGTCGGTGAGATATTCTTGAGCATTAACTGTCTGAAGGTGCATGCGCAAAGAAGGAACCTTTCAAAATGCCGGACACATTGGTGGTTGCGATCCAGTTTCCCAGTGAAACCAACTGAAACCTCAAACCCTATCCCTCTTCGTTCCTTTCAGTCACTAGGGTAGCTGCAATTGAGCTTCCTCATTCCTTATCAGACCCATAAGGCCGAGTGTTCAACAGGGCCCAGCGTGTATGCACCATCCTCGACTTAAGATAAGTGGAGGTTCAGAGGTTGGGCTCAGTTGCATGAACCATCACGAGGAGTCACTTACGCGTCATAAACTTCATGTCTACGGGCGCCCACGTGGCCAAGTTTGTTTTTAGCATGGCCCAGAGGTGTTATGTCATTGCCTTTATTTCTATATGGCCCATTACGAGGCCCCAGAAATCAAGCTATTTCCCCCCAGGATAATAGTTGTGGAACTTGCCGTGGAAAAGGTTCTAATTTCCAGGCTTGGGTATACCTGGGGGATAACCCCTGGGCAGCTATCTGAGCAGGACCCAGGGGTACAATGTCACTGGCCTCCTGGGCAGCAGCTGGTTGCTCTGAACAAAACAACATGTTGTTTTTGAACAACGCTACCGGTGGTTTTGTTATGTGGATCAAGAGCATCCAGGTAGCCAAGGGGTACGTGACCCAGCCTATAAGAGAAAAAAATGCACATCCCGGGGGCAGGAAAGAGCTTGGAAGGAGTACCTGCCCCCATACCTCTCAGGCCAAACACTAGCATGCCCATCATGCCAAATCAGGGCAAAGATACCTCATAGCATATGCCAAGAGCATAGCCCAAGGCATGCGGGGTCCTAAGAGACTTCAAAATCGAGTAGAAATTCAGCCCAACCAACCCAAACATTTTCTGCTGAAGGAGGTGGTTCAAGGTTATGGGCATCGCTTTGGCACCCGGAGCAAATGAGCCATATGGGAGCTTCCTGCAGGGCTAAGACAAAACAATAACACACTGCAGAGCTGTATAAAGACGCAGGACTACAAGTTTGGAACTTTGTTCCCACAATCGCCGAAGGGAACACCTCTTGAAGCCCCCATCCATTATACAGAGAGGGAGGGGGGGGACCATGGCAAGGGCGCATAGCATGCTACCAATAGTGGAATTCAGGGGAGGGGGTGAAGTTTACAGTGGTGCATAACCGCCGGGCCCGGCTGGACGCTTAGCTGCACGGGGCTGGTAGGGAATGGCTAAGCTCAATTACAGCTACCATGCACAGCCAGGACCATGGTGCAGCCATGCAACCCTCCTATGTGAGGGGGCAGGAACCTGAAACCCGGCGATGTAGATAGGGGGAGGGGGTGAAGTGTGCAGGGGCAAGAGGGAGGGAGATGTCGAACTTACTTTTTGCGATAATGAAGCCCAAGATGACATCCATGTCGCTCGAGTGAAACGCAAGTTGATCTGTGACAGAATTTCAGAGGCCTTTTTTAGTTATGCATGACTTCATGGGAGGTTTCATGCAGTAGATTCAGGCACGCGCCGGGGCAGTCCCACATGCAGCAAGCAGTCCCCCAGTCCCCCTACTAGTGCCGACCAAGTCACTGCATGATAGACGTGCTGGACACGATTCCACTTCAAACTGTCCCTTGTTCCTCAAACTGGCATGTTCAGAACAGCAGCGTATGTAAGCAGTTAAATTCAACCCCATGTTTAAACATAACAATCCCCCGCTCCGTCTGTCCATGAGGGACTTTTGGGCAAAACGGTACCGGTACGAAACAGTCAATGAAGTGAAGAGTTTCACAAATAGTTTCACGAGAGTTCATTAAAAATTGTGAGATCTTTGGATGCGCAGGGTCTCCATGTGGTTATAAGTCTGGGCATCCATGCCTTGGCATCGCAGATCTTGAACCACACCTATCGCAACAACATCAAACACTTTGCCGCTGCCACCCTCCGTCCTGGGTATCGGACACTTGTCCCATGTGCCAAGTATGACACTTCGCAGGGCTGGAAAAAAACTCACGAAACCTTCACCGATTCCCGCCATATACACCCACGTGGTCATCTTGTTTTTCACATCAACAAAACCAGGGGAAAAGCTTGGGGCACTGACCTCCACTACCCAACGTAGAATGCGCAGACTCAGCTTATTACGATATTATTTGTTCCACTGGATTATCCCCATGGCCCTGGACAAGCAGACTCTTACCCTTCCTTTCCACCTACAACCAGCTCATCGCCGTCAAGTTGGATGTGACCACTTGACAGCGCGCTTCCACCCTTCCATTCCCTCCCTCCCTCCCCCCCCTGACCACCAGCTACAACCCCACTCGGCGACAATCACAGGCTTTGACACATCCCAATGAGAGCTGAGAGCGATCCTATTCATTCAGGCGCTCCAGAGCTGGATGCCGCCACTGCTGCCTCAACCGTCACAGGCACTTCTTCTTCTGTCGCCGCGGGCTCTTCTTCTTCTGCTGCCGCGGGCTCTGCTGCTGCCGCGAGGGCCATGTATTTCTCCCTGTTGATCGCGATCATGTCCAGCTGCATCTTGAGCTCAGGCACCACCTGCACCAGCTGCTCCCACAGCGGTTGCACCACGTAGTCCAGGAAGTTGATCTCCATCTGTCAAGGCAGAGTAGGAGGCAGAGACCTCAGGGCAGGCGGGCAGGCGGGCGGGGCAGGCAGGTTTGTGCAGGTGGTCAGAGGCGAGCAGGCCAGGGGGCGGTGAGCTGGGCAGGCGGCAGGCAGCTGGGCAGGCGTCAGGCGAGCATTCAGGCGCGTGCAGGTGGTCAGGCGTATAGGTGCGGGAAGACAAGCGATTGGGCGGGCCAGTGGGCTGGCAGGTGCAGGCCTAGTGCTCTGGGGTTGAAGCCGCCGCATGAACCGTCCAGCGCTATGAAGGTCAGAGGTGCTGATCCCTCATCCCTGGCATCCACACAATGAGCGATTGGCACAGCAGGGGCAAACATCACAAAGATACCCCTGCGCGCAAGGCCCACAGCCTACTTCAAGGACTCCCCGGCGAATGTGGCCGAGCCCTTTAAGCATGGCCCAGAGGTGTAATGTCCTAGACCTAGGTCAAGGCTGCGGCCCCACCTGCCAGGGATTGTTCCACGAGTGGCCCTGATAAGATCAGCTCATTGGGTTTAAGGGTTCAGGGATACAATTGCGGCGGTTAACGCGCACCTGGGCGCACACCAGCGGGTTGCGGCTGTCGATGGCGAAGGTGACGGGCAGCCCCAGCCGTCGCTCCTCGTTTGCCAGAACCTCAAACTCGCGGTGCACGCGCTTGCTCATCACATCGTTGACGTCAAAGGGGCGAACCGCGTTGCCGATGTCCGACGCGTGCAGGATGGCCTTGATCAGCATCATGCGGTCAGCCTCCACCTCGGGATCAAACTGTGCACGAAGGAGGGGGGGGGGGCATGAAAGGAGTCGGTGGTTGAGTGCTTAGGGTAGACAAATGTTGCCAGAAGGGGAAGGAAGGAAGTATCAGCGGGGCCAAATTGTAACAGGGGGGGGGGGCATCAAAAAGGAAACTGCACAAGGGGGGGGGTCAGTTCAAAGGGGGTCAGTGCCTAGCAGGCAAGGCTGCCACCCGCATCGTAACTCGGAAGTCCTCTTCCTGTTTCAAATGCCACCCATTATGCACCCTGTAAACCCTTAACCCTGAAACCAGGTTGCATTGCGCTTGAGGTGCTTCCAAGGCCATAAGGACAACTGCAGACAGGCAGGCCCAACAACCTCAGGAGGACGCCAAACCAGTTAATGACTTGCCTTACCCTGACGCCTCCATTCCCTTCTACTCCATTCCCTTCTACTCCATGCTGATTTAGTGATACCATAGGATACCTATCATAGTATGACGATCTCAAGGTCCATTTGAATATATTCACTCCATATCCGTATTTCTTTTTCCCCTTCCACCCCGACACATTCCCGCCTCATCAGAACTTACCACTGCATCGTGTTTCCTGAACTCTTGTGTCATGCTGAAGTGGTTGCTCATATCGGTGCACATGATGGCGATGATGATGGTCTTGCGCAACCGCTTTTGTACATCAGGCTCCAGGTGGTCCTAAGACAAGTACAGGGGGGGCCGGGGCAAAGGATGGGAGGTGTCAGGGTGACGCAGGGGATGTAAGGGTGAAAGAGGGGTGTGCTCCTGTGCGGCTGATGGTGACACAGAGAGGGGTGTGAAGGTGACAAGATACTGCTAGGGCAAGGGCGGCAGGGGGCAGCAAAGAAATTAAGCCAGTTGAAGGCACAGGGGGCTCTCCTTTCCTTTGGGGCTGCAAAGAGTGGCTCTCGCCTTGGAACCAGCCACCCAGCGGCAAGTAAGCCCTCCTCCCAAGCACCTCATGGTTAGGGCCCTTACCTGTTAGCCTTGAAAGCCTAATCCCTGCTTTTCCGCCCACCTAACCCCTGCCCAGCCGCCCAACATATTCCCACCCAGCAGCAGCAAACAATCCCTCCTCCCCCACTTATCCAGGTGTGGGCCCCTGCCCGCCTGCCTACCTTGAAAACCTTACATAGCCCTGAAACCCAGCCCACCCTTGTCGTCTACAACGAGATCTTCAATTAGTTACAATCTATCCGTCATGGCGTGGTCTCTGACATCTTCTGCCCGGCAAAACTCTTGTAGGAATATAGGAGAGGTTTTTCTTTGCATATCAGAATTTGACTTGCTGATATTTGTAGCACGGGAAGAGCCAAATTCTGCATTGAGGGGGGCAAAGCCCCGCGGGCACTGCACTCGTACCCCTGCCACCCAGCCCAGCCTTCACCCCTCACCAGCAGCATACAGTCCTTCCTCCGCAGCACCTCGAAGGTGAGCGCGCAATGGTGATTCTCCATCACGGAGTTGTCATTATACAGCCGAGAGAGCTCGCTCTGGAGGCGATATCAGGGGTGGGGGGTCAGAGGAGAGGGCGGCAGCAGGGGCGACAGGAGTTTAAAGTGGGATGCATGGGGCGGTTGGACACTATGCGATGAGGAGTCTATGAGGCCTGAGATCCTCAGCTACAGAGCACAGGGTCTACATCTGTCCCTGTGCTCCGAGGAAGGTGCATACCACATGCTCCTTGGGGATGTCGTTTGCACTTTAATGTTAAGGCGGCATGCGGACAAGTAATATGCCACAGAGCCATCCTCTCCCATACAGGAATACGCCGGTGCTAGGGTACCTGATAAATGTGTGTGATCTCAAGGCGGTTTTGGATTTGTCCATCATATTTTCAGCACTCGGTAGACTCTAGTTCCCCGAGGACCTGTGCTCTTAATGCATTTGTGGGGGCTGCCAATTACCAGAGGAACATAAGGAAGGCACTTTACTTATTAGGGTCGTGGGATCCTGTTCCTGAGCCAGGGAAGGCCCTGAATCGAGAATAATATCAGCAAAGCTGTGGTCATCAGCACCGCACCTGCACGTGTACGTGGTAGCTGTTGCTGTGCCCGTCATGGTCCAAGTCGTGGCAGAGCGCAGCCAGCAGCAGGCTCAGGTGGTCCTCCTTGTTGAGGAGATGCTTGGCGGTGGGGGTCTGGAGGATCTGCAACCATGTTACGAAGTATCAGTGTAAGAGTGACCTTGGGTGAGTGGGAGAGTGACCATGTTGCAACCAGGTGTCAGTGTAAGAGTGACCTTGGGTGAGTGGGAGAGTGAACATGTTGCGACCAGGTATCAGCGTAAGAGTGACCTTGGGTGAGTGGGAGAGTGACCATGTTGCAACCAGGTGTCAGTGTAAGAGTGACCTTGGGTGAGTGGGAGAGTGACCATGTTGCAACCAGGTATCAGTGTAAGAGTGGCCTTGGGTGAGTGGGAGAGTGACCATGTTGCAACCAGGTGTCAGTGTAAGAGTGGCCTTGGGTGAGTGGGAGAGTGACCATGTTGCGACCAGGTGTCAGTGTACGAGTGACCTTGGTGAGTGGGAGAGTGACCATGTTGCGACCAGGTGTCAGTGTAAGAGTGACCTTGGGTGAGTGGGAGAGTGACCATGTTGCGACCAGGTGTCAGTGTACGAGTGACCTTGGTGAGTGCGAGAGTGACCGTGTGTCCATGTGTGATTCCAAGAGCGACCATGCGTGAGCGCAAGGGTGACCATGCGAGATTATATGAGTGACCATGAGTGAGTGTGTGAATGCGGCAGGCCCGCGAGTCATCAAGAGTCCACACCATGCAGTACGCCTTTCAACCTTGGGGTCGTGAATTTATAACCCCCAACCCTATCCAAGCTCCACCCAGTGGACCCACATTTGCCATGTCAGAGACTTCGAAGTTTTTCCCAAATCTGCGCCCCTTCGGCAAAAACGACATACGAGCATCCAAGTCCCCAGATGCAGCTTATCGATTCCCCCCTCATTTGCGACACCCCTGGGCATGGGGGCGGATCTCACCATCCACGTGGAGTGCAGTACATGGCACACATGGTTGAAGTTGTGGTATGGTACTGCGCGGTACAGCGCTGCGACAGCTGACAGCAGGTTGCTGAGGATTTGCACGTCCAGCTTGAAGTGACTCATCAGGCCACTCAGCACAAACAGGTCGTAACAGATCTTGCTCTGAAAACAGGTCATAGGCGCAGTGGGCAAGTGTCAGGGCCAGGGGGAGGAAGGGAGAGGAGGATGAGCTGGGAGGGGGTCAGTGAGGCAAGGGGTGTGAATGAGGTGTGGGCACCAGGCACAACATGGGGACCCTTCAAGCTGCCCATGATTGAAATAGGTATCCGAGGCATGAGGCAGCTATTGAAGATGCATGCTGGTTTCTAGTGCCTCTGTTCCAACCTGTCGACCTCACCATGTCTTCTGTGCTCTTGCCCGTGAAGTCATAGGCCCAAGACTCGATTTTTACACGGCCGTAGAAGCACTGGTTTGAGGAGTTGCGGATGAACGAAGCACGGCGTGATCTACGTGGCAACAAAAACGTTGGAAGCTGTTGAAACACGAGTAGGGATGGAAGCTGTTGAAACTCCATGAGTACTTCCCCCGCTATTTCGAAGCTGTCATACATCAGGACAATGTTGGCCGCAAACTCCTCTTCCATGCACAGCTGTTCCATGGGCCGCTTCCAGAACTCCATGCCCGCCTGGGGCTGCTCCACCTGGTTCAGCCAAACCGGGGAGCTCCCGTAGCGCTGGGGGGGGGGCTAGGCCTGCATGGCTCGCTTCTCCTCTTCCAAGGCGGCTTCGGCAAAACGGGTGACACAGCTAGCAGGCGCCTCGAGGTAACTGTGGGTGTTGGGGTTCGTGTTCCGCAGGGGTCCATCAGAAATTACCTGTGCGGAACTCTTCCGTAGGCCATATGACCCCCGTACACTTTTATTGCCGCAGTCAATCAGAATCTTGCTGTGAGGCACAGCAAGCTGTCGTGCGTTGCAGGGGCGAAAGTTCACGGGAAATTGCCACCCCTAAGACGTTACTACAAGGGTATCAAAGGCTAAACTAGGCACCTAAGCAAGTCGTCCATCGTTTGCTCTATTTTGTTCGCTTTTGCTCTAAGACATGTCCAAGAGTGTTGTGACGTGTGAAAGGTCCTCTGCTCCTCCCCCTGCCCCCCTGGTGTATGGTGCTGCCTCAGTGGACTGTGGAGAGGGTCACTGGCTGCCCCCTAGTGGCAAAGTGCACGGTCCGGCAGCAGCCCTACCGACTCTATGCAAAAAATGCATGTCCCCAACGCCGCGACTACTGGAGTGTGAGGACTCTTTTTCATGAAGTACTGAGGGAGCATGAGCATGGCCACTGGAGAGAAGCTAGCTTTCATCCATGGAAACAGCAAACTAGAAGATAACAAGGATGAGGTGGCGCTCTTATACGCGTAGAAGTATGTCACATGTTAGAATGCACATGAACGCATGGCCAAATAGCTGAATCACCTTGAAAGATGTGCAGGTGGATATAATAGATGCTAGGATAACACGCGACTCACAAACGCGAAAGGACCCATGCATGAATATATGGCCAAACGATGCCTCAAACCTGCCCCTTAATGTATTTTTGTTAATAACGTGGCATAGTTTAGGAATGTATCAGGCACTGTTTGAAATGGGATTTGTAGTATGAGGTATGAGTCTATTGACATAAAAAGGTGACTGAAGGGTACACGGTACCCGTGCATATACGCATATAAGGCAACCCCATGTACGGGTGCAGCCACCCCTTAACATAAGCAACATTGAAAGCAGTACAAATACATATTATAAGCGGTACATGGTTGGGCAACATGATTGATAGTAGTTGCTCCCTGAGTCGCATTTCGCATTAAACATCCCTAATCTACAGTTGAGTAATGGCGGTATGGTAAGAGTAGGGGAAGCAGGTGGGTTGAAGCGGAGGCCACGTGTTTACGATGCCGTGCAGCTGCATGCTCCATCATGGTGATCTCACCTCCTGTTGTGTTGAGGGCTGTGTGAGGGCCGTACAAGGGCTGTCCTTCGAACAAAGGGGGGTCCTTGGAACTAAGCAATCCTCTATCGGGGGATTGTGATTTTGATCCCCCAGTCCATTGCAGCTGCCTCCATGAGCACTTACTTGCGTCGCACGTCCGTGGCCTCCTCAGGGGACTGCGGTGATGACAGCAGGGATGAGCTAGGCTCGTAGGAGTCATAGCCGGCATCCGGGTAGCTGAAATTCTGCATCGTCCGTGCTGTCAGCAGCGTCTCGGCCTCGCCGACCATCGGAAGACGCGTGAGCTTCGCCGACTGTGACCCCCTGACCTCTGTCTGTCCTGAAAAGCTGTCCTCGGACAGCCTTGCACATCGAGGCTGGCCGAGCCCACCCTGTCCTTCCGCACGCGGCGGTTGCATCATCAGAGCTGTCGCCTGCAGAACTGACGCGTCAGCATCTGGTCCTGCCTCGTCCAGATCACTCCGGGAGCCACACGCAGCGTCTGCGGACTGAACCCGCCACGGCCGGGATTCCGGCTGATGGGCACCCAGGCTGTTGGCCCGCTGGTCGAGGGCTTCCCTCACACTATGCAGCTGGGCGCTGCAGGAGGAGTAGGAGTCAAAAGAACCGCTGGGCTTATGGTGCCTAAAGGAGGAGTGACGCTGCAGCATGGTCCGGTTGCTGAGCTGCACCTCAGCTTGGCTGATGCACCGGGCCGAGGCGCGGCGCCGGCTCAGGCTGCCCAAGCCCCGCTGAACGTTGTTGAGCGAGCGGCGAGGACAGTCGAAGGCGGAGGGCGCTGCGGCGCCATCCATGTGAACGGTGTGCGTGCGACGGAGGCCGATGGTGTTGTTGTTGCCGTTGCTGCCGTTGATCGTGTGAGTGCGCCGATGTGATGAGGAGGACGCTAACGACCGCTGGGAGTCAGACGTGCCCTGGGCAACAAGAAGGGGAGGCGGAAGAAGAGGCATCGATTGAGGTCAAAGCTCCACCGATAAGGCCACATCTGCCAGGGCCTCGAGTGCCCTTTGGCACCCGTAAGCTCGCCCGATAAGGCCACATCTGCCAGGGCCTCGAGTGCCCTTTGGCACCCGTAAGCTCGCCCGATAAGGCCACATCTGCCAGGGCCTCGAGTGCCCTTTGGCACCCGTAAGCTCGCCCGATAAGGCCACATCTGCCAGGGCCTCGAGTGCCCTTTGGCACCCGTAAGCTCGCCCGATAAGGCCACATCTGCCAGGGCCTCGAGTGCCCTTTGGCACCCGTAAGCTCGCCCGATAAGGCCACATCTGCCAGGGCCTCGAGTGCCCTTTGGCACCCGTAAGCTCGCCCGATAAGGCCACATCTGCCAGGGCCTCGAGTGCCCTTTGGCACCCGTAAGCTCGCCCGATAAGGCCACATCTGCCAGGGCCTCGAGTGCCCTTTGGCACCCGTAAGCTCGCCCGATAAGGCCACATCTGCCAGGGCCTCGAGTGCCCTTTGGCACCCGTAAGCTCGCCCGATAAGGCCACATCTGCCAGGGCCTCGAGTGCCCTTTGGCACCCGTAAGCTCGCCCGATAAGGCCACATCTGCCAGGGCTTCTAGCATGCCCTTTGGCCCTCATAAGGCTCCAGGCTAATCAAAGCCTAGCAAGTCCTTAGGAACCCTCTAAGGAACCTCTCTCATGATCTCACATCCCTGGCCATGGCGCGTCATGGTGACGACAACCGAGAGGGCCGAACACTTGAGTCAGCTACTTGCTCGGACGCCTGTCCGCAACCTTCCAATTCAGGTGACATAAGGTCGACCCTGACACTGACCAAGTTATGCTCTTGCCATGCACTCACAATTGAGAGTCCATCCGCCTCTTGATTGCAGCTTTCCTTGATCCATAGAAAGGTGCGGCAGGCTGCAGCAGGCCTTAACTCCTCACCACAGCACGCCTGTGCATACACAATACCCCCCAGTCCACACACAAGCTTATCATCCCCCCTGCTTAAGGAAACACCCTCGAAACCCCTTCAATTCAATCACACACACTGGGCACTTCCCCTGTCCACCCGAACATATCCCCACACTTACGGTTTGAACCTGTACTCTATGCACCCCTCTCTCCAAGCACACACAAAACACCAACCTTGAAGTACATGCCCATGAGCTGAGACCGAAGCCGAGCAGCGTTGTCGTCAGCCACGCGAAAACCCGAATCCACCATTAGGCCTGAGGGTGCTCTGCTGCAGGGGACCCCCGAGCTGCTGCTCCCCGCCGCTGTGGCCCCATCCCTGCAGGTCTCCCTGCTGACTACCGACAGCGCGGATGCATAGGCACACTCCAAGCTCCTAGCAGCCAGGGCATCGCCGACCTCCAGCGCAAACAGAGACATGGCGTCCGCATCCGCCTGCTCAGGGGCGGGGGCGACGGCAGCACATGAGCTCTTAACACAAGTTGATAAGCCGAGCAGCCAACCATGTTTGAATGGATGAAGTGATGACAGCATGTGTTGCGGTAGGAAGGGAGCATGAACCTAGAGGACCCCTGGCAGTGGCAGTGCAGCGTCAGGAGGCATGAGGAGCGGGTATGGTCGATGGCGAGGTGCGTGTGTCACATTACACTTGATGGCAGGGGGTGAGATGTGTGTCACATTACACTTGATGGCAGGGGGTGAGATATGTGTCACATTACACTTGATGACGGGGGGTGAGATGTGTGTCACATTACACTTGATGACGGGGGGTGAGATGTGTGTCACATTACACTTGATGACGGGGGGTGAGATGTGTGTGTCACATTACACTTGACGGCAGGGGGTGAGATGTGTGTGTCACATTACACTTGATGACGGGGGATGAGATGTGTGTCACATTACACTTGATGGCAGGGGTGAGATGTGTGTGTCACATTACACTTGATGACGGGGGGTGAGATGTGTGTGTCACATTACACTTGACGGCAAGGGGTGAGATGTGTGTGTCACATTACACTTGATGGCAGGGGTGAGATGTGTGTCACATTACACTTGATGACGGGGGGTGAGATGTGTGTCACATTACACTTCATGGCAGGGGTGAGATGTGTGTGGCACATTACACTTGATGGCAGGGGTGAGATGTGTGTCACATTACACTTGATGGCAGCGGGTGAGATGTGTGTGTCACATTAAACTTGATGGCAGGGGGTGAGATGTGTGTGTGTGTCACATTACACTTGATGGCAGGGGGTGAGATGTGTGTGCCAGATTACACTTGATGTCAGGGGCTACACGGGAGCTGAGGTGTGTGACAAGGGGTGTGTCATATCAAAATGGTGTCAGGGTAGGGATCCCAGTACCCCACTGAAGACCCTGCCAGAACCCCACCCCTGAAATACAGTTCACATCTTGCTGGTCCTGCATGGCCCACAAACAGTTGGTGGGTGATCCCAACAACACACCCGCTCTCCCATGTAGCCCGTCAGCGGGCTCTGCCAGCACCACGCTGGCTGCCCCCTTCCCTGCCCCCTGGACACACCTCGGTGAAGTAATCCTCAAAGAAAAGGTCCTCCCTCGCATGCCCCCGCTTGTTCAGCGCGACGATGACCGCGATGACTTTCTCCCCGTGCGTGTCATGAGCGAACACCGGCTGAGCCATCACACAGTGTGAGGGTACGCCGCCACGCAGCGCTGGGTCAAGCACTGTGGATATGAGCGCGTCATCCCCGGCAGAGTAGGCTGTAATGTTGATGGGCTTGCTGTGCACCAGCCCGCAGCGGCCAACCAAGCCGTCGCCCACCTTGACTCTGAACAGCATGGCAACAGGCAGCAGCAGGCAAGTGGGTCACTGTGGGAGCTGATGGGGAAGGCATGCGGCTGACCCGGTCGCTTGACTGGTAGCCAGGTCACCACCTGACCATAGGCCGGGTTGCCTCCTCCTTTTGGACGAACAGGTCCCCATGCCCACAGCAGTATACATGCCTATCACGGAGCTTCTGTGATCACCCACCTTAAAAAGGGGACACTTCAGAGGTCCAAGTGCTGTACGTGCTGTGGCAGTGCCTGGCCTCCTTCATCCTTTTTCACCCTTAACTACTATATGTTCTGCCAAATCCCCAAATGTCTGCTCCGTATCTTTAGTGCAGAGTAGGAAATGGCATCGCAATTGTATACCTCTGCTCATCAAGCGCTGCTGATGGTGTTTTTAAAAGATTGGGACCAAACCACGGCTGGTAGCCAAAGCCAAAGGGCATGCTGCGCCTCGACCCCTCGGCCACAGCCTGGGGACCTAGTTGACCTGTAGCTGGAGCGTGCTTCCAATTCCCCCCCGCCCCCCCCCCCCCCACCTGACGGACATGAGCTCTTCCAGGTCCGGGACCTCACACTGCGTCCACATCTCACTCCGCGGCGTGTCCACGATGAAGACAAGCGCGTCCTCAGCGTGCAGAACCTCCCGCAGCGCATCCGTTGCAATGTCCAGCAGCTCCCCGAGGTCGCTCTGTGGTGCGAAGAAATAGGCTGGTAAGGATTTGGATAAGAAGAGGCACACGGCCTCTGGTGGAGATGCACAGAAAGAGAGTGGGAGAGGGGCATGGAGACAGGCACACAGCTTCAGGTGGAGAGGCATGGAAAGAGAGGGAAAGAGAGCGGCAGGGAGACAGGTCCTGTACTAAGGCCCTGGTAAAATGGCTGTAGAAAATAAAATGTACTGCATGAGAAAAAATACTGATTCCGAGAAGACTGTGGTATAAACCGCCTTATATTGGGGGGAAATCAGGCGAGCCAACACGCGCATGCGCTCTCTCTACAGGCTTTACAGGTCAGGTGTGAGTGGGAGATGGAGGAGGATGTGCGCCTTCTGGTGGTGGCAGGTGCAGTGCAGAGAGGTACACTGGACCTTTCCGAATTCAAATACCGTACTTCAGTGTTTGTGCTGAGGACAATTGACAGCCCCAGCAGCTGCTTGACCGCTAACGCCATCCGCCTTGCGGATCTGAGACGCAGGGATGCAAGCATAACACACACACACACACCGACCCCCCTTTGCAGTGCATGAGCTGCTGTGCTGCTGCACTTACCGCTGTGGTGAGCTGCTTGAAGTAGTTAAAGAGTGAGGAAAGGCGGTCCTTCTCCCTCCTGCCGTCAGGGTGGTCAGGTGAAGAGAGCAAGCACAGGTGGGCAGGAGGGCTGGCAGGTGCAGGCAGGTAGGTGGGCAATCAAGCCAGGAGGTGGGCACACGGGCATGCATGCATGCATGCAGGCTGGCTGGCTGGCTGGCACAAGCGGGCGAACGCCGGCAAGTGCCCTGGTGAGAGATCAGTCTGCCTCAAACAGCCAGGTGCCAGTAACGCCAGCCCAGGAAGAGCGTTCACACAGCCCCAAGTGCTGCAGCTGTACTGCATGGCCATGCGGTCTGTGCTGGAGGGACTCAAATGCGTCTAAGAGCCCGTACAGCCTGTCCTGGAAGCACTACAGCCTGTACTGAAGGAAGCACTACAGTCTGTACTGGTGGCACTTACTGTGCTTGCTCGTGCATCTTGGCCTTGGCTAGAGAGTTGCCGAGGTGGGTACCGAACAGCTTCAGGTTTCGTTCATCTGAGCTGCTGAATCCCTGGCCGCCCCGCTTGTTCACAGCCTGCAGAGGGAATAGCGGCGGGAGCGCACGTAAGGCCGCTGGACTTGTGACCGATGAAGAGCCGGCGGCCGGTCACCCTAGCCAATCCATTGCTAACAAAGCAATCCAATGGACTCATGTCATCATGTGAGTGCTACAGGATCGGGGGCGGGAGGGATCCAACACAAGAAAGGATACCCATGGGCTGTGGGCTGTCCGGAGGGCACTTCAGCCTTAGTCGGAGAGAACTACCGCCTTTCAGCCACAGGCCGAAATATGGTTTGGCGCTAACAGTGTGGTGCAACAAAACGCATTTACATTCATGAAGTCTCTTTTGATCACTGAGCTTCAAATAATAGCTGCTGTGAAAAATATTCGCACCAGGATCGAGATTGCTCTTGTTTTCATCAATTTTATTCAAGTGAATTCGTCACAGAATCCATAACTTGAAAGATACTCTACCGTAATTACTTTCGCAGATTCAAGTCATGGTGGCAGTAAATACAGGTTTATAATGCCCATACACAGTTCACATGCCATCTGCTGTTGCTGCCCCCCCCCCCCCACTGCGGTCTGCTGCTGCTGCTCTTGCGACCCCCCTCTCCCGCCTGCTGGTACTGCTGCTGCTGCGGCAGCATCCCACTTCCGCCTGCTACTAGCACTGCTGCTGCTGCGGCGGCCCTCCATTGCCGTCTGCTGCCGGTACTGCTGCTGCTGCGTGCCCCCCTCCTGTCTGCTGCTGGCGCTGGTGCTGGTGCTGCTGCGTTCCCCCACTCCCACCTGCTGCTCCTGCTGCTGCTGCTGCTCTGACCCCCCACTCCTACCTGCAGCACCGCCACGTTCTTGCCCGATATGTCCCGCACAGAGCAGCACAGCAGGCTCTTCGTCCGAAAGCCGGTGAGCTTGTCAATGGTTGGGTTGAAGTCTGGATGCTGGTACACGTCCCTCACGTTCATGAGTTTTCCTGGGAGGTGTGGGGATGAATCGCGAGTGCAGCGTCAACGGGTCAAGGCGCTGGGCGTGGCATCAGAGCAGTTCAGGGAGACAGCCGTGAGGAAAATGGGGTCATGGGCTGGTAGGGCAGGCAGAGGTTGACTTCCTTGCGAAGCCCTTAGCTGTACTCCTGGTACATCCATTGGCATTGGTTACATATTCTAGCATAAAAACCCCAAGGGGATACTTCGCGGGTCCACCCGGGCTTTTGCAAGAGGTGGTGGACGGGGAGATGCGGCGTAACTTGAGGCTGGTCATGGTGTGTCTCAGCAGTCCATTCTGCCGGCAATGGTTCAGGCCATCAAGGTCTGTCCCGAATACGCACCTGAGACCGCCACAGAGCCTGCAAGACCCTCTCCGAAAGGGGTCCGGATGACGTTGCCGTCACGCAGGCGAGCCCTGGGCAAGTACACGCAGGCGATGATGTCGGACTGGGTTGCAGTCGTGCAGAGTTTCTTCGGAGCATGCATGCGATTAAGGCCCCACGCCCACAGCACCCAGCATGCTGAAAAGGTTGAGGTGTATCGCTGACCCAGGTGCCATGCAATGAAGGAAAAGGCTTTGATTAGCGGTGTGATTCTCACCTGCCACGCTATTCTACCACTAGTACCTGCCTTTTGCTTTGCGGTGCTAATTACCTGAGCTCTTTCTGTCGTTCGAAGACTAGGAAAAGAGTCACCCGCTCGCAACCTAGGAGCTCTAGCAGAACCCTACGGATGTTGGTCATTGCCTCCTCGATATCCAGGCTAACAGCCAAATGGTTGATGACATTGACGGCCTGTGGAGACGAGGAGCAATGAAAATATAGCACTCGGGAAGCGGTGCGTGGCTTGTCGGCCTTTATGTGCCTTGTCACCTTCATTAAGGAGCTCAATTCCAGCTCTAGTTCTTCACGAGACAGGCTGCTCAAAGGCAGAGTGAATCCAGAGGCATCCAATGGATTTATATTGTCCGTCATGCTGTCTCCTCGTCTGCTGCAGCGTCCCAGCGCTTCTCAGCGCTTGCGTCGGTTGACAACGGACCCGCACCTACGATTCCGCCCTTCCCAAATGTTTATCAAGAGACATCATGTATTTTTGTAGATTTTGCACAGTAGACCAATGAGGAATACGGCAAAGTTGACATGAACATGACCGCCTCTACCGGAAACCCGCCAGCAAATTTGCTGGGAAGTATTTCGTTGAAGGATGACTGTAGTGACTGGACTGATCAATGGTATCGAAGACCTAGGAGGCATCAGACAAGCAGACCTGACTGACACCAAACATTCAATGGAAGTCTAGTTTTTCAGAGGAATTTCATTTTCACGTAAGGCTTCTTTTCGCTACGTTTGTTGCAAAAAATTTCAAAGCAGTCTCGACGCCATGGGCACGATGGGAGACTCCACCAAGCGGAGGATGGCTGCAGCTGTCCAAGGTGGAGGGGGCCTGGGAGGGACGCGTACCGGTTTCAATGCCGGAGCCAGCGTGGGAGGCTATGGTGGAGGCATGGGAGGCACGTTCGGGAAAGCAGCGCGAGGCCTGGGCGACCAAGCAGAGGGCAGTCCAGCTGCACCACCCAGGTGCGGGCATTGGGCAACCCTCCAAATGCATGGCTCTTGGCTAGCAAATGCAAATTTGCCTCCTGTTCTTGCATGGCATTCCATGACACAGCCTCGTGCACCACCTGGTTGCTGGCAAAACCTTCCGAAGTCATTTGCATGACAGCTTCTTGCATGATCCTAAGACTATGACTCATGGGATCTGTACTGTGGTTCAGCACGTTCCTGGGGTCCTGACCCTCAACTCTGGCACGCACCCTGGCCTGCCCATGCTGTCCACAGGCCTGCCTCCGCGGGTAGGGGTCGGCCTTCTTCCGCTGCTGCCCCTCCTGCGCAAGGCGCTCGTGACCCCATCCCGCGCTACCACGATTCCCCCGCGGCGCCCTATCATCCAGCAACCGAGGGCAGGCGTGAGAAAGTGCGCCCTTCATCAGCTGCCGTCAAATCCGTGTGGGACACTGAGAAAGAGCTGCCCAAGGCACCGCCTCATGGGACCACGACTGGTGAGGCTAGGCGCATGCAGCCGGGACAGCTGGTGCAGACGACTGGATTTAAGCCTATGGCCCATGCATGCCTATACATATGCAGCGAGGCGTCAAGCCGCGCTGAGGAGCACTGGCCCATGGCAGGCAATCCTAGGGGACCAAAATAATATTTACGAAACCAACGACACCGTAGACTTGAATTGCCTTCCCTAAAGAATAAAAAGCTCGTTCTGGCCCTCTTCCAATGAGGGGTCTTCCAGTCACTTGACAAGGCATCCTTATTGACCGTCCTATCAGCTGCATCTGAGGCTGCACCTGTTAGCTGCTGCAGCCCCAGCACTGTCTCAGAACACCCGTTCTTCACAGACTGCCCCCCCCCCCCTCCCCTCGAAGGCTATGTCAGCAGGCCTAAGAGCGCCACTGCTGCCCGGGGTCTACCCCTGCAGCCTTTCGAGGCCCGCCTGGTCGGAACTGGTCTGGAGGCCTTCCGGAGTGAGTGCAACGCCACCCTTATGCCTTGATGGAAAGGCTCAGGGGGCTATGTAAACACCTAGATATGTGTGCAGATATGCCTCCATGTCAGCATGTATGGCACGACTTGTTGTCCCACAGTGGGTTAATAGATGCAGTGGAATGCGGCCAGTTGTTATCAAGTGATGAGGATTGAGGAGCATTAGGGAGGCTGGTTGAGACCTGTTTTCAGCCAGGACTGTCTGGTTGCCACAGAGAGGTTTATTTGATCAGTAAGATGTGTCATGTTTTCACCGTGGTCTGGGGTGGGTGGGCTTGGGTGGGCTTTGATGATTGTCCCTGTCGCTGGGATGGGTCTGATGCCCTGGACATTGCAAAAGTGCGCTCTGATGCCTTGACTACGCCTAGGGCGTTGCCAGGTGCTCTGATGCCCTGGACACTGCTAGTATGTGTGTTCTGATGCCTTGACTGCACCTGGGGCATCATCAGGCACTCTGATGCTAAGGTCTTAGGAACGGCTCTCATCTGTCACTCTCCAGGTGGCGGTGCTGGTGGCGCAAGCGGGGGCAGCGTGCGGCCTGCCTCTGCCGGGGGGGGTGCACGACCCGCCTCTGCCGGGGGCAACCCTTACAGCTCCTCGCCTCAGGGTGCTGGGCGAGGGCCGCCATCCGGCAGCGGCGTCCGGCCCCCGGCGCATCACCACTCAGGGCCGCCTTGCTCTGTGGAGGCCATGCAGGAGCTAAGAGATGCGTGAGTGATGCAGCATGCACTGCTGCTGCTGAAATCCTGAGCCCTGACAAGAACGGACAGGTGGTGAACTCGCAAGCAAGGCTTGGGAGCGATGTTGATGAGCGATTGAGTGTAGTGGGCACAACAGACTGATTCGCCGGTAGCGGCTTGTTAATGAGGGAATGGGGATCAAAATATTTATAAGCATCTGGGTGATAATGGTTCTCAATCAATCTAGTAATAGTCCACACAAGGAGGATCCTCCTTCAGATCAACGGTATCATTTAATCGTCAATTATATACCGGTTGCCAGGAGTAAATATGTACGGTACCCCAGCTAAAATTATATTCTTATTTTCATTACCAATAGACACTTTAATGTGTTATGTGCCAGAACCGTCACAGAGAAAACTCGGATGAAAAAACACGATTTTTCTAGAATTCATCCGTCCATGATTTGAACCTGCTGCTGCCTCGTCCCCCCCTCCCCCCTCAGGGAGGGCCCTTCCAGCCCTAACGCCCAGCTGAGTGACGCACACTTGATGACCCTGGAGGACGCCATCCGAGATGCGGTGCGCAATCGGCGGTCTGTGTACGAGGGCTCCAAGGACATGCTCATGAAACTGTTCAAGTGAGGCACAGGGGCCGGGGCAAGCAGGCTAGGGCATAGGGGCCGGGGCAAGCAGGCTAGGGCATAGGGGCCAGGGCAGGCGGGCTAGGGAATGGGGTCTAGGTGACGCTCACAAGGATCTCATGCTCCTGTCTCCTGCAAACCTTGGAGGGCGTGGTGAGTTTAGGGTCGGCTTGTGATCTCAAAACAATGAGGGTAGCTAGACAGGATCCATCCTGAGGCCAATGTGAGTATCCCACAATCTAGGTCCCATCGCATGGACCTCGGGTATTCCTCATATCTCTCTTTCCCCTTCAGGAGCATCCCAGATCATGAACTGCCTTCACAGTATCGTATGATGAATCGATGTTGTCTCCCTCCCGGGTCCGCCTCGCTCAGTCGTTCACTACCTCAGGGAGGAGAGCAGTGGATTCATTTGTGTACGGCATGCTGTTTTACGGGCGTTGCCTCCTTCCATTTAGTTTGAATCAGGGATGTTGCAGGGGGTCTGAAAGCCGGCCGGGTGACGGGCTTGAATCTCCCCCCTCCACATGTCCCCCCCCTCCACATGTCCCCCCCTCCACATGACTTCCCCTCCACATGTCCCCCCCCCCTCCACATGTCCCCCCCTCCACATGCCCCCCCCCCTCCACATGTCCCCCCCCCCTCCACATGTCCCCCCCCCTCCACATGTCCCCCCCTCCACATCTCCCCCCCCCCCTCCACATGCCCCACCCCCCCTCCACATGTCCCCCCCCCTCCACATGTCCCCCCCTCCACATGCCCCCCCCCCTCCACATGCCCCCCCCCCCCCCTCCACATGCCCCCCCCCTCCACATGTCCCCCCCTCCACATGCCCCCCCCCTCTACATGCCCCCCCCCTCCACATGCCCTCCCCCCTCCACATGCCCCCCCCCCTCCACATGTCCCCCCCTCCACATGCCCCCCCCCTCCACATGTCCCCCCCTCCACATGCCCCCCCCCTCTACATGCCCCCCCCCTCCACATGCCCTCCCCCCTCCACATGCCCCCCCCCTCCACATGTCCCCCCCTCCACATGCCCCCCCCCCTCCACATGCCCCCCCCCTCCACATGCCCCCCCCCCTCCACATGCCCCCCCCCCTCCACATGTCCCCCGCCCCTCCACATGCCCCCCCCTCCACATGCCCCCCCCCCTCCACATGCCCCCCCCCTCCACATGCCCCCCCCCTCCACATGCCCCCCCCCTCCACATGCACCCCCCTCCACATGCCCCCCCCCTCCACATGCCCCCCCCCCTCCACATGTCCCCCCCCCCTCCACATGCCCCCCCCCTCCACATGTCCCCCCCCCCCTCCACATGGCCCCCCCTCCACATGCCCCCCCCCCTCCACATGGCCCCCTCCCTCCACATGCCCCCCCCTCCACATGCCCCCCCCCCTCCACATGCCCCCCCCCTCCACATGTCCCCCCCTCCACATGCCCCCCCCCCTCCACATGTCCCCCCCTCCACATGCCCCCCCCCCCCCCTCCACATGTCCCCCCCCCCTCCACATGGCCCCCTCCCTCCACATGCCCCCCCTCCACATGCCCCCCCCTCCACATGCCCCCCCCCTCCACATGTCCCCCCCTCCACATGCCCCCCCCCCTCCACATGTCCCCCCCTCCACACCCCCCCCCCCTCCACATGCCCCCCCCCCCCCCCTCCACATGCCCCCCCCTCCACATGCCCCCCCCCCCTCCACATGTCCCCCCCCCCCCCCCTCCACATGCCCCCCCCCCTCCACATGCCCCCCCCCTCCACATGCCCCCCCCCCTCCACATGCCCCCCCCCCTCCACATGTCCCCCGCCCCTCCACATGCCCCCCCCTCCACATGCCCCCCCCCCTCCACATGCACCCCCCTCCACATGCCCCCCCCCTCCACATGCCCCCCCCCCTCCACATGCCCCCCCCCCTCCACATGTCCCCCCCCCCTCCACATGCCCCCCCCCTCCACATGCCCCCCCCCTCCACATGTCCCCCCCCTCCACATGCCCCCCCCCCCTCCACATGTCCCCCCCCCTCCACATGTCCCCCCCCCCCCTCCACATGCCCCCCCCCCTCCACATGCCCCCCCCCCTCCACATGTCCCCCCCCCCCTCCACATGTCCCCCCCCCCTCCACATGTCCCCCCTCCACATGTCCCCCCCCCCCCTCCACATGTCCCCCCCCCTCCACATGCCCCCCCCCCTCCACATGGCCCCCCCTCCACATGGCCCCCCCCTCCACATGGCCCCCCCCCCCTCCACATATCCCCCCCCCCTCCACATGCCCCCCCCCCTCCACATGTCCCCCCCCCCTCCACATGTCCCCCCCCCCCTCCACATGTCCCCCCCCCCTCCACATGTCCCCCCCCCCTCCACATGCCCCCCCCCTCCACATGTCCCCCCCCCCCCACACACGTGCCCCCCCCCTCCTGTCCCCTGTAGAGCGGTGGACGATGGCAGCGGTGATGTGAGCATCGATGAGTTCATTGCCGTCTGTGAGCAGGTATGTGTCACATTTGGCTCCGATATCCCCTCAAGGATGTGATCACAGTCCCAAGTCAGGGCCAGGCACTGGCAGGCTGGGAGAGACACTCATTGGGCCTACGTGCCTCACAGGGGCCTGCAGTCTTGATGAAACCCATTCCCTGAATCAGCCTGTGCACAATATGCAGGATGTATGGTGAAGGGCACCTTGGACCCATGTTGCTATATGACTGTATGACCACTTAAGCTGTGGCTGGTGGTTCGGTTTGTTGCATCGACCTGATCCGCGGTAAATACGTACCTTCGTCTTTGTAAGCTTGAAAAAGACCTGCATCTGAAATTGTCTGTGCAGGTGGGCGTGTCTGTTAATGCTGTAGAAGCTCAAGCGCTGTACCGGAGGCATGGCTACGAATCTGTCATGCCTTACGAGCGCTTTGCTTACACGCTGCTGACCCAGCCATCCCGAGCGCTGGCTGAGGACATGCCAGGTGTGGTGGCGGAATTGGGAGCAGGTGTGGGAGCCGGGCTGGGTGATGAAGTGGGGCTGAGGGATACGCTGCATAGATACACTTACTCATGTATGTGGATAAGAACATGCCAGGGGAGGGAGCTAGGGTAAAGCAGGGGGATGCATGACACTGTTTTTATGTTTTTATGTAGGGGGTTTATAAAGCTGGTGGGCTGGTGGGTGGGTGGTGGGCTGGGTGGGTGGTGGGCTGGTGGGCTGTTGATCCTTGAGCGCAAGTCACTACGGACATCTTCCGTAGTGGCTCAAGACCCATACTTCAACACACATCCCGGCTTTCCTACCAACCTGTTTGGTTGTTTTGCAGTCTCTTTCCACCTGCCCCCTCACCCACCTGCCCGCCTATCCACCTGCCCCGTTGTTTTGAGGTCTCCCGCCCACCTGTCCACCTGCCCCTTCTCCCCCTGGCCCACCCACTCACCTGCCCCGCTGTCTTGCAGTCCGCAAGGGCGCCTTCGAGGCGGGTCAGAATGCCAACTTCCACGGCAAGATCCTGTACCGCCAGTGCCGCAAGCCCGTCTACACGCCATCGGATTGGGACCCTGCCCTAGCGCAGCGGTCAGCAGAGCTTCCCAACGCACGCCTCGTGCTGGACTTCATTTACGGGTACCAGGGTGAGAGCATAAGTGCGCACCAGGGTGGCTGACTCTCTCTTATGGGGGACTCTCTTATGGAGGACAAATAATGAGTACCTATATCCAGTCATGGGTAGCAAGGTAGACGCATGTATGGGACAAAATGCACCAGGATTGCATGCCTTAAAAATCACCAGCGTGAGTGCAGTAGCGCGCACCAGGGTGGGACGGTGGGTGCTTGTATCAATGACAAGCCTAGAACAGTGGCAGGGCCGGACAGGCTGGCAGACCCCAGTTCCTTTCAGTGTGACACATTGCAGCAGGCCTACTTTTAAACTGAATATTTTTTGGTTCAGCGGTTGCTGACAAAAGCCTTCTTTCCGATGTCCCCCTGCGGCCCGGCTTGCGTGTGCAGGCAAAGACAACACACAGCAGAATCTCTTCTATACATCGGAAAACAAGGTGGTATACTTCACCGCGGGGGTGGGCGTGGTGTACCAGCGGCCGCCTGTACACCACCAGGTGGGACCATCACGACATATGGCTCAGGGAACCACAAGCTATTTTATAGGGTGCTTCGGCCTCTGCTTCAGCTGCAAGATAGCTGCATCAGCTGAACATGAAAGCTGGCAGCGACACTGTGCTTCATAGATTCCAATTCCGTGTCCGTGTTTTGCACCACGTTTCTGGCACAAGCTGATATTTACCATGAGATGACACCGTAGCCTTCTGTAATGAAACCTGGATGACTTGTTACCGGCGTTTAGGGTGCAAGCCGAGTGCCCTTGCCACGCTAACCCCCTCGATGCCCTTCTGCCTGCAGTACTTTTTCCTAGGCCATAATGATGACATCACAGCCCTGGCCCTGTGCCCCTCACAAATCGACTTTGAGGGCAAGCAGTTTCCTGCCAAGACGATTGTTGCGACAGGGCAGGTGAGACCTGTCGAAGGGCGCAGCTGAGTCATCCCTCTAACAGCACTCTGGACTGCACATTATGTCCCTAGTAAGACGTGGGCCGCCCCCGCCCCCCCTCTGCTTGTAGCTCTCTCCCCCAGCCTTGTAAATGGGGACAAGGCAAGGACGAGGTATATCATGTGATGAGTACTCATTATAAATTGATCCTGACAACCTGCCATCATTGACGTCGTTTGATCAGAGCGTATGGAGGGTGCAGGCGCAGGTCAGGTGGAGGCCAAAGCCACATCCCGTCCCCGTCCCCGCTTGCTCCCTCCACCCCCTGTCACCCCTTGGCTCCCTCCCTCCCCTTCCCCCCTGCAGGTCACCTCCACAGATCATGGCGCTTACATCTGCATCTGGGACTCACGCACAGGATCACAGCCGGACGGCCCAGCTGCCGCGGCTGAGATCCAGCGCTTAGACTTTGACAAGGATGCGCGCGGCTTCTGCGCCCTCGCCTTCAACCCCTCTGGAACGCGGCTGGCGGCGGTGGCCATGGACAATTACCACACCATGTACCTGTACGACTGGAGGAAGAAGAGGGAGCTCTGCTCGGGACGGGGGAATATGGGCGACCCGCCGCAGGTGAGCGAGCAAGAGCAGAAGAGCTTTATGATAAGGCTGCAAACAGACGCAAGCAGAAGAGCTTGGTGTGATCAAGGATGCGAGTGTGTGCAGGAAACAGAATTAAGAAGAACGTGAGACGGCACTGACATAAGAGCTATTTATGAAACAAGGCTGCAAGGTGGGGTCGCCGCTCCCTCTTGCAATGGCGGCGGCTGGAGTGGGAGGGGGCGGCAGGCCTGGAGGGGCAGGCAGGCCGCTGCGACTGGGTTCTTGCTCGCTCTGCAGTTCTGTATTTATATTCCACAGGGTTGTTATTTAGCCGCAGTGAGTAGCAAACCTATTGGAGGGAAATAGAAAGGCAGATTTGGGATTGCACAAGAAGCAGCCAGTTCCTCCAGCATGTGTTCAAGCGAGATGCATGGACTGCTTCTCGTTTCATCCCTCATCTGCCCCTCAGGGTAACCCCCAAGCTACATGGCATAGCTCTCTAAAGGTCCATAGCTGAGCTCTGATCCTAACACTTTAAACCTTTACATGCGACGCGATGCGTATGACTACTTCCTGCCCCCTCCCTCCCCTGCCGTACCCTAGAAACCCTTGACCCTAGAATCTAAACCCTCGGCTCGTCCCAGGTGTATGGTCTGGAGTGGAACCCCTACGAGCTGACCCATCAGGCCACGCCTTCCTTCCTGCAGTTTGGCAAGAAACACATCAAGGTATTTATACTCTGAGGAGAGGGAGGCGACAAACAGCAGGTGCAGGCACTGGCCAAGGGGAGGGGAGGGAGGCGACAAACAGCAGGTGCAGGCACTGGCCAAGGGGAGGGGAGGGAGGCGACAAACAGCAGGTGCAGGCACTGGCCATGGGGAGGGGAGGGAGGCGACAAACAGCAGGTGCAGGCACTGGCCAAGGGGAGGGGAGGGAGGCGACAAACAGCAGGTGCAGGCATTGGCCAAGGGGAGGGGAGGGAGGCGACAAACAGCAGATGCAGGCACTAGCCAAGGGGAGGGGAGGGAGGCGACAAACAGCAGGTGCAGGCACTGGCCAAGGGGAGGCACTGGCCAAGGGGAGGGGAGGGAGGCGACAAACAGCAGGTGCAAGCACTGGCCAAGGGGAGGGGAGGGAGGAGACAAACAGCAGGTGCAGGCACTGGCCAAGGGGAGGGGAGGGAGGCGACAAACAGCAGGTGCAGGCACTGGCCAAGGGGAGGGGAGGGAGGCGACAAACAGCAGGTGCAGGCACTGGCCAAGGGGAGGGGAGGGAGGAGACAAACAGCAGGTGCAAGCACTGGCCAAGGGGAGGGGAGGGAGGAGACAAACAGCAGGTGCAAGCACTGGCCAAGGGGAGGCACTGGCCAAGGGGAGGGGAGGGAGGCGACAAACAGCAGGTGCAGGCACTGGCCAAGGGGAGGCACTGGCCAAGGGGAGGGGAGGGAGGCGACAAACAGCAGGTGCAGGCACTGGCCAAGGGGAGGCACTGGCCAAGGGGAGGGGAGGGAGGCGACAAACAGCAGGTGCAAGCACTGGCCAAGGGGAGGGGAGGGAGGAGACAAACAGCAGGTGCAGGCACTGGCCAAGGGGAGGCACTGGCCAAGGGGAGGGGAGGGAGGAGACAAACAGCAGGTGCAGGCACTGGCCAAGGGGAAGCACTGGCCAAGGGGAGGGGAGGGAGGCGACAAACAGCAGGTGCAGGCACTGGCCAAGGGGAGGCACTGGCCAAGGGGAGGGGAGGGAGGAGACAAACAGCAGGTGCAGGCACTGGCCAAGGGGAGGGGAGGGAGGCGACAAACAGCAGGTGCAAGCACTGTCCAAGGGGAGGCACTGAGCAAGGGGAGGGGAGGGAGGAGACAAACAGCAGGTGCAAGCACTGGCCAAGGGGAGGGGAGGGAGGAGACAAACAGCAGGTGCAGGCACTGGCCAAGGGGAGGCACTGGCCAAGGGGAGGGGAGGGAGGCGACAAACAGCAGGTGCAAGCACTGGCCAAGGGGAGGGGAGGGAGGAGACAAACAGCAGGTGCAGGCACTGGCCAAGGGGAGGCACTGGCCAAGGGGAGGGGAGGGAGGCGACAAACAGCAGGTGCAGGCACTGGCCAATGGGAAGCACTGGCCAAGGGGAGGGGAGGGAGGCGACAAACAGCAGGTGCAGGCACTGGCCAAGGGGAGGCACTGGCCAAGGGGAGGGGAGGGAGGAGACAAACAGCAGGTGCAGGCACTGGCCAAGGGGAGGGGAGGGAGGCGACAAACAGCAGGTGCAAGCACTGTCCAAGGGGAGGCACTGAGCAAGGGGAGGGGAGGGAGGCGAAAAACAGCAGGTGCAGGCACTGGCCAAGGGGAGGGGAGGGAGGCGACAAACAGCAGGTGCAGGCATTGGCCAAGGGGAGGGGAGGGAGGCGACAAACAGCAGGTGCATGCACTGGCCAAGGGGAGGGGAGGGAGGCGACAAACAGCAGGTGCAGGCACTGGCCAAGGGGAGGGGAGGGAGGAGACAAACAGCAGGTGCAGGCACTGGCCAAGGGGAGGCACTGGCCAAGGGGAGGGGAGGGAGGAGACAAACAGCAGGTGCAGGCACTGGCCAAGGGGAGGCACTGGCCAAGGGGAGGGGAGGGAGGCGACAAACAGCAGGTGCAGGCACTGGCCAAGGGGAGGCACTGGCCAAGGGGAGGGGAGGGAGGGGACAAACAGCAGGTGCAGGCACTGGCCAAGGGGAGGCACTGGCCAAGGGGAGGGGAGGGAGGCGACAAACAGCAGGTGCAGGCACTGGCCAAGGGGAGGGGAGGGAGGCGACAAACAGCAGGTGCAGGCACTGGCCAAGGGGAGGCACTGGCCAAGGGGAGGGGAGGGAGGCGACAAACAGCAGGTGCAGGCACTGGCCAAGGGGAGGGGAGGGAGGCGACAAACAGCAGGTGCAGGCACTGGCCAAGGGGAGGGGAGGGAGGCGACAAACAGCAGGTGCAGGCACTGGCCAAGGGGAGGCACTGGCCAAGGGGAGGGGAGGGAGGGGACAAACAGCAGGTGCAGGCACTGGCCAAGGGGAGGCACTGGCCAAGGGGAGGGGAGGGAGGAGACAAACAGCAGGTGCAGGCACTGGCCAAGGGGAGGCACTAGCCAAGGGGAGGGGAGGGAGGCGACAAACAGCAGGTGCAGGCACTGGCCAAGGGGAGGCACTGGCCAAGGGGAGGGGAGGGAGGGGACAAACAGCAGGTGCAGGCACTGGCCAAGGGGAGGCACTGGCCAAGGGGAGGGGAGGGAGGCGACAAACAGCAGGTGCAGGCACTGGCCAAGGGGAGGGGAGGGAGGCGACAAATAGCAGGTGCAGGCACTGGCCAAGGGGAGGCACTGGCCAAGGGGAGGGGAGGGAGGCGACAAACAGCAGGTGCAGGCACTGGCCAAGGGGAGGGGAGGGAGGCGACAAACAGCAGGTGCAGGCACTGGCCAAGGGGAGGGGAGGGAGGCGACAAACAGCAGGTGCAGGCACTGGCCAAGGGGAGGCACTGGCCAAGGGGAGGGGAGGGAGGGGACAGAACAGCAGGTGGAGGCACTGGCCAAGGGGAGGCACTGGCCAAGGGGAGGGGAGGGAGGCGACAAACAGCAGGTGCAGGCACTGGCCAAGGGGAGGCACTGGCCAAGGGGAGGGGAGGGAGGGGACAGAACAGCAGGTGGAGGCACTGGCCACGTATTGGGGGGCACATTTATATCAGGCAACACCGACTTCTTGCGCACTGCGGTATTTGCTGGTTCTTTGATTGACCCAGGTGTATCCTTGGTGGCAGGAACACGCCTCACTGAGATGGCCGTCGATTTGGAATGTGGTGTCTGTAGATGAATAGGCTGTGAGTGGGGTGACTGCGCTGGTGCTGTCCCTTCACCCCTGCAAACGCTGCCCTTCCCCTTTGTGATTGCTGCTGCTGCTGCCATCTCCCAGGTCTGGTCTAGCAGCACAGAGGGTGGTGCCGGTGGATGGACCAGCAAGTCACTCAGCTATGGGAGGTTCCCGCTCCAGGTGTGAAAATATGATTTAAGCAGACTCCAATGTTTTTAACCCTCATCAAGTGTGTCAAATGTATATAGACCTGATCAGAATGCTCCTAACAGGTGCAAGGTGTGACGGCTGTCTTGCTGACAAGACGTGAGCCCTATCTGCTGGCACAGGGACAGGCTGCCAGTGAGGGGCGTTATGTTGTTGACAAGTGCGCTTGGAAATATGATAGCATCCCACTACTACTTCAACTTGTACATGTTTTCAGTTCAGTTGGTGGGTCAACAGGTGCACGGGACCTGAATGAACGGGCTGTGCCGTAGGCTGAGCCTCATACTGTCCATGTTTGATGAGCAAAACAGTTTGTGGCTGTTGGTGTCCTTCTCTTATCCCTTCTGTCCATTAGCCACACTGGCGGTACCTGGGGGCAGGGGACGCTGTCATACCCCGGTGATTTGTTTGGTGCGTGCTACTGGCCGTGGGGACACATGATGCCCTTCATTGCCCCTCAGAATCAAATGCCAACCTTACCTCACCTAGCGGCGGTTCTGCTCCACCCCTTCGGGGTCGGGTCGTTGGGGCTCGCTTGTGTGGCAGACATGCAAGTCCTGCTTGGCTTGATCTGCGATGCTGACTCACTCGAGCGTACGTATTGCCTGTCCTGCCCCCATGCTGACTCAGAACGTGACGTCAGCACAGTGGCTGCCGCCCCGTGGCGGTGCCGGGAGTGACTCCATGATTGTGGCAGGAATGGGGGATGGGCAGCTATACGTGTACAAGGTGGGTGGGTGGTGGGCATGTGACTGTCGGTGTGCTTGTGTGACGGTGTGGGCATTCAACCCCCTCTTCTAACGGAAGGGGTGCTGGAGATTCTGGGGGTGGAGTGGTGGACTGCACAAAATCGTCAGGTCCTTGCAGCCCCTTTGTCGGAGCCAGTGCAGGGATCAGGCAGGAGAGCATTTTTTATTTGTTTTGTTTTGTTGGTGTCCTTGTCTGATCCTTAGCCATGGGGTTGGCGCTGAGTCAGCCTTGTAGGCCGGGTCCAGGGCATTGCCCACCAGGCGCACCAGCATGAATCCGGGCCCATGGCACTTGTGGCTAGGGAAGAGGCTGGGGAGGACCTCTGACAACAGCCAGCCTTTTGAAGTGGCTGGTTGCTGGTTGAGGTGTGGATTGGCTGTGCCCCTATTTGCAGGCGGGGACGTGCGTGAAGGCCATTGCTGCACACCGCCCAGGGCCCAAGATGGTCATGGGTGATGGCCACCCCGCCTACCCGGGAGTTCGCGGGCTGCGTGTGATTAAAGACGGGAAGGTGCTGCTCTCAGGTGAGGAGGAGGAGGGGGGGGGGGAGGGACAAACAGGACAAGGGCTGAGCGGAAGGAGGGCAGGCAGGCCCGCTATCCGGATGGAGGTCAGGGTTGTGGGCGGGGAAGCAGAAGGTGGCCGATTATTTAATTTAATATTTATATATATATATGATATATCTTCAAACAGTGTTACACAAATAAGATGTTCTTTTATTTGTTATAATCAAACGTGTGATCACTGATCAGGGGTGCTGGCAATGCCCTAAGCAAGCCTCCCTCGGACACGCATGCCTTGCTGAACCCCTTGATCCAATCAGATCCAGGACATCCTCTGATCTGAATAGCCCCAACCACCGCCCCGACCTGCCCCGACCCGACCCGACCCGACCCGACCTGCCCCGCCCTGCCCCAACCACCGCCCTGCCCCACCCTGCCTCAACCACCGCCCTGCCCTGCCCTGCCCTGTTCTGCCCTGTCGTGCTTGTCTCAGGTGGTGCTGACGGAACGATCCTGCAGTGGGACACGTCTGACGGCACCATTGCCGAGGCGCGCTTTGCCGGCGGTGCCATTCAGCTCAACAGCCCCTTCGGACCCGGGGACAAAACCACCCCATGCGTGCGCTCCATTGACTACTCAGCCGACCTGGACCGCATCCTGGTCGGGACCAACAACTGCGACATTATAGAGCTGACGGAGACCACGAACGTGAGTGGTGTGACGAGTGGGGCGGGAGACAGCAGGGGTGCACGTGGGGAATGCCGTTTCAGGGTTATTGCAACTTGAGCTGCTTTGCCTGACATGGACAGAACTGATGATTTGTTTGCAATATAGTCTGTGTCAGGGGCCTGGGCCTCTGGCACAGGCTGCTTTATTTCAAGGGCCCCTGGCCTGTTCTGTCTGCTTACATTTGGGGTGATTTAGCCTGGGGTCCTGGGAGCCTGATATCTCAAGTGGGCAGTGGAGGTGCAAAACCAGTCTTGCTGTCTATGTGTGTTATATACTTGAATGTGTGCCTGATAGGTGCTGCTGCCATACAGCTTTCTAGGCTGCCTTCTGAAGCCGCCTCTTCCCCGGCCCCCCTGACAATGTCCCCTCACAGTACCCTCTTCTCTCGGTATCCCTCTCACTGAACCCCTCATAGCAACTTTGATACTCCCCCTAAATTATTCACCACGCATCCCCCCCTCTCCGTTGCATTCCTTGCAGGAGGCCCTCATGGACGGCCACAGTGGCGATGTCTGGTTTGTGGCCTTCCACCCTTCCAAGCCCAGCTTGTTTGCCACCGTCTCGGACAGCGGGCATGTCCACATGTGGGACGGGGCCATCCGGCAGATGACGCACTGCGCGGCATTGGGGTGGGACCCGCGCGCAGTTGCATTCTCCACCTCGCCCATTGGCAATGCGGGGGGATACCACCTGGCTGTCGGGAGCATCAAGGGGCATGTGAAGGTGGGGGGGGCTGCGAGGGGGGAGAGCAAGGAAGGAGGGGGAGGGAGGGAGGGTACTCCTCGGGTGGCTAGCCCGCAGTGACTCGCTTGACAGCAATGGGGCGCGGATTCGCGGCCTGGATACTCAATGTTCACTGGGATAGGTCCTTACAGGGCACCGGCTGAAGTGGCGACCTGCACCTGATCTTAGGAGCACTTGTATGTATATCGGTGGTCTCTTGTTGCACCTGGCTTGCAAAGCTGCCTTCCCACAGCTTCATATCTTGACCGCCATCTCCGCGCTCGACCCGCGGGAACCGTCCCCAATGGATTCAATCAACAAAGGAGCAATGTTTACACCCCGTCCCTGGATCCCTCAGATCTTGGACGAGGGCGAGAACCTGAGGCCTGTGCATGAGAACAAGGACGGCAAGGAGGCGGTGGCAGACATCAAGTACTCCCCCAGCTGCCGCTTCATGGCAGTGTCTTCAAATGACACAACCATAGACGTCTACAAGTGAGAGCACACGGCTGTTTTGCTGTTAGTGCACTCCAGCTCTGTTTCAGCTGCACGCCCAGGCCTGTGGCTTAGGGGTCCTGGTGCAGGGTGCTCTGTTGGTTAGACTGACGGCTGTAGGCTGGTCATGGTTTAGTCCCCATCGATTGCCTCTGGGCCGTGGAGGTTGCTTGGCAGCCCCGACAAGTATTATGGTGTTATGGTGTGACATGCTATGGTGTTCAAAATAAGCGGCTTGTGCGTATGGTTGACTGGGGTGTGACCGAGTGGCGCACGCTTGGATGTGCGTTATTTTCCATGGTGAAGATCCCACCGGATTATAACTCTCGGGTAGCTGGTGTTAATCTGGAACCTATGCCGTGAGTGTTTTTCTGTGGCTGTGATTGATGTCAAAAGCATGCAGCCAAGGACTGCCTAGGCGTATGTGCTCCTTTCCCGCCACCTTTGAGCAGTGCCACACTGCCATGGCTCCCTTTTTTTTCTTTTTTTTAAAGACCGATTGACCACCGTCTTAATTTTATTCACTTGAAGACTAATTGACCCCCCTTCATATTCCCCTCTGCACGAAGCTGATCCCTCGAGCCCTTACACACCTACCTGCTGGGCATCTTTTCCAATCTCCCCCCTCCCCCTGCAGTGTCGATAAGGGCTACCAGCGGATCTGCCGCTGCAACGGTCACAGTGCCACTGTGAGGGGGATTGACTGGAGTGCGGACTCCAGCATTATCATGTCCAACTCAAACGACGACGAGCTGCTGTTCTGGAATGCACGCACGGGCAAGCAGGTCAGGCGGGGTGCGGGGGGCTGCAGGGAGAGGAAAGGCGCAGGAACAGGGGGGGCCATCACCACAGGTTACGGGGGTGCAAGTCACAAAAGGGAATGAAAAGGCGTGGGGGCATGAGCTTGACACTATAGTGAGAAACTGTGTCGTTCCCGCTTATGTTACACAATTTACCCTGTGACGTACCCTGGATAAACTTTTGATTCCAGCACTAGCTAGACGGTGATGCTCTCGTCCCTGCTAGAATGCCCGGCTGGCCCTCCTCATGCCAGCCCTGCTGGATGCCTCCTACCATTTTAACAGTACATGTCTACATGATGGATTGATTTGCCGTGATTAATGTCTGTCTACCGGCAGGGTCTCTAGCAGGGTGTTCACGGAAATCATGCTCCTCACAATCTCCCCTGCGGGTCATGCTCCCCACAATCTCCCCTCCGGGTCATGCTCTTTTTTGCTTCCTGGCCCTGCCCTGGCCCGTGTCAATATCCCCAGTCTAGCCTGCCAACAGGGTGGGGCTCTGCATCCTTGCCAAGGATTCCTAAAATCTTGGGTTGGAAAGACCAGAGCTGCTCCCGCGTCTCACCCTCCTCCTCTGCCCTGTCCTTTGCAGATCACGCTGCCCCAGCGGGACGTGGACTTCTCCACCTACACCTGCTTGCTAGGCTTCCCAGTCATGGGCATCTGGCCACCCTTTAGCGACGGCCTGGATGTCAACTCGCTGGATCGATCACTGGACCGCGAGCTGGTTGTCACCAGGTGAGTGGGAGAGGGGGGGAGAGAGGAGAGGGGGATGAGAGGGGGGAGGTGAGGAGTGAGGCTGGGGTTTTGAGTCTGTGAGGGGGGAGGGGGGAGGGTGTGGGACCAAGGATATGAGGCTGAGGGGATGAGGCTGGGGCTGTGACGGGTGTGGCTGGGTGTATATGGGCGTGAGGGAGTAGTGTGTGAGGCTGTGCAAGCTCACTCCTCGTAGGGTGGGTCAGGCAGCCCTCACTGCGTGTGCAAGAGTTCCTGGCTGGCTATGTGGTGTATGCAGCGTCGCAGCGGAAGGTACACACGGTATGCCAGGGATACAGGTGATTAAGTTGGGCAGAGCGCCAGCTGGGCCCCTTAAGATCTACCGTTCAAGGGATGACTGAACGTGTATGTGACCTAAGTCCGCTTAAACCATGTGAAGACTCGCATCAAGGGCAAGGGCAGAACAACCTGGGTCCAAGGCTGAAGAATAAAATTCATTCGGAAATAACATCCTGTATTTAGTCCTTTGAAGGGGGGCGGTTTCTGACTGATTTGCAGGGGCGCTTGCTTGAGAGCTGCGGTGCGGAGGCCTTTTGCATAGGATCTGGATATGAAACAGGTCATCCATTGCCTGCACTCCGTTGGAAGAAATGTCGCAGGCTGTCCTGTACCCCACACCCCAATGGCGCAGGCTGTCCTGTACCCCACACCCTAATGGCGCAGGCTGTCCTGTACCCCACACCCTAATGGCGTAGGCTGTCCTGTACCCCACACCCTAATGGCGCAGGCTGTCCTGTACCCCACACTCTATTGGTGCAGGCTTTCCTGTACCCCACACCCTAATGGCGCAGGCTTTCCTGTACCCCACACCCTAATGGCGCAGGCTGTCCTGTACCCCACACCCTAATGGCGCAGGCTGTCCTGTACCCCACACTCTATTGGTGCAGGCTTTCCTGTACCCCACACCCTAATGGCGCAGGCTGTCCTGTACCCCACACTCTATTGGTGCAGGCTTTCCTGTACCCCACACCCTAATGGCGCAGGCTGTCCTGTACCCCACACTCTATTGGTGCAGGCTTTCCTGTACCCCACACCCTAATGGCGCAGGCTGTCCTGTACCCCACACCCTAATGGCGCAGGCTGTCCTGTACCCCACACTCTATTGGTGCAGGCTTTCCTGTACCCCACACCCTAATGGCGCAGGCTGTCCTGTACCCCACACTCTATTGGTGCAGGCTTTCCTGTACCCCACACCCTAATGGCGCAGGCTGTCCTGTACCCCACACCCTAATGGCGCAGGCTGTCCTGTACCCCACACTCTATTGGTGCAGGCTTTCCTGTACCCCACACCCTAATGGCGCAGGCTTTCCTGTACCCCACACCCTAATGGCGCAGGCTGTCCTGTACCCCACACCCTAATGGCGCAGGCTGTCCTGTACCCCACACTCTATTGGTGCAGGCTGTCCTGTACCCCACACCCTAATGGCGCAGGCTTTCCTGTACCCCACACCCTAATGGCGCAGGCTGTCCTGTACCCCACACCCTAATGGCGCAGGCTGTCCTGTACCCCACACCCTAATGGCGTAGGCTGTCCTGTACCCCACACCCTAATGGCGCAGGCTGTCCTGTACCCCACACTCTATTGGTGCAGGCTTTCCTGTACCCCACACCCTAATGGCGCAGGCTGTCCTGTACCCCACACTCTATTGGTGCAGGCTTTCCTGTACCCCACACCCTAATGGCGCAGGCTGTCCTGTACCCCACACCCTAATGGCGCAGGCTGTCCTGTACCCCACACTCTATTGGTGCAGGCTTTCCTGTACCCCACACCCTAATGGCGCAGGCTGTCCTGTACCCCACACTCTATTGGTGCAGGCTTTCCTGTAACCCACACCCTAATGGCGCAGGCTGTCCTGTACCCCACACCCTAATGGCGCAGGCTGTCCTGTACCCCACACTCTATTGGTGCAGGCTTTCCTGTACCCCACACCCTAATGGCGCAGGCTTTCCTGTACCCCACACCCTAATGGCGCAGGCTGTCCTGTACCCCACACCCTAATGGCGCAGGCTGTCCTGTACCCCACACTCTATTGGTGCAGGCTGTCCTGTACCCCACACCCTAATGGCGCAGGCTTTCCTGTACCCCACACCCTAATGGCGCAGGCTGTCCTGTACCCCACACCCTAATGGCGCAGGCTGTCCTGTACCCCACACCCTAATGGCGCAGGCTGTCCTGTACCCCACACCCTAATGGCGCAGGCTTTCCTGTACCCCACACCCTAATGGCGCAGGCTTTCCTGTACCCCACACCCTAATGGCGCAGGCTGTCCTGTACCCCACACTCTATTGGTGCAGGCTGTCCTGTACCCCACACCCTAATGGCGCAGGCTGTCCTGTACCCCACACCCTAATGGCGCAGGCTGTCCTGTACCCCACACTCTATTGGTGCAGGCTTTCCTGTACCCCACACCCTAATGGTGCAGGCTGTCCTGTACCCCACACCCTAATGGCGCAGGCTGTCCTGTACCCCACACCCTAATGGCGCAGGCTGTCCTGTACCCCACACCCTAATGGCGCAGGCTGTCCTGTACCCCACACCCTAATGGTGCAGGCTTTCCTGTACCCCACACCCTAATGGTGCAGGCTTTCCTGTACCCCACACCCTAATGGTGCAGGCTGTCCTGTACCCCACACCCTAATGGCGCAGGCTGTCCTGTACCCCACACTCTATTGGTGCAGGCTTTCCTGTACCCCACACCCTAATGGCGCAGGCTTTCCTGTACCCCACACCCTAATGGTGCAGGCTGTCCTGTACCCCACACCCTAATGGCGCAGGCTGTCCTGTACCCCACACCCTAATGGTGCAGGCTGTCCTGTACCCCACACCCTAATGGTGCAGGCTGTCCTGTACCCCACACCCTAATGGTGCAGGCTGTCCTGTACCCCACACCCTAATGGTGCAGGCTGTCCTGTACCCCACACCCTAATGGCGCAGGCTTTCCTGTACCCCACACCCTAATGGCGCAGGCTGTCCTGTACCCCACACCCTAATGGCGCAGGCTGTCCTGTACCCCACATCCTAATGGCGCAGGCTGTCCTGTACCCCACACCCTAATGGCGCAGGCTGTCCTGTACCCCACACCCTAATGGCGCAGGCTGTCCTGTACCCCACACCCTAATGGTGCAGGCTGTCCTGTACCCCACACCCTAATGGCGCAGGCTGTCCTGTACCCCACACCCTAATGGTGCAGGCTGTCCTGTACCCCACACCCTAATGGTGCAGGCTGTCCTGTACCCCACACCCTAATGGCGCAGGCTGTCCTGTACCCCACACCCTAATGGCGCAGGCTGTCCTGTACCCCACACCCTAATGGCGCAGGCTGTCCTGTACCCCACACCCTAATGGCGCAGGCTGTCCTGTACCCCACACCCTAATGGCGCAGGCTGTCCTGTACCCCACACCCTAATGGCGCAGGCTGTCCTGTACCCCACACCCTAATGGTGCAGGCTGTCCTGTACCCCACACCCTAATGGTGCAGGCTGTCCTGTACCCCACACCCTAATGGCGCAGGCTGTCCTGTACCCCACACCCTAATGGTGCAGGCTGTCCTGTACCCCACACCCTAATGGTGCAGGCTGTCATGTACCCCACACCCTAATGGCGCAGGCTGTCCTGTACCCCACACCCTAATGGCGCAGGCTGTCCTGTACCCCACACCCTAATGGCGCAGGCTGTCCTGTACCCCACACCCTAATGGCGCAGGCTGTCCTGTACCCCACACCCTAATGGCGCAGGCTGTCCTGTACCCCACACCCTAATGGTGCAGGCTGTCCTGTACCCCACACCCTAATGGTGCAGGCTGTCCTGTACCCCACACCCTAATGGCGCAGGCTGTCCTGTACCCCACACCCTAATGGCGCAGGCTGTCCTGTACCCCACACCCTAATGGCGCAGGCTGTCCTGTACCCCACACCCTAATGGCGCAGGCTGTCCTGTACCCCACACCCTAATGGCGCAGGCTGTCCTGTACCCCACACCCTAATGGCGCAGGCTGTCCTGTACCCCACACCCTAATGGTGCAGGCTGTCCTGTACCCCACACCCTAATGGTGCAGGCTGTCCTGTACCCCACACCCTAATGGCGCAGGCTGTCCTGTACCCCACACCCTAATGGTGCAGGCTGTCCTGTACCCCACACCCTAATGGTGCAGGCTGTCCTGTACCCCACACCCTAATGGCGCAGGCTGTCCTGTACCCCACACCCTAATGGCGCAGGCTGTCCTGTACCCCACACCCTAATGGCGCAGGCTGTCCTGTACCCCACACCCTAATGGCGCAGGCTGTCCTGTACCCCACACCCTAATGGCGCAGGCTGTCCTGTACCCCACACCCTAATGGTGCAGGCTGTCCTGTACCCCACACCCTAATGGTGCAGGCTGTCCTGTACCCCACACCCTAATGGCGCAGGCTGTCCTGTACCCCACACCCTAATGGTGCAGGCTGTCCTGTACCCCACACCCTAATGGTGCAGGCTGTCCTGTACCCCACACCCTAATGGCGCAGGCTGTCCTGTACCCCACACCCTAATGGTGCAGGCTGTCCTGTACCCCACACCCTAATGGTGCAGGCTGTCCTGTACCCCACACCCTAATGGTGCAGGCTGTCCTGTACCCCACACCCTAATGGTGCAGGCTGTCCTGTACCCCACACCCTAATGGTGCAGGCTGTCCTGTACCCCACACCCTAATGGTGCAGGCTGTCCTGTACCCCACACCCTAATGGTGCAGGCTGTCCTGTACCCCACACCCTAATGGTGCAGGCTGTCCTGTACCCCACACCCTAATGGCGCAGGCTGTCCTGTACCCCACACCCTAATGGCGCAGGCTGTCCTGTACCCCACACCCTAATGGTGCAGGCTGTCCTGTACCCCACACCCTAATGGTGCAGGCTGTCCTGTACCCCACACCCTAATGGTGCAGGCTGTCCTGTACCCCACACCCTAATGGCGCAGGCTGTCCTGTACCCCACACCCTAATGGTGCAGGCTGTCCTGTACCCCACACCCTAATGGTGCAGGCTGTCCTGTACCCCACACCCTAATGGCGCAGGCTGTCCTGTACCCCACACCCTAATGGTGCAGGCTGTCCTGTACCCCACACCCTAATGGTGCAGGCTGTCCTGTACCCCACACCCTAATGGTGCAGGCTGTCCTGTACCCCACACCCTAATGGTGCAGGCTGTCCTGTACCCCACACCCTAATGGTGCAGGCTGTCCTGTACCCCACACCCTAATGGTGCAGGCTGTCCTGTACCCCACACCCTAATGGCGCAGGCTGTCCTGTACCCCACACCCTAATGGTGCAGGCTGTCCTGTACCCCACACCCTAATGGTGCAGGCTGTCCTGTACCCCACACCCTAATGGTGCAGGCTGTCCTGTACCCCACACCCTAATGGTGCAGGCTGTCCTGTACCCCACACCCTAATGGCGCAGGCTGTCCTGTACCCCACACCCTAATGGCGCAGGCTGTCCTGTACCCCACACCCTAATGGCGCAGGCTGTCCTGTACCCCACACCCTAATGGTGCAGGCTGTCCTGTACCCCACACCCTAATGGCGCAGGCTGTCCTGTACCCCACACCCTAATGGTGCAGGCTGTCCTGTACCCCACACCCTAATGGTGCAGGCTGTCCTGTACCCCACACCCTAATGGTGCAGGCTGTCCTGTACCCCACACCCTAATGGTGCAGGCTGTCCTGTACCCCACACCCTAATGGTGCAGGCTGTCCTGTACCCCACACCCTAATGGTGCAGGCTGTCCTGTAACCCACACCCTAATGGCGCAGGCTGTCCTGTACCCCACACCCTAATGGCGCAGGCTGTCCTGTACCCCACACCCTAATGGTGCAGGCTGTCCTGTACCCCACACCCTAATGGTGCAGGCTGTCCTGTACCCCACACCCTAATGGTGCAGGCTGTCCTGTACCCCACACCCTAATGGTGCAGGCTGTCCTGTACCCCACACCCTAATGGTGCAGGCTGTCCTGTACCCCACACCCTAATGGCGCAGGCTGTCCTGTACCCCACACCCTAATGGTGCAGGCTGTCCTGTACCCCACACCCTAATGGCGCAGGCTGTCCTGTACCCCACACCCTAATGGTGCAGGCTGTCCTGTACCCCACACCCTAATGGCGCAGGCTGTCCTGTACCCCACACCCTAATGGTGCAGGCTGTCCTGTACCCCACACCCTAATGGTGCAGGCTGTCCTGTACCCCACACCCTAATGGCGCAGGCTGTCCTGTACCCCACACCCTAATGGTGCAGGCTGTCCTGTACCCCACACCCTAATGGTGCAGGCTGTCCTGTACCCCACACCCTAATGGTGCAGGCTGTCCTGTACCCCACACCCTAATGGTGCAGGCTGTCCTGTACCCCACACCCTAATGGCGCAGGCTGTCCTGTACCCCACACCCTAATGGTGCAGGCTGTCCTGTACCCCACACCCTAATGGTGCAGGCTGTCCTGTACCCCACACCCTAATGGCGCAGGCTGTCCTGTACCCCACACCCTAATGGTGCAGGCTGTCCTGTACCCCACACCCTAATGGTGCAGGCTGTCCTGTACCCCACACCCTACCCTACCCACCAATTCGCGTCCTCTAGAGCACTGAAGATGATGCAAGCCCAGCTACAACCTTTGTGCCCTGCCTCCATTTTCCTGTTGCTTCCAGGTCTGTCCCCTCCGCACCTGGCGCCCCCATTCCGCTCCGCAGTGATGACCAGGATATGGGCGAGGTTGAGAGTCTAAACCTTAAACCCTAAACTCCCCTCTGCAGTGATGACCAGGGTATGGTCCAGGTTAAAAGTCTTAACCCTAAACTGAGGGTATCGTCAAGGTTTAGAGTCTAAACCCTAAACTCCCCTCTGTAGTGATGACCAGGGTATGGTCAAGCTCTTCAACTACCCTTGTGTGATCAACGATGCCCCTCACCGCGCGTACCGCGGCCACTCCTCACACGTGATGGCAGTGCGCTTCAATTGCGACGCGACCATGGTGTGCAGCGGCGGCGGCCACGACTGGGCCGTCTTCCAGTTCAGGGTGGTGAGGCTCAAGCCAGATGATCCCCCAGCACCCAAACCGGAGCGGGTATGGGCTGCGCTGGACGATTCCGGTGAGCGGGGAGGGAATGCCAGACAGGGAAATACGCCTCTAAGGGCATCCAAATGCCGTGGTGACTGATAAACGTTGAAAGTGTGAAATGTACGACGTTGGATTGGTGGTTTCAGTGATGAGTGGGAGGAGGCGTCCAACACACAGAAGAGGGTTCATCACACCTGCTTCGTCAAGCTTGTGAACTGTGGGCATAATTTGAGGTGAAGCTCTCACAGACTCACGCGCATGCTGATGTACAGCTTTGCTTTGTGTACGCTGCTGAAGTGTGAACCTGCCTCCTGCCTTGCCAGGGCGCAACTTCGGGTACACCAACAGGCCTGCCCACGCAGCACCTGCACCCGCGCCTGGCGGACGCGGCGGTGTCAGCGGGAGGAAGTCGCATGACGGCGCAGGGGCTGCTGAGGGGCGCATGCCATCTCTTGCTGAGGCCGCAGATGAGGACAGGTTCAGGGATGCTGCGGCTGGTAGGTCTGGCTTGCCACCCAGGCCTGCCGCACCGTCCATTAGGGTTGGTGGACGAGATGAGGTGCCGATCCCCCCCAGGGGGGACCCCGCGGATGTAGACGATGACTTTGTGGTGGATGATGATGAGGGTGAGGGACTGGATGAGAATCCGGCACCGCTGCGCATGGATGAGGCAGAGCTACAGGACAGCCATGCAGGCCGTTGAGGGGGGCTAGCGGCGGTGATGTGTAGGGGGGCTGGTTTGGACTGCAGGGTAGTGCTGAGGATTAGCACGATCTGGGCACACATTAAGCATTGGGAGGTGGTGATAGTATAGATAATAGCGCTTCATTCATCACTTGTGTGAAAGATTGGGGGGTATGAATCACAGTGCCAAGATTATGGTGCCCTCAAATGCTATCTTGTGTGATCTCAGTTCTGGTGCGTTAATTAACAGGGGTAGGACCATTACTGGTGTGGGTGAGAAAACTGTGTGCGTCGTTGGAAACATGGATAGTATGCTAGGCGCAGAGTTTTCTGAAGCCCTCATCATGATTCAATTTCCTATCAAAGGTCCGTAAAGTGATGTACCGGTAGGGAATGATGTTATCAGGGGATGTTATGAATGGTGAAGTTCTGAGTATCAAGTGCCTGAACCGATTTAGGCCGGCCTGAGGCACTGATCTCTCGTAGAAGTAAGTGCTTACCACCAAACACAACCAAACTTGGCTTGCTGCAACACTTGCATTGCGAACTATAAATCTTTGGTATAAACTAGGACATCCAATGGCACTATCAGGCACCTTCGTCGGTAACATGTTTTTGCCTTCCTTGGTTACCCTCTGCATGAGGCGGGTGTTTCTAGAATGGAGAAGCCTACCATGAGAGCACCTAGCTGGTCTCTGGCATTAAGGGAGTCTGCGACATATGTACTCTTTGAGATAATGTTGAAATCATAACTTCATGTACTAGCCAGGACTTCAATGTTCTACCAGGGGTTCCCCTGGTTCCACATTCTTCTGCAGTCGCCAACGGGGCTCACTTAACTACCCATGCGCAGCCCAATCTCCTGGTGTACCCAGACAAGTGGTGTACGATACCGATATGTTATTTCCGAAATTCTGCTGTCCGGGATTCAAGTGGTTTGTACCGTAATGCAGTTCAGGGCTTGCAACTTAAGTTAGATGTCAGAAAACAGCAACCGTTATTCTTGTCTAAACACTGCACTTCTCGTCCCATGAAAATACATGTTGTAACCGTTAGGGCAAGCAGCCTCACTATCTAAGACGAGTCAGCATGGATGTTGGCGATACCAGTTATTATGTCAAGACGCTTCGTGTTTTTTTTTCTTGATACAAAAATGACCTGATGACTTCAGGACCCTGCTCAAGGGCATGGGGAAGAAAACCTCGACGTCAAAATTCAATATTAAAGTGTGTTGCCTATGATTCAAGTTTTACCATAAATGTATTTTTCAGATGAAGCTGGAAGATGGAGCAGCAGTTAGGCCAAGCACTATGGCTTATGCCAGTGTTTGTTCATGAGCTTCTTATTGAACAAAGAGGAAGAGTGGACAAATCAAGCAGGAACAATCACAGTCCACAGGATAGCTTTGTGCATCCCTCCTAGGCAAGCTCTCATCATTCAGGCCTTGACGATGCTTGATGACCAGCGGGGGCAAATGCATCTCTCACAGGTTTGACCATGCCAGGAACTGCCTCAAAGCCCCTTTACCAGCAAAAAGAGGCACCGCTGCAATGGCCAAGAAAATCAAGATCACCGCCATGGAAATCGACATTGAACTCTCCTTCTTGTTGTCTTGGGGGCTCCTTGGGTTCCCGGAGGTTGCGCCGCTGCCACCCTGCCTCCCCGTCCCCGCAGCAGCATCCGGCGCACCTGGTACCGCCCCCGCTGCGCCTCCTGAACAATCTGTAGACACTGGACCTGCAGGGCCGGGCTGAGAGGACGGCCCGGCTGCTCGGGCCTCATGCACCTCAGCCCACTCGGGGAAGAGCTTCCGGAAGGTGGCCGCTTTCATGTTGAATGCCAGGGAGTCCGCCGCGTGCCTGCGCCCAACAAGGAGGGAGTAAGGTATGAACAGGCAATAGAGGATGGGCACAAAAAGCATCAAAATTTGAGGTAAGGGGGCTCAGGCACCCAGGGACGATGATGATAACTTCAAGGTGGATGACATGGTGATGATGGGTATGCAATTATGCACATATGAATGAAGAGGAAATTAAGGTATGGGTGCAATATGCAAACATGGAAAATTTAGGTGGTAGCGTTTCATGGAGGGGGCACGCACTTCTTTTTTTCCTCGGGGCTTGTGTTGATGCTGCCCGTTGTGGGCTGTGGGTCGTGCATAAATGAAAGCAGGCCTGTGAGGATGGTCCCCACACTCCACCTGCAAGCGAGCGGCATAACCCGCACGGCATTGTCAGTTGATTCTGTTAAATGGGAAAGGTAGCTCAGCCGACAAGGAAAGAGTAAGAGGCACGTTTAGTGCCAATCAGCGGTTACACTCACGGACAAAAATGATGGGAATGCCTGAACTTCTTTCGGTATGGATTCGTATGGTGGAAGCCTATGACCTGAAATAAGACTCATGCCAGATTTTGGCAGGTGTGGTTGTCCACATGCCATGGGAGAAACAGCATCTTCTTGACAGCGTTGCAAATGACTGAACTTGAGATCTGGACTCCAGACATCATCTTCACCACAGCCTCCAGAGTCCAAATGCAATTGGAGTGTTTTCTTGTAATATGTAAATCATCGGCATACGCGCTTCTGCTTGTTCGTTTGAAAGATGTTCCTCAACAATTTGACAGGCTGGAACCCGTCTCTACCAAGTGGCCAGGCCTGGTGGGAGAATTCAGGCAAGGCAAGCAGGCAAGCACAACGCCACATCAGCTTACATCGGGTTCCAGCTCTCTGGGTGGTAGTCTGTCATGGATAGGCACAACTTGGTGTTGACTGCAAAGCGGCCGTTGGGTGTGAACAGGCTGAGGGAGGGAGGCTTGAATGGGTATTGCGGGGGAAAGACGATCTTGCCATGGTACACGCCACCCTCATATTCAGTCCCTACAGCAAATCATGGGGGGCACCACAAAATAGCTCAGCCAGGAATGTAGAACGCTAATGGTCCCCAGCATTGCAAGCTGAGGCCACATGCGTGATGCGTCCTTGTCATGAAGGGAGCAGGAGCTAAAGCGGGCACGTTCAGGTTTTCATGCCAGCCTAGGATGGGTTGGGGTCATGATGGAATCGCCAAGTAAGGCTGACACGAAGAGGTAGCCTACCCTTAGCGCCTTCTAAAACGTAATGCCACTCAAGAAGGTTGTTCGTCGGGTGAGCTGACACGCTCGGCACCGGGTCCTGCAGGGTAGCGACCTCGTGATAAGAACCTGCGGTTCATAACACGCGAAATACAAGCTGCATTTGAATAATTAGTTTCTTGCCTTCAATAATGTCTTGTACTCTTTCTGTAGTCTCGTCATGCAAGCCTTGTTTCCAGCGGCCATTTCAAATGAATACTTTCTAATAAAGTAAGGGTAGGTAAATTTGGAAGTGCAGCTTTAATGTTGCGAGTCCTGCAAACATGCTCAACTACTTAGGTCGACCAGAAAGCCCAGTTTAGCCAAGTAGACCGGACCGGTGTGGATACCTGGTATCCTGGTATTGATTCAGTTGGAAACTTGTTCTGGCGTCATTTCCCTCCCTAGCCTTCATCCCTTTGCCACTGTATGCTTTAGGAATCGAATCCGGCTAGCAGCAGGATGTTGCGACAGGGAGCAATACTGAGGAGGCATGCACAGGTTAGAATCCCACAGCACGCATGGCCGGGGGCACCAGGCCAGGGGGGGCACTGCTGGCCCTGCCATTCCTAGGCATGCCACAAGCATCCTGAATCCAAAATGTATGAAGAGCGGACTCGCATGCAGTGGTGTTTCGCCCATCTAATTGCCCAACGCGCCCTTGCTCAGGTTGCCGCAGCCGCCACCCTGCGGCCACCCTTCCTTGTGAGCGCAACACGGCCACGTTCGGGTCCGCATCCTCATGCTGGCAGGAACAGGGCGCACGCCAGTGCATCAACGGCTCAGCACGCAGTGCCCTGGTTGCAGAGTCTGTCTTGCTCCCCCAACCTATCTGGCCCTCCAAGGACATGGGCAGATGGCAAGCTGGACTGCCTGCCCCCCACAGATGCCGACGCGATTGTAATACTGGCCGGAGGGCAGACCTCTGGCGGCTCGGGCCTACCGGAATGGGTGGAGCGCAGGCTGGACACTTGCCTGGGGCTGCAGAAGCTGCAGACCAAGGCATGCCCCATCGTGTGCCTAGGTGGGTTCAACCCAGCTGACAGAATCCACTCTTGGTCTCACGGCTGGTATTGCGTAGCAGGGACTGAATCCACACTGTGCAGCCGTCCCCCATGGATTGGCATACGGTTCAATATCTGAAACCAGCTTAGCATGCCAAGCCATTGCTTTAGATTTTTTGCCGGATCTTGCGTTTTGCGTCTGACTGTTGCTCCCCAGACTTCCCGTTGCTTGCCTGTTTGCCCTTGATGGCCCCTCCTTGTCCCTGCAGGAGGTGGGACCCCTCACAAGCCCCCCGTTGTGAACCCTAAGGGCTATGTGCTCCATGAGTCCACTGCTTGTGCCGACTACCTCATTGCTCGCGGACTCAGCCCCACCTTGCTTCTCAAGGAGGTGTCCTCGTATGACACGGTGCGGAGGGCGAAGGGAGGGGGGAGCAGAACCTCAAGGACTCTGTCTCCTAACCCATAGTCCCAAGCGTATACGGATGTTTTCATATTTCGTCATTGCTTTAAAATCACACTTCTATCGATTCTTATGATTCGTTGCCCCTTGGGAAGAATAATCCCAGTGAAAACAATTTCACTCTTGATTTCGCTGCTCCCTTACCATCTATCATAACATAAAAATACGTCTGCGACAATGGTATGTACAATAATATACCACACTGGTGATCCTGGTTTGTCCTGGTGTACCGAATCCTCTCTTAGTTAGCATACCTGAAGATAACTAGATCAGATACCGGTTCGTTTCACAAAGGCCTTAGCTGCAAGGGGTGGCAGCTGGCTCGTCATTTAGTGCAGAGCTGCATCTGGAACCTTTTCCCTTACCAGGGCGCGGCCTTATTATGGCAAGGCCTGCAGGTGAATGAATTGCTGGGTGGATGCACAGATGCCGCAACACCAGCAACTTCTCTGTACATGCATTCAAGCAGCTGGCAAGCAGATCCCCATCTGGATCCCTAATTGGATCCCCGGCTGCTAGACCTTGCGCCCTCCCCGTCCCTGTACGGTAGCTCGCATTCTCCTACGCTGTTATTACGCCTCTTCCCCCCTGACACCCTCTCGCCCTCAAACGTACTTCCTCCCTGGGTAACAGGTTGGCAATGCCTTCTTCAGCCTGGCCATCCATGCGCTGCCTGCTGGGTGGCGCAAGGTGCTGGTCGTCACCTCGCACTTCCACATGCCACGCACCCGCGCGCTGTTTGAGGACATGTATGGGCTGGCGGCCCGGGACCTGCTGGGGGACCCAAACAGGTGTGAACCAGAGTAGACAGGTGTGGACCAGGGCGGATAGGTGTGGACTAGGGCGGACAGGTGTGGACCAGGGCGGATGGACAGCATGTCCTTATCATGAAATGTAGGGCAGCCTCTGGGGTGACCTAGGGCATCAGCTCCTCAGGGAAACCTAAACTGGTACGGTGTGTGAGTAAGTCACATCCTGTAATGCCAGTTAATAGCAGCCTCGTGTTGTTCTGTTTCCCTGGAGCAGCTGCTCTCTTTTGCACTCCTCGGTGGCAAGACCTTGGTTCGTCCTTCTGTAGGCTATTTTGCAGCTCGCACAGAGCTTACCAGAATATGCCAGTACAAAAATGCAAGGGCCCATAAGTCCCTGGTACATTTGCTGTGCCTTTGGCATCAATGTTGCCCTTGTATCTTTATAATATTGTTAGGTATGGTACATAACCATGAATGCTGCCTCCTCTGTATTAATGCATCTCCGTCCTTCCCTACCTTTGGTTTTTCATGACTTGTGACCTACTGCACCCCTGCTGCTGCCCCAAGATTCGTATTGTATTTTGCCTCATCATCGGATGATGGGCTCTTCACTGATGCTGTGCTTGAGGCGCGCTGCGAGAAGGAAGCGCTCAGCCTGCAGCAGTGGCGCAGAGACGTCGCAATCATGCCTGATTTTGCAGCTCTGCACTCTTGGCTACACCAGACACATCAATGTTATGCGGTCGCCAGGCAACACGAGTTTGACAAGCCCACGATAGTGGACCCGCGCCTCCTGGCCTCGTACTGATGGATATTTTAGGGTTTAGTACCAACCAGTGATTGTTAGCCTGTGATTGCCATGTGCTGCTTGATTAAGTTTGTTTACAGAAAGAATGCTGTGGTTTTTAAGATCCAGACATTGTGGATGGCGGGTTAAGAGAATCAGTTTTTTCAGTATCTCTACTGCTTACCCTTGTGTTCATCCTTGGGCACACATAATGACATTGACCTTAAGCACACTTCACAGCTGCTAAGGCACTCTAAGCTTACTAGGAGCAGAGGATAAGCAAAGGCCTCAAAATCTCCATGAAATGAAGAGGTATCTTTCCCCCCTAAATGTTCGGATGGCGGACACTACATTGCGCACGTGCTGGAAGCGACAAGTCTCCGTCGTCACTGTTAAGCTTCTCATGGCAGGGACAGCAGCTGCTTAACTGCAGCTGCCGGGTCGCCTTGCTTCACCAGGGACTCCCCCACCAGGATGGCTCCCACGCCCGCCTGCAACAAGCCAGGGAGGACAGAGATTCAGGTGAAGCAGGAGAGCAGGAAGAATACACCCCTGACTAAAAAGCTTTGCCCGCTGGCAACGAATTGTACACCCAAAATCGCCAGCGCTTTCACCCTGGCAGCACTTACGTCCTGGCAGTAAGCCACATCCTCAGGGGAGAAAATCCCCGACTCGCCCACCATGAGGATGCCACGCGCCTTGACCTGCAGCAGCATGCAAGGTAGGGGTCATGACATGGACCCTGGCAAAAGGAAAGTACACACGGTTTGCCCCACTGTCCACTCAGCACTCGAGCGCAAATGTGAAAGTGGGACCGGGCGGTTCTGACAATCTGATCAGTGAAACACGCATTTGATGGGCAGCTGGACGCCCGAGAAATCAACACATCTGGAAATCGTCACATCATCAGGGGACCCCCCTGTCCATGCCCCCCCATGGTCATTCAAGCATTCAGCCTCCTTGCGAGCGTACCTCCTGTCCCGCCTTGCTCTCCATGATGTTCTTGGTGTTTGCAAGGTCCACTTTGAAGGTCTGCAGGTCGCGGTTGTTGATGCCAAGGATGTTGTTCTCGATGTTGGGCAGCAGAAGCATCCGCTCCAGCTCCTCAATGGTGTGCACCTCAATCAAGCACTGCGAGGGCAGCAGCACATTTCAAATTCCAGCATCCAGACTTTCACGTTGCCAGGATCACAATGTCACCACTGTATCAGTATCAAAAGATGTTATCAGCCATAGGAGAATGGGTCAACTGGCATTGTCGTCTGCTGAAAGAACGTTATTTTGTTTTCAAAAATGGTCATCAAAATGGTAGGGGCCATGGGCTAATGTGCAGAGCAAAATATTCACAATGGAGAGGACGTCACAATATCAAGCAGTTATTTAGTCCGATGCGCATTTCTGGCCTGCCGCGAATCCTATTTTTGAGTCCCTTCACTGAATGCGGACCTCGTGCCTGATTTCAGTATCACACACATTGGTGGCAGCCTGGATCCATGCCCTGTGAGTGTGCCCCACATCCTGGGCTCACAAGGGCGCAGATCCCCTGCCACAGACACGCACCTGCATGCCCAAGGATGCGGCCACCTTCATCAGATACGCGAGATCCTGGTTCGGCAGCACCGATGCAATCAAGAGAATGGCATCCGCTCCACTGCGGGGCGGGGCGAGGGAAGAGGGCTCATAGCAGAGACCGCAACGACATCTCAAGGAGTCGATATGATAATACATTGGAAACGTCTGCAGGCAGTGTAAGCTAGGACGGCACCACTAACAACCTTACACACCGAAGCCTCAATCCTCAAGCAGATGCTTTAGGTTTCCCTGAACGCAGTGCCCTCCTGCCCAGCATGACTGGCAGACAAACAAGTCCTTTCCGTTGCCAGTAATAGCAACCCCAAGCTCTACCCGCCTTAGTCCGTGCCACCTGGGTGCCTGGCGCACCTGGCCCTCCCCTTGAAGACTTGATATGCCTCCACAATGAACTCCTTGCACAGCAGCGGGCACTCCACACCCGCAGCGCGAATCAGACGCAGGTTGTCGAACGAGCCCTATCATCGCAACCAGATGACAATCAGGAGCGGGAGGGGGAGGGGATGAAGGGGTGACTACCAGCAGGTGCTTGTGACAGGGCGGGGCAGGTTAGCCAGCTGCGACAGGCTCGGCTCCAACAGTGCTTCAACCCTGTCCCGACGCAGGTCCCAACCCGTCCTCCCTGGGTGCTTTGCCTCCAGAGACCTCATGCCAGAAGGAAAGAAAAAACAGACAGTTTAGTCCCCCGAATTACAGTAAGGGCATGGCACTGCACAATGCCTAGCATCAGGCCATAGCTGCAACGCTACCATGTGCCTGGTCCCTGAAGCCACCAGCACATGCACCCAGCTAACACTTTCACCTCCACCTCACAGTCATGGACACCTGAGCGCTGCAGCCATCTGCCTGGTCCCCCCTGTCCACCGCACCTGGAAGAACTTTGCGTCTGTGAGCACACTGAGGCATGCCGCGCCGCCTGCCTCGTACGCCTTGGCAATGCGCACCGCATCGAAGTCTGGCTGCAGCACCCCCCGGCTGGGAGAGGCCTTCTTCACCTCGGCAATGAGGCCAGGCTTGCCTAGGCATAGCGGTGTGGTCAGATGAAGGCATGGTCAGGGCCACAGAGGCGTTCTTTCAATACCTCAAGATTGTAGTAGATGCATGGGCACATGGTGCGCATGGCTGATACAGTACGGTGACATCCCAGGAAGTCTTGATGATGACAGGCTTGCAATAGAGCACTGAAAACGCATTCGCCAGAAGAGAATATACGTGTGACATAGCAGCGGCTATGTTACAAGTGTAGCCTGATCCTCCAGTCACTCTGCTGTCAAGCCCCCTGACTGCCTCTGCCCCCTGCTTACCTCACCTGTTGAGGCAGCTTTGCTCTCAAGCCCCCTATATGCCCCCGCTCACACCTGTTGAAGCAGCTTTGCTCAAGATTGCAGCCTTGAAGTCCCTGGGTGCTGCGACATTGTTAGTCATCCCCTTGAGCATAGCCAGGGGCTGCTTATTGCGCATGGACTCAATCTCCTTGGCCTTGTACCTAGCAGGGCCAAGCACAGGAAAACCAGGCGGGTTCACGGTTGTGGTTTAGTTCCATGCATGATTCCTCATACAGCAAGATAAGTCTAGGTAGTAGAAAGGTACAGGTATGGTAGATATGCATGGTAGGGGCCGAGAAGGAAAGAGACGTTTGAGCTGTTCAGTCCACAACTACTTCTAACGCTCTTCAAATACCGAAACAATACATGATAAGTGGGGGGCAATGCACATCTGAAGCAGGCAAATGCGTAAGATCACGTGAATGTGAATCATTTAACCTTCCCCATCTTCGAATTTGGCAGAAACGCAGGAGGCTTGCCTGGCTTCTGATGCATGGCCAGCATGACGTGGCTTCACCTGTCTCTACCAACCCCATTGACATCCCTAACAAATACACTTACCACACTATCTCCTCCAAGATGTTTCTGGGCTTGTTGTCATCTAGGCCTGTCACGCGAAAGTCAAATGGGCCGCATCTGAAGGACACAGCATCACCATGTCAGCATGCCATGCAGTGAGGTGGATATGGCCAAGCATTGCATGAGCCCGCGAGGCAATACTAAAACATGCAACATGCAATTTCAAGTATTTCAGTGCTCACGCTTGACGCTCCTCCCCAGCGGGGGGCCTCCGTCGAATGGAGACGCCATCTTTGTCTATCTGCTCAAAATATGCCGAGGTTAGCGAGATATCCTGAAACATCGAACCATACCACTGCGCGCTTACCTGCTCCGTGGCAGTGTCAGTGCTGCGAATGGCCACAGGCCGCAGGTTTCGTCCTGACCTGGGCGCTGTCCCCCTGGCAGTGGGCTGATGGCAACCAACAGAGTGCTGCAGAGCCTGCATTGTCGATTGGCAGAAAAGTGAGTGTGAGGATGCGAGAACGATGTAAATAAGTAGGAATACCGGTACTGAGGAGGTATGAACGTTATGAAGTGTTTTCTTAAGATATTCCAGGAGCCTAATCGCGGCCTGAAACTCTACATCCTAACTATTAACATTTAGAAACACCATGGTCAAAATTAAGGGTGGCCAGACGACCTCCAAGGCTGATAACGGCAAAGAATTCGAAGCTTACTTTGTTGGCGTCTTTGGCGAAAAACGGTGGACGGCCCTGAGGCAATCTCTGCTTAAGCCCCTGCAGCTGGTTGCCCTTGCAAACCACTTCACCCAAGATGACTTGAGCAAGGATGCTTCCTTCCAGGCATGGCTCTCATGCGGCGGCTGCCAGGCCTTCATGTACGCACCTGCTAGCCGCACTTCCCCACTCAACATACAACCAATCATGCCCAACAACATCTCTGACACCCACAGTATCATGCTTGAAGAATGGCCAACACCTTTCCAAAATCTCACACCTGCCCTTCCTCCCCCAAATTATGCCTTTCAGGCGCTCAGCAAGTGCTGCGACTGCATCCTCGCACGAGCAGCCGTGGCTCTCCTCCTCTGCCAAAGGCCTGCGTGCCTTCTACTGGATCGAGCCTGCCTCTTTGCTTCCAGCCCTACTGCTGGCGGCCGAGCCTGGCATGGCGGTTCTCGATATGTGCGCCTCACCAGGCGGGAAATCCCTCGTCCTCGCCCAGCAGCTATGGGGCACTATATCTACTGATGGGGACACCATTGCCTCTCCATCGCCTGCTCAAACCAGCTCGGAGCTTATGTCAGCTCTCCAAACGAAGCCTTCAGGCGGCCAGGCGCCGCCGATCGCTGCCACCTCCGCAGCCCTGCCGGGCACCTTGACCAGCAACGAGCCGGATGGCAGGCGCCGGCAGCGCTTGCAGCAAGTACTGGGAGAGTACCTCCCACCAGCCTTGGCAGCACGCGTGCGCTTGTGTGCTCAAGAGGGTGACAAGTTCTGGGCAAGGAGCGAGGCAGATACCTACGACAGGGTCCTGTGAGTCCTAGAGAACGTGGAAAACTGTGAACCATGCAGCAGCCCACCAGGGACCATTCCCAATTTCCCATGCTTGTTGTTTTCCAGTTTGCTGTGGGCCCTTCGCCTTGTCCCTGGCGCACCGCCCCACATCCCCATGCGTGTCACATCTTGCCTAAGGGGTGGGGTCCACGATGAGACACAGCTCACTTTTCCTTGACCCTACCTGGCTGCTGCACCCCTCATGACCTGTCCACTGGCTGCACCCCTGAACGGCTTACATCGCGGGGCCTGCTTTGCTGAGCTGAATGAACCTCGGGCTGTTTTCTTTCGATCCCCAGCTGATCCCTGTCCCCCACTATGTGCAGGTGTGCATGCTTGTGTGTTGGTGATCACCCTGTTGTCCTGTTGCGCCACTTCCCCTTTCCGTCCCGCTAGGATTGGTGCTCACCCGTCCTGTTGCGCCACTTCCCCTTTCCGTCCCGCTAGGATTGGTGCTCACCCGTCCTGTTGCGCCACTTCCCCTATCCGTCCCGCTAGGATTGGTGCTCACCCGTCCTGTTGCGCCACTTCCCCTTTCCGTCCCGCTAGGATTGGTGTTCACCCGTCCTGTTGCGCCACTTCCCCTTTCCGTCCCGCTAGGATTGGTGCTCACCCGTCCTGTTGCGCCACTTCCCCTTTCCGTCCCGCTAGGATTGGTGCTCACCCGTCCTGTTGCGCCACTTCCCCTTTCCGTCCCGCTAGGATTGGTGCTCACCCGTCCTGTTGCGCCACTTCCCCTTTCCGTCCCGCTAGGATTGGTGCTCACCCGTCCTGTTGCGCCACTTCCCCATTCTCTGTCCCGCCAGGATTGATGCGCCCTGCTCCTCGGAGCGCGCTGTCCTGCATCAAGCTGCCACCAAGCGGGGCATCATACCGGAGACCCTATGGTCCCTCAGGGGATGCAAGAAGGCGGCGGATCATCAGCTGCAGGTGGGGAGAGGAGAAGGAGGGGTGGGAGGACACGAGCCCCAGGCCCTTCCGGGCGCCCAGAGGAATTTATGAAATGTCCCAGTAGCAATTGTTCAAATGAAGGAAGGTAGCGGAGGTAGGGATGGCTTCCCAGGTGTGGCTTTATGAGGACAAATCAAGCGAGGAAATACGGTACTTACGAGAGGAGGTCAACTTGTGCAATCGGTTTTGCTGATTGGCTCCAATGTCTTGTTGAAATCACTGCCTCCTGTTGTCCTCCTCTGGCGCAGCTGGTCCTATCTGGGCTCAAGTGCCTCAAGGTCGGGGGCCGGGTTGTGTTCTCCACAAGCAGTGTGTCCCTGCTGGAGCAGGATGAAGTTGTCAACCGGGTGCTCGCGAGAGTAGGGGAGGGAGCGGTGGAGGTAGGTTGCGGGGGAGCGAGAGAGGGGGGTTTGGAGGCTGGCCAAGAAAGAGGCCAATATATGACAGGGCACGTGTGCCTTGGGCTACGTTTCAGCGTCATTCACATGGTGCCTTGATGTCATGGGCCAGAGCCGACACTTTGCTGCACTAGCTACACATCTCTCATGCCGGAAATGTTTGTTTTTACTGGTTTAGGAAGTAGCATCTTATAGCCTTCTGCATGCATGCACTCTTGGGGGGGGAACTCTAATTGGGACAAGCATGACCATGAGGCAGCTTGAATTCCCTGTGGAGGCGTGCTCTCATTCACATGCGCTCCCCACAAAATCATTTAGCCTATCTGGCTGAATGGCAATCCTAATGAGCTTGCAATATAATCATTAAGTCCAGACACGGATGTGCCCAGATACCTGATAGGTTCCCTGCAACTCTCGTACTGCCCCCCTGGGCTCAATCTTATTGAGGCTGTGAGTATGTTTTGGTCCTCCCTCCACCCTTCACCCATTTACCCTTAACCTTAAACTAGGTGCCCGCCAACATTTATCGATGTGTGGTCTTGTCCTGATCTCTCGCTCCCATGCATCTTTGTACTTGTTTATGAAGGTGATCACGGTCGGCCAACCAAGCTATCCTCTGAGCCAGACAGATTTGAGCAGCTTTGGAGCTGTGGCCACCAAGCATGGCGTGCTGTGCCTACCCGATGTGGCGGGTGGGGGGCCAACATATGTGGCCATACTGCAGAGAATAGGAAGCGTAAAAGCCAGCATGGGCGGTTCACTTGGGGTGCTGAGGCCTGTTGCTGCAGACTCGTCTGAAGAGGATGAGGCAGAGGAGAGTTTGGTGGAGCTCCAGTGAGGGCTGGCATTGGCAGCATGCCGTATTGGTCATAACTCATACAAGTTTACGCAGGGACATGACTGAGCATGCCGACTAGATTTTGTGGCCAGCGTATCAGTTTCCGAGAGCTTTCTTACAGCACAATGGGGTCCACTTAAACAACGCCAGGCCAACGCGACAGCGTACGAAGAGCAATGTATTTTTGTTGCAGAGCCGTGACCCCCCCTGCAAAAATGCGTTGCCTATCTAGGGAGTCTGTCAGTCTGGTTTTAATACATGCTATATTATACTGCAAATCGACAGCATTTGTCACGAGGAATGCTACCGTGTAGCTCTCGCCTCAAGTTGGTTTCTATAAAAGACAGTAATGTCGTGTAAACTTTCAAAAACACTGATATCTTGTTCCCTCCTCCCCACCCCAACTTCCCCCCCGACTTATCCGCCCCTTCCTCCTCCTCGGCCAAAAAACGTTTTAGACCAGATTTAGAATGCCCTCATCAAGCTCTACAACGTTGGGATGATGGGCTATATGTTTTTTTGTTTCCTGCTCCCACCTTCACTATTTATATTGTTGGAGTTCCCAGCTGCCTCTTGTGATGGAATGGAGCATATTCTTCCACCTGCTCGAGCCTAGCAAGCCTGTTCAAATATGTTAGGAAAGCCTTGCTCAGCTCATTGACTACGAACTATCTCCCCCCTATGATTTCATCTCACTGGCTGCGCCACTCTGCTCCCCTCTGTCTTTCCTCTTTCCTCTTGCCTGAAGTTCCTTTCCTTTTTCTCCCTAAGAGAGGAACTAGGATAGCCTTAGGCTGGGAAGGTGAACTTGCTTTTCTTTCTTTCAGAACTCTTGTGCCTTCTCCTCTGACTTTCCTAGCTGACCTCCTGTTTGCCGTCGTGGCCGAGCTTTATTTAAGCAGGGCCCAGAGGTGTAACGACATTTAGTGGCTGCGCCACTGACAGCCTGGTGATCATACTGCTGATACATCCTTGGATAGATGTTGTGTCACATCGTCCTCTTTCCTCATACGGTATCCACGGAAGGGCCTGGTTCGATAAGGTGAGGCAGCTATTCCGGCCAGCCAACAGACATCAGACTAGTCACCTTGCAGAGTTCAAGCATTTAATGGAGGTGGGCCATCCTGGATAAGCGGCTGTGTACCTGTTATATAACTAACTGATGAAACCACTCTGATGCACCCTGAGAACCCTGACCGAACCTGACTCACGCACCGCGCACCGCAAGAGCCGCAAACTCTGCAACTCACCCGCCTTCATTTACGAGCCTTACAATTATGTCCGATACAGATTCCCAAACGGGTGAAAAGCCGGAGTTAGATCTCTCGAACGTAAGCCGCCTGCCCTCTGATTGTACTATCAATTCGTCGTTTCATCGTCGTCTTGCTTTCCTTAATGCAGAGTGATGTGGTAACTAAGTACAAAGCCGCTGCTGAGATCGCAAACAGTGAGAGATTTGCTGACGCTGTACACTTCTGACGATTCTATTGATCCTGCATTTTTCGCGACAGAGGCTATCGCGGCTGTAATCGCTGCTTGCAAGGATGGAGCTAAAATTGTGGACATCTGTATCTGCGGCGACTCCACCATCAACGCGTACGTTTTGTACAGCGCCTCTTTGGCCCAGCGGCAGCTAGTTTTGACATGGCACTTTTCACAGAGAGGTCGAGAAGATCTTCAAGGGCAAGAAGCTAGAGAAGGGCTCAGCATTCCCCACCTGCGTATCAGTGAACAGGTGAGGGCCTCTTTTTCTTGCGTTGCAAACTGGTCTCAGCATGCACAACCTGGAATGTTGTCATGCAATCGCCTGCATCTACTGCCTTGCGCATGCAACCTGGAACATTCATCTCAACCGGCAATCCATTATGTTTGACTATTTGCATTGCCATGCAGCGTCGTCGGGCACTTTTCCCCATTGGCGGATGACACAACTGCCCTCAAGAACGGGGATCTTGTGAAGATGTAAGAGGCCGACAACTGATACTCTCGGCTGCCTTGATACTAGCCTAAATGTTGTTGCATTGTTGGCATTGATGGCAGCACATGATCAATCAAAGATTCATATTTCCCTGCCTCTGCTCAACACTCCTTTCCCTGCAGTGACCTTGGTGTGCACATCGATGGCTTCATCGCAACTCTAGGACAATCCGTTTTCATCCAGGACAGCTCCGATGCCCCAGTGATTGGGCGTGCAGCGGAGGTCATGGCTGCAGCGCGTACTGCCTTCGATGCAGCTCTGCGGCTGATCCGCCCGGGCAAGAAGATTGCTGATGTTGCGGCCACTCTGCAGACCATTGCCGAGTCATACGGATGCAACGTGGTTGAGGGAGTTCTGTCGCATCAGATGAAGCAATTCATCATCGATGGCAACAAGTGTGTGCTGAACAAGCCCAGCCCGGAGGCAAAGGTGGAGGACGGGGAGTTTGAGGTGAATGAGGTCTACTCGATTGACATAGTCATGAGCACCGGCGACGGCAAGCCCAAGGTCTTGGATGAGAAGGCAACCACGGTGTACAAGCGGGCTTTAGACGTGGAGTACCATTTGAAGGTGAGCACCCTGAGCGAAGAAGCTGCTTGGCCCACTCAGCAGCATACCGGTATCTGCAGCTCTTGCCTGGCTGTATTAAAAAGTGTTACTTGCATGGGCCCCTGGCCACCTTCCTAAGCTGCGGCAGCTTTGTTACCGAGTCACAGCGCAATATTGTATGAACATATCATCTCTCCACTGCAGAAAATCCAGTGCCGCCTCAAACCTCATGCCCTCAAAGTGTACAGATTCCTCAAAAGTACCACCCTGAACTCGTCTGTCTCCCGTTTCCTGCCCGTTTCCGCCGCGGCAGCTGAAAGCCTCGCGGGCGGTCTTCAGTGAGGTCACCAAGCGCTTCCCGAGCATGCCTTTGACGCTGCGTGCCTTGGTGGAGGGTGTGGACAACAAGGACCTAGCCAAGCAGATGCGGCTGGGCATGGTGGAGTGCCTCGGTCACAATCTGCTGCAGCCGTACCCTGTCCTGCATGAGAAACCCGGGGACCTCGTGGCCCAGGTCAGTGAAGCTGCCATGGCTGTAGACTGGCTTGAGCTGTGGCCTGAGGGCTATGTTAGACACAAGCTCTGCCAGCTGCCCGCGATTATTCCCAGGCTCTCTGATTGCAGTGTCTGTGATGCTTTGAAAACGAGTTTTGCAGTACAACAGAGCGTCATATTTGATGCATGGGACAGGCGCCTCAAACTGGTTTGACCACTAAAATGAGTTATTGACTGCGAAAGCATGCGAAAAACAAAATCTACTGGGACGAGCATTCCTGGGTGTGAGCCTGTGAGGTTTGCCTTCTGCTGGTGTTCATACCTGTGGAGGATGTGCAATCTTTGTTTTCTGTCATTCGTACAGGTCAAGGGCACGGTGCTGTTGATGCCTAATGGTTCAGACCTGGTCACTAAGGCACCCGTGCAGACGCTGGAGACGGATAAGAAGGTGGTGGATGCGGAGGTGTTGGCGCTGCTGGCAACAAGCATCAAGACTAACAAGAAGAAGAACAAAAATAAGGAGGCCACTGTTGCAGCCTAAGCGGGTCGTGTCTGCATATGCCAATCTGAGTTCAGAGTCTTCAGTATCCTGATCCCTGGCCTGGCTGGTTTGCACCCGGATGCAGTCCCTGCTATATTTTTGACTGGAAGCTCTTCCAGTGTTTCTTTAGCTTGTTTTTATTACTGTCATGGCAACTATTATGCTCCCTATTGCCCAAAGCCTATTTGCTACTGTTATTAAGCTACACATCGGTTGCCCCTGGATCTGGGGCGCTGTTGTTCCTAGTCAATAACGTTACACCTCTGGGCCCGCTCAAAGCTTGGCCGCGTGGGCGCCCAACTGTTCAGAAGGGAGAAGAGAAGACACTAAAAGGAAGAGGGGGGGACACTTGCTCCTAATGTAAGCATCTTTAGACATCTTGTGCTGCGACACCGCAGGCCGCCTGAACCTCTAGTTAGGTGGTCTGCATGAGCTGCTTCCGGAATTTGACGTGAATCTCGTGCGTGTTCACGTCCTCATGGACAGTCCCAGAGTCGGTCATTCACGGCCCTATCACGAATGCAGCACATGTCACAGGACCTTCCTTCCACATGGAAGCTGATAATCTACCGGACCGTGCTTCAAGCTCATACTTTATGTTTAAATGGTTATGCGCAGTCTCCCCCTAACACTTAGACATCCAAATAGGCGTGGCCATGCATTCAAGCTCAACATCACACAAAAACTCGCAGGCTAGCCAACACTAGCCTGGCTAAGTCAATGACTTAACACGTCTAGGACCAGCCAATGGACAGGCTCAGCCGTTTTGATGTCCAACTGTTTTGGAGGAAACTAAAACGAAAAAAATAGGGAGAGCCCCGCTATGTAGCTGCTGCCCCTCAGCCCCTGTCAATCACGCTACACCTCTAGGCCATGCTGAAAAAGGTTCAGCCATGTAGGCGTCCATATGTTGGACTGGAAACAAAAGAGTGCAAAGGATGAAATAAAAGAAAGGGCCCCCAAACCCAGAAAAAGGAAGTCTGACCCTCCCCGGACCCCGGCGCCTTGTCATGAATGGAACACAAGGTGCGTCGCTCATTATTGGATGCTGTTCCTCAATGGATGGAAGAGGCTGGAGGAGCTTGGATGTGGCAAAATCATCTGTTCATCACCTAAATGCTCCCTTTGCAGCCCATGCTATGTGCCATTCATGTGCCGAGGCAAGTGCATGGGTGACTTGGCCTCACCGGAACTTCCAGATGGCAGGCGTTCACTTGGTCTACCGCTTGGCTATATCATGCAAATCATAAAAACGCATGGCCGCATGCGTGGATGACATCGGACTCCGCTGATGACTGCCTGTGCTATATCAGTATACGGTATATGAAACACCGGTAGGCCATCTGCATCTTTGTGGACACGATTTTGATTGCGTCCTTGTCTGGTGGAAATAGAGGTTTCGTTCAGGAAGAAATCTCAATGCTCCAGTGATGTCTGGCCGATTCTACCAGCTTTCGTTTCATGCTTCGTTTCGTCATGCGGCCGAGACGGTGGGAGAGCTGTCCATGCCTCAAGTTTGAAGACTGAATACGCATGTGCCATACGCCAAACTGCTTGAAGGTAATCAGCCTATGTCAGGTTGGTCATCGAGCATGTCAGCGCTTGAGTAAACGATCAGGAAACGCTTTGGTGGGTTTCGGTGCGAACTGAGGAAGACCGACCGGTTGGAAGGCCGCGTGCACGTTAGAGCCACGTCCGGAAAACATTTTGCACGTCGCTACACCCAGCGAATAAATCGATGCATTCTACTCATGAGTATCACTACTTTTGACATCAAGAAGAGTAGTTTTACGCAAAACTTAGACGAAGTCGATGAACTCACCCTCAATAACAGGGTACGTCGATAGGGTGACGCCATATCAGCGCTGCAGTGCGTTGCAAACGGCAGGAGCACCGCCTCTGTATCATGCTGTTTGCACGTTTGCATGGGGAGTGGGCAAGCCAGATAGGCTCACCCAGAGGACCTCAAAGAAGAATTGCCATGCAAGAGGGATGCTCATGCATGAGGGTGCTCTTTCATGTCACCTCATGTGCCGACTCATGCACCCTCCCATGACAGGGCCTGGTGGACCTTGGTTCTATTGGGGACGCCCCCAACCTGTGCGTGGCCAACCTCTCTTTCAATAAGATCGAAAGCATTCAGGGTCTGGCAGGCCTGAAGCTTCTTCACACCCTCAACATCTCGCACAATCAAATCAAGTGAGTTGCGTCAACACTATCGGGAGGTTCCTGGTCCATGCAGACTCAAAGGTACCTAATTACTCAGTTACTATTTTTTGTGTGATGGAAAGAGGCATGGGGGTTTTCAGGCACTTCCTGATTCTGTCAGCAGCTTGATTGAGGTTGTCGAATATTCTTGAAGGCTTGAATCGATCTGGGCAGTCCTGTTGGCTGCAGTCTTGCAGGCATGCCCACCGCCAACTCACACCAGTCAAGTGCTTGACATGTCACAAAGCTTGGGAAGCATTTTGAGAGGCATGGACTCTGTACCCATGCGAGCATGTGACGGTGGTCCCTGCCTCCACTGGTGCTGATGCAGGTCTCTCAAAGGCCTCTCATCCCTACCCTCCCTGACACAACTTAACGTGAGCTACAACAAGCTATCCTCGCTCAACCAGCTGTCCGGCCTGGCAGGGCTGCGTGATGTGTGGTTACAGCACAACATGCTGCAGGAGCCAAACGCCTTGAAGCCGCTGTCCTGCCTGACAGCCCTGCAGCGGCTCTGCGTTACGCCAAACCCGCTGTGTGGGAAGCTGCCGGGAAACTGGCGCGTTGTTATGCTGAGGCTGTGCAAGGGATTACAGGTGTGCTCATGTTTCCATGTCCTACGGATAATTGGAAGTCTGCTAGATTGTGATGCATCAGGTTGCTTTCATCAATGCACCCAGCAATTTTTAAAATCTGCAAACGCTAGGGTTGTTTAAGTAGGAGGTGCTGGATTATGTTCCACCTGCCAGCCAAAACCTCAGGGCAGATGACCTGCTGCATTGTGCAGGTGCTTGACGCTGCTCCCCTGACCGAGGATGAGCACACCAGCTGCAGCTCACTTGGACCGGATGAAGTCGCGCTCAACATTTTCAGCGTTGCAGCGGCCCCTGCATCCAGGCCCTCGAGCATATCAACCATTATAGGGTCATTGCTCTCCGGACCGATGTTCAATGACGTGGACGGCAGTGGCCTGCCCAGAGGTGGCGCTGGGCGCAGGGGGGGCCTGCCTCCACGGGCAAAGTCCAATCCCCGGCAGACCAACAGCAACACGCTGCCGTCTGTTCCAGGCAACTACAAGTCCCTGAGCCAAAAGTCAATTTTGGATGGAGGGACAGGTGGGCCCCGCCGGGGGACATGCTGGGATGTTTTGTGTGCATGAGATTGAACTCTTCCTCACCTCCATACCTTCATGGCCTCATATGTGATATAGGGAGGTGGACAGATGCCAACATGCGCCATTATCCCGATTTGGGGCAATCCCGTTACCCTAAATCCCAACCCTGAACTTCTAACCTCAAATCTCAACCCCCAAACCCTGAACTCTGAACCCTAAACCCACGCGCAGTGCGCGCCCGGAGCGAGTCCCCGGGTGCCGGTGGCAGGAGACCGCTGGCTCCTTTATCTGCGACCTGTAGTGCGCGAGTGGACGCAGACGATCTCGGGTCTATTGCTGGAAGCGACTGTGACGCTGAGAGCGTGCTCTCGTTTGCCACCTCCCGAAGCAGTGTGGCCAGTGGCAGCAGCACGAGCCGGGGTTATCGGGCAGGCATACTGCGCCCGCGCCCACGCGCTAATGCCAATTTTCTGCCTCCGATCAAGGCCATCCCCGAGGGGTCATCTTTCCTGGTGGGATTATCTGCATGACACCTGGCACCCATTGACGGGCATCTGTCACAGCGCCTGGCCCAGTGATCATGCTTGCGCACTGCAAGCTTGCGTGATGCATGCTGTCGCATAACCACATCTTATGATAAACTGTGCTCTAGCACGCACTCTGTGCATTGTCTAGCGTTCAAGGAAGCGCATCTGATTCTCTCCCCACCTGCCACTGGGTGCCTCTGATAGGCTGTCCTCGCCAAGCTGCCCAACCTAGATGCCAAGCTGCCTCCTACGTACACGGCAACACAAGCAGCGCTGGGCGTGACAAAGAAGCCACCAGCCAAAGCTCCAGCTGATGCCCAAGTGGTGGACTATGAGCGCAGGTGCGACAGGGCAAGGCTACAGCCTCTAACGCAGCTCGGATCCAAACAATGTGGAGCATGAATCCATTGGCCCAAGTATTTGTTCCAACGTGAATCTGTGTCAATGCCGGGTCCATGTTGCATTGATGCACAATGTGACGTTCATTCTGTCAGCCAGGTTGTCTCTGATCCGTGTACGCAATGAGGGTTGTGATGCCACCCCCTGCATGATGTGTCACAGGTACCCAAGGCATGCCCAGAACCGTGCAGTAACGGTGAAGCGTGACGGTTCAGTGGTCTCGTACTGGCCCAACGGTGACCTAGCGGTGACTGTGGACGTTGATTATGCGGGCGGAGCCGGCATCGGGGGGGGGCCTCTGTACCGCATGTTTGCCATGTACAGGCAGACAAGCAATGTTGCGGCGAGCTTTGAGAATGGAGTATCCGGCGGATTTGTGCAGGTGCGCGTGCTGTCTGTCTGCCATCTATAAAGGGCAACTCGGGAGAAGCTTGTGTGTGTGTGTGTGCTCGTGTGTGAGATACATATTTGCTAAGTAAGGCTGATGCTGGAATGGCCAGCGGCCTAGATCCAGAAATCAGGAGTTACAAGGTTGCCATCGCAGGACCTCTGTTCACATACCACATAGGCACATACCATTGTCCCTCAAATGGCATATATAATGCCAGAGTTCATGAGATAGAGGAGGGCTGATGATGATCGTATTTAATAAGCATACGTTTACTGGTGCAGACATCCTCACTTCATCCAATTGAATCAAAGGCCTCTAATCTGAGGCATACATGGCCCTGCCCTCAAGCATATAGAAGTGTAGCACAGCTGCTTGTTTCAAACCTCCATGCATGGCCCGCCCCGCCCTGCTCTGCCAATGCAGTATCCAAATGGCAACGTGGCCATGATTGTCAACGCGGATGGCGGCACAACCTACGCGCCTACTGGCGAATCCCGCCTCAAGTGGAGCTATCGGCCGCGGAACGCTGAGAGGGAGGCCGATCCAGCCCCCTGCAGCAGCAGCAGCAGCAGCATCGGGGCCGCTCAGGCAGAAGATGAAGGCCTTGTTGTGGACCTATACCTGGACAGCACCTTGGGCATGCGTTTCTTGACAGCGCAGCGCCAGCTACAGCTTTACATCTGTTGCGAGGGCCTGAGGTATGTGTACTCGTGTGGCGCCAATCTGCCTGCGGCCACCTGGGGTGACCCGGGCGGAGATGGCAGTGACGATGCGGCTGTAGGGGGAGCGGGAGCACACGGTGCGACGGTTAGCGGCCAGGACCTCCCTGCTCCTGCCTTCTTGCAGCAGCTCATACGTGAAAGCAGTGCAGCCGCCATGTCCTCCACGACGCGTGTCAAGTTGTCTGCCGAGGAGGCCTCCGGGCCCCCCACAGGTACACAGAAGGGATTTGCGAGCATAGCAGACAGCTTGAAGGCACTGGACGACAGCCTCACCTCCTGGGCATCAGACAGGGTGGCGGAGAGGGCCAAGCAGGCCGCGGAAGAGGGTGCAGAGGATGGGTGAAGGTTTGGAAGCCATGTCCTCTGTGTGGACATGCTCCTGAATGTGAGGCACTGCACCCTCATTACCAGTTACATTGGAAGGTAACATCAATATTCTCAGGGAGCTGGTCCAGTGACAACTTTCCACCTCATTTGCCAGTAATTAACATTTGTATCTTCACTGTGATTTATTTTGACGGCGGTACTAGTATAAAAATGCTTGCACCACCTGAAACCAAGGACCTGGAATTTAGGTCACTGGCGGCCTTAGCCTTTCGAAGCATTAATTTTCTTTCATTACCTTACCGTATATTTGATTTGTCCTCCCTCGGGTCTGTAATAATCATTTCTTGTATGCTGCCCTCAGGGCAAATTGTCGACAAAATCTCTTAATTTCTGGCTGAAAACTGGCATCGACGATCAATATTTAGTGCATCCATGGGTCCCTCAAAACCCCAAACAACGTTAATTATGAGGGAAGGCAAAGCAAATCTACAGTAGTATCGGTAGGCTTAGTTATTTCCATTTCTAATGGGCGGTCTGGGCTGAGTAAAGGCATCCCTATTCAACCATGGCATCATTCACAGCAACATTTTTAAACACTTTACGCTTGGCACAGCCATTTGTTCAAATAAATGGGGGTCACCCACTGTCAGAGGAGTACATTAATATAAATTCCTACCAGTCTTTGTTCAAACGCATGATAGCAAGAAATTTTAGTGTAAACGTTGGCAACATGCAAGTACTGGTAATCAGACAATTATTTCCGTATGAATGAGGTCAAAACGTAACAGACACGGGCATCCCTGGTACATTCCTCCTGCTCCTATCATTTCAGACAGGTGCCCCTAGTCAACAGTACACCCTGCCTGGAGCAAGCCCAGCGTCACCAACCTGCAACCCCATCAAATCTGCAATGTATTGAGAACTGGTAGATACAAACCCTCACAAGACCCCTTAGGCGCTCAGAAGCACTTCCTGTGCACCACGGATGGGCCGCTTTCGTCATACTCGCTCTTGGCAATCCACATTTGCTGGAAAGTGGAAAGCGACGCCAGGATAGAGCCACCGATCCAGACGCTGCATTGAAACAAATGCATGCAATGGCCGCGTCAATGAGCTCAGTTCAAACAGGTGTACATTTAGATCAATCAAATTGCAATACAACAAACCAGGATCTGCAGCTGTGGGAAGACAAGGGCCAGATTTGTCCCGCCACACATGCAGTTGCGATAATTCCCCTCCTCCCCACCTCTCCCCTCCCCACGGTCCAATTCACACCTGTACTTGCGCTCTGGTGGAGCAACCACCTTGATCTTCATAGCTGAGGGCGCCAGTGCAGTGATCTCCTTGGACATGCGGTCTGCAATGCCCGGGAACATGGTAGTGCCGCCTGACAGGACAATGTTGTTGTACAGGTCCTTGCGGATGTCTACATCGCACTTCATGATGGAGTTGAACGTTGTGTCGTGGATCCCAGCTGCCTCCAGCCCAATCATGCTTGGGTTGAAGAGCACCTCAGGGCAACGGAAGCGCTCGTTGCCTATCGTGATAACCTTGACATAACGGAAGCATCAGAAAGGTTGAGAATTAATAGTGGTGAACAAAGATACAGCAGCAATTGCAAGGATCACGCTGTCACAGATGTCTGCACGTGAGTGCTGCCTTCTTTGCAGGTGCTGTCACACATGTGTGTATGCACATTGCCCCTACTTTCGGTAGCCAGCTTAACCCCATAAATGTTTACCTGGCCATCTGGCAGCTCATAGCTCTTTTCCAGTGATGAGCTTGACATGGACGTGGCCATCTCCTGCTCAAAGTCTAGCGCAACATAGGCCAGTTTCTCCTTGATGTCTCTGACAATCTCACGTTCTGCTGTTGTCGTAAAGGAGTACCCCCTCTCTGCACCAAGAGATGCCCAGAGATCAGCAAGCAGAACCTTTGCGCCAAGTCTATCGATCTGTGGATGCTTCCTCAGAAAGATGCTGTACTGTGTCAGGGACATGGCCGCCCAGGCTGGCGCCTGAGGTTAAAGGTACATACAAGCTCAGAGCACCAGGCCTGCTGACGATGCTCAGCAAGATAGCCTATGCTGCGACGCCTCTTACCCATGAGGATCTTCATTAAATAGTCTGTGAGGTCGCGGCCAGCCAAGTCAATCCTCAGGATTGCATGTGGCAGTGCGTAGCCCTCGTAGATAGGCACAGTATGCGACACGCCGTCACCGCTGTCTAGGACAATGCCAGTGGTCCTGCCACTGGCGTACAGGGACAGAACAGCCTGCATGGCGTGTTGGCAGAGCGACCTTATGAGTCGGCAAAGGCATCGGTAAGGGTGCATGACAGAACAACCTTGAAGGGCATACCTGAATTGCCACGTACATGGCAGGCACGTTGAAGGTCTCGAACATTATCTGCAACAGGGACAAGAGGATTTAGGGTACTGCTAGCAAGGCTAGATGGAGTCTGACATCGTACCTGCGTCATCTTTTCGCGATTGAGCTTCGGGTTGAGAGGAGCCTCGGTCAGGAGAACTGGATGCTCCTGAAACGGGTTTTTTACGAGGTAGATTGTGAGTCGAAATTCAAAAATAATAGGCAAACTAGACAACGCCTTTCCTTGTCTAGTTGATATTATATACCTCCGGTGCAACACGTAGCTCGTTGAAGAAGGTGTGATGCCAGATCTTCTCCATGTCGTCCCAGTTTGTCACGATGCCATGTTCGATTGGGTACCTCAGTGTCAGGATACCACGCTTAGACTGAGCTTCGTCGCCGACGTATGAGTCCTGGGCAGTGGCGGAAAGATTTTCCAAACCTGAGGATCTGTAAACAATGAAATAGCCCCACAGCATCAGGTATTTTACTAAACCCACCTTTTGGCCCATGCCAACCATGACACCGGTGTGGCGAGGCCGTCCAACAATGCTTGGGAACACAGACCTCGGAGCGTCGTCCCCGGCAAATCCAGCCTTGACCATACCAGAGCCATTGTCCACAACCAGGGCACTAACCTCTGCTTCATCGGCCATTCTGCAAAGGAGTGCGACCGCAATTCCTCTTACACACTTGTGACTTGGTGCTTGGTTGACGTCGATGGCTCAGATTCATGCATACACCATTCCAAATAAAACACGGGCTTGTTATAAATGTAAGCATCCAGGAGCTCAGGGGCAAAGCTACATGAAGTTTCGATTACCAGAACTTCTTGTTGGTGGAGCGGGTGTACGTGAAAGACTCCTTTCTGATGTCGGACCTGCTCAGGCTCAGAAAATACGTTCATGACTGGAATTGTATTCGAGTTTTGGCTTGGCAGGCCTCTTCGCGAGTTCTTGACAGACGAGCCGGTAAATAACCGTGATGCTCAAGGGCTGGGGCAACGAACTGCCTCTGACACACCAGCCGGAACTACACTTAACCTACGGTATGCGGGTGTTACAGCATGCCAGGGAAAAAACAAGCAAAATCATCTTGATGGAGGTGATCAGGTGCAGATGTCGACGCTACATAGCTGCCCTCTCTATTAACCCTGCATTCACCAGCTCTTCCGACACAACTCAGCCATGCCATGTCAGACGCCAGTTTTCAAGCCCCATGCGGCCGTGCCTAGTCCCACTGAGACTTTCCAAGAGGGTTGAAAAATGACATCTGACGTTAGCAACTACTTGGAGTAGCTTGTCAATATGAGCCCCCTCTTAGGTACTTAAACACTCCATGCCATGTCTGCAGATTCCTTTGGGTCAGTGAGATCCACGGCAACATTCCTCCTTGCCTTAACCATAGCCAATGCCTCGGTGCTTTCTTTGTGGTGCATATCTTTGTTGGGCAACCTGGCGAAAGCAAGCCATGGAGAGGCACCTAGACAATGGTGAGTGCAGTCCTTCAGGGAAATCAGCCAACCCATATCTTTGGCACATCACACTTGAAAACCGTCAGGCTAAAACCTTAACAATGGCAGAAACTTGTTAACCAGTGGTCGTAAAACTTTTGTTTGCTTTCATACAGTACGAGTCTAGGATGGACACGGTGCTGTTCTTGCTTTCCTAGACCACATAATTTCTGGTTATGTAGTCATGTAACTCGGGGCACTGCAGAAGAAGAGTGTACCGTTTTTAGTGATCCTCAACAGGGGATCTCATTAATCCCCAGGCAGCAAATAAAGCATGGAGCGAGGCTGTGATCTCTCTACAAATTGAATGAATCATTAACATTCAACTACGGTATAGACTGCAAATGCATGCTGATAAACTGAGCGGGGTGATTTTGTGTGACCCGTCTTTGCCTGCCTTTCCCCTCACTCATCAGCTATAATTTAAATTGAATAAAAAGCCCTATCCAAAAGCCAGTTGATGTTTCCTAAAAGAGGACTGTCCTCAATTTAGGATTGATGCTGCTTGGAGCATTTCTTGATAGCCTGGATGGAGGAATGCTGTAGTGCACACTCGTTGTGGAATCCTTTAGTAAAACACAATGAAGAATCCCTGGTTGTTAAATACAATTATGGTAAAACATATTATTGCATACCAATAATGTATGAACAACATCCAGCACACTGAAATAATTCTCTTTCGAGGGAGTTGTACACCGTAGCTGGAATTTGAGTTCATCATTTCCCGTCATGGACATCTACGTCCTTCTTCTTCCCTTTCAGCGACAGATAACCCTGAAGCATGTCCAGTATTTTTGACCCAGTCGCCCTGAAGCATGTCCAGTATTTTTGACCCAGTCGCCCTGAAGCATGTACAGTATTTTTGACCCAGTCGCCCTGAAGCATGTCCAGTATTTTTGACCCAGTCGCCCTGAAGCATGTACAGTATTTTTGACCCAGTCGCCCTGAAGCATGTACAGTATTTTTGACCCAGTCGCCCTGAAGCATGTACAGTATTTTTGACCCAGTCGCCCTGAAGCATGTACAGTATTTTTGACCCAGTCGCCCTGAAGCATGTACAGTATTTTTGACCCAGTCGCCCTGAAGCATGTACAGTATTTTTGACCCAGTCGCCCTGAAGCATGTCCAGTATTTTTGTCCCAGTCATCAAAGGTTAGGGTGCTTCAGGGCCTCCTTGGCCTGCAAATGGTGAAAGGGAGCATTGTGAAGAAGGAAATCGTGAGCTTTGAGCAAGGTGAGCTTTGAGCAACGTGAGCTTGCAAGTCCTCTCAAGGTCAAGAGATCTTGGAAGGGATCTTTATTCTGATCTGTTTTGTAAGCCGCGGGCAATTGCTTTCTAAGTGCCGGTATAAATTAGGGGCTGGGTCATACCTTTTGTGCATTATGGGGTTAATACCTATGCCACGGGATAGGTATGGTGGGATGATGTGGTCAAATCTATTGAGGGGGGGCGGATTTCCTTACATTCCCACCTTTTCCCCATGTTCCTGTAGTTTCCTTTCTCCCCTAGACAGATAGCTGGACGCCCACGTGGCTGACTTTTGAATGCCCTGAGGTGTGACGTCGATGCCATAGCCTGCTTATTCACGGAGACTATGGTTTGTTGTCTTTGTTCGCCTTTGAGCCAGTTTGCGGCCACCTTTCTTATGCATCAAATGATGCTCTGCTGGACTGCCATTTCACAACAAAACTATGTCGTTAAAACAAGATTACTCGGTAGATGCGCCTAGCTGGTCATATCTAATCATATTCGGCACGGAGTTGATGGCTTTTGCCTTTTGCCCCCAGAGGGTAGGAAAGACGCAAAACAGGTCTGACAGTTTTAGGGAAATTTAGTTTTTTCAAGCATCAGATTGAGACGAGAGTACGCCGTTACATTTCCCATCTTGTACATTACTGTCGATTTGCATCATAAACTACGGCATCCAGTGACATCAGACCCCCTTTGCATGCCATAAAGCCAAGGTGTTTTTCAGCCCATTATCGAGCCAAGTAATGAAGTTGATATGATTTAAGCAACAGATGGCAAGACGACTACATGTGAGCATTGTGGTTAAGTATTAGAGTTCACAGGCAACGCATCACTTTTTGGGACCATCAACTGGGAAAGGTGTGTTAGAGAGGCGTTGAACAGCTGGCCAAGGATGCCTCGTCAAACAGCAGCGCACGATTACATCTGTATCCCATCTACCCCTTGCTGTCGTGACTTCTATACCAGCAACCGAGGCGACTTCCAAGAGCCCGCCGCAACTCCCATCCCCTGATGAAGCGACCTAAACGACCCCTCCTGATGTTGTGGTGTTGCAAGAGCTTTCTCAGTGCCTTAGTCAGCTCACCCTGGTCAGGAGCTAACGTGGTAGATACGCCATCAGCGCTGAGGAGTTTGAGGGGGTGCTGATCAAGGAGGTCCACCAGAAGAAAAGGGAAAGGCACTAAAGGGTTACATGTCCAAGCTGTGTGCTGCCACAAGTCTCCCGTTTCTGGAGCATTCCATCACTAGCGAGGGGTGGTAGGTAGGTAGCTAACCAGTGTCCCTGGCTGGATCTTATGTATGTTTTTTTGTTTGGATACGGTATCTGATATTTGATAATCAGCCAGATTGATTGATACCTTGCGAATCGCATCGACCAGCTGATGCGATTAGACCCCTTAGAGTATGGGACCCGGTTATTGTGTTTTTGACTGAGAAATTAAGGCTTGACTGGGTTCCGGAGGCATGAGGGTGTTTGGTCGTCAGCCAGGTGTCAATTCACTTTATATAATGATGATTTCCCCACTTATTTTTGATAAATGTGTTCTCAATTCCACTTGGGACATCAACACAAACAAGCCTGCCCAGTCTCTTTTGCTGGCTCACTGAGCGAACACTTCGAAAACTGTCGGAAAACTGTAGGCTCATGAACAAAAAAACCGAACGAGAAAGCGGTTAGGACTTAGGACTTACTTGAGGACATCGTTACATTCGCTGAGCACTTGCAGCAGAGGTACCACACGCAAAGTAGTGGAAGAAACGCCTTCCATCTCAATCTAGGGCCGGAGGAAGGATTGACATAATGTCATAGCATGCGACTGGTTTAGAACGGGGCATACCCGCTGGGCCCTGCTGAATTCTTGGCTGCGTGGGGCTGGTAAGAAATAACTAAGCTCAATTCCAGCTACATGCACAGTCAGGACCATGGTGCAGCCATGCCACCCTCCTAGGACGTGAGGAGGCAGAAACATGCGACTGGTGAAACTGTGCATGTTTTTTTCAAGACTTATCCACTTAAGCACAACTGGGCAAACAACATCAAAACTCGTTTCATTGGCTGCATGTTCTTCAGTCAATTACTTTACACCTCTGGGCCCAGCTCAAATAAGGCTCGGCCGCGTGGGCGCCTAACTAAAGAGTTGGGAGGAAAGATGGAAAGAAACACAGAAGGGGGCAGGACAAAATAAAGGGGGGGGAAGAGGGAAAAAAGTTAAGGGACAAAACAAAAGGCTGGAAGACACAAAATACAAAGGAAGTTCCAACCTCAGAAAATGTCCACGCCTCAACAATATCTACCACGTCGTCCAAAAAGGCCAGGGCATCCCACCCAAGCCTGCCCCAGTATAACTCTAAAAAGTCTCTAGCACCGTTCGGAGGACCTGCCCATCCCCGCTCTTGAAGTTGATCATGCACGCTGGGGCATTGAAAACAAGCATGTAGCGCGTCCTCCACATGGTCGCCGTCTCTCCTAGCCCAACATCGCAGGCAGCACCGCCTGTCACGCTGCTGACCACTGCGCCGTCCTCTAGTGTCAGCCGCAGCCGTAAAATCGTGCGCACGCAAGCACACTCCTGTCGGCTGGTGTGGCCCCTGGCCTGCGCCAGCATGGTGCCTGCCGTAGACTGAAACCAGGTGCGGTAGGCGGCTGCAGACGTGTGTTCAGTGGCAGGATCTCTGGGGTCCCCTCTGCCAGCTGCATCCAGCTGTGCCTGCTCGTATGCTACATCAAGTAGCACTAGCACCTCTCTGACAGGCAGCGGCTGTAAGTCAGTCACTGCCTGACGCAGTTTGGGATCAGCTGATCCCAGTTCCAGCTCCAGCAAGGCACCTAGCAAATCACTGCACCCATTGCGCCCTCCGGTGCCCTGCCTGACAGCGAGCTGCATGTCGGCTGCCATGGCTGCCGCCATGAGTGGGCTGTCTTGCTGTGCTGCTGGTGCAACCGCTGCATTGTAGAAGCGAAGTTCATGCTGCCACCAACTTCGCTGTAACGGCTGGATCTGCAGCTCCCTCATGACACCCCAACTCGCAACGGACAGAGGTAGCCTTACAGCCTGGCGCAGATGCTGGAGGAAGCTGGACTGCATCTTGCTCTTGAGGCAATGCCGCAGCCTATGCTGATCGGTGGCCCACACCACATCACCGTAGTTGGCCGCAGGCGCTGCATAGACAGACGCCAACCGGATGCGTGTAGGCAAATGATGCCTGAGGTGCACCTTGGCGGCCATGCGGCGGACACGGTGCAACGCTGTAGCGAAAGGCACCTCTCTACCTTGCATGGCCTTCCTCATGCTGCCGCTCTCATGCAGGATGATGCCCAAGAGCACATTTCTCAGTTTCGAGGAATCTTGATTTGTACACCGTCAGCATACCGGTAGATAAAAGGGGAGATGATGACGGGTTGGATGGGGACAGGCTCATAAAGACACATCTATTCATGTCTGCATCATTTCTTGCCAGACAATCCCTCTCCAATCCTCTCCATCTCTTCGGATTGGTCCATGTCGCAATTAGCCGGGCATGAGGAAAGTTGGACGCGTTGTTGCATATCCGGGGCAGTGATGTGGAGCAAGGGTACAGTTATTTTCTGTGGTTATTTTCCTCCAGCGTGTTATGATGCTTTCGTTTGTTTTTGTTCCGTCTCACCGTCTGTCATCTAAAAGAGTGGAGTGGCATGCCCATATAAAATAGTACGGAGTCTGAGAACGTTTCCTTTCAGCACCGCTGCATCAACCACGGAGCGTAGTTTAGCAGTGACTGTGATGAAGAATCTTGTACTCGAAGGATGCAGGTCCTCTCGACTGTGGCCGGCCGCATGTGATAGGCTTGCCACTGATTTCTGCACGAATTCGGCAGAAAAAAGGCTTTACATCTCGGGCACGGATGGCTTCATCGTGTGCTTCTCCCTTGAAACTCTAAAGGTACTGTCCAACGGCTCCTAAGTCAGCTCTTGCTTCTGCCATGCTACAATGCACTCCCCCTGGACCTGCAGGACGAATGGCGCGCTGAACTGTACCCTGCAGAGTGTGAGGGCATCCATGTTACTGGCATGGCATACTCCATGGAATTGGACGCCGTCTGTGTTTCGCTGTCATCTGGCTCGCTGATGCTTGTCCAATGTGAGACGCATGAGGTCCAAGAGGTTGGCTGTGTCGAAGGTGGCATCATGGCCATGCAATGGAGCCCAGATGGCGATATTTTGGCTTTGGTCACGGGCTCTGGAAACCTGCTAGTCATGAACCAGGTCAGTTTGTATCCCTGTAAGCCAGTACTTGAAGTGAAACATCTGAAGTGAGATGAAGAAGCATTTGCCTCCTGGGTGAAAACGGGGAAACACTTTACAAGATGCGGTCGGTTGAACTTGCTTTCTTTTTTGAGGACATCATGCCATGGAGGCCAAGTGGAGGATACATAACCTTACAACAAAACGTTTGGAAATGTTCAGTGTCCTCCAGCTTTTTCTGTTCATTTGGTTAACGCAGGAGTGGGAGGCGTTATCAGAGGTGGCTCTGCTGGCAACAGAAGCATCCATTGGCGCCTTTGCCGATGGCATGATCTCCTGGAGGGGGGACGGCAAGTTTTTTGCGACGGGCATCAGCTCAGAAGGAACCAGGTACGTGAGTGCTGTGACACCATCCATGCGGACGGCATAGCAGCATACCTGCACCTCATAGCTACGCTCTGCACTCTACGGCCAATCCAGCACCTGCATCCTCACCCTCATGCTCCCACCCTTTCCCTGCTCGTAACTTCTGCCATCAGATCTATTAAGATCTGGGACCGATCAACGCTGGAAGTGCACTCGGAGCTGGCACCCATTGACACTCCACTCCCCGCCCTGTGCTGGCAGCCCAACGGTCGCCATCTGTACACCGCGCAGCACTGCAGCACTCAGGGGGGCCCTCACCAGAAGGTGCTCCTGTATGAGAGGAACGCCCTCGCGCACGGCGGGTTTGACCTGCCCACGGGCTCAGGTGGGTGGTCCCATTTCCCACACATTCAATCATAGCTGATCTTGGCCGTGGAGGCCAAACTTCCTGACCATATCTGGGGACCATGCCTTTGACTCTGTTGTATCGGCCTCGACCCTGTCAATGTTGCATTCCCAGGGGATATTCACAGCCTGCACTGGAGTCCGGATTCAGAGCTCCTGGCTGTTCTGTTGGCACCTGCTGCCCATGTGGGGGCGGGCGACAGCTCCTGGTGGACATTGCAGGTTCGGAATGGGCTAGTGGGCTGCACCCTTCACAATGCTGACTAGGATGTAGACACGGCTTTCAAAACTATGACAAGGATGTTGAAGCAGAAAGTGATATAGCTGTCTTTGGCAGCCCAGCTGCAAGCCACTGCCTATGAATGTGGTTTGATTAGCGGTACTTGTCTCTCTCTCTCTCTCTTTTTCTGCTCCCTTCTGACTTGGGAGGGTCACCGCTGCAGATCTGGCATCGCAGCAACTGGCACTGGTATCTCAAGCAGGAGCGGCGGTACACAGCGGACACCCATGCCAGCCCCAGCACGGAGCGCGGTCAAGATGTCTTTGTAAGGTGAGTTGAGAGGGAGAGAGCAGTCGAGGTGTGGAGGGCTGCATTCAGCTGCATCCCACCTTCTTAGTGTCTTCAGCACCGCAAGCCTGTAGCTGCTCCTCTTGTCCCCTCCTGACACATGCCTGATGGTCTCCACTCCCCGCTCCCCGCTGCCAGGTGGGATGAGCAGCTCCCGGGTACTCTACACGTGGTACTCGGAGCAGGGATATACGAGCGCCTGGCGCTAGTGTGGCAGGGCTGTGTCAGCGATTGGGGCACAGCGCTTGTGGTGGACGGCCAGAACCTGCTGCTGACACCCCTCAGGTGAGCCACGGAACCCCCAGGTGAATGCAGGGGCACCTGGCATAGCCTGGGAATATCAGGCATAGCCTGGCATAGCCTAGCACAGCATAGCCTGGCATAGCATAGCCTGGTATAGCCTGGGAATACCAGGCGAGCAGGTGAACAGCGGGGCGACAACCAAGGGGTCAGGGGGGGGGGGGGGCAATTGCTGCATGAATGGGATGGATTCTGGGTGGGCTTTGTCACCCGGATTGAAATTGCTTGATCCCCACTCCTGCGTCCACCCACCTGGCACCTGCATGCGCCTCACAGGCACACCAACACACCTCCGCCTATGTGCGCTGCACGGGTGCGGCTGCCATCGCCCGTCACGGCTGTCACGCTGGGCGGCTCCGGAGCCAGTGCGGATTGCGAGCTGATAGCGGTAGCCCTGTCTGAGGGGAGGCTGGCCTTGCTCGCCAGTGTGGAGGAAGATCTGTGGGAGGAGTCCGTGGAGGTGGGGACTTGAAGGGGGAACACATATGGGGGGCATACAAACAAACATAGCATGCATACCCTGCGGAACGGTACGGTATATAGATATATACTTATAATGCATTGGACACATAGCCTATGTACCTTCTACGCTCAATCTCCATGAAATATGAAGAGGTGCATCCCCGTGCAACTATTTAGGCGCAACTATGAAGACAGCATTCTGACATAGGTGGGCAGTTCAGTGGATTAGGAGCTCTGCTGCTGTATGGGGACCTCCATGTGATAAGCTGGCACGGAGCATGCACTTAGCATGGACATGGCTTTCCGTGCATGGCTGCTCATGCCATTCCTGCGCGCTGCTGCACACAGGAGCGTGGAGCAGGGCGCGACTACTTGCTGCCATGCATTCCGGAGATGGCGGGCGGCGGCCTGCTGGCTGCTGGCCGGCTGGTCCGCGCCCTGTGCTGGATCGACGCCGCAACACTGCTGGTGCTCGCTGCGCCACATGCTGACACCGACGACCGCGAGTTAAGGCGAGGCGACCTGCTGATCGAGCTGTCCGTCAGGGGCCCGGCTGCCGGGGACTGCTGGGCCTCGGCCTGGGGCGCAGACGGGACACCACCGCGCCTGTCCATGCAAGCTGGCCCTGTGACGTACACAGGCGACGACCTGCGCGCCATTGGCCTGGTTTCACACGGCTCGGTAGCCGGAGCAGCAGTGGTGCAGGGAGACCGTGGCCAGCTGGCGGTGTACAGCAAGGGCGGCCGCCTGGCGCTAGTTCCTGGTGGGGCCTCCCTGCCCGCGCCCTGCCCTTGGATGGCTGCGGTGCCTCCCCTCATCTCTGCAACAGCCACCTCTCCAGTGGTGGGTCTGGCAGCAGCTGCAGGGGGCAAGCTGTTTTGGGGACCCAGCCTGGTAGCAACCGAGGTGACGAGCTTTGTTGTGCGGGCGGGTGGAGCGGGAGGGCCTGCCCTGATGTACACCACGCGCAGGTCCCTGCTGTACACAGTGTACTTCAGGCAGCTGCTGTCAGGCGCGTACCAGCATCGGGAGCTGCTAGCATCAGGGCAGGATCAACCAGTCCAGCAGCAGCAGCAGCAGCAGCAGCTTGGGGTGCAAAGCATGCACGTCCGACATGATGAGAACAAGTGAGGCTGGGAGGCGTACTCCTACTAGCGAGATCCCGAGCCCAGTAGTTTTTCTCTCTGAAGCTGCATGGGGAGTGTTCAGGGTCTAGCTGTTCCTTGATGTGCATGGGGGGGTCCAGGGTTTGGTTGTTCCTTTATGTGCATGGGGGGGGGTCTAGGGTTTGGCTGTTCCTTTATGTGCAGGGAGGGGGGTCAGGGTTTGGCTGTTCCTTTGTGTGCATGGGGGGGTCCAGGGTTTGGTTGTTCCTTTATGTGCATGGGGGGGGGTCAGGGTTTGGCTGTTCCTTTATGTGCATGGGGGGGGGGGGGCAGGGTTTGGCTGGTACTTTATGTGCATGGGGGGGCTCGGGTTTGGCTGTTCCTTTGTGTGCATGGGAGGGGGGTCAGGTTTTGGCTGTTACTTTATGTGCATGGGGGGGGGGGGTCAGAGTTTGGCTGTTCCTTTGTGTGCATGGGGGGGGGGCAGGGTTTGGCGGTTCCTTTATGTGCATGGGGGGGGGGTCAGGGTTTGGCTGTTTCTTTGTGTGCATGGGAGGGGGACAGGTTTTGGCTGTTCCTTTATGTGCATGGAGGGGGGTCAGGGTTTGGCTGTTCCTTTATGTGCATGGAGGGGGTCAGGGTTTGGCTGTTCCTTTATGTGCGTGGAGAGGGGTCAGGGTTTGGCTGTTCCTTTATGTGCATGGGGGGGGTCAGGGTTTGGCTGTTCCTTTATGTGCATAGGGGTGGTCCAGGGTTTGGTTGTTCCTTTATGTGCATGGAGGGGGTCAGGGTTTGGCTATTACTTTATGTGCATGGGGGGGGTCAGGGATTGGCTGTTCCTTTGTGTGCATGGGGGGGGGGGGCAGGGTTTGGCTGTTCCTTTACGTGCATGGGGGGGGTCAGGGTTTGGCTGTTCCTTTATGTGCATGGGGGGGGTAGGGTTTGGCTGTTCCTTTATGTGCATGGGGGGGGTCAGGGATTGGCTGTTCCTTTGTGTGCATGGGGGGGGGGGGAAGGTTTGGCTGTTCCTTTATGTGCATGGGGGGGGTCAGGGTTTGGCTGTTCCTTTATGTGCATGGGAGGGGTCAGGGTTTGGCTGTTCCTTTACGTGCATGGGGGGGGGTCAGGGTTTGGCTGTTCCTTTATGTGCATGGGGGGGGGTAGGGTTTGGCTGTTCCTTTATGTGCATGGAGGGGGGTCAGGGTTTGGCGGTTACTGAAGCTTCAGTGTGATGGGACGAGCGCTTTTTTTTCTCATCTCCTTTGACGCGCCCCTCTCCCTCCATGTGTGCTGACGTGACCCAGGCGGGATGATGACATGCGTGCGGCAATGCATGCCGCTATGAAGCCCTCTGCCGGCAACGCAGCTGCCAGGGATGTCGTGGTGCGTGCAGTGGAGCAAGGCAGCTTGCTGGTGGCGGCGCCGAGAGGTGGGTGGGTGGCTGGCTGGGTTGGATGCATGAAAGTTTGCAGTTGTCCGCTGGGTTCTTCAAGCAGGTCACACAACACATGACGTGGCTGCCCCCAGCAGAGGAGCTCTGCTTCTAGTGAGGGAAGAAGACATGCGTCTGTGCAGAGATTCAAGGCCCGGTGTGAAGCCCGTACAGGAAGCAGAGCTGCTGGACGTGGAATGGGTTCACTCTGTGCAGCAGCTGCAAGCTGTTGTGTTGGGGTGGGGCTTTGAGTAGTCCGCTGCTGCTCTGACAGAGGTGTCATGTGCGCCCTTGGCCGTGCTGCCCTGAATCCTGAATGCGTCATGGCTGGCAATGCACACAACACACATCATGAGATGCATAGAGGGAGGCACGCAGTGTTTGGCTGTTTTGGAGCGTGGCACCATATGGATGGAGGAGGTGTACCTGTGGGGAGGTGATGCTGCAGGCCGTGTTCTGCAGGCCGTGTCTGCTTTCGAGTAAACTGGAATATGCAATTCCTCCTTGCTGTGGTCCTGTGGTTGTATCGAGGCTGGTGAATCACGCATCATGATGGCAGGCAGCACACGCCTAGGAGCATGGTCCCCACGCGCTTTTATGAGCAGCTAGGTCTACAGTTTACCTGGTGGATACAGCGGCCCGTCTGATGCCGAGCTGATGTGCATACCACCTGGATTCCACTGCCCCATCCTCGCCTCTGTATGTCTTTTCTGTGTACGGCATGTTCACAATTGTTTGCCTGCTCCTCTCAATGCCCCTGCTCTCCCCCTACTTCCCCCCTGCTGTCATCTCTCCTAAACGCTGGTGTTGTTTGTTGTTCGCAGACAGTGTCGTGGTGGTCATGCAGATGCCCCGGGGTAACCTCGAGGCTGTCTCCCCGCGTGCGCTGGTGCTGCCAGCCATCACGCAGGCGCTGGATCGCCTAGAGTATGCGGAGGCATGGCGGCTGACGACCTTTAACAGGGTAGGAGGGATGGAATGGACTGAAAGATGGCAACACAACTGCACCAGTTCCAGACACGAGACATATACAATGCCACAAATGTGCGCATGGGAAATAACAAACAGGGTTAATTTCCTGGTTAATTTCGTCAGGGCTAGAATTGTGGCTGCAGTCTGCCTGTGGTAAGCAAGGATGTGAGATACGCCCTCTAGGGGCTCTGTAGATATCCAGGGGGTGTGGGCCCCTTGCCTCATTCATAGCTTTTACTTGAGCAGGACCGCGGCCGAGGCAGCCCTTTCACCGGCAACTTAACACTCGCTGCCAGCCGTGGAGCCCTGCTATATTATGAATTTTTACATTTGTTGCAGACTGTGACAAGTACTACACACAACATAGTTCAACTTTCAAAATAGATGTTGTACTGGTACCTCTGATAATATTGGTTCTAATCGGATATTGGTAACCGGTCGATATTGCTTACTGGTGTATCCCCCTGTAGGTTGACCTCAACCTGATTGTGGACTACCGCTGGCCGGCCATCCTCCCGCAGCTACCAGCATTGGCCCGGGCAATCGCCAAGCCATCGGACCTGTGTGACCTGCTGTTCGCCCTGCGGCCAGGCAGTGTCGTGGCTCCGGGGGGGGCGTACGCCAGCATCCTGGTTTCGGAGCCCACTGCTGCTGCTGCTGCTGGTCTACCGCTGCAGCTGGGTGGTGTCGACAGTGTGGCGGGCGCTGGGATGACCGAGGCCGGCGGCAAGCTGGACCTGGGGGGCGGGAAGGTGGACGTTGTGTGCCATGCGATGCGCGCGGCAGTGGAGGACCTGCCGGGGGGGCGCGAGAAGTACCTCACGGTGATCACCACCTGCCTCGCAAGGTGGGTGACAGGCTGACTGGGCATGCCGAGGGAGCAGGGGGCATAGGCAAGGCAGGGACGTCGAGGGTTGGTCTGATCCCTGTCCGCTGCCCAAGCCGCTGCCTGCTGCCCGCCTTTTCCATCTTGGTTCCTGCATAAGACTCTTGCCTCTGCTACAGGTTGCTGAGGTGGCCTCTTACCCAGCTCACTGGTCAGGCCTCTTGGTGTCCTTTGGGCCTAAGAGATTGAGGCGCTCCGTGGGGCCCGCTGTCCTGAGCGGAAGGCATTGGGAAGCTCTCAGGTTCCAAGTCTGACCTAGGAGCCCCCTGACCTGATTCCCCCCCTGCCCTCCCGCATCCTTGAGGTCCTCCACCCTTGCGCTGAATCCTTCATGCCCGTTCCCTACAAAGGCAGGAGGCGCGCCGCCTGGACCTTGCCCTGGCCTGCGTGCGTGACGCCAAGGAGGCGGAGCTGGTCGCTGACCATCAGGCGGGATCAACTGGCTCACAGCAGGCAGAGACCAGCAATGCGGAGCGCGCCCTGCGGCACCTGCTGCTGCACGTGGATGCGGATGAGCTGTACCGCGTCGCCCTAGGGATGTACTGCCTGCCACTGGCATACATGGTCATTGCTAATGCACAGGTGTGGGGGGCTGATGTGCGCATGTTTTTTTTTACCATTGGTAGGTATGCAGGTGAGGTCTGGTTTGTGCCCCCCCCCCCGCGCTGACAACTTACCTTCCTAGGCTGTCTTTCGTCTGTTTTGTTTCTATCTGAAGTTGAGGCAGCTGCTATGTTACCATGCTGCCAAGCCAAGTGTCTTGCTTGCCCTCTGCTGGCAACGGGACCTGGGCAAGTATAAGGAGGTGGTCTTCATGCAGCTGGTCGTATATCCTGGTTAACATGCGCCTCCTGCTTGCTCCCTACTCGCAGCGGGACCCAGGCGAGTACATGGAGGAACTTCAGCGCTTCGGCTCGGTCGCCGACGAGAAGCTGCAGCGGCATGCCATTGACATGCACCTGCACCGCTACCCTCAGGCAGTAAAAAACCTCTTTGAGGCCGGGCCGCAGCACTTTCAGAAGGTGAGGGGGGCGGTGAAGGAGGGAGCGGGGAACGAGGGGTCTTGAAAGGGTGAGGCTCTCCAGATGTGCCCAGTCTTAATACCCCGATTGCTCTCGAGAAGACTGCTTATGGGGGTGAGGGGACTGAGCAGCTGTTCTGTGACGAGGCGTGCGTGTGTCTACTCATCTGTGCCTCTGTGCATGCTTGCATGCATACAAATGTTTGAAGAAGGTTGCGCAGTGATTCTGCTGCCTCTATCAACTCATGTCCGTTGCTGCAGGTGCTGAACCTGGCCCGTGAGCAAGGCCTGCTTCGGTTGCTACTGGGCTTGTTTGATGCCCCTGGTGGTGTGGACCAGGCAGGAGTCAGCGGTGCTGATGCGGCACTAGAGGCCTGCCGGCTGGAGGTGCTGGATGCCTACGGGGCCGCGCTGGAGGCCGACCGCAAGTATGAGGATGCCGGTATAGCCTACCTGGCTGCAGGGCAGGCCGCCAAGGCGCTAGCGGCCTACAGGTGAGGGCGGGTGGATGTGCGGGGATACGCGGATATGCGCGAATTAGCAGATCTGTGCGGATGGTTGGTCATCAGGTACCGTGGCAGGAGGCAGGGATGCGGTTGTGTAGGTTTGAGGGGAAGGAGTGTCGGAGGAGCTGTGGCCCTGGTGAGCGTACCTTGGTAAGTTTGCAGGTGATGTCTGGATTGCAATCATGATCTGAAATTGGCTGCCCTGTTGTGCTGCCTCATGTCCACAGGGCTGCCAGTCAGTGGCGGATGGTCTTTGTACTGGCTCGGCGGCTGCAGTACAGCGAGATAGAAGTACAGAGGCTGGCGGTGGCGGTATCGGATGAGCTTTCCAGCTCGGGCCAGCATGCAGCCGGAGCGATGGTGCTCCTTCACTACCTCTCTGACGTGGATAACGCAGTCAGCATGCTGACACAGGCAAAGTAGGTACGGGCTACAGGGCTAACAGTGCTAGCAACAATGCCTCTCATGTGCTAGCAACGAAACCTTTGTCAGGACTTGTTTCTGTCAGCCAAGGCGCTTCCTGATGTGCGTCTAATAATGCAGCGGGCCTCTTGCCTGCTTCAGTTTTCCTTTGCTGCTGCTGTTGCGATTTGCCTGGGAAATGTTTTAGCCGCTGCTGGTTGGCTTCTCCAAGCCTGCTGGACTGCCCTCATGCCCTCTTTGCTCATACCGTCCACACCGCCCGACCCTAACCAAGCATATTTTGGGTAGTCTCTGAACCCACTACACATGCATGTACCAGGGAGTGGCGTGAGGCGCTGCACACTGCCTATCAGCACAGCCGTCTGGACCTGGTGGACACGGTGGTAGCACCGGCTGCCGCTGCTGCTGCGGCCGGTCTGCTGGCAGATGCTCGCGAGAACCTGGAGCGGATCAGCAAGTATGGAGCAAGGCTGAAGGAGGTCCGTGGCAAGAGGGAGGCCATGGAGGAGGCTCTCGCGGCAGGTGAGGCTAGGAGAGGAGGGGAGGCAAGGTGGTTGAGAGCCAAGCTGTTAGTAAAACGCAGCCCAGCCTCGTCAGTGATCCCTCCTGCCAGCCGCTCATCCCACCTGATGATAGGTCATGCACCATTTTCTTAAGCCCATGCCTGCTTGATGCAGGAACCATGCGTATTTGTTGCATGCAAAGCCCTGGAAAATATCTCTGCATCTTTACGTGTTGAGGCAGATTGCTCTACATTGCCAGCCCTCCCTTACCATGTCCGCCTCGGACCAAGCCTGCCCCTCTCCCCTGAGCTTATTCTCTTTGCTCCCTCCACTTATCTTAGACGCCGCCGATGGTGGTACGGGTGAGCGTGAAGATGATGCCATGACGGACGTGAACAGCCTCATGACCAGCCTCAGCATGTACACAGAGAACACACACACAGGGCTCACGTCGGCAGGCGACAGCAGCAGCAGTGGGAGGGTCGGGACGGCATCGACGCAAGGGGGCCGGCGGGCGCAGCAGGCACACAAGAAGGGCAAGGCAAAGGGCGGGAAAATCCGCCAGGGTGAGTTTGTTTATGCTTAGTACTGGTGACTGCTCTACTTTTATTTTGTGCTGGGGCAGCTTTGGGGAAGAGGATCCATGTTTTTTGCTGATTAGCCTTGCCCCTGCAGATATTCAAATTTTGACATATCCCGACTGGAAGCAAAGAGACGCCTCAGCTCGGCTTCAGGGGTGATGTACATGTGTACTGCCCGGTTAACACAAGTATATCATGGTACAGAGCCTTCACTCTCAACTGCTACACACACCGAGCAATCTTGAAGATTCAACTAAACGTCTTTCTTGCAATCCCCCAAACACCATTACCTGATATGCGGGCGTGCTGGAGTCGTTGCTGGTATCCATTATCTTACTGATTGACTCAATTCTTTTTCATACTGGTATTCAAATTTCAGAACGCGTCGTGGTCCACCCTGTGACTCAAGCAGCCTCTCCCCACACCTCCAGGTGGACCTCGCGAGGAAGCTTCCCTGGTGGAGCACATGACCAAGCTGGCGCCCAGTAAGGATGTCTTGATTGAAGCTGGACAACTGGCCGAGCTGCTCGTACTGCTTGGACACTTTGGGGATGCGCGCATGCTGCAGGCTCAGCTGGCTCGCTGGATGGCTGCGCACGCAGTGAGTTCATCATCCTGGGATGGCCGGTGGGACAAGAGCCTGCTGGCTGCTAGCTATATTCTGCAGTCTCAAATATGGCAGACGTCTGAAGTGTGACATTAGCAGATGCTATCCAGTATGTGCCTAGAATCCCTGTTGGCAGTTGCCATGCCTCCCTTTAGCTTGCCCTGATGAAGCAGATATGTGGAGACCTCATGTTTATTCGTGATGTATGTTCCTGATGTCGTAGGAGGCTACGCAAGAAATTGCCAAGCACCCGCTCCCCGAAGGACCTGACCTGGGGGCGACGCCAAGGCCCATAACTGCAGTGGCAGGAACGCCGGAATGGAAGTGGGCAGTCTTGAGGGATGCATGACCTACAGAGAGCGAGTGGTTTTAGTTATTCGTTGATTTCTTTTACTGGCTATCTCATAGCCCTAAGGCGCATGGGACCTACAACCGCAAACTATGTCGAGTACTAAGATACTAACAAGAGATATGAAAAAAGTTGTCTGGCCTTGGTATCCCCCCCGGTCCTTCACAAGCTTGAAGCTACCCACATCGAAAGCGGTGGCGTGGGATCTACCCCTGGCCACCATTGACAGGAGTTGACAGGTCCCCACAAACGGCATAGCGTGGGTGTACAGGATGGAACTAGTCAGTGTCTTTACCAGGGGTCATTGACTTACCATAGTGTAACGTCATTGGCTTACCGTTGTTGTTAAATATGCAATTACTCGCGAGATTATTCGTAATATTTTTACAACCCCTGCAGAAAACGAAGTATTGTATATGCTGTATCCTTCAAAATGCTGTGCAGCAGCTTCCTAAGCATTTGATTTTCTCCCGACTTCATTCATACCTATCTTAGAAGGTATTTCCACATGCCGTTATTCAGGACGCAGAGGGCGTGGTAGACCATGTTAATGACGTTACACCTCTGGGCCATTCTGAAAAGAAGCTCGGCCACGTCGGCAAACAAAAAGTAGGTTAGGACAGTCAAGGGAGCAGGCACTAGAGGAAAGGAAGGATAGCAAGTTCACCCACCAAACAACAATAATACATGGCCCAGAGGTGCTACGTCATTGACCGTCCAGACACCCTAGGAGCGGGGATGGGCAGGTCCCCCAAACGGTGCTAGAAACTTCTTCGAGTTGTAACTGGGCAGGCTTGGGTGGCATGCCCTGGCTTTCGTGGACGATGTGGTAGATATCGTCCACACGACAGAAACGTTTTCAGAGGCTGGACCTTCCTTTGAATTGATTTTCCCCAGCATTTTGTCAGTCCCCTTCACTGCACCCTCTTTTTTGACTCCTGCCACCTTGTGTTAATTTCTTCCCACCCCAAGACTGCGCCATGCGGCCGAGCCTTCTTAGGCAAGGCCCAGAGGTTTAGGACAGTGCATACCCGCTGGGCCCTGCAGAAAAGGCCACGTGGGGCTGGTAGGGAATGACTAGGCTCGATCCCAGGTACCATGCACAACCTAGGTGATGGTGCAACCATGCCAATCACCCATGTAAGGGGGAACCCGGCGCTCTAGACGGGGGTAAAGAGAAGATCGTGTGGCGGGTTCGATTCCTCAACATTCGGGTATGAATGCCACTAGCGTTATACCACTGGACGATTTCCCCCATCAAGGACCAGAGGTGTTATGTCACTGACCGTCTTGACCCTCCCTGGACTGATCGCAACTTGGTGCAAAATCATCCCTCATCCATTTGAACTGTCTTTCTGGCTGGCCATGCCCTAGGTTTATTGATCTTGTTATATAGAAACAATGAACAACAGAAATTGATCACATACTGAATTCCCTCGGCTTTAAGACTTTATACATCAAGATCTCCGGGCAAGAATAGTTACAGGATTAAAATCAGATATATATAGTTCTGATTGCCCCTGCACTATCGGTATTCCAGCCAATGACATCTCAAATACAAAATCTTGTTGTGATCCGAGCAAAAAAAACGGCCAGGTGATACAGCCCTAGTGCTGCTGCAATGTGCTGCTAACAGACCTTGCCTGTCCAAGACATGAGTGAGGTTGCCCCCATCAAGGACAAGCGAAGCCACGGTCTTTACCTCCACGTGAGGGGTACGCATTATGATGGGATGAATGTAGGTGCTTATACGACAGAGGCAAGGACAGCGTCCAGTGCTGTCTTGGTGGTTCCCAGGCAGGTCATGGCCTTTGCCTCGTCCTTGATCCTCAGGGCGAAGTCGAGTGCCTCAACCTACAGGCCAGCAGGAGTGCAAGTGTTTAGATCGGCGGGAAATGGCTGCATCATTCGATGGAACATGAAAATCAGGCTGACCCAACGCTTAGGTAAAAGAGGCACATGATCCGACCTCATTGATGAAGGCCTTCCTCAGCTCCAGGGACTTCTTCTTCTGCTCCTTGGGCTGCTGCTCAGCCAGGGTCTTAAGGTCGAAACGCGCATACCCGACTTGCAGTCGCAGCTCACCGCGGGCCTTGGACCTGCAGGCAGAAGCAAAGAGTAGGTCAGAAAACGGGCATCGCCACTCCGTATTCACACTAGTGTGTACACTGCATTTGTGTGTAGTGGGGCGCAAATGTTTGGGTCAAAACCTTGTCCCGGCACCATGGGAGAATTGCAGCAATATTTCGCACCAGTAATTCTTCTTGATCAAGGGCTCCAGGCTAGAGTCAATCTTGGACTCAATGAGCTACAGGCAGAACGGGGGGAGACAGTCAGTGGATGCCAAGGGTCAGCATGGGCCATTGCCATTTGTCAGGGCTTATAATGAAGAGGAGTACTGATGTCTACTCATATCCCTACCTGCAGCTTGTACAGTTGCAGAATCATCAACTGCTAGGTGCTCATTCCTCATTGCTTATATCCCACCGTATCAGCCATCCTAACTAGGCAATCCGTCTGTCGATACCTTGAGCTCAGCCTTGACCTTCGCAGGGTCGGCGCGAGATTGCGAGCGTCCCTGGCGCTGGTTCTCGGTCAGGGTGTCATCGCGGGCCTCGTAGATGGTCAGGAACCCCTTGTCGATGACCTTACGGTCATCGATGATGTCAACTGGCGTGGCAGCAGCGTTGGCAGCACCGGTGATGGTGAGAGCGGCACCAGCAAGGAATCCGCTGAGGATCTGCATTGGAAACGAGGTCAAGAGTCGTATGTTGGATATGGGGTGCAGAGATCAGATTGTCAGCAACTTGCACTATACTTTCGATGGCACTTACCGCACGTCTTGACTCGACGGACGCCTTGACAACCACAGCAGACCTACATAATCACATCAGGCCCTGGCCTTTCAGAATCAACATTACCGACCTGATCTGTTTGCAGGCATCCGTGACTGTATCGTCTTACCTGCGAGAGGCCGTCGCTGGGCGGGACACAGTGGACCTACAGACAAATAAATGTAGCTCTTTAGTTAATCCCTTGCATATGGCGTCGATGTAGCATATCTGCGACAGTTCAGAAGATCGTGCACACCTCTGGGCGATAGATGATAGGGCCATATTGAATTGGTGAACGTGTTTAGGGAGAGAACAGGGAAGCGTGTTGAGGTCTACAGTATTCGTCTTAAGTGACGCTTCATAGTAGTGCCCGTGGGCCTGCCGTTGGGGGCATGACCTTGTCGTACATGAAAGAAGCGATCGCGATCGATCTAGCATCATCTGTGAATCGTCTATTCGTCTGTCCGTAAATGATTTCATACGAATGCTCTAAACCAAGGACATTACTCTCACTCGAATTTCTATCAACAGTCAGCAGTATCCCCTGCCAACAATTCAAATACCTTGCATGCAAAAAGGGGCGCTGGCATGTCCCCATTCTTCATACATTGGGTCCCAGCAAGCAATTACTGTAACAGCCAAATGAAACATTTTACTGACCTGCACTATCGGTAGCCTGCCACTAAGAAGCCTGCCTAAACAGCTCATCACTGGTATCTGAGTATCTGACTCAGCGTAACTTGCGCTGAGTCACATTTCAGAGAAGTGACTTGCTGTCCTGTCAATGAGCAACGACAAGTAACGAACCAGGGGGTACAATAAGAGCATATACACAACCACGAAACAGTGGCGTAGGAAGAACGCATTGGAGCAGATGATGAGCTTCATTTACAAAACATTAAGGAGCGAGCGGGGGGGAGGAAGGGGGTGGGTAAAATAAATCGGGGGCGACTGGAAACCCCCCATCATCCAAATTTGTAGAGCTTGACTAGAGCTTCCCATATCAGGTCTTCAAATGCTTTTTGGCCTGGGGGTTATCTGGGATTTCCTTCCTTCTCCGGCCCGCAGCTTCACATGGTAGGACAAACTGGTGAAACTGTTTGTCAAAGAGTGCCTTAGCCATGCTTTCCTCGAGCTGCGCCCTGGGTTCGTCAGTCATGTGCAACGGAGTTACCCCGCTTTGTACAGTTGCACGAGGGCTTGTGGTTGGCCTGAGTGTTATGGGGGCTCTGTCTCTTCCTGACCTCTGTCCTTCCTCTGGATGTGCAAGTCAATAACGTTACACCTCTGGGCTCGCTGGGATATGCAAGTTTTTCTCTTTCAGGACAGGGGGACCCACCTCCTGGACAAGTGAAATCCTGAATACCCCCCCCTCAAAAAGGGGGTGGGAGATATGGAGGGTCAAATGGTGGTGGTGTGTGGGGGGGTAAAAACGAATACTTTTTAATTTTTTAAACCTTAGGTTGAGACCATAGCTACACCGTTGCATTCCTAATGTCATCTGCTGTTGATATGCATCATAAAATATTCCACACCGAAATTAGACCCCTCTTGGCATGCTATTTTGGCATGGGGGGGTGCCTTGTCTCCGTAACCACATGCACCGTTGTTCGTACGCCCAAATCTTGACTCTGACGGTTTAGCTGCATTGGTACTTGCTATGAATTAAGCTGTTCTGAATGAAGCAACCTGCTGTGAGCATTGTATGAAGGTCTTGAAATTCACAGACAACTAAGTGTGTCACGACGTATGACTGCACCGTGCGTTTGACTGCGCCAACTGCTTTTTCGGTTGGAAGTTATGTGTGAACCTGAAGAAGTGTGTTTGCCGTCTTAGGGGATCCCGAACTGGGTCCTTCACTTTTTCTTTCTTACTTGATTTCACGGCCTGTCTTGTGTTCTTTCCTTAGGGTGCACCCCTGTGCCGCGACAAGTGGCCCTAAGGAATCACCAACAGGGGAATGAGTGCAAGAAAGGAGCGGAGAGGCTGGCCAAGGCGAACAGCGCACAATCACATCATTATACTCTTTTCCTGCTCCTACTAATCCGCCAGCTCTTGCTCCGGCTCCTGCCGCTGCTGTCCAGCCTGCTGCTGCCGCCGAGACTCTCGCTCTTGGAGCAGGACCAACAGCTGCTGCTGAGACATCATTCGAGAGCCCGCAGCAGCAGCTCCTATCCCCGGATGTAGCGACCCATGTGACCCCTGATGTTGGCGGCAACTGATTGGCACGACCTGTCTATCTATGGGCTGCGCCATCCATTCGCAGAGTTAGTCTCATGCAGCGGTATGTCAGCCCTGGCCGTACTCAGAGCAGACGTGCTCCAGGTGCCTACTGCTAATGGGGGCCTGTACAGCGTAGGCGAGTTGACACCGGAGCAGCTGATGGTTTAGGCAGCTCTAGTGACAAGGGTGCTAATGCGCTTAAATTACTCTAGGGGAGTGAGGCTGATGGATCAGCAGCGTCCTTGGCCTGGGGTGGGAAAGTCGGTGTCCTGCTCAAGGTGCCAGCCCAAAATGCCAGCCCCTTTGCAATGTCAGCCTCCCCTTCTCAGGGTATCAAACAACGAGCGAGGTGTTGACCCTTGAAGTCATCGTCAGGTGCCCGCTGGCCCAGCTGGTGGGAGTCCCTGGTCAGCTTCCACCAGCTTCACGTCACAGCTTGAGCGTGGCATCTGAGTTCCCATGCAGAGGCGATAATGTCAAGCCCTGGTTACTTTGCGATGACACCCCCGGGAGTTGGAGGATCTTCACCAAGAGTATGGACCACCAGTAGCTGGGGATGCGCCGACGGTGTGCAAGGTGCATGGCTGTGGGAAGATGATGAAGCTATCAGCTGTGCGGTTGCACGTCAGAGCGCACATCTTGCTGCGCCAACAGGGGCAGTCTGTAGCTTGGAGCCAAATGGTGCTGAGGCATACGGCTTCTGTGGTGTTGTGTGTGGAGACAGGGCATCAGGCCAGTGCAAAACTGGTATGGGCAAAGGCTCCAACAGTAGCACGCTGACTGTCAAGTCCCGCTGCCCCCTTAACTACAAGATGTCATATGCCGCTGCTGAGAAGGGTCCTGTCACCAATCCGTATACGAACAGACCAGTGGCGTGCACCATCGGCAGGAGCATCGCGGGTACCATCCGTCCTTGTGTGTGGGGCTATCACACCCTGGTCAGGAGCTGACGGAGGCAGGTATGACGATGTATGGCATTATTCCATTAGCACTGAGGAGTTTGAGGGGTGGGTGGCAAAGAAGTAGACGACCAAGTTGCTAAAGTAGAACATCAGCAAGCTTTAGTTATAACTTAGTGTGATGCCACTGATGCGTTAGTACTCTCATTTCTTGAGCCTCATGGTCTCCAGTGAGGGTAGGTAGGTGGCAGGTGGTTGCTGAGCTATGGTATATACTTTTGCTTCACCGCTTGACGTCTATTAATCAGCTATTTTTATCGACACCATTGGAAGCGCACTGTTAAGCTAATTGAAGTTGCTCCCCCCCCAAATTCTTTTGTTGACTGAGAATTTACGGTTTCACTAGGTTTTGGAGGCGGGGGATAGGCAGGGGGGGGGGCATAAGCAGGGGCCGTTTCATACATATTTTTATGATGCATTTTTGACTTCCTCTACCCCCCTTCCCCTCATCGCAAAGGAGTGAAGTCAAGTTAACTGTGTTCCATTTTTGAGCTTTTCTCTGTTTATGTTAGACCATTTTGAAGCCAGGCCAGGCTTTGAGGATGGTTTGCAAAAAAATGAAGCAAATTAAATATAATCCGGTCGGTCTTTATTTCTGAATGACATGTCCAATTAGTATTTGCAACACAGTTTAAGCTACCAAATGTGTCCTTGGTTGCAGGAAACAATGGAGTGAAGCTAGGCCTGATCATCAGGCTAGGAAATGATCTATGCTAGGTGCTTTGAGAGATCCTTCGCTTGCTGAGCAGCGTTACCCACATACGTGCCCGGTGTCAGGTGCTTCAAGGTATCCTTGGCGTCCTGGGGAATGCCATCCAGCCCCTCAACAAAGGACTGCATGCTCTCCTGTGTCACACGCTGGCCGCGGGTAAAGGCCTTGAGCTTCTCGTAGGGCTCTGGAACTGCATAGCGCCGCATGACGGTTTGGATGGGCTCCGCAAGCACCTGCACGCAAACCATTATGGGTCAGTCTTCCGGCGTTTCCATATTTGCAATGCCAGCAGGGGCTCCCGTCAAACAGCGTTACACATTGCTGCCTAATGAGATGGTGCAGCGCCTCCCAGGTGAAATCTCGACAATGATCTCTCCCCCAGGCAAAGAAGAGTGGGGATCACCAAAGATAGCAAGCTCTTAAGGGTTGAGAATCTCACAACCATTTCTTAGGCATACAGTAGTGGGGGGGCCCTCTGATGGTCGAGAATATAGAACAGTGATGAGGACAGGTTGAGATGCCACCTGCCCCAAAGACAGCTGCAAATACGTCCCTCACACGCACCCACGCTCCCACACCTGCTCGTGCATCTGCCCAACCAATGACCCAACAATCCACACCCACAACAACAGGAGCCCAGACCTACCTCCCAGCTGTTGTCCAGGTCAGCAGCAATGGTGGCTGAGTTGAGCTGCAGCTTGCTGATGCCCCGAAGCGCCGACGCATAGGCAATCAAGCAGTGGCCGGCGCCCACGCCTAGGTTGCGCAGCACTGTTGAGTCGGTGAGGTCACGCTGCCAGCGGCTAATGGGTAGCTTGTTGACGAGGTGCTCCATCATGGCATTGGCCAGCCCAAGGTTGCCCTCGCTGTTCTCAAAGTCGATCGGGTTGACCTTGTGGGGCATTGTGGAGGAGCCCACTTCACCGGCAATCGTGCGCTGCCTGTTAAGGGTGACAGGGAAAGCAGCTGGTGGGTGAATGGGCAGCAGCTGGTCGGTATCAGCCAGACATTTTATGTCAAGGTCAGCAGGCATAGCAGCCAGAGGCATAAAACTGGTGCATCGTGGATGCTATGTCACAGGCACATCGTAACACCATGGAAAATAAGTGGCATGAGCCACACAATTAAAAAAAACATCCAAGCCTTGCAGGCTCGCTCGTGCCATGGGGTAATGGGGCTCTGCGGTTTCTGTAAGCACTGGCCCTGTTGCATGCTCACTTGAAGTAGCCGAGGGAGATGTAGCCCCACAGGTCGCGGTCAAAGTCAATCAGGATGTTGTTGAACCTGATCATGGCACCGAACAGCTCAGCGATGTAGTCATGTGGCTCAATCTGAGTGACGTACGGGTTGAACTGCGATAGGGGGAGGCGGGTAAAATGGGGAGTGGAGGGGCATGAGAACGGTAAGAAGGCATTAAGTAGAGAGGTTGGCGCCTGGGATATGCATCTGTTCACGGGGACAAATGGTTGGTATCCTCTAGGAGACAACCCCATGATCCTCCCGGCTGCACTGGAGTCAGCACCAGGCCTCAGCTGTGATCCCCACACCTTGCGTAAGATTCATATGAATTATATCACATCTATGGCTGCCGGCTTGCAGCAATCAACACCTGAACAAACCCATGTAAATCCCCAGCATAGGCACCACGGACGCTGTTGGCATCTCTGTTGCAGCTGAAATGGTAGGAAGCTGCATGGCTGAATTCCTTGTTGCTACCCCTAACCAGTCTCAAACAAACTTTCCCTGGACACACCGCACCTACCTCAAGCCCCAAAGACGTGACAAACTCCTCAGCCACATTCTGCCAGTCCACATCAGGGTACGCGATCATGTGTGCATTGTAGTTGCCGACAGCACCAGCCATCTTTCCCATCATCGGCACAGCCGCCACCTGGTCACGCTGACGCTTCAGGCGGTACGCAAAAACGGCCATCTCCTGAAGATGAGACAGTGGGCGCAGGAAGGGTCAGGAGCGTCGGGGAAGTGCTGCAGGACTACTGCGGCAAGGAACCCACAGCAGTCTGCCACAGGCCAATCCTGTTACAAAGCAGGCTAGGCCGTTGCCTGCTGCTGCATATGGAATAACAGGCACAGGTGGCGAAGCTCAAGCAAATGCTGCGGCTGTTTAGGCGGCTGCAGATGATGCGCAAACTCATCGCTCATGTTATCATGTAGGAACAGAAGACAAAGAGGAAAATAGGGGGGAAGGGGGGGAAGGAAGGAAGGAGGATAGAAAATAATACAATGAAATGCATGGCATCGCCTCATCACCTCAGGCACACAACAAATAAGTGTAACAAGTGGAATGAATCAAGTATTATGAACGTTTGTGGATGTGGTCCCTCACCTTGCCCATTGTGGTAGGAGATGCTGTTTGGCCGTGCGTGCGGCTGAGCATGGGCACATCTGCAAACTCCGTAGCCAGGCGGTTCAGCTCTGAAATGAGCTTGTCCATGTTCGGCAGGATCTGCAGGTGGGTCGGGGGGGCAATTTCATTAAAATATATTAAAAAGTACTGAGGCATGCACCGTAAGATACGGTTTTAAAATTCCGCCGGGGAGGATGCTGAACAGGTAGGGAAATTACAACGTTTCACCTGTTCACAGCAGTCCCCTAGTCCCTCAATCTAATCCCCTGGGTGATCCCATGCAATACCACTTCAGTTGTAAAGCCTGCGAATAACATTTTGTCAGAAGGGCAATGACAGGCGGATGTTGGACCATAAACATTTAAGCTATAGCAGGGCCTCCCTACAGTTACAATCATAATAAGCAGATCATGATACCCTGAGCATCAGTCCCTCTAAATGAATTCACCCTATACTGTCAGTAGTTAAAGTACACCACCCTGGCTCAACGCACCTGCTCCAAAACTGCCTCCTTGAGCATGAGCGCATGAGAGAGGTTGTTGATGTCCTCGCTGGTGGCCGCAAAGTGAGTGAATTCCAGCACCTTGTTGAGCTCGGCATTCTTAGCGAAGGCATCCTTCAGCACGTACTCAATGGCCTTCACATCGTGGTTGGTGGTCTTCTCAACCTCCTTGACCTGTAGGACAAGTAGCAGTGTACGAGGGAGGCGCAGCCTGAGATATTATGCTCAACAGCGGTGCGCGGTGGATAGGATACAGTAGGCGTGGAAAACATCCTGGGCATCACATAACCGAACATTTGGTCATGCAAGGTTTCCAGTGCGTAGATGGTGGTGTTGAAAGTGGGGCATGCAAGCCTTTCTGTGGCTCACCTGGAGGGCCTGCTCCATAGTGAAGGTTGTAGCCAGCTTGTCCAGCAATTGGTTGGCCTCTGCGCTGAAGGCTGGCACCTCGACCACTCCGGGGATCTGGCTCAGCTTCTGCATCCAGCGGCATTCAACTAGGACACGGAACCGGATGAGTCCGAACTCGCTAAATGTCTGGCGCAGGGGGGCGGTGGCGCGGCCGTACCGCCTGCCAAGCAGGGCATGGGTTTTGAGTCAATGCAGTGGGGGTCGCTGTTTATAATAGAGTACCGGTACTGAGGCCAGGGGCAGCAGGTTTGATCACATGGGCACATGCTGAGCAGTGTTAGCCAAGAGCATGAGACGAAGCTCGGCTTGTGCGTGGTGTGCGGAGGTAGACGCTGCACTGCACCTGTCGGCCACTGGGGCACAGCATGGGCAACCCGGCTTGGCAACGTTTCTCACCCATCAAGAGGGCTCACGGCTGTCAGGCCTGTGAGGTCGAGTTGGGCTGCTGACGTAAGCACCTGCAGCAATCGGACATGGGCATCAGAGCAGTCGGGAGACTCTCGCACTCGGTCCCCTCCGATGCATACCTCTCGCATGCTACGCGGTTGGGACATTGATGTCCCGGGAGCTTTCACAGTGAGAACGTGGCTTGAAGGGCCGCCTCGATGAGATGGCACGTGAGGCAACACGTGTTGCTTGCGAGCGGGGCCGCCAACTGACACGCCTCGGTTCCTTGATTGGATTTGCATGTTGATTTTAACCGATGAACACCGTTAAGTGTCGCTTGCTTTAAAGGAAGGAGATGAAGTAACAATTGAAAAATACCACATGTGTGAGATTCCACACCGAACAGAATTCCATACCTAGATTCCATACTGTCCGAACTTGATATGACCACCGTTCCTTTCATACTGAGCATACCTTTGCCGCCGAAGTTTTCCATTTCACAATTATATAACATCTGGCCTTTGTTGTCGATTTCAACTGACTGCCTTGCGACAAGGAACTTTTAAGGATGTCTGGAATCCAGAAGATAGACGACCCGACTATTCCACCACCATGGTAAGCGTCTACTTTTTGAACCGGCTGCACTTGTAGCCGCCATGTTTGTGTGAGCAAGCATACCGACGATCTTGATAATCGAGGACTTGTCCGACCCGTATGCCCAGTCCTCTAATTATACTGGGTGGAATGAAGTTATATAAGGTGCTGCGTAGACCACTGACCTCTGCTCCTTCGTCCACGTGACATTTTGCAGGCAGACGCTCTTCGACCCAGCAAGTGGTTTGAAATATTACTGGAACAGCACTACTAACGTGACGACGTATGAGGTATGCGTCTCTATGAATACATTGTAAACGTGTTGCTCTTGACAATTTTCGTTTCTCTTGCAGCGACCTGCCGCTCCAGCTCCGGCACCCGTCATGAACGGCGGTGGCTACGGTGGTGCAGGTGGTGGTGGTGGTGGCTACGGGGTAAGTCTTTGCGCCCACACAACGTTGGGGCTGGGATTTTCTTAGACTTACTTTGCTCTCTGGTTTGTGCAGGGCATGAACGGCTCTAGTGGTGGTGGCGGCGGTGGAGGCTACTCTGGTGGTGGCGGTGGTGGGGGTGGCTACTCTGGTGGTGGCGGTGGTGGCTACCAGCAACCCAGCAGTGACTATCGTAACGGCGGTGGCCAAGAGTCAGGCCCAGTGAAGATGAATGAAATCAAGGATATCCGTCCCAAGTCAACAGCAGGCTTCTTATCGGTGCCCGATTATCGTGCTGCCCAGGGTGTGCGAGTTGAGGGCACCAATGTCCCAGACCCCATGCAGACCTTTGACTCTGTGGGGTTCCCCAGAGACATCTTGGACGAGGTGAGAGCTTGGGCTCATATACTGGTTGGGGCTCAGATAACCTGTTTCCCTGCCTTTTTCACTAGATCATTCGTTTGGACTCCAAAGCAAGCTCTGCACAAGGCTGTGTGGTGCCTAATTCCTGAATGCAATGAACCATGGTTGGTGGTCCTTGCTTGCAGATCAGCAAGGCTGGCTTTGCTTTGCCAACGCCTATCCAAGCGCAAGCCTGGCCCGTGGCACTCAGCGGTCGCGATCTGGTTGCCATTGCCAAGACTGGCAGTGGTAAGACCTGTGGCTTCCTGCTTCCGGGTATGCTTCACATCCAGGCGACGCGCAAGGATCCCCGAAGTGGCCCCACGCTGCTTGTTCTTGCGCCCACGCGCGAGCTGGCGGTACAGATTAAAGTGGAGTGTGATAAGTTCGGTCGCTCCTCTGGCATCCGCAATACGTGAGTATACACCAAATCAGCGGAGAGCCCACAACAGATCACCCGGCTGCCTACCATGCGCCCGCCTACCCCGCCCCATGCAAGACCCAGGGCGCATCTGTGTCCCAATGACTGAAAAGCAGACAGCATGAGTTGCTCTGGCTTTAAGACCTTCGCGAGTGCGAGCGGCCTCTGCCTGTGACACACTTGTGTGTGGCGTATTGAGGGTTCCCCGCAGTACGGCGCGGAGGCACGGGAGGGGAGTTGTGACGCATCTTGCTGTGGTCCCGCGCGCACATGCTAGCGCCCTCTCAAGAGTGCAAGCAGGCATTGCCGCGGTGACATGCGGGTGACGTCGGCTTGCAAACACGTTTTTGCGAGTGGCCACTCCCCCGTTGGCCGCTGGCAGCGCCCCCAAGGTCAGTCAGTCTGCACACTCGAAAGCGTTGTGTGGGCCTGACGTTGACATGGGCGTGGGCTGCAGCGGCTGGCTAAAAGCTTTGGGATGGCGTTGTAGGCCCAAGGACATTAAGGACATTACATGAGGCACATTTGAATCACACATTAATTTACCTAATCTCGATTCTGTGCTCATGCTCCCATGCGCCAATTTTGCTGTCTGCATGTGTCCAATATGAATGCCTGCATATTGAGTTATCATCTTACTTTTAGTGTCGGATGCTGAATAGTTTCTCCTGTTTCTACAGCTGTGTGTATGGAGGAGCACCTAAGGGACCCCAGCTGCGGGATCTCGGCCAGGGTGTACAGATCTGCATTGCCACACCCGGTCGCTTGAACGACTTCCTCGAGTCCGGTCAGGTCCGGCTAGGCCAGGTCTCATACCTCGTGCTCGATGAGGCTGACCGCATGGTAAGAGCCTGCCCTGGGTGACACCATTTGCTGTGAGGTGTGCCCCGTGAGCTGACTGTTGTTTCTGCATGCTGATAAAAACCTTATCGTCAGGGCTGATGAATGATGATTTGACATTCTTATTTGTGTCTCCTGACATCCCTTATTATCTTACGAACTGCTGCGTGCCTCCCTTCCTTGATTGCAGCTTGACATGGGATTTGAGCCTCAAATTCAGAAAATTGTCCGGGCCATTCCTCGCCAGCGCCAGACACTCTTCTTCAGGTGTGATATTTAGGCCAGGACTGAATCTAAAAAATGGGACATGCTGTGTTCTCTAGGACCGGGATGCTGTAGGCCATTGAGCTGGCTGCTGTAGGGCCGACTGCTGATCATTGAAACATAGCTATGTGTCATGACTAGCACTTCTGTCGTTTGATTTGTCATATCTATTTATTGTGGACCAGCAATCAACAACGTATTTCCGTTTCTTGTGTCTTTTGGCCATTGCTCACCAGCCCACTGAGCATCTTAAATTACTGTTTTTTGTGCCACAGTGCCACGTGGCCGAGGGAGGTGAAGCAAATTGCATCCCAGTTTGTGACGAACGCGACTGTTCACGTTTTCATCGGAGGTGTGGAGGAGAAGCTGGTGGCCAACAAGTCCATCACGCAGCACGTCAAGGTGGGTTCTGGCAGGATGCTGGGGATTGACCTCTGCTCCCTGTCTCTGCCCGAATCCAGCTTCAGGCCTCCTTCTTTGATAATGGTTCATAGAATCTAGCAGAATGATACGCTTCATAGAATCTGGCAGAATACAGGCAAATTATTTCTGAATAGTATCATAGTGCACAGACTCTGATGCTGACGTGCATGCTGTCCCTGTCCCTGGCAGGTCATGAGCTCTTCACACGAAAAGATGGGCGAGCTGATCCGCATCATGCGCTCCAAGCCCCAGGGCACGCGTATCATCATCTTCTGCAGCACCAAGCGCATGTGCGACCAGCTCAGCAACTCAATCGGCCGTGAGTTCCGTGCGGCCGCAATTCATGGTGACAAGCGGCAGCAGGAGCGCGATGCGGTGCTGGCGGGCTTCAAGGCAGGCCACATGCCAGTGCTCGTCGCGACTGACGTTGCTGCACGTGGCCTGGATGTGCCCAACGTTGGGGCTGTGATCAACTACGACTTCCCTAATGGTGTGGAGGATTACGTCCACCGTATTGGTCGTACAGGGCGGGCAGGAGCGTTGGGCGAGTCTTACACCTTCCTGACATACGAGGACGGCAAGTACGCGCGAGACCTTATGACGGTAAGTCGATAGTGTTGAAGGGAGGTTGAGAGTGTGGGTCAGGATTCCCCAGCACTGTCCTGGTTGTCCTGAGAATGGCTCCTACACTTGTTGCAGCCTAATGGTATGAGCGCCACGCTTTTGCTTAGTGCCTCTCATATGAATTCTGGTTAATGACATCACACCTCTGGGCCATGCTGAAATGAAGCTCGGCAACGTCGGCAAAAAAAGACAGCTAGGAAAGCCAAGGCAGAAGGCAACGAATTCTGGTTGTTTCCTTCCTATCCTGCCTGATCCAATCTTTTCCACTTCGCCGGCCTCTTCCTCATCGCGCGAGGTATTTTCTGACCCTGCCTGGTTGTATTCTGATGTGTCTGCAGCTCATGCGGGATGCTGGTCAGATCATCACGCCGGAGCTGGAACAGATGGCTGGATCCTCCAGGTCCGGGGGTGGCCGCAACCGGTACGGAGGCGGTGGAGGTGGTTTCGGGGGTGGGGGCGGCTTTGGAGGCGGCGGCCGAGGTGGCGGGGGAGGCTTTGGAGGTGGGGGCGGTGGTTTTGGAGGCGGCGGTGGCTACGGAGGTGGGGGTGGCGGTGGAGCCCCCCCTTACTCAAGCTACGGTGCCCCCAGTGCATCCCTGGCGCCCTCGGGTGGCAGGGACCGCTCTCGCAGCCGAGAGAGGCACCGGAGCCGCTCTCACGACCGCAGCAGTGGCCGACGCAGTAGCCCAGACTATGGGAGGCGCTGAAAAGAGCCTTTCTGAATGGGGCCTGCCCTGCATTAGTGCACGGCAGCTAATTTTTTTTCACCCCTGGCAACCCTTCTTCATTCACCAGACTCGCTGCTGTGACAAAAGTGAATATTGATTGTTTCTTGAGGAGTGTAGAACCTACGATATTTTGTGTTTGTGAGGGCATACATGTCCTCTGTGTCAGGTGTGTCAATTTGATGTCCTCGGTTTCATTTGTACAAATCTTTAGAGCGTGCATCGCATTCAAAGATGATTTAGTAGCTGTCGTATCCCTGAACTATGACTGAATCACATCAGGAACTTCTTTTAAGATGCCTGAACGAGGCACTCACTTTGTCAGTCAGTGACGTCACACCTCTGGGCCATGCAGAAAGAGGCTTGTCCGCGTGGGCGCCCAACTGTTCAGATGGGAGAGGAGAAAAACTTCAAGGAAGAGGGAATACAAAGAAAAGGAACAACAGGAGAGGCCGGGACGGCACACAAGTTCGAAGGCATCATAGCCCCTCAAGCAACTAGCCCACAACGAAGTCTACAACAGTACCGGCAAAAGAGCGCGGCAGAGCAGGGCCATATAGTGAACTTATATTTATCAGTTACTTCTATAAGAGTCCGACCAGATCTACCTACCAGTATCATTCACAAATCACGGGCCATCTAGTACATTCTGCCTCCTGTGTCGGCTGAGAGCTTCATGTCCAGAACGGTGCATACCCGCTGAACGCACAACCTCGTGGGGCTTGACAACAATGTCATCATGACACCCTCATCTACAGTCATTTCCTAGCCTTCACTGTCCTTTCTACTTCCACCATTGACCCAGCAGCAGATGTGCAGACACTGACCTTTACAAGGCTGAGTTCTGGTATAGTTTGGTCTGCTACCGGGCAATCAAGAAAGCCTTCATCAATGGGAGTCCCGTAATTTCAGTCTAGGACTCCAGATTTGGAATCTGGAAAGTCTCGGGCATAGATTTCAAAGCGTATGCATTGCCCTGACCGATCGAGACCATCGACCTGCAACTGGATCCTCTTTGACCTTGCCCTACTCGACAGAGCCTATGCCGTGGCATGTGAAGTTTTTACAGTCCAACAGAGCATCACATTTGATGCATGGGACATGTGCCCGTAAACCGGTACAGGCACTTGATACACTAGGACGGTAATCGAAAACCAGTGAACCCCCTGGGCAAGCCACTAGCACACAACCATAAGACAGTGGCGTGGGAATGAACCGCTTAGTGCAGAAGATAAGCCCCAGCCATAAAACATGACGTGGGGTGCAAAATAGTTCGATTGGGCACCGCCCAGAAAATTAGGGGGGAGACGGAAGATTTAGCAAAGTTTGACATCATTCTCTCTTTTCATCAGACACTGAAAGATAAAAGAACCCATTTTCTTCCGGAAAGCAGATGCAGAATCCTCTGCACTGAGCTTGCCCCACACTCCATTTGCGTACCGTTCCAAGGCCGCACCCTTGTCCGCTAGAAAATTATAAGAAGTAAGGTCAAATTGAAATCGAAGGTCTGTACAGAACGGGTAGTAAATCAAGTGACGCTCATCCCCCCCACATTCAAGATTGCAACATCTGTAAAGCCTTTTGCTACGAGGCACAAAAGGTTTTTCAAAGCGCCCCGTATCAACATTCAGCCAATGTGAACCCATCCGATACCGGGCTACAGCAAAAATGATATCAGGCTTGCTCTAATTGTACCAGAATGTCTCCTTCGCATCACGCTTAATTTGAAACCACTTGGAAGACGTAAACAACTTGAACCCTGAGCGTTCTAAGCAAAGAGTAGCGCGTACAGACAAGGCCGTACGTGGCGTATCCCCGGAAAGCCATCGATCCCAAGCTGACATCAGAATGACCTCAACATCCAAACAGGTATTGACTGGGGCAGTTAATAAATCAATACCCAGAGTCATCAAAATCGAAGACAAAAAAACGGCCCAACAAAGTGAAGTACCAGCACGAGCAACGGTTAGCGCATCTACGCAATGTTTGCTGATTCCATCAAGTGCTGCCGCTTGGCAGCGCGAACAACTCCAAACAATTTTGGTGGATGGATGGATCAAATTTCTGACAGATTTAGTGAAAGAGGGTCATAAAGCTGAGTGTTTCATTTACAGGCTTCGTGTATCGCTGATTTTTTATAAATTGATCTTACACTGCCATTTCATCAGCTTAAAATTCCTTCGTTAGTTTTCTTCTTATTTGCTTTGCGGATGGTGCTGCACAGTGCTGACTTCTTAATCTTGATTAACTGCAAAAGTAACTAGAGTTGTAGAGCATTTATCCATGAGAATTTACTCCATACAAACATTCTCTCCTTCATTAATCCCTCCATTTTAATGCGCTTCTTTCACTAGATCCCAAAGTGGTTCTAAGCTCTCCTACGTGGTATATTTCTTTCTGGTTTGTCTATTGTTCCATACATTTGGTATGGTTTTTAATTCTGAATGTTTTCCTGTGCGGCTGTATTGATTTAATCGTCAATGTTATGGTATTTGTTTGTTCCATGCTAGCATCATCAATTCAACTTATCAAGGGTCAATGGGGAGCTAAATCTGGGATTCTTGTGAACGCTACCACCCTCTGTTATCAAATATTTAACATGATATTGAGCTGGTAGGAACACACTTTCTGACATCAATGCCCAGTGCAAATAGCCTCTGCCTGCTGCTGTTAGTTTCCACCCGTCCCCATATTTTGATCCTATACCACACAGCTAGGAATGGCCCCTAGTCTCTGAACCTTGCAGACGCTGATGGTCCTGGCAAGGCTTGGGATGATTACGACCTGGCCTTCTGGCTTGAAAGAAGGTATAGGAAAAGGGAGTCGCCGGATCAGTTTATGAGTGCAAGATCCAAAGACAGGTGTGTGGCGGGGAGGTGCCAGATGTGCGCCTTGTTCTCTCTCATGTGTGACCACATATCTCTGTCATGACACCTGCTCTGGCAGACTTCCTATGGCAGATGTGCGCTGGGGGGCTCAGATTTTCTCCCCGTGATCTCTTAGCTCTCCAAGTCTGACAACAGATCTCTGTCACGTCTGACAACAGATCTCTGTCATGACACCTGCTCTGACATACCCCCGCACTGATTGGCAAGCTATGCATGACTGTACACAAATGGGAATTCTTAATTGAACATCTGCCCTCAAACACAATCACACACCTTTTGAGTGGCAAGAAATCAGCCCCATGACAAGTAGGGGCACATGCATGCTGCTTGAGTCTCATGCTGTTTGGATCCGAGCTCAGATTATAAAACAAATACTGTTGCAATTGCTGCATGCAGCTATGCATGGGGGTTGATAAACCGTAAACCAGTACGGCAGCGTGCATCAGCACCTCAACTGTACGCCAGTTCGGTACCGTTTATGTACTGCACAGCTACTTTCATTTGGTGCTACGACATTTGGGACAGCTACCCCCAATTGTAGGAGACCATGCTAGAAGTCCGCATTAACCCAATAAGTCTAATCACCACACTCTGTTCAACGTAAGTGTGGGATTTTGAGTGAAATACCGCCGACACTGTCCTGCTTTCTCTAACTGCGAAATTTTGGCTCCAACCCTTATGCACGGCCACCCGTCGCTGGAGGAGAGAGGCAGACAGGGAGGGGACTGGGACTGACGAGGGAGGCACAATATGTTCAGGGAGGAGGGGCAGGCTGCCATACTCTGTAGGGGTAGGGGCATGTCAGACAGGCCCGGGTAAGGGCCGGGGGATGGGCCACGAGCAGAGGCAGAGATTTCGAGGATTCAGAGAACTGGCATTTTGAGGATGCAAGTATGCGACACCAGCAGAGTTCGAATAGCTGAGGGTATAGCACGACTGGGTGTAGCACCAGCGGGAGATGACGGGGAAACAGTTGTGGGAGGCAGGATTAAGGATAAAGCGCAACGCGTATAGGTCGGGCCGCTATGTCATATGAGGTGGAGGAAGAGGGGTCAAACTCTGGTTGAATTTCCAGTAATTATAATTTAAAGGAGGTAGCATCTATCTATGTGGGGGGCCTTCATCAACTCAGCTTTCTGATTTGCGTGTGCTCATGCCATTGGTGCGGGACACGAGGACCACCAGCATGCCATCGCTGCAATCATTACTTGTTTGACAAACTAGAGTGTGTGAGGTATTTGCTTGGATGTGGAGTTGAAATAAATAAATATTGTGTCTGCGGACTTGCCTGTATTGTACCGGTCATGATTTTTTGTTGGAATAATGTCAAAATAGTGCTATACCTGGTGTGCTGCTGGAGAGGGGGTCAGATGTTTCTCTTAAGGTCCACGCTGCAGATTCTGCTATGTTTTCAAGTGCTTATAAAGTCCCTGTTCAGACAAGGACAGAGTGACATGCTGATGTCGATAATTGCTGTCAGTAATGAAAAAATCCAATCCCCAAAGAAGTATTACCTGAATATCGTACATTCATTGCTTGTGACCCCCCCAGGTCACCGAAATATTATAAATTGCCTCAGAATGGGCACCCAAATGCGTTGAAGGCTTGAAGCAATTTGAAAGTAGCAGTTCGGGGTAGTGTCAGCTCACGGCGGACGATGCTATAGGAAACACGACAACATGCAGTGCACGACGGATGTTGCAAATAAGACAGAAAGCAAGCAAGCAGGGCAAGGCGGATGTTGTTCAACAAAAACAAAGACAGACATCATGCAGTGCATGGCGGCTGTTGCAAAACAGGCAGCATGACAGCAAACAGGGCAGGGTGGATGCAACATCACAGGCAGCGAGACGGCAAGCAATGCACTGCAGATGCATCCAAAGAAACATAACTTGAACCACACAACAGTCCCCAGCACCCCTTGATGTGCACGCATGCTACCAGTGCTACCGGTTTTTCAACCCTCCTGCGCATGCCTACGATCTTTAGCGCACAACACGCCTCCTCTCTCCCCACCTCTCTAGGAGCCCTACATGGGGTGTCCAATACCATAGGCGCTGTATATGTTGGTTTTGGAACGTGAATGTTTTGTCTTACAAGATTTTTATTTCAGCAAGGTACAGCAGGTCACTCGTGCAAAGCGCCTCACAGGCGCTCCTTACTCAAGCAATACTGGGATGTGTCACGATACCCAGCTAGCTATGGTACCAAGCCGCAGCTGCAGTCATGGGACTCATGGCCTGGTTGACCTTGTCCCACTTTAATTCCAGAAGTTGGACATGGGGGTAAGGAGCATTGGTGCAGCCTCAAACACAGTCTCGCGCGGCTTCTCGGTCCCCGTGGACCGAAACAAGGATGAACAAAATCAACATGTGAGCAGAGCAAATAATGTGTATATGAGCTAGGCAGCGCGTAGGAAACACAGCTGCCGCTTGCAACGTATGCTACCAGAGCTGAGAATCCCACAAAATTCGGGTTCGCAGCCTTACATTACTACTCATCATGGGTGCTCATCATGAGGTCTTCCTCCCGGTCGGCCTCCGGGTCGGGAGAATCAGGCTGTCGAGCTCAACGGCAAAGGTTGTCACCTATTCAGACTTCAGGAAACGCTGTCTGGCTGATAACAAGCCATCCTTCAAGCTTCGTGAGTTTGTGTACATCTGAATGCTGCCATATATTATGTCATCCGCCCACCGCATGCAGGTCACGTCGATGCGGATACATGTATCCGCAACTACGACCTGACTGCCCGCCTCTAATGCCATGCGCCCACACGCGTACGTCATGCGAGTCGCTGAGGACTATTTAAGACGGAGATTGTAAAAATTATCAATTATCCTGTGGTATACTGAGTTTCCCAATCACTCAAGTTGCCCTGATACTGCCTGCCTCGGCTCGACCCCCCTCTCCATCACCCCTGTCATCACCCCAGCCATACATCCCCGGCATACATCCGGTACCTTAAACGCTCGGAACATTTCCCTCGTCCGTGTCTGCCTCGTCGAGTCGAATCGCCAGTTTCACACAACACCGGTGAGTAGGAGCAAGAGGGTATTCAGAACGCGAGGGCAGCGAATGCTGACTTTGTACAGCAGTCTGGGTGCCGGTATGCATGGGAAGCAAGCAAGCCGGCCGGGATGTCACGACTGATGTTGCTGACATGTGCTTGATGGTTCCTCTGCCTCGCAGGTTCTTGTCTGCTTCACGATGAAGGGGATGTTGAGCTTATCCTTGGCGTCGCTGATGGTGTCCCTCTTGGGGATCGTCGTAAGGTATGAGAAACAAAAGTGAAACCTCTTGATGAAATGTTGTATCACGACGGCAGCTGTTGCTGTTGCTGCATTCTGCATGCGATGCTGGGGAAGTCATACATTCGGCACAGCTCCAGGCATCCCATCCATGCATGCAACGGCGACGCAGCTCCTGCCTGTAGAATTAAGTCGCGGCAGTGGCAAGAATTTTCATATTATGTCAGACGCAAATTGATGCCCGAGCTTTTGCTTTCTGACCGGCTCGCCAGGCGTAGATAGGCTAAGATTTACTGGATGAGGCTTGTTGGGCCAGATAGATGGAGCTCCCAGTAAAGCTCTTTGTATTGTATGACACGCCTGTGCTGATGCATGTGAATTTGTGGCAGTGATACCGGTACATCCTGCACTCCTAACGCTCCCCCCTGCCACCCCCCTTCCTCTTGCAGTGCACAACAAGACGGTTCGTTCCCTCCCTACAGCTGTGAGAGGGACTTCGCCGTCTCTCCCTTCTTTCTGGATCCCCCCCAGGTCGTTGGTGGCAACATCTGCTTCACTGTTCAAACCAAGATCCCCACCCGGTCCAGCATCTGCAACATCATGGACTTCTACAAGCTCGAGCTGGAAGTTAGTGAGTACCGCCATTAGAATCGGTTGTCAGTGCTTGTGTGCATCAATCCTTGCTTACGATTCGAGATCAACATAGACAAGAGCCGTCCATGTGTGCAGTAAAGCCCAGTCAGCCTGGCCCTTGATTGCATACGGACTGTTTCTGTTTGTAGATGCACCCGAGGCCATTCTGAGCAACTTTTCTTTCCCTCTGCCACAGACCCATCCTGCAGGAGGGGTGTCCGCTACTTCTTCGTCAATGGTCAGCAGATTGTGACTCCCACTGCTGAGTTGTTTGGGGTTGACAACTCGAGGGTGCTCATCAAGTTCCCCCAGGTAAGAGGCTAGCCTCTGTGATTCCTGTCTCCAGTAACCAACCCATGGGCTGGCTGGACGCATTAAAACAGGGGACGCTGTTCCGGTACCCCCTAGGACTTCTTTCAAATTCTGTGCGACCAGGATGGAACTCTTCTCACAAATTACCAAGCCACACTGGACCTGTGCTGAGAGGCACTAGGCGTCATAGTCCTGCATGTTCATATTAGTTGCTGTGATGTAAAGCAGCCCCTCACCATCTAATATGGAGCTGAATTGCCATGTCACTGTTGAGCAGGCAAATTCATGCATTGCTGATGTTTGCCCCCCTCATGCTCTTCGCAGATCAATCTCACTGTCGCCAATGCAAGCGGCGCTGTCATCTGCATCGAGCCTGACACCCGGACCCCCGGTTGTGACACCCCTGCCGGTCTCTGCGCCCCTGGGAATGGCGTGTGCACATACTCCATCATCAAGAGTGGGCAATGCAACTGCTGCCCCGTGGGACCTCCCCCGGCTCCCCCTCCTTCTCCTCCCCCTCCCTCTCCTCCTCCTCCTGTCTACCCCCCTCCTCCCCCTCCCCCCCCCCTCCTCCTCCTCCTCCCCCTCCTCCTCCCCCTCCTTCTCCCCCAGCTATCTCCTCCAGGCCCCCATTCACCCCCGCAAACCTCTCTCCCCCTCCCCCACCTCCATTCCCTTTCTGCGCGTGCGACAGGACTGCTGGCATTACTCCATTTTCATTGAACCGCTCTTACACGGTCACACAAGCAGCAGACGGCCCCATCTACACCTTCAACGTCGTGTCCACCCCCCCCGCCAACCCATTCAGCACATGCGGCAGGCAGACAGAGCTGTACAAGGCTGAGTTCTGGTCCAGCCTCACTTGCTACCGTGCCGTCAAGCGCTCCTTCATCAATGGCGTGGCAGGCACTGCAGGCTGGGACAGCAGGTTTGGAATCTGGAAGGTCTCCAAGATCGCGTTTCAAGCCTCCGCAACCACAAGCACCGTCGGCACCATCGGTTTGCAGCTGGATAAGAATGGACCTTGCCCCACCCTGGAGTCTTTGTGCCGTGGCCAGGCAGATGGCCAGTGCATTTACGCCATGTTTGACAACTCTTTGAAGTGCTGCCCTCTCAGCGACCTGAGGGTCCCCTTCACCTCAGCTGGTGCTCAGGAAGCCACCAGTGTATTCAGCGGTGCCGACAATGACATTGCTGAGGATCATGACGAATGATAGGCCAGAATGGACTGCTTGCAACATTGTATTCAATTGCGTTATCTATCTTAAGGGCAATTTAGCTTATGAATTCCCTTAATAATGTCTTGCGAATCTGGCTTCTTGAGTGTGACCATGATCATGATCTGAGGTCGCATCCCCCAGGTTTCTGTTTGTTCTTGTCATAAATCATCGAGTTTTTTCAATATCCATGCAACTGATTCCCTGTAAATTATCTGAGAGCTTCTGAAGTGTGAAAGGCTCCGCTAAGTTTGAAGAGGCACTCGCCAGCCTGCTGGAACAGTGGCACAGCATTTGAAATGATAACTACTGGTAACTCCACAAATTGAGACTGGGTTCACTCATAATCAGCAAATTGCAATCTCTGTAAGATAATCACATACGATGGTGATTGATGCTACCAGCCATGCAGAGATTAATTTCATGGTAAGGGTCAAAGGCTCTTCGAGCAGAGCATTATTTCCTCATTATACAGCGAACCGACAGGCCAAGTGGCTCTTTCATGCCTCCCACTTTTACCGCTCCAAACGGCTCCATCCAGCTGATCAGTCCTAAGCGTACCACCCCCGAGACATCCCCAACACCCTTCCTAGCTCGATGTGGTAAGGTTATGCACAGGGCACCAGGGGGGGTGGCATCGCCCTCTTTCCTGACATACTCCTGCCCCTCCCTTATCTTGCCCTCTACCTTGGCCTCCTTGCCCTGTGATAAACTGCCCCCTGCTCTGTGTTCCGCAGTCTTAGTATCCTTGTCCTGCCCTGCCCCTGCCCTGCTCTGTGCCATCCCTCCCCTCCGGCCCCTTCCCCGTGCCCGGCACCTACCCTGCCTGCTGTCTTTCCCTGCCCTTCGCTGCCCCTACCCTGCTGCGTACCCTTGCCCATGCACAATCTATGCCCCAAGAGGCCATTTTGGAAGGGGGTATGCAGGGGTCCATCATGTCTTGCCCTGAAAGAGAAAAACTTGCACACCCCAGAAGAAGGAAAGAGGTCGGGAAGAGACAGAGCCCCCATAAAACTCAAGCCCTAGTGCAACTGTAGAAAGCGGGATAACTCCGTTGCACATGATGTACGAACCCAGGGCGCAGCCCAAGGAAAGCATGGCTACGGCTTTTTTTGACAAACCATATCACTGATTTGTCCTACCATGTGAAGCTACAGAGGAGGAGGGAAATCCCAGACATGCCTGGTTCTAGGGGACTCCAATGTCGATTGGAGGTTGAGCTCCCCCATCCCCCACCCTTAGTTGCCAAAGGGATCGGTCCAGGAGCATGCCTTAAAAACCGGGACAAATGCAGTAGCCCAAGCATCTGGCCGTGCCATTGAAAGCCGCTTCCTGTAGGGCTCAGGATGGCTAAGCCATAACACAAACCGCACTGTCCTTACAACAGGAAGGACCATCAAGCGGTACCAGTGGTTGAAAAACGAGACCTATCACTCCATCAGCAGTCAATACCCCGAAACTATTTCTGGTTTCACCAACAGACGATAACCAGCAGGTGGAATATGGGTACCGTACACATTCTTTTGCGCCTTTCAGTATCAGTATTTTTGAATTTTTGAAGACCAGAGGTGCATCAGATAGATATGTCATATGAGACATGAGACATGAGACAGACGCCCTCAGACCGTTAAGTGCACCTTAATAAAGTAGGACATACAACTAGCTAAATCAGTGGCCTCCTAAAATCACACCCATGAGTGTTGACCGTTCTGGGGCATTGAGGGATGGACACCTTCCAACTCTGTTCGATTTAAAAAGTCTTTGTTGGACCCGGCATGATGCCATCCAACCTGACTGGAACATGCTGTGATCATTGACCGAGTTCCAGCAAACGAGGGGCGCCTCAAGTTGCTCCTGCAGAGGTCTGATGTAGCCACTGCGAGGGAGAATCAGGTCCTGTCCCATGCTTAAATATGAAGGCTGTAAATGTTACAATCGCTCACGAATTATGCAGGCTACAAAGGATGCAAATGCTTTTGGAAGGCATCACTTGGCCTACGTAGGATATCAGTAGTCAATGGCATTTCCAACATTAGCATTCAGTTAAATGAAATAGTTATTTTCCAGGTTTGCTATTAGCTGTTGTGTTAAACCAAGAGTTTGTTTGCCCTAGTCCTCTTTCCATGAGGGACATGGCTCGTGTATTTGCTGCTTTATTGCGGGTGCTTGCAGCATGAGAGGCAGTGGAGCAAGGGCTGACAGCCCTAACCGGCCACGATGATACAGAAAACGAATGCCCAGCACACGTATGTATTCGATTTTGAAACTTCCCTCAAATGACTGTTTGTAAAACCACGGTAGCTTTTCCGTGTGCTCACCACAGCCCAACAATGTAGTCCACCTTCAAGGACATAATGGGGGAGCACAAGGTGCATAGAAGCATGAACACACACACATGGTATATCAGTGTACACAAAATATACAGGCCGCAGGGTGAACCTCTAACTGTCACCTGTCCACCCCTCGGCCCTTGCATATGGAAAGACCTGCCTAGTCACTGGGGCCGCTTGGTCGCTTTTCTGTAAACGCATGAGAATCACGTTTTGCAAGCACTTAGCCCCATGCTCCTTCCGCCACACAATTTTTTTCAACTTCAATTTTCACTGTTTTCCAGCAGTGGCCTGGCTGCTGCATCCCCTGAGTCATGTATCGTGCTTGCTGACTGTTACATCCCCTGTGTCTTTCTCAAGAAGAAACAAACGTACTGGTCATTTTAAACGATATGGCTTAACTCATAAATCTCATGATCGTACTTGGCCTGCTCCCCTCGTGCTCAGGGTTGATGAGGCCACTAGGCTTAAGGATGCCCATGCAGCCAAGGAGCAGATGGCAGAGGCAGTCAACAGCCCTCTGGCTTAAGTGCATGTAAAGAAGGTTTTGAGACGGCTGGTTTCGGCCTCTCGCCTGCAGTATTCTTCATGCTAGAGATGAATTGGAGAGGAGGCAAAGGAGGGGTGTGATGCCGCTTGGGGCAAGGCGACCAGCTTTTATCTTTATCCCCTATTTGCTCAGGTCGGACAAGGTAGCAGGTCCTGAAGGCATGACCCCTATTTGTTAAGGTTATACAAGGCCCGAAGTCCATGACCCTGAACCGTATGTGCCCAGGTCGGACAAAGCATCTATTCCTGAACCCCGAACCCTAGTTGCTCAGGTCGGGCAAGGGAACAAGCACATTGAGATTATGGCCAAGTTGGTTTGATAAGGCGCACATTACGACAAAGTGCGAGAACGAGAAGAAAAAGCGCCAGGAGGAGAAGAAAGCCGAGGACAGCGAGGAAGAGATCAAGGAGGGCGAGGCCGCTGCAAGCGCAGGGGAGGCCGAGGTGGGCTGGGACTGTGAATGGACGACTGCTGACTGGTGACATGGTCTGACAGGACTAGGTTCATTGGTGGCAGTGGTCTATAAGGATTCTTACGCTATTGAAGAGATTTGCTGTCGCACCATAAAGCAGTAACTGCAATACTATGGTAAACACCGTAAACTCCGGTCAGGACACCTTAGAGAGGTGTCCTCTACTCACAAATACGGTACATCACCGTACACTCATGCTCCTTGTACTTCAGACAAGAGCTTGTTAACAAGATAACTGTAACTGGAAGTCCCTAACTGGATGTCTCTGCCTAGAAGTCTCCGTCTCGTGGGTACCGCCCCTACTACTTTACTCGCGATGTGCGCTTCAGGTCCGTGGCGGACTTCTTTCCTCACGGCAGTGATGGACGCCTACGGGCAGGCTCAGTGACTATTCACTGGCTGCGAGTGCTCTTCGAGTTAAGCAGCGGGCTGGTTATTTGTGTATATAGCAATTGACTTAGGGGCATAGGCCTTCTGGCCGTCTGGTCGCGAACCAGCCGGGCTATGTTAAGGGCACTTACCGCGTATCACGCGGAGAGATGGACGGGTCGTAGGCTGCGTACTTCTTCTTATGCAGGGACTCGTTTCTCTTACTGGGGTACTTGTCTCCAGCTAGTTCAGCGGAGGCTGAGCTAGGCTTGACTCGAATTAAGGTACTGACTTATGTGTAAGCTGTAGGTCTCGAAGACGTCCGGTGCTTGTTACAAATAGAGGTCTGTCCTTTAGAAAGGGACGAAGTAACTAGCCAAGGCAATTGCCGGGATACAGGGACCCGGCAGGCCCAATACAGAGTACGGTACAATCTGTCAAATCAACCTGCGTAAGCGGGTTTCTAGGTCTCAGCTTCAAATCCGAGGACTCCGCAGAGAAGCTGCGGAGGCCCCGAGGCCGCTAACTGCGGTCTGAACGGTTCTGTCACGTATACTGTAATATACTGTGACAGCTGTCGCACCATAAAGCAGTAACTGCAATACTATGGTAAACACCGTAAACTCCGGTCAGGACACCTTAGAGAGGTGTCCTCTACTCACAAATACGGTACATCACCGTACACTCATGCTCCTTGTACTTCAGACAAGAGCTTGTTAACAAGATAACTGTAACTGGAAGTCCCTAACTGGATGTCTCTGCCTAGAAGTCTCCGTCTCGTGGGTACCGCCCCTACTACTTTACTCGCCCCCCGCTCCCCAGCGTTAAGCCCTCCAAGCGTGCGCGGGGAGCCGGAAAAGGGGTGGTACTGAAATAAACTTCTGGAAAAATATGTACGTAGAAGCTCAAATCATCATCTGCAAATATGCCTGGGTCCTTCCTTCTACAATTTGCCTGGTTCAGGCCTTTTAAAATCTGCCTGGTTCAGGCCTTCTGCAAATCTGGAAATAACAATTAACCGAGTTTCAGCTGAAGCGCAATGCGCAGAACCCTACAAACTCAAGCTGTTCAGCCCACTACTGGCTAGCAAACAGAGAAATTTCAAAGTTATCAAGTCAAGCTAAGAACAACCGCTGCTCTCGCCCCACTGCGCCATAGCCGCCTGGTCTTTAATGGCCACAGGGTTTGTGCGCCGTAGCAGCGTGATCCGCCTCCTACCGTGCTATCATTGCCCGAGTTGACTAATTCTCCTCGCTCATCATCCTTATAACATATGTACTACCGTAGCCCTGCTGCTATGGTGTTTGAGAAACAAATTTTCATTAAGCTGCCGTAACTCTACTCCTGCGTCTTCCGTCTTCGGTCCTCTGGCTGCTGGCCCACTGCCTACCGGGTACTAGGACAAGCCGCGCTGCATCTGCACTTCTGCTCTGTAGGCGCCTGCCCGCTCCTTGCCAGTTACGGCGTGGGTGACGTCACGTGCTCAGCGGCCTTGCCGCTCCGGGCTTCAGGTCCCGGTAAGATCCTCAAAGGCTGACTCTTCTTCCTCCCTTGCTGCTTCTTTGGCCACCTTGGCCCTTCTTGTAACTGCTCTCGGGGTGACATTGGCCTCTCCCCGGCCAGTGGTGTACGAGATGTCATACAACCCGTTCGCCATTGGTCTTGCGATGCCCCGCTCCATTTGCCTTGTTGCTGGGTTGGTGGCCATGACTTCCACCTCAGGCCTGTCCAAGACATCGGCCTCCTGGGCTGTCCTGGCAGCCGCTCTGGCTGCTGGGCTTGGTCGCCCCTGGACCTGTAAACTGCGCTCTTCTGTGGTGGGCCCTGCTACAGCAGCGGGCCCAGCTCCCTTGTCTTCCGGCTTGCAGTGTGGGCACAACCACTCGCCCTCAGGCACCTCCTCGAGTACTGGTACCAAGCAGTCCATGTGCCAACCCGCGACTGGCAGTGCTTCTTTGATCCTGGCCACTCTGGCCAAGAGCAGGTCTGCTGCCTCCTCTGCCGTTGCCACCTTGGCTGTGCTCCAGAGGTCCGCTCCCACTCTGGAGGGGAAGGTGGGTCTCTGTCCGAACAGCACCTCGTACGGCGCCATGCGCGTGGCCTGCTGCGGCGAGCATCGGAAGCCTAGGGCTACCCAGGGCACCATCTTGTCCCAGGACTCGTCGCTGCTGCCCTCCTCGCAGCACTTGCGTAGGCCTGCCTTGAGGGTCTGGACAGCCCTCTCTGAAAGCCCATCTGCCTGGCTCCTGTGCCGCGTCGGCCCAGTCTGCCGCGGCTGATTCCCCCAGGCACTGTCTGTATGATGCGGCCGCTTCTCTGCTGCCGGAGCATGCGTTTCCTCCAAAGGGCTCGAAAAGGACGACTCCCTCGGTCTCCATGGCCCGCACTGCCCCACCCGACAGACAAGCTGTGTCCAGGCCGGCTGCGCCTGCTCATCATCGTCAGTGGCGGCTGAGGATATCTCCTGCCCTACCGGCGCTGTCACGTAAGCTGCCTCTGCAGCTCGCAGTATCTGTACTCTTCTTCTGCCTTCTTGTGCCATGCGCACCATCTGGTCTGCATGCCACTGGTTCACTCTGCCCAACCCCGTGAGCAAAGCTACCTGCTTCCCCCCTGCCCCCTCCTGGGCTGCCGGCTCGGGAGCTGCTGTATCAAGCCTGGCCCCCGTGCGATCAGCTGAGGATGGGAGTGGTGATCTGGACGGGATGTCCGCATTCTGATGGCATGCCCCTGAGCGGTGGACAATGGTAATGTCCAGCTCTTGAAGCATGAGGGCCCACCTAGCATGCTGGCCTACCAACGTCTGATTGTCCATGAGGTAAGTGAGCGGCTCATGGTCGGTGATGAGATGCACCTTGCACCCGAACAGCATGTGACGGTATGTGCGTGCTGCATACACTGCGGCCAGCATCTCCCCCTGGAACGAGGAATAGTTCCTCTCGCTCTTGTTCAGGGATCTGGACGTGCACGCCACCATATACTCCCGCCCGCTGTCGTCACACTGTCCTAGCACGGCACCTATGCCCTGCTTAGAGAAATCTGTGTACAGCAAGAATGGTCTCGGCGGCCCCTTGCCGTCTGGCCCTGTCCCACTGTAATCTGGCCTGCGCAGAACTCTTCCTCCCTCGCACATCTCTGTTTTGATCAACTGGAACGCCTGCGACTGCTCTGGCCCCCACACAAACGGGACCCCCTTGACCAGCAATGCGTTGATGCATGCCGCCTTTTTCGAGAAATCCGGGATGTAGCACCGGTAGAAATTCAAGAATCCCATGACCTCCTGAATGTTTTTCACCGATGTGGGCTCTGGCAGCGCCATAACCGCTGCTATCTTGGCTGCGTGTGGCGTGAGCCCCTGGGCCGACACATTGTGACCCAGGTACTCTACCGTTGCACACCCAAACAGGGACTTGTCGGGGTGCGCCCTTAAGCCTACACTGTGGAGCATGTCTAACATCAGCTCCACATGCCTGATGTGTTCTGCCGGTGTGTCACTGTACACTAGCAGATCATCAATGAATGCCACGCAGAACGCACTCAGGCCTGCCCTGGCAATCTCCTCTTCCATCATACGCTGAAAGAAGGGAGGTCCATTGCGCAGACCGAAGTTGAGCTTTGTGTACATCCAAAGCTCAGGGCCCATCCAGAAAGCTGTCTTAGGCTGGTCCTCGACCTTTATAGGGATCTGCATGAACCCCGACCGGAGATCAACCTTGCTGAATATCTTGGCAGTTCCCAGGTTCTGAAAAATGGTCTCCATCCTGGGGATTGCAAACTCCTGCTTAGCCGTACGCAGGTTTAACCTGCGCATATCGTGCGCTATCCGGTGGTCAGTCCACTCCCCAGTCTCAGCACTCTTCTTGGCTGCTACTACTGAGTTGGCCGCAAACTTGATAGGCCCCCCCTGGGGTACTTTGACGATAATACCTGCCTGTATCATTGGCTGGCACTTTTCTTTAAAAATGGCTGCTTTGGGCGGCGGCATATCCCTGGACTTCTGAAAGCACGAACTGACCTCGTCTTCTAAAGCCAGTGTAAACTCACCCTGCGTGCCGCAGTAGCCAGGCAGATCCTCCATGGAGTAAGCGAACGCTCCTTGGCGATCCCTGAGGCTTTGCTCCAGGCTCTCCTGCTGTGCCGCAGTGAAGTCGGGGTGCTGGCCCAGCAGCCACCCCTCCTTGGTTTTGACGTACTCCGCGGGCGGCTCCACGACTCCCCCCGGCTGGAACATGTCGATCATCTCAGCCGCCTGCGGGTCGTCCTCCGCGGGCGGCTCTTCCCTGCCAGTGTCGTTGCCACTTTGCCAGCTCTCCTGCTGGCTGCAGACACCCCTCCTGCTGGCACCCCCCATGGGAATGACTGCTGGCGGGCGCAACCATCCAGACGACAGCTTTGCTGCTGCCTCTTGTCCAGACACAAAAGCCCCTTGGCCTGCTGTAAATCCTCCTCCTCGCACGCCCTGCCCGGTGGCTCGCGCCCCTGGCACACAAACTGACAGCAGGAGCCACACCAGTATCAGCTGGAGCGCCCCCGTAAGGATCCCCTTAAATGCTGTACAGGTGAGAAGTCCTCTGCAAGCTGGTATCTGCCTCGTGGGTTTCTGCGGTAGGTGTTCTGCGGGCTGTGCGCCTGGCTCTGCGCTCTGCGCCGGCCTCTGCTGCCCTCTGGCCCATGTGATCTCCAGATCCACCTGGCTGATCCTGAGTGGCAGGACTGGGCAGTCCATTCCTGGTCTGCTGCCACGGTTCCTGTCCTCGGCTGCCCTCTGCGCCTTTCCCGCGCGCCGCCTAGCCTTTTTGGACTTTTTCCCCCGCAACTCGGCAGCGTCAGTCCAAGCCGCACCAGCCCTTTCTGGCCCTGCTCTTGGTATCTGACCTGTGCTGCCCTGTGCCAGCCGCTCCTGCCTGTGAATGGCGCGCTGCACAGTCGTGCTGCTGCCGGCACCCGCGGGCTCCTCAGGCCCACAGCCCTGTCGCAAGGTTGCCCTAGCGCTGGCAGCCCTCCTTGCAAGGGCCTCCCCCCTGCTGGTGCACGCCTGGCTGCTGCGGCTGTCCGACGGCTGTTGGGTGTCCACTCCCTTTGCCCCCATCCTGTTGAGGGCTGATATTCTCTCCGTCAGTTCCTCCTGTAGCTCCCTGACCGCCCTGCTGTAACCTCCCATCCTGGGGTTCGGATCGGGCTGTGGCAGCATTCTGAGCCTGAAAACTAGGCTAGCCTCCTGGCTTGCCTCTTGCTGCCCCATTTCCTGCCTTCTTAGCACGTCTAGCTCATCCACGAAGTGTCTGAGCACTGCCACCCAGCGTTCCGTGCTGTATGCTGCTGGATCGCCCCAAGGCTCCCTTGCTGCTGCCTGTGCTGGCGGGCTGATCTGTGCGTCCCCTGGGCTCCTGCCGTTCGCCTTGCCTGCTGCTGCCCCCTTGGGCTCGCCAGCGCACTGGTCTGCTGCCTGCTGCGGGTTCACCCCTACTGTGACCTTGTGTGCCGTCTCCTCTAGCGCGGCCTTGCTGCTGCGTTCTATCTCGGCTCTCCTGGTTCTGCGCTCTTCCATGGCTGCTTGCTCCTGAGCAACCTCGCGCATCCATTCCTGTCGTAGTTGTACCAAGTCCTCCTCGCGGCCCCACACTGGACTCCCTGGTCCAGGGCCTGCGCTGGCCGGCTCTTCCATCCCATCTGCATCCCCGGTATCAGCTCTTGTGAGGCTGATCCTTGCTGGGCACGGGCTTCTGTCAGCGCCCCACTCATCCTCCGATTCTGAATCCTGCACCAGTGATGGTGGCCCTTCCGAAGGGTCTTCATTCTCCTCTTCCAGCAGCCCCCTGTCCTCATGGCTGGCACTGTCCGGGACTGTCTGGGGCTCCGCCCAATCCCCGGTCTCAGCCTCCAGGGCTGACACCTCCATGTCCTCCATGGGCTCCAGCCACTCCCAAGAGGATGCTGTTGCTCCGAGAGTGGTGACAAAGGCGACATGGCCCTGCTCTGTTGGCTCCTGGTATGTGTCCTGGATTGGCCCGTCAGTGATGGAAGCGGGGTCCCAATGGTGGGAACCCCATCTGCCCACCATCCAGCGCCCCGGCACAGGCTGAGTCCTCAGCTCCTCCAGCTCCTCCATGTAGGTATCCGCCCCTGCTCCTCTGAACAGGGGGTGCAGAGTGCGCACTCCTGCCGGGTGCGCCTGCCTCCACAGCTGTACTGTCATGCCGTTTGCCTGCCAATACGGGACCGCGCTGCTGGCCCTGTTGTCGCGCCACGCTCTTCTCTCCCAGCGCACCCACTGGTGCACGCACGCTTCTAACCGTTCCACTGCGAACGGCGAGCGCGCGAACTCCTCTTCGTCTTCCCACATGGGTCCATCCGCTGGCGACCTCTGGGCCCCGTATGGCCATGTGGGGCAGTCTGTCATTTCCAGCGGCGCCCACTGATCATCCACGCCCCAGACGTGCCGCATGGCTGCTGACAGCTGTCCCGGGAGCAGAACCCGTTGCAACGCCATGAGCATGACTGCCCATGTTGCTGGGTCTGCTCCCCTGGCGTGCGTGTGCGCGTGGAATTCTGCCTCGTCGACTGATGCATACCTGGTGATCGCCACGTTCCCTTCGCACCTGGCGAACAGGAAGACTGGCATATCATCCCGCGACGCGTGCATGTGGATCCATGCTGCTGACACCGGCATCTCTCCCTCTTCCAGCTCCTCGTAGTAGTAAGTTACCAGCTGCTGAACTGGGATGGCTGCCCTGGCCTCCCCAGGGTCCATTCCCCATGGTACAGCTTGCCCTGCGACCATCCTGGGGATGGTGACCGATGCCTCAACTGTGGCCTCACACCGCCGTGGCCTATCGGCATGGCACAGCCCTGCCCCGCTGTGGGCTCCATCCTCGGGCCTGTCACCCCGTCCGTGCTCTCTTAAGGCCTGCACTGGCACATAGAAGGCGCGGTCTCTGAGGGCGGAATGCTCCATCAACTGGTGGACGCAGTCTTCTGCCCATGGCGTGCGCATGAACCCGGGCTGTGCACCCTGCCACGCCCCCTCGGTGCGCGCGCTATCCGGCACGTCTGGGTGCGCCCTGTCGGTTGCGGCTACTGCTGTGATGCCTTCTTTGACGGCTAGCTCCACCATCTCGCTGACGCAGGATGCGTAGATGGGGTGCCGTGACCATCCCCTCTGCATATAAACCTCCATCCTTGTGCTGGGCTGGATGAACCCCTTGAGTGCTGCACCCAGCAGGACTGCTGTCACCGCGTCCCATGGAAAGATCAGTCTGGCCACTGCCTGCATGGCTGCCGCTATGTTGACGCACGTGTGCGACCTGTCCTCCAGGAGCCTGTGGTTCTGCAACCTACAAAGCCCATCCTTGGACTGCGCTGGCAGAGTGATCATAGCTTCTGAAGACGATGCCTCTGGCATTTCTTCCCCCAGGCGGTACCATTGTACGAAGCACCTGCTTTCTGGCAATCTCGGCAGGTCTGGCTCAGGGCGAGCCCGCCCTCTGCTGCCCGACCGGCCCCGGCGCCCTGTACCGGCCTGGATGAACTGGGAATCCTCATTCCCTGCAGCGGGCCTCTCGCCCCTGCTGCGGCTGCTCTGCAGCCCTCTGTCCTCTTCATCCCATCTGGCCGCGCTGGACCGAGAGGTGGTACTGTGATGGGTCCTAACGGCCCCCGCCGTAGTGTCCTCTGGACTCATAGCTGCCGCCCCCTTGGCCCCTGGGTGGTGATCCTGCCTGCTGAGCCCATTCCGGGTCCCGGCGGCTGCTACCGCTACCCCGACGCCTGTGTCCGCGTTGCCCTCCGGGGTACCTGGGCAGGGCATGGCAGCTTCTTCCTCACGCGCTGCCACAGGAGCTTGAGGCTCATGGCCTTCCTCTGAGTCGTTGGTGCCGTCCTCACTGGAACTGGTTTCCCACCCGTCTACCCTGTGCTGGAGTCCTGCCTCTTGCTCTATCCTCTCAAACTCATCCATCTGGTTATTGTAGATGTCCCATTCTTTGTCGAGAAACTGCTGGAGAATGCCAGGCCACCCCTCACATGGGGCCGGGCATCCTCTTTGCTGGAGGTTCCTGAGAAACTCCACGGCATGTGCCATAGACCTGGCTGACCCTGCGGGTCGTGTACCATAGTGATTCATGGCTAGGGCCTCTACCACCATCTGCCAGTGGTGCCTTTGCTGGGCCACCTGCCCCTCTGGCACCACCTGGAATGTTACCGGCATTGCTGCGGCCTGGTAGCTCACACCCCGAGCTGCTGCGTTCTGCCCAAACCCTTCATGGACCGACATCATGCACGTGTGCCTCTCCTGGCTGACCCACCTGGAGTTGTAAGACTGCCCCGCTGGTCCCGGCCGTCCTGGCGGGCCTGGCAGCTCACTTGGTCCAGCTGTCTCCTGCTGCCTTTTCCACTCTTCAAAGGAGACCTCCTTGGCGGCCTCGTAAGCTCGCCTCATGCTGTCTTCTGACGCCTCCTGGCTCCTGCCTGGTCCTCTGACTCCCCAGCTCCTTTCCGGGCCTCCTGCTGCCCGTGATCGGTCAAACCGGCTGCTGTCGCCAGGCTGCGAGGCCTCTCCCTGCTCTGGGCACGCGCTAGCGAAGTGCCCTGGCTTTTGACAGTTGAAGCACACCCCCCCATCGCGGGGTCCGAGGACAATCCTTTGTCCCCCCATCACGCTGCGCCCTGCCTGGGCCCTGCCCGGCGGGCTCTGGTTGGAGGTTCCCCCTCTATCCTGCATTCTCTGTTCTAGCTGGCATGGCCTGGCGTGGCTACCTGTGCCTCGCTCTTGCGACCTGCCCCTGGGCTGGCTCCCACGATTCCCGCTGGGTGACTGCTGCCTCCTGCCGCTAGGCCTGTCGAAGCTATCATCGCGGTCTGGCCGCTGGGTTCGCGCCTCTGGTGTAGGCACCGCCCCGCGGCGTTCTGCATTGCGAGCCCTCTGCGCGCTCCTGCTGCGCTCCCTGGCTACTGTATGCACGGCGTCATCTGGGGTTGCCCCCCTGTGCCGCACTCGCGTTTCCCCGCTGGCCTGCCTGGCCCCGCCACTGCCCCCTGGTTCTTGCTGACCGGTGGCTTGCTGCTCCTGGTCCTGCAGCTTCTCCTGGCTCAGGCTCTCGTCCTCCTCCGCGAACTCCTTCGCGGTTTGAAACATGGCTGCCATATGCTCTGCCAGCGCCGGGTCACCTGGGATTGCGGACTGCAGCTGCTCTCCTGTCTGCTGGCTCCCCAGGTTGACGTACAGCGCTCGCAGCTGGTCTGCACGCAAGATGTATTGCCGTTGTACCTCCGTGAGCCGTATATTGGCGTCCTGGAGGCCTGTCCACCTGACCTGCTGCAACCTCAGGTATTCAATTGTTGCAGCCGCCTGGCGGTACAGCAGCTCTTCCCTTGCCTTGACGTCGTGCTGCAGTAACTCTACTTGTTGCTGCAGCCTCAGCACCCGTATGTACTTCGGGGTCCTTCGATCATGGACCTCTTCCTCCTCTGATTCCTCTGATACTGCCCTCTCCTCCCTGCCGACAGGCTCCTCCTGTCCGCGGTTTGCTGTGATCCCTTGCGTTCCTTCTGCTGCTGCCGGGGCGTCTTCCCTAACGCCCCCGTCAGCCGCACCGGCCCTCTCGCCTTTGCCAGGCACCTGCGCCTCCGAGTGCCTGCTGGGTCCTGCTGACGCAGCTCTTGCTGCTGCGGCTCCTCCAAAGCCTACCCGCCCTTTGGCCCCTGGTGATGTCCCCTGGGCTGCGGGGCCTGCCGCAGGCTTCTGCAGTATCTCCCGGATCCTCTGTTCACACTCCTCTGTTGAGTGCTGGCCAGGTTCTCCGCACAAGACACATGGGTAGCGCGGGCTTGTCTCCATACATCTCCTAATGACCTCCTTTTCGTATTCCGGCCTTGACTCTGCCTTGAGTGCCATTGCTAACTCAGCAGTGGCCACTGCCTGTGCTGCTGCCTGGCCCGATAGTGACGCAGCGGCCTTGGCGCCCACCTTGCCCTCCCTGGGCATTGCAGCCTGCGTTTGCCCGCACTGGCGCGGCCTGGGCACAGTCTCCTGCGGGTCCTCACGGCTGCTCCTGCCCGCATCTGCGGTGCTTCTGCCTGCACCTGCGGCTGTTCCGCGACTCTGTCCCACCTTCTGGTCAGTCCTCATGGCGGCACCTGCGTGTGTGGCCATGGCGTGCTGTAAGAGCGGCTCGTGTTCTTCCTCTACCCTGGCCGCGGGCCACCTTTCACGTTCTGCAAATCCACACCGGATTCCTGCCCATGCTACTGCTGCTGCCTGGTACCCCCCTGCTGGGGATGCTAGGACCAACGGCAGCGTCAGGTCCCTGACCCTTCGTACTGTCTGGGGGCCATCTCTGGGGCGTAATGTCAGCCTTCCTGCTGCCTCTAAAACCCCATTGTACTTGAGAAACTCTGGGTTCCCCACCAAGTGTTCGTATGCATCGGGCGGTGTTTTGACGACCCTGACCACCGTGGGTTCCATAATAGCATTGGGCCCTCCATATCCGTACACCACATAAATGAACAGCACCCCATACAGATCTGCCCCTGCATTGTCTGTCGTGCGGATCTTCTCATCCGTCCTGATCAGCTCTGCCCCCATGGCGACTAACTGTTCTGCGATGTTGACTGTGATCACATGACAGGAGCACGCTGAGTCCATGAGGGCCTTCTGTGCCACCAAGACCTTTCCTTTGACCATTAGGCCCACACATTGCTCCAGGTTGCTTCTGTCGTTCTTAAAATACTGCAGCCTTGGTGCAGCTGTGACCACCTTGCTTTCCTGCCTGCCCTTACTGGCCTTACCCCTGTGGTCTTCTGAACCCATGGGCATAGTGGTGAATGACAGCGCCGTCAGCCTCTCGTTCAACTTGAACACCTGCAGTCGGATGTCAGACATATCGTCAGCTAGTTTGCTCAAAACCAGTCTCTTTGCTCCCTTCCTGGAGGCAGGTTCCACGAGCCTTTGCTCAGGTTCCTCCTCCGGACGGGGTTCTGGCAAGAATGACCTAGGACGAGCGTTGTGAGCCGCCTGCTTGAATCCTGCGGATTTGGGCACTAGCCCAACCTGCGTCATGAGTGCTACAGACTCGCTGAGCATCTCTGCCATAGTCTGTTGCCAGCCCTCTGGCTCGGCTTGCCCCGTTGGGCTGCTTAGGTGAGACACGTGTGCTGCTTGCTGAGCCTGACCCCCCTGGCCAGGCCCTGGCCGTTGGTACTGCCTGTTGTTTTGATTCCGCTCGTACGGTCTGCCTGCAGGCTGACTCTGCTGCGGCCTTGGTGGGAGCGGGTACTGCTGCTGCTGCGGCCTGGACTGCCCAGCTGTAATGTCAGCAGCAAGTGGCGTCGGCCTGCGCTCATCCCTGGGTCTGGGCGCCCTGCAATCCCTGGCCAGGTGCGCCGTGCTACCACACTGGTAGCATGCCTTGACTGCCCCTGCAGCGCCTTCTGCGCTGTAATTTGGTGCTCCTGATTGATCTGCCCAGGTAACTCCTCTGGGTTTGTCACTCCGTTGTTGCTGGGCAGCTGCTGCTCCTACGGGGTTCCCTGCCCCTTCAAGGCGTGTCCGCATCTCCCATTGTCCTGTTCTCTCCTTCCTTGTTCTGTTGGACTGCGCCTCCCCCTGGCCAGGCCCACTGGCCATCTGTTTGAGGCTTGCGCCTCCTAGATCCCCCATTTCCAGGGCAAACTTTTCCCACAGCACCACCTGCTGTGTGAGTACTGCAATCTGATCTTCGTCTGTCATGCTGAGGTACCCTGGGACGGTCATAACAAACTTGCTCAGTTTGGCCTTAGCGAGCGCTGGAAGTCCATCATGGAACAGATGCGAGACCGAGTGCCTTCTGCCAAAGTGGTCCACTGCATCCCTGGAGATCTGCAGCAACTCTGCTGTCGACAGCACTCTGTGAGCAAATGCTTCCACCGTCTCCTCTGGCTTGACGTCAGGGTCGAGAGTGGTCTTCACCCCTAGCCTGAGGTTGGAAATGGCTGTCCTCTCATCCGAGGTTGGCTTTCCCACCTCTGCTTGAACCACTTTGATCCACAAGGTTAGCAGCGAGGCTTCACAACACTGCTCCTCTGCTGGGGCAACCCACATCCCCCTTATCCTTTCTGCTTCTCTGGCAGCCCTGTCTCCTGCATGGGGCGCCGCCCTGATGGCTACCATCAGTGGCCCCACGCTAGCCGGCTTGCTGTCCCATAGCTTGACCAGTGATTTCACCAACATCGTCATGGCTGATGGCGACTGGCACGACCCAGCTATTTCTCCGGCCACCACAGCCAGCGCTGGCGGGTCATCTGACAGTGCCAGCCTGTTGTGCGATCCCCAATATCCACATGCCTGGCAATATTTCCTGGCTGCAACCGCGCCTGGGTGCGACATATCCAACACTGGCACGTTGCCTTGGATGGCTGGAATTTTGGTGAATTTGGCTACTCCTGCCAGCTGCAGGACCATTTGCTGCTGCAGCTGCAGGTTCACCCTTGCCTGCTCTCGAGCCTCTTCATTTCCTGGTCGCTGGACTCCTGCCTGGCTCCTGGCCTGCGTCTGTCCACTCCTCCTGGTCCCGAATCAACTGATTCTGACCGCGACCTAGATCCTCCACCACCGCCCCTCGATGGGCTGCGACCTGAATGGTATCTGTTGTGTCTGTAATAATCCTCCTCCTGATCATGATCTTCTCGTGATGGCTGCCTGCCTGCCCTTCCTGCAGAGCTTCTACTTCCCTCGGGTGGCAGCCGTTCTGATTCGCCTCTGCCTGGTCTGCTGTCAGAGCCAGGCCTCCAAGACTGCGCTCTGCCCGGCTCTGCCTGTCCCCTGGGCAGCTCCTGGTCTTGCTCATGCCTCACCCCTCTGCTGTGTTCCGCTGGTCCCCTGGGTTGCTCCTGGCTTTGCTGGCTTGGCTGTTCCCTGCCATCTGCCTGCTCTCTGGGCGGCTCCTGGCTATGCTGGCTTGGATGTTCCCTGCCGTCTGCCTGCCCTCTGGGCTGCTCCTGGCTTTGCCAACCTGGCTGCGTCCCGCCTGTGTAATTCCTGGCATAGGAATCAGACTGCGTTTCCTCTCTGGCTTCCTGCATTCTTGGACCACTGCTCCGTGCGCTGCCTGCAGGCTCATTCCTCCTGGCTCCACTTGCTGTGCCCGCCTGCCTGTTCCTCAGGAATTCCTTGATGTAATCCACCTGGGTTTCCTGGCATGTGTTCTCTTTGTCCTCGACTATGCGTAGCAACGCATAAGACTCTTGCCTGCTTGCTCTGCGTGTTGCTGTGCCTTGCTCTGCCATCCTGGCGAGTGATCGGCTAGTCAACTCCGCCCTTTCGCTGGCGGCTGGACTGCTGGCTCTGGGCGCTTCCCTGCCCCTTGGTCGCCCCCTGAGGCTTGGCTCGCTGCTGACCTCGAAGGCCTCTGATCTGAGTGCCGGGGTTGGCGCGGCTCTTGCCTGCTGCTGCCACCTTTGCACCTCCCTGAGCTCCTCCGGTCGCTGCACTGCTGTTTCAAATCCTTCCCATGCCTGGTCCTCCTCCTCTTCCGGCTCGGATCCAGGTTCCACTTGATTTCCTGTTACCTCGTTGCACCATTCGTCTGCGAAGGCCTTAACAGCCAGTGCTGCTTCGCGTCCCGCCCTTCCCTTGGACACCTGTCCAAGAGCGGCTAACAGCGTTGCCCTGTCCTGCCCTGTGTGGGGGATACCCAGCATGGCCTTTGTTGCCCATCCCCGCAGATGATGGGCCTTGAACTCCTCAATAGCTGTGACCTGGTCCTGGAAATGCAGGAACGTCCTGGAGCAAACTTGCTTCCACAGATCCGTTGCCCACTGCAAAATTCCTGTCCAACCGATCGGCTGCATATGTACTTCTGACTCCTTTTCGCCGCACACTGCTCCCCCAGCCCTGGGGCGCTCTGGCTCACTCGGGCTGGTATCCTGCGCTCCTGATGGATCGTGAAAAAATCCTCGCAGGATTTCCTTGTGGCTGTCGTCTCTCTGCGTCAGGCTGCTAGATCCCTCCTTGGATTTCTGCACAGGTCTGCCCACACTGGGCGGAAACCTGGACAGCGGCGTCCCGTAGACTGTGGATCCAGCTCCTCTTCTGACCAGCACCCTGCGCGGTCGCAGCTGCTGCCTTGGGCGCAGTCCTGTCTTAGACTGCTGCCCCTTCTCTTCTTGAACTGGGTCTGACAGTTCTTCCTCGGATATTTGGTCAGCCCAGGGATTTCCTACCGGCACAGCTGACTTTTCCCTTTCCTTGCCGACCTGCGAGCTCTGCCTGCCCGCTGCTGGCTGGGGCTCAGCTTCCTCGTGTTTGACCCCTGCAGGCATACTCCTGGCCTCCATTTCCTCTGCTTTCATTCGCTGTTTGTCTGGGCAGGCTTTATCACAGCCTGCAACCTCTCTTGGTGCTGCGGCTTCCTCGGCCCTTTGATCCGGCTGACTGGGTTCGTTGACCCGTTGCGCAACCCTGGCCACCCTGGGCGGATTCTGCTGGGGCGTGGCCTTGGGCTCGCAGCTCTGCCGCGTGTCACAGCTCTGTGACACCTCTGTTGCTTGATCCAAAATCAGCTCTGGTGTTCCAGCCTGAGTCTGCCACTGCTCGAATTCCAGGCTGCCCCTGAAATCGGCGGGCACTGGACCCCCTCGGCCGATGCCTTTGCGCGTCACCAGCGCTGAGCCGTCTGCCTGCGCCTTTGCCTCTCTGGGCAATACGCGACCCGTTTCTGGCACCTTGCAGTTTTCAGTGGGCGGTTCCACTGGCCCTGCCAGCTTCGCCGCCACCAACAGTGCTTCTGCAGCCAGCTCATCACTAGCCTCCATCAGGTTTACACCCGGCTCCAGCCCCCTCAGACGCCCACTTCTCCGTTGGGCGTCAGGGTGCTGGTGCCTATCGGGATTTAGATCTACGTCTGTCATTCTACAGGCAATTAACGAACCGCACGGTCCTGCAAGCGTGCTGGCGACACCCTCTACAAGATCTGCTAACGCTAGGCTTCTGCCCCCTTGTTCCTACTGCAATCTGGTGAGGCCTTTGCAAGTCAAGATTGGATGGCAGGTACAGCACTATGCAGGAAAGGCCTCGCCTTCCCGCTTTTCTGCTCACTAGTTTCAATCTGGCGGAATCCTCCTTCGCCCTTTCAGTTCTTCCCACCTTGCTGGCCGGGCTGCTTCTAGATGTCTCACGTCCTGCGTGGATGTCACACGCCCTGCGTGGATGTTGCCTTTTGCGTAGTGTCCGCTCAGCTCTGCGTTCCTGCGGGGATCCTTTGGCACACCCACAAGATTTCAAACTTGGATGTTCTATCCACAAGTTTACTTCTGTCAATGATGAGAAATTGGATCCACCTGATCTCAATCCGCAGTCACACAGGGAATTATCTGCTGGGTGTATAAATCCACAGCCAGATCTTCAAGCCACTTCTGGACTCAGCACCAAGCTGCCACGCTCAGTGATTCTCAGAGTTTAACTTGGCAATCTCTCTCTGGAGATTACCACAGCAAAGTGCAGTTCAAATGCTGTCCAAGGTCGTTTGTATGCAAACAAATTTCCAATTCGCTGCACAAGCACCTTTAGCAGGAATTGGCAAATTGAGCTGATCAGGCTAAATCTACTTCGTCCCTTTCTAAAGGACACGCGATGTGCGCTTCAGGTCCGTGGCGGACTTCTTTCCTCACGGCAGTGATGGACGCCTACGGGCATGCTCAGTGACTATTCACTGGCTGCGAGTGCTCTTCGAGTTAAGCAGCGGGCTGGTTATTTGTGTATATAGCAATTGACTTAGGGGCATAGGCCTTCTGGCCGTCTGGTCGCGAACCAGCCGGGCTATGTTAAGGGCACTTACCGCGTATCACGCGGAGAGATGGACGGGTCGTAGGCTGCGTACTTCTTCTTCTGCAGGGACTCGTTTCTCTTACTGGGGTACTTGTCTCCAGCTAGTTCAGCGGAGGCTGAGCTAGGCTTGACTCGAATTAAGGTACTGACTTATGTGTAAGCTGTAGGTCTCGAAGACGTCCGGTGCTTGTTACAAATAGAGGTCTGTCCTTTAGAAAGGGACGAAGTAACTAGCCAAGGCAATTGCCGGGGTACAGGGACCCGGCAGGCCCAATACAGAGTACGGTACAATCTGTCAAATCAACCTGCGTAAGCGGGTTTCTAGGTCTCAGCTTCAAATCCGAGGACTCCGCAGAGAAGCTGCGGAGGCCCCGAGGCCGCTAACTGCGGTCTGAACGGTTCTGTCACGTATACTGTAATATACTGTGACATTGCCTTTCTCTGAGGCAGGTTTGGGTGGGTGGAATTGCTGCACAGCTTTTTCTTCAAGGTCCAGCAGATTCACACATTGGCAACCAAACTCATTGGGTGGACCTTCTTAGCTGTCCCTACCTGCGCCCGCTCTCTCACTGGCTATCTGCATTCTGCCCCTCATCTGACTGTGTTCATGGCTGTGTGTTTTCAGTGGAATGAGGAGCAGCAGCAGCTGCAGCTATCCAGTGCCTCAGACTAAGAGTTCATCATGCATGGCAATAGCATGTATGAGTAAACACATGAAGTCAGAGTCAGAGTCCCGGGGTTGGGGTCACTAGGTAAGGGCAAAGTGTATTATGCACGGAAATATCATGTACGTGTGGTGGCAGCCTGGCAGGTCATTTGAGGGGGAGAGCTGGTGGCCGCAGCTGCAAGCAAGAGAAGGGTGGTACTCAGCTGAGGTTGGAAATGATTTGCTCTTAAGCACAGTGTTTGTTGTAGGTAGACAAGTAGACCCAAGGGGCTATTATTGCTCAGGAAGTGTCCGGGGAGACAGATGGCTATGAACCCGAGAGACAGGTGGGAGACGGGAGCCCTCAAGCCTTATGCAGTGTCCAGACAGGGACTAGCTTTTGGCCTCCTCTTGGTGCTTGCTCCCTCTCTGAATGTCCGATGTTGTTTGATTTATTTTCGAGTAGTGTGGCTGCCTTAGCCAGTCTCTGACTGGGAATATGGTGGGATAGCGAGCAATAGTCAGAAGAGACCTGACGCTTCTTTTGATCGAAATTGCATATGTTCCTTTTGATTAAGTTTTGGCGTCCATTTGATTTCTCAGCTTTGAGATTTAATTTTGCATATTTTTAGTGTGCATCAGCATATCATCTTTGGGTGGCCACCTCTGGGTCAAGGGGGAAGCAAAGCTTGACTAGCATACAGTCAAGAGCCTCTGGTTATGGGCTTGCTGCACCAAGCCCCGCAAGCCGAAGGCCAGGTTGTAGCTGACAGTTAGCTGCACCACCCTACACAACCTACAGTGCTCATCCGTCATTTATACTTCTTGCAATCTTGTTCCTGTTTCTTACAGCAGCTGCACAAGGCCACCCTGGCTGTATTTCATTGTCGCGTCTCAGGGTCTAGAGACTCGGTGTCCGATCTCACACTTATTTTGGCAAAGAAAATGAATACTGTACCCCCCCTGCTGTACCCGCAGACATACCCATTTATTGGAGAGCGGATGCCGTCTCACATGGCGTACTGGCATGCTAGAGACTCTGGGAGCTCAGGGGTCTGGCCTACACAGGATCACCACGAGAGTCACTCATTAGGAGACCTTAACCTGTCTGTTGAGTCTGCCTTTTTAATGTTCCCAGGCTAAGTTCCTGTCCCTGGTTTCCCCCGCAGACACCATGAACGCGAGCCAGCAGGAGGCCTAGCGGAAAACATCCAGCGGGTAGACCTAGGTATATCCCTGTGCTGGAAACTTAAGAAATGTGGTCAAACCAGGGGTATTGAGGCGCTGCTTGGAAACACTCACTTTGCATGACCCGTCAGCTACCGGTAACCAGCTTGCATGCATGGCGTATCAGTGTGCTCATGATGCCTCAAGTCTGCAGATTCCTCCTTTTATCTCTGTCAAATTTGGTTGATCTGATGACAAGATTGTATCATGCAACACAACCAGTGCACCACTCCAGCTGCTTGCAGGGGAGCCTCATTAGCAGCAGGTGGATAAAAACAGTGACCTTAATATTTCGAGTTAACACGAGTGAGCTTATGTAATTTAAACTTCTGAATGGAGATGGTTCAGTTATCAGACCGAGACATGCCTGTTCTTCCGCAGGTATCTCAAGGTTGACAAGTAATCAAAGGCGCATAATGAAAACCGGCAAAACGTCATCTAAAAGAGAAATGACTGAGACAGAGTGGTAGTTGCATATGCCTCTGTATCTAGCAGGCTCATAATCCTGCTAGGACATCCCAACACAAGGCATGTCCTACCGGTCCGCTCTTGCATGACTCAGTTGCATGGCTGCATGCACCTGTCATGCCTTATTACAAAACCCCAAAAACGAGTAGGGTGATAGATGTGCAAGGTCATGCATAAAGCCATTGCATGCTGCACCTTTCATATTATAGCGGCTTCATCAGACCCTGCACCATGCCAGATGTCCTTTCGCACTTCTTGCATGTCGGGACACGGCCTCATGCTAGGCTGTCACTACGTACCATTATACCATACGCATGATAGCGATGCGCGCATGACATGGCGCGCATTGCTGCCATGCGTAACGGTATGCCATGCTCACAACGTATTTGATGATATTTTACCGGTACATACAGTTTGAACACATTTCCTCAGCAATGAGATCGCCATGGTACATTTGAAGCGCATGCTTGATTTGTATCCATACTTTATCTTTGAGCTCTAGTCTAGCTCATTGACCGCTATGCAATAGGGTTTTTGAAATAAATCAAGGGCGCCACATAACATTGTAGCGCACAAAGTTTCCATGGCCAGGTGGTCCAGTCAACGGGGACAGACGGACAGACGGACAGACAGACATGGGGTGACTCTGGGGGCAGAGACCCCAGCGGCCTACGGCCGCACGGTGGGACAGAAAATATCCATGGTCGATCCTGCATGGACCGAAGATGGCAATCCAACTATCCAAGGGGACTCGCTTTGGGTCCCCGGGTCGTATCTTCTACCTGCCCGCCTTATAGCGCCCGAATGTTCAGCTTAAGTGAAGGGGCAGATAGCAGATACAACAAACAGTGCAATCTACATCACGCATGTTACATGTGTGAGCGTTTGGCACGTCGAGCCTCCTGCCATGTCAGCAATCATCGCCCGTCAGCCCTGTCACCAACCCGGGCTAGATGGCCAACGTCCATAATGCAGCTGTACAACCGCATTCCAACCACATACTGGGAACATGCCATAAATAGCGTTCCCAACAGACAATGTCAACAGATATTGGCTTGAGCTCGTGCTGAGAAGTTCTTGAGATCGCCAAGGCTGTGATATCCCAACCCTCATCTTCCATCTCCCATTCGCCCCAAGGCTGCACGACCTGTCATCCAACCTGTCGTAAGTGAACATACATTAGGTAATATCTGCTCCCTTGCATGTCTCGCATTACAGGTGGCATTGCATTCCATTGCTTGGTCGTCCATATCTTCATCGAAACAGCCGGTGTCCCGCATCCCTCTGTCATCGGTTCTCGTCAAGTCTGCTAGCTGACTCACCGGTTGACTGCTGACCACCTGCTGACATGACGTTTCCTCCCATGCCTTGTACTGCAGCAACTGATACGCCTCCTCAACATGAAGGCCTCTACTATCGCTATCTTCTGCGCCATTCTGACAGCTTCAGCTTCTGCTAGCAGGTACGAAGCCCGCCATGCTTGTCCATCACTCAGAATCTCACACGTACGCAGCAGGGATGCTGATGCAAAGCAGCGTGTATGTAAAATTCTCAGCAGGGGTTCCGCTGATTCTCAGTCTCAATTTTTGTATGCCTGCCAATACTTATCATCTACCGACAGGACTGGTAATCTACACATATGAGCAAGGTTGAAACGATGCAATCGTCATTACTGCTTTGGCTCTCTGCAATGTTAAGCGATTGGCCGTCTCGGCCAAGCAGTAGCCCGGTTTAGCCCGGTCCGAATTTGTGTTTCCCCTGCACCTCCGCAGAGACCTGCTGCAAAATGATGGCTCGTTCCCACCATACAATTGCGAGAAGGACCCCGCCGTCTCTCCCTACTTCCTGGACCCTCCCCAGATGGTTGGAGGCAACATCTGCTTCACAGTTCAAACCAAAGTACCCTCCCTAGCATCCCCTTGCAACCTCATGGACTTCTACAAGCTCGAGCTGGAAGTCCGTGAGTCTATATACCTGCTGCTGTACCCTGCTGTAGCTGTACCCTTGGTTACGGGTCCATTATTCCGTAGTAATAGGTTCCTCATGGGGATGCGATGGCAGCGGGCCGCTGCCAGCGGCATACAATTTGGCACGAGCCCCTATCAATTGACTTTGATCCATGTGCATTTCGATTTCCAATTATTCCCCCACTGGAGCTTACAATCCACCCTGCCCCTGTGTTGCAGAGCCCATCTGCAGGCGGGGCATCATTCGCTTCTTCGTCAACGGTCAGCAGATTATCTCCCCGACAGCTGAGAGGTTTGGAGTTAACGGTGCAAGGATGCTCATCAAGTTCCCCCAGGTGCGGTGCACTCCTGTGCTTCATACTGACAGAGGTCTCTCCTGCCATGCTAGGGATTTGCCTGTGGAGAAGCTATGAGCTTGCGGCCGTTCATCCGCAGTCGTTTATCTTTCTTGCTCATTCCAGCTTTATTGATTGATTATACAATTGAATACCCTTGCTGGTTCTAACCCTCCTTCGTCTCGTGCAGATCAACCTCGATATTTCGAATGCAAGCGGCGCCATGATCTGCCTTGAGCCAGACGTCCGGACCTCTGGTTGCAACACCCCCGCTTCTCTCTGCGCTCCCGGGGATGGCTCTTGCACGTACTCCATCATCAAGAGTGGACAATGCAACTGCTGCCCTGTCAACCCAACATTGACCCCCCCTCCTCCTCCCTCTCCCTCTCCTCCTCCTTCTCCCACCCCTCCTAGGCCCCCATTCACCCCGGCAAACCTCTCCCCCCCTCCCCCTCCTCCTTTCCCTTACTGCGCTTGCGACCAGAGGCCAGGCATCACCCCTTTCTCCCTGGACCCCAACGTCATCGTCACGAACGCATCTGCTGGCACCATTTACACCTTCACTGTCTTGTCCAACGCCCCCAACTTCCTGAGCAGCACCTGTTCCAACACCACGCTGTTCAAGACTGAGTTCTGGTCCAGCCTCACTTGCTACCGTGCTGTCAAGCGCTCCTACATCAATGGCGTGGCAGGCACTGCAGGCTGGGACAGCAGGTTTGGAATCTGGAAGGTCACCAACATCAACTTCAACGCCTCTACCATTCCTGGCCCTGTCGGCACCATTGGTCTGGAGCTAGATAAAAATGGACCTTGCCCCACCCTGGAGGCCCTCTGCCGCGGCAGGAGCATGAGCGAGTGCATGTATGCCATGTTTGACGATTCCAAGAAGTGCTGCCCGCTTGGCGAGGTCATCCTTCCCTCAAACGCTGTTGCTGCGAGTATTGTTCCCGATGGCGGCCCCCCTGCTGCTGGCGCCCCCCTAGTCGTGGTGCCTGCTTCCATTTCCTCTGATGCTGAGGAAGCGAGCGGCATCACTGAGGACGAGAATGATAATGTGTGAGGACGAGACTGATAAATATAAGTGAGGACACATTGTTCTCTTCACGTAGACATAGAAACTTGGCAAATTGTTCCTGACCGAACTAGGTTGACCAGTCATGACCTTTCCATGTCTCGTGTTTTATCATTTATCTATTGTTCTTATGCAACCTTCATTAAGGCGGGTACACAAACTTTGGCATTCAGCAGTTGTAGTTCTTGTATTAATAGTTGTCGGGGCATTGCTCGTGCCTTGCATTGGGGTGTATATCAAGGTCCCATCGACACACCATGTTTTCCCATCTTGCTGATATTTATAATCTGATCATTGTATAATCTGAATAATCATCCTGGTGAAGATAACTAGGCTGCATTCTTTGACTGTAATTGGACGGAAGCCTCATCAGTCACACACCCCTGTCACAGCATATGAGTACACTTCACTGAATCACTAGAAATCACAATACCTCGGTACAATATTTACGGTCTGAAATAAAGAGTACACAACCAGGATGCACTTGCTATCACAACACCAGTGGAGAATAGTAGATAGTCTGAATGCTCTCATCAGTACTAATGACACCATGCAAGGACTTAATTATGGCCTGAACTCTCCAGAATTATGGCCTGAACTCTCACGCACCCTTATTTCCTTAAAAGAAGATCGCTGGCTGGCTATCCTCATTGCCACAGGCTGTGCAGGAAGGTCCTGACTTGAGTGGTCTGCCAGCTCAGGGTTTGACGTAGGGCCGAGTTCCGATGGGCCTAACAGGTATCAGGCAGGACAGAGAGGATGTGAGCTAAGACAACTCCTTGGTAGAGCTACCCCTGGCAATATAACCAGTGCATACGTGTTGGGCGCACATTTCATTATTGTAATCTGGGTGATGCCTCTTGAGAACCACTTTAAAGGGCAGCTAGCAACACTAAAAAAAATCAGGCAGTGTGCATGCATCATGTGGATTGCCTGGATTCAAATCTTGTCTGCGGCTGATGAACTCAGCATCAGAGTTCCTGGGACCTCCCAGCACAGCTGAGCTACACAGCTACACAGCTAGACCTACCCCCATCATCACACACAGCCGAGCCTTTTTGAGCAGGGCCGCGTGATAACCTCATTCACTTATGCCCCACCCCACCCACAGCCCCACTTACTTCACGTCAGCTATGTCCGAGTTGCGTATGAAGTCTGCCCAGTGGCGCGGCATCAGGTTGGCCAGCGTGACGGGATCGCTGCCATTGCGCAGCGCCACCTCCAGCGTGGCGACATCACCCAGGATGTTGTCGATAGCCGCTCGCGTCTTGCTTAGCTTGGGCTGCAGCGCCGTTGCCACCGCCTGCGCCTCATCCTCCCCCAGCCACAGATTGTCTAGTACGGCCGGAAAGCCGCCTGCAACAAAGAAGGAGGAGGCCCAGTTGAGAAGCAGGCAGACTGCATACCCAGCAGCAGGCCAAGCAGGGCAGAGAACAACCAGCCATGAGCCATGCAGAGCAGCAGCCAACCAGATATGGGCCATGTGGGGACCATAGGTACCAAGCAAGTGCACAATATCTGCGAAGTGGCGGGCTGATAAGCTTTAGGCGGGCTGATAAGCTTTTCCTTCACCGGAGCTATCATTTGAGCGCACAAGATTGAAGGCGACACAAGGTGTTAAATAGGCGAGTAGGGTAAAAGTGTGATAAGCAGTCAAAATAAGCATTCAGAGGTATGGGACATTTGATGGCCTTGCTTCCGGTAATGAAAAAAAATCCTGTGACTCTGTGAGTAATACCGATTTTGCGATACATTGAGCCATTGAGGGCGGGAAGGCGGACAGGACTGAGCCTGCAAAGCTTTCGCGCATGATCAGCAGAACAAGCTACAAGAAACATTTTGAAAAAGACCTAGAAAGGCCTGTCCGAAGGCGCACCAGATAGTACATTGCATGCCTTAGCGCCTACAGGTAGCAGGGCCGCCTATTCGCCAACCATGATGAGCGTGTCAGGGGAGAGTTCACGAAATAACAAGAAGAAATACCTCCAAAACAGACGTGCTAATGGGCATTGACAGGGCAGCTCACGAACCTTGTTCCTCCCTCCACCTTCCAACCTGAAAGGAGGAAGTTGCCACAGCAGCACTCCTGCAGCGGTCAGTCGGTCACCTACTTTCAAATGTTCTTTGCTTCTTCCAGCACTTACCTTCAAGCGTCATGGCCACCAGGCGATACCGTTCCACCAGCACTTTCCGCAAGCTCGCTGCCTCCTCTTGGAGCTCCACTAGCTTGTCAGGATTGCCCAAGGAGCGGCAGGCCCGGCTGAACAGGCCGGACATCAGGTACCCCACCTGATGCCGCAAGCAGTAATGGATAGCGGTGGGCAGTAGGTGACAATGGTGGGCTTTGATGGGCAGGGTTTTAAGCTGACAAGTTTCAAATGCTGGTTTTGCTAAGGTCAGGGGTCCAGGGCACAGAGCTGCTGGAGGCAGGCAAGCGCTGGTCTGATTGTGAAGAGTCGACATTGGGTAAGTAGGTGTTGACGGAGGGTCGGGGGAGAGAGCTTTAACATGCTCATCAGAGGCAGACTTGCACTGCATGTGACCACCGCTTCAGATTCCAAACCACAGGGATTGACAGGGCTGCCAGCAACTCAGAATCCCCACAACCCCAATCCGCCTAGTGATGTCCCTCCTCCCAGGCTCCTTCTTTACCTTGCTCCTTTCCACCCCCCTCTTCCCTTGAGGGCCCCCCCTGCTTTGTCAAGTCGGGGGGGTGAGGGGCAAGGTTTTCCCCCCTTAACAGCACCCACCTGCTTTGTCCCGTCATCTGCTGACAGCTGTGACAGAACCCAGTCACCGATGCGGTCCGCGTTGTCAGGCCGTTGCCACAGCACATGTTGCAAGAGGAGCAGGTCGTACTCGGTGACAATGTCGCGCCCGTTACAGAACGCAGCCACCTGAGGGAGGGGCAGTCCAGGTTTTAGGAACTAGGACTCAGGGTTAAGGCTGTATGTATAAGAGGCCATATGATAAGGGGACGTCAAAGGTTCATGAATCGTGAGTAAGGCTTTAGGAGCCTAGAGAGAGGGGACGTCAAGGGTTGAGGATCAAGGGTGTAGGAGAAAGCAGTGGACCCTTTTATGGTCTGTCAAATCCAGTGACAAGCTTTCATACACATGCAATACAGTGTGGATCAGATCACGCGAGGCGAGGCACGAATCCGAGTAGTAACCCTCAGTATAATGCTGTGTGCATGGGGGGGGGGGACAACAGCTACAGGCTGCAGCATGGCTTCCTTTGCATGGCTATAAGGTGGGGTGTAGGGAGGGGACAACACAGACAAGACGCCTCCTGCAAGGCATGATAGCTGGCGAGCCCTGTTGACCAGCATGGCCACATTGCAGGGTGCATGGCCGCAGCACATGGCGCAGGGTCATAAATTCATGATGCATGGTGCTTGAGATATGTGGGAGGAGCAAAACAATCCACCCACCTGAAGCAGCTGTATCGCCTTAACCAGACGTCGATCTGAGACGTAAACAGGCGGCTCAATCTTCTCCTGGGCAGGTGGGCCAAGGCAAGCCGCGAATCAACACCAGCCACAACAGCAGCCTTGCTTGATCCATACAAGGCTGGAAAACAGGCTAGACATTTATGGTTTCAGTTATGATCATTGGAGAGTGCAAGGTTGGACAGGTCCCATACCTCCCCTGCCTCTTAGGCCCCTCTGCCCCGTCCCTCACATCTGTCTCAATAAGTTCGAAAAGGCTATCATAAAAAAACATCAAGCCGCCCTTCAAACTGCCAGTCCTGCCTCTACACATGTCTGTGTTTGTCGAGGCCACTCTTCCTGAGATGCAGGCCCTGCCCGCCCCCTGCTGTCCCTTGGAGGGGTGTTAGAGCATAAGCTTACTCTTCAACCTTGCATAAAGCCTGGACACTGACCACTCATAAATGAGGATACCACACATGCTGCCGGGGACGGTGGGAACTCTGCAGTTGGTAGGGTGTTTGAAGGCATATGATAACGTTTCAAGTATCATTTTCGAGTCTTCTCCTTACCTGAAGGTATGTGCGCAAGTCCGTGATCATCTGAATGACACTCTGTGGGACCCGGACCGAGCGGAGCGCCTCAGTCTTGCACAGTCGGATGTCGTCGCGAGTGACCATCATGTCTGCCGCGACATTGTCCAGCACGTTGGAGGAGCTGTTCTCATCGTTGGTCGAGTAGTACGTCAGCAGCTGGGCTAGGCCTACACAGGAGAACACAATGGAGCAGATCAGCAGCCGGGCTAGGCTTTCACAGGAGGACACGATGGAATGGGTCAGCAGCTGGGCTAGGCCTACACGGGTGGACACAATTGAATACATCAGTAGTGGGGCTAGGCCTGAATGGGTCCACCCTGCCCATCTAAGGACATCAGAGTAATGGTTCCACACGTGGCCCCCTCCTCCTCTCTCTGTCCCTCTCCCCCCTTCCTGCCCAGTCGCCCACCTGCTGCTGAGACCTGCTTCACCAGCTTGCGGACCAGGAAGCGATCGTACAGCGCATCCAGCTCCTCGCTCTCCGGCAGCTCGTTAGAGGCGCCTACCACGGTGATGAGCGGCACTTTGACGCGCTGGGAGCCGTTGTCAAACAGACGCTCGTTGATGAGGGTCAGTAAGGTGTTCAGGATGGCGCTGTTAGCCTGCAGGGGGGGGGGGGGAATTGGTGTGTGTGGGGGGGGGGGGGGGGAGATCAGTGTGTGTGTGGTGGTATTGGGGGGGGACTAATTTGTAAGTAATTAAGCTCGGCATTACGTACGAGGTGGCACTGAGGCTGTGAGAGAAATATGATGAGAGTAACACAGGCACAGATGCTGATCCATGATAAGAGAAGGATGGCCGCGGAATGATGTGCAGTTTCGTTTCTAGACTTTTGAAAGGTGAAAGGAATTTGATGCAATCAGAGCAGGGACGAACCGGTCAAGCCTAATCAGGAACCCCAGGAGACGAACCCGCCCCCTTGCAAGCAGAGGCTCTCACAGAGGACACCCCATCCAGACTATTCCATACACTGCACAAACCTCCTTGCCTCAAATATTGTGCTGCGACTGCCTCAAGAGCCCCTCAACAGCGTGCAGTCAAACAGGCCTAACCTGAACCCTGAACCGTAAGCTTAACACACAGACATCTATCCATGCATCTCATGGCCTCCACAAAGGCAGGCTGCCCCCCATTCGGGCACACAGCACCTAAACATACTCCACAGTCCTAACCACATGTACAAATTGTGCAGCTGAACCCATCAACATGTGACTATGACCTGCGAGTTGCATTAACATGGCCGGCCTTTCCCTGCTGCATGGATGATGCGCATCCGCACCTTGAAGATCTCGTCAATGAACGCCACCTCAGCCTCAGGCAGGTAGCCGCGTGTCTGCCGCACATACTTGTCATCCTCCAGGGCTCGCATGGACAGGGGGCCAAACAGCTCCTGAAGGGGATGGATACCAAAGGGGGAGGGGGGCATGGACAGGGGGCCAAACAGCTCCTGAAGGGGAGCCATTTCAATATGGATACATCTGTAGTACTGGGTGCATCCCTGTCATCAGACACACATCCAAAAGAGCAAAGACAACCTTGACCTATACACACAGCAAGTAGGTTGTTGTGTGTATAGGACTATAGGTCCACATCCCCTTCTCCTATCCCTGCTCCTCTTCCCCTTGCCTCCCTGCCCCCAAGTCCTCTATTCTGCATCTACACCAGCCACCCTGCCCTTACTCCCACCTCCGGCACCGAGAAGCGTGTGAGAAGGCGCTCAAAGTAGGTGCCTGAGATAAGCTTGTTGAGGCGGCGGCCAACCTCGCTCTTGGCTGTACCGGGCGGGCCGATCAGCAGGATATGCTCCCCGCTCATGGCAGCCAGCAGCAGCAGACGGACCTGAGGGAGTGAGGAAGCGTGACGGAGGGAAGGAGACATATGCTTGGGATACCGTATCCAGGAGCGAATGAAGGAGACACAGGGTGATATGGCCTGGGCAGGACGTGGAATAAGGGAGGCCTCCTCTTCCGCCTCTCAAGCCGAGTCTCACTGTGTCTCCTGCTGTTAATTGCTGTCTGATTCGGGTGGCAGCGGCAAGCTGCAAGCACGGACAGGCTTCCTGTCATGACACGAAGGCTGTGATACCCAGGGTGCTCAATCAGCTGAATGGACAGCGGGCCTGGCTTGTTGCATGAGAGTTAAGGGAGCGGTACAAATGTATTCGGGGCAGGACATACCAGCATGAACATGACTGAGCGATTAGTGGGCCATGCCAATGTTTGTGAAGTAAACAGCATGACTGCAGCTGTGATGCTCACACCAGTCACATCGGCAGTGCCGCACAAGGCGCCCGGCAAGTGGTGAACCTCTTTGGCATGCACAGTCCTGACCCTAAACATGTGCCGTGATAGCCCTGACTTCAAGCCCATCTACCTGCTGCACTTCCAGGCTTGATGCGCAGCTGGTGGTTCGACCTGGACAAGTCTAGAAGGATTAAGCCCCTCCCAGGCTCAGCCTCATTCAGTGCAGCACACTGACTGAACATTCTGGAACTAATGATCCAGGTCAGCTCAGCCCCCCCAATGCCCTGCAGTCACCTCGGCCTCCCTCTCCACCAAGCCCTCCTGCATGACCGTCACGGCGTTGAGCAGCTTCCGCTTGATGTCCCGCGAAGCTGATGGGCTGCTGCTAGAGGAGGAGGCGAGTGCGGCCGCAGAACCCGCCTGGCTGGCAGACAGGGCCGCCTCCTTGATCTCCAGCAGTAGCTGAGCCCGGTATTCCTGGGCCTCACGGCGCATGCCAGTCACCTGGGACACGCAGCATGGCATGACATCACACACTGGGCATACGACACTGCGCCGGGGTATGGGAGAATTCGAACAGGGCAGCTAAGCGAGACAGAATCATGGATTCCCATGGGATGTAAGGGGCTTAATAAACAAGAGCGCCCCACGTCGTAGCTTTGGAAACCCACCCATGCGCATGGAGAGGTGATGGGGTGCTTAAGCTGCACTTCCATGCACCTACATTGTCGTGCAATTTCTTCTCCTTATCCATGTAGTTTATCTCCGGGCTCGCTTTTCCATCGCCTGCAATACAACCTAGCTTCATTGATCTGATGAACAACGCCACGAGCGCGCAGTGCGTGCGAACCTGACATGGCGACGATGCTTGTTCGATTGCTGGGTCGGCGGAGGCATGATCGCTTTGTAAAATTTCCCGCAGGACAGCGTGTGTGGTGTATAGGAGCGCTGTGTAGCCGGCATGGATGCAGCATGGTGATATAATTGAAACTTGTGGGTTTGGTCACAATCAAGAGCACAGGGTCTCTAATCCTCTAGAGTTTAGTAACGATAAGTTGTAATGCTCGAACCCTGCCTGAGCCCTTGTCGAAGCGTTAAAACCCCTTTTTAACCGAGGAACTCCGCTTGGACCCGCCGCTGCGCCAGTGCAAGCGAGCGCACGCAAAAGTCTAAGAATGCATTACGCATGTACGTGTCATAGACTAGAAGTTTAACGTTCTGCTGATGCACCATGTGTCAATGTAATACCGGTGTGCATGACCCTGAATACATAACAGCCTGCAGCTTTGGCAGCACCTGTCTCAGCGGCTTCTCATGCCTTCTTGCTTATTACGCGTGGTGCAAGCCCTCTACAAAAGTGCAGTCTACACGCTCACAGACGGCCATAAATGAACTGGCCCTGTGCCTTGCACCCGCGGTATCAAGCAGGGATGCCCACTCAGCCCCCTCCTTTTCAGTCTGTTTATCAGCGATCTGCCGGGCATGATCGCAACCCAGTGCCCTGCAGAGGGCATTATGCTGGGGGCGGGGCGACGACTCAGGTGCCTCTTATATGCCGATGATCTCACCCTGCTAGCCAGCAGCCCGGCAGGGCTGCAGCGCATGCTAGATGCCCTGCATGAGTATGCGGCGGTCAAGCAGCTCCAGGTCAACATTAACAAGACAGAGATATTGGAGTTTGGCAGCCGCTTAGCTGCGCAGCGCCGGCAATCAGCTTATCCTTGCATGTATGGCCCCGATAAGATACCGGTAGTGCTGAAGGATTTCAAATTCTTGGGCATCATTCAGCACGAGAGCGGCAGTATCAGGAAGGCCATGCAAGGTAGAGAGGTGCCTTTCGCTACCGCATCGCACCGTGTCCGCCGCATGGCCGCCAAGGTGCACCTCAGGCATCATCTACCTACACGCATCCGGTTGGCGTCTGTCTATGCAGCACCTGTGACCAACTACGGTGATGTGGTGTGGGCCACCGATCACCTTGGGCTGCGGCATTGCCTCAAGAGCAAGATGCAGTCCAGCTTCCTCCAGCATCTGCACCAGGCTGCAGGGCTACCTCCGTCCGCTGCGAGTTGGGGGGTCATGAGGGAGCTGCAGATCCAGCCGTTACAGCGCAGTTGGTGGCAGCATGTACTTCGCTTCTACAACGCAGCGGTCGCACCAGCAGCAGAGCAAGACAGCCCACTCATGGCGGTAGCCATGGCGGCCGACATGCAGCTCGCTGTCAGGCAGGGCACCGGAGGGCGCAATTGGTGCAGTGATTTGCTAGGTGCCTTGCTAGAGCTGGAGCTGGGATCAGCCGATCCGAAACTGCGTCAGACAGCAATTGACTTCCAGCCGCTGCCTGTCAGAGAGGTGCTAGCGCTAGTTGATGCAGCATACGAGCGGGCGCAGCTGGATGCCGCTATCAGAGGGGACCCCAGAGATCCTGCCACTGAACACAGGTCTGCGGCCGCCTACCGCACCTGGTTTCAGTCTACGGCAGGCGCCGTGCTGGCGCAGGCCAGGAGCGCACCAGCCGAAAGGAGTGTGCTTGCGTGCGCACAAACTTACGGCTGCGGCTCGGCGCCGTCAGCACGGCTGACACTAGAGGACGGCGCAGTGGTCAGCAGCGTGACAGGCGGTGCTGCCTGCGATGTTGGGCTAGGGAAGACAGCGATCATGTGGAGGATACGCTGCATGCATGCTTTCAATACCCCAGCGTGCATGATCAACTTAGAGAGTGGGGATGGGCAGGTCCTCCGAACGGTGCTAGAGACTTTCTGGATTTATCCCGGGGCAGGCTTGGGTGGGATGCCCTGGCCTTTGATGACGACGTGGTAGATATTGTTGAGGCGTAGACTTTTTCAGAGGTTGGAATTTCCTTTGTATTTTGTGTTTTCCAGCCTTTTGTTTTGTCCCTTCACTTTTCCCCCACTTTCTTTTGTCCTGCCCCCTTCTGTGTTTCTTTCCAACTTTCCTCCCAACTCTTTAGTTACGCGCCCGCGCGGCCGTGCCTTATTTTAGCAGGGCCCAGAGGTGTAACGTCATTGACATAACAGCCTGTGCATCTGCTGTGCATGCATGGCACCCAAATCCTAGATCCCCCGGCTCTGCCGATGTTCAGAAACGGTATGGATGCATTAATAAATAGCAGGGGGAAGGATGATGTATACCGGGAATAATATTCCAGAAATATAGCAGAAATATCGTGGAAACCCTGGTGAAAACATACTTCCCCCCCCTCATCCGTCCTACCATTTGTCTACGGTAACATCCCAAATTATACTGAGATGTGAGAATGGGACACCTTACAAGAGGGGACTACCTGCCTGGCAACATGCTGTATCAGTTTTCCTGGCTAGCATCAAATCAAAGGCAATACGGCAAAATGGTATAATATTACAAACCGGGCATTAGTGCCATGATCAGACTTCCATGAGGATAAATGATGGGATGTCCAATCAACCATTCGGTTTTCTTGATGTTTGATTCCGATCAATTGGTCCACGGACTCGCAAGATATTTGTTTTGGCCCGTTATTGACTAGCCGCACAACGGCGATTATTGAATTGAATTTAACATCATGTACCGTAGTTGGTCCGCGCAGCCTAAATTAGTTTATTTTCTAAACTGAGGCCCGCCTCACGATCAATCGTACAGAAAGCGCAAACAGCGGACATTTTGACCCTTGAAACCGTGATTTATTCTTTCGATACTGAGCGAACATTTTGACAGCCCTGGCAGTGCTCAGACCAGATATGTTCCATGTCCCAACAGCTTAAGGGTGGTGTACAGCGTGGGCAAATTGACGCCAGAGCAGCTTATGATAAGGCAGCTGTACTAGCAAGGGTGCTCATGCACTTTAAGAACTCCAGACGGAGTTAGACTGAGGATCAGTAGCGTCCTTAGCGTGGGGTGGGAAAGTTGGTGTCCTGTTCAAGGTGCAAGCCCACAAGGGCACCCCCTTCGCAAAATCAGCCTCCCCTTCTCCTGGTATCATTTCGAAACGCGAGGCATTGACCCATGACGTCATCTTGCTTACCCTGGTGAGGAGCTGACGGAGGCATATGTAACGAGGTATGACAATTCACGTTTGTGAATCAGGTATATTGAGCGACACCATTAGAAGATTTTAGTTCCTTCTCTTCTCCCTTCTGATCAGTGGGGCGCCCTCGCGGCCAAGCAGGGGTGTGATACTCTAGCTTTTCTGGACTTTTCTTTTCTTAAAGCCTTTGTTGAGGGCCAGTCTCTGGTGGAACTCAGGTGTTGGACTTGGTCTTCTTTGCCTTCCCAGCCTCTCCTTTTGTTCCTTTCCCCCTCTCTTCCTTTTAGTTCCTTCTTTACTCCCTTCTGAACAGTTGGGCGCCCACGCGGCCGAGCTTTGAGCGGGCCCACAGGTGTAACGTTATTGACCATTAGAAGCGCACGGCTGAGCTGATTAGAATGGACCCCTGTACCCTCCACAAAACTCTTTTTCACTGAGACATGAAGGTTTGACTGGGTTCCAGAGACCTAGGGGGGGGAAGGTGCCATGGGTCGTTAACTATTTTTTTGATGATGAAAGAAAGGTTAAAGCCTTTCTTTCTCCCCCCTCGCCGTAGTATCGTACTGAAATATTTATTGCACAGAGTGGATGGCACACCACCGCTTGCCAATTCCTGATAATTCCTCCCACATCCATTGTCAGTCGAATCCGTTATGGAAATAAATAAATGTGGATGCGGTCATGCACTTTCAGACGCCCATGCACCGTTGCACGAAGACAAGAATACGAGCCCCGAGCAGCTCAAACATGCATTACCGTAAATAATATATGAAGGTCATAGGAAGTCATTTTTGAACATCCCGTCGACTTAACCGAAGTGCCTCCCTTGGTATAATCCACAAGCAGCACCAAAAAGGATGATAAGGCTGTTGCATGCAAACCTCGAGAGCGGCTTCCTCTCACCTATGATCCCACATAATCAAGGGAGACAGGTACAACTAACACCATCAGGCCCCTCTTCAATAAATCCTTACAGTACAAACTAGAGCATCACCAAGGTCCCCAAATGTCATCCTCAAAGGATAGCAATGGCTTTCCCCGACCCCTAGCCGGAGGAGGAGCACGAGCTCTCCCAGTTGGTCCCTTTGAAGCAGTTGAACCCGTACCAGAGGGCCGGAAGCTGGGCCCCGCTCCCGCAAAAGCACCACTGGCCTGCATCTGGTCGCTTAACCCAGGCCGCTCACTAGGCTTGCCAAGGACCTTGCTCTCGCTACCCACCGCGGGGGCCGCCCCGACACGATGCTTCATAAAGACGTGCTTGTTGGCACCTGCCTGAGCATGAATACTTTCACAAACGTCATGCGTGCTTAACGATCCTCTTTCCCCTGCTGTCTAAATCACCGGTTCCATGTTCCTGCCCCCCACACATGGGAGGGGCGGCATGACTGCACCATGTTCCTGTCTGTGCATAGAAGCTGGAATTGAGCTTAGTCATCCCCATGCAGCTAAGCGTTCAGGAGAGCCCAGCGGGTATGCACCGTTCTCGACAGGTGAAAGGCATACCGTACCAGCTGGCATACTTCAAGTTCTGCTTCGTGCCAGACAGCGATACGAAATGTGATGTGGGAACACCATCAGTACTACGGATCAGACAGCCAGGCCTCCTTCAAAAATTGATGGCTTCATGAATGTCACTACCCCAGGACCATGATCATACCTGTCACAAAATGATGACGGTAATAAGGTGTAACGTTATGGCCCCCAGGACCGTGATCATTTTGTGACAAGCACCGGTATGCAGATTTGGTGGTGTATGGGGAGCACAGATTAGCTTCAACAAATAACGAGTGAACACCATCTGGGATCACAGTAAGAGCCTTTCAACCTCGAAGCTCATCTTACCCATGATCCTACCACCGTTACCCGAGTCTCATTCGTAAATATGACGTCATCATCATAATGCGATTGTCCTTTTCATTTTCAACTGATCATCAGTGCTCTACTCAAGATCATAAACATACATGCTAGATCTTGCATACCATAATACCAGGACCGGTTCTACCGGTAGTAACCTATGAAAGGCCAGCGTCTTTGTCTGGAGGGCCCTTTTCCAGTGGCCAAGCGATGCGTCATCAAAAAATACCCCACCTAACTATCTTAGTCAGCAACACAACGGGACGCTGCCATGCCCCTTAACCAGCATGCCATCAAATAAATGATTGTCCCAACTTGGGTGCCGACCTAGTATGCATCAAATGCGTCGTTGATATCTTCTTCTGACACGGATTCAGGTGGCCCAAACACCACAATGTGTGTTCGGCCATACTTCCGGTTGCGGACCTGCACCAGCCCCCCCACTGTCTCCGGGACTTCTCTCGTCAGCTGTTTGGGGTACTCGACGAAAAGAAGCGTGTTGGCATGAATCAGCTGAGACCGGTTGAGCAGATCAAACAGCTCGGGGTAGGATACCAGCAGGTAGGGAGGGCACATGGAGATGAAGTCGAAGGCACCGCCAGCAAAGCGAGGCAGGTCCACTGCCTTCTTCAGAAACTCCTCGGCTTTTGTGGTGTGCACAATGGACTGCGCAGGCGGGCAGAGGCCGCATAAGGCCGTCAGCATTTACTCTCGATCAAAGGCAGCTACTTGTCAGAGGCACAAGTGCTTCCATAAACCCCCAAACAATTGAAGGCAACACACAGGAAAAGTGCACATCACCCACGTGAAAACCAGTCATAAAATCAATACGCAGTGTAGTGCCGGTGCCTGTTGTGTCACAGTTATTTGCGCATGTCCTACAGGGTTAAGGGTAGGGATATGAGCTGTCCTCTCCTCTCACCTGGCGCTGGAAGCTGCATGTTGCGATGTTCTTGCCGAGGATGTTGCGCGTGACCCAGGGGTCCATCTCTACAAAGTGGCTCTCTCGGCAGCCCCGAGACAGCGCCTCCAAACCTACAGACCCAGTGCCCGCAAACAGGTCCAGCCACCGCGCCTCTGCCGGCAGGCAGTTGACCGTGCCAGCTTGACTCTGAAGAATGTTAAAGATGGCCTGCCTCACCTGGAGAGGACATGCATCACGGCATCAGATGGAGGTGGCGAGACATCCATGCAGCATCAGGGGGGAGACGGTCAGGAGGTATGCATCACCCGGGGGAAGTGGCAGCACCCTCCAGCTCATTCCAGCAGGACCGACCAAGCAAATGCACAAAAGACGTTAAGTAACAAATCTGTGAGTCCATGTAAACAGGGCAGCGCACTGAAGGGACTAGTCAGTGGCCAGCAGCCTGGGCGCGAAATATCAAGTCCGCATGTGGCTTGCCTCTGAGCCCTATTTCCCCATGAGACCTCGCACCTTCTCCATCATTGGCCGTGTCTGAGGGCCTTGAGATGACAGCAGCCTCTTCTGTGCTGCACTGCCAGAAACAATGCGCAGCTGGCGGTGCAGCCGGGCCTCAGCCCCGCGTGTGGAGCCGCCTCTCCGGAGTGCCTCAGCCTCAACCAATGCTGCGCGCTGATGCGCCATGAGCTTGGCCACCTGAGGGGGAGTGGATCACCAGGATCATACATGCACACTGCCGGCACCCGTCTCTATGTAAATTTTGGGCGCATGCAACACTGTCTCTGATAGGGAGTCTGCACTGGTCTCAATGGATGGGCTTGGCTACAGGTTGCCGCATATTGCCACGATCGTATGGCAGCAGGCTGTCACAAAAACATTGAAGCAGGTCGACACGGTCACACGGCAGCAGGCAGTCGCGTACCCATTGAGGCCATTGAAGCATGCTGCTGCAGGGGATCCCTGCTCATCCCATCCACCACTGCACATTGCCCAGCAGTCCTCCCCCTGAACACCTTATGCGGCTTGAACATGCGCCCCAGCAGCCTCTCTTGCTCCTCAAGGTCCGTGGCTGTAGAGCTTGAGTTGCCGCCCCATGTCACGTTGACCCCCATCTCCTCGTCCACACCGCGCGGCCGGCTGCCTTTGATGACACCGAGCTCCTGCATTAACGACAGCCGACCACCCTTCGTCCAGCACATGCAAGCAGGCAAGCAGGCAACATGAAGTCAGTTGGGAAACAAAGACAACATTGAGGCAGATCCGAGGCGAATCTGTCCCCGCATGCAACATATCCTCACAAGAACTGACAGCTCCTAGACCTACCAATACCAAACTTATGTACTGCTAGGATGACATAAATATCACTGGTTGGTACTTAAAACCCTTGTCTGCCTTATGAGGCTGGGTGGGGGATGACCACAGGGCAAGCTGTTAGGAAGCAACAGCAACAGCAGGCCGGGTGAGATGACTAGGCCAGATTAGGAGCATTAGCTTTGGAGCCACAACCTGCTGGCAGGCAAACTAAAGCTGCATACATCCATACCGGTAGCCTAAACAAAACATGTGATAAAGCTAGGAAAGGCAATGGAAAGGGACACCATCAGCACTCGCTATGCTGGGCTCCATCCCTCCTACACACCTGTGTTCCAGGGCGGGGCCCCAGCTCCTCTAAGCCCCACTCGTCAAGCTCGTCACCATCCATCAAGGCCGCGTCCTCCGCACCGCCATCGCCCATCATCTCCTCCACCTCCCGCACGTCCGCCATACCTCTGCGCCCCACACGGCCCCGCGTCAACGCCTTGGATGCCGCCTTAGGGGTGCCTGCAACCAGCGCCATCTTGCCCAGCTGCTCGCCGCTGTCCCCGTCCTCCTCCTGCTGGCCAGCTGCTGAGGATACCGCCTTCCACCCATCAACTTCGCCTCCAGAGAAGTCAAATTCATCGTCGTCGTCATCATCATCATCAAAGTCCTCCATATCATCTTCATCGTCCATGTCCTCCATGTCAGCACCGTCCGAATCGCCGATGGCTGGGGCCGCTGTGCGGTTGATGACGTTCCCTTGCCGGTCGTACTCGATGTACTCCTGCAAGAGCCCATCACGCAGTTCAGACATGACCCAAAGCGCCATTGACTATATCATACTAAACAATGAACCCCAATGACTGAGGCAGGAGTAGCCGGGGGTTGGTTCATCAGCAGATGCAACAGCATCAGCATAAACATCAGCAACGTCAATACTCCTCGCAGCAGCTCCTAGGATGTGACGCCACCACTGGGCCCCCTTCATTCCGCATCAAGCGACATGCACCCCCATTGCCCTCCCCTCCCTCTCCCCTGACACCCCTCCCCTGATTTTCCCTCCCTAATCCCACCTCACAGCTATCCTTACGCTACTTACATCAGGGATTCAGCGGGACTTGAGTGTGGATAGGCAGGCCCGGCTTGGCAGCCCACAGCCAAACCCAGTCATAAGCAAGTGTGGCTGGGCTGGTCCTGTCAGCTGCAAGGGCCCCTAAATCTCACCATGTTCTCGTCGTCGAGGTTCAGCTCAAAGCTAGGCTTGTCTGTGACGTCCTCATCCTCCGCCTCCTCCCACGAGTTGCCATCATCGTCCTCATAGACCGTCACCTTCGGCTTGGCCGGGGTCACAGGCACCACTGGGCAGGCAGGAAAGGTAAGACTTGAACGTTTCGCTAGCGGCCATTGCAGTCATCATACAAACAGTGTCACTTACTAGTCATGCGGTCCAGCCAAGCATGTCAGGACAAATAAGGGGGATGCAGTGCGTTGCGTCTCACCTCTAGAGGCCAAATTTATCCATACGATTTGGCAATGCCGGGAGGCGCAGTTCAGGAGGGCGCTGCTTCACGTGTAAGCGCCCACCTACCTAGCTTCTTGGCCGCAGCTTTCCGCGCAATCTGGGGTAGACCGTCAATCAGGTCCTGAGCGTCCGTAGCTGTCATGCCAATCTGACCTGTGAAACAAACACAACGGCTCCGCATTCAAATCTCCCTGAGAACAGGGGCTGGCAGCAGCTGAATTAAACGCAACATAGGGCTGCCTGCCAGACAATCTTACAAGCAAGAATTGCAAGAAAATAAGTTGACCATCATGTCACCCACTGCGTTTGATTTGCATATCATACCGGTAGTCTGATGCTTGACTAGTTTAGAGGGAGGGAGCAGCCACAGCACCTTGTATGGCGTTTCATGAGATACCCAGGTGCACTACCCCCCCTCTTTTAGGACAGCACCGCACCTTGCTCGGCACGCTTGAGCTTCTGCTGCAGCATTGTCAGCCCCAGGATACCCTGCTCTGAAGTCATGTCCATGAAGGGAGACCTCGTACGCACCGCCTTAGCGACAGGGCCGGCCGTCTTGGCACCTGGCATGCACCAGTTGTCATCACCTCAGGTCCGACTCTTGTGGGTAGCATGGGACATGCGCACAGAGCAGCATGCAGGGTTTGTCACAGACCTGGCGGTGGTTTAGCCTTGGATTTCCGGGCAGGGGCGTTTGCAGACTTGCTTGCGACCGCCTGCGAGGAAGTGACCTCCACGCCCCACCCATCATCGAGGCCTGTGTCCTCCTTTGGGGCAGCTCGGGTGCGTATGCATGGAGTGCGCATGAGTTGGCTGTTGAGGTGCAGGCCAAACCCTGTGAGCAGGTCGAAGTGTCAGGGCTTATCCTTTGGGGCCGAATAGAGGAGACCCAGGAATTTAAATTTTCGACTTGCCTGAGGCCGGCATGGGCATAACTTGCCTGCGCGAAGAAAAATGTGAGCATGAACGCAGATAAAACATCCATACCCCGTACCACTCATTTGCTCCCACCTGCCGCCTGCATGCGGGACCTGTTTGAAGCAATGTGACGCCATGCTCAATTCCGCGGCAGGCTATAAACGTCCTATTCGGCCAAGCTGTTGCTGAATTGCACAGTCGTCAAAGCGAGCTGACGGCACGCCGTACGTTTCATACCCAGACTCATACTTTGCCTGACCAGGGCACTGGGCAGTTGGAACTAGGGGAGGCGGGAGGGGTTTGTCCAGGGTTGGAACAGCTCAAGGCGCCTTTACAGGACGCATACCTAACGTCACGCCTACATGCGTGTCCTATCTTTTATGCCCAGCCGGTATTGGTAATCATCCGAATGCATCAATATAACTGGCAAGATACAACCGCACATAACAGTCACAACGATGATGGGCTGTCAAATACTCGATGGCCCAAACATGTCAAGTCTACCGCTAATACTGACTGCATGGCTACTGATCAATCGGGTGGCAACCTCAAGCAGCCCTATCAGCCAGCTCGGCACCAGCACAGTCACTATAGCCATGATGAACTGGCAGCGGCCTGCAAACGTTCTCAAGATAATAGAGGCCTACGAACAGTACGAAATTATAGCTGAGGTGATTGTGTGGATGTGCCGCGAGGACACCAGGTGAGGTCCGCTTTATTGATTGCATGCAGCTGGGCGGCCATGCAAGCATGCGTGCGCAAACGAGAGAAAGCTGCCCTGGTGGCCACATGTACCCAACATCACTCTGGATCACCTCGCCCTTATGAACACTGATGCCATGACTACCCATGACTAGCCTAATTGGCTCTAAAACGACGAGTCACAAGTTCTGACCGACGACCCTGCTAAATGCTGAATAGGCTTCTGCTCTCCCACGACTCCCACCCCAAAGTGCGCCTCATTGACGACGCATCTGCAAACGAGAAGCATGGCCTCTCCACTCGCTTCAAGGCGTGCCTGTTATCTAAAACACCCTGGGTATTTATCCAAGACGATGATCACTTCATGACGGTGCGAGGAGGCACTGCCCTGGATGCATTGTTGGGATGGTATGGACTCGTGCATGCCTGGAATGCTGTGTGAACTGCCATGCAAGTACAATCTTAGCTGCGAAGCATGGCCAATCCTAATATCCTATGATCGCCATGCGTGACTTGTGTGCACTTGCCTAAGCACGTAACTCGGGTGTCAGAAATAAAGCACTTCTCCCACCTCGGACCCCCCTACCATATTGCGCTTGTAGGAGCCAGGCCTGGCCCGGATGATGGAAGTGAAAGCAGCCTACCCCAAGCGCATTGTGGGTGCTTTTGGTCGGGACTGGCCGCAGGGGCAGGCCCCGCAATACCTGAATGAGTTCCCAGTCAGGCCGGGCCCATGCCGCATCATTCTGACCATCCTGATGCTTACAGACGTCAGCACCTGCCAGGTATGTGGCAGGCGGGTCAAGTGAACAAAATACAAATATGATCCCTATATATCCAGTGTCGCACCTGCCAGGTCTCTCCCAGGAGGGCCACCCACGCGTCCCTGTATTCAGTGTCTGCACCCGCAAAGGGTTAATACCTGTTTATTCAGTGGGTGCATGGGGACAGCTCACAATCTGCTCACAGGGACATCCTTGCCCAGGGTGTGGCTGTCATCATGATACGAATTTGAGCCTTGTACTCAAGCCATGCACCAGAGGGGTCCTGCATATGTCAAGAGAAGGGCTCTCCCGACACCTGCATTTTTACTCATAGCTCGGTACCTGTTCAGCCTGCCCTGTGATATACCCCTGGTGGGAAATGCCTGCGACAAGCATGGATAAGTATTGTATGAAATCATGGATTCATGCTTGTGCAATGGATACCACTGTATCTGCGTATGTCTTTGGTGGTCCTTCATGGCCATGACGTGCATGATGGCTTAGCAGTTGGTCTTATCCATGACATACAAGTGCGATGCTCGGTGTGTGTGACCTGTGGTGGATGAGTGCTGTGAGCAGGGCTGAGCTCGCAGGCAGGACTTGGTCTCTAGCTTCAGCTCCTCTGAGCCTCGCTGCCTACTTGCAGGCATTCTGGGAACACGCCCCGAAGGTGGAGTCCTTCGTTAAGCGGAACAGCAAACCCTTTTGGAATGGCGAGGACATCTTCTTCTCCCTCGTGTCTTTCAAGGTCATGGGCGAGCTGCCCCTCCTTGTACGCGGGGACAAGGTCTTCATGCCTCAGGTCAGAGAGGAGAGACGGGTGGGGGACAGTTTGAGACACCTCTGGGCGTGCTTTCTCCCTCTTTCTGTTCAGGAGAAACAATCTGGAGATAGGGGACGCCGCGGCCTTATAGACAAAGATCTTCTGGACGCTGTGGACAGTTCCATCCTAAGCGCTCCACTTCCTCCCTGCTGGGGAAGCGGGAAGGAGGGGAGCCTTGCCGGGAGCTAGGGAGCCGTACCAGGAGAGGAAGGCAGAGGGTGCATGTAGCATGCAGTATGCTGCTCCGTGCCGGTGCATGTTGCCATGTTGGTCCTTATGAGCATGATTTCAAATGCTCCATGCTCATATGCCTAGCCTCTGCACCCCACTTTCAGGAGGATGCAGCAATACACGTCCTTTACCGCGGCCACTTCAGGTACCGCGATAACTTCCTTAAGTATGCTGTCAAGGCGTTGCAGCTGCAGTTCCCCCCTGAGGCATGGTCTTCAGGCAACGGCACTGACAGCGGTGGGGGTGGTGGATGGAGGTGGATGGCCCAGGGCAAAGGTCTGCAGAAGGGGAGACACAAAGAGAGGAAGCAAGGAATGCTGAATAAAGAATAATGAGTGCTTAACAGAACCTGTATTCGTGCTTTATTCTGCATTGTTTCCTATCCTTTGCTTTAGACAGATGGAGGGATAAGCGAGGTTTGTCATAGTAAGAAAAAAAACTACTAAGTTCTAATTGCCATTTTTTTTGTGTCAGCCTGTAGACCTCAAAGATGAGGTGCTGAAATGCAGTCGCTGGCGATTCTAAGTATTTTGTGCTGTTAGAGCTACTGTGGAGCAAGCTGCAGAAAGATGACCTTGTACGAACCGATGGGTGAACATGGTAGCCTGTTTTTGTTCTCTACCGGTATTTTGTTCATGCTTTGACTGATTGGCGGACACAGGTCACATGTGCCTCCTGGCACCCATTGGCCTGTTGATCTGAATTGTGTCGTCAGGCACACATTTATAGTTTCGTACTACTTAGGTCGGTCGTTTCACACAGCATGTGAGCAGTCTCTTGCTGCATTCAGATTGGCTTTAAAATTATGTTAATTAGATCTCATGGAAACGCCACGAACTCCCATGTTTGAATTAAGGCTAAGCTGGCAGAACTTTTCGCGAATCTGGTACATTTTTATCCTTCAAATTCACAGGCATTTATCACATTTTGAAGGCATTGCATTGGTTGTGATGAAACATGTAAGATCTGTGACGTCAATCCACAAGTCATATGATTTTCAGGTTACAGATTTATAAGACATACAAGGCCTAGCATTTCAGCTGATTTTTGACACAAACATTTGGATACTGATTCGTTAAGCCTGTGCATTAAAGGTCAGATGTAATAGGGAGGGTGGGTGTTTAGCCACATAATGCATTGCCGAGCCATTTCAATCGACCCTCATAACTGTACTGAATCATAGTTTCGGACGCATCAATGTGCCATCCTCTCATCAGGCAAAGTTCTAATTATTCTGCAGCAGCGAACAATCGTATGCAACGAGTGCAAATTGATGCAGTAAATCCGTCTGCTGCTGGAATTGTGCTGGGCAGAGGCAGAATTCTACACATCAGGGTCTGAAGAAAAACTTTGAAAGCTGAATTTGCTCTAGTATGATGGACGATGGCGGTGAATGACTGTCCTGCAGGATTGTTATCCTAGGCACCCCCCACCTTTATTCAAGACACTGGATAGGGGCATGCCACATACAATCGGATGAACTGACCATCAGCAGAGCAGCCCCTCACATCTCCTCGGCAGCGCTGGGCATTAAGCCTGCCTTGGGCGATGCTAGCCTCGATGAATCTGACTTGATGCTCCCCTCGATAGTGCTGGGAAGCAGTCCCACCTTCGGGGATCCCAGCTTGGATGATCCAGGCAGCGGCGACCCGTTGTCCACAGAACCCAGGTGGGGAGAGGCAGTCGACAGCGCGGCAAGCTTGGGGGACGAGGACCGGGACATGCCTTCACCCCCTGACCTTGCGAGCAAGACTTTGGGAAGTTCGCCCATTGCTCCCGGAGCGGGCGATGGTGCGCCCTTCCGCAGTCCGCTAAGGTACGCGTTCGGGCTTGGAGATGCACCGCTGGCCTGGCCATCTTCCACGCTTTTCACAATACCGGAGACCTCGGCATCGCTGCTAAGGTCTTGCCTGAGGAGGGGAGGCAGGGGGCACACGGGCATCAGAAAGTCCCAACAGCTGAGGGAGCCCTGCGAGCTGCTCAATCTCACTACAAGTGGCATTCTTTGCCTGCCGTTAAACATGGCAAGCCCCTAGGCCTGGCATTGCGCGTTCACTGACTTGGTTCAGAAGCCATGCGATACGCAGCTGCTGATTCCTGGCTTGATTCTCAGATAGTCCCCTTGTACATGCAATGGCAGAGAAATTAGAGTGAGAGAGACCCAGAGTCCAGTGAATACGATCCAGTGACCAAATGGATCCATTGATGAAGCTAGAGGGAGGATGTTCAAAGGCTACACAGACATCTCCTGACCAACCTCCCAGCTCTTCCTGCACCTGCACCCAGTTGTTGAAGGCACAGGTCCTGTATTCTGGTTTAGTGCACTCCAGCAACCATAAAAAACTATCACACACTGCTTCTGAGGGATCTTCATGCAGCATGCTCAGTTGCTAAGGCTGCCACACATAGGCCAGTCGTGCTTAGATCCCAAATGACCCAGCGATGGCCGCCAGGCAACCCCTTCAGGGAGTGTTATGGCACACGCTCAGCAAAAGTACACTAATCCCGAGTGCCTGCTGATGCGTGCACGCTCAGTTAACCCAAGAATGTCGCCCGCACTCACACATCCTTGGACGTCGTTCCGTTGGCCACAGAACTCGACTGCGAGGCCTGCATAGAGCTTAGCTCCGAGTAGTACGCAGACCTGGCGATGGACAGCTTGAGCGAGGGGGTCATTAAGCTGACACTCAGCGGGGACGCAGGAACCAGCGGGCTAGGGCGCAAGACGGCAAACTGCAGGCAGATAGAAGACCGTGGACAAGGATTCAGACGGCAAACTGCTGGCAGAGAGAAGACCTTGGACAAGGATTCAGACGGCAAACTGCTGGCAGAGAGAAGACCTTGGTCAGGGGCTTCATATGGCAAGGCAGGCAGATGCGGGACCATGTCCTAGGCATGCTTTATCATCCCTACCATCCCAGCCTGCTTCTGCATCAGCTCTACTCTGCCTATCTGTCAGTATCGTATTAATGGCAAGATACTGCAGGAAGCTACAAGATACTATAATACAGATCCTGTAATGAGCGACGTGATTCTCTATGCTTAAACGCCTGCCTTATAACATCTTCCCACCAGGAGCATGTACCAAGCCTGGCGCTGCCAGCAGCACAACCCATATCTTATTACACTAGACAACTGATGATCCGATCAAAGACAAGGTGTCCCTCTAAGTCAGAAGGTAACTTACATCAGTAAGGGACTCGTAGTCCAGCACCACGCATGGAACACGACGCATCCTCTTCCCTTTTGCACCTCAGCATGCATATTCTTCCGTTCTACCGATGCATCCCTCAGCATGTGCAGTCTGCCATTCCGCCCCCCCCCGGCGTCCCGCACCTTCTTGGGGCTGTACCATGCCTTGAGCGCTGCTTCGAGGTTCAGGGTCTCCATGGTATGAATGTTTTCCAGCTGCTTGCGAGCCGCCTGGAACCTTTTGCACATCTTGCTGTGCTCACGCCCCTAGGAGGCACCAAAGGGGCAGGTAGTGAGGCAGTTGAGGGCAGCGTCACAAGCGTGATGAAGTTGGTGCATTAATGGCCAGTTGGGTGTCATTCCAGGCCAGGAATGACACCCAAGCACACACTCAAACACAAACAGCTGGCCCTTTGGGTGTTTGAGTGCCGCATCTATATCCCTGAGGCCGGCAGGGAAGTTCAATGTGCAGGCCTGTTTTTTTCACCGGCCATTATCACCCCCCTCGTCCAGGCAAGCCCCACTTGGCCATCGTGTCACACCATCCAGACCTGAGACAAGACCACTTCGTCGCGCACTGCAGACTGCTTGGTCTTCTGTGCCTCTTGCTCGCGAGCCTGCTTGTTCAGCAGCTTGCCCTCCTCCACTGAGACCTGAACGCGAAGGCCAGGGCGTTGGATGATATTAGACAGGCAACTGGCTTGTGAGATGGATCCTTTTGTACCCCAAAGCAGGTGCAGGTCACAGATGTCTTAGGCCGTAAGGGCAGCAACATCATGACATGATGCATGCCAGGATAACAGCTGCCTTACACAACGGTAGATTTGTCAATGCTTGGTAAGACAAGAAGACACTGGCAAGCATCAGACAGGTGGCAGGGTGGGCTGCGGGCCAGTCGCACCTTGCACCAGTAGGAGTTCTCGCTCTGGGCAATCTCTTTGTTTGCCATAGCATCTGCATCTGCCTTCACCTGTCGAGGTGGCAACCAGGCGATCATGGTTAGCAGCAGGTGGCAGTGTCCGATATGTGATGAGCTGATGAGGGGCCATATGTTGTTTGATTCATAGTCGACACATATCCAGCATGTCACAGAAGGGCTATGCAGTAGTCCAGGGAGGAACTGATGAAGGTGAGGTTGTGTTGACAGTGACTTCACTGCCACTTTAAGCCAGGGACAGCATCAAATGTGCCTGATCAAAGACTGCATAACACTGCTGGTGTGGGACACACATGCATCTGTACAAGGGGTACTGCTGCCTGCCAGTGCCTTGCAGTGTTAGCAAAAGCAGAGACCACCCTGGCGCCACCACTCACCTTGGCCGCTTGTTTGAAGTCGCGCTGTCGTATTAGGTGACTCTCAATGGACCTCATGTTCAAAAGCTCGCTGCTCCATTTGGGATTGGGCATGGCCTGTTGCGCCACTTGGGCCGAGAGCTTGAGCTCGCGGACATGCCGCTCCTGCATGGCTGCCTCTTGTTGAATAGCCTGTTGCGCCACATGTGCCAAACGTCCGTTCCAGAGCTCCATCAGCTCCCCTGTCTCTGCCTCTTGTTTTTCTAGGAGTGCTCTTGCCTCATCATCTAATTTGTCGGCCAGAGCCTGTGGACTCGTGACCGGCTGTCGTGAGCAAACAGTTGAAGGCATCATGATGAGGCAAGGGCGGTGGACGCACCTGGTGGTGCTTCCCGTCCTCTTCAACCTTCAGCTTTTCGAGCTGAGCCTGCGCAACATGAGGCCAATCAGTGCGGATTGGATGCGGGTCCCTGCCGTTGCACCTCGGTGCCTTCAGTGAAGCATAGGAGCTGTTTAAAATAATATCAAAAACGGCGCTATTATGTGCGTCATCACTATACATTGTCTGTTCGACCGAACTGGCTCGAAGCCTGCAGGGCGGTGCAAGGGCCATGACATGCAGCTGTCCATGATACGTGTTGCTGTGAAGGAACGTGCAAGCTCAAAAACTGGATACTGAGCCACTCCTGAACATGATATCGGTAGTCACCCTTGGCAGGTTCGCAAAACACAGCCTTTCGACGCCCGACAGCCTCACTTGTAGCCTTGCGGACGTTTTATAGTCCCCGTCTCTCCTACTCTTAATCAAAGAAGCTTCCAAGCTCTCAAAGCTCTCTGGCTTTGAAAACTTCCGAGCTTCAAGCCGATGCTGAGCAGGCAACACCATCTTGATGCCCTGCCTGTCACGGACACTGTCCGATGGGAAGCGTGCGGTTCACAAGATGACGAAGGCCTCAAGTGAATTGCAGGTGCATAAGTACCGTTTCCTGAGGATTGCACGGAGCGCGCCATGCACAGTGCAACACGGTTACCGGTACTCTGAAGTACACAAAAATCGTGGGGATCTTTGCCACCTTTCCCGGGTTTCTTTTGGTGTCTTTACTTTTCTTGAACCCTTCGCTCTTCTTCAGGGTTGTTTTCTCTCGGGTGCGAACAACCATCGGCTAACACCAGCAGGTATCGAACTCGCGACCTCCGCTTGATCAGCATCGTCGGTGCTAGGCTGTAAGCGACTGACACCAGTACGGCATTAGTCACGGTCGATTGGGTGGGTGGCGGGCGAGAGGAGTCATCGCTGCGCGGCCAAAAAGCTTTCCGAATTCACATCGCCTTCACCCGACGTTCAGTAAATATAACCACATTGCTAAAGCGCTGCTTTCAATCGAGGGCGCACTTGCGGCGTAACACAGCGTTTTAACAAAGGCCTTGCATGCCGAGCGTCGCCATTCGTTCGGTATGTAGCATGGGTGGTTGGCCGGCGAGAGATGTCATCGGCCCCCAATTCGCAGCGACTGCAATAACTTTTCGAATACATATCGCCTACACTCGACGTTGAGTGCATTAGAATCACAATGTCAATGCGCATCTTTTGATCGCCTGCCCGGTGCCTGCTGAGCGTCGTCAGCCGTCCAGGCCGGCATAGTAGGTTCTGCTGACCGTGTTTTTTTTTTTTTTTTTTTTTTTAGTCACTTTTTTTTTCTAGGCACACTTTTTTTACAGTCTCCCATGAAGGAGATCCCTAAAAACAATTTATGTTAGCATTGTAGATCTCATAACCTAGCTTGTGCAATACAGTCTTATAGGCTGGTTATAGACGTCAGTAAGGCGGACGGATATCCATCCGCCGACCAATTCAGGTCCCAGCCGACATGAACGGCAAGGTCGCCTGGTAATTTGGTTTGACACGTGCTGTCTCAATTATGCCCATGCCGCTTTACGGTTCCTACATGGACCGACCTTCCACTGATCCTTCTGGAATTTGGGCATGATACAGCTGGGCAGTGGAGTGATGCTGGGCTAGGGGAGATGGCGAGCATGTTGAGGTTGTTTTTTCCAATGCCCCGGCATGCAAGATCTTCTAGGGAGCGGGCATGGGCAGGCCGCCCAGACGGTACTGGAGACTTTCACGCATTGCACCAGGGCAGGCATGTGTGGGATGCCCTGGCCTTTATGGAAGATGTGGTAGATACCCCCCTGGGCAGCACAAGGGCATTATTGTAATACCGTCAACATGCTTACCGTATTTTACCTCAACATTTTGGGGCCCAACACATGTGCGTCTTAATGCGAGTCTTAAATTCTTTCTACAGGACAGACACAACACTAGGCAAGATAAAAACAGAGAGAGAGCACCCATCTGTAACAAATCTATATTTACAAGTCCTCCATGAGTGCCATGAAGGCACTTCCAAGCTCATGTCATAAAATCAACGCAAATGCGAACAATGCATAACGTCGAAGCAGCCAGACCCTAATTTTTGTTATAGGCCTTCACCAAGCTGTTGATCACCCAAAGCGATGACGTGGTATTTTAATCCCTAGACATCAGAGACAGTTCCCCACCAAAAAAACGTGGATACAAAGTGAACTTAAGTCCGGGTCCTACTACGAAAAAACCAGTACGTCGGAAAAATGTGTGAGCCATCCTCCCAAATGAAATTGACATTGAGGGTCAGATCATGCTTCAGTCAGTCATGTGCATGACTAATATCGGCCAATTGCAAATACGCGAAACACACAAGCATTCCAGCACACCAGAATTCCGTTATTTTGACGTCAATGGCGCAACATCATGCAAAACGAATAGCCGATAATACATGTTCAAAGAGATTCAAGTATTGCGAAAGTACCCAGCATCTTTACCACAAGAAACCGGGGTGACAGCATGCCCTGATTTACTCAGGGGAGGAGGCTGGGGCCTGCTGTGTAGACTGGATTTGTGGCCACCACCGCATCATTGGGGCTGCTTCCATCCCCCGACATGCCGTCCAAAATCACCCGACTCCCCCTGCAATCATGGATCAGAAATACATTGCATTTGAATCTGACAAATTCTGAATGGAGGGGCGGACCGGTCTACCCGTGATCTTCTATCATGTTCCATGCATCATCTAGGCCCCAATGGACTTTTTGAATTCAAAGCCTGATAGCAGCAGCACACTCACCTAAATCGGGCTGCTGCAGAAGTGCCTCCAATAGTTCCAAGCTGCTGCTGCTGCTGCTGTTGTTGCTGCTGTTGCTGTAGCTCAACCTGATGTTGCGCAGGTTCTGCAGGTCCACCTACAGCCGCATTACCAGACCACCTGCATGTGAAAACAATACATGTTTTTTTTTCTGATTCTTATTACAATTATCACTGGTATATTGGCACTTATAAGACGCAGGAGAGAGGGGCGTCAAGTGCCACACTGGCGGTAATTCTCGGCATCAAAGGCAGCATGAGGGAAGAAATAAAGCCTCTGCCAGAGAATGCCTCCCACACTCTAACACATGCTTCAAGAAGTGCAACACCCACGTGCGGTACGCCTGTGTATCTTCGCCAATGCCTTGCAGCAGGTGTAGCCAAGACGGTGCGTCACAACAGCAGCAGCTGCGCGCACTCCTGGCACCCCCGCGCCTCTTCTGCCTCATCCACACCAGACCCACTACGACGCCCAGCAGCAGGCCCCCAACAGCCGACGGCCACGCAATGGCAAGCACTTCGAGTCCGGCGCCTCTGCCCTGGCTGACTGAGAACACGTGCGCCTGCACGTCGTCCACGTGCACCTGACCGCCCGTCGCGCGAGAGGTGCGCGGGAAGGTGTCCGGACCATTCACTAAGGACTGGACCAGCGCGTCGGCACTCAGGTCATCCTGTTCGGAGCGGTCATGGCTCCCCGGGATCAATCCTGCCTCTGAGTTCAAGCTGCTGCTGCTGCTCATGGACAGATTGGCAGCTGCTTCCTGGGACGCACGGCTGACACGTGATGCCCACAGCCAGGGCACTGTCGCCGTGACATTGGTGGAGTATGTATCTACGGCGATGAGGCGGATGCTGGACATCTGCACATCTGCTGCAGACACATTGAGGGCTGCAGCGATATCGGCCTGTACACAAATTCAAATTCCACACAGGCTCAGAGTATATAAGTGTGAAGGGCTGGCTCTTTTGAACCTGTCTAGTGTGTGTGCCTATGACCGTGTTTGTAGGGTCAAGGGGACATCATGACCTGACAGAAGATCATCGTGGACACTGCTCCGATTCAACAGCGAACTCTGCCATCACAGGGGAAGAGGAATGCAAGCTACCATTTACAGCGGCCAACAGTGCTGGCTGAAGGGCAGTATTTCTTTTCTGCTACAAGTCCACCTTTAGGAGGCCGCCCCGCGGCCACTGAAGGCCCGATTGGGACCAAACTTGGATCAGCCTACGACTGGCGGCCAAAGCGGCATGGCTGGATACAAATGGGGTCGCCGGCCAGAGGCCGGGGTGTAGCTGACATGTAGCTTAGTCACAGGGAAAACTGCGGAGGGGCTGAAAGATGCCAGACAATTTTCAGATCTCGCAGCCACTGCAAGGACCCCCTTAGGTTGCAGTGGTTGTGAGATCTGACAAACCAACCCCCTTTAATGAGCACAGGGTTCAGGGGTTTGGGTTCACCTGCACGTGCAGACATCAACAAACGCCCGAGTAACACAGCCTTCAACACTGAAGTTAAGGTATTGTGTTGCATTCACGGGCCGGTGAATACCGAAAGTGTGATGCACACTCAGGCAGAGCGCTGTGCATGTGGGCGGGGCGCAGTCCATGCTGGCAGTACATGCTCACCTTCAAGAGCACTTGGAGAATGCCTTCCCAGGATGCATTGATGCCAGTGAGCTCGGGGCTCAAGCCCATGACGTTGCTCTCTGAGGCCACCAGCACAATCCCGAAGGTCAGGACCACGTATGACTTGCCGCTGCCCGTGGCCGCGACGGCTGGCTTGTAGACATTGAGGCTGACCTGGCAGGCACTAGATCCTAGCTGCAGGTTGGTCATCCCATCAGGGCAGAGGCTGCACACCTGCGCCCCCGTCCCGCTGGTGAAGGTACCCATCAGGCACGGGCTGCACACAAGCAGGGGAGGAAGGGGGCAGGAGATGAGCCCCGGAGGAGCGCCGAGGGTGCTGGCTGACCCTCGTTGCCCAAGTAATCAAGCAAGCATCGTACTGAGGCTCAACGTATGGCAGGAGAGGGCCAGCACCGGCCAAGGATCCTCCAAATCATAACCATGTTTTGTATTGCCAAGGACAACAAGCGGGAATGGCCAGCCAGGCATTCTAGGCCAGTATGCCAGGCAGGTCAAGTGCCACAACGCACCTGCACGTGGAGGACCCGAACGAGAAGGTGAACGTGCCAGCAGGGCATTGAGTGCAATTTTGAGACATAGGCTGAGCCGCAAACTGCCCCGGTTTGCACAGCTGGCAGATTTCATCCAGAGTGGCCGAGTAGAGGCCAGCAGGGCAGATGGAGCAGACCTGGGCCGGCAGAGTTGGCCAGCTGCTGTTGCGCCCACCGAAGAGCTGCGCCTGGAGGGCTTCGTTTGTCGCACCGGTGATGTTCATGCGCTGAGCCTGCGAGGTACTCACAAGTGTCAGGAGGGGGGCAAGCCAGCGGGCAGCAACAGCCTGATCAAAGCCTGAGGACCCCACTGGTAAGGTCCACAAGCGACACAGCATGGAAAGGGCTTGAGTGAGATCAGAAGTGAGATTATAAGTTTGAGATCAGGAGTGTGAGATTAGGAGTGAGAGAAGCACTGCCTCCAGTGCACCCGTTGCGCCCCCCTGTCCGCATACCTTGCTCATGTTGGCATAGACAACGCTCCCTGAACCTGCCGGTGCCACCATGGCGGACAGGGTGGAAGCCAAGGAAGCATTAGCAAACAGGAGCAGTGCGTAGGTGCGTGATGAAACGCCCCCGCCCCCCAACGCCTGCGCCACCACGGGCAGGATCAGCTGCTTGGAAGCTGCTTGGCTGCAAGCACGGTCACCTCCCTCATCCTGCCCCGTTGTCCCCCATCCTGCACTGGCCCAGGGCGCCAGGTCCTCTTCTTCTACCCCATCAGAGGAGCCGCAGTCCGCCACGAACGGAGCTAGACTCAGCAGCTCAGCCAGCTGTGACGGGGAGTAAGAGGTCCTGTTTGCTAACACCTGGACAGACGCCCGCCCAACCGGCTCGGCCAAAAAGGACGCGTTAGAGCCTGCGAAGCTAGCCAGGAGCGGCACGTACACCAGCGTGCCATTGTCCTGGCTGCATTGCGGCTGATAGTATGGGTTGGTCACCAGCAGCAGGGAAAGGGCCAGAGAGGACACTGTGTTGAGCTTGGTATCATTACCAGGGCTCATCAGCAGCAGCCCGGGAGGGGAGTCCGAGCCTCCCATCTTGAGCACCAAGCCCGCACCGCGTGAGCCACCAGCTAGCGACTTCTGCAGCTTCAGGGCTGCTGCCATGCTGCCCCCCATTGCCGACGTCAGCAGTGCCAGGATGTCTGTCAAGGCCGACAAGGGCGTGCCAGAAGGGAGCATCTTCAGCAGCGCGGCCGACAGCTGGTTAGGCAGGCCGCACAGGACCAGTAGCAGCTGCTGCGCGCCTGGAGCTGTGGGTGAGGTGTAGGCCATTGCAAGCATGGTCATCGAGGTGGGGTCAGGAAGCGGTACAACAGAGATGCGGTACTCTGCCTGCAGCCTGTACTGCAACAGGGGAGGCGGCAGGGTCAAGGCAGGGGCAGGGCTACCGCTGCCGCCATACTGGCCAGCAGGCACATTGCTCACGATGTCTGCATTCGGTCTGAGCAGCTGTTGTCCAGAGGGCGAAGAAGCAGCCAGGTAGTAAGTTGATGGGCTGACACTTGCTCCTGCAGCCACCTCCCCAACGCCAGGGGATTCTGTTGCAGACCCGCCTCCATACGCGGGTGCGAGGTCAGCAGCATTGCCGCTCTTTTTTTCGTCGTAGCTGATGAGTGTGGGAGGGGTTGGCCGAGGCAGGCTGCTGCTGCTGCTGGTCGCAGGCGGGTTTAGGGCTGGGGGAGTCTGGGTCACGCTCGTGAGGCTAAAGATGCTGATGATCCCGGTGCAAGGGATCACCTCACTGCTCAGGTACAGGCTGACTTGGAGGGAGTCTTGTCCACCTGTCTGCGGCAGCGGGCCGGCGCTGAACCCCGAGCAGTTGGTCCAGGACACCAGGGCAACATCTAGGAGGCTGTTGCGCCCCAGTAGCAGCGTCTGACGCATCAGAGAGGCTCCGTTGTACGGTATAAGTGTGCGGTACGATGAGGTGGCTGGTGAGAAGGCGGGTTCAAGAGGCAAGTTCGTTGCGCCTTTTCCAGCACTGCAGCACACTGTGGACAGAAAACAATGGGGCATGGCATGAGTAGCGAATCGTAAGCTCACCTCAGGTCATGACCAGGAATTTTCTAGGTGTGAGTGCTAAATCTACACCGGCCTGTCCCTCCCTCTGCCAGCATCATAGCTACAATCAGCGTGGACATGGCGGACAACAACACCAATTCCACATTTAACCACAAAGACAGGTCGGTTTAAGGGGTTAAACCCTCATCCTCACCCCCAGATCCTGCACATAGCCTCATAAAGGCAAACACATTTCAAATACATGCAAACATGTCACTGTAAACACCCTCTGCTGCCCCCCCCTCCCCGATGGCAAAGCCAAGCCAAAGCACCTGAGAGCATCATGGTCCTCAGGGACGAGGCGGAGGCAGTCTGAGGGGAGATACTCCTGCCTGAGGCAGCATCCAGGGTAGAAGTCCCTGCACATCAGGGAAGCGACAGTGAGCCGCATTGGGTTTCCATGGCCTCGGCTACAATAGACTGGGCCAGCAGGGGCAGGCTCCCATGGGGGGCGCCTGGCGGCAATTGCTTAGTGAAGGGCGGCTCAGGGCCTTATCAGGGGCGTGGCTATTGGTCCCAGCCACCATCCCTAAAAGCCGGCAAGGCATGAGCTAGGCGACCATCAGGGTTCAGGGTCCAGAATCCAGGGTGCAAAGGCGGATAAAAGAAATACAACTAGATCCTGGAGGAGCATGACGGTTAAGAAAGCAGTGCAGCATGGGCTGAGGCTGCGTCTGCATCGTTACCATTGGGGCTGCATACTTTTCCTTTCATGATAGCGTTTCCATCCCAATGTTGGTGAACAGATGGTAGCTCGCATTTTGATGAATTGTTTATAAGCTCCTGCATGCCTGTAGCTCCAGCCTGTCTTCAGTGCCTGCCGGTCTACATGTCCTGATTCATGCCCATCTCCCATGCATTGACATCTCAACGCATGCCATAACCCTCACCAGCGGGGCACTGCCCCAGCTCAGCTCCAAACATGAACAGAGTAACTTCGTTCACGGCTGCCGAGGACACCTGCCGGGGCAGAGGCAAGAGTGCACACATCAGTCAGTCAAACATTACAAAGTCAGTTCGAGCAGCAAAACGATTTTCAAGAACAGGCAACTTCCGGAATGCCCAGGTGCAGTCTGGCTGAAAGTTCATGCATCCACATACCAAACTCAAGCAGCTGCGCGGGGCATCCTACCCGCGCGTTTGCCACCGGGGTCAGTGTCAAGCCCATCTGCAGCTCCGCAGTTGCAGGTATCGCGGAGGCATTAAAGAAGAGGCTGATGGCGTTGTCATATACCGCTGATGTGTTCTCTGACGACGTCGGGACCACGACCTGGCGCCACGTGGATTGGATGGCCGTTGCAGCGCAGGCCCTGGGCACTCCTTGGCATCCTGCCCGGACACAGGGGCGGGGGCAGGGACGTCAACCCTCTTCACTGCTATCCTCTCATCCTGCAACACAGGTACCTCGGTCACCATCTACCTCCCCCCCTGGAGATTCAAAACAGGAGCGCTGGCAGCACATGCTTGGCTAGCAGACTCATACCTGCAGCGCGGCTCCAACATTGCTGCCCCGACAAACATTCATGTAACACAGACCCTGCCGCATCCAAAACATGCATACGTATACATTGCATGGACAGCGGCCGGGACGATCCACCAACCCAGTCTCACCTGTGGCACTGATGAGGTAGATGCTGATGTCAAAGGTGGAGGGCAGGAGGCTGCAGCCATCGGAACTAATCAACACCGGAACCTCCAGCTGCTCCAGACTTTGCGGGGCAGACGCATTCAGGTACACCGCCTGTAGCAAGGCACAAGAGAACAGAGGCAGATCCGGTCATCCTCATCATGCCGGAGACAAAGCTTGCAGCCTGTTATGTGGCAACAGCATGCCACTTTCACGGTCACGCTTGTCACCGCCTGAGATAAACTCTCTGATCAGGGGACATGGCATGGGGGAAGAAAGACGCAACCCTCTGCAACATGCATCGCCATGCCTAACAGGACCCTGCTTGCCCAGCACCGGAAAAAAACGCAACGCCTCCCTGAACCCGCATTCAAACACAAACATGATCAGGCCCTCAAGCACAAACATGATCAGCCGCTGCATCCAAGTCCACGCACCATACTGCCAGCCAGGCTGAACGTCGGCGGCACGAGCAGCCTTAAGCTGCCCCCAATGTCATCCTGAGCAACCTGTACATCTCGAATCGGCACCAGCCTGACCACTACTGGCGTCGTGTCTGAACCAGCCCCTTCGGGCCACTCGACCTCAAACACCAATTGCTTTGTCACGTAACTTTCATCTGGGAGCCACTGAAGCTGAGGTGGGCTCACAGTCACCTGCTCGCATGCATATTGGGTGGTGGGGGGGGGGGCAATGTTGAGTAGCAGTCTCAGCTGATCAATGCCCGCAATCCGGAGGCGTCTTTGCCAGTGTGCGACCGGAAAATGCAGCCAGATCCAGGACACAAAGCGGCAAGCCTGCAAATAGAACGAGCATGAACAGCTAGGGGCTTACGCACATGCAGAAAACCTGGAAGAGTTATGAGAGGGTGCCAATGAAGCCTCCAATGGCACTAGGACGGCCAGATCCACTCCAAACCAGCAGGGAATAGGGTGGGATGACAAACCGTAATATTTAGATTTCAAATAATTTGGAGCTCTCATGGACTTGGAGCTACCTGGGGAGATCCAGGGCCACTGCTGACAATTTGGATGCCCACTGTAGAGGTGAGTGGGGCCACTTGGCTTGCAAACAGGTGAACATCGATCGAGAGCTGGGCAGCTCCGCATGGACGCGATAATTCTGCTACGGAGAAGTACGCTACCGGAGCGTTGTACACTTGTATGCCCTGCATGCGACACATAAGCGTGGGCGTAGAATTGTCAGCAAAGAACCTCATGCCCAGGCTGCTGTCAGGCTGCTGCCAGAAGCAAATTGATCCCCTGCGGCACGTATGGCGCTGGCATGGTCGTGTGTGCTGGTCCTCACATGCATGCTGGCCAGAAGCCCGTTGACATATATGGAAGCATTGTAGCTTCCAGGCTGCAGCGATGCCTCCACAGGGAACGCGATGCTGCTGCAGTCCTCAGACAAGGTGCCCCCGAATGTCTCATTTGTTTGCTCTGCTGTGCTCAACACCAATCTGGTACTCAAGGCGTTCGCGGGGCATGCTGAATCGTTTAAGCTGGCAACCAGCAGAGACGTCCTTCCGCTGATGTATCGAGGCTGCACGTCGACGACCCCAAAGTCACTGACACTTGCCTGGATTCTTCGCCCCTATACACGCGAGTTTAAGTTTGTTTTCGAGTTAAAATGCAGGTGTCGGACAGCGTCATCCACGGAGCAACGGGAAAAGAGTGGAGGCTAGTGAAGACTACCTGACAGCAGCACAGGCCCTTCACAAAAAAGAATAATCCAGCGCAGCAGAGAACCCTCGTCAGCCTCTGCATGCTCTAGATTGACGGCTTCAGACGCCTCCTTGATGACGCTTGAGAGCCGACCATCAATGCCTAGGAATACCAGAACTCTGCCATTATTGAAATAAGAGGGCCTTCAGAAAGAACTGTAGTAATACTCTGACAGGCACGAAGCAACACTTCACGTGCTACTCATCTCACTAAATTTTCTCGATCGAAACCCTGGCACGAAACCCCGTTGCATCACTGACCACCCCACCCTTTCCCCATCCCAATCCACCCCGCCAGCAGGCATCCAGCATTTTCCGGGTTTGGTGGTAACGTGTGCAGCCGCTTTCAGGTGGAATTCTGGTGGTAGCCACCCGGGTGGTAGCGTGCTTTAGCGAGAGGGGTGTCTTGGCGTGGTTTCAGTTTTTTAAAGACCTTAATCTTACTTTTTACGCATGACTTATTGCGGTCGCGTGAGTGCTTTTTGGTCTTGTGCCTTTCCTGTTCCTGCTCGCCTTCTCTCAGCTGCCGACAAGGGCCATCTGCGCACCCGGGCTCTTTTTTGTGTGTGTCCGCGTCTCAGGTTTTCTAGGGTTGGGCGGCCGGCCTCACACCTTGTAAAGTCAATAGAAAAGGAAAAACAGGGGTATCCACTGAACTGCACCTTCTAAGCCGGTGCCAAATAACAGATGCACGTGTAATAAGGGGAAATGCCAGCCGTCCATCGTCAATACATGTACTTACCTGCAATGGTATGCCATACCGGTATCATACCGGGTAACCCGGAATCCTTGCGGCAGGCCCGCGATGACGGTTACTCGGCAGCGATAACCAGCGATGACGTCCGAGCCAACCGAGCCCAGCAGAAAAATGCTGTGCAATGTAGGGCGACATTTCAACAGGACAAACGTTTGGGCCCCTGGTTTGGAGGGGCTCGCCCGAGGAAGGGTCAGGCGGTACCTCTGCAGCGGCATCGACGGACGACAGGACCGCTTTGACCAGGCACTCGGATTGCTTTGCTGCTTTGTATGTGATTAAAAGATAATGCTGCGATGTTCGTGCGCGTCACTGTGGCTTTTAGTCGCTGTGGCTGTTCAACTTCATGGCACATCTTTGGGTGACATCTTCTGGGTAGAGGTCTTCCATCGTCGTCGTTCGTCTGGGGCGTTGACTGCAATGGATAATACTTTGCAGTGCAGCATCTATTAGGGAGTTGAGGAAGGCACATGTGGTTGTGAGATGGGTGCCTGTCAACCATGCATGGCATGCACCCGTGCATGGCACCCATGCCCCGTGCACAGCCGATTTGGAGATCTCCATGCCTGCCCATTCAATTCTGCAATTCAACAGAGCGTTCCTAAGTCAGCAATCAAAGTAACACACTGTAGCACAAACTACCCTGGTCCCCCCCTGCCCCTCGCCACCTCTCCATCATCAGGGTGATGGTTTGCAAGGCCCGTCATTCATGAAAGGCACCTGCTCTTGTCCTTCTGAGCATGGTTCGAGATTCCCTGATAATAATTTTCAAGTCTGCACACAAAATATTGCACTGCTTCAAGAGTGGGGGAAATGGCAGTACATACCACCCAGGTCCCCCCTGCACCTCGCCTATCCACCATCAGGGGCCTGACCAGCAATGCCTGCCATTCATGAAAGGCACCTGCCCCTGCCCTTCTGAGCATGGATCCAGATGCCCCTGATCACAATCTTGAAGTCTGCACAAAAAATGTTGCACTGCTTCAAGTTTGGAGGAAACGAAAGAACATACCACGCAGCTCACCCTCTGTCCAGAATTCCTCCACCCCAAGGCTGCTGAGGACTCTGGCCTGTTTTGCATGAATGACACATCCCATAGAAATTATGAGCAGAGTACCAGACGCCCCTAGACATCAGAAGTAGGATTGCAGACAAATATATTGCACTGCTCTGCTGCAAGTGTGGAACGCATGGCAGTACATACCTGCTTTGTTGCACTGAGCTCAATCTTTCAGTTTCTTCACTTGGTGGCAAAATGTTTTGCCTAATGGCCTGAGCATATCTGCATCTTCCCCCTGAGTCCTTTGCTGGTTAGCCGGAAGTTATTGAATGAATTGAAAACAACTTACATGCGCCTTCGTCGTTTCACATCTACATTTCCTCAGCCAATCAACATAATTAATGTCCGCTCATATGAGACTGAGCAAACCATCAAAAATACACAAACTAAAATAGGAAAAATCAATCAGCCGTCATAATTTAATCTTGATAATAATCTTTAATGCATAGGCCATGAAATCAATTACCAGGGGGCTGCCAAACTAGGGCCCATCATCCAACTCCTTGGGCTTCCTAGATGAAAAGCTAGGGCTGCACAACTCAAATAAACAAATATAGATTACACCATTCTGGGTCCTGGAGTTATCCCACAAGGGACCTGATAGGTGAGGGTTGCACGGGCCCACCACCTAGCCCCAAAGGGGAGCTGCCAGCTGGGAACCGCATGGGCCCACCACCCAGCCGCATTAAGGAGCTGCCAGCTGGGAACTGCATGGGCCCACCACCCAGCACCATAGATGAGCTGCCAACTGGGAACCGCATGGTCCCAGCACCCAGCACCAGAGGGGAGCTGCCAGCTGGGAACTGCATGGGCCCACCACCCAGCACCATAGATGAGCTGCCAGCTGGGAACTGCATGGGCCCAGCACCCAGCCCCATAGATGAGCTGCCAGCTGGGAACTGCGTGGGCCCACCACCCAGCCCCATAGAGGAGCTTCCAGCTGGGAACTACATGGGCCCACCACCCAGCCCCAATGCTGGATGCTTCTGCTGACGGCGTCGCTTTGTGGATGGCTTTGGTGGCATCAGTGGGATGCCACTAACTGAATGTGTTGGGAGGTGGGATGGGCTGTTGTAACACCTTAGACTGCATCTTTTGAGCTGCAGGCTTGCTTCAACCACGGCGCACAATCTCAGCCTCAAGAGCCTTCCGCTCAGCAAGCATTGAATCTTGCTTGGCGTGATGGGCAGGACCTCCAGGCCCGGTTGTAGCCAAGTACGTCCGCCATGCTGCACGGACCACGGGATCACACACCTACAAGAATCAAGGGTCTGCATGTTTTAAACATGTGAGATGCCAAATAACGACAGTACCTGGATAAATCCGATAAATGCATGGCTAGAGTTACTGTTGTTGGTTTCGGAGGGGAACGGATAGCCGGTGCCATCATCGGGTCCAACTAGCATGCAGGGCTGCTCGGTGCTTGGGTGGTATATTATTGCCCAATTTAAATCTGAAACTTAACGGTTGCCAGCATGCTCTCTCGAAATGTCGGTTCGGTAGGTCCTCTTTTGTAGCTGGCTCTTGAGTCAGAGCGATGGACTGATGGAGGCCACTCTTTACCTCAGGTCAATCTTCGAACCTGCGTCGTTAAAGCTGGTGGCTCGTTGCCCAGGGTTCGACCATTCAGGAGGCTACGGACCAGCAGAGCGGTGGCCACACCACTGGCTCTGCAGTCGAGACCCTCGATGAAATCTTCCGTTTTCATGACACGGGCCGCGGCCACTGAGGTGCCTACTGAAAGTGTCACTGTCTTGAGCCAGCAGCATGAATTTACCACATGGCAGCGCTAGGCCCATGCAAACTGACCATGCTGCCTAGATTTGCCCTGTGCCTTACCTGCTGGGCTTCTTTAACGTACCCAAGAGATGGTCTGGAAAGAAGCTAAAATCCAGGGTGGATTTGTAGGCAGCGTTGTCACCAACTGTTAGTTGAAGTCCTGTGTTGCTGGCTTGGCGGCCACTTCCTACATTGTTTCATATAGAGCAGATGCCACTGGTACGAGGAGCTGTGTGCAGGTGTCCAGGTCAGATCCGATTACATTGTCCTCGACTGACCGTGATGTTTGCGCTCATGCAGCCGGCCACCGTGTCCTCCCATGAGGAGGAGGTCCTGGCTGCCCTGCGGAACATCATAGACCCCGACTTTGGGGAGGATATCGTCTCCTGCGGCTTTATCAAGGACTTAGCGATTGATGCAGCCACCGGGCGTGTAGCCCTAACTATTGAGCTCACCACGCCAGCTTGCCCTGTCAAGGAAGTGTTCCAGAGGCAGGCCAACGAGTTTGTGAAGGTGCGTGTGGTTGTGGAAGTTAACATGTCTGCTTGGGTCAGCATGTGCGGGTTGGAAGCCACTCACATCATGCACCAACAAAGAGAGGCGCACTCCCTGGTTGTTAGGGCATGATGTGAGAGGTTGAGGTCGATAAGCAAAAGGAGGTCAGCTCCTCTAACTCGGCCAACAAGACACTGGACTGTTGCAGGGCATGCAAATGAGGTGGTAGTGCCAGGACTCCCAGGAGTATGATTTGAAGCCCCCCAAAACAAAGGTAGTGTGTCAATTAGCTAGTCATTAATGAACAGCTCTTCCCTCACACCGCTTAGAGGCCCGCCCACATCTGCCCTTACTGCTGGACCCTGGAGAGGCCTGCCCAGATCTGCCTTTGGATGCTGGACCCTTTCCACGTGGTGCACTGTATAGGACTCTGACCTGGCTGCTGATACCTCATTTGTTAATAGATCGGTGTCACCCTGTTAAGACCCCTCCTGCCTGCTCCAAGCGCAGGCCATCCCCTGGGTGAAGAGTCTGGCATTGACCATGTCGGCCCAGCCCCCGCGACCCCTCACCCCCTCGTCTGGCAGGCCCGGAGGCCTCAAGGGTGTGGCCAACATTATTGCGGTCTCCAGCTGCAAGGGGGGTGTTGGGAAGTCCACCGTAGCCGTCAACCTGGCGTACACTCTGGCACAGATGGGGGCCAAGGTTTGTGAAGCAGCAACACATGTACACTCATAGAGGTAGCTTCAAACGCTGCACGGCCTATCGTTCCAGATATCCTGGTCCATGTTGATGCCCTGATTACATGGCACGGCCCACCCCTCCCTCTCCCTACCCTTGTTTCTGCACCTTCCGGACCAGGTAGGAAATCAGTCCCTCCCTCCTCCCCTCCCTCCTTGCACATCCAGGTGGGGATCTTTGATGCGGATGTGTACGGACCCAGCATTCCCCTAATGGTCTCACCGGACATTCCCATCCTGGAGATGGATCCTGAGACCAAAGCCATCAAGCCCACAGAGTACGAGGGTGTCAAGGCCGTCTCTTTTGGCTTTGCAGGCCAGGGCTCAGCGATCATGCGTGGCCCCATGGTTTCCGGCCTCATTACGCAGATGCTGACAACCTCAAATTGGGGTGAGAGGACGGGTATGGAGGGGAGAGAAGGCGAGAGCAGAAGTTGGACAGGATCAGGAAGGTCTCTCTCCTGCCCTCCATAGGCTACTTCCAAAAGATTCTTCCGCCCTATGTCTGTTGATGCTCTGCCCTATGCCTGCTGATGCTCCGCCCTATGCCTGCTGATTTTCCGCCAATCTTGCCAAGGCACACGTCTGTCAAGATGCTTGCAAGTGCTACCCACCCGGCAATCTTTGGACATAGTATATAAGTATATTAGAGCTCAAGTTATAGCCCTTGACATAATTCAATACGAGCCCTCTGTATCGCATACCATAATTTCTGTCCTTCTACCTCTCAGTCCACTCCCCCCTTAGCAGCTCCTCTCCCGCCTTTCCCTGTCGACATGCCCCTCTTCTCGTCCCTGTTTTCCCTCCTCCCCTCCCATCACTTAACCCTCTCATCCTGCCCTTGGCTCTGCTCTCCCCTTCACCCCTTGTCCACCTCTCGCCCCTTGGCCCTCCTTCCCCACAACCCTCCCCTCTTTCTGTCCCTTTTGCCTGCCTAGGGACGCTGGACTACCTGGTGGTGGACTTCCCTCCAGGGACCGGAGACATTCAGCTCACGCTGTGCCAGACCGTGGCTTTCTCCGCTGCTGTCATCGTCACGACGCCGCAAAAGATGGCCTTCATAGACGTCGCAAAGGGCATCCGCATGTTTGCTAAGCTGGTGGTGAGTGGCTGGGTGGCTGGTGAGTGGCTGACGAGCTGGTGGCTGGTGAGTGGCTGGGTGGCTGGTGAGTGGCTGACGAGCCGGTGAGTCCTGGTGGGTGGCCAGTTGCTGTTTTGACTGTGTAGGGAAGCAACTGGCTGGTGTCCTGAAAAGGCTGTTTCTGGCATGCCCCAGCGTGTGATATGCTGATGTTGCTGGTCTGTCCATCAGGTGATTCTTCCGCTGCATCCATTTGGACTGCAGCACACGGACACACCCCTGTGTGATGTGGACTTGGCAGCGCCCTGGGTTGTTCACCGCCGGCATCCTCCCCCAACCTGCTTGACGCAACCCCAAATATGAACGTTGCTGTACAGATTTTGGATGTGCATCCTGGTGCTCCCAGATGATGTACAGGAAGCTGTTGACCGCCTCAAATCCATCCCTCTTAATCTGCACCTACGTTTACCTTAAAGCCTCCTTTGGGACCTTGTCCCGAGGGAGGCCACCTCATCCCCAGGCACACAGCGGCGCAATGCAGCTGACCACGTGCTCCGCCCCGCCTCCCCCTCTTTTTGGATCTCAGGTGCCGTGCGTCGCGGTGGTGGAGAACATGTCGTACTTTGAGGCTGAGGGGAAGCGGTACTTTCCGTTTGGACAGGGATCTGGCGACCGCATCCAGCGGGATTTCGGCCTGCCCAACCTTGTGCGCTTCCCGATCGTGGCGGACCTCTCAGCAGCTGGGGACGGTGCGTTGCCTGGGGGCTAATGTTGGGGGCTTGGGGGATAGGTCTGAACTGGGTGTGCAAGGCCTGCAATTATTGCCTAGGGTGCCATGGCGTCTGAAGCGGGGTAAGAATTGAGGGAGCATGCTGTTAGGTGACACCCCGCCCGTTCACGCATCCACTCCTGTAAGCTGAGCCTTCAGTTTCCGCTCAAGAGGAAGCCAATTTGTCTGAAGTATGACATTCAACTGAACTATGAAATGTTAAGAAATGCAGTTAAGCCCCTAATCTCCCAGGTACATAGCTTTGCAGGCTCGTGTCTGGCTTATTTTAGCATGTTAAGTCAGGAATTTTGGTTCAAGGGGGCAGGGCAGGGCAAAACAATTGAACATGAAAGAAGATTAATCTTGTGTGTTACAGGAGCTTGAGAACGATTGGCAACCTGACTGGATCCTCTGGCAGAAGGAACATAGAATGCTGCTGACTGCTGTCAGTCCTTCATGGTCACCTTGATTCTCGAGGCTCTGCATCAATGCAATTTGACATGGGCATGTGCTGCATTCCTGTGCCTTTACCTGGTATTTGGCATCCCTTGGTCCATTGCCTCCTCCTGTCACTGCCCTCTTGCCCCACGGTTGTGTGCAGGCGGTAGGCCGCTGGTTGTGTCCGACCCACTGTGTAGCACCAGCCAGACGTTCATGGAGCTAGGCGCAGCGGTGGTGCGCGAGGTGGCTAAGATGGGTGGGCGCCAGGTGAGCCTCTTAGGCAGCCGGGCCGGCAGAGGATGAAGTGGGGAACCCACAGAACCACCTATCTCATTGCTACAGGGCTATGCTGACTTCTGGCTCAGGATCCCATGCCTTGGTTTGTTGATTGTAGCCAGGGATATCGGCAGAGTGTTGGACCGGCTGGGGGTACAGGGGGGTCCAGAGTGAGACCTGCGAGCTCTCTGAGACATGCGAGCTTTTTCCACCCAAACCATGTACTTCCTGTGGGGTGAAGATGGGCGAAATGCAATGTAGGAGAGACAGCTTTGCCTTGCGCAGAATGCAATGTGGGAGCCAGGTAAGCCTCGCGGTATCCTGTACTCGTGTGCACCTAGGGTCAGGCGATGTGTACCCAGCACAGGCCACAGGAAAATCATAGCACAGCTCAAAGGCATGACATGGCTCCTATCCTACCCAGCAGGCGAGCTTACGTGGCCCTCGTGTGTTCTACGACGAGCGACAGGGGGCTGTCAGCGTCAAACTGGCGGATGGGTCGGAGGAGTTCCTGCTGAGCGCTGCAACTGTGCGCCGCAATGACACCTCGGCCACAAGTGTGAATGAGTGGACAGGCAAGTGTGAATGAGTGGACAGGCAAGTGTGAATGAGTGGACAGGCAAGCGCGAATGAGTGGACAGGCAAGTGTGAATGAGTGGACAGGCAAGTGTGAATGAGTGGACAGGCAAGTGTGAATGAGTGGACAGGCAAGTGTGAATGAGTGGACAGGCAAGCGTGAATGAGAGGACAGGCAAGTGTGAATGAGTGGACAGGCAAGCGTGAATGAGTGGACAGGCAAGTGTGAATGAGTGGACAGGCAAGTGTGAATGAGTGGACAGGCAAGTGTGAATGAGTGGACAGGCAAGTGTGAATGAGTGGACAGGCAAGTGTGAATGAGTGGACAGGCAAGTGTGAATGAGTGGACAGGCAAGTGTGAATGAGTGGACAGGCAAGTGTGAATGAGTGGACAGGCAAGTGTGAATGAGTGGACAGGCAAGTGTGAATGAGTGGACAAGATAGTGGCACATCACGACTGTCCGGCTAGTGGGGTAAATTGTCGGGAATTTACAGCCATATTCACTGCTTAAAATCACAGACAATTTCTGAACCGGTGGTTTCCTAGGGGCCGCTACTAACTGCATCCTGAGCAATGATGTCTCCTATCTAACCATGAACTTGTATTCTCACTCATCAACCTGTCCCCTTGTTCTCCCGCGCACAGGACAGCGTATGGTACGCGATGAAGATATCCCTGAGGGCATCAAGCCTACATCAGTGAACCCACTCGGAAACTACGCTGTGCAGGTGAGGCCCAATTGGGCGGGACTTCAGGGCTCTCCTGACAGGATTTGGAGGATCCCTTTTTATAATATTTTCCACGTCATTTGCGATGCCACACCTGCCTGCAATTCGACCTCCTCTTCCCCGGACAGCTCTCACAGCCTCGTTCTCCAAATGCTCCTGCTTCCTTCTTATCCTCGCAACGAAACCCCCTCCAACAGCCATTTAAATGACCCTGCCCTGTGTACCCTTCAGATCACTTGGGAGGACGGGTTTAGCCAGGTGGCTGCCTTCGAGTTGCTGGAGAGTCTGAGGTCGCAGGCTGTGGTCCGGAAGCCACTCAGCTCTCTGCCCCCTCTAGAGGCTGAGGAGCCATCCTTAGTATCTGCAGAAATGGGAGGCCTCCAGGCTACAGCTGAGCTACACTGAAGGTTGAGGTTGGAGGCCCAGAGGGTACGGCCAGCATATATGAGCAAATACTGAAGCCATTCGCTTGGCTCATTGACGGGCCTGAAGAAACCGGCATGGACATTTTGATCTTGATTTTTTTACATTATGTGGAATGCGTGCCTACTACCTCGGTGCATGCAATTGTAGTTCAGGGTGCTGGTGACAGCTCGGAATTCAGCCCACCATGTGGAAAATGTGGAGATTTGCCTTTCAACCCTCTTAACCATCATAATAAATCGTGACTCACCGCACAAGATACCCTTGCTCAAACACAAACACGACCAAACTTAGGATCAGGGTTCGAGGACATATACCCTAAAGAATTGTACACTGAGCCCCACAATGTATGACCTGGAAGAGTTCTCAAGTCAAAAGATTACATCAAGCAAAGTTATGGGGAGTTTGCAATGCCCCGGTCGCAGACGATGCCTTATTTTCAAAAATAGGTCCGAGAAACCTTAGCACTGCCTCAAAACGATAATTGGGACATGGATTGATTATACGAATTTCCGCGCACATTCCTGAAAAACTCCCCTCTGGCCCTCCTCCGTGGGTACCCATCATCACAGCATCACCTCCACACACGTACGGTGTCCCCTCATCGATTAAGGTCAACCCAACAGCGTATCCCGGTTCCCTTTCTGAAACGGGCAACACCTAGGCGACGCAGGAGGCGCTCATGCCTGCTCAGCCTTGGCGCCACATCCTGTCCGCCAAGCATGTCCTGTCTCCTTCTCCTGCCCCCCTCCTCGCGTTTATTCCTGGAGGGAGATGAAGTCTCTGAAGGCCTCCTGGTCCAGCTGTGCATCCACCAGGACACCTTCATCATCCTTGCCCTGCACCCTCTGCAGAGTGCTCTCCCAGGAGCCGTCACCAAAGATGGACGTCACCACGTAGTCATCAGTCAGGTCAATCTGATCACGAGATAGGGGAGAAAGGCGCCAGCAATAAGTGTTTTGACGAGCATTCCACACGGGCCATTCCAAATGTTAAAATTTGCTTTAAAACAGCTTGCTTTGGCTTAGGATGTAGGCCTGTCGGTCAGATCTAATTGCCTGATCTGGTTGCATGGATCCAGGGTGAGACAGCTCACACACATATCAGGCCAGCTGGAAAAGATGTCTATCTGACACCCTCCTACGATATTTATGATACCCTAAGTACCTGTCGTCAAGTTGCCCCTGCAGGGCGCGCTCCAGTGCTGTTCAAGCACCAGGCGGAACCAAAAAGCCCGCCTGGTGTTTTGGACCTCAAACCCTTCAGCGCTCTACCAGCCCCAATCACCTGCTGGATATTGAGGGTGACGAAGTACAAAAAGCTATTGTTGTCCCGCAGCAGCAGCGTGCCTGGGATTTGTGCATCCAGGCGGACCTCAAAGAAGCCTCCGTCACGTGCCTGCACCAGCAAGCGTTCATAGTTCTTGAACAACCTTTGAGATTTATTAAATAGAGACTGGTAACCGGGATTGGCCTAGATATGGGATGTATTTCAATATACCAGGGGAACAAGATATCCCCAAAGTTCTAACCTGAACGTTTCTTAAGCCAAGGCAAACAGGCAAAATAACGGCCATTCTGCAGACCGCTTGATGCCAGCCAGAGGGTGCCAGCTAACATGGGCTCAAATTCAGTCAAAATTGCAGGCCTCTTACAATTTATTTAATTACCAGTTAGGTTTGATCTAAAAACCCCTGCTTAAAACCATCTTAACACGTGTTCCAGCTGCAGCTCAAGTTCTAAGTCGAAACAGGCCCACTCCTACATAGAGGCAAAATAGCAAAAACTACACCCCAATGCTGCATAATCCACAAAGAAGGCATTATTGGCAGTGTTCGGCGATTTATGGTTGTGACAGTTGGCCTTCTGACGGTGCCAGAAATATTTTACTGTCCTTCAGTCAACATTTTACTATTTACGGTGTGACACACCGTCTTACATTACACCTGTGTCCCTTGAGCGGAGTCAGAGCCTAACACTGATTATTGGTTCTTTAATTAAGCGATAGCCTTCTGTCCCGAAATGCCCAGTGTCATAGTTTTTGCTCATGTACACATCAGGGTGCAATAAAAAAACATCAGCTGATGCTCTTGCCAGTAGCAGGTTGCTAGACACCCAGGTCACTCCTTGCCTGTACAAAGACGTGGCCATCGTAGTCTCTCCGGAATTTAGCCTCCGCCCTCAGCTCATCTGAATATCAGGACAGTAACACCAGGAGCAGGTGAGGAGATGGTAGCTTTCTCCGGCTTACCATCATTTATGTCTGAACTGTTACATCCGCTCATATTATGCACAGGACCGCATGCAGCTGTTGCTTCTGCTACTATTTCAGCAGTCGTCAAGGCAGTCCTGTCCTGGCTGCTCACCAAACACAGACAACATTTACCACAGCTTCCTCGTGTATGATTGTTCCACACAACCACCCTGTCATCCACCTGCGTCCTTTTCCTCAGCACCGCCCACACAAAACCTGCACAGAATCATCCCGTCACCCACCTATGTCCTTTTTTTCAGCAGCGTCCAGGCCGCTGGGTGGCTCCTGTTGACGTCCCACGAGAAAACCCACGAGCACCCCCGCCCCACCAACAGCCACACTCTGGAGGATACCGCGCCTGTTGACCTGCATTTGAATCAGATGCACACAGGGTATGGAGGTCCTGGATCACATGGAAGCGTATTTGCTGCCTTAATTAACAGGGCTGCCATGCCAAGGTCAAGGTCGCCAGGTATGGAATGAAGCTGCCATTCGGCCCACATGCATGCATGCATGCATGCATGGATGATGGGACTGCTGTCATAGGGCACTTTACCTGGGGCAAAGGGGGGGGTGGAGGCGGAGGCGGAGGGGGGGGAGGAGGTGACACCTCAGGGTCGTACGAGGAGACGGAGGCCTGTAGATGCCGATGCAGCTGTCTGGGTCGGATATTTGGCCTCGAGCCAGTGATAAGGTAGACAGAGGACCTGGAGGCCAATTTCCCAGTGATGGAACGCTGCAAGGCCGTCATCTCTCTCCGTTAACCTCGGCATCTAGACGAGACCCGACATCACAGCCCCCAGCCGCCCTGACTGTACTGCTCCCGTACCCCAGCCCTTCCAGATCCACGCAACCCATCGCGATGAGCAGAATCGATCGCATTCCAAATCACCATGCAGGTTTCATTTGGACAGCGGCTACACCAGAGGGCGCCTGCGCCACAGGTATGCCGCCAAATCTCGAAATCTGGCCAACATCTTGCCGACCATCTTCCCGAAATGCACACGTGGTCTGAAATAGAATCAAACGCTGTACGTGCTTCCCTTTTGATCCTAGGGCAGGCGGCTGGGAGTGTCCGTGAGGGCCGTCGCTGCACCTGAGGTTGCAACAGGAAATGCCTTTGCGCAATGGAAGGCTCCTGCCGGCAAGGGCCTGGGTTGGTACACCGGCGAGGATGGCTTCCTATACGTCGACAACATGAAGGTGAAGGCCCCACGACGGATGACTCACTCTAGCCTCAGCATCAGCCTCGCAACCTCGGCCTGGATCTGAAGACATTGGTCCCCTTTGTGTGACAGGTGGAGGAGGTCCGCAAGCAGGTTCCGGACAGCCCCTTCTACATGTACAGCAAGGATAGGGTGAGAGACTCTGCTGAGGGTTGTGAATTGAGGCAGAATAGCCTGTTTTGACTGCGTGGCATATGACGACCCTTAGGCTTGCATGGAAGCTGTTTTGGAGATTGACAAGAAGCTCAGGCTTGAAGCCATCAAACTTTTCAACCTGCCGAATTGCATCTCGTTGCTCGGCCGGGATGTACCCTTGCTTCATGCAACCATGCCTCACTGTCTGCCAAGAAGGTCTAGGACTACACGCCTCAATTCCTTGACAGCTGACCTCGATTTGAGAGCCATGTTTAAACAAGACAAATAGACTTGGGCTGTACGCGCATCTGAGGATCAGATCATTTGCTTCACTAAAAGAATGCGACTCACAACTCGTCACTTGTGCCACAGAAAACTACATCACACATGTGTGGAATCTTCTACCCCGTGCATTCTGCGACTACCAGCAGCCACAAAATGTGCCCTTCCCCTTCACATATTTATCGACATCCTTTCCCTGCAGGCTGCTGCACACGCCCCTTCACCTTCACTGTGTATGCCAGCCTCCTCTAGCCGCCCCCAGCTACACATATGCCAAGTATCGATTTCTCTCAGCTGCTCTGGGGGTGACCACATCAGCCAATGATTGATTGTCCCGTTGCAGGTCACCTCCAACCTGAATGCCTACAAGAAGGCTCTGGAGGGCCTCAAGTACATCATTGGATATGCCGTCAAGGCCAACAACAACCTGGTGCTCATGAAGCACCTTCAACAGCAGGTAGGGTACAGAGATTCAAGGGTGCAGACTGGCATAAAAACTCAGGAAAACACACGAGGGCAAGCATTTCCTGCCCTTCTGCTCCTGACATCTTCTGGTTGCCTGCAGGGCAGCGGTGCGGTGCTCGTTTCTGGTAACGAGCTCAAGCTGGCCACAGTCGCTGGCTTCGACCCAAGCAAGTAGGTGTCATGGGCAGTGGTGATGATGGCCAGATGGTACTGGTTAATTACACACTCCTGTAATTTTTTCTAACTAGCTGCAGGAAGATATACCTGGATCCAAACAACTGCTGAAAAATTACTTTCTGATTACGAAGATAAGGTGTCCTGGCTTCATTAAGTTGGCAATGCGATTCAAGCTTGCCCAGTTGCCCTTTCAGGTCTGTCTGACCCAAGCCTGGCTGTTTCTGACTGGTGGATCCAAAACTTGCTGCTGCAGATCAGCTGAGAGTGACGATGCCACCTGTATGAGCTTGACCCTACTTGCCCTGGACCTGCATTTCAAGCTAGAAAGGAATGTCTCGGCTGATCACATCACACCATCTACAGGATCATATTCAACGGGAATGGCAAGCTGCCCTGGGAGCTTGAGCTCGCGATATCATCCGGCGTTCTAGTCAACATTGACTCTGAGTTTGACTTTGCCAATATCGTGGCTGCTGCGAACAAGGTCCAGAAGGAAGCCAGGGTGCTGCTGCGCATCAACCCCAATGTGGACCCTCAAGTGCACCCCTACATCTCCACGGGGTTGGCTGGATCTAAGTTTGGCATCCGCAACACGCATCTTCAGGTGGGAACTGCATTCATCCTTTTCGGGGCCACACCGCCCTCCTGGTCCACACCGCCCTCCTGGTCACGCAATCCATGTCAAGTTCCAATGCAATTGTAGGGGTAAATGGGAATGTCATATCCATGACATGAACGTCCGGCTGGTTCTGTTTGGGTTCGGGATGTTCCAAGTCGCTGACGCCTCTGATTTTGTTTGAAATCTAGAGGGCTACAGTGACATACGACCAATTGTCAGTCCTCTTCACCTCCAAGTGTGCGACTAAGGTCCTCTGACAGCACTGGAATCTGCAGTAATCCCCATTACAGCATGCCATGAATCCCCTCGCATACTGGTTCTCATTGGTTTTAAGCAAACAATTATTGCATGTGCTGGTTGATGACCAATTAATAAACTTCTTCACCTGACAATATCTGATCTTAATTGAGTGAGCGAGAGAGGTTTTCTGACAGCACTTCAAAAATGGCTTTTTGCTTCACATCCACACCCGTGTTATATCATCCCACTGATGCCTTGCACTAACTGCTTTTGAATCATCTTTTGTTGCATGTGCTGGTTGATGACTAATTAATAAACTTCTTCACCTGACAATATCTGATCTTAATTGAGTGAGCGAGAGAGGTTTTCTGACAGCACTTCAAAAATGGCTTTTTGCGTCACATCCACACCCGTGTTATATCATCCCGCTGATGCCTTGCACTAACTGCTTTTGAATCATCTTTTCTTGCATGTGCTGGTTGATGACTAATTAATAAACTTCTTCACCTGACAATATCTGATCTTAATTGAGTGAGCGAGAGAGGTTTTCTGACAGCACTTCAAAAATGGCTTTTTGCGTCACATCCACACCCGTGTTATATCATCCCACTGATGCCTTGCACTAACTGCTTTTAAATCATCTCTTGTTGCATGTGCTGGTTGATGACCAATTAATAAACTTCTTCACCTGACAATATCTGATCTTAATTGAGTGAGCGAGAGAGGTTTTCTGACAGCACTTCAAAAATGGCTTTTTGCGTCACATCCACACCCGTGTTATATCATCCCACTGATGCCTTGCACTAACTGCTTTTGAATCATCTCTTGTTGCGTGTGCTGGTTGATGACCAATTAATAAACTTCTTCACCTGACAATATCTGATCTTAATTGAGTGAGCGAGAGAGGTTTTCTGACAGCACTTCAAAAATGGCTTTTTGCGTCACATCCACACCCCTGTTATATCATCCCACTGATGCCTTGCACTAACTGCTTTTGAATCATCTCTTGTTGCGTGTGCTGGTTGATGACCAATTAATAAACTTCTTCACCTGACAATATCTGATCTTAATTGAGTGAGCGAGAGAGGTTTTCTGACAGCACTTCAAAAATGGCTTTTTGCGTCACATCCACACCCGTGTTATATCATCCCACTGATGCCTTGCACTAACTGCTTTTGAATCATCTCTAGTTGCATGTGCTGGTTGATGACCAATTAATAAACTTCTTCACCTGACAATATCTGATCTTAATTGAGTGAGCGAGAGAGGTTTTCTGACAGCACAAGAGCAGACAGCACATCCTACCCCCCTTCCCTGCATATTCTATTGAAGTCAGCTTATTGAAACCATATGACCACTGAAACTGCTGATGAGCCAGAGCCGTGCAGCACGCGTGGCATGTTTGCATTGGTCATGGCTTGAAGGGATGCAACCTGCAACAACAGGCAGGGGGTGAGACTGCAACTCAGCAGAAGACAGGACGGAGGAATCCATTGCTCAGGAATCAGAAGCAGCATGATAGATTGATAACCAGATGATGATGATAACCCATTGCGGGAGGAACTTAGTGCTGGGTAATTAGGACAAACGCAGTAACCCAGGTTCCAGGTTTTTACGGCCCCACCATAGAATGATATAAGGGTCGAGGAAGCAACACACATTTTGAGGCCAATCCATATCGGCGGGAGAGCTGCAGAGAGAGAGCTGCAGAGGGAGAGCTGCAGGGGGATAGTTGCAAAGGGAGAGCTGCTGACGGGCCCAAAATTGAGCGCGCATGCTCTGAAGACCTCTTTTCTTTTGGATTGTGCCTGCTCTACCTTATCCCAGGGTCTTTGCCCTGGGACCAACCCCCACGTTGCCCTGTGATGCATTGATCCCCACAGTGGTTCCTGGACGAGATCAAGAAGCAGCCCAATGTGCAGCTGGTTGGAGTCCACAGTCACCTGGGCTCAACTATCACAAAGGTGTGTTGAACTGGATTAGAGGCGAGGATGGCGTTCAGGACTTAACTTCAAGCAAAGGCGTTCAGTTGGATGAGGATATAGTATTTTAACGACATCGGTCATCCTGCTTGTCAAGATCACATAAATGTTCCCATGCCTGTGCCCCATTTTTGCCTGCAGGTCAGCGTCTTCAGCGATGCTGCGATCATCATGTGTGATTTCATCAAGAAGATCAATGCTGATGGCTTCAAGCTGCAGTACCTCAACATCGGTGGCGGTCTAGGTGTGTGGGGTCCAGGCCTGGACTGCCAAGCTGCCCTCATGTGTGGCTTTGTGCCATGCCTCATGTCTTTAAAAATGTGATGATGCTGTGAGCCCTAAAAGGATGCTTGCGGCCTGAAGTCAGTGCTGGGTTGCAGTGATTTTGTTGCCGAACCTTGGTGAGCATGCATTGAGGTGTCCCCCCCCCTCCTCTGGAATGACAGGCATTGACTACAAGCATGCTGGAGATGTCCTGCCCACGCCCACTGACCTGATTGACACGGTGCGCTCCATTGTCCAAGAGATGGACCTCACCTTGGTGATCGAGCCAGGGCGCTCCATGGTGGCGACAAGCTGGTGAGAGCGGAAGGGAGGAGAGTTTATGCTGAGCATGAGGCGACCTGTGCAGGAGGATTTCAAAACCAGCCACGTGAATTCTGAAATGGCTGTCAAGTCTGGAGGTTGATATGAGAGTTTGACCTTTGTGTCGTGTGGCTTGCTGGTCTATGCAGGAATGTGTATGTGCGTATTTTTGTTACAGACCTGTCTAAAACTGAAACCTTGGTTGTCCAAGCCCTCAAAATCCCTAATTTAACGAAATCATGCACCTGGCACAGCACCAAGGATTGATCCTGACTGTTCCTTTATTTCTCTCCCGTGGCAGCGCGCTGGTGAACACAGTCACTGGTGTTAAGACGAACGGCAACAAGAACTTTGCTGTCATTGACGGTTCCATGTCGACCTGCATCCGGCCCTCGCTGTACGATGCCTACCAGCACATTGAGCTGACAGCGCCGAGCTCTGCGCCAAAGCAGGTGAACAAATTATGTCTTCATAGTGCTAATACCGTATGGCTCACTGTCAGTTGATGACTTGATGTCCAGGGTATACGTGAAACCTCTCTGAATGCTGTAGTGTGACTAAGCTTTGCTGTGAAGCTGCAAGGGGATATTTCCCCCCCGTCTGCATGGCTGTTGGGCAAGACAGCAGGTTTCGCTCGCTGGTTTTCGCTTCCTGTCCTAGCACATTTACTGCTTGTACCTGTTAAAGGGCGCAAGTCCCATGCATCAAATGTGATGCCCCGCTGGACTGAAAACACTTCACACAACAGTTGTCTTGGTGGGCTGATACCCCACGTTGATTTGAAGCTGTTACCTTCGGTCCTGTGTGAGCTCATACAGTGTGAGCATCGCAGGGTGTATTTGCATTCAGGATGTCTGCCTGCATGTTCGTCAGTGGTTTCCTGCAGGTCTCGCAGCGGTTGCATGATTTGCATGCCCCATGCAGCTGGATTGACTGCATACCTCTCGACTTCAAGAGTGCTAACAAACGCAGTTAACTCGTAGGTTTTTGACATCGTGGGGCCTGTCTGCGAGTCATCCGACTTTTTGGGCCTTGCCCGCGAGTTGCCGACGCCCAATGCCGGCGATGGCCTGGTGGTTCATGACGCGGGCGCCTACTGCATGGCCATGGCCAGCACTTACAACCTCAAGATGCGGCCGTCAGAGTGGTGGGTTGAGGACGGCAAGCTCAAGAAGATCAGACATCAGGAGACCTTGGACGATCATGTCAAGCTGTTTGAGGGTCTGTGAACATATGACCCACGTGTTTTAAGTTGAGAAGCATGTTTAGGCAGAAAATGGTTAGAGCACTTGAAAGTTGCTGCGATGAAAGATTGTGGAAGGGAGCTGTGGACAAGGTCCACTGGTGGGCTCGTTTGTACATACTGGTTATGTCCGTTACTCTTCATCGGCTAGCGCCACGCTGAACCCTCTAGCGTCTAAAGCTGTAGTTTCATTCATCTCACCAATCTAAGATTTGTGACCTGGTCTTTGATAACAATATCTCGAAGTTAAAAGTAAATTTTAAAACGGTTATTATAGGGTTTCGACAGTATCTGCAGTGTCTGGCAAATTGTTGAAAGAGCAAAACGGCCAGATGCTTTTATTATTGTAGAGGTGGGCATTCAGGACAAATTCAAGAGCTACGTTTGTACACCAAGTGCATTTTAGTCAGGTACAAAAAAATGAGGGGGGGCAAGGGCCACTAGACAAGGCATTGTGATTACAAACAGCAGCTAATGAAATCAAAAGATCAGTCTGGCTTTGATGGCACCAGGCTATCAATTACCAGGATTTACAACTTTCCGGTTATAATGTGTTGACAAGCTGGGTAGGGTCGACACATCTCTCAGCCATCCGCCTGCTGGCCCTAGCATCACCTGTCAATGATATTATACCTCGAGGCCCGGCAGCACAGCATGGCGGTCGGCACGCAGCACACGGTCAGACAGAGCACCCTGCACCAGGTGAGCCTACCTTTATCTCGTGTTTTTAGTCCGTATTATCTTTCTCCTGTCCACCTATGTTTCCTTCTTCTCTACCGGTACCATCGGTTTTCTTTTATTGAGCTATGTTTGGGCAGGGCCCAGCGGCGTTATGTGTCATCGACCTGGTGCAGTGAAATGCTGGTTTTGCATGGTCTAAGACTTATATTTTGGGGAAAGTTCCGAAGTCTTACCTGACCATGCAGATATATAATCTTAAGCAGGGCCTGCATGGTCTTACTCACTCCCTCTTTCTTGTGACCATGCAGATGGATGTTTACGCGGGAGAATGAGTCCCTACACTATCAGGCAGCCACTGACCTTCAGCCGCAACCCGTCGTAGAAGAATACCGAGTACCTTTTAATTATGAGTGCAAAACCTTTGAGGACTGCACCTTTTTAGCACCATTATTCGGTTGTCACGTGACACCCCGCTAAACTAAATGGCTCAGCCATATACAGTAAGGTTATATATAATGTAAATACGCCTTCAACTCAATTCATTGACTAGGTTCAGTCATTTTGTGGCGAAGGCAACATGGGATATGATGTCAATTCATGCTAATACCACGAATCAACCCAGCTTTCAAACTTCCATGTCTTACCCTGATTACTTTCAAGTGCAGGAAAAGCAACCAACCTCAATGATCAATCACCAACTCACTACCATGCTTCAAATTACCTGGTAGCTTCGGAACCTGGCATTCAACTAAAGGAATTACAAGCATCACTGAACAGGATGAAGATGGAAGTTCAGGGAGTGAAAATCTCAGTCGCGTCAAATAAATCCATTAGTGCTATCAATCACCTATGAAACGGATTGTATTCAAAAGATTTGCAATGCCATGTTGTGGGGTTCATGTCCACGCCACGGCGTCCTTGTTCGCTCGAAGGCAGCCCAGATGTCCACTCTCTGCCTGACCTACATTATTGCAGTGTACACACCTAGTATGCGGGCACCTGTCCCATGCAATATTCTGATGCTCTGCTACGCTTCAAAGGCCCACACAAAACAATTCATAAAAATGACGTGCCCAATGCACGCCGATTACCTAGCTCGTCTGACAGGCTCATTCAATAACCAACCCTAAACCATCTCTCAGATTCTCACGCTGTAATTTTTATCATCCCACCATTGATTTCATATCAATCATTTATCATTGTAATGATAAAGATGCAGTCCATTGGGCGCCAAGATGTCGCATGGGACTTGTACCCATCTAACAACTCGGGTCGCAGTAAATCAGGAACAAACTCCATGCCTTGTGCACATGAACCTCGCGAGGCTCTCATTCACACAAAACAAAGAAAAATTGTGCCTCATGCTACTATAAACAGGTCTCTGACATCGGTTATGGCGCGGCTGTACAAATTGGCAATAGTGAATGCCGTAAGCTAGATGATGAAGTTGGAACAAAGTGCCTTCCTTAGCTCATATTAATGTCCGTGTGCATTATTGACACCCTGAAACCCTCAATGACAACAGCCTGGCGACCAGAATTGACTCAAACACATTTGGTGTCCAACATATCCTGGATCTTCGACCCGTTTGGGAACAGTTGACTGATGAAGGGGCCAAAGGTTGAAACTCATAAATTCCTAATACTCCTTGCCTCCTATTTTAATGCCTTCGATTTAGGTTTTCCCTGGGACGTTTTATCTGAGAGTGTTCTACTTGAAACTATTTATGACCGTGATACAAGAGCGTCCTGCCTTAAACATTTATAAGCTTGATACAATAGCATCATCTAATAAGGGCCTGCCTTGAAAATGCCCCCACCATGCACAGCTGCAGTCCAGCCCCTCACGCCATTCGACCAGAGTCCATGTTGGTCGACTTGCCAGACAGGAGCCTTGAATCCTTGCCCGTTGCGGAGGCTGAGCGTAAGCTGTGAGCCAAGAACCCGCCTGGGTTCACGCTGTTGCTTCTCCCGGAGTGCGTGCTGTTGACCACGATCTTGATGGCGGCGAACATGGCCAGTACTAGAGCCGCCAGGGCGAAGATCAGCACAGCAGTGGCCAGGGACATCAGGATCGAGATCTGCGAAGCGTTGCTCTCCTGTGCGCTCTTCAGCCCGCTCACCCTGTGACAAAGAGACAGAGAATATAGTGTTTTCAATCGCTGTACCTCAATATAAGCCAGCAATGGGCTCAGCATGAGTGAGTAATGGATGATCGCGCTTGTGTCCAGTGCAGACTGGCCGGCGCCAGTCGAGCACAGTGCAACAATAGCCCTTTGCTTTAGCAGGTTAACGTGGTGGAGGCTGCAAAAGTTAACTGAAAGGTGCCGAAAGCTTCGGCCACCCTTTGCCCTAGTACCAGTGACGAGCTTGCACGTAACCCTGAAGCCCTGGCCCATTTTGAAGTGCTGGCTTGAAGCTTAGCGACAGGCTTGTCTACTGTAGGGGTGACAAATCCCTCTCTTTTCATTCTGTTGTAGCACACTGCTTTGGCTACTGCCTCCTGACATGCTGCCCCTCACGATATCAGATCCCTTTTAGATTGAAGCATATCTGACCCCATGCCGTGCGAAACTGCAAAATGTGATGCTGTCTCACCCCAGCCAAGGAGTCTTCAGAGATGTTGAGCGACGAGAGGTTGAAACTGCTGCCTAACAAGCTTTGCCCGGAGTCCTTGGACTGAGCGGCCAGCATGAGCTGGATTGCAGCCGAGTGCACGTACGTCCCTTTGGCGCCCGAAAACACATTATTCGCAGCACCATCAAACCTGCCAGAAGGAAGGCAGAACAGTTAGAGCACAAAGGGCTACAAATACCAAATAAGCTGCACATGTACATATTGCACAATTTGAAATGCCGAGGCCTTATTTCAAATACGCTTTACATTGGCGACAGCACACCCTGTCCATTTCTCAGACCCTGCCATTGATCACGAACTGTATGTCAGGAGATCCTGAAACAAGTTCCCACTCACTGTTTTCCAGAAGACGACTCAAAACTCCATTTGCCCAGCCTTAAATCAACGGAGATCAGTGGCAACACACGCTGCACACAGTAATCCACAACCGCTTGTGGGACCGTCCCAAAGCCCAGACCAGCCAGGTTGGCCTGGGCTCCCGGCGATAAAATGTAGGAGAGGAAGGCGAGCAGCACCGGGCCTGAACATCATGGACACAGTGAGCAGGGTACAGGATTACAGGGCAGCAGGGAAGCTGGAACAAGGCTTGTGTGTTGGGGGAGCGAGTGTCATTGACCTGCAGCAATCGTTTGGGATAGCTTGACAGCTCCACCTAGGGTTCGCTTGATCCAGTCCATAGGGCACCAACAATCCACATGAATGTTGCCTGCCTGCTTTACGTAGAGGGATCTGAATTTTGAATTGCGGCTGCAGGGCTGGAATTTCCCAGGGCTAATGGCAGGTGCGTAAGGCCTGATTGCTTGGAACATATGCCCATCCTGCAGCCACTGTTAGCACATGCATAAAGGCTTTTAAAAATCTGAAAACAACTGAAATGTAAATCAGTGACATGCCAGAGCGATTTTGAACACCATAGATGGAAATGGATAGATGGGGTAGCACTACGGCCTGGCTGTTTTGTCTCATGTTTTGATAGTGCATGAGGTGTTTTGTAGCCTTAAGCATTCCTTAGGCACCTGTTTTGTGGAATACGTCCGTGGTGCTTTCGTCATTGTGGGCCGGAAGATGATTTGTGATCTCCGCTGCCTCTCACCTGATGTTCCCCTGGAGGTGGCATCCACCCTAACCATCAAGAAGGGCATCGATGTGATTGGCCAGGTTTTGAGGCCTTGCTGGTTGATCAGGCTCACGCCTGCAGGGGTTGCCGGGGGTGGGGGTGGAGGAGTGACAGCGGGATCTGGAAATAAGAGGCTGAGCTGAGGGTAGCCCCAAATAAACTATCGAAGGAAGATTTACAGTATTCAGAGGCAGGTTGAAAGCTCTCAAGACAACAGCACCAGCTGCAGTGCATTTGAACAACACAGTCGTAGGTTTCTGCTAGATATATTCGTTACTTGGGTGCATCTGGAGAATGGTAGGGCATACACACCTGAAAAGTCTGCAGTGGGGTTAGCAGGCCAGCCACCAGCATTGAACAGCTCAGTGGCCGCAGCCCCAAGGTCAGCTTGGCTACTGGTCTGCCAGGTGCCCGCCGCATTCTTCAGGGAGGCCTCCATCAGCCCGATCTTAAGACCGTTGCCTGCAGAAATGGAAATCATAGGAAATCAGATCAGGATCCAAATGTGTGATCAAGGAACAGACGTACGTTGGCAGGAGGCAGCTGTGAGGCACCAACTATAACGATATGCAAGTGCACGCAGGTGCATGAACGTGACCTTGCAAGGGTGGGGATCTAAAGAGGTCTAGGCTGGTCATGATCATATGGGCCGCAAGCAAGGTACCGGTACTTGGCCCTCTGTGAGCGAGTGCAATTCCATGGGAGGTTGTTATCGTTCCCTTCACGTTAACCTTTGTAAGCTCAGCGCAGGGCACCCCGATCAGGGTTTAGTCCTCCTTGGACGCCTTAAGGAGCAAATACCTAGATGGCGGCATCCACCATAGCACAGCTTGTGGCCGTGGGCCTCTGGGTCTGATTGGCTTTATTATTCCCAGAAGAGTACAAGACCTGGGGATGCAAAGCACCCTGTCCTTGCAACACCTAGAGCGCGGCTACACATGGCTCACCCTGGCCTCACAGCACCAGAGACCCGACCCACAACGCTTGGCCTGCTGACACATCATCATTATGACATGCACAGCCCGGCCATCGGTCATCGTTACCTGTTGGATTCACGTCAAGGGGTATCCAAGGCATAGTGCCGGCTCACCTGAATCAAGGTACCCAATGGACCAAGGAGTTGTTTGGACGAATGCCGCCAAGTTGACAGATGACCCTGTGCCCACTGATACAGAGCTGAATGTGCCTGCAGCGCTGGATGATGGCAGGGTCTTACCAGAGCCCAGAGTCCACTCTGAACAGACCTGGTAGGAGACACAGGCAGAGGCAATGGGAGGGGGGGGTGAGATAATGAAGACAGTCATGCAAACGGAGGATTTGAAACAAAAATCCTCACACTCTGGTAGTCCTAGACTATTACCACGGCAAAGGTGGTGATCACGATCGATGAGGACACAATACTTCACATCATCGCATGCGACATTTGCAGCCCTGGAATAAGAATGCCGCACACACAATCCATGCCCCTTGCAGCGCCCTACAAACTTTCAAACCTGAACGAAATATCCAGTGCAGCTCACCGTAGAGAAGTACTGGGAGATAACTGCATTGGTTCCAGAGGATCCAGTGTGGTACACCGGAAGGACCGTCTCGGCTGGCAGCTTAAAGCCCAAGCCAGGGTTATCAGCGGCAATCTTGGGGTCGTCCCAAGTCTTGATCACACCCTGAGACGAGAGTATCAGGCAAGCGTGACCAGGAGCGGAGCAGGAAGAACAGGCAAGCAAATAACTTGACTTGAGAAAATTGCCGAGCTCTAAATTGTATTAAAAAAACAAAACCGGTAGACTTTGCAATGTCTATATGCTGCACAAAGGTTGTACTCTGAAATTGTAAGATATGAAGTCACTTTCGTATCAGTTTTACCCCCTGGTTATATTAAGGCACATTTAAATTCAGAAGTGTCTGAACATATCTGGCGGTCACTCAGTCGCACGCAGACCTCTGGAACGCCACACAAACAAATGCTCACATACCTGATACATATTTGAAAATGTACAAGCTGAAAGGTTGAGGGACATTGAAGGCACCACCGGGGCCGGGATATTAATGAAGATGCCGATCGGGGCCACGTGGAGTGGTAGCTGAACAACCTGCAAACATGCCAGGAGATTGCACTGTCAGCATCTCGCTTGAAGGATTTGTGTTTAGGGCAGGAGAATGGGAAATTTCTGCCAACTGCCTGCATCAATTCAAGCCCCTTTGCAGAGCTGCTAAGACTCAAGAGGGGATGAGGTGGCCATACAAGCTGTCTACCAAGATTCCCTACTGCATTCCACCTGAATGTTGAGGTTGGCCAAGGCCTGCCAGTTGGTCTGTTTCATGGGGGCGTCGCTCACTCCAAAATCAACCAGGGCTGGGCCTCCTGTCTTTACTCCTACGATCTCGGACTCACCACCTGAACAGGAGTAATAGGAGGTCATCAAGGACTCAAGTAAGTGCGGCCTGAGAAAAGAGGCAACCACTGGTAAAAACAGTCAGAAAGCAATTACATGTTGTTAGCACGATACATCCTTGTCTGGGCAGCCCATCCGCCCACCCCCTGAACCAATGGCACGGTAGGACATGAACATTGGTGACGTGGCTTGAGCCATTAGGTTATCCATATGATACCATATGACCACTGAAACTGCTGATGAGCCAGAGCCGTGCAGCACGCGTGGCATGTTTGCATTGGTCATGGCTTGAAGGGATGCAACCTGCAACAACAGGCAGGGGGTGAGACTGCAACTCAGCAGAAGACAGGACGGAGGAATCCATTGCTCAGGAATCAGAAGCAGCATGATAGATTGATAACCAGATGATGATGATAACCCATTGCGGGAGGAACTTAGTGCTGGGTAATTAGGACAAACGCAGTAACCCAGGTTCCAGGTTTTTACGGCCCCACCATAGAATGATATAAGGGTCGAGGAAGCAACACACATTTTGAGGCCAATCCATATCGGCGGGAGAGCTGCAGAGAGAGAGCTGCAGAGGGAGAGCTGCAGGGGGATAGTTGCAAAGGGAGAGCTGCTGACGGGCCCAAAATTGAGCGCGCATGCTCTGAAGACCTCTTTTCTTTTGGATTGTGCCTGCTCTACCTTATCCCAGGGTCTTTGCCCTGGGACCAACCCCCACGTTGCCCTGTGATGCATTGATCCCCACAGTGGTTCCTGGACGAGATCAAGAAGCAGCCCAATGTGCAGCTGGTTGGAGTCCACAGTCACCTGGGCTCAACTATCACAAAGGTGTGTTGAACTGGATTAGAGGCGAGGATGGCGTTCAGGACTTAACTTCAAGCAAAGGCGTTCAGTTGGATGAGGATATAGTATTTTAACGACATCGGTCATCCTGCTTGTCAAGATCACATAAATGTTCCCATGCCTGTGCCCCATTTTTGCCTGCAGGTCAGCGTCTTCAGCGATGCTGCGATCATCATGTGTGATTTCATCAAGAAGATCAATGCTGATGGCTTCAAGCTGCAGTACCTCAACATCGGTGGCGGTCTAGGTGTGTGGGGTCCAGGCCTGGACTGCCAAGCTGCCCTCATGTGTGGCTTTGTGCCATGCCTCATGTCTTTAAAAATGTGATGATGCTGTGAGCCCTAAAAGGATGCTTGCGGCCTGAAGTCAGTGCTGGGTTGCAGTGATTTTGTTGCCGAACCTTGGTGAGCATGCATTGAGGTGTCCCCCCCCCTCCTCTGGAATGACAGGCATTGACTACAAGCATGCTGGAGATGTCCTGCCCACGCCCACTGACCTGATTGACACGGTGCGCTCCATTGTCCAAGAGATGGACCTCACCTTGGTGATCGAGCCAGGGCGCTCCATGGTGGCGACAAGCTGGTGAGAGCGGAAGGGAGGAGAGTTTATGCTGAGCATGAGGCGACCTGTGCAGGAGGATTTCAAAACCAGCCACGTGAATTCTGAAATGGCTGTCAAGTCTGGAGGTTGATATGAGAGTTTGACCTTTGTGTCGTGTGGCTTGCTGGTCTATGCAGGAATGTGTATGTGCGTATTTTTGTTACAGACCTGTCTAAAACTGAAACCTTGGTTGTCCAAGCCCTCAAAATCCCTAATTTAACGAAATCATGCACCTGGCACAGCACCAAGGATTGATCCTGACTGTTCCTTTATTTCTCTCCCGTGGCAGCGCGCTGGTGAACACAGTCACTGGTGTTAAGACGAACGGCAACAAGAACTTTGCTGTCATTGACGGTTCCATGTCGACCTGCATCCGGCCCTCGCTGTACGATGCCTACCAGCACATTGAGCTGACAGCGCCGAGCTCTGCGCCAAAGCAGGTGAACAAATTATGTCTTCATAGTGCTAATACCGTATGGCTCACTGTCAGTTGATGACTTGATGTCCAGGGTATACGTGAAACCTCTCTGAATGCTGTAGTGTGACTAAGCTTTGCTGTGAAGCTGCAAGGGGATATTTCCCCCCCGTCTGCATGGCTGTTGGGCAAGACAGCAGGTTTCGCTCGCTGGTTTTCGCTTCCTGTCCTAGCACATTTACTGCTTGTACCTGTTAAAGGGCGCAAGTCCCATGCATCAAATGTGATGCCCCGCTGGACTGAAAACACTTCACACAACAGTTGTCTTGGTGGGCTGATACCCCACGTTGATTTGAAGCTGTTACCTTCGGTCCTGTGTGAGCTCATACAGTGTGAGCATCGCAGGGTGTATTTGCATTCAGGATGTCTGCCTGCATGTTCGTCAGTGGTTTCCTGCAGGTCTCGCAGCGGTTGCATGATTTGCATGCCCCATGCAGCTGGATTGACTGCATACCTCTCGACTTCAAGAGTGCTAACAAACGCAGTTAACTCGTAGGTTTTTGACATCGTGGGGCCTGTCTGCGAGTCATCCGACTTTTTGGGCCTTGCCCGTGAGTTGCCGACGCCCAATGCCGGCGATGGCCTGGTGGTTCATGACGCGGGCGCCTACTGCATGGCCATGGCCAGCACTTACAACCTCAAGATGCGGCCGTCAGAGTGGTGGGTTGAGGACGGCAAGCTCAAGAAGATCAGACATCAGGAGACCTTGGACGATCATGTCAAGCTGTTTGAGGGTCTGTGAACATATGACCCACGTGTTTTAAGTTGAGAAGCATGTTTAGGCAGAAAATGGTTAGAGCACTTGAAAGTTGCTGCGATGAAAGATTGTGGAAGGGAGCTGTGGACAAGGTCCACTGGTGGGCTCGTTTGTACATACTGGTTATGTCCGTTACTCTTCATCGGCTAGCGCCACGCTGAACCCTCTAGCGTCTAAAGCTGTAGTTTCATTCATCTCACCAATCTAAGATTTGTGACCTGGTCTTTGATAACAATATCTCGAAGTTAAAAGTAAATTTTAAAACGGTTATTATAGGGTTTCGACAGTATCTGCAGTGTCTGGCAAATTGTTGAAAGAGCAAAACGGCCAGATGCTTTTATTATTGTAGAGGTGGGCATTCAGGACAAATTCAAGAGCTACGTTTGTACACCAAGTGCATTTTAGTCAGGTACAAAAAAATGAGGGGGGGCAAGGGCCACTAGACAAGGCATTGTGATTACAAACAGCAGCTAATGAAATCAAAAGATCAGTCTGGCTTTGATGGCACCAGGCTATCAATTACCAGGATTTACAACTTTCCGGTTATAATGTGTTGACAAGCTGGGTAGGGTCGACACATCTCTCAGCCATCCGCCTGCTGGCCCTAGCATCACCTGTCAATGATATTATACCTCGAGGCCCGGCAGCACAGCATGGCGGTCGGCACGCAGCACACGGTCAGACAGAGCACCCTGCACCAGGTGAGCCTACCTTTATCTCGTGTTTTTAGTCCGTATTATCTTTCTCCTGTCCACCTATGTTTCCTTCTTCTCTACCGGTACCATCGGTTTTCTTTTATTGAGCTATGTTTGGGCAGGGCCCAGCGGCGTTATGTGTCATCGACCTGGTGCAGTGAAATGCTGGTTTTGCATGGTCTAAGACTTATATTTTGGGGAAAGTTCCGAAGTCTTACCTGACCATGCAGATATATAATCTTAAGCAGGGCCTGCATGGTCTTACTCACTCCCTCTTTCTTGTGACCATGCAGATGGATGTTTACGCGGGAGAATGAGTCCCTACACTATCAGGCAGCCACTGACCTTCAGCCGCAACCCGTCGTAGAAGAATACCGAGTACCTTTTAATTATGAGTGCAAAACCTTTGAGGACTGCACCTTTTTAGCACCATTATTCGGTTGTCACGTGACACCCCGCTAAACTAAATGGCTCAGCCATATACAGTAAGGTTATATATAATGTAAATACGCCTTCAACTCAATTCATTGACTAGGTTCAGTCATTTTGTGGCGAAGGCAACATGGGATATGATGTCAATTCATGCTAATACCACGAATCAACCCAGCTTTCAAACTTCCATGTCTTACCCTGATTACTTTCAAGTGCAGGAAAAGCAACCAACCTCAATGATCAATCACCAACTCACTACCATGCTTCAAATTACCTGGTAGCTTCGGAACCTGGCATTCAACTAAAGGAATTACAAGCATCACTGAACAGGATGAAGATGGAAGTTCAGGGAGTGAAAATCTCAGTCGCGTCAAATAAATCCATTAGTGCTATCAATCACCTATGAAACGGATTGTATTCAAAAGATTTGCAATGCCATGTTGTGGGGTTCATGTCCACGCCACGGCGTCCTTGTTCGCTCGAAGGCAGCCCAGATGTCCACTCTCTGCCTGACCTACATTATTGCAGTGTACACACCTAGTATGCGGGCACCTGTCCCATGCAATATTCTGATGCTCTGCTACGCTTCAAAGGCCCACACAAAACAATTCATAAAAATGACGTGCCCAATGCACGCCGATTACCTAGCTCGTCTGACAGGCTCATTCAATAACCAACCCTAAACCATCTCTCAGATTCTCACGCTGTAATTTTTATCATCCCACCATTGATTTCATATCAATCATTTATCATTGTAATGATAAAGATGCAGTCCATTGGGCGCCAAGATGTCGCATGGGACTTGTACCCATCTAACAACTCGGGTCGCAGTAAATCAGGAACAAACTCCATGCCTTGTGCACATGAACCTCGCGAGGCTCTCATTCACACAAAACAAAGAAAAATTGTGCCTCATGCTACTATAAACAGGTCTCTGACATCGGTTATGGCGCGGCTGTACAAATTGGCAATAGTGAATGCCGTAAGCTAGATGATGAAGTTGGAACAAAGTGCCTTCCTTAGCTCATATTAATGTCCGTGTGCATTATTGACACCCTGAAACCCTCAATGACAACAGCCTGGCGACCAGAATTGACTCAAACACATTTGGTGTCCAACATATCCTGGATCTTCGACCCGTTTGGGAACAGTTGACTGATGAAGGGGCCAAAGGTTGAAACTCATAAATTCCTAATACTCCTTGCCTCCTATTTTAATGCCTTCGATTTAGGTTTTCCCTGGGACGTTTTATCTGAGAGTGTTCTACTTGAAACTATTTATGACCGTGATACAAGAGCGTCCTGCCTTAAACATTTATAAGCTTGATACAATAGCATCATCTTATAAGGGCCTGCCTTGAAAATGCCCCCACCATGCACAGCTGCAGTCCAGCCCCTCACGCCATTCGACCAGAGTCCATGTTGGTCGACTTGCCAGACAGGAGCCTTGAATCCTTGCCCGTTGCGGAGGCTGAGCGTAAGCTGTGAGCCAAGAACCCGCCTGGGTTCACGCTGTTGCTTCTCCCGGAGTGCGTGCTGTTGACCACGATCTTGATGGCGGCGAACATGGCCAGTACTAGAGCCGCCAGGGCGAAGATCAGCACAGCAGTGGCCAGGGACATCAGGATCGAGATCTGCGAAGCGTTGCTCTCCTGTGCGCTCTTCAGCCCGCTCACCCTGTGACAAAGAGACAGAGAATATAGTGTTTTCAATCGCTGTACCTCAATATAAGCCAGCAATGGGCTCAGCATGAGTGAGTAATGGATGATCGCGCTTGTGTCCAGTGCAGACTGGCCGGCGCCAGTCGAGCACAGTGCAACAATAGCCCTTTGCTTTAGCAGGTTAACGTGGTGGAGGCTGCAAAAGTTAACTGAAAGGTGCCGAAAGCTTCGGCCACCCTTTGCCCTAGTACCAGTGACGAGCTTGCACGTAACCCTGAAGCCCTGGCCCATTTTGAAGTGCTGGCTTGAAGCTTAGCGACAGGCTTGTCTACTGTAGGGGTGACAAATCCCTCTCTTTTCATTCTGTTGTAGCACACTGCTTTGGCTACTGCCTCCTGACATGCTGCCCCTCACGATATCAGATCCCTTTTAGATTGAAGCATATCTGACCCCATGCCGTGCGAAACTGCAAAATGTGATGCTGTCTCACCCCAGCCAAGGAGTCTTCAGAGATGTTGAGCGACGAGAGGTTGAAACTGCTGCCTAACAAGCTTTGCCCGGAGTCCTTGGACTGAGCGGCCAGCATGAGCTGGATTGCAGCCGAGTGCACGTACGTCCCTTTGGCGCCCGAAAACACATTATTCGCAGCACCATCAAACCTGCCAGAAGGAAGGCAGAACAGTTAGAGCACAAAGGGCTACAAATACCAAATAAGCTGCACATGTACATATTGCACAATTTGAAATGCCGAGGCCTTATTTCAAATACGCTTTACATTGGCGACAGCACACCCTGTCCATTTCTCAGACCCTGCCATTGATCACGAACTGTATGTCAGGAGATCCTGAAACAAGTTCCCACTCACTGTTTTCCAGAAGACGACTCAAAACTCCATTTGCCCAGCCTTAAATCAACGGAGATCAGTGGCAACACACGCTGCACACAGTAATCCACAACCGCTTGTGGGACCGTCCCAAAGCCCAGACCAGCCAGGTTGGCCTGGGCTCCCGGCGATAAAATGTAGGAGAGGAAGGCGAGCAGCACCGGGCCTGAACATCATGGACACAGTGAGCAGGGTACAGGATTACAGGGCAGCAGGGAAGCTGGAACAAGGCTTGTGTGTTGGGGGAGCGAGTGTCATTGACCTGCAGCAATCGTTTGGGATAGCTTGACAGCTCCACCTAGGGTTCGCTTGATCCAGTCCATAGGGCACCAACAATCCACATGAATGTTGCCTGCCTGCTTTACGTAGAGGGATCTGAATTTTGAATTGCGGCTGCAGGGCTGGAATTTCCCAGGGCTAATGGCAGGTGCGTAAGGCCTGATTGCTTGGAACATATGCCCATCCTGCAGCCACTGTTAGCACATGCATAAAGGCTTTTAAAAATCTGAAAACAACTGAAATGTAAATCAGTGACATGCCAGAGCGATTTTGAACACCATAGATGGAAATGGATAGATGGGGTAGCACTACGGCCTGGCTGTTTTGTCTCATGTTTTGATAGTGCATGAGGTGTTTTGTAGCCTTAAGCATTCCTTAGGCACCTGTTTTGTGGAATACGTCCGTGGTGCTTTCGTCATTGTGGGCCGGAAGATGATTTGTGATCTCCGCTGCCTCTCACCTGATGTTCCCCTGGAGGTGGCATCCACCCTAACCATCAAGAAGGGCATCGATGTGATTGGCCAGGTTTTGAGGCCTTGCTGGTTGATCAGGCTCACGCCTGCAGGGGTTGCCGGGGGTGGGGGTGGAGGAGTGACAGCGGGATCTGGAAATAAGAGGCTGAGCTGAGGGTAGCCCCAAATAAACTATCGAAGGAAGATTTACAGTATTCAGAGGCAGGTTGAAAGCTCTCAAGACAACAGCACCAGCTGCAGTGCATTTGAACAACACAGTCGTAGGTTTCTGCTAGATATATTCGTTACTTGGGTGCATCTGGAGAATGGTAGGGCATACACACCTGAAAAGTCTGCAGTGGGGTTAGCAGGCCAGCCACCAGCATTGAACAGCTCCGTGGCCGCAGCCCCAAGGTCAGCTTGGCTACTGGTCTGCCAGGTGCCCGCCGCATTCTTCAGGGAGGCCTCCATCAGCCCGATCTTAAGACCGTTGCCTGCAGAAATGGAAATCATAGGAAATCAGATCAGGATCCAAATGTGTGATCAAGGAACAGACGTACGTTGGCAGGAGGCAGCTGTGAGGCACCAACTATAACGATATGCAAGTGCACGCAGGTGCATGAACGTGACCTTGCAAGGGTGGGGATCTAAAGAGGTCTAGGCTGGTCATGATCATATGGGCCGCAAGCAAGGTACCGGTACTTGGCCCTCTGTGAGCGAGTGCAATTCCATGGGAGGTTGTTATCGTTCCCTTCACGTTAACCTTTGTAAGCTCAGCGCAGGGCACCCCGATCAGGGTTTAGTCCTCCTTGGACGCCTTAAGGAGCAAATACCTAGATGGCGGCATCCACCATAGCACAGCTTGTGGCCGTGGGCCTCTGGGTCTGATTGGCTTTATTATTCCCAGAAGAGTACAAGACCTGGGGATGCAAAGCACCCTGTCCTTGCAACACCTAGAGCGCGGCTACACATGGCTCACCCTGGCCTCACAGCACCAGAGACCCGACCCACAACGCTTGGCCTGCTGACACATCATCATTATGACATGCACAGCCCGGCCATCGGTCATCGTTACCTGTTGGATTCACGTCAAGGGGTATCCAAGGCATAGTGCCGGCTCACCTGAATCAAGGTACCCAATGGACCAAGGAGTTGTTTGGACGAATGCCGCCAAGTTGACAGATGACCCTGTGCCCACTGATACAGAGCTGAATGTGCCTGCAGCGCTGGATGATGGCAGGGTCTTACCAGAGCCCAGAGTCCACTCTGAACAGACCTGGTAGGAGACACAGGCAGAGGCAATGGGAGGGGGGGGTGAGATAATGAAGACAGTCATGCAAACGGAGGATTTGAAACAAAAATCCTCACACTCTGGTAGTCCTAGACTATTACCACGGCAAAGGTGGTGATCACGATCGATGAGGACACAATACTTCACATCATCGCATGCGACATTTGCAGCCCTGGAATAAGAATGCCGCACACACAATCCATGCCCCTTGCAGCGCCCTACAAACTTTCAAACCTGAACGAAATATCCAGTGCAGCTCACCGTAGAGAAGTACTGGGAGATAACTGCATTGGTTCCAGAGGATCCAGTGTGGTACACCGGAAGGACCGTCTCGGCTGGCAGCTTAAAGCCCAAGCCAGGGTTATCAGCGGCAATCTTGGGGTCGTCCCAAGTCTTGATCACACCCTGAGACGAGAGTATCAGGCAAGCGTGACCAGGAGCGGAGCAGGAAGAACAGGCAAGCAAATAACTTGACTTGAGAAAATTGCCGAGCTCTAAATTGTATTAAAAAAACAAAACCGGTAGACTTTGCAATGTCTATATGCTGCACAAAGGTTGTACTCTGAAATTGTAAGATATGAAGTCACTTTCGTATCAGTTTTACCCCCTGGTTATATTAAGGCACATTTAAATTCAGAAGTGTCTGAACATATCTGGCGGTCACTCAGTCGCACGCAGACCTCTGGAACGCCACACAAACAAATGCTCACATACCTGATACATATTTGAAAATGTACAAGCTGAAAGGTTGAGGGACATTGAAGGCACCACCGGGGCCGGGATATTAATGAAGATGCCGATCGGGGCCACGTGGAGTGGTAGCTGAACAACCTGCAAACATGCCAGGAGATTGCACTGTCAGCATCTCGCTTGAAGGATTTGTGTTTAGGGCAGGAGAATGGGAAATTTCTGCCAACTGCCTGCATCAATTCAAGCCCCTTTGCAGAGCTGCTAAGACTCAAGAGGGGATGAGGTGGCCATACAAGCTGTCTACCAAGATTCCCTACTGCATTCCACCTGAATGTTGAGGTTGGCCAAGGCCTGCCAGTTGGTCTGTTTCATGGGGGCGTCGCTCACTCCAAAATCAACCAGGGCTGGGCCTCCTGTCTTTACTCCTACGATCTCGGACTCACCACCTGAACAGGAGTAATAGGAGGTCATCAAGGACTCAAGTAAGTGCGGCCTGAGAAAAGAGGCAACCACTGGTAAAAACAGTCAGAAAGCAATTACATGTTGTTAGCACGATACATCCTTGTCTGGGCAGCCCATCCGCCCACCCCCTGAACCAATGGCACGGTAGGACATGAACATTGGTGACGTGGCTTGAGCCATTAGGTTATCCATATGATACCATATGACCACTGAAACTGCTGATGAGCCAGAGCCGTGCAGCACGCGTGGCATGTTTGCATTGGTCATGGCTTGAAGGGATGCAACCTGCAACAACAGGCAGGGGGTGAGACTGCAACTCAGCAGAAGACAGGACGGAGGAATCCATTGCTCAGGAATCAGAAGCAGCATGATAAATTGATAACCAGATGATGATGATAACCCATTGCGGGAGGAACTTAGTGCTGGGTAATTAGGACAAACGCTGTAACCCAGGTTCCAGGTTTTTATGGCCCCACCATAGAATGATATAAGGGTCGAGGAAGCAACACACATTTTGAGGCCAATCCATATCGGCGGGAGAGCTGCAGAGAGAGAGCTGCAGAGGGAGAGCTGCAGGGGGATAGTTGCAAAGGGAGAGCTGCTGCCACCCACTTTGCATTGAATGCTTACCTGCTGCTGTAGCTGTGCAGTGTGTGTGCTGTATGACAACCTCCTACTAGCAGAACACTGACTACAATCCGGCTCCGGAGGGCGAGGTCTCTCCTAGGGCCTCAAAGGTGTAGGGCAATGCACCCGATTGCAGCAATATCGAAGAGTCAGCAGCAGCCCTGCGATCCAGGGATATGATGAGCCAATGAGCAGCAGCATGATATTGTGATATTCAGGCAGATCTGGAAGAAGACTTGGGCAGTCCCACAAGCCGCCACACATATTTTATTTGCAGGTTCCAGAACTTCACACTTCACGGCGCATGTTTGGGCACCGATAGACGCGATTAGTCGTTTAAGATGCGAGGCTTCAGGGCTTCCGCCCGTTGAAAAGTCTCCACAAAAATTGCGAGCAAATATTAGGGGGTGAACATCAGCAGGGGTCATGTCAGAGATCCCTTTGCAGCCTAATGCCACTCACACTCCAATGGAAGAAGTGGCTGAGCCGATAGGCACAATTCCGTAGTTGCTTCTGGAGTGTTTGGCATTGCACCTTCCTCTGAGGACTACCTGACCAGCTTATTTCAAACTTACAAAGTCAGCAATATACGAACGGTAAGGCTCATAACAAGCCAGCTGTTTGCAGGTGCAGCCCACCCCTGACGGTACAAAGCTGCACCCCCCTTATGGCGCATGAGCTGGAATAACACAGCTTGGGGCTGCGGCCACATCCGTTCCATTACCATGAAGCAGTTTGGTTGGCAGGTAGCTTCAGCATGAGCTTGTAGATTGGCAATCACGTCGCTTTACTCCTGCTGCTTGGGCCATGAAGGACTCGCCCAATACTGGTGATTCAAGCACTGTCAATAGCTTCAGCCCTCGTGTGACAGCTGCCAAATAATCAACAACGCTTTGGATCCTAGGCTGTTGCCTGCAATTACGCTGTAATCATGTTCAGTCAAGCCAGCTGCAGCCTCAGCTTAAGCTTGATATACTCCAGCATGTCGTACTACCTAGTTCTATCACAGCCGCATCCTCATCAACACCCTGGCACTCCCCCCCTCCTATGGCTTTCAGATTGTGTTCGTGACGCACAGCGACAAGGTGGAGTTGGACGCTGCATGTGACCAAGCTGTCCTCGTGGCCAAACTCAACTTGATTTCATACATCGAGATTCCATACAAGGGCTCAGATGACATCCTGAACATAACAGGATGTATGACTTCTGCAGAGGCCATGGTCATGTACAAAGTAAGTGTGGTATGTTGCAGCAGCATTGCTTCTCTCCATGTGGTGGTGTGCAGTGCAAGGATGTGCAGCCATGATATGGCATGGGCTTTTCAGTGACAGAGACTACAGCAGGAAGCAAAGAAGTAGGCTGTGGCAAAGCTTTGTCAGGAGACGGAAGAAAGAAACACAGCTGACAGGGCAAACACCTCAGATCAGGCACAAAGACATGTCGGATAGGGAGATGTCTGGACACATTGAGAGGTGCTGTCTCATGGAATGCTAAATTTGACCACGGTTGCGAGCAGGGGTTGTGCTGTGGATGTTTATATTGGGATATTGCGGCTATAAAGAGAGACATCTGCACATGAAGAGGACAGGGCCTTGTTTAATTTTTAGTGATGACAGGTGAACAGTGGAATAGGAGGGCTGCTCAGCTGCTCAAAAGTCTCCCTGCTAGCTGACAACATAGGAACTGATCACCTGTCAGGAGCCATGCCTGGGATTTCTAACATTTAATGCCAATGAAGGGCGTGTTCTAAGCAGCACTAGTGAATGCTATAAAGCAATGACGGTCTCCCGGACGTGTGAGGCTCAGGAGCTAGGGGCATCACAAGTTTGCCATGCAACCATCCAGCCAGAGGACCTCCTGCTCCCACCTCACAACTGCTCAGTATATATTTGCAGCCGGATTTTCTTGATGCCCGGCTATCTTGCTATCCAGCACATACCTGCTAAGGACTTCTTTGCCTCATCACCTCCTGCAGGCCCTGAACACCATGCGGAAGCCTATTAAAAGCTTGTACTTAATCAACGGCCCTGGCAACGCTACATGGAATACTGAAATGGGATCTTTGTCCCAGGTACTGTTTGAAACATGGATCTAGATATTATGATGACCAAGCCATGGGGCAACTGTCATGGGAGGCATGATTGACAAGCGCCACGTGGGGGGGCGTGACATGAGCCATAACCACAATGGCTGCTGATATGGTGCCAAATGTGGTGCTAGTCGCACTTTTGACTTGATTGACCCCAATTGTAGGACTGGTACTGACGTTAAGATGCTGGTGGTGCTCATGTATGTATGTTATAATGCCTGATCGCTGGTTAGACTCCTGCACTCGCTCCCCAAACCGACACTGTCCTTGCCTTGTCCACCTGCCCTCCCACTGCCACCTTATCTTCTTGTATCCCCCCCACCGCCCCTTTCGCCTGTTCCCCGGTGATGACTACAGCACCTAACAGCCCCAGCTATTTGGTCACCAGCGATCAGCAACGCCCAGGATGAGCTGTTTGGGAGCACACAGGCTTATGCAGTGTCCTTCTCCTCATGGGCCGGCGTGAGCGCTGCTACCGACCATAATGCAGGTGAATAGTGGGGAGGGGCGGTGCTGGTTTAGGGGTAGAGCATCCATTATACAGCTCACATTCCACATCACACTTCATGGTTATAAAGATCCCGGTGCTGTCCATGTCTTGATTTTGAGTTTCACGAGCCAAGAGAGGGGAATGCCGGTTGGGTCTCGTGGGCAGAAGTGTCATACACATCCTTGCTGTGCCAAGGACTGACACACCTAAAGTCAGAAGTGTCCTCAAGCTGCTGCCCTCTACCCGTGGTATTATTAACCTGCCTGTTAAGTCCGCCTCGCTTGCTTCTGGTTCACCTCCCCAGGTGGGCCGCTTCTGGCGCTACATGCTCCAAAGCTTCCCCGAGACTGTGGACTACCTTGCCTCTGTGGACGAGCATCACAGAGAGGCCTTTACAGAGTACATTGAGACCATGTACGAGCACTTCTTCGAGTCTAACGAGCAGGTCAAGCACCAGCTCAACCACATCGTCAGTGACAAGTGAGGGAGAAAGAGTAGACACAGGGTAGTGGGCTGTTGCTTGTATTATAAAGCAAAACCAATGGGGGGAGATGAGATGTTTGTGGTGGATGCGTTCATGAGGATTTCAATTTGAGAGCAATGCTGCCTGATTCAGCGCCACTTCTGAATGTAGAATGTATTCCTGCACATTCCCTCAGGTTCCAGGCTCCGTTTGCACAGTTCCTAGCGGCGGCAGAGGATAAGGAGATTGAGTTTGTGAACAAGGTCATGAAGTCTGCTTTTGAAAAGGCCCGTGGTGAGTCTGAACAACGACAGGGATGATGGCCGAGCAGGCATGCACTCAGGGTCTTGGGGGGCCTTGTCAGGGTGGTCGGCTGACGCCGACCACCCACTTTTTTTCGGTCGGCTGACGCCGACCAGGCCTTTTTTTTCGGTCAGCTGATATCTTTACATTTTTTACAGTGTGTGTGAAAAAGTGTGAAACGTGTGAAAAAGTGTGAAGCCGGATTTCATTTTTTCAATTCAAGAACGTTACACCTGGGGCCCAACTGTCTAGGAGAAAAATACCTGACTACCTGCCAATGGTAAAAAAACTACCTGCCAAGAGCAGCCAGAGGCAGGTCGCCAGCCTCAACATCAATACCCTCCTCATCTAAAGATTCACCAAGCATGTCTCGGTGTTCGACTTGACGATTTAGCCGACGAGCGTGTAAAAACGTGTCGGCTAACGCCGACGCGTGGCCTTAAAATCGCATTCTGGCATCGACTGGCGCCGATGCCAGGGTTCCGGAGTGGTCGGTTTTTTTTCTTGTTTTTTTTCTGGCGTCGGTGGCCGACCGGCGCCCAGGACCCTGCATGCACTTGCGAAATGCTGCGCTAGTGTGTCATATCTTGACCTGATCACTGATATTTAAGTGCATGCGAAGTCTAAAACTGCCAAGCTCGTGTAAGTGTGTAAACTCAGGGGTACATATCCATATCTCATGTTTCCCTTTGTCAGTTATACGACCTTTGGTTGCCCCAAGCTGTGTTTAAAATCTGTTACCCTGTATTAAATCAGTCACCCAGGAATGTAACGCCATGCCATCACCCTCACTTATACATCCTGTGTTCACCCTTATTTACCTATGAAGGCAAGGAAGCATCCCGGCATCTGTCTCGTGCTCTTGAGCGTTCGAGGACCGACATGAAGCACCCCACGATGTAGGTCAGGTGTCGTTGATTTGGGGGGGGATTTCACGACCCAGAGTTTATGATGTGGTTTATTCCTTTTAACCGATGGCATGCTGGGTTGATGGCACCCCCTGAGGCAATCTATCGTGACAGACAAAGAAGCCGGGCAGCAGGTGGCAGTTTTGATTGCTCAATGGCGTGGGCTGCTCAGAGTACAGCAGTCAAGGGGAGAGCAGGAGGTATGCAGCTTGAAGATGATGAATGCTCCTTGCACACAGTCAGCTCCACACTTGTGGTATCTGAAGGGGGTGGATGAATCATTGCATGTATAGCTTTTGAACTTCAAAGAGGGGTACACCGTGCACAAAATACTTTCAAATTGCGTATCCCTAATCCTGTATCACCGCAGATCTTCCAAGCCTTCAGATCCGGTCCGTGGTGGGAGCAATGACGGGACTTCCAGCCACTTGTTGAAGGAGTCTGTCCTGTCATTGAAGGGCAAGGAGTCAGCCTTCTCCTTCTCTGCCGAGCTGGAGGGAGGGATCAGAGCAATCGAATCCCCCTCTGCCAAGGCCCCTGAGGGATCAGACGTAGGAGAGCGGTGAGAAAGGGGGGATTTGGGAGAGTTTCCTTCCTGCATGTTTTGATGCTGCCCACACATTCTGATGACCCTTTGTCTGTTCCTTGCATTTAGGCCCTGATAATTTGCCACCTGCAAGGCTGCGGACCACTCTTTGTTGCCGTTTCCGTCAGTCATCCCTTGTGCAACCTCCCACACCAACTCTGTCATCATGCTGAGTGCTCCGGAAGAGGAGCAGCCGTTGCCTCGCATCATGCCCAGTCCTGGTCAGCCTTCTCTCAACCAACTGGATGTAAGTGAGGGTCTATCGTAGCTACGCCATTGGCAGGCAAGCTTGCATGCAGCAGGCCCAATGAGTGGAGCTTGTGGACATTTTCTTTGCCACTAGCAAGCTCATCCTGCTCTTTGTGCTTTAGTGTGACTGATCATGGACTACAGAAATGTACTGCATGAATATAAGGGAAATGGAAGGCCGCCTCCAACACGTCTAGATAATAATCTAGATAGGTGCCGTGTCTGCTGCTCTTCAGTGTGGTCACAAATGGTTGCCCCCTAGTGCAATGGTCATCTGTCCTCTTCTTCTGGTGAGCACTGCCTGGCCTGTTTGAAAATGCTGCTGTGTGATAGCGATGACGCTGTGACAACAGCACAGAGTGAGCTAACGACTGACCTCATGCCCACACGAATGCAGACCTTGGAGGCTGAGTTCATGAAGGAGGCTGCTCCTGTGCACACGCGTGCGCCGAGTAACAGCACGGTGCCTGCTTGGAGTTCCATCGAGGAGCAGCTGGAGCTAGGCAGGGACGTCCCTGAAGGCCAGGCAGAGGAAATGCCATCAGCCCCCAGGGCCGGCAGCAGCAGTCCCCGGTCGTACACGACAATCACCCAGGAGATCCAGGCTGCTGCTGAAGATACTGATCCTGTTGCTGCAGCCTCTCGTTCCAGACCCATGAGCAGACCAGGTCCCCTGCCCCAGGAGAAGTCTGATGACATGATGACGGATGTGGACTCCATGATTGAGGTGCGTGAGTGGGATAGGGGGGTGGGCGGTAAAAGAGTCCACAGCGTCAGATCCTTCAGGCGGGACAGAGTGACATATGTTATTGATGGCTTTACTGAGGTGACATGACGCGTGGCGATGGACAAGGGGCATCCAAATGCTGCAGTTTAGTTGTCTTGAGGCCCAACGGTCCTGGCGGTAATAGCATTCCGACGTCCGTTTGGCATGCCACGTTACAATTTTCATTGTCTTCCTGCATTCTTGCTGTCTGCAGGAAATAACGCTTGACGGCAAGGGCGGAAGCACTTGAATTTAGCGGTTTGGTTGCCTCAGCGTGTTTGCAGTGACAAGGGGCGTTCTGAAGGCTTTGGCCGTTTGGAGTATTTGCATTTGGCTGCAGATAAAACCACACAAATGTGAACTAGCTTGGGATTTGAGTCTGGCCACAATCGATCCTGGCCTTTTGAGTTCATCCATTTTGTTGCACCGCCCTGGCGATTGCATCACGCTAGTGATCATGCAAAACTAGCTTAGACGTGGCAATGAGTTTCTAGTCAGCAATAAAATGGAAATCAAAGAGAGCCGTAAGCCCACACGAGAATGTTTAGCCAGCGCCAAGTTTCCATCACATCACTATTCATTGTCCTTGTAGATTTGAATCATGGAGGTTTTGCTTTTTCTTGTTACAAAGATGTGCAAGGCTTCCTTTCGTCCTTTTATTGATGACCTTCATTACCATTTCCGTTATGTTCTTATTTGCCTATCTGTAGAGTCGTTTGTGCTGGCTTTGCGTTGTTATGCGCTTGTTGCCAGCAGGATCAGTGACCCTTGTTTTCAGAGCTCAGGCTTTTTGGGGAGTGGCGCTTTGGGTTATGTGTTCAGAACTTCTGCCCTTAATCGTCTCTGCCTGTGATTTGTCATATGTGACAGCTTTTTAATGTTTACTAAGTACCGTAAGAAAGGTAGGCAAGTTTTTCACAAAATAAAAGTCCTGTTTTAAGAGTTTCAAATAAAACCTACATCCAGCCGGGGTCACAGTTGAGGAGAAACATGCTGGTCGGGGATCGTTCGCACTATGCAGTCAGAAATGGATTGCTGTACCCAATCCCTTGTCGCGGTATCCTCATGCATGCAACGACTGGTGAATAATGGGCTGTAGCGGTGTAGCCTGTAGAGCTTCGGGCCTCATGTACCATGATTTATGTGTTTTCTGTCCCGGTAAATTAATTACTGTCCAGATTATGTGTGAGCGCTGACCATATTGTCCCTGATTTATTGAGGAGTTACTGGTATTGTTAGTAACATAAATTGAAGCCGGGGATTGTTGGTGCATTGATTGTAGTTGCTGCAATAATCAGAACGATGCGGAGTGGAACTGATGATGGGTGGATGAGGAACATCCAGCCTCAAAAATAAATGTGTATCCAGTATATCGACCTCTGTCTGCCCGCTGTGTCTGTCGTCTAAGTGTGTCATATTTGACAATGCAGATCATCAACATCTGACAACAATACCATGCCCATTGCTACCGGTATGCAGACATTTTACTTGCATACTGGCACTTTCACTGTACTATCAATCACACATGTTCCTATATTGGCTAGAGCTTATCTTCTGAATTTTTTGGTTCGTTCCTCAGCCTGATTCCAATCAATGTCACGGTAGTGCTGCCCATGCCGAAAACTGGAGGGGACGCCGAACATGATTGTCCTCGGTGGTACCCCTACAATGAGTTCATAAATTCAGAAAGCCAAAGGCGCATTTACTTGATCTTCGTGTGCACTCGCCCATTTGCGTGTTGCTAGGCTCCATGGAGCATGAATTATGCTGTATAACACGTACTGTAGTAAGGTCACACTACCGTATCAAATGTCAAACTGGGTGCGAGGTTAATGTGGCCGGTGCTCACTTCAGGTATGTTGGCAATAGTTGGTGGGTTATGCTATGTGATACATGAGCGCTTAAGATATATGCTAGGTTCTAGATATTTATATGACGTTACACCTCTAGGCCCTCCTCAAAAAGGCTCGACCGCGTGGGCACATCAATAATAGGGACACGCAAAAAGGAAAGGGGGGAATAAAGCGAAGAGACAGACACAAGGCTGGAAAAGAAAGGCAAAGGAAGTTCCAGCCTCTGAGAACGTCTATGCCTCAACGATATCTACCAGGTACTAGATAGATATGGGGTGTTGGTAATGTCAAGTGCTAGGCTTCTAGATTATAGGTAGTAAAGAAATGCCGGTGTTGACCAGTGTCGCACTCAAGGAACGGTGCTAGGTGCTAAGCAGGTCCTAGTTGTACTAAGCAAGTGTTAAGGTGCTAAATGTCGGTGCTGGTCAGTGCCGCACTCGGGCATGGTGCCCAGTGTCAAATGCTATTAGTGGTAAGCGCCTGTGCTATCCTGTGTCTCACCCAAGGCATGGTGCTAGGTTATACTTAGGTGTTATCAGTGCTAGGTGGTTGGTGCTAAATGTCGGTGCTGGCCAGTGCCGCACTCCAGGCATGGTGCTAGGTGCTAACTGTGCCTAGTGCTAAATGCCGGTGCTGGTCAGTGCCACATTCGAGGGATGTATGGTGCTTAATGCTAGTGGTGTCAACTGCTAGATGCTAGGTGCTAGATGCCGGTGCCGGTCAGGGCCGCATTAGTTAGAGGCATTCTGCTTAGTGCTAAATGCTAGTAACGGAATGCTACGTGCTAACTTAATGCCGGTGATGGCCAGTGCCCCAGTCAAGACATGGTGTATGGTGCTACGGAGGTGCTAGCAGTGCTTGGTGCTAGCCAGGTGCCGAAGGTCGGTGTTGGTCAGTGCCAAACTCGAGGCATCAATGGAGCTCGGTGCTACCTGTGCTAAGTGTTAGATGCTAAATGCGCTTTCCATTCACTTTCCAGGTAAATGATTTGTTTCAAATGACTATGACTTTATTCACTCAAGCTTCACTCACTGCACTCTGGCAAACAATGTGCAGAAGGTGGCAGAATAATGGCCGGATGTAGCCCTTCTTTGGCTTGCGCAGCTCAACCGGGGGCACTGCCATCGTTCAATATGCTAAAATTTCACAATTGATGTGTAAGTATCTTGTGTACTCGTTATTTTACCCTCTCCCAACTAGACTGTTGGGCGCCCATGCGGCCAAGCCTTTTTGAGCAGGACCCAGAGGTGTAACGTTCTTGACTTGAATTGTCTCGGTTGACACAACGCCAAGCTAATGCACTCATAGGACTCGTAACAATAAATTACGCAGGCACTTCAAGCAATCAGGAAAACCAGCCGAGGCTGGAATGTCCCGCTTGGATCCTGGCTTAGTAATTTATCCCTGAATGTGAATGGCAACATGGTCGATTTTGTCACCACGTGTAAGCGCTCCGCACGAATTGCTGCACTTGCAGTTTCTTAGCTTTCTTACTTTTGTGACGTCTGCATTCAGACAATCGCCGGGAGTTCTCAAACTTCATCCCATGATTTTCCTGACTAAGCGCTGGTACTGAGAGCTTGGTTTATGCCAGGACTCAATTGGCAGTCAAGAGTATTAACATCTTCCATCGTTCTGTTTGGGATGATGTCTCATGATGAGCTCATGGCTCGGCATGGGCTGTGGCCCAAGCTCCAGTTCGCCAAGAAGATGAATGTTGGGCCTATATCAAATAAACGCACGCGTGAGTAGAAACAGCCAAACCTATCAAGTATTTTGCCCCACAATGGCTTAGAACCAAGAATGTTCGCTGATCATTAACAATCGCCTAGCTCCTTTATGTACTAAAAACAAGTCATGAATCACGGCCTTCAACTTATATATAGCATCAGGATACATCACTGAAAGGGATGAAGACTGTCATAAAGAGACATCACATATTCACATCAGTACCTCGTAAATTTGATTGGAAATTGCAAGGACGAACTCGAATCACACCACACCACACATTCAGTGTCAATGCAATTACAAGCATACAAGCAGCACCTTTCTGAGGCATAAATGAAAATTATTGGTCATTAGGTGAAATTAAGCCTTTTTCTCACTGAACATGTTTTTCCAGATTTTCAGTCCATTGAGCGCCAAGGAGGCGTGCATGGGACCTCCACTAACGAACCAATTCAGGCACTAACAAAGTATAACACCAACTTGTAAACACAGACAACCCTGGGAACATTAATGAAGTAAGATCACTCCGTGCAGTAAGATTGCTACCTGCTAGCAGAGACAGGTCTCCTCAGACAAAAATATCGGGTGGGTGGACAGGCTGAAGTTGTCAATGCTCAAAGCTAAATAATGAATCGGAAACACAATGCTGTGTCTGGTTTAAATTGATGCCAGAGACTTTGAGACGCTGCTACCCCGATAAACGACAGCCTTGCAACGTGGGCTGATTTATTATGCCTTTTTGGTGTCCAATACATCCTGGATCTCCGACATGTTCGGGTCCAATTAGTTGAGCACCTTCAGGAGTCAAACGTTGAACTTGTGAACTCCTAGTGCTATAGGTCTCACTTACTATATTTACTGACTCGATAAAACAATGTATGGAGAGCCTTCACTGACAAGGCCTCCACCAAGCGTAGTTGCAGTCTAGGCCCTGCCTCACACCAATCGACCTGAGTCCATGCCGGACTTGCCCGACATGTGCCTTGATAAATCCTTGCCCGTCACGGAGGCTGAGCGCATGCTGTGAGCCAAGAACCCGCCTGGGTTCACGCTGTTGCTGCTTCCGGAGTGCGTGCTGTTGACCACGATCTTGATGGCAGCGAACATGGCCAGCACTAGAGCCGCCAGGGCGAAGATCAGCGCAGCAGTGGCCAGGGACATCAGGATTGAGATCTGCGTGGTGTTGTTGTCCTGGGCGCTCTTTAGCCCGCTCACCTGTCACAAGCATAGGCAGATGGTTATTTGAATCGCCGTAGCTGGAAGCCAGCAATGGGCACAGCATTTGTGGGGGTGATGTCGTCCAGTACATGACTGGCGCAATAGCAGGCCTTTGACTGAGCAGGTGAACATGGTAGAGGCCGCAGCGGTCATGCAGAATGGTGCTGCGACTCAGCCTCAGTCACCTTAGGCGCTAGTACCAGTGACCAGCTTGCACCTGCCCCTGGACCCATGGTACAGTTGGAGGTGCTGGCTTGAGGCTCAACGGCAGGCAAGCAATCAACAGTAGGTGTGACAAAATCCCTATATCCTCTTATTTTGTTGCACCACACTGCTTTGGCTACTGCTTTCTTATGTTCAATCTCTTAGATTGCACACCCCTCTCAGCTAAAGCCCATCTGGTCCCGTCCCATGCATAATGAAATGAATTGCCGTCTCACCCCAGCCAACGAGTCTGCAGAGATATTGAGCGATGAGATGTTGAAATTGCTGCCCGACAAAGTTTGCCCGGAGGCCTTGGTCTGAGAGGCCAGCATCAGCTGGACTGCAGCCGAGTGTACGTATGTCTCTTTGGCGCCCGAAAAAGTATTGCTTGCAGCCCCTGCAAACCTGCCGGAAGGGCATCAAAATGCAGACGGTGTTGAAGCAGGTCAACAGGGGCTACAAATAAATAATGAGCTGTTCACATGTTCACATTCACGTTCAAAAACATATTTCAGACGCACATCAATGTAGTTGACTACAGTGCACCCTGTCCTCGTCCCAGATCCTGCAATTGACAAAGGATTTGATCTCAAGCAATCTTTAAGCTAAAACTCACTGTTGACCAGAAGACGACTCAAAACTCCATTTGCCCAGCCTTAAATCAACGGAGATCAGTGGCAACACACGCTGCACACAGTAATCCACAACCGCTTGTGGGACCGTCCCAAAGCCCAGACCAGCCAGGTTGGCCTGGGCTCCCGGCGATAAGATGTAGGAGAGGAAGGCGAGCAGCACCGGGCCTGAACATCATGGACACAGTGAGCAGGGGACAGGATTACAGGGCAGCAGGGAAGCTGGAACAAGGCATTCATAGGCTTATATGTGGAGAACAGGTGTCATCGAACTGAAGGACGCATATATAGGAGTAGCTGTACAGCTCCACCCTGAGTTCTCACTACGTATATCCAGGTTCTGTGATTGGCGGGAACAAGTCCCAAGTTGTTTCCTGACGTCCAATGTGGGCAGTACAGAAATATGGAAACTGGACATCTGCTATCCTTGCTGTCTCGCATCTGATCTCCTTCCGAGGTGGTATCCAGCCAAGCAAGCTGTACTATTTATATCTCCGCTGCCTCTCACCTGATGTTCCCCTTGAGGTGGCATCCACCCTAACCATCAAGAAGGGCATCGATGTGATCGGCCAGGTGTGGAGGCCAGGCTGGTTGATCAGGCTCACGCCTGCAGTGAGGGGTCGGGGGAGGGGCAGAGCAGGGTCAGAGGATTACAGTTTGAGCCAAGGGAAGCCCCCCCCAAATGTGAAATCGAGATTGTCAGTTTCAGAATGATATTTTGACCAGACAGAAATATTTTGAAGTTGATAAGAAGGCCATCTCTGCAGTGCATTTGAAAAACACAGTTGTAGGTTTCTGCTAGACATAAGCATCACATGGGTGCATCAAGAGAATGGTAGGGCATACACACCTGAAAAGTCTGCAGTGGGGTTAGCAGGCCAGCCACCAGCATTGAACAGCTCAGTGGCCGCAGCCCCAAGGTCAGCTTGGCTACTGGTCTGCCAGGTGCCCGCCGCATTCTTCAGGGAGGCCTCCATCAGCCCAATCTGTAGACCATTTCCTGCAGAAAATTAGAATCTTAAGAGTTCAGATCTGGATTTAAATGTGTGATCAAGGCACAGACGCACATTGGCAGGTGGTTGTGAGGAACAAACCCTAAATCCCAGAAGCTGCCACTGTGCGCCGCGATCTGTGTGAGCGGTTGGGATTCCGAGAGTACTGTTAACGACAGATACATGCAGAGGTAATGATTTTTAGTCATAAATCCTCAGGCAGTTAAGCCCTATTCGGCTTGCCACTGCCGAACTGGCAGTATTAAGCACCTTGCTAGCCAAACGGGGGCTCTCAGCCAAGATCATACCATTGGGCTTAATTGCCCCACCGTATACAGCAGTCAAGCCCAGCCTCAGGAGTCCCACCAACAGAGAGCCCTGCCGGCATTGATTCAGAACATCTCCTGCACTCGAAGGGACCCGATTATTGCAGTGGTTGAGGATGTATGGCTGATGATCGAACCAGGTAAGGATCTGGGCTGATGATCTGATTTCGTCCAGATTGATCTTCTAGGCAGCAAGCAAGGCCCCGTGTGAATCACCATGCATAAGGGTCCCTTGCGCCTAAGGCTCAGTGCTGGCTCACCTGAATCAAGGTATCCAATGGACCAAGGAGTTGCTTGGACGTATGCCGCCAATTTGCCGGATGACCCTGTGCCCACTGCGACAGAGCTGAAGGTGCCTGCAGCGCTGGATGATGGTAGGGTCTTACCAGAGCCCAGAGTCCACTCTGAACAGACCTGGTAGGAGACACAGGCAGAGGCAATGGGAGGGGGGTGTGAGGTAATGAAGACAGTAATTTAGTCATGCAAACGGAGGATTTGAAACAAAGCTTGTCGTGCTCAGACCTGCACTAAATAACCAGCGCAGCTCACCGTAGAGAAGTACTGGGAGATGACTGCATTGGTTCCAGAGGATCCAGTGCGGTACACCGGAAGGACCGTCTCGGCTGGCAGCTTAAAGCCCAAGCCAGGGTTATCAGCGGCAATCTTGGGGTCGTCCCAAGTCTTGATCACACCCTGAGACGAGAGTATCAGGCAAGCGTGACCAGGAGCGGAGCAGGAAGAACAGGCAAGCAAAGAACTTGAATTGAGAAAAATCATGTGGCTAGAATAGCATGGTAGCAGTATGTTTGATGGGCTCAAAAACGTGTCTTGTTCACACGTCCTGGTACAAAAAATCTGTGATTGGCGCCCAATAGCAGGACAGCAAATGTTGGATTTAAGGGTCTGTAGCATTTTCAAATGAAAATTAAGTTTGGATACCTATCTTTGTCCGCCATGTAGTCCCATACGGTATTCAAATAGCTGGAACAAACAAGCAAATGCTCACATACCGTACCGTACCTGAAACATATTTGAAATTGTACAAGCCGAAAGGTTGAGGGACTTTGAAGGCAACACCGAGGCCGGGATATTGATGAAGATGCCGATCGGGGCCACATGGAGTGGTAGCTGAACAACCTGCAAACATGCCAGGAGATTGGACTGTCAGCATCTGGCCTCATGCAGGAGATTGGGAAATTGCTGCCTACTGCCTGCAGTAATTCAAGCCCCTTTGCAGAGCGACTGAGATTCAAGAGGGGATGAGGTGGCCGTACAAGCTGTCTACCAAGATTCCCTACTGCATTCCACCTGAATGTTGAGGTTGGCCAAGGCCTGCCAGTTGGTCTGTTTCATGGGGACGTCGCTCACTCCAAAATCAACCAGGGCTGGGCCTCCTGTCTTTACTCCAACGATCTCGGACTCACCACCTGAATAGGAGTAATAGGAGGTCATCAAGGACTCAAGTAAGTGCGGCCAAGAAAAGAGGCAACCATGGACCGGTACCAATAAAAGCAATTCCCCTTTTTCTTGGACATTTTGCAGCGGCGCAAAACTCGTTTAGGAACTCCCCAGCCCAACCAGCCCTTCCGCCCACCTCCTGAACCAATGGCACGGTAGGACATGAACATTGGTGACGTGGCTTGAGCCATCAGGTAATCCATATGATACCACATGACCACTGAAACTGCTGATGAGCCAGAGCCGTGCAGCACGCGTGGCATGTTTGCATTGGTCATGGCTTGAAGGGATGCAACCTGCAACAACAGGCAGGGGTGAGACTGCTACTCCGAATACAGGACAAAGGAACACATTGCTCAGGAATCAGGAGTCATATGACATAGGGGAGGACCCTAGAGCTGAGTAATTAGGAGTCACTTTCTCCTCTGTCCAGACTTCAGAGGGACTCGGAAACTGCAAAGCTCTCAATCTCAAGAAATAACACAGCTTGTGAGATCAGGAGACAACACTGCTGATGGAAGTAGGTTAAAAAGACTGTTTGTGAGATCAGGAAGGAACATAACTTGTGAATTCAGGGGTGAGGAACTGTTATAAGCTGGCGGCATGTCCATGGAGGAAATACAACAAGGCCCAGACATGACATTCCCAGAATATGGAGGAAGATCTGCTGCCCCTTACTTTGCATTTAATGCTTACCTGCTGCTGTAGCTGTGCAATCTGAGTGCTGTATGACGACCTCCTACTAGCAGACACTGACTGCAATCCGGCTCCGGAGCCAGAGGTCTGTCCTAGGGCCTCAAAGGTGTAGGGCAAGGCATCCGATTGCAACGAGATCGATGAGTCAGCAGCAGCCCTGCGATCCAGGGTTATGATGTGCCAATGAGCAGCAGCATGAGAGTGCAATGCTCAGGCAGAGCAAAAATAAGGTTTGAGTGCATAATAAATTGCCATTGAAGGCTGGCAACATGTCCCAGCTGCCGTCACCCATGATATTTCATTCAGGGCTTTGGATATTAAGCAACACATGCATACTATAAGGGCATGACAAGTGTATAAGGATCACAAGGGATGGGAATGACGTGAGGTTTCAGGGCCTCTGACAATTTCTCTGACACCTGTTGAGGAGTACACATTTCGAAATTGTATGCAGGGCGAACATCAGCAGGGTTTATGCCAGAGATCTCTTTGCAGCCTAATGCCACTCACACTCCAATGGAAGCAATGGCTGAGCCGATAGGCATAATTCCGTAGTTGCTGGCATAGCTGCCCTGAAGCTCCGAGGACAGGATGGCCTTAATGAAGGCCTGAAGCAATGGACCCTGGCAAGGCAAAAGGGGCATGCAATGGAAAGGTGCATCAGTCAGCATGCCATCGATGAATGATAATGATGTGTGAAGTTGATGTACTTAAATACAGCCAGCAGTAAGCAGGGCAAGTCATGGGGCACCAGAAACCTCATCGTATCAACATTCGTTGCTTGACATGCATATTATGAAGTTGTGTTGCATGGGTTCGTGTGCATGGACAAAAACGAATCCGTGTCTGTTCATTGCAAGGGGATATGTTGAGATACATTGTCTGAACACAGCCTTGCTATAGCTTGAAAGGCAACGAAGCCGCCAGGCTACAGACAGATTTGTCTGTAGCCTGGTGGCCTATATTAGTTGCCATTCCGCAAAAATTCCGGGCCTGCGAATACAATTCAGGGACAGAAAATAATGAAAAGCATAAACCATGATTAATCGCTCACCTTCTCTCCTGTTTGTGCCTGGTTAGTCTTGATGTACATGTAGCACCCAACGATGGCTGGAAAGACCTTGGCTCCAGACATGCCCATTAGGGAGACACCAGAAAAGTCCGCGGTAAAGGTCGCGGGCATCTGAGCAGCTGCTGCAGCCTGGGTCACTAGGGAAACAGATGGACAGGAAGAAGGGCAGGACCGACTTAGTAGCAAGTTCAGAGTAGAATTTGAATGCAATAGGGTTGGCATGCAACCTGTTCGTGGAAGATTGGAAGTAAAATGTCCCATAATAATAATCCACGCCGCATGACATATCTTCAAAAGAAAGTGCAGAAGGCTGGACGTGTATCCTAGAGTGCGTGCTGGACCCAGGAAAATTGTCGCAAATGCATAATCATTGCATGCCAAGATGAGCCAACAAGCATTTCGATAAGAAATAAATGTGACGTGGAGTTAAAATTCAGCCATATGTGGCTTCGCGGGGATCTATAAAGGGCCATCATAACCCACCTGTCACATTGAATGTTTTAGACGTGACATAATCTCCGTTAGGGTCTTGAATTGCAGCTTCGTTGAGAGCCAAAGCATTTCCCTGTTGAAGCAAGTGCAAAACAGATTTCAGGAAGAATAATGTTTTATTTCCAGGTCTGATGTCCAAATAAAAGGGCTGGTTAAAAGAGTAATCAGGGCAAGCTAGTCGATTAGATCAACCAATCATACGGACCAGATAGCCAGCCCCTAATTTTCCTTTCTTCTCACAAGAATTTAGTGTGAACCTCACAAGTATGACCATAGGATCACACATGATCAGCTGAATATCAACATGATCAGGGCATGATGAACACAGTACAATAAGCTGTGGATCAACACATGATCAGGGCATGATCAGTGGAGGATCAACACATAAATGATGAACTCATAAGTCGTAATGAACACATGATCAGCACGTCTCATGATCAATACTAGATCAGCACAGGATCAGGTTCAGATTATCGCAAGATCAGGACGTGCGCAAACCAGAAAGGATCAGCATAGGATCAGCACAAGTCTTGCACGTAATTCAAACAAACCTGGTAGGAGAGCAAATAGCCGAATGAGTAGGGCGTTGACATGACAGATTTCCCAACGTCTGTCGACAGAGTTCCTGTTAAGGCTCCCAAGCCGGACCAAGAAGACGCACAGCCAGCAGGAGACTACGGAAGAAGAGAGATAAGTTAGGAAGGATACACCATAATTTAGGAATTTCATTTATAAGCCATGCAAAATTTAAGAAAGTAATAAACTATGCCAAGCCATCTTTGACTGGGGGCATGTTGGTGAGGCTGCTATGATCATTGTGCAGTAAGCCTAGCCTACCAGGAGGAAGGCATTGACTGCTAGCGTGCTGGGTGCAGTGGCCCCATCGTAGAAGCTGACCACTTTAGCATTGCTGGGGTCCAACAGCGTCAGGCCTGGGTTGATGCCGGTGACTGCTGGCACATTCCTGTGGAAATCGTTCAGGGACCAGAGTCGCAAACATATGAGTAAAATGAACTGAGTGGGCCCCAATCATGCACTAACGCAATTATACATTACATAGAAAATAAATTCTCTTTAATCAAGCAGCAGGCAGGGGGGGCAGCTGGGATACTTAGCGCAGTTCGTGCATGCACTGGAAGTAAGTGAATCAATGTCCTCACCAGGAGTTGGTTGAACCGGACAGCAGATTAGCTATGGAGCATGCGGTGAGGTTGAGGCCACTGGGGGCATTAGGGAGGTTATAGTAGAAAGAGATGGTCATCATCCCAAAGGGCACCTGCAGTAGCGAGTGCAACAGGAGTGCGTCAATGTAATTATATTGTTACCGTATCCTTGTACTGCCCCCTCCTACCCCCCCCTATGGTAATTTGATGTCAATAAATTAAATTATCATGAAGGGGTGGCAGGACTAGGATATATAGCCTGTGCGGTTTTATCAAAGCGTTGTCGTGGCGGTATGATGCGTGCCTACGAACTCACACATTTTGAAGTGTGGAATGGAAATCTTGTTGTTACATAAGTAACGGGTGAATGCAGATGTGAGATGCATGCCAATATGCCATGCACCCTGATGCTGCACATTGCAGGCGTTCAGTTTGCGGTACTCCAAGGATTGATACTTTCTATTATTAATTAAGGCTGCAATCTAGGTCATGCTAGCTAATACATCAGAGGATCGTTGCATGTGCTTGGACGTCCATCTATTTGAATTCTGAGAACTCTGGACATGTTGACTGGCAATAGTGATATGACATCAATACGTCAATTCTTTCTTGACGTCTGTTTAATTTAGAAAGTGGGATGTGCTTCGATGAGCGACATCCTACATAGTAGACACACACATCGATACACCAAATTTATCCTAAATCATTGAAGCTGCTTGCAGGCAATGCATGCCGTAATTGAGTAAATTGAGGCTGCAGACCTTCAAAGGTCAGGAAAGTTGGCATATAAATACTTTGCGCCACAATGCCAGATAAGATTGAGGCAGAGACATGTACTGCTGGCTAATGCATGCAGAAGGAAAGATACTTACGCCCTACAGGGACGGGGAGGTACCAGGTTAGGAAACTATGCAGCTTCGGGCCTAAGCCACAATCGCACCATAACCATGCAGGCATGCTACGATAACTCATTCCCACCTGTAGCACAGCCCCTGCGCCACCCAGCGCTGCAAAGGAGCTTGAGTTGAGAGGTCCACATCCAGCGGCAAAATCGATTAAGGTTGTTGCTGGTATGGAAGGTGGGCTGATGAGGTCTGTCTGGGCGGCAGTCAAGGTAGGCACGACGCGGTAGATGATGTCGGTGAACCTCCCTGTGCGTTCCTCAGTAACCTCCACTGCCTGTATGGGGGCATTCAATAGAGGGGTACTTGCAAATTAAGCAATGCAGGTATGTATTTTGCCGATGCAGCAGACCTTACTTGCTGCCCTGCAGTGCATAGTGAGGAAGTAGTAAGATCTAGAAATATAGCAAGTGGCGACATATGTAAACATTTGTATGCAACATACAAAGACAATGGATTCTGATATAAAAATATGATTAGACGGATTCATAGATAGGCAGATAGCCCATGTAAGTCGGTTTAATCATATATAGGCATGGGGACTGCATTCACTCATTGCAATGCTCTGAAGGCGGCCGGTATCACCGCGCATGATATACCGGTACACGCATTACATGATATACCGGTACACGCATTACATGATATACCGGTACACGCATTACATGATATACCGGTACACGCATTACATGATATACCGGTACACGCATTACATGATATACCGGTACACGCATTACATGATATACCGGTACACGCATTACATGATATACCGGTACACGCATTACATGATATACCGGTACACGCATTACATGATATACCGGTACACGCATTACATGATATACCGGTACACGCATTACATGATATACCGGTACACGCATTACATGCATACAATGCACACGCATTACATGATATACCGGTACACGCATTACATGATATACCGGTACACGCATTACATGATATACCGGTACACGCATTACATGATATACCGGTACACGCATTACATGCATACAATGCACACGCATTACATGATATACCGGTACACGCATTACATGATATACCGGTACACGCATTACATGATATACCGGTACTCGCATTACATGATATACCGGTACACGCATTACATGCATACAATGCACACGCAGGCTACAAATCTCACATCCATTTTGGCACAACTCGTGCTAGTTGTTAGAATAAAGCTAATTTAAGAGACGAGGGACTGTCAACCAAATGATTGGCTAGCCAACACACAATAAGGAGGAGGATGGGAGCTAACAGAGGTAAATGACAATGACAGTCTAGAAGATTGTTTTGTACTTAGTCGATAATCAGACCAGGGCCAGGACTGCTCATTTTTACTGGCAAAAACAACTACCACAATGCACAATGGGCTAGCCAGGCTGGGCTAATGAGGTGATTGACTACAACCTACTTTGAGTATGAATCCGGATGTCTCATTGCTGCCTGACCCCCGGAGCACGATGACAGGCTCTGAAATGTAGGGTGTCGGTTGAGCTGATGTGACATTCACGACATGAGCAGCACTCCAGAGGAGCACCAGCAATGATGTCAAACGAGAGCATGATTGAGTGGCCATTCTTTTTTCAAATTTGAAGTTGACGATGTCTGGCCTGTGGCTAGCTACTCCTGTGCGCAAGTGAGAAGGCAATCCTTGGATGGTTTGGTATTTTCTATCGTCCTGAGTGGATAAAAGCGAAGTTATGGGCAAAGAGTGTGCATGTGCAGCCAGTGCGTCCAACAGGCTGATAAGCAGGCATTTGTGATTGCGTTTATGACAAAAACAAAAAAGAGCTTCAACTAAATTGATAAGAAATGTCAGATAATTATGGAATAAAGCAAGCCCCTTTCTTTTGTATGGACTCCACGTGCAGTAAGGTAAGAAACATAAATAGCAATCGCTTTTTAAGGGTACCCATACTTGTGGAAAAAATCTCCCAGTTTGTTTCGGTACCGAACTTCCCAAAGAGATATTTTGGGAGCGGTAGAAGCCTTTAGTAAGCATGGAAAGTCATCAGGTCTTCAAGTAAATGTGGAGTGGATGCCTGTTATCCAATCATCAATAAATGGAGTGGCCATGCAATCATGCATGCATGCATGCTACTTATTATCCAGGGCAGCCAGCTCGACAGGCCCAGTAAGTCAAGCGTACATGTTATTAATAAATTAAATTTGTGTCTGCTCTGAGCAGAAAGTGCTAATCCCACTGAATAACTAATATGTGGGACCTGCCGAGTGCCGATCTCCACCCGGTAAGTCGAAAGGAAGTACCAGTACTTAACTGGTGTAAGTTAAGTACTGTAACTAAGGTATTATCTACTTAGCATGGCTCTAGCAAGAAGTTAATTTCAGTAGCAGTTCTAAGGTCGACTCACCTGGGGTATCCACTATTCGAATCGTAAGAATGTGACGGGTAATCGTGCTGGGAATGATTCAAATGGGACTGAGGAAACGCTTGCGAGGATCAACCGGTTGATTCAGACTGCTCAGGTAGACAGCAGTTAACTGCAGCGACGACGCAAGCAACACTCAGGGATGCAGAACTCAGGAGGGACAACGGTGTCGGGAAATGACGGCGGGAGGCCGCTCGACGAGCCAATGGTGGTCGAACAAGTGGACGAATAAGTGGAAACAGATGAGCCGCGATGGAACAGGGAGTGTTCGTCGCTCAGCCAGGTCGAGAAGGAAAGGTGAGCTTTCGTTCAGTTTGTTCCTGTTTGTAGCGGACACAGGCCCCACACAACAGTGTAAAGGCCGTGTCAATGCCAACGAAGCAACCGCCAGCATGGCATCATAAGCACAGAATATGCTGTAAATAAAGGGGGAAAGAGGGCAGCATGGCCATTTCCGAGAAGATTCCGGCATCTGGCATGCAAAGATGCGAGGGTTACGCACGGCATCGTTTGTTCGTTCCGAAGTTACTACGTGTGCGTAACCACGCATCTCTGTCGGTTGCCCGCGACAGGGGTAGGTGCGGCATCAGCATCAGCATCAGCATCAGCTGCCATCTGTCATGATGCCCTCATTGCTTGATGCCGACCAATATGCCCTAACGAGCATTGCAGTGGTCCATCGACACTGCAGGGTAAGCGCTACCAAATATTTGCTGCTACCTAATCACCTTCATGTATAAGGGTAAATGCGAGCGAATGAGTACCGGTAAACAAAGGGCAGTCAGGCGCAAGCCATCATCACCGGCTGCTGACTACGACTCAGGCCAGAAGCAGCAGCAGCAGCAGGTTAGTCACTGCTGTCTCTATGAATTGGGGGGGGTCAGGCTCATCAGCCCTCGATCACTCTCCAAGACATACAGACGGACTCCAATCCCGCTCTTTGAGGCTTTAGGCTACCGCCTTTGAATCTGCTCGCTCATCCCTCAGTGGCTTCGTCGGCTATCCTGCACATATTCAGTTCACGATTTGAGCTTTCTGAGAGAATGAAATCTTCTGCTTCCATCCTCACCCAATCTTTTCAGACCTACCAATACACAAGTTGCCGCATTGGATGGTCAAAAATCCATGCACCCCATGGCATTGATGTTGCTGGCTGCGTCGTGGTACTGCTGTTACTGGCCTCGTCCTCATTTAGCGGATTAAAATCAGCCTCTGCAGCCACAGTCGCTTCATTCCAAGTGGGCGTTGTTTCCTCCATGACTGGAAATCTCACAGACTGGAATGACACAGTGGCGGGTGAGACTGCAAGCTAGCCTGCCACGCACGCCATGTGCGAGCAAGGAAGTCATGCCAGCCGCCAATGTAAAGTGTCATGTCTGATATTTATTGGCATGCCTATTAAATAGTGGCATTTACGGGTACCAGTATATATATCATGATATGGGTGTTATGCATGCATGGCATAATGTCGTGACATTTGACTCAAGCATGACATGTCGGACATGTACCCCACATGGATGGGCTTTGTCAACACACCTTCCCAACAAAAGGTTAATGCCAGGGCATGTTCCCTGGTCTTAATGGTCATGAACACATGCGTGGCTTCATGCACCTCATGAATACCATACCCTTTTTTCATGACTGCCACGCAGGTTACCAGTTCTGGATATCCCGTATAAACAGCCTCTACCCCACCGGCTTACCCGTCAAGGACATGTACAACAACGTCTACAAAGTTGGAATCAATCTCACTGTTGTGGACGATGCCAGCGACGAAAAGACACACACCAGCCTCGTCACACAAATGGTGTGCCTGCTGATTTGATGCGTGCGTCCAGTCAATATCTGGGCTTCGGCTTGTACCCGAAAGGTCAAAATCTTTACTTCAATCATTCCTCACCTTCTTGTCCCACACCACGTCCAGGGTACTAGCCCTGATCGTCTGACTGACTGTGCGTGACTGCATGCCCATTGCCCCCTGCCCATTAACTAGGTCACATCTGGGGGAGTCGATTTCGTGATGAACGCAAACCCATCCTTCGCAGCTTCTGAGGCTGCCATCGTCAGCAGGTGAGATTTTGAGAATAAGGCGTCAGATTTCAAATTGCAGATGAGAGTAACGAGTTTTGGCATTTTCGTTCTATACCATGCCAGACCTGGATACAATAATGAGCTTTATCGCACATATGTAACGAATGAGCAGCCTTTCCATACAATCAATGGGTCATTTAACCGTAGTATACCTGCCGCTTTACCTGCCTTGCCAGAGCCAAAAAGGTCAACATCCATGCTACAACAGGCAACTCCAATGTTTTCAAGGCCCAACTTCCTGGAGTCTTCGGCATTGCAGCTTCCTCTGAGTATTACCTGACCAGCCTGTTCCAAACTTACAAAGTCAGCAATATACGAACGGTAAGGCTCCATTACGGTACAAGCTAGATAATTGCAGTCCACCCTTGACGGGTTAGGCGGGCAGTCAAGCTACACCTGCGCGTTTTCAGTGCGAGCGAGTCGGAATAAAGAAATGCTTTAGCATAGCTTGGGGCAGCACACTCATTTCTCTTGTGAACATTAAGCAGGTAGGCGGGCATATGATTGGCAGGTAGCATTGTCATGAGCCTGAGAAAGTATGATAATTGCCTAATTATATTGTGTTACCTAGTAGGCTAAGGATGGCTAGATAGCGTAACACAGGTACCAGTGATTCAATCATTATATATAGCTTAAGCTATCTCGTGACAGCTGCCAAGTAATGAAATAATGAAGTGCGATTGGACAGAAGCTGTTGCATGCATTCATGCTGAGTCAAGCTAGCCTCAGCCTCAGCTCAAAGCTACTGGAGCCTGTCATTCTGCAATATACCATGATCGCCCCTCTCACCTCTCACATCAACACCTAATACACCCCTCTATCCCTTTCAGATTGTGTTCGTGAAGCGCAGCGATAACGTGGAGTTGGCCGCTGCATGTGACCAAGCTGTCCTTGTGGCCAAACTCAACTTGATCTCATACATCGAGATTCCATACAAGGGCTCAGATGACATTCTGAGCATCGCGTCCCAGGTCAACAGTTCGGCCAGCGTGGACGCACTCGTGGGATGTATGACTTCTGCTGAGGCCATGGTCATGTATAAAGTAAGTGTGGTGCTGTTCTCCATACGGTATGCAGAGATTGATATCGAAAGCTGCTGAATTCTTGAGATGCTAAATTTGACGAGGCAACAGTCACGAGAGTCTGAACACCAATTAGTCAGCAGCGAATGTCTGTGTTAGAAGGGTGCGGTAGGATCGGGCCGGTTAGAGGGCTACACGCCTTGAAATAAAAGGGGGTCTGTGAAAACGCGAGTGGTGAACAGAACTTTGAAGAGTCCAGCTGTTTAAAAGGGGACATGTCAGCTACTCGCTAACGTAGAGGAACGGTTCACGTTTCGTCGCCCTGGTATGATTGGGACTTCTTGCAAACAAAGTGCACAAAGACAGCAGCAGTTGTTCTCGCCATGAGACGTTGATAGCCTGGTTGATGGCTTCACGGATGTTGGAGCCTTGGAGGTTCAGAGATGAGGACATCACACTTTTGCCATGTGACCCTCCAGCGGGGGGACTGCTTCTCCTCATTCTATATTTTCGGCTGTTTACCAGTGTTGCTTGGTGCCCATCGAATCAAGCTATCCAGCTGAAGCCGGGTAATAAGTTGCTGCCCCATCGACTCCCACTCGTACAGGTCCTGGACACCATGCAGAAGCCTATTAAGAACCTATTCTTCATCAATGGCCCCGGCAACGCCACATGGAACACTGAGATGGGATATCTGGCCCAGGTACTGTTTAAAGCATGGATCTAACTATCATCATTGTAAGCCCACATGTAGGCAAAAGTGGGAGCCATGGAGGTGTGACTGACATGCGCATTCACTACTGTCCTCATGATGTGGTGCCAGATGTGGTACTGGTTGAGCTCATCACTTCATTGGCCCCGAACGAATGTAACGATGCTGGTGGTGCTCATGTGTGTATGTTATCATGTCTGATTGCTGGTTAGACTCCTGCTATCACCTCTCGCTCCCCAAACCGACCCTGTCCTTGCCTTAGCCCCCCTTCCCTCCCGCCACGCCTCGCTCGTCCATGCTCCTCCCAATGCCTCCTTATCTTCTTGTATCCCCCCCACCGCCCCTTTCGCCTGATCCCCGGTGATGACTACAGTACCTGACAGCCCCAGCTGATTGGTCGCCAACGCTCAGCAACGCCCAGGATGAGCTGTTTGGGAGCACACAGGCTTATGCTGTGTCCTTCTCCTCATGGGCCGGTGTGAGCGCTGCTACCAACCATAATGCAGGTGAATAGTGGGGAGGGACGGTGCTGGTGTAGGGGTACAGCATCCGTTATACAGCTCACATTCCACATCACAGTTCAACCTCCAACTCCCTTCGTGGTTATTAAGATACCGGTGCTATCCCTGTCTTGATTTTAAGTTTCACGAGCCAACAGAGGAATGCCGGTTGGGTCCATGCATACAGGGCAGCATGATCCTCTGACAGGCCCTCTCAAGTATTATTTCTGCCACTGCCGGCCCCCTCAGCTGATTTCTTCCACTGCCACTTACCTGCCATCCTTAATGATGCGTGCCCCCTTATATGGCGTGCTGCCTGTAGGCGCCTCTGCTGCTGGATACTGCCTCAGCCATGCACTGATGACAGCTTTTCAAGCCTGTGACCTCACCAACACAAAGGTGAGGACTGCAAGCCATAGGACATGAGGAGTTACGCCTCATGGAATTGCAGGACACACCTGGCATGATGATTTTTCCGGGGTCTGCAATCACCATTATCCAAAATCATCAGTGATGATCTGAACCTGAGTGAATGCACCATATTGTGCATGCGTTTCACCTTGTTTCATTTCCTTACTGGCCTAGTTAACTGCGTTTCCTGTCCTGTGGTCCAGGGGGATGCCACACTCCTGTTGTACGGCACCCTCAACTGTACCGACAACAGAAACAACGGGATACAGCGAATCAGCTACGCCATCCAGGCTGATTCGCTCACCACCTTCTACGGGGGCATCGCGTTTGACAAGTATGGACAGAACTACCAGGCTGTGGCGTCAGTTATTCAGGTAATCAGTTGTTTATGTACCGCCAGTCCGTCACATATTCAACAGGGTAGGAAGTTAGTGGCTGTTCAGATATAATTGAACAATCAAAGCAGCACAGCCGCATCTTGCACGTGCTTGAAGCTCTGCTAGTGCCAGACCCAAATTGGAATGGCTTGACCGAATTGGCCTAATTATGAAGCAGAAGCTGAGCTTTTATGAACATGCCTGCATTTTTATCCCAGACCTAAAATCTGAAAGATATGATCATGCTCTCAGATGCCCCTCAAGTCCTCGTATCTCAAAGATCTTAACATGCCCGCAGGTCTTCCCTCAGACCCAGGATCTCAAGGTTATCAACGCGCCGTCGGTTGTCATGCCGGCGTCCCGGGCCACCAAGGCAATCGTTATCCCACAGCCCAATCTCTACACGCCCGACTGCCTGCCTGGGACCTTCCAGAACCCCGACCCGTACTTGCCTTGCTTGAAGTGTCCAGCAGGTGAGGTGCATGGAGTTTCACGAGACTGGCCTGAACACCTTCACACTATGAACCCTAGACCCTAGACTCTAGGCAGGTGCAGCCTCTACATGTATCACTGTTATGACCCTGACCCGTACCTGCCTTGCTTGAAGTGTCCAGCAGGTGAGGTGCATGGAGATTCACGAGACTGGCCTGAACACCTTCACACTATTAACCCTAGACCCTGGACTCTAGGCAGGTGCAGCATCTACACGTATCACTGTTATGGTGTTTAGGATGCCCAGGAGCATTCTGTTGTCGGCTCCAGAGATTTAAGCGGGTGACTTGGCACAGCCCTGCCTTCATGCACGGCACTCCTGCACAACGGAATGTTTTAACGAAATGCTCCCTCTCCTGTCCTCACCCCTAAAATCTAGGCTATTACCAAGATGCGTCTGGTCGCTCTAGCTGCGTGATCTGTGGGAATAACGTCTTCTCTGACAAGGACGGCAGCTCCTCTTGCCAAGCATGCCCTTCCAACTCAATCACCTTCAACAAGGGGTCCGTCCACATATCAGATTGCCTGTGCCAGGTGAATGCCTCGCGGACTACCTCGACTCATGTGACGCCATGCATCTGCAGAAGGCCTAGCATGGGGGACAATGCACGCCAGGGTACTGCATGGTATGATGCTTGCCTAAGCACTGCATGGGGGATAATGCACGCCAGGGTACGGCATGGCATGACGCATGCCTTAGCACTGCATGGGGGATGATGCACGACCAGGTCCTGCATGGTATGGAGCATGCTTTAGCACTGCATGGAGGATGATGCAAGCCAGGGTACTGCATGGCATGATGCATGCCTAAGCACTGCATGGGGGATGATGCACGACCAGGACCTGCTTGGTATGATGCACGCCAATCCACTGCATGGGGTTTTGCATGCGGATGGACTGCGTAGTGTGTTGCACTCTTGTCTTTGATTGCTGACTGGACAGCATCTTGTGGCTGTTCTACAGGTTGGCTTTTACAATGAACAGAAGCTGGGTGGCTATGCCTGCTCGGCATGCCCAGGCAACGCGAACTGTGCGGGTGGAGAAGACTGGCCTCGTCCCGAATATGGATGGTGAGGTTCCTGAATGTTGGAATGGTGTGCTGCGCCCTTCTCCTGAACTTTGAAAAGTACCATGAATACGTTGGTTGGCAATTGGTTGGCAGGAACTCTTCTATATCTGAATGTCATTGGTGTGCTTGCAGGTACACAGAGATTGGCGCTCCTTTCAGAATGTTCAATTGCAACCCCAACCTCTTTGTGAGTTATCAGGGCAGTGGATAAGATTTAGCCAGTGAATACTCGATTTGCCATTTCTTGTATCCCAGGCTTTTCTGCATGTCTCTGCTCATGTCGTCTTGTTTGGGGGATGTTACTTTGCCGTTTTTGCGTGTGTACAGAGAAGGCTGTCAGGCACCCACCAGCACTTCACAACATAAGACATTGGGTTTGGTCTCATGTGCCCTGCAGTGTATAGAATCTGGTCATTAAATACAATTTGCTCACTTGTGCCCTGCAGTGTGCCGGCAACTACACCTGTGCCCCTGGCTACACAAAGCGTATGTGTGCTTATTGCGACACTAGTGACCCGGACAACCTATACTTCATGACAATGAACAGGTGTGCGCAGTTGCCGTGACCCTGTTAAATTTCAAAACCTGAAACCGGGTCCTGACTGCTCAACTTTCGAGCCTGGACTACCTGGCCCTTTATTGACTGCCTGGCCGTTTATTGGTGTTGATAAGCTCCATTGATTGAATACACTGAACCAAGTGTGACAATAATGCCCACCGTTTATAAGCTAGTTTATGATCATTTGAAAAAGCTGGCATCTAGTCTGATAAGAGGTTCTGGCGTTGACAAAGTTTTGAATCCTGGATGCAGGTGCTATCCCTGTCCTAATTCGGGGGTCATCTACATTGGACTTGCCATCATGTTTGTGGCTTTCATCTGGCTGAACATTGCGGTGCGTAATGAAGGGCCAGGCTGGAGGGAACTAATTGTTATTGTATCACATCATCTTGCTGAGCATCTCCTATTTTCTTTCCTGGTTGATTAATGATTGATCTCCTGTTTTTGTCCCTGAAACAAATTGGACGACAGGCACAATAGAACTTCATGTCGCAGCCATGTCCCATCTGCCACGCTGCTGCATGTCCTATATGTCCGCCGCTGTATCAAGATTTCCCCCTGCTGCCCCCTGCAGGTCACACGGTCCATTGAGGTCTTTCACGTGGTCATGACCTTCTGCCAGCTCCTCTCCCTGATTGCAAACTTCAACACCAACTGGCCAGACCAAGTTTCCACGGTCATGAACTTTGCCACCGTGCTGTCATTTGAGACGGATGTTCTGCAGCCCCAGTGCATGAACAGAAGTTGGGACTTCGAAAACAACCTTGTCTTGCAGGCGGGTGCTGGGAACTTAAGGGTGCTTAAGGGCCTGTCTGTTGAAGTGGACTACTTATGGATGCTGGCGTTAAAATGGGATATACCAGTATCGGTACATCTAAGGATGGGAACAAATAGTGGAAGATGGAGAGCTCCGCTTCATTGGCGATTCCATGATCAAACATGGGAGCCGTTTGAATTTTGAAATCTCTACAGGGAGGGACATCCAGGCTCTGAGTGGTAACCAAGGGCAATACCAGGGTCTCACTGCTGATTTGTTTTTCTTTTGCCATTGCCTGATGCCCTGGTTTAATATATGGGTTCAGACGTTTTTGGCGCTGTGTTGGAACCGTATTTGCCTGTCCCACCTTCACAGGATGGCTTACCTCAAGCTACTGAGCAGTCTCAGCACACTTCCTTAGACAGCCTCTCGTGGAATGTTCCACTATCTGTGAATGCAGGACTTGACGGATACAGCCCAAAACAGAAATACATAATACATCCTGACTGCATATCTAAGCTTTTGTGCCCCTTGCAATGCAGCTGTTGATGCCTATCGGCATGCTGCTGATTGTCCTGGTGTGGACTGGCTTCACCTACCTCGGCTACAGGTATGGGCACAGCAATGGATGCTGTTAAAGACAGGGCTTATGGAGTTGTGGTGCACAGAGATATGCGAATGATACCAGCGTGATGTGAAACAGGATGGATTGAATGCAAGATGCTGTTCTTATTCGTTTTGTTCTATGGCTGTGCCCCGGTAGCCCCGGGCCTTTTGTATGTTTACCGATAAAGTTGGCACCTGGAACCCTGCATGAACGTACAGGATTAAAATGCTCGTGAGCTCCGGAGAGGAACCAAACGCCCCCTCATCCACCATGAAGCTGAAGACATCGTCATCAGTGGGCAGCGAGCTGGAGATCACGCGCAGCGACGCCAGCAACATCAGCGGAGTGCAGAGGAGCAGCCGCAGCTTCTCGGCAGCGACTGCGAGCCAGATGAGGGCCATTGGTGGATCCTCCTTCTTCCTTATATTGCAGGTAGCGTGTGGCATGGCTGAACTTTCATTATGCTGCCAGGAAGTATAAAATCAAGCGGGCAATTAAAGGTATGTCTGTTGGGGGCATTTGTTGTCTTGGATGGTTCCATGGTCTATTAAAGGCTTTGTCTAAAAGTGCTGGATACTGCATGTTCACAGGTCCTGGGACCGACAGGGAATGTGCGTAATCTCATTTGAATTGCCGAGGTGCCTTACATGCCTGTGTCCATGCTGCCTGCCTTGCTTGTAGAACCTGTTTCAGTTGCCGGACGACAGAGGCGAGATGATGGAAGTGGTGTATGAACGCATGGCTCTGCCAATCCTGTTCTTGGATGTCTCTTATGTGGTGTCGCTCAAGTGAGTAATGCTGGCACAGACTTGAGGGTATTAAGGGGAAGGGGTGAAAAGAGGGGGGGGTGACTGGGATGGGAGGGGAAGGGATGTTTGATTTTTAGGGGGGTGAGTGAGTAAATGTTTGGGCACCTGCTTGAGGGTCCTAGGGGGCTGAGGGCTGGGAGGGAAAGGGGGACGGAGGCAGGTCAGAGTCACAGCCTGAAGAGACAATTGGTGGGATTTCGATCTTTGGATCTCCACGTGTTGCAGGTACTGCCTCTCCGCCCTATTCTGTTACGACTTCATGGGGGTTAAGTACGTTTACTACATGCCGGAGGAGGTCTGCTACTCAGGGAAGGTAGGAAGGTGCTGCCTTAAAATATGGAACAAACACTGCATGACTATGGGTGGGGGGGGTATCTCCTTCATGTCAAGCAAGGTCGCAGGCATAATTTAATGTCTTGGATTCCAAGTTTTTCTGACGGTGTTGGCTGTCACTTGGTCCATTATGCATAAGCTCAAGTCCATACCCGGCCCATGCGCATCTTGGTGCCCCCCCCTCCAGCCCTCTCAATGGAATCTGACTGCTGTCTTGCATGCCTCCTTGCTTGTGTGCAGCATTGGAAGCTGATTATGATTGCAGTGGCAGGGCTGTCCGTCTACATTGTTGGCTATTGGATCTTTGTGGTCACCACCCTCCGACACCTCAAGCGGACAGGTGGCTTTGCAGAGAAGGTCCCCCTACTGCTTTTTGGTTGGATTTACGACAAGTACCAGGCTCAGGTGAAGGCTATGGAGGGATACCAAATGCCCGGCGCCTTCCTTTGCACACAGGACTCAAGCACTTCGCACCAACAGCGCATCCAGTCATGGAATTCTCTGTAGTCGCCTTCTTGCTGATTCATTGATCCCAAATGGGATGAAGTTGCCGATGTGGGTCTCATTGTGCAAGCTGACAGCATCAGGGGGACAGTATTGTTGATTCTCTGTCCCTCACCCAGCATAAGAGTTTTTTTCATGCTGAAGGTGCATCACCCAATCAGTCCCCTTTCTAATGAGTGTTGTTAAATGTCTGGCCAACCATCTCAAGACCCATTCCTAACATGGGTACAAAATCTGAGTTGAAATTTTGCCACCTATTGCAGTGGTACTGGTACAATATTGTGTCCCTTGCCCAGAGGACCATCTATACAGTGGTCACTATCTTCATGCTGGCCTACCCAGACATTCAGGTACAACAGCCTCATTATTTGCACCTAGCGGCCCACACCACGCTGCCTTGCCTTTTTAATACTGATGACGGCAAACAGGGCTGCATCCTTCGAACATTTACGATTCAAAATGATATGACCATCAAGTCTTTAGTCATATGAATTGTCGTATGACTCATATCATTGCATTGCCAGATTTCAGTCGTTTTATTGGCTGCAGTAAAGCAGCTCCCTTTGCAGCTAAAAGGAGCTGCTCCTAGACAGCTGCTTGACAGCCTTGAAAATCTTACTAATTTGAATCTGAACTCCCCTCTGCCGGCAGTTGCTCATCGTTTTCCTCGTTGGCTCTGCTGTGATGGTAGTGGATGTGCGATCTGCTGCCTTCATGGACTTGACTTGTAACTACATGAGCAACCTGAGCGAGGTGGTCCTACTCATCATCACCATCATCGGCTTGATGCTGTACAACCCGCTGACGCTTTCGTCGACCATTGATGCCTTCTCCGTGAGTCATGACATTTTTGGAAGGTATCGGGACACCCAAAGCTGTAGGACCCCATCGTAGAGCTAAGAGCATGTCTCAGAGAGGAATGATGATCCCATGGTTTCAATCTAAGAGGAATCACGACCCTGAACCTTGAAGGCTACTGACTGCTGCCTGCAATTAATTAAACATTCCAGACTACGGTATATGAAATGAATGTTAGTACGTATCTTCATTTGTTTTGCTCCTGTCCATTTGTATTTGAATGTTAAGTGGAGGTGCAGCTGTGATTGCGTCTGCAATCTATTTGAATTTCGTTCCTGGCACTCATGGCTGTCACTGGGACCTCTTCATCACTATTTCTGAACCCCGTTTCCAAAGTATAAAATCAAAGTTGTTGTCTTTGCCGCCCCCTTCAAGTCCATATTCCTGAGGTTCCCTTCTTGTGCGCTCGTGCTGACTTCACTCATTTAGCCCTGTTCCTGTTTTCCCGTCCCCCCTTTGTGTTGCAGACCATATGTCTGATCCTGATCATAGGGTACCTCTGCATCGGAGGTTTCCTCATCGTCCTTGAGGGTTTCTTCATGGGATACATCTCCATCCTCAAGAGGAGGCACGGCGCCATCGCCAAGAAGTGGGGACATCATGTGAAGCGCTACAGGCACATGTACCACTTCTTCTCGCCTTGGTTTATGTTCAGGTGGGTGTTATTTATTACTGCTCAGGCAGGTTCCTTTAAGGGCTCTGTCTGTGGTCAGTTTCCCTACACCTTCCTCCAAGACCACACTGGATTAAATATGCTGACGTTTGAAATCTGCTTATCGCCCTCCTTCAGCTGAAGGAAGGACGAATTTGAAAACGCTTCCGAGACCACCATTTTGCACTTAATATCCCGATTTCCTTCTAGCTCTTGTGTATGAACATCCCCCTTGCCTCCTGCTCAATTACACTGCTCAGGTGGCTTTCAAAGGCCAAGGTACACGACTGGCAGGACTGGCACAAGCTTTGTGTCATGTTGGTGGACTATGCCCACCCAACCTCTGAGGTGTCATACCTGTCCTGCAAGAAGGTGATTTCAGGGTGGACATGAAAACTACTGGCAGGGGTCTAGGGCACAGGTGGTCCAGAAACAAGCTGGGGCTTCAAGAGCAGAGATCAGGTGGTGTTCAATAGAAGAGAGGTACAGTGTAGGCAGGGGGATGTAGGGTTACTGCATGCATGCATTTGCACTGTACCTCTCTGGGCCGGTCGTTTACTTGGGTCTGGCCATTGCCTGACTGCTGCTGTCTTATTCTGAGGTTAACGTGCACAGTTTTGTTTCGTCCTTGCTGCAGACAGACTGGAAAAACTTGAGGTGCCCTCGAGCTGCTTTTCACCATTGTTGGTATTATAATCCTGCCTGTTAAGTCCGCCTCGCTCGCTTGCTTCTGGTTCACATCCCCAGGTGGGCCGCTTCTGGCGCTACATGCTCCAAAGCTTCCCCGAGACTGTGGACTACCTTGCTTCTGTGGACGAGCATCACCGAGAGGCCTTTTCAGAGTACATTGAGACCATGTACGAGCACTTCTTCGAGTCTAACGAGCAGGTCAAGCACCAGCTCAACCACATCGTCAGTGACAAGTGAGAATAAACTTGAGCAGATAAGGGGTTTATGGCAGAGAGACCCGGTGTCAGAACATTGATGTTTGTCTCTGTTCGCAAAACCTGAGGGGATTTGAAAGTGGATTTCTTCACCACATGTGCAACTCCATAGCTGAGCATATGGCTGCCTGATTCAGCGCCACTTCTGAATGTAGAATGTATTCCTGCACATTCCCTCAGGTTCCAGGCTCCGTTTGCACAGTTCCTAGCGGCGGCAGAGGATAAGGAGATTGAGTTTGTGAACAAGGTCATGAAGTCTGCTTTTGAGAAGGCTCGTGGTGAGTCTGAACAACGACAGGGATGATGGTCAAACAGGCATGCACTTTTAAAATGCTGCGCTAAATATTCGGTGTCTACACCTGACAACTGCCGATGCAGTCATCTATCTCGAGTGAAGCTGTCCCATGTGTGATGATGACATTTTCAGTGGGTCGATGAGCTGCCATCAAACCTAGGTGCCCAAAGCTGTGTTCATATTCGATTTCCCTGTATTCAATCAGTCACCCCATGTGACATCCTGCTTTCATCCCTCTTTAATATGAAGGCAAGGAAGCATCACGGGACCTGTCTCACGCCCTTGAGCGGTCAAGGACCTGCATGAAAAACCTGTAGGTCGACTAACGTCAGATTTTATAATTCCGGGGCCCATTTCTTGTTTGTTTTCCTGCCAAATGATAGTGTTGGATTGATGGCACCCCTGTGGCAACCTAGCGAGACAAACAGAAGCTGGGCACCAGGTGGCATTTTCCACAAAAGCTTGAGGCCGAAGGACAGGGCACTGGCATCCTGTTTTACCCATAATGCGGAAGGGAGGGGAGGGGCAGGAAAGAGGCGACCAGATGATCATGTCAGCTGCTGTTACATAACCAGCTCCACTTGCGTGTTATCTGAAGGGGATGGATGGATCTTTGACTGTTATTAGCTTTATCAGGTTGCAAACCGCGCAAACCATCTCAAATCCAAATTGAGCTAGAGTGTGACTTTGCACTCATCCATTCCTTAATTTATTTATTTCCCCTGTATCACTGTAGATCTCCCAAGGCTTCGGATCCGATCGCTGGTGGGAGTGATGACGGAATCTCCTACAACTTGATGAAGGAGTCTGGCTTGTCCTCTGAGGGCAAAGAGTCGGCCTACTCCTACGATACTGGGCACAAGGGAGGAATTAAAGCTATCAAGTCCCCCTTTTCATATACTGCTACTCACTCCTCATCCAACCTGCAAGACATGAAGCACAAGGTTCCTGAGATTTATATCGAAGGGGAAGGGTGAGTAAGGGAAGGATTCTGGAGAGTTTCCTTGCCTGTTTCGACACTGCCCACTCATCCTGAGGCTTTTAATTGCGTATGCATGTTGTCTGTTCCTCACATCCAGGCCCTGACCATTTGCCACATGCAGGGCTGCGGACCACTCTTTGCTGCCGTTTCCGTCAGTGATCCCTGGTGCAACCTCCCACACCAACTCTGTCATCATGCTGAGTGCTCCGGAAGAGGAGCAGCCGCTGCCTCGCATCATGCCCAGTCCTGGTCAGCCTTCTCTCAACCCACTGGATGTAAGTAGGGGTCTATCGTAGCTACCTCATTGACAGGCAAGCTTGCATGCAGCAGGCCCAATGGGTGGAGCTTGTGGTCTTTCACTTTGCCACTAGCAAGCTCATCCTGCGCATTGCTTTAGTGCGACTGACCATGGACGGTGAAACATATACTGGAATATAAATCAGAGGGAAACAAGAGTCTCTCCTCAAGTACACCGTCGAGATGAGGACATTGCTTTTTGTTCTGAAGAGTGGTTTACCCCCTGGTTTACCATCTGTTTTGTGAGGCTTCTCTCTGTTCTGGGAAGCCTGGCCCTTGAAAAAATAGTAATTGGGTGAATGCATTTATGCTGCAATAACTGTGCATGGTTAGTTGGCAACTGATCTTCTGCCCACACTTATGCAGACCTTGGAGGCTGAGCTGATGAACGAAGCTGCATCGCTGCACAAGCGCGGGCCGGGGAACAGCACGGTGCCTGCTTGGAGCTCTATCGAGGAGCTGCTGGAGCTAGACAGGGACGTCCCTGTAGGCCAGGCAGAGGAAATATCGTCTGCCCCCAAGGCCAGCAGCAAGAGTCCCCAGTCCTCCTCAACGATCACACAGGAGATCCAGGAGATCCAGGCTGCTGCAGATGCTCCTGCTGCCGTTCGTCCTCCATCCAGACCCATGAGCAGACCAGGTCCCCTGCCCCAGGAGAAGTCCGACCTCATGATGATGGATGTGGACTCCATGATTGAGGTGCGTGAGTGGGATAGGGGGGGGGGGGGAAGAGTGGTCTGCCACGGACTTTCAGGACGACAGGGTGACTCTTGCGCCAGAAGAAATTATTTAAGGTGATGCAAGGCATGATAGTGCACGTGGGACATCAAATTGTTGCAACATTCTTATACCAGTAAAAAGATCATAAACCCAGGAGTTCAGTGCGTACAGGTCTGCCTGGCAAGCCCAATAGATTTGGGAAATGGAGATCTGCCTGATCTGTCCTCCTTGGCTAGTTCGATGCCTGGCTCTTATTTCCATAGACAGTTTCTCATTCTCGACAGTCTTAATTGTGACTGGTATCCCATGTGTCAATTGGCACCGCATTTTTGACGGGACATGTATGCACTTGTCTTGCTGCATGCAGGAGATCACGATTGACGGCAAGGGAGGAAGCGCTTGAATTTGAATTTAACGATTTCGGCCGTCTGCTGGGGCCAGTGTGCACCGAAAAGCGGCTCCCAAAAAGTTACGGCTGATTGATCTGATTCATGACGAGGCTTAGCACACAGCAAAATGGCATTAATTCAGGCATGGCAATGCGTCTTGTCAACCCAGCAAAGGAAAGCAAAGCTGGAAGCCCCCACAAGGATTAGCCACAACCTAAGTCTCATGCACTTAACTTTCCATTCATCTTACGGTTTGCGAATGATAAGGGCTTTTTCATTGTCCTTTTTCAAAGACATGCGCTCGTCCTTTGAGACCTTCATATTTCATTTTTGTGGTCACCATTACCAGCACCCGTATCTTATAATGTGCCGGTCTGTAGAGGTGTCAGAGCTAGACCAGTGACCCTCGTTTTCAGAGCTCAGGATTACTGCCTGTTGAATTTGTTACGATTTTACGTCTAACCATGAGAATGGCGACAAGTCCTCTCCCAGTTTATAATTGTAAGGGCTGATAATCCCGAGGTTGGACAGGATTGTTCAGCTTATGTTAGTTCCAGTTGCCAGGAGGTATTAATGACGCCTCATAGCCTGAGTCGCTGTTCAGTTGGATAAATAGGGGACATTTGGGTTAAAGAGAGGGATAGCTTACCACTACTGTCCTCCTGATTGCAGGGTGAAAAAGCTGCCCCTCACGTCATCATGCGCCTGCGAACAAGTCTGGTTGGATTTTTGTCATTTACCAGCATGCATATAATTTACTCAGGAGCGACTAAGACTGGTATCGTCACATTTATCGACTCGTATATACACACTTATGAATAAATTACTGTTTTACGTGGTAACCTGTATTTCTCATTTATAGTGGAGTGTCAACAGGTACTGGTATTGTTTTAAAATCGCATTGGCATTTGGAAACTACCGGAATATTGAGTCTAGAGATTGGAATGATTGTATGGAAAATTGAGCAGGGGGCATTCCTTCCCAGTAGGAATTATGCCCACCTAAGAACGATGTCCCCTTGGGCATTGCTCAGAGACTGGATGTTGACGATGTGGCTTCATCAAATGCATTATATCTGAAAAGCACATGCTTAAATATCACATGCTGGTGACTGAGCCGTTCATAACTAAGCTTGTGTAATGGCAGTTTATCTTCAGCCTTTCACATCGCAGTAGACGGAAACGAAGTAGTGAAAAGAGGGCGCGAGGGTGTCAGTGTGAACCCGCTGTTAACCGGTGTTAGCACATCGCTAAGAAAAACGTCACGTCCTCATCACTAGGACGCATTGCCCAGTAAGCACCCAGATTTAACCCACAATAAGGCAGATGGAAAACCATTTTGATATGGTGACCAATGATTTGTATTATGGAAACATGTTTATCATGGTATGCTCACTCATATCCATGATCTTTAAGGCTATAAATGGCAGCATCATGCCCGACCCACGACCTTGGCTCTGTCTCTCTTCTCCTGCCGTGCCCTCAAGTTCTCTGCAATTGCCAACTCCTCATCAGCATCAGCTCCACATTGTCGTAAGTCAAGAATCTGCTAGGAAGGCGCCAGGGGCAATAGCAGCAGAAGTGAGATCGACGTAGCCGACTTTCCAATTTGTGCCTGCATCATTTCCACTGGGCATCTCAAGGGGGACCTTGATCCAGGAAGGGATGCAGCAGTGCAGTCAAGTCTTGTTTGATGGAACTCAAGCCAGGTCAGGGGCAGGGGGGGGGGCAAACTAGGTTCAGTTGGTCTATTGACACTGATATAGTGATATTAGTGGAAAGTTTGAATTTTCTTTAGAGCAGGATCAGCATGTAGACAGAATGAGCAGGTGGCTGTCTCAGTGTCCAATGTCTTAGACAGGGCCTAGGATGAATCTCAACACTGACTGACAAGTGGCAGAAATAATGGTGACGGCCTAGACGCGGTGTCAGGCAACACTGCACTTTTACTCAATCTTCACGCCCCTGCACAGAGTAACACTTCCTTTCATTCCGTCTCTCTGGGAAGGAGAGCTGCGTGAGGAAAGCAGCTGTCATGGCTCCTCCTAAAGCCCCCTTTCAAAACCGCCAGACCCACAAAGCACTGACCATTTTTGAGCCAAGCCCCGTAACAGGGTCATGATGTCCTCCATGGGCATAGCCGTATCTTCCATAGCTTCCCCATGCAGAAATGCTGGGCAATCCATGCCTTTCTCCACCACAACTTTTGTCACATGCAACGTTGCCCCCTGCAGTGCACACAGCGCACCTGAATCGAAGAGTTCTGCTCCACTGCTCGCCTCAGGTGCTCACAGCCCTTGCTGCCAAACGCATTGCAGGACAGATCCATCTCCAGCAGGCTCGTGGACAGGCGGATCAGTGGCACCAGCGCCGAAACCGTGTCAATGCCTGGAATGGCAGGGGACAGACAATGGCAGGAGACAGACAATGGCCCCATGGGATGTCAAGAGCATCGCACAATACAAAATCGAAATCCTTTGGGGCAGTGACGCGTGGCGTCACAGCTCCAGCTGAGGGTTTGCTTGGAGCACGGTGGCCTCATCGTAAAATAAAAAAAACAGCGTGGCAGATTCAGCCCAGGACGTTGATAAGAAAGCCTCCTGTTTGATATATTTCAGTGGTACTGGGCTGCTGTGCAGTGGCTGAGGCGTCTGCCAACATTGAAGTGAAGGGGGCATGAATGCATCCAGAGGTCCAGGCATCCAGGGCATGTACCGCATGATCGCATAAGATTTGACAGCTATTCCCATACGGCCAGGACATGACCCAGTGACATGCCTCATGGGCTGGCAGTGGGAGCCAGGGGAGCCCCGGGTGGGAGTGGTTGTCTGTTGAGTCTGGGAGCCCCTGTCAGGAGCCTGCACCCAGACTCCATGGACAATGGATCAAAACTAGGCACTTTTTGTACCATGCAAAAAATGTCTTCTTTCCCCCAGTCCAAACAATAACATGTCATGCTCTGCCCCCAGGGAGATATCTTAAACGGAAACCTCAATCACGGATTGAAAAATAGCATCAGCAATGGACAAATATGTGTCTCCTCAATTAATGTCTCTCTCATCCCATGAAGAATAATCAGGGATGGAAGACGGGGACACGGAATACAGTCAGAAACCTGTTCCATCCTCTTCTCACCCCTTGATGCCTCACCTGCCGAGTTGGAGCCGATGTTGAAGCGCTCTATCGAGGCATTGCTACGCAAAGATTCACAAACCACCTTGCAGCCCTCGTCTCCCATGCGGTTCAACCTGAAATCAAAGGCACACAAAGGTTTTCATGCTCTCAGGATACCTAATCAAGCACTGCCCCATCCTGCCCTAGGACAGCATCATCAAGCACTGCCCCATGCTGGTTCACTCTGCCCACAGCCACACAAACAAGATCCTGCCCCCCCACACACAGCACTCAGCAAGGAAGCACCACAACGTTTTGGAGCAGCTCCAGGCAGAAGCCTGGCTATGACTCTGAATTGCGCACCGCATGTGTGCCGGTGGCTCTGCCTTACTTCCTCAGGATCTCCTCTCTGGTCACACCAGGCATCACTGACACACAATGCATGGGCAGACACAAGGCGCTTCAGGAACCTTCAGGCCCCCTCGGTAACCGACCGGTCTGTAATTCCCTGTCTTAGGCCCTGCTCCTGCCCTCTATATACGGTATCATGGGTGTTCCCAAGGCCCGTCATGAATTCATGATGCTTGACCATCATATCTCCACCTGAGGTTGACCGAGACCAGAGCGTGGTTGGACTTGAATGCTCGGGCCAGCGATTTCGCGCCCTCCGTGTGGATCTGGTTGTCTTGAAGCTCCAGCATGGAGATGACACTCTTGGAATCCAAAAGCTTGGCCAGAGCCCTGACGCCACGATCCGCGATCTATATAACATCAAGCCATACATTGTCTCAGGCAGGCAGCCGCTTTAAAGCTGACCTTGTACACAAACAGGCGGCATGAGACACCACTAGCAGGAGGGCGATTTATCCTAGGGCCTAAACATTTCATTGACTGCAATACTGCATACTCTGTGACTCCGCGTACAGAGTAAAACTGATCGAATATTTCTTCGAGGTCGTAGATCAGCTTGCAAAGGTCGTTAGTCAGACGCAGCCTGGCTAGGGTTCACAAAAATAAAGTGGCTGCAGGTATGATGGAAATCAAGCGCCATATATGGATGGCATGATATCCTGTTCAGAGGCGCGTGAAGGGTGCTTGCAAGGAGCCACTATCAAGGGGGGAGGGCGACCCATCCTTCACTCCAAAACATATGGTATGGAAGGGGGACACATTTAGTTGCTGAAGCCAAGAAGCCGGCAGCACCCCGCATATTGGCAAAGGAACAGCCAAGGCATAGGAAAGTGTTTTGTCGTGAGACTTGGGATGTTTAAGCATCCCAGTCTACAGTCAGGGCAGCGTTTGCACTTCAGCCACCCCAGCTTTTACCTTGTTGTGGCTGAGGTTGAGGTGCGTGATAGACAGATTCTCCACCAGGCCCGACGCCAGCATTCGTGCCTTGTCATCATCAAGTCCGTTGTTGCTTAGGTCCAGGTAGGTCAGTGTCTAGGGAGGAGGGAGTCAGGAGGGCTGGAGGTCAGTGTCTAGGGAGGCAGGAGGGATGAAGGAGGGAGGCATTGTTAGCCCCTGTTCTTTGATGATGGGCGCTGGTTCGTATCCAGTCCCTGAAGGAGGTCTTTGCGCTGCCTGGGGCATGCCAGTGTTCTCAGTTTAGCCAACACATGCCTCCCTCCTTGGCTGGATCACTGAATTGCTGGCAAGAGATGCTGACTAGACAGGATGAATACATGTGAAATGGGGCTGGTAGCATGCTTTCGATCCACTCCTTTGCTGCACGCCATTGTCTGGGCTAGTGGAGGGCGAATCTATAACACTGTCCCTACCTCAGTCTTTTCTAGGCATTTGGCCAAGCTTCTGCAATCTGCCAGCTTCATTCCAAAGAGGGATCGGTCGTACTCCATCCCCACATTCTTCAGGCTGTAGTGGACTGCCAGGCCTGATGGCGAGCTGCAGAGGAGGAGGCAAACAGGTTCAGGGCTTCGGACAGCAAAGCGTGTTGCAGGATGTCAGGGTGAAATCTGAAGCTTGGTTTGTGTTTGCATGCATGCATGCATGCATGAATGTGCATGTATGTAGCATATGCAGGAATATAAATGTAAGTGTATGCAGGAATGCGCATGATGAAGTGCATGCATGTACCTTTGCAAAAGTGCTTGCATGCACGCACCTCCTTTCCCTTCATTCCTTGAGATCGGAAGGTGGTAAGCCTCAGACTCCAATGAGAGTCCTTGAATCAACAATTCAAGCCCTCTGCCGACAACCATCACCCGCCCTCACGCTTACTTAATCATGCAGTCAAACATGACTGTGAGGTCCATATGCGACGGCAGCTGTCGAAGCCTGACCGTTTGAACAAATCGTCTTGAGTACGTCATCAGGCGCCTCAGATCCTCTAGGCTGTGAACTGCTGAGTCAAACCTGCGGATGGGGACCACGCAGTATGACTGTATGACAGGCTATGTCAAAGGCGACCCTCCCCCAAAGGAACCGGCATGGCTCACCTTGACTCAATTGTGCTTTACCCCTGGTATGGCCTCCCAGAGGCTGTCCCAGCCCAGGTCATACATATAATGGTACAGTGGCCTACGCGCAATCAATCAGGTGTTCATCCTGCGCTCTCTTTGTAAGGCCAACGGTAGCCAGACCTATGCGGTGCATATGCATGGGCTCAAATCCAAGCCCAAGCGTCAGCTGACGATAACACACTTACTGCTCAATAGCATCCTCCAGGTTCTTTTCAAAGTAGAGCTGCTTCCATGATGTCGAGTGGGGTGCTGCCTGAGGCAAGGCAGGCAGTGTGGCTGTGTTGGCCCATCTGGAGCATCGGAGGCATTCCGGCAGGCAGCAGGACATTACGATGGGGGATGAAATTCTCCACTCATTTAAAAGAACCTGATGGTTGAGCCTGCATGGTTAGGCCTGCACCGTCAGGTCAGCCAGCTTTCCCCCCCATGCATCTATGCAAAGTGCTCCCCCAGAAGCTCATGCTGACACAACTCTCCTTGCATGGGAGAGGCCTCATGGGGTACCTCAAGGTTCTTCCATCTCGCGAAGCAGCGTCGCCTCCAATAGTCCTCGTCGATAATTGCCTGAGGAGGCAGGAAGATCCGTGAGCAAGCTTATGTCCGCTAGTGCGAATAATAAGCGCGCTTGTGAGTGTGCGACGGCCTGGGTGTCTAGTCTGAGCTCACCGTGCCCGCAAGCTCTAATGGTAGGTCGATGGGTAGAATGTCCACAACCTTCTTTACGTATTTGTCTGGTAAAGGGCCGAAACTGGGGTTCGTTTCAAAGCTGCCTGCAACCACCGTGACGCATAGGTCCTGTGACATGCAAGCTATAGGTCAAGCTTCTGCCTATATGTAGGAAACATGACAGAAACGATTCTAGCAGGCGAACCTTCAACGGTGGCACAATGAACGGAGCTCCGCTCATCCTTGTCTATACTCAAATTGGATCTCAGCTCATCAGTATTTTGTATTGATCAAATCAAAACACTTTGCCACGCGAGACACACAAAAATCGAAGGGAAGAGCGTGTCAGGCCTTGCGGAAGTACCAACCGAAACAACCACCGCTTGAAGTTATCCCAATCACACCTTATCCGCCTTGGAGACAGCAAATTGGCCACGTCCGCAATTGTAAAAATGACTACCATGATGAATAAAACCGGTATGCAGGGCCTCCGCTCAAAAACTGCGATACGTCCTTTAGGACAACGCCCCATCAAAAACGCTGCGTTGAGGCAAGCTGCTGGCGCGGTCGAATACCAGGAGTTCAGAATGCGCGTCATGGCTGCTCGTTGCCTTGCCACTGGTCGGTACCGCTGATCGGAGGGTGGATCTTCTGATGAAACATGCCGTGTCACTTCCATTCGGCCATTAGCCCAGGAGACGTCCCGACTTCTGACAACATTCGACCTTGCAGTATCAAATGGCGTCAGGTCTAAGAATTAGACTGTACAATATGCCTAGGCGAGCTGGTCACAATGAGAGAAATCTCAAGTCTGTCCCTCCATGGTCCCTCCATGCAGATGCTGCTACTGCCCCCTCCTCAGCGCCTGGGCCTGCTCAGACGCCAGCAGCGGTGCCGGAGCTGCCACCCATTTCTGCACTGGACATACGCATTGGTCGCATCGTCAAGTGCGAGCTGCACCCCGATGCTGAGAGCTTATACGTGGAGCAGGTGTGCCCTTTGATGCTTTATAGGCATTTTGCCTTCTGAAGATTATATAGGTCCAATGAGGAAGAGTCGAGGGATAGTAACTAGTAAGCATACCAGTAGTGGGAAATTGATTAGTTGAATTGCGAGGGTCGGAACTTTTTAAGCATATGAGCGTAGGGATTCGAAAACTTGTTGGTAGGATTAAGATATCATAAATATGAAGAAGACCCATGAAGTCAGGACAACGCATGGATGGGGAGAGGCCACGTTAACACATAGTGTACTGATTGGATAAGTTTTCCACAACTGAATGCTCTTGATAACTCCTGATCCAATTGATGCCCCATAGATCGACGTTGGCGAGCCCGAGCTTCGCACCATCGTTTCTGGTCTTGTCAAGTATGTGCCCCTGGACCAGATGCAGGTGAGGGAATGAAAATGATGTTGAATGTCGAGCAAGATCTGGATTGCCAGGAAATCTGAAATGCTGGCCCGTCTTTCAGCCAGGCCTAGGTCTAAGGTTCTCTTATCCGAGATTATGCACCTACTGGCGCAAGATGTAAGGAAAGAAGCCAACGCCCTGTGATTAAATTTTTGTCTCCTGGACAACTCCCTGCCTATTCCCACCCACGTATTTTATATTTTGTTTACACCTCATGCTTGGGGCCTAAGCAGGAATTTGCTCCAGCCTTGGCGCAACTTATGGGGAATGGGTTTGGGTGGGGATTTGGCAAGCTATTTTGAAACAACCATCCGGGTTCATATTTCTGCTCCGGTGGCAATAATGACAGAAAAATGGGGCAACAGGTAACCTGCTTGGCAATGGTGTCCTGTTTCTATTGTCGGGAGAAACTGCGGGTACATCAAACCTCCATGTCAAGCCACCTCAATGCCTCCATGATCTGTGTCGCTCCTACTGCCTACAGGGCCGGCCTGTGGTCATTCTGTGCAATCTCAAGGCCCGTAACATGAGAGGCGTCAAGTGTGAGAAGGGGGGACTATGCACAACAATTTAGTTACATATTTTCCTTTGCATCGATCCCTGTCGGGAACCGGCAGTCCAGGCTGCCTGCCTATCACTTCTGTCTCAATACCCCAGGATCGTCACAACACTGGCCATGAGCGTCCTCCTTGTGGATACTGATGCTCAGGGTCCTGGGGGGCCTTTTCAGAAAGGTCGGCTGACGCCGACCACCCTCTTTTTTCCGGTCGGCTGACGCCGACCAGGCCTTATTTCCCGGTCGGCTGTTTCTTTGTTTTTTTCGGTAAGTGCGAAATAGTGTGAGACGTGAAAAAGTGTGAAGCCGGATTTCATTTTTTGAAGTCAAGAACGTTACACGGGGGGCCTAACTGTCTAGGAGACTTCTACTTCGTCATCGATAACTATAGGACCCTCTTGGATCTCGGAGTTCGACATAACGATTTAGCCGACGAGCGTGTAAAAACGTGTCGGCTGACGCCGACGCGTGGCCTACATATAGCAATCTGGCATCGGCGCCCCGCCGATGCCAGGGTTCTGGAGTGGTCGGTTTTTTTTCAAGTTTTTTTTCTGGCGTCGGTGGCCGACCGGCCCCCAGGACCCTGCTGATGCTGCCCTGCATTCTGTTGTTGCTGCTGATCAGGCCCTTCCCGCGCCCTGCTGCTCCCTAACATTCCCCACTGTATTCATGCATGCTTCAGCCAACGGTATGGTCCTGTGCGCCTCGGATGCATCACATGAGCGTGTGGAGCCTCTGAGGCCCGCTGAGGGCTCTGAGATCGGCCAGCGGGTCTGGTTTGGGGCAGAAGGACAAACACAGGTAAGACCTCAGCTTGAGCTGCACTTCAACTGCCGCTACAATTTGTTATGTGGCTGGCCATGCTATGCCAGCCGTGCCTGGACCCTCTCTTTCAGGACCTGTTTTCACTGTGCCTTCCTTTGTTTGGCACAGTTTCCCCCGCAGGGCTGGCTAGCCTCTTCAGTCTCTTCTCGAGATTATGGCAATGAGTGTTTGCCTGTGAGGGGGGGTAGCAGAGAGATTCCATATTTTTACGCCCTCATTCCCCACGCTCTCATCAGGCTGCCCCGGCAGAGCCCAACCGTGTTGACAAGAAAAAAATCTGGGAGGCCCTGCAGCCCTTGCTCAAAACAGATGCCGCCAAGGTAGGTCCAACAGTGGAGCATCAGGGTGAAGTCATTTCAGGGGTAATTGAAGGGGCTGCAGGAATGGCAATCTCCATATGCATTTGTTTGCAGTGCTCACATGCCTTTGCATTTCGCCTCTGTGCAGGTTGCCAACTTCAAGGGTTTGCCCATGCTCACGTCAGATGGTCCTGTTGCCTGCGACAATCTGGCAGATGGTAGCATATCATAGACGATCCTGACCGGAATACAAATGATGCTACTGGATTTTGAAATATCGGACCTGAAGTACTAGTGGCACTACCGGTACTGGCAGGCTTTGCATACTCTGCTGGAAACACTGTTACAAAGAAGTACAGGCTGTTGCTTAATGTTCACATGTTTTAGTGAGGAAGGCCGACTAGCATTTTGCATGCATGTGCTCCACCTGTCGTGTACATCATTATTATTACTGTAAGATGCAGATTTTCTCATGGGTCCTTGCCCCATGTCTGTTCAAGAACTCGAAACTTCTGAAGTTTTACACTCGACATTCTCTTACTTTACCACCATCAGATCATTATGTGTAAACCACGATCGAAAGAAGCTAGGCCACATGAAGAGATCAAAATACAGAAGCGACATTGCTTGTGGTTGACATGTAGTCGTGTGTCTGACTCTAGTGTTTGTGGTCATGTGGGTCCACTTAGAGTGAAAGTGCTTTGTCCCTGATGCTCCCAATACTTGCAGGTTTAGAACAGTGCATTCCGCTGGGCGCTTCTGAACGCTCGGCCACGTGGGGCTGGTAGGGAATGACTAGGCTCAATTCCAGCTACCATGCACAGCCTGGGCCATGGTGCAGCCATGCCATCCTCACATGTGAGGGGGCAGGAACATGGAACCCGGCGCTCTAGTCGGGGGCAGAGGGAAGATCGTGTAGCGGGTTCGATCCGTCAACCTCTGGGTATTGATGCCACCAGCGTTACACCACTAAACCATTTCCCCCCGGCTTCCCCCCAATACTTGCATGCGCATCTTGATAACAAAATGCTTTGAACTAAAAGAGGAGTTCGTTGAGCTCGAGAAGAAGGTTTCTACGTGGGTGAAGGAAGTCGCTGAGCCATCTTTCCAGATCATTCGTGATGATGTAGCGGGACTGAAGGCTAGCATGAGCGTGCTGAACGGCAGGGATGTCATGATAGCTGCGATGCAGAAGCAGCATGTCAATGTGAAGGCAGATTTGAAGAAGATGGTGTCAGCAGCAACATTGGCAGCAGCAACAGCAGGAACAACACTGATGGAAGAAACCGAACGATCTAACGGCAGCAGCGTCAACAACAACAACAACACAGAGTGGTAGGCAGCAGCCCCGGCGGTTGCAACATCGTGCGGCGGTGGCACCAGCATGGGTGCCAACGGCATTGCGCCGCTAGCCATGCATGACAGCAGGGATTCCAGCTTCGTGATATCCGGCCTGCCAGAGGGTGGTCTGGGGGAGGACTGTGCGGCTCTGGTGAGTGAGACGGTCCGATGTATCTTGCCATATTTTAAATTGTGCAGACAGTGTGCAAGCTCATGGGTATCACTATCAATGTCAGTAGCGCCTTTCGGATGGGCAAGCCGAATCCCAACGACAAGGTAATGCGGAAGATCAAGTTCCGCGTGGGGAATCGCAGCGAGGCCGAGAGCATACTGTATGGGAGGATTCAGTTGGCAGGCAAGGGTGTCACCATCTGGGATGATATGTCCCCTGCAGAGTTGTCGGCAATGAGGTCTGTCCCACGTTCCAGTTTGCTAAGGAGATGAAGTTTAGGGTGTTTTTCACGCGTGCTCGGCTCTTTGTCGATGGGGTGGAGGTGGCCGCATGAGCTTTTGCTTTCATTTGTCAGGTTAAGGGGGAGTCTTGACTTAATGGGTTGACTATCACCTTGACTATCACAATTCCTATCTCTGGTCTCCATGTGTTTGTATCATCGATTCTGAATCACTGATTTAACATTGAAATGGCCCTCTTCCAGAAGTTTCACACACTCATCTACGGCGACGTGGTGTGGGCCACCAGCCACCTTCGGCCGCGGCAATGTCTCTCCAGCAAAATGCAGTCCAGCCTGCTTCGGCACCTACGCCAGGCTGCGGGGCTACCTGCATCAGCCGCCAGTTGGGGAGTCCTGAGAGAGCTGCAGCTCCAGCCACTACAGCGAGACTGGTGGACCCATATCCTCCGCTTCTACAATGCAGCGGTGGCACCGGCGGCACAGCAATACAGCCCTCTCATGGCTCAAGCCATGGCAGCAGATATGCAGCTTGCAGTCAGCCAGGGCACTGGCGGCTGCACCTGGTGCTCTGATCTGCTGGGTGCATTAGAGGAGCTGGAGCGGGGGGCAGCCACGCCCACCTTATGCAAGGCAGCAGCTGCCCTACAGCGCCTACCCGTCACAGAGGTGTTGGCACTCGTTGACGCAGCCTACGAGCAAGCACGGCTGGACGCAAGCGGCGGTGGGGACCCCAGGGACCCTACCACCGAGCGCAGATCTGCGGCGACCTACCGCGCATGGTTCAGTCCACGGCGGGTGCCGTGCTGGCGCAAGCCAAGAGCCGCACTAGCCAGAGGGAGTGTGCTTGTGGCTCGGCGCGATCAGCACTGCTGATACCAGAGGACGGCGCAACCGTCAGCGGCGAGAGGCACGCTGCTGCCAGCGGTGTTGGGCACGGGGGGATAGCGAGCAGGTGGAGGATGCGCTACATGTGTGCTTCCAGTGCCCTAGTGTCAGGGAGCAGTTACGGGAGCGGGGGTGGGCAGGTCCTCTGGGCGCTGCCACTAACTTCCACCAGTTGTACCAGGCTGAGCAGGGGTGGGATGCACTTGCTCTTGTGGACTGTGCTGTGGGCATTGTTGAGGGTTGGTCTCTAGGGATTCTGAGGCGCCGGTGTCGTTTGCCTTTCCGGCCTTCTCTTTTGGTCCTTTTGTTGTTGTTGTTGTTGTTGTTGTTTGCCCCCTTTTTCGTTTCTTCTCTTCTCCATTCTGATCAGTGGGGCGCCCTCGCCGCCAAGCAAGGGTGGGATACGCTTGCTTTTGTGGACTTTTCTTTTCTTAGAGGCTTTGTTGAGGGCTGGTCTCTAGTGGAACTCAGGTGTTGGACTTGGTCTTCTTTGCCTTCCCGGCCTCTCCTTTAGTTCCTTTCCCCCCCTCTTCCTTTTAGTTCCTCCTTTACTCCCTTAGTCCCTTCTGAACAGTTGGGAGCCCACGCGGCCGAGCTTTGAGCGGGCCCAGAGGTGTAACGTCATTGACATACTCATCTCAATGATTTGTACACACAGTTCACAATTTTTAATCATTTAACTCACTTAAGTTGTGTGTCACACAGTTCCATACATATTTCACACATTTTAAAACACTTATACTCACTGAAGTTTCGCTTTCGCATCACACAGTTTTTACATAGACTCGTAAAATTTCACTCAAACTTTATTGTTTCCTTCTCAATTAGAATCTAACGCTGTCCCTTACGACACTCACCTGTATATCCTAGCAGGCGTCCAACCGAACTCTTTTGCACCCACGTCATGTTTTATGGCTGGGGCTTATCTGCTGCACTATGGGGTTCATTCCTGCTCCTGCTCGGTGGTTGAGTGTTGGTTGCTTGCCCAGGGGGTCACTGGATTTCGCTCGCTGTCCTAACATATTTAGTGCCTGTACCGGTTTACAGGCACAAGTCCCATGCATCAAATGTGATGCCCCGTTGGACTGTAAAAACTTCCACAAAACTTCACAGTTGTTGCTTGCTGTGATAGACTGTTCTGCATTTCAATGACTATGTGGAAGCCCCCTGCTTTCATTTAATTTGGTATGATACATACTTGCTGGGCCCTGTTTAATGCTCAGTCACGTGGAGCTGGTAGGGCATGAGCAAACACAATTCGTGCAACTTCTAACTCAATTCCAGCCACCAAGTTAGCCACGAACCATCATTGATGCCATGCCACTGTGCTATGGGACAGGAGCATGTAACCCAGCAACCCAATCCAAGGTGCCTGCATGCTGACATCCTGTCAATGACGTTACACCTCTGGGCCCTGCTCAAAAAGGCTCGGGGGCGTGGGCGCCTAATTAAAGAGTTGGGAGGAAAGATGGAAACAAACACAAGGGGGCAGGACAGCAGAAAGGGGGGGAAAGTGGGAAATATAGTGAAGAGACAAAACAAAAGGCTGAAGAATTAATACAAAGGAAGTTCCAACCTCTGAAAATATCTACGCCTCAACGATATCTCCATAAAGGCCAGGGCATCCCACCCAAGCCTGCCCCGGGATAAATCCAAAAAGTCTCTAGCACCGTTCGGAGGACCTGCCCATCCCCGCTCCCTAAGTTGATCCTGCACGCTGGGGCATTAAAGGAAGCATGCAGCGCATCCTCCACATGATCGCCGTCTCCCCTAGCCCAACATCGTTGGCAGCACCGTCTGTCACGCTGCTGACCACTGCGTCGTCCTCTAATGTTAGCCGTGCTGACGGCGCCGAACCGCAGCTTTAAGTTAGGCGCACGCAAGCACACCACATTCGGCTGGTGGGGACTCTGGCCTGCGCCAGCACAGCGCTCGCCGTAGACTGAAACCAGGTGCGGTAGGCAGCCGCAGACCTGTGTTCAGTTGCAAGATCTATGAGGTCCCCTCTGCCAGTTGCATCCAGCTGCGCCCGCTCGTATGCTGCATCAACTAGCGCTGGCACCTCTCTGACAGGCAGCGACTGCTGTTCATTTGCTGTCATTTGCTGACATCCTGTGTGATGGGGGCAGGAACCGGGGTCCTAGCAGACTGCTCTCATGTGGCCAATCGCCCGTGCCAGATGAAGTGTGTTCTTCTTTGTGATCTGCCTCATAGGCATGTGCAGATGAGGTAACACCCGTTGGCAATTTATATGCAAATTTGCATTTATATGGATGGAAAGCAAAATGGAAAGCAAAATGCGTCACTGAGTCATGCACATCGGGTCATTGGCCCTGACACAGTCTGGGATACCCGTGGCTTGACCTCTGGCCTGGCTTGCCAATTACAGCCCTAACACAAACACACGCATAGCTACACGCGCAGGTAGATTTGTGACGGCTTCCATGTTTCAAATAAATTAATAGAAGCAGAGTTTTGAATCATGCGTTTCTTGCAATGTTAGAGTATCGGTACATGCCAGCCGGTGGTGGCCGCGGTCGGTCGGTGGTGGTGGATGTGGACTCGTTCCACCTCGATGTTGAAGTTGGAATCAGGTGTGAACTTTAACAATACCTATCACGTGAACTCTCTTTTCCTGGGTGTAGAGTCCGTTCACTTAACTCTCGGCGATTTCTGGCAATTGTCAGGGCCATCGATTCACTCCCCATTCCGAACAGAGACATCCGATATGCAAGCCCTAAGGAGATCCGTCGGGGTCACCCATGCCTCCAAGCCTATTCCCTTCGTCCTGGGAAGCCGTTTGTCCCAAGTGAAGGCCCCCGGCCAGGTTCGATTGTTGTCGGCGTTTCGTTTTGACGAAAGTTCCCTATCCGCCCACTCACCCAAATCGAATCCACAAACTTATGCAGATCACACAACCCTTGAAGAACATCCATGTTGCGCCTTATCATCCTCAGCCCTCTCGCCAGCCCGTCGTGGTGCAGTCGTCAGCCGATGAGACCAAGGAGCTCGATGGCATTGAGAGGTGCTATGATTATCATGCATACATTAGCTGACGTTGATCGTAATGTAATATGCAGCGTAAGCTTATGAATTGCTGCAATCGAGCTTCCGTCTATATATGTTGTGAATGATGTAGTCCTGATGTTGCCTCTCACGCATGCTTGCGCAGCGTCGTTGCTAAGATCACTGGGCCTAAGATGGCACCTCAAGTCGTCACGATCTCTTATATTTTGATTTGGTACGCGCTGAACATCGGCTTTAACTTGCTGAACAAGGTAAGCCCCCTCCCACTACATGCTGTAATGAGGCTACGATTGGATTTGGAATGCACTGGCATTTTCGACATTAACTGCTATCGAAACGCTTACATGCTAATTATCATGGAAACGCTCTGCCACGCAGAGCATCTTCAAGTACTTCTCTTTCCCGTGGACCGTCTCCACCGTGCACGTCGTCGTCGGGCTTGCGTACTGCATCATCATGTACGTCATAGGCTTCAAGGATGCCTCGTTTGGAAGGGTGAGTCCTGAACAGTCCATGCACCCACCGTCCCATTTCACCTGTCATGTCTGCTGAGCCTTGAAACCATGTCAGGACCCAGCACACTCAACTGTTATGAATTCCAGATGTCTGCTCTGATATGGTGTCACCTGAATCATGCCCTCGTTATTTATACAGATTGTCACCAAGAAGGAGTTTGGTTCTATCTTCGGGCCTGCCTCGATGCATGCCATTGGCCACATCGCTGCCAACCTGTCATTCGCAGCTGTTGCAATTTCTCTTACACACACTGTCAAGACGCTGGAGCCTGCATTCAACGTTGTGCTCATGAAGCTCATTCTGGGAGAATCCACCCCTCTGCCGGCTGTGCTCTCCCTGATCCCCATCATCGTAAGCGTCAGAAAACCATTGAGACAACCATGTTTTTTGTTGTTGCAATTGCGTTTGACATAGGGCGTAGTTGAGGTGACTGGTGTCGTTGGAGCTCAACTGATGTTGCCCATGCCTACTTTGGCTGTCTTCAGGTTGGCGTGGGGCTTGCATCTGCGGGCGAGCTCTCCTTTAACTGGATGGGCTTCCTCACTGCCATGGCTTCCAACTTGACGTTCTCTTTCCGTGCTGTGTGGTCCAAGATGTGAGTCCATCGCGACAGTTGTTTCCAGGATAATGTACCATGAGAGCGCACACCTCGACTCTCCTGCTATTCAATGGCCATTGGACGCAGGCTTCCCCGCAGCTCTGTTCATTTTGTCCTGATCCATTGGTTTGTTTGGAAATCTCACGCAGGGTCATGTCGAAGACCCTGGGCAGCACTGCGCTGTACGCTTACACAACGCTCATTTCTACCATCATCTGCGTGCCCCTGGCACTGTTTGCTGAGGGCTCGACCCTCATGGCTGGTGTTGACAGCGCCATCCTAGCTGTCGGGGCAACCAGGTTCTACGGGGACCTCTTTGCAGTTGGACTTCTGTACCACTTGTACAACCAGGTGCGGGGGTAGCAATGCCAAAAATGTTTGTGCAAGCTTTTCCCTGCATGCGTCCGGGCTGAAGCAAGCTTGGCCGAAGTGTGGCCTCACTTGCGCATTCTATGTGACCTTTCCTGTTATTTATCTGATCTATGACGCCCCCGTTTCTCACCCCATTTCGTTTCTTGCGCCCGGCAATCCCTGTCGTGCGCAGTTTGCCTTCAACACACTGCAGCGAGTGAGCCCTGTGTCGCATGGGGTGTGCAATGTGGTCAAGCGCATTGCCATCATCTTCTCGTCTGTGCTCTTCTTCAACCAGGTATGTAAGGTCGCCTGGAGATGGTTATAATGCAGATGCTTATTTTGTCCCTCCATGATTCCCGGTGCACATGTTCGATGCTTCGGACAGGGGTCTGGTAACCAATCACATGTTTGAGAGCGCCTCACTACTGCTCTGATGTGTTTGCCTTTTCCATGTGTCTTCAGGTCCTGACCACACAGGCGCTGGTCGGAACAGTCATCGCCATTGCAGGGACCTGGCTCTACACGGACGTGTCGTCCAAGGCCAAGCACCCTAAGAAGGAGGACCCCCCTGCTGCCCCCAAGGCAGCGTAAGCAACTTTGTCATATCTTCCAGGATATTCAGGGTGCCCACCTTCCATTTCGTCTTACACCATTTCAGCAGACATCATGCTGCTTGTGACGGCTTATATCATACTAACGCAACAAAGATTCAATTTAATATTAGTAGATGCACTTCCATGCTTTGTGCCATCTGTCATCTGTATATGGAGCCATGTTGTGCTGTTTAAGTGAGCGGGCTGCTTGGCTTGCAGCTGTGAAAATGGGCAGGTAGTGTGCCCCACAGACCTCAGAAGCTGAGAGCTACTCATTTATTTGGGGATGAAGCTTGTAAGGATATATCCGATTGATTGGATGAAACAAATATGGGTAGGGTTTGCAGTTCCTGTGTACACTTAGATCTGGGTTCCCAGACAAATATTCACTGCTGCAACAATTAGCCTTCTGGGCTGCTGTGATTTCGTTTTTCACGAAGGATGCCATGATCAAATATAATAGGTATTGGTTTCAGAATTGTTCACACCCGCTGGGTCTTGCTAAACGCTCGGCCGCATGAGGCTGTTACGAGTTATCCACCACAATTCCAGCCACCAAGTGCAGCCGGGACCATGGTGCAGCCATGCTACCCCTTAATGTGAGGGCAGAATCATGGAACCCAGTGATATAGACCCGGGGGAGATAAGATTGTATGGCGGGTTCGAGTTGGCATGGTTGTACGAGGGAGCAATTTCTTGGCAGACGTAGAGCCCAGTTATGTAACGCCGAGTTCACATAACAGATTTTGTCGATGAAGTTACACCTGTGGCCCTGCCCGAGGTGTAACGTCATATACCTGTGGCCCTGCATTTAGAGACTTGGCCGCAACAGCGCCCAACAGTAGGGAGAGAAGGAAATGATAGATCCCTCTCCTCAGAGGTTATGACGTTACAACTATGTACCCTAGTAAGAGATACTAGGTGTGCGGGTGGAGCACCAATACATATAGTCGAAGTGATCCGACCCTGAAACTCTAGTGCCCTTTGCTCGTAGTGACACAATAGCCCACTCTCACCCCCCCCTAGATGATTGCAGGTTGAGGACTGGGTCGGGTAGGCAGTGCACATGTATGTGATGTTTTTTGCAGGGCCCAGAGGTGTTACGTCGTTGACATGCATGTGATACGGTGACTTCGAGATTTCCGTTATTTGTGAAACCAGTGACGACAAGCAAATCAATGACATAACACCTCTGGGCCCTGCTCATAAGGCTCGGCTGCGTGGGCGCCCAAGTAATTGAATAAGTAACAGCTGTCACTCAGCGAAGCTGACGACCTCGGCGACTGGGACCGCGATCATTAGGAAGAAAGGTGCCTCACGGTATTTGAATATTCTTTTTGTGTGGGCGCAAGTGTGTCAGCCCCACTGTCTGCTGCGGATATTACGCACACTAAAGAAAGATCAGACAAACTGGAATTCTGGAAACAAGCAAATAAGCTGAACTCCACTACCAAGCTTCGATCCTAGGAAGACTCGCCCTGTTAGTACAGAAGGACATGAGCCTGTCACACCTAGTGAGAATTGACACTGGCATAACAGACAGTTGGAGGCCCACACGTACGAGCCTTTTCAAACAGGGCCCAGGGGTGGAATGGTATTGATGTAGGCTTGAGGTAGAAACAATTGGCTAAATGTGACGGGGACAAACCACTAGGTGTCCCCTGGAAGACTCCATGCGACAACTGGCAAGATGTCCCCTTGAGATCGGAAGGGAAATACTGCAAATTCAATAGTGGCAAATCAGATCCTAGCTTCTCGCAAGCAATTAGCAATCAGGTTGAAACTTGGCACCAGCAGCGGCCATCTGACCCGGCCCATGCAGTTTGATGAGCGTGGGAGCGTCATCAGCCTTGGCCTCCTCATCAAGATCCTCATCGGCCACCTACACAAACGTTCGATCAACAAATGTTTAAATTCAAACATGGGCGCCCTCATCCATCATGCCAGGGCTCCGTCACATAGGCGGCAGTTGATGAGTTTAGGTGTCAAGGGCAGCTTAAAACATGTTCATTCCCATGCCAGTCTTCCGATGAGTCGATTCTCTGCAGAATTCATTACGGCAAGCTCAATGCAAGCACAACAAGCTCTCAGCAACAAGATCATTACCGTACTAGGCTTCTCTTTTCATCTGAACAGACCCCCTTCAAATAAAAAGGTGGACGACGTAACCTCTCAGGGGAGGACTGGCTGTGTCCTCCAGCTTTCACATCTGTGTGCTATTCTTGAGGAACTGTGGTGTGAGTTTTCCTCTCCTTTTTGTGGGGGTATTTTCCTGTTACATCCTCTTTTGCCTGATCTTCTCTCTTCAGTATTCACTTTTGAAAGCTACAATCTAGAGGGCCAGGGAATCCTCGGACTGCTTTAGATTTGAAAGGTGCCTTGTACTTCTCTTTTGAGCTCCTCTCGTACTTTACCCCCCCCCCTCTTGACTTCAGTTTCCTGATCTCCCAACCACAGATGGTGGAGTGCCCGCAGGGGCCCAGAGGTGTCATGTCAATGAATATTCTTGCAGGATATTTTTCTAAACTCGACTGGACAGGCCATTAACCCTCATGACAATGACCTCAAAAATGAACGCGCTGATTAGGACAGCCTGTTGGGCAAGCGTAATGTAAATGCTTCCTTCCATTGACCCTTGAGCCGGTTGTTTCTCTCACCTTGTGGAACATGTAGGACAAGGTGATGTCGTCTACGTTGCGGCAGTTCCAGTCCGTGGCCATCTCCGGGTCTAGGTAGAAGAACACTGGCATGTCCACCTGGACGAAAGAGAAGAAAGCCAATATCAGGTTTCGGATTCAGATACGGTACGTGTGGCCTGTTTGGTGTCATGAAGATACATCGAACTTGTGCCCGTAAACCATTTCAGGCAAGATACTAGCCAATTCTTAGAGGAAAGCAGCCAGGCCCATGTGTCCCCAGGAAGCGGCACACCGTTCATGAGAGTGCATGGTAAGGACAGGAAGCCTTCCCTCTCCTCAGAGGATAGAGGACATTATCAGTTTGTCACTAACCTCTTCATTTCCTCGCAACCGTTGCTCCTCAAAACAGAAGCACTGCAAGGCAGAAGCCAGACACAGTTGAAAACAGAACACAGGAGGCTTAGCAAGCAAGCGCAACCTTAAGAGCAGGTTTAAACAGTACAGCATGGGTGCATTTTCGGGGTCGTGGACAGCAGGGTGAGGTAGAAACACTTCCTGGCTCAGCTGGCCAAGTACCAGGATGAAGAGTTACAGCGAGCTTACTTCACACACCTGTATCTTATTAAAATACACGGCGGCCTTGTCGGGCGTCACATTGTACACAGAGTAGCCTGTGATTGGCTTGTCACTGCGAGGGGGGGGGGGCATGAAGGGGAGGATGTCGGAGAGTTCCCAGTCTGAGTTGTACTGCCAATGTGAAAGGAGGAGAGGTACAGGAGAGGCAGCGCAACAGCTGGGTGCTGCATAGCAGGGCGGGCGTTTGACTTCCTGAACGAAACTCATTTTTTCATCTAGAACCAGACCAACATTCAATCATTTCATAAATTAAGGTAAAAAGAGCCTTGTCACTCGGAAACGCCAACCATGATCAGAGCAGGTCAGGAGTGGCAACGTCACCACCACAAGATAAAGCCACCTAGTCCCTGGCACTCCCCTCTTCCACTCGACAATGGCCCCTGCTTCCCACATTCCCTATGCCTCCAGCCATATGTTGCCTTCCAGATCGACAAAAGCTTCCCCAGCCAGACAAACCTCATGCTCCAAAACAAAAAAAACTTAAATTCCAGCCCTGCTCTCCCCACACCCTTGCCCTCCACACCCACGTCTTGTTCTTGGCGGTAAAGAACACCAGTGTGCTTTGGCCCGGTCGCACTCTGACACACTGCTGAGTGGGCACAAACTCCCAGGGCATGTTCTGAGCCACGTCCCCGTTAAACCATACGGTTATTTCACGCTGCTCAGCCGCCCTGCAAGGTAAGCAAGGCAAGGCAAGCACTCGGTGTTCAGCATTTGATATGTCTTTGCTCAAAGCCCCCTTATCTTGACAGGGCACAGGTATGACCCAGAACCCTCAGGACGTGCTGCCAGCATCGTGCGTCTTTGCCTGCATGCCAGGGGGAAAGTGCCGCTAAGTACCCCGTCTCAAACCTTACACATCAGGGTTGTGCGGGAGGAGCGCTGCGGCAGATACTGCCGCCTGGAACTTATCTGGCACTGACGATCTGAATTTTACCTCAGGCCTGCTTGCCACCCATACCTCCCTTCCTCCTGTCTGTTTAAGGACTTCCTGTGCACCACCCTCCAGATGCAGGCTCCATGCTACGAGGCTAGCCGCATACTTCCTTCACTTTCCAATACCTTAACTAGCCATTAACCTCATGTCACAGCCTCCCCCTCTGCTTCCCCAAAGCCACCATCCTGCACCCTTAAAGCGGTCCCATTGTCTCACTTTTCCACCTTGGCGTTTGGATTCTCCTGCCTTTTGCGCATCTTCCCTTCCACAGTCTGCACAAGGAGCGGCATTGGCACGGTGAGCAGAGTTGGTGCAGAATGCCCTCTGATCCAGTGCACTGCCATAAGCAGGCTTTCAATAGGTAGGGGGGACAAACAGCAAACACTGGGCTTTGTTGGAATCATGGTTTCACCCATGTCACAAGACTGTACCCGGTTAACAGGCAAAACAGACGGCATGGACACAAAAGACGGGGATCCCTGCCTACCAGTATCGCCATTTGTCAAATGTGTCACTACAAAAAAGGAGACCACAGAGAGTGGCATATGCTTCACCCTGAGAAGGGTGTGGTGCATTCACCTCTCTACACCAGAGGCCGGCGGGCACTTTGTTCCTGGCAGAGGACTAGAATCGAATTTCTCATGCTTCATAACGGGATGCTGCTACACCAATCCCCGTTTCCAGTGGGAGAGGCCCCCTACAGCATGTGCACTTGTGCACTCTTTGCACACCCTGGGTACGTCCCGTGCCGCCAAGCCATGATGGTCTGGAAAGCACAGGCAGTACCCTTAGCTCACCTTTGCCCCATTGACAGCTCCACCATACCCTGTTGCCTGCAGTGGGGCAGGGGAGGGGGTAAAACTTTAGGGCAGGCCAGCTCGTGAGGCAGGGCAAGAAATTGTTTTGAGTACGCAGGTTACCAGGAACAATTCAGTGTTCCACTCGGCGATACTAGCGAGGGGGACTTGTCCCCCAGATTAGACAAGAAAAGTCCCCCAGAAAGGTGACAAACATTCTCAGCAGCACCATCTCCATACTTCTAACCCAGAGTGTATAAAATTTAGGGTTGAGAGATCAGAAGGTAAGTTGTCTCAGCTCTTAACCCACCACAAATTCACGAAGCAACCTCCCATGCCACGATGTTTTAAGGCATGTTCATGAATTTCTGCGCCCAGGTAGCCTTACCGCACAAAACATTTTATACAGCGGCACCATGGCATATGAAGCGCCCACCATGCCGATGGCAGCTGCGCCCTGCGGGGACCAAGATACTTGCATCATTATATCGCTGGCTGGGTCACACCATGCTGTCACTGTGGGTGACTTGCAAGGCATCATGATAACAGTGTGGGCAATGTGGACAGGGCATCACGACAGTTTTCTCTGCACCTTCAGTTTACTTTGAACTCGCTAGAATACCTTCTGTCTGGGACATTGGGACTAAGCATCGTGAACTAGCGGTACTGCTTAGAAACAGAGGATACAGAACAATTATGGGCGGTTAGAGTAAAAGTAGCAGCCACAACGCCATGTCACAGCAGGAAAAATTGAAGCAGGGCCTTCGTTTGAAGGGCAACAAGTCTGCCATGGTCAACAACAGCATGTCAACAGAAGGGGCGGGTTGTTGGGACGCCATGAGTCAAACAAATCCAGCCCTTTGCATGCAGTTCAAAGGTCCACTACCACAGGTCTAGGCTGCATATCCTGGGTGTCAGGGGCTCAGGGCTGGTGCTGATTTGGAGCCATGCAAGAAGCTGAGGTGGAGAGGCCATGGTAGGGAGGAGCAGTGCTGAATCTGGGCTGCAGCGTGCCGTTATGCTCTCACCCAGTATAGCCCAAGCTCAGCAGCTCCTCTACGTTTGGGTGGCTTTCGCACGGTGTTATTGGCCACTTGGCAAAATGCGCGGGACGAGCTGGCTCCTGAGGCTGTCGCCCACACGTTTCCTACGACATGGCTCGGTGAACTGAACCGAGAGCCTAACGTAGCACTAGGCAAGGTCGATACCAAGCTTTTTGAGAACAGGGGAAGAAAATTGGCTACTGATGGGACTGATGGGGAGACCGTAAGGCTCAGGGCGGAAACTATCTGAGAGGCGAGGGCAATGCGCTTGGAGGCCATTTGGAGGCCAGATGTATTTCAATATCGATGCACACAAGCAATGGAATCGTAGTTGCGCAATCCGAGTTTGTGAGGCCGGGGCAGCGAAGATCGTCAGCTACCTCGCGGGCAGGAGTACCGGAAGAGTGATTTTGTTAACAGAATCTGGGTATGTGTCCCATCTGACACGAGGCCTATATCAGATTACCTGACATAAATGCATTTGTTAAAATCTGGCGCGTGTACTCGGTGTTGCTGGCATGCTCATGGCTTGGTAGGGGGACCGGGGCCGCTGCGGTCAACCAGCCGCCTCACTTCTCTCTTTCTATTCAGACTAGATAGGAAGCGGATTGGGACTCAGGTCTCGTCATCAGATGATCCCACTGGCAAAGGGCGACCCTACATTGACATCGAGGCGCATGCGACACCTTCGGAAGCTCCCAGCAGAAAAAACATTACACAGAACCAGGATGTCAGCAGCCCCAGCCCTAGCAGGACCTTGGAACAGCCACATGGGGATGACTCCTCACAGGTCAGCAGCCATGCAGAGGCGGACATGCCCGGCCCGCCCGCTATGAGCTCTGCAGAGACCTTTGCTGAGAGCCCAACTGATGACAGCTTAGTCCTGAAGCATGCGGTAGAATCTGTGGTGGAGGAGGAGTTGCAGGAGGAACGAGCCAGGGTCGAGAAGATCAAGCAGCGGCTGATGCGCAGGCTGCGCGGCATGACGGAAGAGGCTGGCGAGGAACCTGGTGCCGCGGCAGCGTCCAGCGGGCGGTCACAGGGCGAATCCCTCCGATCCAGCGGCACATCATTGGTGATCCACACCCCTTGGATGACCTACCTGTTAGCAATCACAGTCGTGGTGGTCTTTGCACTGCAGTGGTGGCCGCTGCTGCCCACGCTGCAGGGTGCCCTGAGGCACTTTGAGGTGGATAAGCTTCTAGCCTTTGCGCTGGTGGTCCCTGACACACCGGCTGCAGGGAACTGGCAGCTGGTAAGAGAGACGGGGAACCTCTGCATCAGGATGACACCTCATTGCCTGCATGGGACAAATGGATTTGCACTCGCATGGAAATGATAAATTCATTATATGAGCATTCTTACAAATTTACAGTGGTCATCTGTTGGCCGTGGTAAAAGGAAAGTTAAGAGCTCATCCTTGCGGGTTGGGCCTCCAGACTCGTCCAGACCTGATTAAAAACTTTGTGTTTCAGTTTCCCTCCACATCCTGCATCTCGTGCGCAGGACGTAGTGAGCGTTGCTGCTGGGCAGTGGGGCAGCATCTGGAGCAGTTGCTTTGTGCACAGTGGCCTCCTGCCTTTTGCTGTAAGTTGCCTTTGCCATGGAATGGGCCAGCTCAATACCGTGAGCGATGGAGTGCACAGACTGGAAGGGAGAGTGGAAAACTGGAAAGAGCATTGCACATATTACCTCTGAAGTCGGCAAGTGTTGAGTGCGCTCAGGTGGCCTGGCCTTCGGCCCAAGCTGTTCTCCTCTGCACCTTACTTGATCTCAGCCCACTGTCCCTGAAACCGCAGGGTTTTTAATTGCAATGCATTTGTTGCGGATGACACAAACATAGTCTTTGGTGACTTTAATACCATGGCATGCTATACCCATGGCAAGACATCCGCACATGTGTCTGAGTTTGCTCTATTTAGCTTTATCATATCTGACTGACAGGCCTTCATGCCAACATTTCCTTGCAGCTGTCTCTTCCCGTCCTGATGGAGGCTGGGAATGCCATCGAGGTCTCATTTGGCCCGCTGGTCCTGCTGATCCATATCGCTATGTGTGGTCTCGGAGCTGCGGCCACACAGCTGTTGTTTCAGCCACAGTCACACAGCATCTCAGGGACAGGTGAGAGGGCCGTCCGACCTGGCTACCATCGCAGTGTGGCTTGGCTATGTCTGCCAGGAGGCCAAACAGAAGTAATGTAGAGAACGGCGAAGGCTGCTTCTGGCTTGAGCAGCCATTCCTGCGGCATATCCTCCAGATTCCAAGATTTCAGGTATGAATGCCACCTCTCCATGAAGCTTGTCTACTGCAGCTGCTTTCCCTCCAGCGTCGTTCAACTCTCGAAGAGTATTTATGTGAGGAAAAGAGAGAAAGCCTGCTGTCCCCCCATGAGTACACCAAACCTTCCAATGATGCCTGTGGTACCTCCCACCCGCTGCAGGCGTTGTTGCGGGTCTGGTGATGTCCATGTTTGTGCATCAGGTCCGGTCTGGCTACCCCATCAGACCCACCCCTAGAGCGGCGCTGCTGCTTGTGGCCGCACCTCCGCTGGCCTTGTATCAGCCAATGTTGGGCATGGGGTGAGTGCGCCAGCTGCAGAGGGGCAACGGCATGCTTGTAGCTCATGCCGACATACACAAAGGGCCACTCAAAACTCCGTCACTGGTCGAGCATTATGTTTCAACCACTGAGCATGACTGATTGATTGATTTGCGCTGCCTGAGCTTGCCTGACAAGCCTCTATGAAATTCGAAATCAGTCAAACTATTGAGGCTCGACCTGCCTTCAGAGAGCGGTCACGTCTTGCCCAGGCCCGGTTGGCACATTGAGCTGGAGGCTGCCGCTGAACCTGTCCCCCCCTTCAATGCTACTACTCAGGGGACTGATTGGGGCCTGCCTAGGGGGAGCGCTAGCGGGCCTGTCCTGCTTCTCCCTGGTGGCCGCATTGCGCTACTGCCTCTTCTTGCCGTTCTTCTTGCTGACCTGCGCCGTCGAGCTTTTTGTTTATGTAAGGAGGGTGCGGGCGGACTAGGGGTGGGTGCCTGGGGTATAATCCTGATTGTGCGGGGCTGTTTGGAGGGGGAGAGGCTGGCGTTAAGCCATGTTTGGATGTCTGGAATTTTAGGTTGTGTATAGGACCTACTTTGCTCAAGGCTGTGAGCTGAGGGGGAAATACTGGACCTCTCAAAACGAATTGCCACACGCAGGTGTTTGGATCAGTCCCACGGCTGCTCAGGTCGGCCTTGCGGCTGCTGCTGTCCATTCTACGTGTTGTTGGGGATCTGCTGTTATCTGTTGTTAGTACCCTCAGAGAGATGAAGTGAATGGCTGGATTTTGGCTCGGTATGCAATGGCTGGTCTGGCGGTATGAGCGAGGGCCAGCTACCAGTGAGGTCTACCTAGACTGGAGGTATACACTAGCAGGATGTATGAATGAGGTTTAGTGCCGTCCCTGAGAACAGCTTCTTAATGTTTGGGTGATTCCTGAGATGACAGTAGTTCATGACCGAGGCCATTGCGCTGCTGCGTGCGGCCTGTGTCAATTGCCGTGTCTGCGTTCTGCAATGGTGCTGAGTGGGTGATGTACCGGCCTAGATAAGATTACTGGATCCAAACAGGAGGGATCACCAGGATGGTGCTCAAGTTAGTGTGAGGGTGGCATTCATTGAAAACGCGTTGATAGACTCGACGCCTGCTCACTGCTTTTGCCCCATATCGCCGGTACCGTGCTCGACCGTACCATGACCGGCATAGCGCGTTTGCGACAGAAACCCCGCTGCATGCACAAAATATGCGGCACTTACCGGCACTGCCACGTCGTTCGTTGCATAATGAAATTTGAATCAATGCCCGTTGCATCCCTACGCCTGACCTTCCTCTTGAGTGCGGAGTGTACTATCACTACGGCCAGGTGACCAGCAGCTGGTCAGCAGGTCCGGACCGCTCGGCTTCCTTCGGGAATGCGGAGACTGTGTTTCCGAGCCGGGGTTTCCGGATACCTATTTACTCGACTCATGGCAGCTTTCTCTCCACTTCTAATGCAAGTTTCATAATACAAATTTGCTATTCAGATATCCATGCTACTTGTCTGCTTCCTTCCAATGAAGAAACCAGCTGAATAACGAAGGCCGGGACGCAGCAGGCAGGGTCGAAAATTAGGAGGCTAACTAGTGGTTCTCTTCATTCATCGTTGCACTGAACATCTGGAGGCATTCAGGCCACCCTTTACACATCACTTCGCCACGGACTACGATGTATCGAAAGCAGTCCACCGAATATGAAAACGCCCCAACTACCCCACCAACAGTGCGTGGCCGACACCGCTCTCAAGGGCCGACGATGGCGCTCAAGGGTGAGAGGTGGACAGAACATTGTTCTCGGGGACAACGTTTTTAAGGAGGGGAATCGTGTCTTCCATTCATCATAAGTCATGCCTTGATAGGTCTCTTCTTTTCAACTAACGAGCGCGGCAGATACCAGAGGACTAGGGGGGGTCTGCGTTCTGTCATCGAACACACAATTTTGGCATGACCTTGTTATGTCCCGTGCGCGGCGTGCACGCATCCACGTCGCTACGAGAAAAAATGGAGACATTCAATGCCCATAAACGGAGGCCGTCGCACCGTTTCATATTTAATCAGGCCTACTCTTTATCAGCGAGCTCCGACACGCTGCTAGGACAGCAGGAGTTAAAACTGAAGAATTGACCCCTGGTGTGAACAGCATTTTTATTCACACATCATGAATCACCTACCAGTCGGGAGGCAGGGCACTAAATAACGGTAGCTCCAAATCTAGGACTTGCTGGATTGACACATAAACAAAACCGGTAGGCCGTGGCCCAGGGCCTGGATTGGGGAGCCTCCCATGTTACAAGCCTTAGTGATGCATGCCCTGCCTGGCTGAAGATAACACTGACGATGAAAACCACTTGCCTCTCTTACTTGCCCATTCAGCGCTTGTATTCGTAAGCCTCCTCGTGACTCCTCAAGGTATGTAGGATGGGGTCTGGCTTTAATGTGGGAACGCTGGGCAAGACGTCTCCTAGCGCAATACGCCATGGGCGGGATCCAGGATCATGGGCCAGCTTCATTCTGCATGATTAAATACAGTGTATCCACCACTCCCTTCATGCCAAGGATTATGCATGGACCTCTCATCCATTGAAACAGATTTTGTTTACAATCAGTGACGATGTAATCTTTCCTGCTAGCTATCCCGCTGTGCATTCAGACTAAAGGACTGCACCATTGTTTTGCATTACACGACTGTCAGCAGGCCTCGTTTTGCTTGGCGAACGATTTCAAGCCTTAACCAAATACTTGCCCTCTTGTTGAACAGCTTTCCCCACCCAGAAGGATCCCTATCCAAGTCCACCACCGAAACCTCCTCCATCACCTCCTTCCCCCCACCCTCCACCATCACCTCCTCTGCCAAGTCTTCCACCCAGTCCTCCGCCAGCACCTTATCCACCCCCATCTAACCCTTCCCCACCCCTGCCTCCACCTCCTCCAAGTCCTTCACCCCCTCCTGACCCATACCCGCCTTCACCTCCCTCTCCAAGTCCTCCACCCCCCCCTGACCCATCCCCACCTGCCCCGCCTCTTCCGCCAAGCCCTTCAACTCCCCCTGAACCTCCCACGCCTTCACCTCCTCCAAGTCCTTCACCCCCCCCTGAACCATCCCCACCATCCCCACCTGTTCCGCCAAGTCCTTCAGCCCCCCCTGAACCTCCCCCGCCTTCACCTCCTCCAAGTCCTTCACCGCCCCCTGACCCATCCCCACCATCCCCACCTGTTCCGCCAAGTCCTTCACCCCCCCCTGAACCTCCCCCGCCTTCACCTCCTCCAAGTCCTTCACCCCCCCCTTCTCCAACCCCACCATCTCCACCTGTTCCGCCAAGTCCTTCACCCCCCCCTGAACCTCCCCTGCCTTCACCTCCTCCAAGTCCTTCACCCCCCCCTGACCCATCCCCACCATCCCCACCTGTTCCGCCAAGTCCTTCAGCCCCCCCTGAACCTCCCCCGCCTTCACCTCCTCTAAGTCCTTCACCGCCCCCTGACCCATCCCCTCCATCCCCACCTGTTCCGCCAAGTCCTTCACCCCCCCCTGAACCTCCCCCGCCTTCACCTCCTCCAAGTCCTTCACCCCCCCCTTCTCCATCTCCACCATCTCCACCTGTTCCGCCAAGTCCTTCACCCCCCCCTGAACCTCCCCCGCCTTCACCTCCTCCAAGTCCTTCACCCCCCCCTTCTCCATCCCCACCTCCTCCACCAAGTCCATCACCCCCCCCTTCTCCACCCCCTTCTTCACCCCCGCCTTCACCACCTCCTCCTCCAAGTCCTTCACCCCCCCCTTCTCCACCCCCGCCTTCACCACCTCCTCCTCCAATTCCTTCACCTCCCCCTTCTCCATCCCCACCATCACCGCCCCCTCCACCGAGTCCTTCACCCCCCCCTGAACCTCCCTCGCCTTCACCACCTCCTCCTCCAAGTCCTTCACCCCCCCCTGAACCTCCCCCGCCTTCGCCGCCCCCTCCTCCAAGTCCTTCCCCCCCCCCTGACCCTCCCCTGCCCTCACCACCTCTTCCTCCAAGTCCTCTCCCCCCCCCTTCTCCACTCCCGCCCTCACCACCACTTCCTCCAAGTCCTTTACCCCCCCCTTCACCGCCTCCCCCATCCCCTCCTGCTCCAAGTCCTTTACCTCCCCCAAATCCACCCCCACCCTCGCCACCACAACCAAGTCCTTCACCACCACCTCCACCGCCCCCGCCCATCCCCCCTCTTCCTCCCCAACCGCCCACCCCCTCCCCTTCACCTCCTAATCCTTCACCTCCCCCTTCTCCTTCCCCTCCTTCCCCGCCTCCTCCTCCAAGTCATTTACCCCCTCCTTATCCACCCCCACCCTACCCATCGCCCCCAAATCTATCCCCCCCTCCTCTGCCGCCCCCGCCCTCCTTTAACCCTTCAAGTCCATCATCCCCCCCTCCACCTTCCCTGCCTTCATTGCCTCCATCATTCCTCAATACGCCACCTAGCGCATCCACCACTTATTCCCCTCCGCTTCCAGCTGCTTCCCATCCGCCTCCCACATACCCCTCACTGCCACCAGCAGCCATATCCCTCCCAGTGACGCCACCTCCGGGGCCTGCCGCACCTCCCCCACCCAGCCCCATAGAAACCGCCCAGACCAGTGCCGTCATGTTCCCCTCGCGCCCTCAGCCACCTGCAACCCCCCTGCCGCCCAGCCCGCTATCCTTGGCATCGCAATCCGAGGCCATGGCGCCAGTTCTGAATGTGAGGACCCTAGGCTTGTTATTGCCCCACATCATGTGTGCCTCGCACAGGCGGACCGCTGGTCAGCACTGCGGATCACACCACCTCAGCTTTTGCATTGTCAGGATATGACTCACGCACCCTGAAAGAAAAAAACAAATAAATTTACCGGTATACCCGTGAATGAACTGTACCTGCACATGTGACTTGAACATGCGTACCTGCATCTGACACATTCGCCTTGGAAACTTGACAGACCACATCTGGCCACGCCTCCCGCTGAACAAAAAATGGGTTGGACCATCGCTGTTGTCCTCCCTCTCAGGTTTTCACAGGGTTTGCGGCTGCGGGCTTTGGAGCAAGCCTTGTCGGCAGTACAGTTCACGTCAGCCTCATGCAATGCGCATACCACATCCAGGTGAGTGTGCCCGCAGTACAGGGGCCCTTGCATGGCTGCTCTCATGCCGCATGAGTCTATGCTCCAGTTCCATGAGGCATCTTGATGCTCAAGAGCGACAAAACGACAAGCGAGAAAATAGTGTAGAAACACACAGTGCTACGGTCTCTGAACTTGTGCAGCCATGGTGGCTGGTGGACATTCTTGTTATGGATCCAATGCTTGGCACGGCCGGAAGACCCACACTGTAGCACACCCTAACCTGACATTCATACTTATTGCAGCTGCTGGCAATGAGCGCCAACCTGGCCTCCCCTGGTGTGGACCTGTACAGATCAGCAGCCGAATATTTTCAATGGTAAGAAAATGAGCTTCGATGACAAGAGGTCTTACTTTGTACATGTTCAGAGAGGAGCTCCAGGAACTTGACGCATGAATGAATGAGAAAACAAAAAAAGCGAGGGCACGCTGCCTTTGAGTTGAATAGGCAGTGCATGCCTTTGAGCTCCAAATGCTTCAGCGTTGACTGGCCATGCCAGCTAAGGGGTGTGAGGCGTGTGTGCCAGGTAAACAATATAAAAACTCTTGACATGCATTGAAGGATGCTCAGTCAAGGCTAGCTTCCAGTCAGCCCCTTCACCTGGCCTTCAGCGCAAAGCCTGCCTGCCTGATTATGTCCGCAAGTACTTATATTCAACATTTCATGCTTCATAGTCTGCAGCCTTGTGCAACATCCAGTCTCAAGGCCACCCCCCTCTGCCCCTCTCTTTACCAAAAGGTCCCTGGTGGGTGTTGAAGGCTACATCCCATTCCTCGATGATATCCTCAAGTTGAATGAAATCGGCGGCAGCGCGGGGGGGGCCGCCTCGCCCAATGGATCGTTACCTGCCCGGCTGCTCTTGGTGTCTCACCCAGAAGCCGCGGCTCCTCTTGCATTTGGAGCCAGCAGAAAGAGCACGGCGCATCAAGAGCCCCTCCTGTCCCTTGTGACGGCTGCAAGGCTTCGCTTGCTCAGTGATGGCGGCGGGTCTGCCTCTCCCATTGCTGGCACCCCTGCTTCTAGTGGACAGCGCGCAAGTATCCTGTTATACACGGTCATCGTATCGCTCCTCATCATGGCCGTCTTTATTAGCGTGCACCTCCTCATCAACAGCCTGTACAGGTGGGAGAGGGGGAGGGGCAGGGGGCATGCGTCCACGCATCATGTCCAATCCAGCCGAACGAGCAAGCCCATGCTCAAGAGGCACCCTGTCTTGATTTCTTTAATTAATGTCAAATTGTAGTTTCAATTTATGAAGTTGGTCGGGCCTTGTTCTACAAATCAGGCCTGTCACCTCCTCTCGCCCTCCCATGCTGAACACAATGCAGGTGCATTGTTCATAAACCTCTGCCGCGGTCATTGTCCTTCCCCTGTCTGGAGACCATGTTCTTCGGCCAGCTGCTCATGGCCATCACCTTCTATGCCTGCCTCGATATCGGAGGCCAAGGCACCTTCACGCGAGGCGGCTTCGAACGCACCCAGGGCATGGCCCTGGTCTTCCTTAGCCTGCTGACGATCCCGTATGCCGCATTCCTTTGGTGGATCACCATCTCTCGCATCGTTCGAGGAGCGCCAGTGGAGATGCAGCAGGTGCGAGGCCGGGGGCACAAGGCTCCCACGGGCGAAAGCTTTGCACATCAGTACCTGTCAGGTGCTAAAGGAACAGTCCATGTGGGCCCAAAGGGGCAGATGACTTCATGCCCCTCCCTGAGCAAGCAAATTGTAGACCTGGCAATCAAATACTTCTTTCCCAGTATTGACCCGAAAATTCAGAGATGAGGTTTGGAGATCAGATGATTGAAGAAGGAAATGCGGAATGCTTCAGATGGTGTGGAATGCCTGATTACAGAGAGGATCTTCCTACTTACTACTGCCCTGTGGGTAAGGGACCTTTGTAAATGCCACATGGATGCCTTCCTCCATTATTCCATTCCCTTGAGCCACGTTCCAGATTCAAGACCTCCGTCAAGGCTCATTATCATAAGGGTCACCAGTGCTAGTACATTCCCTGGCATGTGAATACTGCGCTTGATCCTTGCAGGCACAATTCGAGGATGGTCAGAAGACGCTTGAGCATTGCCCCAGTGCCTCGACAGAGCCGCCCCTGCAGCACAGACAGCTCAGCCACTCCCCCCTTACGGCGGTGAAGAGCAGTCGACAGAGCTGCGACATCAGCGAGCAAGGTAAGCAGCCTGTACCTCCACCTTATGTTAACAAGGTATTTTAAGATGCGATTCAACGACTATTTATTTGTTTGGACTTAACAAAGTGCGAGAAAGGCCGCCCAACCCTAAAAACTGACGCACACAAATTAGCCCGGGTGCATACGTGGCCCTCTTCTTCGGAAGCTGAGAACGGGTTAGCAGAAACAGGAAGGGCACGCGACCAACAAGCGATCACAAGGGGGTCGCAATATTTCATGCGTGGAAATCCAGGTTTAGGTCGGGGGAAACCAGAAACAACTGCCCACCCCTAGACTGCCCACCAGGCCCTAGCCCTGCTGCCCACAGTCGCCCCCCTTGGTTGCACCTAGAATTGCACATCTGCACTCCATTGGCTTCCTTTCCCCCTCTCTTCCTTTTAGTTCCTTCTTTACCGTAAGGTACTCCCTTCTGAACAGTTGGGCGCCCACGCGGCCGAGCTTTGAGCGGGCCCAGAGGTGTAACGTTATTGACTCCATTGGCTAAATCACTATAACCACCATACTATAGACCATCCCAGTTCAATGGCCCCAAGTGCCTTCTCCAAAATCAACAAAAGTAACAAAATCCAACCTGCTAAAACGAAACATGCGCAAAACTGCAAGCAAAGCAAAGGAGCAGTCTAGACACGGGAAGGCAGGGAGGACGAGGGGCCTCCAGTCCAGCCTGATTCGGGATTCCTGAGGTTAGACCCCACAACCTCAAAGATACTGACAGCTCACACACTAGCGAACCCTCTGACCTGACCTACCGGTACAAACCGACCCTCAGCAAAGCCGCAACCTGGAGCAAGCAAAACTAAGCTAGGGACCAAGTCGCTACTGGTAACTGCAAAAGGGACTCTTACCAGTCTAGATGTCGTATTATTCCCAGATAGTAACTTGCATTCCATGTTTCACTGAGTGCTTTCCTCTGCTATTCGGTTGGCACTGCCAAGCCCGGTCGAACAGACTCTCAGGTGGATCCATTAACACTGCGCTCACAAGACTTTCTCCTTGCATGCTGCACGCCTGCTCCTAATTATATCCTGTATTTGGCCTGATACCCTTATTTCCCATTACCGTTATGGGAATCTTCTTTTTGTCTCAAACGAGTCTGAACGATTTCCCCCTGCACAGGCGACTCCGATGCAAACATTCAGGGTGACGGGTACCTTCAGGGCCCTCACTGGCATCCACCAGGCGTTTCAGAGATGTTTGGCCTCCGAAACCTTGGAGGACACAATGCGATGGAAAGGCCAGAGCTTCTTGACCCGAATCAGATGCAAGAGCTCCAGATGCCTCCCCTCACCCCTCGGCTGGACGCTAAACCTCCGTCCCGCACTCCGTCTCGCGCTCCGTCCCGCGCTGCGTCCCGCGGCCCGTCGAACTGGAACAGCTTGTCCGGGCAAGAAGTGGAAGGTATGGACAACGCATTTAACGTTGAACTCCACATGCCTCCCCTCCTGGCATTACATCCTCCCATGGACCAGGGAGGCCTCCTGATCCACGCTGAGGCACAGCTGCAAATACAGCTTCCTGGCGTTGCTCTCACTGAGCTGCCTCCCCTACCCCAACCGCTGACATCCACCTGGGCTGTGCGTGCTGCGCGGATCACTGGGCAGCATTCAATGCGCTCCCGCTTTCAAGCAGGAGCCAGCCTGGACAGCTCCCTGGCGCCCGTGCCGGCTGAGTCACAGCTGATGCCTGCCCCCGAACCTGCACGTCCATTGGTTAAATCGGGCTGGGGCGAGCTGGGCAACTGGTTGGCCATTCAAGAGGATGAGGTCAACGAGGAAGGCCTCCAAGTCGTGAGCAGTGGACACCCCCCAGGGGTCCCCCTTCCGTCCATGCAGGTGGAGCAGAAAGCACCGCAGCCCCTGTCGAAGCCCTTCCAGCCATCCGGCACACGGGCAGTTAGAAACGCCACGGACAGCGGTGTGACCTCTTCGCACGTTGTCGGGGGCGGCCAGTCCGGCTTCGGGATACCCTCCCTCCCTGATCATGAGGAGAGTCTCTCTAAGGGGAGCGATCCCAGCCAGAGGCATGGCGAGGATACTCCAACGTCACTGGACAACAAGGCGATATCTCCGCACAAAGCCCGTGGCGGCCACCAAGGTGGCTTGGGAGAGCCATCCCACCCAGATGATGAGCAGGCCCTCTCTAACAAGAAGGACAAGCGCCACAGGCTTGGCAGTCCACCGGCACCGGCAGTTCAGCAGCAGCAGGGCAAGGCAGCTTCAAAGGGGGCAGGTAGCTCAAAGGCATTCAACCCGATGGCTTGCCCGCTCACTGATTTGGGCCGCAGCAGCATCTTGTCCCTGCCATCATCTCGGTCCTCCTCAGCTACATCGTTGCGAGGGGATGCACCCTCGCAGCAGCAGCAGCAACAGCAGCAGCAAGATCAGCAATCCCAGAAGGGGACGGGTCATCAGGGCCAGCCCCTAGGTGAATCCACCCTGGATCAAGATGATGGAAACGCATCTGATGGCAGCGCGGCAAAGGTGGACTCGCAGCAGCTACCACAGCCGCGGAGGGGGGTGAGCCCTGCTGGCTTCGTGGTCCCTCTCAACACAACCCCGCTGGTTGGTTCTGCCCGCCGCTCCTTCTGGGACCGTGCCTCTGGCCAAGGGGCCCCACCCGCTGCCGTGGAGGGCGGAGGCGACGGCGCGCCACCACGCCGCGTATCAGCTTGGAAGCATGTCTCCATATTCAGGAACAGCACCGTAGGCCGCAGGCAAGGAGCTGCCCCCACGGGTGCAACAGTGAAGGTGTTTACCAACCTCAGCTACCTCGGCGGGGATGGGCGCGACGGTTCGGTTTGGACCCCGGGTGTTGGCAGGGACCTGACCCCTGCACATTCTGCTGCCGCCTCTGTGCAGCGGTCCTGGTTTGTCCCCTCAGACGTCATGTTGCTGCGCTTTGACTTCTTGTTTGAAGACATCAAGGGGGTGAGTGATGCCTGCCCATGAACTGAACGCAAATCAGGAACCTTGAGTGGATGAAATGGAGAGAAACGGAATACAATTTAATACTCAACATGGCACTCAGTGCTTCTTCTGTCTATCCTTTGCCGGTGCTGGGCAGGAGCTGCAAGCTAGGATACTACGCACACACACCGTTATTCGGCACACCGATAAGGAGCAGGTTCTGATCGCTGTCTCATTCTTATGATGATTAACCTTAATCCGAAAAGTAAGCTATGATCTCACTCCTGATGTTGCGATCCGTCCTCTCACTTCACCACTATGCCGCAACCTCAGGGGTCTGCCACTGCCCTTGACCCTGCTCCTGGTCAATGGTTCCGCCTCATCGCTACGGCCCTCAACTTCACCCACAAGGCTGTGTGTGCCGCTGTGATTGGGAGCTTTGGTCTCACCAAGAAGAGCTGGATCCAGCTAAGCATCTTGCTAGGCCTCCATGTGAGTGTGGAAGGGGGAGGGGCGACCTTGATGATAGTGTATGTCTTTCACAACTTGAAATGATTGGAAGTTGACAGGAGGGGGGAGATTTGATGACCTGCAGCGCTGAGTACCTGAGCCCCCATCATCTCGGTTATTATCATCCTCCCGACCTCAAACACCCAGTAGCGAGGGTGTTGCCGCCTAGTAATAGGCGGTACATGCAGCACATGTAGAGTGTGTGCTGAGACAGCTTGAAATCTGGGCAGTCTCATTACTGGTATTCACACATTTATATTGTCATCCACACTCTTTTATTTGAGAAACATAGGTCTCCCTGCTTCCCTCTTTGGCTGACTGCGCACCCTCTCTGCACCCCCTCTCAGGCCACCATGGTTGTGTACGTCGCGGTGGTGCGCCCCTACTGTCACTGGCAGCTGACCGCCTTGGAGCTTGCCTCCCACGCCCTCCATGCCACCTTGATGGCGCTGGCCATGGGCCTGGTCAACATGCCTGCCGGGCTGCAGAATCAATCCGGCAGCATCAACTGGGCCATGGTCGCCGTGCTGCTCATGGTGGTGCTCATCGTGCTCCTGTACGAAGGCTGGGGCATGTACAAGATGGTGCGGATGCTCTGGCAGTACGTGACCAACTGGTGGCAAGCCCGCAAGCAGGCAGGCCATGAGGCAGACGGGGCCCTGGCAACGGAGTACCAAGGCGGCCGGCCAGTGGCTGCTCAGGGAGCCTCCCTGATGACTGTCCACAATGGAACCGACCCTACAGCCGCTCACCCGCCTGTGCAGCAGCTATCCATCCAGAGCCTGCCACCTTCCTGCGATCTCCAGGGCCAGGTGATGCCAACGCGGCCTGCCGCCATCACCCCCATCAGATCTGGACAGGAGATTGATCCGAGTGAGGGCACGGACAGGCAAGCCCCCTGGACGGGCCTTGCCCACCAGACCAACGCCGACAGGACTCTGGGCAGCCACAAGCCCTCCTCCTCTCTTCCTCCGACGCGCATGGCATCATCTCTGAATGAGCGCCGTCACTTGTCAGGGTCGGGAAGCTCCCGCCAGCAGGGGGCACCGCTCCTGGACCTCGCCCCAGTAGCCGCAGAGACGGCACCTCCAGCCAATGGGGGCAGGGCAGCCGCTGCTGGCCCTGTCCAGCTCCCTGACCCCACCGCCCGACCCCGGCCCACCTTGTTGTCCTGCCCCATGCCCCCGGTAAATACAGCCCCGATAGCCAGGAGAGGCAGCAGCGGCATCAACGCGGTGCAGCGCTTCACCCTAGTGGCACGTGCCGCCTCGGACAACCTAGCGGGACCAGGCACCGATCAGTCTAACCCGGACACACGCCTCCGCTGGCCCAGCATCCGCCGCGACACCATGGTGCAGCCAGCGCCACCCAAGTTGCAGCCAGGCCATGAGAGCGCATCTGGCCCGCCTAATCCTGCGCATGAGGGCGCATCTTCGTGGTTAAATAGGCCTGCAAACTGATGGAAGGGCAGACCAGCCCGAGCAGGCGCCTGCAGGATGTCAGGGAGGTGTTTTTATCAGATATGAGAGCGAACGTCTGCAAAAGGCGTGGTATTTGATCAGTTCTTTCAAATTATTTCATTATCGCTGGTGCATGAAATGGTATGTTAATGGTCATTGGCGTGAGGTAATTGCTGAGTTGTGTGCCTCTACTTTGGAGGCCGAGGGGTTTCTGAAGTTCCTGTATTTTCAAAGCATAATGAGGAAGGAGATCAATGCTTCGCAAACAAACAGGTCCTTTATTTCTTAATTTTTTAGGTGGTGCTTACAGGAGCGGTGGCTTAACTGTTTGCACCCATGCCATGTTTCATGGTTGGGGCTTGTCCTCCGCACGTAAGGGTTGACCTGACATTGTTTTGTGTTGGTTTCTTGCCCAGGGGTGCTGTTTTTCCGCAGGCTGTCCTAGTTCATCTAGAGTGGGCTCCAATCCCATGTGCATAGTGCGTTCACCTAGCCCTAATGTGATGCCCTGCCGGACAGTAAAAGGCACTTCACGACTGTAACTGATATCATTAATTCTACGAGCTACTCTTTCGACATCAAAATTGGTGGTTAGCCGAATCAGGCGGATTCCCAGATCGTGGCACCTGACTGTGTGGATGTTTTACTCCTATACACATTTTCGTAACTTTCTGTGAAGCCTAGTCTAACGTTTTAATGGATGGCTGGTTGAGCTGCTCGGCCAGCCAGAACGACCCAATAAATGCATTTTGGTATTCGAATCTGCACTGATAGACTGACTATCATTTGGACCATTATTTTAGACGATTCATTTCAGGCAATTAGCTAATTCACCGGTGATCATAACTTTCCATGAGAGTGACTGCCGTTTTGTAACGTCCCGAGTGTTCTGAGCTTATGCATATCTCTCGTTCATGAGAGCCATGCTAAACATTTTGAATCATTCTGACCTCGGCTCCTGAGTTCAATAGTTGAATATAGTGATAAGGGGAAATGAATCTCTACTTCACAGCCTTCACTTAGGCTGTGAAGTACAGCTTCATTTTACGTGCATCAGACGACCTTTGGCAGGCCGCTGGGCAGCCAACAGCCGAACATTCGACCGAAGGAGACAAACTGAACCTGAAGCGGCCTTCGGCCTAAGCAGCAGGGCTTGGTGCACCAGGTCAAAGAGGTGGTAGACCGTGATGTAGCTGTGGCACCCTTAAAACATACATGAATGAGGACTGAGACGCACGACTGCGGCGCAGCAGATTTGGAAACGCTTGCTGGCACCTGAGGCTAAAGGAGGGGGGGCTGAAAAACAATTTTGTACCCCCATCAACTCAAAGTTGTAGAACTTGATGAGAGCATCCCAAATCCGGTACCAAAATGTTTTTTGGCCCAAGGGGGGAATAGATAAGGGGGGGGAAGGGGGATCACAAGAAAAATGATTTAAAGACAAAATAATCTTCATAATATATATTTCATACATCAGATTTGGACGAGAGCTACACCATTGCATTAATACTGTCGATTTGCATCATAAATATAGCAAGTAACAAAACCAGATTCCCTAAACATCTTATGTTGGCAGAGGGGGCGGCTCCGCATCCCAACCACTGTTGTTGGTATGCCCATTCTGTTGTCAAGCAGTAAACCAGTGGTTGCGACGATCTAAGCAATGGCTGCAGTCTGTGATTTTTTGTAAAGGTCCTAAAATTCATAGACTTTTCTCTTAGTTCGGTACTCCATCACGTCCGTGGCAACATCTGATTGATTGGCACGAACTGTCTACGTTCGGGCTGTGCGATCCATTCGTAGTGTTATTCTCATGCAGCAGTGTCAGCACTTGTAGTGCTCAGAGCAGACACGCTCCTGGTCCCTACAGCGAAGGGGGCCTGTACAGCGTGGGCGAATTGATGCTGGGGCAGCTCATAATGGAGGCAGCTGTAGTGCCAGGTGTGCTTATGTACGGTACTTGATGTACTGATAGATACTGGGAGTTGGAGGTAATAGACATCACGAGCTTTCATAAGCAATGTCTGTATCTTGGCAAGTCTGTGGCCGAATATGTTGTCATGAATGAACTTCACTATGAACCCCTTATCTGAAGTCCTTTTCAGCAGGCCCTGAGGTTCTGGAATATAATTAATCTGAGGCCTGACGATGACCTTGTGAAAATGGCTGTGCAGGAAAGTTGTGATCTGGCGAACGCTGGTACTTCACTTGTTGGGCCAATTTTTTGTCAGCGATATTGATGACCCTGGGCATTAATTTATTTACTGCTCCATTCAATACCCCCCAGCCCCCTGGATGTTGAGGTCGTTCTGAATTCAGCCAGGGACCAATGATATTCCGAAATTTCCAGGGATATGCCTCGTACGGCCCTGTCCGTCCAGGGCGGGTCAGATGTATCGACACGTCTTAGGGGTACTGAGGTTTGACCCGCCGTCCCAACCTGGTTCACACTAGCAGTACCAACTGCAATTTGAAGTAATCTCTCTAGGAACTGCCTCGATCGACCTGGTGTGTTGCTACATCGTCAAGTGCTGTAATCAGCTTGCCATACACGGTTTATTGAGGTCTGTTGGGGTAACATTTGAATCCGAATGGCAGTTGGATGCCAAAAACTGTCCCGTTGGGTACCAAACTTGCGGCGGCTGAGCCTGAAAAGTGGCCAAAACCCGGTTAAGGTAGAACCATAGGTGGGTGTAGGTGTAGGTGGGGCATAGACGGAGGCATTGCCACCTTCCCTGGGTCATTTGGCCAATCCAACATGCAGATTGCAGATATGGCCTTCCATGTGGCCCACATCAGGGCTGTCTTTGATGGATTGGAATTCACTCCGTACCTGTCTGATTGCTATTATGTCTGGTGATTCAGAGAGCCTGAGAGTAGCTCATTAAGACTGCCTACCCAATTTTTGCACCATTCCCCACTCCAGAGGCTGCAAATTTGGGGCAAAGGTGGCTTGTCAGGAAGCCATGCCCCTTGCCCCATGCAGCCCCTCAGCCATGCAAGCTCCCATATCACTGCCACTGAGTTCCAGAATGCCGAAGTCAGGTATCCACTCTTCATTCACACATCTTGATTTTCATGTCCTTTATTCCAGGCCCCCTTCTTATCTGAGCTGAGCCAGCCAGATCTGCTGAGGACTGGTTTTGCGAGAGGATGGAAAAACAGCAATGGTGGTTTCAGAGCCGCAACCCTAGGCTTTACATCAGGTAATACTTCAGCTATGGAGGCCAGCACTGCAATATAACATCCTCAACAAATTAGAGGAAGGCCCCTCAGCATGGCCAAGTTATCTCAAAACATAAATTTATTGGAGTTGGTGATTCTGTCAAGTGGACTCCTTAAGCCCATTGTGTTCGCGTTTTGATTATCTCAAGGGACAGTTGGTGCCTACCAGTAGTAGTGCACTACTAGCAATCAGGTTAGAGCACAGTCAATGTGTAACTGATATCAAGTCATGACCTAACCTCCTTGCACTGCTGGGCCTGTCCACGTTTTTACGATACATATGACCCGCCTTGTCCGTGCTACTCCTGACTCGGAACGCTCGGTGTGTACGTTGTTTACGTTTCCAGGTTAAGAGGTTATAGATTAAGTGGTTCCAGCTTAAGCGTGATGTGATGGAGACATTCTGGTACAATTATTGCAAGCCTAATATTATGTTTGTTGTTTTTGAGAAAAGTTTTGTGCATCGTAGCGAGAGGCTTTGCAAATGCTGTAATCTTGCATGTCGGGAGGATGAGCTTCACATGAGGTACGGACCGTTTTATACAGTCCTTCGTTTTCAAATCAACCTCGCTTTCCACAATTTCCAGCGGACGAGGATGCGGCCATGAAACGATGCACAAATGGAGTGTGGGGGAAGCTAAATGCAGTGGTTCCTGCGTCTGCATTTTGGAAGGAAATGGGTTATTTTATCCTTCAGTGTCTGATGAAAAGAGAGAATTATCTCAAAACTATGCTAAATATTCCGTCACCTCCCTAATTTTCTACGTGGTGCTAAATCGAACTCTTTTGCACCCGCATCATGTCGTCATGTATTTATGGCTGGGGCTTATCTTCTGCGCTACCGGTATGGGGTTCATTCCCACGCCACTGTCTTGTGGTTTTGTGTACCTGAGTTGTTTGCCCAGGGGGGTCACTGGCTTTCGCTCGCTGTCCTAGCGTATCAAGTGCCTGTACCGGTTTACGGGCTCATGTCCCATGCATCAAATCTGATGCCCTGCTGGACTGTAAAAACTTCACAAACTTCACTCCAGACGGAGGCTGAAGGATCAGTAGCGTCCTTGGACTGGGGTGGTAATCTGTGATGTCGGTGTCCTGCTCGAGGTGCCAACCCACAAGATTATCCCCTTCACAATGTCAGCCTCCCCTTCTCCGGGTATTATTGCGAGTTTGCGACTTGCGAGGTGTTGAGCCTTGACGTCATCTTGCCCACCCTGGTCCGGAGCTGACGGAGGCAGATGTGACGAGATACGCCATTTGTGAACCAGCTACAATGAGCGACACCATTTGAAGCGCACGGCTGAGCTGATTGGAATTAACCCGGATTTATTCCTTCAAATTTTCAAATGCAACAAGTTCGACAGACCTAGCTGTCGCTATTACTAGGCTAATGACCAACCGATTACCAGAGAGTATCTCACAGAAGTGGGAGTTAACATAAGACTTGACGTCAGTTTTGGGGGGGGGGGCTACATCACGCCTTCGCAGTTTCGCGCCATGCGTTTTCGGCAGAGCCCCACCCACGCCTACCCAGTCGCCCCGTATCCGCCCGTCCGTCCGTCCCGGCTCGGCTGCGTGACCAATTTCGATCTTGAATACAAGCAACCAGCCCATTGAGACGGCTGCACGCGCGTACATTTGGACGAAAAAGTTGGCACTCTAGCCTGGAGGGAGCAGAGTGGAAGCTCCCTGTCGATATCCATTTTTTCTCACCGTCAGTGACCAACCGTCGATTTCGAACCCGCACATTCTGCCCAGCTCCCCTTTCGATTTGCGCTAAAAACCAATAACTCGCGTGGCCCGGATTGGCGCGCATAAATTGTAATCTACTTATTCGGCTAACAGCTCATGAGGGTGCCAGTTGTTTTTGTCCGCATGAGTGTTCGCGTCTTCTTTGTGATCTGCCTGGGCACGATCATCACAGCCACAGTGGTGGCATTTGATTTACACTCCACGAGACCAAAGCTGTCATTACTGGCTGGTATTCAAGGACGCACAGGAGTAAAGATACGAGCAGGTGGAAGCCAGATCTTGGAGAAGACGGGGATTTTAGCCTTGGCTGAGCTCGCTCATGAGAGGCTGCCAGGGGGGCGCTGCCCTGACTGGATAGAGCAGTATGCAACTTTCCACCGCAAGGCTATCAAGCAGAACGGCAGCCTCTCTGATGCAAGCCATGTCAAGTTCATGATTTACTCATGCGATGCGGTAACAGAAGCCTCCTGGTGAGCCCTGCTCCTCAGTCCCTGATGACAGGCATGCTGACATGCTTGCTCCTGAAAAATGGAGTTTCAGTGATCGGTAGTGTAATTCTTCAAAGATTGAAGCTTGGGCTCCTGGGCAAGAAGCCGACACACAGCTTCTGAGTGCCTTTCTTTAGACTATTGTGCTGCGTTTGGGTTCTTTTAGTTCCGCCATTAATACGGTCAGAGCCCATGGTTGCTGCTTGTGAGCTCTGATGTCAATGGACGAGCTCTACAGTGCCACTTGGGTCTCTTTGTGCCTCTCAAACAGCTTGCAGGCAGGGTAGAGGAATCCTGCAGTGCAAACCCAGCATTCCTGGCAGTGACTGTCATGGGTGGCATGTCCTGGGGCCTGATGTGTGCACAGGTCTGCGACCACATGTACTGTGTGAAGTGCCCAATGCCTGTCTTGTACCTTTGCAGTGCCGGGGTAGGTGATCGCATCAGGGCCATGATGGAGACAATCAAGCTCGCCCAATATGCCGCCAGGTGAGCAGGACAAAATACTGTGCATGGGGTCAGGTGAGCAGGACATGGGGTAGATGTGGAAGACATGGGGACGGGTGAGTAGTACACAAACATAGGCATACTGTTCATGGGGTCAGGTGAGCAATACAAGAAGGCAGATGAGCAGCACATGGGGGTAGGTTGTCCGTGCATCAGGGCAGGTGCGCTGTACATGGGTAAGGTGGGCAGTACATGGGGTAAGATAAATACCACATGGGGACAGGTGAGCAGTACAAAAGGGCGGGCGAGCAGCAAATGCGGGCAGATGAGCAGTACATGGGGGTAGGTGAGCAGCACACGGGGGTAGGATGGAGTACATAGGGCTCCAGAATGCTCCGAAGGCATCTAGAACCCACCTGTTGGAGTGACTCGACAGTGCGCTGTACATGCCATTTGGTTTTGCTGTACAAATGGAGCGAGTGACATGCCAGCACACGCACTTTGTCAAGTCCACAGATACCGGTTGTTATCCGGCATCAACCCGATTCATGGAACACCCATCCCTCCATCACTGCTTTCCCAATGAGCGTTCAATCTATTCAGGTGTCAGAAGCAGCTCTAACACGAGAAAGTCAAATAACTGTCTCAGGTTTTGTACTTTTGCTAACGAGGCTGTCTGCTGGAAATCCTGAACTGGCCTGTTTGGCCAAACGCCTGCCCCTCCGAGTCAAACCCCTGAAGCCCACGCCTGGCTCTCCATGTCCAGGGTTGTGCTCTTCAACTGGGCGGTGCCTGCGCAGCTTGAGGATGTCCTGCAACCCCATTTAATTGATTGGAGAGTCAAACCAGATTACAAGCTAGGCCATGTGAAGAACCCGGTCAACTACGTGTGGAGTACATATAAGCCGTACAGCAATACATCTCGAGAACCCCCACAGCTAGTGGATGGTTCGTTTGCGAAGGCCAGGTCGGGGCTCATCTCCATTAGCAGCAACTTCCTGGACCAAGGGTGAGCGGATCTGCAGGGCACCTGTGCATTTGCTGAGCATGTGCAGCATCCGTGCTGATGGCAGGCAGGATACCATTATGTTGCACAAACATGGCGTTTGGGTTTGGGGGGGGGGAACCGAAATCTTAATTTGATTTCCATCCGTTGTGGTCATGAGTCTGCTGTTTCTTTCCCCTTACTGGCGTTCTTTTCAACTGGTATAATGCATTTGGCGCACCATGAATGGAGAGCTTGCACCTTCAAATTGAATCACCCAATGCTGCCTTGCTTTCATTCCTGCTCGTGTGCCTCCTGTCACATAACAGGGGGATTCTGCCTGGCCCTTCCCTTGGCCGCCTCAACTCCTTCAATCGCTCTTGTCTGTTCCATGCCTTGTTCAAGCCATCCGACGCCCTAGCCCAGCGTGTCATGAGCATGAGAAGGTGAGGGCAACTCCTCAGGAGGGATGTCCCTGCCTCTCTAGAACCGGTGTCCTAGTTATGTTGATGTGACTCATCCATAGGAAGGCCAATTTTTGTTTTCCAATGGAAGAGATTCTTGAGTGGACACTGGACACTTATTTCAAGCTGACACCTGTTTCAGCTGGCTTGCCCTGAGTGACCTACATGGCCTGTGAACATCTCCATTGCCTGCTACTGAATTGCTTGTGGATCATGGTCATAACAGGATCCTGTTTGGATCATCAGAAGTGCCCTACCTTGCCGTGCACCTACGACTGGGGGGGTTCCAGGGCGAGAGGAGGGCCATCGAAAGGTTCAGCCACTTTAGTGTGAGTGAACATATGACCCGCAGCATTGCAATTGTGTGGGTGGGATACCAATGCATTGGATAGACTCAATTAGTGTTGTTCATGAAACAGAGAGTCACCTTTTTCACCGGGTATCTTCAGCGTATCTGCTGATTAAATGACACGCAAGACCCCTGCTGGTGTGCTGGCTGGATGCTATTTATTTAAATTGGAAGGCCGCAGTCCGCGCCGCAGCTCTTGTCCATGTCCCATCTTCCATCTTCCCTGCTTTCCAGGGTCTCATGGTTGCTATCTCGTGCGCGCGGGACCTGGCTGCATCCCAGGGCATCACCGCGCCCATCCTGCTGCTGACAGACAATGCTATGCTAAGGGACCACGTGCGATCAGGGGTGTTAGCCGGCTTTGTCACGACGCCATTCCCCGCCATGCATGTGAACAAAGTTGCAAGCGATATGGGCGCAGACCTGGGCAAGCAGGCCCTTGTTACCAGCTTCCTGGACCTGGCCCTCCTGGCCGACGCCAAGTGTCTGATTGGCAGTCCCTCCGGCTTCTCCACTGTGGCTGGCCTGTGGGGCCAACACAAGTGCAGCCTCATGATTGAGCAATGCATAGCTGCCTACGCGCCGGCAGAACTGAAAGCAACCCAGTAAGGGTTGAAATGTGGACTTTCTTCCCTTCTCCTGTCCACCTTCCGTGTCCGTGTCAATTGACCCGAGTGACTGAAAACTGGGAGTGGACCAGGAAAGAAGAGGACTGCTAAGATTCAAATGTAGAAGCTAGAACCGCGACCCTAGATCTGGCCCAGCTGTATTCTTCAAGCCACATGAAGGCGCAGAGTTGCAATTTGAGTGAGCTGCATGGTACTGAATTAGTTACATTTGTGGCATATTTACCAGTATTTTGTACATAGTAGGGCTAGTGGACATTGACCAGTGCATATTGCATTCTTTAAGCTCGCAAGGAAGTGAAGTTTACCTGTTGTAACCTGATGCATTACATGTTCGCTTCCAATGCCCTAGTGTCGGGTAGGAGTTACAGAAGCGGAGGTGGGAAGGTCCCCCGAACGTTGTTACAAACTTCCACCAGCTGTACCAGGCCGGGCAGGGGTGGGATGCACTAGCTTTTGTGGACGCTGTTGTAGGCTTTATTGCGGGCTAGTTGCTCGAGGAGCTGACCTGCCGTCGGACTTGCTTGCCTTCCGGCTTCTCCTATTGTTCCTTTATTTTGTGTTCCCTCCTCCTTTTAGTTTTATTTTCTTCCGTCTGAACGGTTGGGCGCCCACACGGCTGAGCCTTCTTGTGCATGGCCCAGAGGTGTAACGTCATGGTTCTGCTGTAACGATACCGTAATCTGTTGTCGCTGGAGCTAGACTCGGGCTCATGACATGAATGTCCCTAAGGTTGGCTGGGTGTCTAGGTCGTGGCCACTTTCTGTTCTCCCCTTTGGTCCGTTCCGCCTGATCTGGCTTTGCCTTAACACTGCAGCTGCTTCATTCCAGATCCCTCTCCAGATGAGTGCTGCCTCTAGGCCCCGGACAGCGTGCACAGCAGCAGCCCCAACCGGCCGATCAAGAAGGCCCGGTGACTTAAGGAGGTCTTGTTCCCAGGAGCTCAGATGCCCTAAAGAACTGCCCAAGCTTCGCTATGTACCGTACATATTGGTGCCCCGCCTTTCCCTTTTGGGAGGGGGGTAACCACCCTTCCTCTCCTTCCTCTCTTAATTTTCATTCTCCCAACTTCACTGTTGGGCGCTCACGAGGTCGTGCCCTATGAGCAAGGTCCAGAGGCGTCATTGGCATATGAGCGCCCTGCCATTAAGGAGAAACTCAAGGCGCAAAAGTACGCAGGCCTTCTACGCAGGACTTTTATGGAGTTATGGCTGTGCAGGCATGGAGGGGATGCCCTGACTTTTGTTGAGGATGTGGTTGCTCTTGTTGATGCCTAAGCTTTTAAGGGTATACTTTTCCTTCTATGTGGAGGAGGGGTTTTCCCGCATTTCTCTATTTGCTTTCCTCCTTTCAGTTTCCATACAGACAGTTGGACGCCGAAGCGGCCCACAGCTTAATAGTATGGCCCAGCAGTGCTACGTCATTGAGCAGTTACGACTGGAAATGTTAGCATGGATAAAACCAAAGCGGCGGCATGCTGTTTGAAGCAGTGGCTACGTGTTGATGCTTAATGACTACCCGGCCGGTCAGCAGCTTAAAACATTCCTGCTGAACAATGAAGATGTCCTGGAAAAGCGAAGCATATCATATTTCAGTTTTGCCCAGTCCATAAGGCCAATAACGCTTCTTAAACCATGAAACAACTACAGGTACTAAACAAAACAACAAACTGCGTTATTTCCTCAGATAATACAAGCGTTTATTGGACAGGGATGCAACTTGAATGCCCCCGAGCATGCAGCCTATACCAGCAACCTGTATCCTGAAATGTGCGCTATGACAGAATCACGCCACTTTGAGGAACAACACCCGGCTTTTAAGCCTGTTCACGAGCAAAAATGCCGTACCCGCAAGTCTTGAGGTCTGTCTTACATTGTAGTGAACCCCCACCCCATTCGTTAGCATTACAGGAAGAGTACTCAGAACCTCTGGCGACCTCATTCGGATTCCCTAAGCATCCTCCCCTTAATGGTGACCTGTGGCCACCACCGCTGCCGCTTGGCTGTGGCATCCGTTCCCGAGCGCCATATGGATCCACAGGAAGACATGGATGAGCAGCAGATATCCGCTCAGGCCTAGACGTGCACCAGGGATCTGAGGGCAGGCAATGGGGGAGGGGGCAGGGATGAAGTGCGGCGCTTGGGCGCGATTCCATGGCGTGGCCTCTACTGTTCTTGCTCGAGCGGCATGCAAACTGCCATGACCCATCTCCTGCCACTCCTCATTAGGCTACCTCCTGCCCTTCTTGCGAGGTGTTTCACCATGTCCTGCAACCATCCCATGATATACGAGCTGCTGAGCAACTCCAAGCACCCTCTCCTGGCCCTGAATCCACTCTAACCTGCATCCCCGACATATGCCTACCCAAGCACCCAGGCAGCCGAGCCTCTCCCGCCCCCCTAACCTGTGCCAGCAGTCCCCCTGCCAGCGCCATGCCGCGGTCCAGGTACATTGCAGCCAGCCGGATGCGTGGCCCTGCCGTGCGCACATATGGCTCTGCCGTCAGCGGCAGGTACTCCATTGAGATGCGGCGCGGAAGCGTGTCGCCCATGCCGGGCCAGGAGATCAAGCTGGTGTCGCCACCGGGCGCTGCGGGTTCGGGCGCACTCATCCCACTGGAAGTGCCCGCGACGTCGGGGCCCCCAGACTCTATGTCGTAGCTGGGGGCGCTGCCACGGCCTCGTGCGGCCTGAAGGGAGAGGGCCTCGTGCAGGGTTTGCTATCGCAAAGCTCTGGACACCAGGTAAGAATGGTGCACCACTTTGGCGAATTGTGAGTTTTTAGTTGGGACGTTTCATCTATGAAGAACACTATTCAAGTGTGCAGTGGTTGCCCCCTTGGCCTCAAGGACTATAGGCAGGCATGGTGACTCATACATGTGCCAGGCTAGTTTCTTTACACACTTGAATTAGCATGAGAAGCCCCGCCCAGCCCAGGGCGCAACCTGCTCTCACCTTTGCTCGGAGTGTGGAGCGGTCCCCTGCAGCCCCGCCACCGGCCCCTACCCCAGCGGGCGGCATCAGGGGCGCTGAGCTGAGGGCCAGCATGTCATCCGAGGAAGAAATGCCGGAGGCCAGCAGGCCGGGATCACCGCCCGAGCTGCTGAGGTGCCGCCTGGCTGCCTGCTGGGGAGGAGGAGATGGCCGGGCAATCAGACGGCCGCAAGCAAACGTGAGTGGTCCCAGGGAAGCATTTTCAGGTTGTTGCTGATGTAGCTGAGGCGCGAGGTTCATAGGGAAGCGGACTGGGGCTCTGGGGGGTGTCACCCCAGGAATTATGGACACAGGGTTAAACTTCGTTCTGGCCAACCTTGACAAGAGGCAAGAGAACATTACAGCTACTCAAACCCTGACATTCATACGGAGGTGCGGACCAGCCTGACCTATTCTTGATGGTGTCGGGCTCCATGCTTTTACGCCTTCCACTCCAACCCTTGAACCCAGCCGCTCACCTGCTGCTGAGAGAGCTGCTGCCTCAGCATTTCCAGTTCGCGCTCCTGACCCGCCAGCTGCTCTGCCGCAAGCACCGCACGCCCCTCGGTCGCCTCCGCCACCATCGAGGCTGCTGAGGCGCGCCCCTCGGCCGCTTCAGTACACCCGCGTGCCTCCTCTAGCAGGGAGCGCAGGGAGCCCAGGTCCGTCTCAAGCTGGAGAGCCTGACACACAGGGGTTCAGGATCAAGGGGTGAAGAACCCTGGTGCTGCTAGGGCTGGCTAAAGGATTTGAGGGCGGTGCAGCAAGGTCCAGGGGCACTAAGAGATGACAATATGATACGTAAGACAAGCCTCCGTACACAAGACAGACATCTCACATGTCAGCATCAATCGACACGGGCAATCCAGGAAATGTTTGATCAGAGTGGGTGGATTCAGGGTGACATCGTGCTGGAAGGCACGGTGCATGCAATGATCCACCACTCGGACTACTCTACCATGGCCGCTTCTTATCCCCGGGCAGCGCGCAGAGGTAAGAAAGCAACCAGCTCAAACCCACACCATGGCAGCAAGAACATCGGCGCTCCCAAAGCAAAAATCCGTCAGTTGAGGCTCCTTGACTCTGTGCCCAGACGCCAGCATGTACAGGATACATGAAGCCTTACATCCCATCCTCACCCTGCTGCTCAGCCGTTCCTTGTCGTGCGCCATTTCCTGAGCCTGTTGGCCAGCCCCTTCCAGCTCTCCTCGCAGCCTTGCCACCTCGCCAGAGAGAAGCTGCACCTCTTCAGTCGCCTTGAAGCCCAGAGCTTGTTCCTGTTGTTGTTGTTGCTCCCGTGTCTCCGCTGCCCCACTTGAGGAAATGTGTCTGTGGTACATGTCCTGCAGGTGCGCGTTGGAGGCCTGCCAAGAGATGAAGGCAGGGATAGGGAGGTTGCACTGTTGCACACAAGGGTTGAAACCACAACATTTTGTTCGCAAACTCCCTATCCACCTGCATGGACAAAATGAACAGCACTGCATTGATTGCCTCGATCCAGGTGTTTTGCAACCTGTTCACTTCTTATTCAGCTTGCTGGTGGTTGGCGTGGATGTCATGGGCTTGATGGGGGTATGGGTGGTTGATGTCATTCCTCCATATGTTAAGGAGTAACAGCCCTAAAGCTGCAATGAAAATGTACCCTCAAGGGGCAAGGGAAATGAGGCTGGCAGCAAGGTAAATAAGCTAGGAGCTACACCACAGCATACCTGGCTTAAATTACGAGAAGCCCTCCCGACTTTTAACAGCTGACGTGAATCTTCCCGTCCCTGCCCAGTGACCCTTGTCCACATGGACTCTATACCGGTATATGACATAACAGCCCCTCAGACTCTAATGGCCGCAGGGCTGTCAAGAAACACGTGCCATGCATGCCGAATTGCCCAGCTTGGTACCCCCAGAGGAGGACAGGAAGCCCAAGCATACCCCCCCCCCTAATTGAAACTTGTGCACAACATGCACGGTGTCACTGGAACTGGGTATGCCTGGTATCCAGACTCAATTTGCCGCAAACCTAATAGGACCACCAGATCGGCAGATGTTGCTGCTGGCTCACCTGCTGCTGAGTCAGCGCCTCTTGCACTGCCTCCAGCTCCTCATTGAGGGCCTGCCTCTCCTGCTGCAGCTTCACGATGGTCTCGCGGGCCTGCCAAGAGAGAGGAACACAACAGGCAATACAAGCCAGCACATCAGAAGCATACAGCGGAGCAAGGCACCACATCCGCCCTCAGCATTTAGTCTAGTGCATCCCCTCCAGTTTCCCCTGACGAGGACAGTTTCCTCCTGTGAGGCGCCCTTCCTCCCTCGACCCCAGCAAAGCCAACCTAGCCAGGTATTCAGTCACGGATTCACTGAATGACAGGGGGATCTTGGCTCTGATGCGGGCATGACCGGGGGGGCCTACGCGGGCCTCAGAGGTATTCCGCCCCCTCCAGGCTCCTGTTCAGTCCCCAGAAGCCACCAACCCCTCCCACCTGCCCCAGTTTGGCCTGGTCTTGCTGCGCCGCCGCTTGTCGCCTCCCCAGCTCCTCATTCAAGTGCAGCAGCTTTGCATCCACCTCCGCTGAACCCCTGGCCGCGTCTTGCACTGCGTCAGCAAGCTGCGCTTGGAGGCTGGAAGCATGCGACCCGGAAGCCTCTAGCTCATCACGCAGCGCAGCGATAGCGGCCTGGGCTGCCTCCAGCTGGATGCGCAGCTCGGCGGCCTCTGCCGGGGCTGCCTGGAGCAGGCTGCGGAGTTCGGCGGATTCGGCCTGGGCTGCTTCCAGTCGCATGGTCAGTGAAGAGCCATCAGGAACAGACTGCCGTAAGGACGGGCCCTGGACGCAAGTTCAGAAGCATCGGCGTCGATTCAGAAGTCCATGATTCTCAGTGGGAGAGGCAGTAGCAGCACCAGCATCAGCATCAGCACCAGTATGCATCCAAGTAGCACCCCTGACGCATGATGGTGGGTTGAATTTGAATTTCAGCACTTTACTTCACAAATGCACGTGTGCATGATCTTCCTGTGATTGTCCTGAGCATCCTGATCGGGTGCGTACTGAGTACTCCGTGTTACCTGGCTCCCCACACCCCCCTTCTCACCAGACTCTCCAGCTCCTCGATGCGCATCCTGCATCCCAGCACTTCGCCCTGCACCTCATCGTAAAGCTGCTGGCACTCGCGGAGCTGGACTTGGGCCAGCTTGCTCGCTGCAGCTGCCACCTTGACTTGCCTGAGGGGGGCGTGGCAATAAAGCCGGGGGGGGGACAGGAGAAGAGTGGACACAGCGCGTTATTGAGGCTTGGCAGGTTTAGGGCCGCAGCGAAACTATGGACCCGCCTGCATCACACCTTCCCCACATAGGACCGCACCAACGCATTAGGGCCACCTCGCTTGTCCTCCCTTGTTGGACCGACAGCCTCACCCTCACCTCGCCGCCTCGTCGGCGCCCTCTGCCGCCACCTGTGCGGCCCGCAAGCGCTCTGCCAGCATGGCCGCTTGACCGCGCAGCTTGGCTGCCTCCGCCACCGCCGCCTCTGCCACGGCTGCGTGCTCTCCAACGCCCGCTGCCACCTCCTGCAGCCGCACCTCAACAGCCCGCCTCTCCTGCTCCTGAGCCTGCACCAGCGCAGCATTCGGGGTTCAAGGTGATGAGGGGCTGACAAACTGTTAAGAGTGACCGGCAAAGAGTGACCAGCTAAAAAGGCACTGACCTGCACCGCAGTCTCAGCTGATTGCCTGGCCTCAGCAAGCTGTTGCTCCAGGTCCGCAATGCGCTCCTGCACACATCAAACACGGACACACACTTCAAGACACACAGGCAGGCAAGCCTAGGATTCAAATACGTGATATCTTTTAAGCTTTATCCATCTGTCGAATGCGACTGTGTCTGTACCTGGGTGGACCTGGCAGTCACGAAGAGCCGAGGGGATGTCCCTCCGGACTCATCAAGACACAGTTCCCATCTCCACCCTAGGTCAGCGGCTTACCTTCCCTCACCTCGATGTCACAGTGTTCAGGCCACTCCTCATCCCCAACTCCGGTCCCCACCCTCCACTACCCCCGTCAGCCCTCCACTCCCCCCCCATCAGCCCTCCCCTCCCCCCCATCAGCCCTCCCCTGCATGACATGATCTTGTTGCCACTCCCTATTCCCACCATCCCCTCCAACAGACGACCTCCGGCCGACAAAAAATGGTGACAAAATATATGTCGCGACATACCGCCACATTTCTGCCTAGTGTACACTGTATACACTCATGTACCGGTAGCGTTCAAGCACCGAAGCTTCACCCATTACCTGCAACCGCATCTCCGCCTGCTGCGCCTGCATCTCCAGCTCCGTGATTTGGGCCTGCTGATGAGACACACCCTCAGCCAGTTTACGATTCAGGCTGTTGATCTGCGTGTGCAGGTGATGCAGAGGGAGGGGAAGGTCAGCTGCTGGGCAGCTAGGCTCTGAGCCGCCTTAGGGGGGGGGCTGCATTGATGTTTATAACGAGCACATACCCACACGTTCAGAGACTGCAAGTACGGTAGTTACAGATCAGATTGTGGCGGTTTTGGCTGGAAGGCGTGTTCAGGAGCCCCGGGGCCTGTCGTTTGTGTTGATTGGACGGTAGCTTGACACCAGTGCGTATTTTGAATTAGGTTATGGCAGAACCCATACATTGGTTTTCTCAGTTTCAACACGCGTGTGTTCCATCAAAGGCTAACAACTTGCTAGCAGAGACAGGTCGCATGGGCTTATTGCATCCAGGGCACCCTTGGCTTTTACATGCATGCCCACCCTGAGGCCTTGAAGCGATTACACCCCCTCATGTTATCAAAGTGTTATCAGAGTGTAGACCCCACCTGAGCTGTCAGGTGTGAGATCTCAGCCTCCAGCATCAGGGCCTGTGTTTCCATCTCATCCGCCCGCTTCAGCCGCGCCTGGCTCTCCGTCAGCTGCCTGTGCACACACAGCAACAGCGCGGGTACCACTCAGGGGGGCACAGCATGCAAGCAACCAGATGAGGGAGGGCAGCGAAGCACAACTATTGCAACATGGTGGGCAAAAAAAAACACGAGCCCCCCCCCCCTTCCTGCACCGCGCACCTCTGCACCTCCTGCACCCTCATCTCCATGCCTTCCTTCTGCATCCCTAACGCCTCCAGCGCTGCTGCTGTGTCCTCCAGCCTGCTACTGATCTCCGCGGTCTGCTGCTCCGCCGCGTGTACCTTCTCGGAAGCTTCCCTGCTCAGTTTGGCATGCAGCTGCGAAGCGCTCAACTCGGCCGAGGAAGCTCGGGCATTGGCTGATGCCGCAGCCGTGGTCGCCGCCTCACAAGCGGTTTCTGCAGCCTCAGCGTCCCTCCTGCTTGCCTCAAGCTGCACCTGCGCGCAAAGCAAAAGAGCCCACCTGGTCTGAGTGGAGCGTGTAGGCCAGCAGGGCACAGGGTCACAGGGAGCTCTTCTTAAACTGCGGCGCTAGGCGCCCTCACGAGTGGGAGCAGTCGTTTCTTTCTGACCCTACACAGCTGTCTCCATCAGTGAACGAAACAGGCAGCGCACAAAGCACCGCAGCCTTGCGAGAGCCTTCCATCAGCCTTGGTCCCCCCTGGCCAGGATGCAAGCCAGACGTCCAGCATCCATGGCCTCACCCACCTGCAGCGCATCAATTGTGGAGCCGAGATCCCCCACACGCGCAGTGAGGTTGTTGGCAATGAGGACCTTCTTGCGTGCAGCGACCAATTCCTCCTCTGTCTTGGCCAGCTTCCTGGCAGCTGCCGCCAGTTCAGCCTCTAAGTGCGCAATGTGGCCGCTCGCCGCTGCCTGCTCCTCACCAGCCCTGCCTGCTCCTGCAGGCGACTGGTCAACCTCAGCACCAGACAGGCCCGGGGGCAGCGGGAGGTACATGCCGAGTGGGGAGGCACTCCCACCTGCAGCGGCTCCATCGCCAGCACCCACTGACTTAGTGGGCGTTGCCATCCCGTCGGACATGCTGGGTGAGGCGCCATTGACGGGGTGAGTGGAGGACCTGCTGACGCCCTCAGACCCCATTTCCTGCCCCTCTGCACCGTGGGATGGCGTGTGGGCTGCATTGACCGTCATGGACGAACTGCGCAGCTGTTCCTGGAAATTCTTGCCCTTACGGATTGCGGCGCGCAGCTTTTCGCGTAGGTCAACGGCCTCATCCTCATGGCTCCTCGCCACGGCCTCAAGCCGCTCAATAGCCTCGTCCGCCAGCCTGGCGCGCTGCTCCGCCTGGGCCACTTCCTGCGCCAGGCTGGCACGGAGCCCACCCGCCTCTTCCACCAGCCTGGCGCGCTGCTCCTCCGCCGCTCCCAGTTGCTTGCGTAGCTGCTGCATGTCCTCCGACTGCACGGGAGGACAGGCGCCTGACTCCTCCATTGAGGGCACTCCACGGCTGACTGCATCTTGATATTGCTGCTGCTGCTGATGCATTGCCTCCAGCTGCTCCTGCAGGCCCTTGCCCTTGCGCACCGCTGCACGCAGGCGCTGCTTGGTGACCTCCAGCTCTGCCTGACAGGCCGTGAGAGCGCTGCCGTCAGGAGCGGCAACAGCAGCAGCCGCAGCGCTGGCCCCCGCTCCTGCAGCAGCTGGCAGCTCCTGGGTTTGCCCTGGATCTCGGGAGAGGGCTGCCTTTGCTGAAGCGGCACCAGTGCTGCCAGTGTCAGGCGGGGCCTGTGGGCTTTCATCCTGGTGTGCTGAAGGCATCCGCTCAGCTAGCTGCTGTTCCCGGAGGCGGGTCTCCATGGCCAGCTGGTCCTGTCGTGAGCGCTCCAGCTCAGCCTCAAGCTCTGACACCCGCTTGCGAAGACCTGCTGCAGCCAGCACCTCCTCCTGCACCTGCCCCTGCTCAGCCCGGACTGCCTCCAGCTCAGCCTCCAAGACCTGCACTGATTCTTGCAGCAGTGTAAGCTTTGATTCAGTCTGGCCTGCAGCTGCTGCAGCTGCTGCTGCTGCCTCCTGCTGAATCTGCCCCTGCTCAGCACATGCCGTCTCCAACTGCGACTGAAGGGACTGGACCAATGCTTGTAGTTGCGTACGCTCGGTTTCAGCCTGGGCTGCAGCTGCTGCGACCGATGCTGCTGCCTCTTGCTGAACTTGCCCTTGCTCAGCACGGACTGCCTCCAACTCAGACTGAAGGGACTGGACCAACTCATGCAGCTGCTGAAGCTCTGACTGCGCCTGGACCCCAGCGGCTGCTACCGCTGCTGCCGTCTCTTGCTGCACTTGCCCCTGCTCAGCTCGGGCTGTCCCCAGCTCAGCCTCCAGCATCTGCACCGACTCCCTCAGCTGTATAAGCTCAGATTCAGCTTGGGCTGAAGTTGCTGCTACAACCGCTGCCTCCTGCTGAACTTGCCCTCGCTCAGTCCGTGCTGTCTCCAACTCAGCCTGAAGGGACTGGACTGTCACTTGCAGCTGGACAAGCTCTGACTCAGCATGGTTCAAAGCTTCTGCAGCCGCTGTTGCTGCCTCCTGCTGCACCTGCCCCTGCTCAGCCCGGACCGCCTCCAGCTCAGCCTCCAAGACCTGTATTGCTTCTTGCAGCAGTGTAAGCTCTGATTCAGTCTGGCCTGCAGCTACTGCAACCGCTGCTGCCGCCTCCTGATGATCGTGCCTCTGCTCAGCACGTGCCGCTTCCAGCTCTGTCTGAAGGGACTGAACCAATGCCTGCAGTTGCGTAAGCTCTGCACCAGCCTGGGCCACGGCTGCTGCGGCTGCTGCATCACTGCCATCCTTTTGCTCTCCCTGACGCTCCAGGGCTGCTGAAAAGCAGTGTCTGAAGTCCTCCAGCTGCATTAGCAGCTCAGCCTCCTGAGCCGCTGAACTAGAAGCTGCCTTGACGAAGCTGCTGAGAAGCAGCTCGGCTTCTTCAGCTAAGGTTCCGTTGAGGCGGGTCATCACTGCCAGCTGCCCCACTACATCCGCCGCAAAATGCTCTGCCGCCACCAGCTGCGCCTGCAGCTGCTTCACCGCTGAGCTCTGAAGTGCCTCAGCCTGAGAGAGTGAAGCCACCATTTGCACTGCCTGCTGTTCTGCAGCCTCCTTCACTGCAATGAGCTGGACCGCCTGCTGCTCGGCAGCTTCTCTCTCCGTGACGATCTGTACTGCCTGCTGCTGAGCGCAATCTTGCACTGCGACGAGCTGTATTGCCTGCTGCTCTGCAGCCTCTTGCGCCGCTTTCACAAGCTGCTCTGATGCATCCCGCTGCGCATGTGCTGTGACCAGCTGCTCTGAAAGTTCTATTGCCTGGGCAGATGCACTCTCCAGCTGCGTCAACAGCGCGTCGCGCTCAGAGAGGGGGACGCTGTCCTCCAGCAGGGATACCTGAGAAGAGGGGCACAGGACCAGGAAAACAAGATCAGGAGACCACAGAATCAATACAGGATCCTAATCTTGTGGAATGAGTATGAGATCATCATTTCATGCGGTGTTGCAATGCGCTCCTTGTCGCCTGCGTAGTGTACGACTCACTCTATATATTCCAGTGTGGTAATCCCCCCTCACACAGGCAAGAAGTTTAGCTGCACACTTACGTCCTCTTTTGGTGTGCAATATTTGAGAGAGTGGCACCATCAGCTGATGTTGGTGCTGAAGCCCTTATTGAAGCCACACCTGTGCAGCAACCTTCCCTCCCAGTTTGTCTTAGGCCTAAAACCAAGTTTAGCCAACAGCCTCACATTCTTTGACCTACACAGTCAGAATATGACCCAGCTGACACAAACATGCAGCCTAGTACCTGACTATCATTCCAGCTCCCTTATACCCAATGCCCCTCCCTGGTCCCTCCTTCCCCACGCACCTCCATTTGCTTCAGCTGGCTGTGCAGCTGCCCCAGCTTATGACGCGCCTCAGACAGCTCTGACTCTCTCAGGTCCAGCCGTTCCCGCATCTCCAGCATCTCCCCCTCCAGCAGCTCCACCTTCATTAACAGGGACACATCAACAACAGGGTCAGACAATTGGTCAGACTGCATCAGCAGGTGATGGAAGACGCATGGCAGAGGGGTCACACTGCAGCACGTGGGAGGAGGAGATACAGATGGGACCCTTGACTGCAGGAGATAAGCTGGTCAGGCTCATCACTTTATCCATCACATAGCATGTCAAAGAGGGGGCTGCGCATTGGCAGTGCCCACCCTTGTCAAAGAGGGGGAAGCGCCTCCCCTTGTCACACATCTCCCTAGACACACAAACCAACTCAGAGCCTAGGACCCGCACCTGCCGCTGCTGCTCTGCGCTCTGTGTCTCCACCTGCAGTCTTGTCTGAGCCAGCTCCAGGCGGGCATCCTCCAGCAGTGCCTCCGCCTCCTGCGCCCGCTGTGTGATTTGGCGCGTCAGCTCATCACCCACAGACTCTGCTTGGGCCTCCAGCATGAGTACTTGCTGCTTTGTAACAGATAGGTCGTGTTGTACCTGCTTCAGCTGTTGTTGCAGGGCCTGCGCCTCCCGTTGCATCTGCTCCAATTCTTTTTGAAGGGCCAGCCCCTTCTGTTGCGCCTGCTCCACCTGTTGTTGCAGGGCCTGCGCCTCCTGCTGCAACTGCTCCACCTGTTGTTGCAGGGCCTGCCCCTCCTGCTGCGACTGCTCCAGCTGCTGTTGCAGGGCCTGTCCCTCCTGCTGTGACTGCCCCAGCTGTTGTTGCAGAGCCTGTCCCTCCTGTTGTGACTGCTCCAGCTGTTGTTGCAGGGCCTGTCCCTCCTGCTGTGACTGCCCCAGCTGTTGTTGCAGAGCCTGTCCCTCCTGTTGTGACTGCTCCAGCTTTTGTTGCAGGGCCTGTCCCTCCTGCTGTGACAGCCCCAGCTGTTGTTGCAGGGCCTGTCCCTCCTGTTGTGACAGCCCCAGCTGTTGTTGCAGGGTCCGTCCGTCATGTTGTGACTGCTCCAGCTGTTGTTGCAGGGCCTGTCCCTCCTGTTGCGACTGCCCCAGCTGTTGTTGCAGGGCCTGCCCCTCCTGTTGAGCCTGCTCCAGCTGTTGTTGCAGTGCCTGCGCCTCCTGCTGTGACTGCTCCAGCTGTTGTTGTAGAGCCTGTCCCTCCTGGTGCGCCAGCTCCAGCTGTTGTTGCAGGGCCTGTCCCTCCTGTTGCGACTGTTGCAGCTGTTGTTGCAGGGCCTGTCCCTCCTGTTGCGACTGTTGCAGCTGTTGTTGCAGGGCCTGTCCCACCTGTTGCGCCTGCTCCAGCTGTTGTTGCAGGGCCTGTCCCTCCTGTTGCAGCTGTTGTTGCAGGGCCTGTCCCTCCTGTTGTGACTGCTCCAGCTGTTGTAGCAGGGTCTGTCCCTCCTGTTGCGACTGCCCCAGCTGATGTTGCAGGGCCTGTACCTCCTGTTGCACCTGCTCCAGGTGCTGTTGAGCCTCAAGCTCTTTCTGCTGCGCCTGCTCCACTTTCTGCTGCAGACTTTGATGCTCCTGTAGTGCCTCCCCCAACTGTTGCTTCAATGTCTGCCCCTCCTGCTGCGCCTGCTCCAGCTGTTGCTGTAGGGCCAGCCCATCCTGTTGCGATTGCTGCAGCTGTTGCGCCCCCGCCTCTTCGGCCTCCCGCACCAGCAGCTCCAGCTGTTCAGCCTGCCCCAGCGCCCACTGAGCCTTGCCCTCCTCACTAGCCCTGAGCACCTCGCTGCGCTGCTGCTCAGCCTGGGAGAGCCGGGCGCGCAGGCTATCGGCGGCAACGCCCGCAGCATCCAGCTCGCTACGCAGGCGCTCCTGCTCCGTGACCAGAGCCGTCTTTGCCTCCAGCCACGCCTGCCTGCCTACGGCCAACGCCATTCGAGTCGCCGCATCGCCTGAGGCTGCCTGTGCAAGCTGCTGGTAGGCCTCCTGCAGCTCCGCCCCCAGGTCCTCTACCTGGCCCATCAACATCTGCGCCAGAAAAGAGCAAACAGCAGCGAGGATTACAGCGATTGTGTTGGAGGGGTGAACACAAAACATTCAGACATGGCCGCAATGCTGCATGATCTTAAAAGTTTGAGGAGGGGATAATTCAAGGCAACAGCCCTGAGCTCAGACTGCAAGCAGATCAAGCGGATGGTGACGCCGCAAGTCTGGCTTACAGGCTGCAAGCCATGATGTCATCTAAGAGTGGATCTGCAATAAATTGAGATCAGCCAGTAGCAAAACAGCGAGTGTGGATACCGCCTCTGAGCGAAACGCCCCCAAGAGGCGAAGGTCAGATTAAATAGACTCTGGAGCACAGGGCAGAGAGCGCCAGGCCAGGGTTCCCACCATCACAGAAAAACAACAGAGAATCTGGCAACGACATTGATCAGCAGGCGACCAGTGCGGCAGCATGCCCATGGCCACAGTTGAAGCCCTGCGCAAGATAAACAGATTGCTGCAGAGCTTCATAACGTCATGCCAGCATAACCTAAACCATCTGTAAGCACCGGCCAGCAAAAACATGGGACCCGGAACCTACCATCTGGGAACATTTTTCGGCGTCACCGACCGCGTCCAGAATGCCCATCAGCCACTCTAGCTTGCCAGCCACCTCCTCATTCAAGCTCAGCAAGCGCTCCCTCTCCTTCTCCACCTCCTCAGCTGCCTCCTCCAGGGCCTGCCTCAGGCTGTGGACCTCGGCTTGGGACTGGAGCAGAGCTTCGTCACTCGCAGACCGAGCGCCATGCAGCTGTGCCGCAAGCTCACTGGCCTCTGAAGCTCCCTGAGAATCGGTGGCCGCAGCCAGGTCGCTCCTGGCTCTCTCCAAATCCATGGACAGCTGGGCCGCCAGGATGTCGCGCTCCTGAAACCCATCCGGGGTACAGCCATACACTTCAATCCACTTCAGAGGCAGGGCTGCCTACAAGGATTCAGGGCTGAGCGGCTAGCCATCCTGGCAGCACCCTCAAGATAGGCGGTGCAGTGTGCATAAGCCAATAAAACGGATAAAAGGATCTGGTTTGAATAATTGCATCGGGTCCAGGTCGGGTCAGGTCGGGACCTGATCGAGTCTATTAACGCAGCTGACCTGGTTGCTAGGTATCCGCCCTTGAGTCAAGGAAGCCCTGGATGGCCGGCCCACTAAATCAAGCAGGTATACAACACATCACAGGAGTCCATGCTCTCCACCACACCTATCAGGGGATTAGGCTGTCTTAACAGGAAGGAACTGTAGGCAGTAAATGTTAACAGTACGTAAATGTTAACAGTACGTAAATGTTAACAGGAAGGAACTGTAAGCAGGAAATGTAAGCAATAGGTGTTTGGCATGCAGCTTCCACCAGGTGGTTGAAACTGTGGGGAGAAAGTGCGTGAGGATCAGGTACATGCCCACGTTCAGCAAGGACAAGAGTCCCCCCCCTCCCTCTCCCCTCACTTGCCCACCTTGATCTCCTCCCCTGCCCGCTGCACCCTCTCCTCGAGTGCCTTCCCCTTCCTGACCGCCGCGTGCAGCTTCTCTCGCATCTCCTCCATCTCCGCCAACACGTCCACCAAGGCATCCTTGGCCTCAGCCAGGGACTCCTGCGACTCGTACAGCTGGCCCTGCACCTCCACATGATCCCCCTACACCAGCAGACAGGTGGGTCAGGGACACGGCAGTCAGGCAGCAGCCCGGCACTGCTGATAGACAGGCAATAATCCCTGCACGTGCCACACAATTGATGGTAAGTATTGTAGGCAGTCCAGCATGTCTCCTTGGCTCACTGCTAGCGCAAGAGGTCATTATGCCCTCGGGCGTTGTTCTCAAATTTGTGCAGACGGGACGGCAGGTGGTTTTTGTAGGAACATCGGGGACGAGCTTCTTCTGGCAGTGCCCAGCCTGGTGCCCAGGGACCATTCCAATGATGTGTGGGAGAAGTTCTCAATTACCCATGTAAACATTCAGCGTGCATGCCCCCCCCACCTGCAGCACCGCCAGATCCACCTTGAGTTCCTCCGCCTCTGCCAGCGCCTCTCCGCAGCGGGTCTCCGCCTGCATCAACGCGGCGCCACCGAATGTCAACTCCACGCTCGAGGCCGCATCGTCATCGTCGCCTCGGGCAGCAGCTCTGCCCTCCTTGGCCTGTCACACAATGGGGTCAAAGTCTTCACGCAAAGCAAGTGTGGAAAGAGGCGCAGACACCAGGGTAGAGGTAACCTGGTGGAAATACACTCATTAAATCACGTGTTTCTCGGCGCTAAAAATGTCAACCACACTAACAGCATGCGGCGCCACCCGCAGCCCCTCCTCCCCTACCCACCCAGAGCACACTTCAGGAAAGGCTTTTGAATCCTGCCCCCCCCCCCTGCAGTCCTTCGAGGAGTCCTCGACATGCCATTTGAAGGCATAGCTCACGGACGCGTAATGAGGCGGGCGGGCAAGAAAACGTTCTGCCCCTGCTTGGCCAAGGGACTGCCAGGGAGCGCCCTGTAGCCAGCTCTCACCTACAGCTCTTGTGCCTGCCGCCAACTCTCACCTGCAGCTCATGCACCTGCAGCGCCTGGGTTTGCAGCTCCGCTTGCAGCCGGCCCACAACCGCCTCAAAGAGCGGTGACAGCTGGCGCGGGGCCCCGGGCGCATCTGCACCAAGGATGATGCAGCAAAACATGTTCATGATAGCGGGAGTGGGAAGAGGGCCTCATGAAACAAACCCAACGCCGCCAACAAAACATAAAGAACCCTGACAAGGGAAATTGTCTGAATCCTAGCGATCCATGAACCCTAACCTTGACCCCCTTAGCCTCAGTCCCAAGAGATGCCCAGTCCCCCAGAGCAGCATGGCCAGGTTCCAACCAGCTGCCCAGAGAAATGATGGCATTCCACCCCGAGTGCAGACACATGCGCTCATCGCTCCTCTTGGCAAGAGCGTGTGCAGCGGCCACAGCAGGCTGTCTCACCTGTGTCAGTCCCTCCCTGAGCCTGGTTCAGCTCCTGGAGCACATCCCACAGCTTGCTCAGATCGGATACGTCGTACGGCGACTGCACCGTTACGAAAGGGGTGAAGGTCAAACACGTTTCCAATTGGTTGAAACGTTTTTGAAGCCTTTGTCATTCCTTCCATATATAATCAAGACGACAACGCCAGGGGGTAACAGAAAGGGACGAGGCAGCATGGAGCGGGAAGTGTGTGGTCAGGAGGTCAAGGAAACGCCACATGCAAAGGGGAGAGAGTGACCATGAGGAAGCATGGTGGGATAATGGCGAGATAATGCACTATTGTGGTCAGCCAGACAAAGAGCATTTAACTCCAGGTGAGCTGGACATCAGGAGGGGAGTGGAGGCGGTGGGCGTAGACCGGTCCTCACCTGGCTGAGCTCAAGAGACATTCGCTGGGCCCGGTCCAGTTGCTGCACTGCCTCCTCATCTGATACCTTGACGCTCTGCGAGGAGCACCGGATAGACAGGGGCAGGCGTGAACTTGGTGCCATCCCCCCAGTGCACTCTAAAACCTCACCCTGCTGGCCACACCCACAGAGAGGAATGCGATGAGTGATCAGGAGGTGTGAGGGGAGCTGCAACATGATCATCTTGTAGGGAGGGGCATCGCGTCCCGGAACAGGGTGTTGTATCCATCTGCTTCAATTTGTTACTGCACATGTAAGACATCCTGATGTGGCATGAAAGGGTCACCTACTGGGACCCTGGCTGGGACCTATCTGCCTATATACGGCGCTTGGGCGTGAAGAGACGGATAAGGAATATGCATTATTTGGACCACATACCGATGAAATTACTTCAGACACGAATCCCTTCTGCTTAATAGAACCGCAGAAAGGTAGATCAGTATGCAGTTCAGCATAAATTGGCAGGTTGCAAGATCTTGTACCATTCTTTGCTTCTAGTCGCAAGTGGCTCACAGGCGCAGCTCCCTTGAGTCCCTTGCAGGGACATGCTCCATGGCAGAAGAAATCCCACCAGGGGAAGCTGTGGCTTCTAACGAACAGACAAATACCCTAGTGGGAGCGCCCCTCCATCACCTCTCCAACCCCAACCCTTCCAAGACCTGCCTTGGTGTTTATCAACCCCTTGGTTCTGCGTTTGAAGTCCAGCAGCTCAGCCGCTTCGATCTTGACCTGCACAGCCAAGGAGAGGGGCATCTTGAGATTTTTCACTCAGGTGTTAGATTTGCCCTCAGGTGCCAGTCTCAACATTCAGGGTGTCTGGGGTGCAGTGACATCCTATTTCTTGACGTGTGGTACCAGTTTGGGAAGCGACTTGCCTCCATGGCGGATTTGCACTATATGCGGGCTCCTGACCGGGCCCATGAGGCTGGCACACTTCAGAGGTGTACTGCATAGTGACTCTAGAAACTGGCAGCGGTGACCGCAGGCATTGTTGAAATCTAAACCCTGAGCTGGGGAGCCGTGAGCTTTGCCGAATCAAGAAGGGTGAGGAAGGAAGGCATCCCTGGTCAAGGCTTGCTGAACATGAGCACAAACCCAGCGATTGAGATGCTGCTGACCCCTCTCACACTCCCAAGTGCTCCTGAACAGCTCATCCTATGATGAGGGATAGTAAGAGAACATACCCAGTTATCTTAAATGATCAAGTGAATGCCATTATTCCTCACCTCATCTCCGCACAGCATGCAGCTCTCCCCTCAATGGAGAACACACACACACACACACACACACACACACACACACAAAGCACTCGGTCATATGCCCCCCCCCCTCACCTGCTCCAGCTCGTTCTCCACGACCCGGACCCTCTGCTGCGAGATGGCGGCCTGGTTATCGCGCACGACGGCCGCCTCGCGGTGCCTCCGTGCCTCCTCAGCCATCTCAGTACACTGGCGCTGCAGCACACTTAGTTCAGCCTCACAGCCAGCTAGGCTCGCACGGCTCCCGCCCACCTCCGCCTCCAAGCCCTCAATCAGAGCGGCCTGGGAACGTACCTGATGGTTGTGTGGCATCAAGGATCCAGCCACGCACACAAAGGGGATGGCTGCTCATCCTCAAATTCGATTTAGATAGGGAGCAGCAGATGCATGATCCCAAGGGTCCAGGGCCTCAAGACTGGAGTGTCGGGCATAAGCCCACAGACAAATACGGGAATGGTATGCTACAATGGACCAGAGTTCTGGCCTACCAGGAGTCTAGAGAATTCGAGGCAACTCACTTGGGCTCTCAGATCTGCTGCAACGGCAGCACCAGCCTGCAGCCCAGCCAGCTCCTCAAGCGCTGCCACCAGCTCAGCCTCGCACTGCAGCAGCCTTCGCAGCGACTCGGCCGGCGACTCCGCCAGATCTCCTGGCGTGGCATCCCCACTGCCCGCTCCCTCACCCGCTCCCTCGTCCACAGGGGTGGCAGCGCTGCTCTGTGCGTCTGCCTGCTGCGCCTGCTGACCAGTGAGATCCTCATTCACTCGGACCAGCTCTTCCTGCAACCTTAGGCAGTCCGCGCGAAGGGTGTCTGCCTCGCTGCTCCCCTCCCGCTGTAGAGCAACCAGCGCCTGCACTTTATCACGCAGGTCCGCCACTGCCTCGTCTCGCACCAGCAGATCAGCAGCCAGACGCGAAGCCTGATATTAAGGGCAGACATATGGATTGGTCCTTTGTGAGACATGGATAGGGTTGAGGGCCACCAAGAGATCCGTTGATTGGGTTCCAACTGATCAGGATGTAGTCCCAGTGTGTTGTGTTCTGTTGCTGTTAGTATGCCGGATTCTATGTACATTCCTGCATTTCTGATGCTCGCACAGGTTGAGGATTCAGATGCAAGTTGCGACATCTCCTCAGCCACAGGAGAAAGCATTATGGGCTGCAGTTTCTTTCAAAATAATTACGACTGAGTTTACTCTACCGGTACCGGTACATATTTTCAGCCACATAATTGTTTGAACATTTTAGGTGGGTGAGGAGCGAGGACAGAGAGGGAGGGGTCGGACGGTGTGTGACGTAGACACGATCACACAGTGCTCGTGCATGAGTATGTTTCATGCTGCTGCGCAGATGTACAAGTATGGTGACACATCCTACCCACTGCTACCCTTATAGCAGCACCCGTACCTCCTCTGTCGCACTATGCAGCTGCATCTGCAGCTCCACCACCTGGTTCTCCTTAGCCGCGAGGCTGTCCTGCACCATGCGCTCAATGGCCACCAGTCGCTGACCCTGCTGCTGGCCCTCCAGGCGCTTTGACTCAACATCCAGGCGGTACTGCTCCGTTACTGCGTTGGCGCGGTCCAGGGACTCCTCCAGCTCAGCAGCAGAGTTCTGAAAAGGCCAGGAGCAAGGTGTTGAGTGCAAGGGCGTACACCAGATCTGCTGTATAGCGATAATCATGTTATCAATGTGTGCTTAAATAGCCGACTCAATCTGGGAGGCTGCTTGGTGCAGTTGTCTTGAATATTGTATTTTAATAGCCATGCTGTCCATATCGATACCCTGAGTCCCTGAAATACACTACCGGTTCGTAGGAATTGCTTGGTGCAGTATTCGGCAAGGTGGAAGCTGGCGGGAACCCCTGTCAATTGCTACTTGAAGTTTGTGCATGAAATGTGTATATTGAACAATCCCACAACCTGGAAAGGAATTAACACTTAGCGCTGAACATGAAGGCGGCTGAGGTAACGTGAGCCCCTCAACATTGCGCTCCTCACGATTTCTTTCTCAGGCTCCATGAGCCCTCGGTGCAGATGGATGAGGAGGCACCCATGCGCCTCAAAGCACCTCTCACCTTTGCTTCCGACACTGCTTTGGCAGCCAGTGACATTTCCCGGGTATGTTTGGCTGAGCTCTCCTGCAGCATCGCCTCTGCCTGGGTGGCGCGGGCCTGATATACGCTGGCCTGCTCTTGCAGCTCTTCCACGTTCCTGTGAAGGCGGATGGCGAGTCAGATTTAATGCAACCAGGGACTGCCTTGGGGGCAGGGGGCCTCCAAGGAGAGACATCCAGGAGACATACAACACGGCCCCCCACGCATCCTCCTGAGGACCCGGGTAGGCCATGCGAAGATGCATCAGCATTTATGCCCCAGCTGGATCAGATACTCCACGGGCTCCAGGACATGGGCATGCATACGCAGGCGTGAATGCACTGGATGCATCTGAGCGGGTTGGTCAGCCGCATGTGATGTGCACCAACGTGGAGCTGCTCTGCATAGGTCAGGTTAGTGGCTGGCCTAGGGCTGTACCTTGCCATAGTCATCAACTGGTCCTTGAGCTCTGTCTCCTCCAGTAGGGCCTCCTCTAAAGCCCCCTCTATTTGTTGCAGGTGCTCTGCCAGTGCATTCTGGTCACTGCATGACATGTCGACTCCCGCAGAGGGTGTAGAAGGTACAGGTGTAGATGCCATCTGCATGGCCCTGTCTTCTTGTTGGGCAGGCTCCATTGCTACCTGCGCTAGAATTTGGGCCTGCAGCATGCATGGCAAAAATTGAGGCAGTGCCCTGTCCAGGGGTGACCTCCATTGCACTCATGGCTGTTTGGTAATGACATCGAGCTAAGCAATTGCGAGGAAACAATCACTCGCTTTTAGCTCGCAAGCGACTGATCGATCGAGTCATGAGACTGGTCTCGCCATCATGGGAAAAGGCTAACGAGCCCCCCGTTTTAGTTTTGGGCTCAAATCGGTAGTTTCAGGCGCAATCACACCTTGTCGCTGGTGCCTATTCGCCTATTTTTAAAATCCTCCAGCTTGCGTCTGCCTGCCTCACGCAGAGCGATCTTTGCTTGATCTGGGCCAGACATACTACGCCGGAGCGAGTGTGATCGGGGGATGGGGCGGTGCACGTTGCATGACGACGAGTGCAAATGCGTGTACTTTGGAAACCGCAAAAGGCATCGCAAAAGAGTGGTGGGCCTGCCCTTGCCAGAACATTCAAAAACAACTGTCTGCTCATCTGCCATTTACCAGTAGTCTGTCTCCCAAGTCCCGATTAGACGGCCCCAGGCTTGAACGGTCTGACTGGATCATCAGGTCACCAGAGCTTGCCTCTCCCAGTTTGCAATATTTATTATGTTGATGTTGTCATATGAACTCTTTTGAGTTGTAAACATAACTTCTTGGGGGGATTAATCGAGGGGAGAAATGCCAATAGGACTAGAACTGGGCACAAGGCATGGCGCACACAGAAGGCTCCTGTGGGTGAGGTGCTGCTTTCTACTGTCGTTCCTCATTATGCCCTCCTAATACGTTCGTACACTGGTACCATGACAAGCTGTCATACACGACCTTCCTTATGTACCCTTGGCCATACATAGGAACTGTCAGCAGACAAGCATGCTCTGTGACATGAAGATGGATGTTGCTGGCTTGCTGCATGCCTCGTGAGTTGCTTGTGGCCTCGGCCCTTGAGCATGTAGCCAGCACTACCATACGCCAGTGTCTGCAGTGTGTCAATTACGGTATATGCTCATCACACCAGAGCAACATTCATTTTTGGCTTGCATGTGATATTTTGCGTCTTGCATCAGATGTTGCAGCCACTTTGGATATGATATCCTTCGAAATAACCAGTTGTAGGCCTTCAAGCATGAGAGGCATAGCATAACGCCACGATATCTCTCATGCCTGCACCAGGATGCCGCATGCCTGATTGGCAGTGGGACGCTAAGCTCCTTGCTTCCACTGAATTGCGGAGATCTCAAAACGTCATATGAGACCAGTCATCAAAGGAGTCACAACTGAGGCAGGCTGGCCTCCCCTTCAGTCAAGTTTGACCCTCAACCCTAAAAACTGGACTAGCTGTGTCCTGAACTAAATTAACTGCCATGCGCGACCAAACCTCATTTCGTACACCTGCAGCCCACTGCCCACCGAGTGCTCGGCGGGCAGCGTGCTAGTGTGAAGAGGGCGCCAAGTGTGTAGCAGCATCTTTGCTTGCCAAAACACCACACTGATGCAGCTCTCTTGCCACCACCCACTGCACACACAGCTGCACCTGCACCTGCAGTGCACCCTCGCTGTCATCCTCATCTGAATCCGGCCCATCCCCATCATCGTCCTCCTCCCTCTCTGTCGCCGCGTGGTGAGCAGAGGGAGGCCCAGACAGATCCCGGATAGACACGGAGAGGTAGGCACACGCAAGCTGCAACCGAGGGAGAGTGCGAGGGAGAGCTACGACTGCTGCTGTTGCTGTGTCTGTGGTTGACGACAGTGGCATGCTCTCATCCACCAGCTGCTCCAAGTCCCGGAGGAGAAGCTCTGCGTCTGCAGTAGGTGCGCCTCCAGTTTGATATCCAGCCGCCCTTGCTTCCTCCGGATGGGGCGGTGCCTGGCCTTGCCGGCGAAGGAGAGAGGATAGGAATGCATGCCGAGAGCGTCCGAACATGGAATTGAGCTCACGCCGCAGCTGATCCTTCTGCTCGGACATCTGGGGCAGGCCAGGAATGCAGCGATGGTGATGATAGAAACATTGTATATAAAATTTAGGGGATACCTGCATTTGATTTAAAGGACGCACTGGAACTGAAGTGATAAGCATGCCATGCGCACTTCTGTGATGGCCCAAACACATGAGGTTAAAATTCCAGACGAGAAACATACTGATTCTGTTCAGTGGAAGCGATATGCAACATGAAGTATGTAGCAAGCAGTACATGGTGTGAGTCCCTCCATGAAGTACCTGACGCTTCTGGTTGCTACGCTGAAGCCGGGAGAGGCAGCAAGTGACCAGCTCGCCTGTAAGGCAGCAGGTCTGAAACTCGGCACACCAAATACACAAGTTTGTCAAGATCAAGCCGTTGGGGTACCTCCACCCTTCATGTCTGATGGACCTACAACCCATATCCGTCAACCAACAAGGGACGCTCTGCTTCCAACCTGCTCTGCATTATTTGGTATGCTCTAGGCGCAGTGCTCGGTCCTAGCATCAAATTAGATTTCCCACGGCCACCTACCAACGTTATCCACGTGCCAGCGGTTCATGAGGGCAAGGACCTCGTGCTCCATCAGCTTAGCTGCCTCCTCAGCCTCCTCCATGCAAGCCGCCCAGCCTGTCAGGGACTGGCCCCAGGCTACCAGACGCCCGAGCCCCGCTGCCACGGCTTGGCAGCTGGCAGTGCCCGGGGCGGCGGCTCTCCCCTGATCGCTCCATTGTGACTCCTGGAGCATGTTGCTGACCGGGTGCTGCAGTACTCGATCATACATACGGCCAAGAATCTTGGTGGAAAGGTACGAGTCACCACCCCGCTCCATCCAGTGGGGGAACTCGTCAGGATTCTGCATATCAGGTGAGTATAAAAGCAGGCCCATTTTATTTTAGGGGAGGTCGAACTGGGGAAAAAGGAGACAACAGAAATGTGTTTGAAGCTGCCATTACGGGGCAGTCTATGCTAGTGTGATGCAGGAGCAGCGCAGCAAGGGAACAGGTCTTGGTTGTCAAAGGCTACCCTCGTCTGAAACATGGCTGGGGAAGAAGCGTCCAGCTTTTGAACAACATCAACGACAAAAGCTACCAATACTCATACCAGGTCCTTGATGCTTGCATATTCAGCTGGAACACCTGTCTTCGCAAAGTCAACTGCAGTAGAGTGTGCCATCGCCAGCTGCTCACACTCTGGGCAATCAACCCCCTGGAGGAAGTTTAAAAATCTGATGTCAGAAACAAAGGCCACTTTCCGTGGGTACGGAAGGAAACAATGCGTTGATTCAGTCCGGTACTATCACTGTCATATTTTGACAGGTAAGGGTAGTCAGTGTTTTCCTGCCTGCATGACAAGGTAGCAAAATCCAATAGAAGCAGATTCATGACAACTTTCCTTTGCAGATTACGTGCATAGCAAAATTGGCATGAATTTATTATTGATCATGGGAAAGTGAGATATATATCTCCCTGGGCCTGTACATGGACGTCTAGGTGACAGATCTTGTGAGTACAAACTGGGACAGTAAGCCCTCTTGAAACACGAGAGAGGGAAGGCGTGGGCGTGGGCAATTTTACACATTTTGTAATAAACCTAAGCTCCGCAAGTTCAGCACAGCAGTGACTCAAGGCTGGAAAGAGGCCTTGTGCAAAATATTGGATGTCTATGGTTTGTTTTCCCATTTCATGATGTGCTAGCGCTTTCTCGTAGAACACTGATGTCCCAGCACACTTTTCATGAGATTTCTATCACTACTTGTGCTGTAAAGAGAAGTGGTGAAGTTCAAATATACGCTCATCACCCCCACCTTCTTGTCTGCATGTGCGATCAGCCAGGTAGAGATCTGACCTAGGTTGTCGTTCTTGATGTGGTTAACAAAGTGGTCGACAATGTGTGGCACAGTCACAGAAGATACCTGAGGTGGCAAGGAAAGAAACATTCCTTTTGGATATGACCTGGATCTGACATCACCCCAACACAGTCACTGACAAGACATGAACGATGTCATTTCGATTCTGAGTATACCCATTTGTAGTCCAAGGATCTAGATGTAATCTAGATATGCCTTGCAGACTGGTTTAAATATTTGGGACAGACAGATTTTATTGAGCAATGACCACGCACAGCTGTTATAAACAGGCCTACATCTTTTTGCAGCCAGGTTCTGAAAGGAAATACAACCCTCTGACTACACAAATCTGCCCTGCTGGTTACCATGACTCACAGCTGGAGGGGATGTCGACGCCGTGTACTGCATGGGGTCGGCGTTCCTCCTTGAAGGCCATACCAGGTCCGGGTCCCAGATCACCTGGAACAAGTCCCCATCCTACAAGATGGATATAGGTGAAGCGACCCTGGGCTTGCAGACACACAGAAATCTAAAAATCACCGCAAACACGCACCAGATCCGAGCCTGACAACATGTTGGGGAGTGGCCTGCTGCCCTTCTGGCTGAAGACCACAACGTTCACATAGGCATCGCGCAGCCTTGCATCATCAACAGCCTGAAACCAGAGAGGCAAAAGAGATTATGAGAGAGACGCGCAATCAAAGATTTTACGACTGCATGCTGGTCTTGCTTGTTTTGCTGATATTTGGATTTGTCTGACTTCACCGCCTACACCATTTACCTGATGCTCGCTGCTTGAAGTTGGCTCGCGAGGACTCAAAAGTCCAGACCTCACCGGAAGGGGCAAATTTATTTCATACTTCATCAGCATTATTATATCTTGGATATCGATACAGATATAATCAGTATTTCTGGAACCTGGGGGCATGGGTTGAGAGGGCCTCCTATTTACTACAAATTGTGCTGTCCTGTTTTCTACAGCATCTCTCACCTCCACCAGTCGCACATCTCCCCTGTGGGCCACCGGGTTTTTTGCGATGACCACGGTCCCTGTGATAGTGCGCCGGACTGCCGGGACAGAGGGATCCAACAGCTTGGTTGTCTGTTGATGAGGGGCAGCAGATACAGGCTTAAAAACCCAATAATCTATGAAGACGAGCACAGATGTGGGGCACAATACACACAGCCCTGAGGTCTAGCAGGGAGGGGGGGACAATCAGACAGTACCCAGGGCATTTTATCACCTGGAGGAAGATCTGCCCCTCCTCGAGGATTCCATACTCGTCCAGCACACCCATCAGCGTGACACCTTCCGCCACCAGCAGACGCGCCTTCTGCCTCAGATCTGTCACCTGCGGATGGGATGGCATTGTGAATTTCAATCTAGGCCTTTTACAAAGCTGCCATTTGTTCAGCCATTCAATGGTATATTCACCTTGTTCCTAATTTTCCGGGTCAGAAATAACATTTGTCCATACAATACTGAAATACATCACTAGTGAGAGTCTGGTGAGTCCAACCAGGGGATCCGACACAACTGGCTTTGAAGACCTGAAGACTTGAGCAAAATATACTAAAAAACAATTCAGTATCCTTGTGCATTTTCATTTTAAGTCCACTTGGTGTGGAGAGCACGTGGAAAATGCGAAGTGTCAGGAAATCAAAAATGCCAATTTTTCAGCCACTCGATGGAGCCCCGACTTGCCTGCCACTTTGCCACAGCCCGGAGGGAGCTGGCCATGAGGGGGTCGAACGGCAAGCCCAGCTTCACGGCTACTGTCAGCATGTGCAGCATGCAGCTGTGACTCCCGCACTCCACCCCCCCGATGTTTGGGAGCATGCTCAATGCAGCGCTTGGGCTACAACACACTCAAGTAGGGATGCAATCAGTCAAAAATACAGGTATCCAGATTCCTTTTTGATGTGGAAAGACCTACTGGTACTTTTACGTGTATGTGTGTTTCTGTACTTCACTCAAGTTTATTATACAAAGTCCACATTGAGCGTAAATGTCCAGTTTGCAAATCAAGTGCTCGGAAATTGCCGGGCATGACAACCTTTGGAACAATTCAAATTGAACTTAAGTCAATCAAGTGTGCATTAGTAATGACAGGAAATGAATCCAGCGTCCTCAAGCTTGCAAGTTTGTAAATGCCTAGCAGAGAGGCCTAGGCCTCTCTCACAGGCCTTCTGAAAATAACACTCTACCCATAGGGCGTTTGAGTCTTCAGTGGAGGGCAGTGTAAGACACGGCCTCCTCAGTCCTCACCTCTCACACATGCATGCCAGGGAGTTGAGGTTCACCTCCAGCTTGCACAGAAGGGTCTGAGAGCAGGTGCATCACAGGCAGGTTTCAAAACTCTTAGATTTGAGGCTCCTTAGTGGGTGCTGTCCTCACCCTTCTCATGCCATTAATATATCGTGGGCTTGTTTGGCATATCCTGGAAGGCATTCAGGCGTTTTGAACAAATGGGCTAGAGACACAGAATCGCAGTGGAGTAACTCTGCCCAGGGGCAGGGCATGGCCCTTTGGGTGGAATGCCCAGTGGTTCCCGCAGGATTCAGAGGAACAATGATGGGCTTGATTGCAGCAAGCAAATAAAGATGCCAGCCCAAATCAAATTCAAACAAAGTTTATGCTTGAACTCTTCATCCAGCAGTTTACAATTAAACCTGAGCAGTGAGTACCATTACAAAAGTCTATATCCACCAGAGATCTCTGATATCCCCCCTGATTTTCCTCTGCACGCACCTCTGGGGTCACGCCATGGTAGTCTAGCATGAGGATGATTGGGCGGTTCAGGTAGGCTGGGATCCAAGCCGCTACAGTACAGACCTGCAGCGCTTGCACAAGTGCATTCATTCAGACAGCAGCTGGGCTATCTTATTAAGCCTGATCCAAACAGCCTGCGGGCCTTGCTTGCGGTGAGGCTGTCACTACCGGAGAAGTGGGAAAGGAAGCCCTCTGTTCCAAGCCCAGATTGCCTAGGGACCGTAAATTCTGACGCACAGGGCAGATGCACCTTGAATAGCTTCTGACATCCATTTACATTGAGGATCAGTTTGAATTTGTATCAATGAATTCATGAAAAATATCCACAGCGCAATCCTGATATTCCGCTACAATCCAAGCCTCTTTTCAAACCCCAGAGACCAGCTTTCTCCAATGCTCACCTCAAGACGAGCATGGGGGCTCATGAACTTGGTCATGCTTGGCCTGAGGTTGATCTGTTGTCCAGATAGTTCTGGAAGCACCGACAGCACGCCCTTGCTGCCTCCAATGCGGACCTGACAAGAAATGCAGACACACCATTGGCCTTGGGCTGAGTATGCCCAGCATGATGGATGAAAGCGACTGCTTCCCCTGGAGCTGCGAAGTGTCAACTGCCCAACATGCTTTCATGTGCTTACATCAGGACACTGGGCGCCAAGCACATGTAGGCGCCCAAGCACATGTAGGCGCTAATCTGACAAAAATATGAAACGTGCTGAAAAGTGTGCTCCGCTTTGAAGTATGCACAAGAAATTGTGACTAGATATTACAATCATGCCACTACTGCACTTTGAATCTGAACCTGCTGCCTGTACCTGCACTGCGCTGATGTTGTTGTAGCTGCTGACGAAGGGGACCTTTGCCAGCATCTCCCTCATGAGCAGGGGGGAGATGCGACCCACGCCATCGCTGAAGCAGAAGCCGTTGCGCTCCACATCGGAAATGGGAACCTACACCAATGAAGAGGTCGTGCTCAAGGCACAGTACGTAAGCTTGATGCTCCATCACCGAAATTAATGTGGCCAGTGAAGTTTACACTTATGAGCTTTATTACCTTGCTACCAATGCCTCAAAGCTGGAATATCTCTAAAGAACGGGCATATAGGCTTCAGGCCCTGCCCGCATGCTGTGTTGAATTGGTCAACGTTCATGGCATGAATCATCCTCTGGTCTTACAGGCTTGCTGCATGAACCCAGCCGGGTGACCAAGTAGTCAGCACATTATATCCTGGAGGATGTGATGCGATTCCTCTGAATGATGTCATGAGATATAAACCAATGATGTGCTTAACTGCACGGACTTGCCATGTTTGATCTGCTGCGTGCATAGCAGCTAGCCTGGGCAATTGAGTAATAGGACTCACCTCCTCATGCCGCTGGATCTGCACCGTTTGAACAGTGGCAGAGAAGCACTGCCCCAGGCGAGCGGCGCACTTGGCAGGCACCTGCAAGCAAGGTAATCCATGCTAAAACCAGGGGCTGACTAGGGTATAATGTTAATGATTGCACTGACTAGCACTTGAGGCAACAGCTTTGGGGTAAATTTGAAGCGTTGATGTTGTGGGACTATTAATTACCAAAAGCTGCAACGAAAGGGCAAATATGCGCATTGGCTTAGGGCTAATGAACGGCAAATGTTTGAAGATGACCAATCTCAGACATTTGATTGACATATCACTGCTTCTCATTACCAGGCAGCGCATGTAGACGTTATGGTAGTACAGCATCATTCCATTAAGCTACCATTTGTTGGGATATAATGCATGCCTCACCCTGATGGTGGTGAGGGCATCACCCATCCACATCCTCAATTCATCAGCTAGTGCGGTGGCACCCTGCGCCCCGTTCTGGCCCATCCTTGGATTGGCCACAAACCAGCACGACCAGGCCTGTAGAGCATAGGGGCCAGGGGATGGGGGGTGAGTTCTCAGAGTCAGGTCTACTGGTGGGCAGCAGATCTGGGCAGTTTTATTCAAGGATTAATCGCACTTGCTGTAAGTATTATTTTAAATGTTCTTCAGCAGTCAGTGATCTCATTACAAAAGAAACGTATGCTCGTGCACACCTCCCGCCTGTGATGGACTTCAGGCCTCTGATTGATTTTCTCTGATTTTGACCCCTGTCTGGCCCACAAACAGGAGGTGCAATGTGAGGTGCAATGTGAATCACGCACATACATTAGGAGGGCGTGCCACCAGACAGGCACCCCTGTGCTGATGCAAACTACACATTGTTTGGGGATCCCTGACAGCATAATATTCCCACCTTCAGCTGGCTGGAGGCGTAGGCGAGGAACACAAAGTGGCGCCCATTGACGGAGATTCCTGGGAGATGGGAACGGAACCAGCAGCTAGAGGTTGGCAGCACCATATTTGGAATCCAACAGCCTCAGGTATCCAGCACAAAGACCACTGATCACATCAGAAATAGAAATCCATTTTCCCCCTGGGCATAGGATGTTAAAGGTCGGGTGCAATAAGTGAGGCGAGGAGCGCAAGAGACCCAATTCAGCGTCACCCATGCCTGTCCTTGGCACCGTAACACTTAGAAGCTGATGATGCAGCCCTGTACCCAGACACCACCGTCTCTGCTGACCTTCCAGCATCAGCTTCTTGATCCTCTCATAAAACCCTTCGATGTCCTCATCCCCGTGTCCGTACAAGCGGTCTCGGCCCTCGTCGCCGAAGCTCACACGCATGAAGTGGGACTTGGTGATGCGAAGGCCACGCAGAGCAGCAGGGTCACCGGCTCGAGCCCTGCATTGCAGTGCCACAGCTTCTCAGGTATGAAAAGCAAGATGCGGGTTTGCTTAGACTTCTAAGTGCATCATATAGTCTACGACAGCTGGGAGGGGCCAGCTCTCAAAGTCCAGCTTGTCAGTTGTCAGTAGCATGAAGGGCTTGGATCCAGATTTCAGATTCCAAATAGAGTTTCGAGTTTTCCTCCAACCTGGGTTTTCATTTCAGTCTGCCCGGTTTTACCTCGATATCTGGACCTCCGAGAAATCACAATGCCTGCTGAGCTGAATTCAAGGATAGAGTCATACAAATATCCGCTCTAACAGATGATGCCCAAAGGTCCATCAAATCATCGAGCCATACATTTTTGGTCGACGCAGATCCAGGACAGGAACATCCCTCTCACGCTTTGTTAATCCCCATCAGCTTTTTGCGTCCACTCACCCTGATGCAGCGTCCGGCTCATCGCTGAAGTGGCGCACCACCCTATTACCCATCTCCTGCTCGGGACGCAGGAACAGCAGGCGGCTCGGGGTGACATGGACACGCAGAACCTGCAGGAAAGGGCACCAGAAGGGCACATGATCACGTTTCAGAATATTGAGTAGAGCACAGGTCCATGTCGCAGATTCCAGTTGCCTAGCTATCCAGCATGTGAACATTGCCAAGTCCATGAGGGCACCAACAGATGGCGAGTGGGCGGCCCTGTGTGCATGCCACGAACAACATCGGCTTCGTCATCATAGCCATTAGCCAAGGCATGTGCATGAGGGGGACGCATGTTTTCTGCACATTTCCTCCCATAGCTCTTTGCGGCTATAAGCTTCTTGATGACTGCTGGACAAAGCTGCAAAGTGGTGGTGGTACGGTATGCCACCACAAAAAGGAAGTAATAAACTCATAAGCAGCTCATGAGCTGCCTGCCCCCACACTCACACTTCAAAGCATTGTGCCTCCTTTCACATTCTTTGTTTGCTTTCGCCTCTTACCTGTGTCCTTGTCCTCATGCACCTCACCTCCTCGGTATACCCTGCACCCGCCGCCGGCCCCTCCCTCAGCGCATCCTGTAAGGCACTGGCAGCATTAGGAAGCCTTGCATGGCTGGTGGCCAAAGCGGCCAGGGCGGCACAGGCCGCTCCCGGACGCGCCAGATGCAGAGGGTAAACGAACTCAGGGTGAGAGACCTGCCACTTAGTAGCCGCACCGCTGGTCAGCAATACCAGCACCTACACAGCATATGTAGCAAAGAGGGGGGCTTTTATGTTATATCCAGCACTCGGTTGTTGAATCCATATACCGGTGGAGTTTTCTCACATTTGCAACATGTAAACGATTTTAAGTTACATAAGCTTTGGTTATCAATGTATTTGCACAAAATCCCTGAGGATCTTTGCTACAACTCTGGGGCCCCAGCGCCCCCTGTTGCAGGGTGTTGAAGCCACGTGCGGAAGGTAGGCAGTACAGCTTAGACCCTAAACACTGATCTACAAACGTGAGCCCCGACAAAAGCTCTTTAAAAAGCAGCTTGGACTCACACGGTAGCCGACTTCAAAGGGCAGAGAGCTGATCCACTGCCTCAGGTTGCATTGGCCGTTCACAGCCTCCCACTGCTGCCTGGACTTGACCGCTCGTACACCGCCCACAGCTCTATTCCGTCCAGCCACGCGCAGAAGCTTGAAATCACGCAGCTTTTTCCCGATGGCAGACCTAGGATTAGCCAGGCCTGTGGGGGAGAGGACAGACGCATTGGAAGGTGAGGGAGGAGCAAGTTCTGCCCCTAGCACCCCTGTGTTCTGCAGCTCATGTCCCACTCAGCGTCTGACATCTTCTCACCAGCCACTGAGGTTGTGTCCAGTATCATTCTGTACGAGAGGCTATGGCCCAGCAGGTGGCTGCCAATGTAAGTCGCCTCATCCAGCATCTCCTGGGGCAACCCCTGGCCAGTGATGGTGGACGCTCCATTGCAGACCAGCTTGACCTTATCGTCCCCAGAGATGCTGAAAATATCTTGCTGCTCTTCGAGTATCTGGGTGCAGATTCCATGAAAACAAGGGGGTTGAGGGGATTCCTGTGCTCAAGTTCGTATTAGAAGTTTGGAGTATTGCGGATATTCAGGCTTGAAGAGGAGTGAATCTTGTTAAAGCATAATGTTTCCCCTCCCCAATGTACCTTCAAGAGTGGCCGGCTGACTTATGAATCATGATGCAAGAGAGGAGCTTCAGATGCACTATAATATCACTTTCGATGGAAAACAGGAACCCATGCAAAAGCTGATCAGTCGCTGCATTGACAGCCCATGGGTGACATCAATCAGGATGCATCAACAGTAAATACCTTGACAGGCTGTCGTGCCGTGAAGCTGAGGCTGCCTGGTGAGCCTGCCCGCTCCTCCAGCTGCATACCTCGCCGCAGGTGGCGGAAAGGTAGACAAAGGTGGAACACCAACATACTGCCGAACATGTCTTGAAGGCTGGATGCACCTGGTCATGATTTGTGAGAGGGGTAGTAAAGGGAGCAGAGGTGGGATTTAAAAACGCAGATGGGAGTCGAGTGTCTGATTTTGAAATGAGTGGTCAGCTTCGCTCCCATAGGTAGTAAGCGGTAGAGACGAGGCGGAACCTGGGCGGGGCAGTGGTAATGCTCCGTACAAGAAGCACTGGATGTCACGTTGAGTGGAGGAACAGAGGACCGGTGCAGGCAGCCTCAGCCTGGAGCAGGGGGTCCAGGGCTACTCACTGGTTGCCTCAGTGGACGAGAAAAGTGGTCCTGGTACCGCAATGTCCAGGCATCGTTGCTGCAAGTTGACTGTCACCTACAGGTTGCATGCATGAACAAGAATCCAGTCAAATCACATCAAAATAATATCAATGAGAGCTCAAGGCAGGGTGAGGCAGTGGCTATGTTTCAGTGTTTGAATTGTGCACATCATCGCTATGTGCGCATCATCGTTAAATGCGCCGCACATTTGAAAATACAGGAACCTGGAGCAAGACCAAGGGATGTTATAGCAGCTCGTGATGTATTTGTACTGTGCTAACTAGGGAAGCAGGTATCAGCACCTCTCAGCCCCTAGCATTGTTGCTCCCTCCAATGCTCTAACCGCGTATGGACTCAAGCATTTTCACAAAAAACCCTCTACATGTTCATCATTCAACAGCTACCCTCCCACTCTGGTGCAACTTCCTTATGCTCATGGTGGGGTCTACTTTCAAAACCAGGTTCCATATCAAATGCTATATCAGCTTATGCACATGTACCTGCATGCTAGGCTCCACCCGCCCGCAGTACCCTCTAACACTGTGATGTCATGCACTACATCCACTACAGGGCCTCACATGACAGCTCTTCTGCACGTCCAGCTCGTAGACCAGTGTGGTCCCATCATGGCCCAGACTGCCGATCTGAAGACTCACAGCCGTCCACGAGGGGTTGTCACTCTGGCCATCCCGATGCAAGCGTCCACGCCGCGGCATGACCCTCTGGCACCTGATCACAGACACATAATTTCCGACCTCAGCTCCTCACAACATGGCATCCTGTGGTTTCATGACACCCATCAGGCCATCACTGAATACATGAACTGCGCGCCTCTGAACACATAGCCCTCAATGGAGGACGGATGAAGAGCCATGCAGAGCATGCAAAGCATTTGACAGGTGCTTAACCAATCGTTATATAAACCATATATGCTGGTGCTGAAAACCATTTTAGCACAAAATAAAATAGGACAGCGAGGGAGCAACAGGCCTATCAACTATCACTCCCATCGAAGGGAATGGCATTACACACAGATTCCTGGCCTCCTCCAATAATCATCAGGCTGGTGGCCTTTCCTGGCCTTTAAGATAATGTAACAATATAAAAACACTGTCTTCATTACGTGAGTAGCAGGAACGTTAGCTGGCCAGCACCACTGATTGTGTGGCCACTCCAAGACTGATCTAAATATTTGCTCCCTTGCACTTAGAGGGCACCCTGGATGGTGGCACCCTATGTAACAACGATTATTGACACAAGCACATCAACGCAGTGGTGTTACCTGACATGGCTGACACGACCACCTCGTTGCCGGAGGTGCCCAATGCTGTCTGCTATCAGCCATCTCTCCTGCAGAGTCAGGCAGGGCACATCAGTCAGCAGACAGCTGGGGATACAATCAACTATTGTTTTGCAGTGTATCTCCAAGGAACAGCCGGTCATGATATTTCAACTTATTTTACTACAGAAGTAGACAGAATGAAGAAGGGTGCGAGGTTTCCCGTTAAAAATGAGCTGTAGACGCTTAACACGCCCAGCCAGCAGGTCGTGTGCACCGTAAGCCTCTAAAAGTGCCGGAACAGTAGAAATCACACCTTAGCTGCCAAGCCTAAGACTGCAGCACACCAGAACAGCCCTCTTTGGTCAGCTTGCCCACATGCAGACTTTGCCTATCAACTCCATGCCTGCATGCTCAACGAAACAGCCTGGACGTCATTTCCTGGACTCCCTATATTTGTACGCATCAGCTGCAAAAAGGAAAACATCATACAATCGCACCTACGAACCCTGTAAATACCTCTCCCTACCAGTCTCCATAGTCCCTCCTACCAGTCTCTGTAGTCCCTGCCTGCTCGTCACTGGCGTTGTATCCACTAGCCTTGTCTGGCGCCACATCCTGTCAGCGTCACCCTTGTTGTTGAACTCAATCAGCGCAGACCCGCTCCGGTGGCCGTTTCTGGTCTGTCTGAACGTGAGACAAACACGCTGCACCGAGCCAAACAACGCGAAAAAGGCAGACACCTGATAACAAGGACCGCAATAAATCAGCTCCAGTACAGATATGCATGACCAATTGGTCACATCACTCACATGCCTGCTCGAATTCACGGTTGAAGGTTTCAGTGGTTTACTGACGCGCATGTCAAGACATAGATTTCAGAGTGCAGGTAACCAGTCAAAGACCCCAAATACACATCCAAAGCCCCTGGAAAATATTTCCATGGACAGATCTTTCCATTTAAATATCTACCTGTGCCTCAGTCTGGCTTGATCCGACACCATAGATTTGCACCTGACGGGAGAGGCGCTCCTTTTCTGTGGAAGGGCAGAGGCACAGCAGTGAGTCAGGAATCCAAATATAAGGTGATACGACCAACATGATGGTCGGATGCAGAAGAACAGGATCCTGATGGCCCTTCAAAACATAATGCTTAGGGCAAAGCAGCAGAGTACATAACCATTTAGTCTACATGTGCCGAACAGAACACAACTCCTGGGTTCCCCTGTCCCCACTAAGCCCCTCCAATCCTGATGAGGATTGAGGTGGAGGCTTGGGTCACGTTCTGCAGCTGAATGGTTGGACATGCACAGGCAGCAGAGTCCGAGTTTAGCATAACTGTGCAAATGCTGTTCTCACTCCTGCCCAAGGTGGAAAACCCTGTGTTTTACGCTCCATGAGTGGCCAAGCGTCTTGGTCGTCACATTGTGAACGTCAACCCAGGAACACAACCTCACCATCCTCATCTAGCAGGTGCTCCTGCTGCTGGGCAGCCCGGTCGTCTTGGCCCCAACCTGCAACACTGCGTCGCGCAGCTCGTTGAAGCTGATGTCGCTGGGCCATGGCTGGGGTGCCCTGGCTGATGAGGATGCTGCCTTTTTATCCTAGGTGCACGCGACTGCCATATGGTGCGTGACTAGGCCTGACAGCTACGAGGTCAGAACCTGCAAACACATAGGTACATGATTACTGAGTTGCAAATATGTCCAGCCTGCTGAGTGGAAAAGAGGCTGCCACCGCATCTCTGCGGCTTTCACTGCTTCATTGTAGCAGTTAAATAAGTACGGTAATAGGCGGAATCAGTCCCAAAGTGCCCTTTCCAAAGAATCTTGATGCGGAATGGTTGAGAGGTCATCGCACATCATGAAGTGTGAACACAAATAGGCAGGTAGAGGATTCCCAACAAACAGAACCTTAAAAAACATAATCTTGGTCCCATGCCTGGATGGCATCATTAACCCAATATTTTGACAGGCATCTTCTGATTTTGAGTCATCTTCAGAAATAAATGTCTGGCCAGCAGGCTTTTTGGAATAGTCCACCTGGGATACCCCTGGTCACGGATTTCAAACCTAGGCGGATATTCTAGAAGGATTCAGCAAGTAGGTCTGCGATAGAATCATCGAGCACACAGAAGGATGCCTTGTGTTCGCAAATATCATACCGGCACAGGTAGCTAAGAAATATTTCGGTATGATCTGATATGCATGGTACCCATACATATGAATTTTGGAAATGTGCTGCAGTGCTGGCAGTGCTCCCCTTGCTTCTCGTTGTTTCTCTCACCGGCACTCAGGAAGGGGATTGAATGCCCGGCACCTGGAGGGCCTGGAGGAGAAAACAGCGAAGTGCGAGCAGTCTGTCCCGAATCATACAAATTGAGAGACAGAAGCAGCAAGCAGGCGGCCGGGAAGCAATCCTGCTACATCAGGTCATCAGCAACGGGATGTTTCAGGTGGGGAGGCCTCATTCAAGCTTCCATGTCATGGATTACTGACCACAATGAAATCAATACCAGACAATCAGTAAGGCAAACAAACTCTGGATCACCTCACTCACAGGAATAGAGGGGAAAGGCATGATAGAACACCTCACCACTCTGAGTACCTGTCTTCTTAGCAAGTTCTTACCCTAGTTCCACTGGCTTGGACACGGTGAAATTATCGATATCAGCGGCGAGGCATCATCACTGGGTCTGATCAGCACTTTAAGGACGAAGGGGGTGGGACGATTTATCGATCTATCATGGATCGATCCTCATATATACATCTATATTTCATACCGAATCCCGGAACACTTGAGCTAGACTGAGACAAGCCTTCACCGTTCATCACGACAGATACTCGTGACAGTTCGTAGCCTGTCAGCACGTGAAATCCTACCATGCACCGTGCCAGCACGGTCGATCAAGCACACGTGTACGTCTTGCGGTGATATCGAGGCCTGCTTGAAACGTGCCAATCAAACGACCAACCGTCAACCTCATCTCGGCTTGAGGTGAAGGTCACCCCGCATCTTTGGGGGTGATTGTTAGGGCCCAAACAATTCCTTTTGTACCTCCCCCCCCTCCTCTTCCTTAAAGTTTCTTCTTTTCTCCCATTTGAACAATTGGACGCCCATGCGGCCAAGCCTTCTTGACTTTTTGTGCATGGCCCAGAGGTGTAACGTTATTGACTTACCGGTAGTTCAGTCTAAGCAAAAGAAAGGAGAATATGAAACAGATAATCCAGATGCTTCCATATTTATTACAAGGCCCATAATGACCATGAAGGCATGTAATGGTGCACTTCCAGCCTGTTCGCTGTGGGCTCAAAACAAATATGTACACCAAGGAGCTCTTCAGCCTCTTCGTCCATGTGAACACACTAACATCCTTTTCCAGGAGGTGCGGCTGACCAGATTCACCCCACCTGGCACGGCCATGGGCCATCTGGGCGTCCCCAACCGCCAGTCACCCCTCATGGCTATACTTCAATCAAAGTGTATGCTGTATAGTGATGCGGATGACCTCTCCTTGCTAGCCCGCACCCCATCAGGGCTGCAGCGCATGCTTGATGCCTTGCATGAATATGCGGCACATAAACAGCTTCAGGTCAATGTCAGTAAGACAGAGATCATGGAGTTTGGCAGCCGCTTAGCAGCGCAGCGCCGACAGCCAGCCCATGTTTGCGTTTACGGCCCTGACCGTACCGTGTTCAAGCGTGTCCAAGAATTCAAATTATTGGGCATCACTCAGCACGAAAGCGGCGGCATGAAGAGGGCCATGGAGGGTAGACAGGCGCCTTTGGCAGCTGCGCTGCACCGTGTTCGCCGCATGGCAGCCAAGGTGGGCCTAATGCGCCATCTTCCAACCCGCATCAGGCTGTCAGCTGTGTACGCAGCGCCTGCGGCCAATTACGGCGACGTGGTGTGGGCCACCAGCCACCTTCGGCCGCGGCGATGTCTCTCCAGCAAAATGCAGTCCACCTTGCTTCAGCACCTACGCCAGGCTGCGGGGCTACCTGCATCAGCCGCCAGTTGGGGAGTCATGAGAGAGATGCAGCTCCAGCCACTACAGCGAGACTGGTGGCCCATATCCTCCGCTTCTACAATGCAGCGGTGGCACCAGAGGCACAGCAATACAGCCCTCTCATGGCTCAAGCCATGGCAGCAGATATGCAGCTTGCAATGAGCCAGGGCACTGGCGGCCGCACCTAGTGCTCTGATCTGCTGGGTGCATTAGAGGAGCTGGAGCGGGGGGCAGTCACCCCCACCTTGCGTGAGGCAGCAGCTGCCCTACAGCGCCTACCCGTCACAGAGGTGTTGGCACTCGTTGACGCAGCCTACAAGCAAGCGCGGCTGGACGCAAGCGGCGGTGGGGACCCCAAGGACCCTACCACCGAGCACAGATCTGCGGCGACCTACCGCGCCTGGTTCCAGTCCACGGCGGGTGCCGAGCTGGCGCTAGCCAAGAGCCGCACTAGTCAGAAGGAGTGTGCTTGTGTGCGCATCAATTTGCGACTGCGGCTTGGCGCGATCAGCACTGCTGATACCCGAGGACGGCACAACGGTCAGCGGTGATAGGCACACTGCTGCCAGGAGCGGGGGTGGTCAGGTCCTCCGGGCGCTGCCACTAACTTCCACCAGTTGTACCAGGCTGAGCATGGGTGGGACGCACTTACTTTGGGGGACTGTGCTGTGGGCATTATTGAGGGTTAGTCTCCAGGGTTCCTGAGGCCGGTGTCGTTGGCCTCTCCGGCCTTCTCTTTTGGTCCTTTTTTTTTGCCCCCTTTTTAGTTTATTCTCTTCATTCTGATCAGTGGGGCGCCCTCGCGGCCAAGCAGGGGTGGGATACGCTTGCTTTTCTGGACTTATCTTTTTTGTAGAGGCTTTGTTGAGGGTTAGTCTCTAGTGGTACTCAGGTATTGGACTTGGCCTTCGTTGCCTTCCCGGCCTCTCCTTTTGTTACTTTCCCCCTCTTTTCCTTTTAGTTCCTTCTTTGCTCCCTTTTGAACAGTTGGGCGCCCACGCGGCCGAGCTTTGAGCGGGCCCAGAGGTGTAACGTTCTTGACTTCAATCAAAGACCCATCAGCCGGCATGCGGTCATCGTGATGCAACTTTCTGCTTGGCCATGTGGCATGCATTGGGTCAAGATCAGCATGTGGTAAACGTCTGGACACCTCCACACCCCGGGTGCCAAAGCAAAACGAGACCCACAGCAAATGCATCCTCCCTGAGCAGTCTCAGATGTCGTGGCAGAGGACGGTGCAAGTGCCGCACACTCACCAGGGGTGCAATTACCTGTGGTGCACTCATCTTTTATGACGCATGTGCCAGAGGGTTTGTACTACCCATGCACATCTGCTCTGTCATTAGTACCGGGAAGGATCCAACAAGGGGATACCTAATAGCTTGATAAATGCAGTTTTGGAGGCACGGCAACGGGGGTCATACTGACACGTCATCACTGCAGGCGAAATCCACTTACTTATGGGCAAGTGGATGCCTGATTGAGGTCAATAGGGGATACCAGGCCCCAGCTATTAATATATGACCTGCTTTTAGTGCCTGAAGCATTCCGTGGGTGTAAGACCTATGGGTCCTCCAGGCACTCAAGGGACTACTGAAAACATAGATGAAATTGACAAATCCTAGGGATGGATGGGAGGACCAATGGAAAGCTTCTGAAGTGAATCTGCGGACAAGGAACAGTGTGCCCTAAAGCGAAAGTAACTCAATCCCACCGACACAGATTCTTTCCATGCGCCCCTGTCCACCGCACACTGCACATCATGCTTTCCTGCCAAAACACCAAACTGATGCAGCTCTGGTTCTATGACACCAGTGACACCAGCGCCTGCAGCTCTCTTGCCACCACCCACTGCACACACAGCTGCAGCTGCACATTCAGTGCACCCTCCCTGTCATCCTCATCATCGTCCTCCTCCCTCTCAACCGCCGTGTGGTGAGCAGAGGCAGGCCTAGACAGACCCCGGATAGACACGGAGAGGTAGGCGCACGCAAGCTGCAGGCGAGGATGAATAGAGGCTACCGCTGCTGCTGATCCTCCGGTTGACGGCAGCGGCATGCTCGCATCCACTAGCCGCTCCAAGTCACGGAGATGAAGCTCTGCCTCTGCAGCGGTTGCGCGGCTAGGGTGCAGTCCAGTAGCACTGCCACCACCCTGCGCCACCCTGGCCTCCTCAGAAGGTGGCACTGCCTGGCCATGCAGTCGAAGGACCGTGGATAGGAAAGTGTGTCGAGAGCGTCCGAACATGGAGTTCAGCTCCAGTTGCAGTTGATCCTTCTGCTCGAACAACTGAGACAAGCCAGTGCGGCAGCAACAATCGTGACCATGAAACCAGTAGCATATCATTCGGAAATTATGATGTTATGAACATGAACTGGGGATGTAGGTGTACTTCCCATGGTATGCACACTTGTGGGGTGTCCCAAGTAAAGGCCGGAAATCCAAACGCAATTGAATCAGTAGAGCGATAGATCCTAGTACATGAAACATGGCAATGTGTAGCAAGCAGTGCATGGTGTGAGTCCCTCCTGGAAGTACCTGATGCTTTTGGTAGCCTTGTTGTAGCCGCGAGGGGCAGCATGTGACCAGCTCGCCTGCAAGGCAGCAGGTCTCAAGCTTGACACACCAAACATAACATAATGCTAAGATAAAGCCATGACCTCTAACCTTCATGCCTGTTGGACCGTCATATCTGTCAAACCTTATCCAGCATCCAGCGGAAATGGCTATGATAAAAATGCACAATTGTCGTGTGACCCAGACAATGCTCACGCAGCAACGCTGTTAAAATTTAAGCTTCGACATTATAAGTACCGGTAAGAAAAGTTTAGAATGGGGGGGAGGTCAAACCCCAAAATTTTCAAGCCACATGCATGCACCCACCAACTGTATCCACGTGCCAGAAGTTCATGAGGGCAAGGACCTCGCGCTCCATCAGCTTAGCTGCCTCCTCAGCCTCCTCCATGAAAGCCGCCCAGTTTGGCAGGGCTTGGCCCCATGCGACCAAAAGCCCAAGGCCCGCGGCCAAGGCCTGGCAGCTGGCAGCGCCCAAGGCATCATCCCCCCCCTGCTCCTTCCACTGTAGATCCTGCAGCATGCTGCTGACCGGGTGCTCCAACACACGATCATACATGCAGCCAGGGATGGAGGTGGACTTGTACGACATTTTCCCCTTTCTCTCCATCCAGTGGGGGTACTCTTTAGGAACCTGAAAGGCAGGTCATTACAGAATTGCGACAGCTAGTGTTGCGGGAGGCGTGAGGGACTGGGGCAGATGACGGTATGACACACATTCCTGAGGTCCCCAGACAAACTAATTTAAGTATGCGGAGGACAACAGCAAGTGAGAAACTCCTGGGTCATTTGCGTCATTGGGGAATGAGCTTCACGAGCTTGAGAGGGCACAATGCGTGAGGTGCGAGAGGCAGATTGTGAGCCTCCTCACAAATTTGTCGCAGGCATTGCAAGCAAAATCCACAGCTGGCTTGTAGCCCTGAAGGGTTGCAGTCTATACCTATGATTGCGACTGGAGCTTATTTGTATAGCTTTCCTACCAGTTTTCTCTGTCTGGCCCATTCAAAAAAAGTTGAGGGTGGTAGCGGTAATGTTAGAATCACAAATAGATGCAGGTGCAGCCTGGCAAGAAGAACAGGCCTAGGCTGTGACAGTCCACCCTTAAGTGGAACCTGGAAAAAACTTGTTCAGCTCTTGAAGAAAAAAAAACGTGCAATAAGTACCGGTGCTCATACCAGATTCTTGATGCGCATGTGATCAGCCGGGATGCCTGTCTTCGCAAAGTCAACAGCTGTGGAGTGTTCCTTTGCCAGTTGCTCACACTCATCGCACTCAACCCCCTGGAGGAAGTGGAAGAAATGCTGAAATCAGCAAATGTACAGGAGATGGTAAACCAGTCAGGCACATTCCACCAAGGAAACTGGAAATCATGAGTTTATAGATATAAGGGCATTGAGTGCTTCTCTTCACACACAACAAAGTGGCTGTATCCGTGCAACACAGCATCATTACATTTGTAATTTTAAAAATTAGATGGACACTAACTAGAAGATGATTAAATCCAGACCCCTGATTCAGACCCAAGATCCAGACCCATGAATTTATGATCCAGACTAAGGCATGAATAAGTGTCAGGCTTGTTTGTAAAAAATAGAGAAACAAGGCATGGACACAATTGTTTTGTATGGGTTCAAGTCCATGACCTGGATGGGATACCGCCACAGCAGCATCAAGCAAACGCACCAAATCCAGCCTGATGGTGAATTGGTGATTCAGGCCGGAAAGGATTAACGGTGACAAGTAATCAGAGGTGCTGCTGCGCAGCACGAAAAACGGCAGAGCAGTCGGGCATGTGACTTTTGAGAGGGCAGGTGCGCACGGGGTCAACTGGACCCCATGCTAACCCCGCCATCGCCATGTTGCAGGATTTCAAAATATTTGTCACAACTCTATCGCTGGCAAAGTGCGAGTTTTTATTGATGCGTATCGAATTGCGCATAGAGAAGCGAAGCTGCAGCTGTCGGCCTGTCGCGTGACACCAGGGGACAGCGTGACAACACCTTGCGTCATCCGCTCTGAGATCCAGCTTATGTAGCTGAGTTTCTCATTTCTGCACCTCGGCCTTTGAGGTCTGCAAGGAATAACCTTTATAAATATAGCCGGTTGATTTGCGCTGTAGCGCGTTAAGTTTCCGGGACGTTCCAGAAACATCGGGCTGACGGACGGACGGACGCGGACGGACGGACGGACGGACGGATACGGGGTGCCTCTGGGGGCTTCGCCCCCGCGACCTTCGGCCGCCTGCCAGTGGGGGGGCTCTGCCGAAAATGTTTTGGTGCTGGTGATTACAGGTGCATGATTTGTGCAAACATCTCATCACATATTGGTATTTGCTGTGCACACACTCTCCCAGTAATTCTGATGTCAAGCTCTTATCTCAAACACTTATACTCGACACCGTATGTAATCACAAGGAGACCGGGAATTGAAATATGTGTTCATCAGCCCTACCCTTGCCCTACCTTCTTGTCAGCATGTGCGATCAACCAGGTAGAGATCTGACCCAGGTTGTTGTTCTTGATGTGGTCAACAAAGTGGTCAACAATGTGTGACACAGTCACGGAGGATACCTGAGGTGGCAAGGAAAACAAATCCAAATTCAAATGAATCCAAACAGGATCTGACAATCCTGATACTGCCAAAAGCTGTTGCTGCCCACTGTGTACCCGTCAGAACATCGTCTCTTGCTGTCTCTGCGCACTTCCCGATTCATTGTTGCAAAATGCTTTGAGCTACCGCTGACTGACCGCAATGAACTAGGTACCGTAGGCAAAAAGCGACAAAAGTGCGATGCTGTAAATTACACAGTTTCCTCGGCAGCAGGCCCATTCAACAGGACAGATAGACAAACAGACAGACACGTGGTGAAACCTGGGGTGCAGCCCTAGTGACTTGAAGTTGCCAGGGGGGCTCCGCTGACAACTGCCAGACCACTGCGACCTGGGCCTCCATGACCATATCTTCTTACAGACAGGCCCGCCAAACCACTGAACAGATACCAGTCATTTATCTCTTGTCCCACTCTGGGCTGTCCCAGCTATCTCAGGCTTCCTCCTTGAAGCCAGGGGACGGACAATCATCCAAAATACTTACACATTTTGATACCCCACCTGAAAACACGGTCACTCTTTTATAACCATACACACAAATCTGCCTTTCTGATTAGAATGACTCACAGATGGAGGGGCAGTAAAGGCCGTGTAATCCATGGCGTTAGCGTTCCACCTTGAAGGCCATACCAGGTCCTGGTCCCAGATCACCTGAAACGAGTCTCCGTCCTGGAAGAAACAAATATAGAGATAAGGGGAAGCAACCATATGATTGTATGTCAACACAAGCTTTAATTTCTTCCAAACTCCGCACCAGATCCGAGCCTGACAGCATGTTGGGGAGCGGCCTGCTGCCCTTCTGGCTGAAGACCACAACGTTCACATAGGCATTGCGCAGCCTTGCATCATCAACAGCCTAAAACCAGAGAAGCACAGGAGATTGTAAGATAGAGAGACGCACAGTCAAATGAGGAATATGGCATGCTGCAATGCTCATACTTAAACATGCTGATCCTGACAGCCTGGCTGATGTTCATTTAACCTTCGAGTCCACTTCCACTGCCATCAAGTCATTTCAAAGTTGTTTCGAAAGGACATGCAGGTGCCATACTTAACCACCACAGGCCCTTGATAGCAAAAACAGTCTGGGATCTGAATACATCAACAATAGGCAGCCCAAGGATTACCCAAGGGCATGGATTGAGAGATCCTCCTATTTACTTCAAACTGGGCTGTCCTGTTGTGTACAGCATCTCTCACCTCCACCAGTCGCACATCTCCCCTGTGGGCCACCGGGTGCTTTGCGATGACCACCGTCCCTGTGATAGTGCGCCGGACAACTGGGACAGAGGGATCCAACGGCCTGGCAGTCTGTTGATGAGGGGCAGCAGAGGAGTGTGAGATGATGCAAACCCTTATACCACAGAGACAAGGTTTGATACTAGTTGATTGACTCCTAGCAGAGGGGGTGTCAGTGGCGAGATCCATGCATTTTGGCAAATACTGAAATTATCAATTGATTATTGCAGCCTTTACAAGCAAACCAAGATCACTGCTAGTTTTAGCGCTTCACCAACAATGAAGGTGCATCATGTCGTACAGTCAAAGGGGCTAGGTGTAGTTAACCCTACTGCATGGGCCACCGGCTGTAGGCCGGTAAAAGTTTGTCTCCATCTGCTCAGCGGTGGCAGCCCAACCTTCCCCCAAAGGTGGCATGCACTAACATAAACACTGACTAAGAGACCGAGGTACTTCAGAATATTATGAAGTGGCAGTCTGGGTAAAAGGGGCAATCAGGTCATTAAGAAATGAAGTTGAACTCATGTCTAGCATCGTTTTTGTCCCAGATAAGAATCAATGTCAATAAGACAAGTAAATCATAGTCACCGGAGTCAGGTAAACCCTGAACGCTGGCATACAGAATTTCCAAGAATCGACAGAGACAAGCAAGTCGAATGGCTCAACATTTCTATCTGGTATACAGGGGGTGACAGTCATACATCACGCCGGGCATTTATCACCTGGAGGAAGATCTGCCCCTCCTCGAGGATTCCATACTCGTCCAGCACACCCATCAGCGTGACTCCCTCCGCCACCAGCAGACGCGCCTTCTGCCTCAGATCTGTCACCTGTGGATGGGCAATCATTGTGAAATCATATTCAAATCCAGACAACATGTGAATTGCCAGTGCTTGATGCATCCTGCCAATGCTGTTTCAGATCACATGCATTGCGTGTTTCATCATTTGCCTCCAATTTGGTTACGTTTTTCTTCATAAAATTCAAATGCTAATCACGGATGACTCTGCCTCCTCCAGCTCCTCAGCCCTGGACAACGGCAAGGAATGCCCTCAATAAATATTATTTCATTTCCCATTTTCTGTTTTTTCAAATTTTACAGAAGGAGCCTGGAGTCAGAAAATTCAATAAATCCTGCAAGCTCCCCGACTTGCCTGCCATTTTACTACAGCCCGGAGGGAGCTGACCATGAGGGGGTCGAAGGGCAAGCCCAGCTTCACGGCTACTGTCAGCATATGTAGCATGCAGCTGTGACTCCCGCACTCCACACCCCCGATGTTTGGGAGCATGCTTAATGCAGTGCTTGGGCTACAACACACACTCAAGCAGGGATGAAGTCAGTTAAAATAATAACATCCAGATTCGTTAGTCATGTAGAAAGTACTTGCTTTTCTCGTGATTTTCTGGTATTTCACGGCCACTGTTAATCCGCGACTGCTTCACTGCAAGCTAACTTTGATACTCAGGCTGAATTGCCCCAAAGCCGACTGAAACACAGACAAATTGTAGTATCTAAAAACCCCTGAAACACTGCAAATTTAACTCCGTCATTGATGAATGTTTTTCAAATGCTCTCAGCATTCGTGTTGCTCTCAGCATTTGCGTTACGTCAAATGACTCCAGCGTCCTCAAGTGTCATAACCGAGACTCCTTACTACATAGGTCTCTCTCCTTGGCCATATGAATCACAAGCAACCCCTGGAACAAACCAGCCTGAGGGGGGCAATGTTAGATGTGGCCGTCTCACCTCTCACACAAACGGGCCAGGGAGTCCAGCATCGCATCCAGCTTGCGCATGAAGGTCTGAGAGGAGGCGAGTTAGGGCAGCACAGCGGCACGTACTGGGGCAAAGGTATTTTGAGTAACACAGGCCAGAAACACGCTAAAACAGACACATTGATTGATCGAAAAGAAGGGGACCTTCGTGACATTGGCCAACTGATGGCATATCCTGTGGCTCCCGCTGGAGTGCGGGGCGCGATAATGAACTGGATTGCCACAGAAATTACGTCAAGTCACATGCCGGTAAAATGAAACGAAATGAATAAATGTATGAACTCCATGTACCAGTATATTACACAATGTGACCATTACAATATGTCATTCAATTACCATCACACTATTCCAAATCCACCCTGTTTTGGGGGTACACGCACTTGCGGGGGCACACCATGGTAGTCCAGCATGATGATGACTTGGCGGTTCAGGTAGGCCGGTATCCAAGCTGCCACAGTGCACACCTGCAGCCGTTGAACAGATGAATTCATACAGACAGAAGCCGGGCTATCTAATAAAGCCGGGTCCAAACAGCCTGCGGGCCTTGTCTCTGATGAAGTTACGACGCTGTCACCACCAGAGAAGCGCAACCCTTCAGGCCTTAAGATTGATGAAGCAACCTAAAATAAGTCTTGACGATCTGGCAGCTTTGCCCTGACGACCTATCAACAGCCATTTTTGTTGAGCCCACAGGTTTGCATCAAAGCCAATTAAATACTGACACTAAGAGGTCCGTGGTGGCACCCTGGAACCAACCTTTGTCCCCAGCCCCAGAGATCCGCTTTCTCCTGGCCCACCTCGAGGCAAGCATGTGCGCTCATGAATTTGGTCATGCTTGGCCTGAGGTTGATCTGCCGTCCAGATAGTTCCGGAAGCACCGACAGCACACCCTTGCTGCCTCCAATGCGGACCTGACAAGAAATGCAGACACATCTCACTGGCCATGGAATGATTTGGTTACAAATAGTGAATTTAAATAATGTTGGAGCCTGGCATGAATTAGGTGTTGGACAAAATAATGAATCACTACAGCAGCAGGCAACATGCATTATGAACATTGAACAAGGGAGCTGGATTGCATGATAGTAAAGGCATCTATCATGCACAGCAGTATGAGAAACAGAGCTGCAACAGACATGCCCATTGTCTACAATACCGTACTGCACAGCTGGTAAAGCAGCATTCTTGCATTCTTGCCTGCTTAGTGGGCAAAGCACAACAGCAACGGGCATGTCCATTGTTCAGGCAAACACAAATCGTCCGTACAAATAACAATGCCAGCCGTGTACTGATGATTCCGAGGCAGAGCCGAAGGCACAGCTTTTACACACAGCACCTTGATTCTGAACCTGCTGACTGCTGTACCTGCACCGCGCTGATGTTGTCGTAGTTGCTGACGAAGGGGACCTTTGCCAGCATCTCCCTCATGAGCAGGGGAGAGATGCGACCCACGCCATCGCTGAAGCAGAAGCCATTGCGCTCCACATCGAAAATGCGAACCTGCACAAATGAAGAGGTAGTGGTCAAGGCACAGTACAAAAGCTTGATGCTCCTTCGCCGAAATTAATGTTGCCAGTGAAGTTTGCACTTGTGAGGTGTATTGTCTTGCTGCCAACGCCTGAAAGCTGGAGTATCTCTAAAGGACAGGCATATAGGCTTCGTCCAGCCCTGCCCGCATGCTGTTTTGAATTGGTCAGGGTTCATGTCATGAATCATCCTCTGGTCTTACAGGCTTGCTGCATAAACCCAGCCGGGTGACCAAGTAGTTTGCACTTTGTATCCTGGAGGATCAGTGATGTGATTCCTCTGAATGATGTCACGATACCTAAATCAATTATGCGCTTAACTGCACGCACTTCGTCGCTGCCGAGTTTGATCTGCTGCGTGCTCAAAAACTGGCCTGGGCAATTGGGTAATAGGACTCACCTCCTCATGCCGCTGGATCTGCACCGTTTGAACAGCAGCAGAGAAGCACTGCCCCAGGCGAGCGGCGCACTTGGCAGGCACCTGCAGGCAAGGTAATCCATGCTAAAACCAGGGGCTGACTAGGGTATAATGTTAATGATTGCACTGGCTGGCACTTTGGAAAACGGCTTTGGGGTAAATTTTATGCCTTCATGCTGTGGGACTATTAATTACCAAAAGCTGCAACGAAAGGGCAAATATGCGCATTGGCTTAGGGCTTACTATGAACGGCAAATGTTTGAAGATGACCAATCTCAGACATTTGATTGACATATCACTGCTTCTCATTACCAGACAACGTATGTAGACGTTATGGTAGTACAGCATCATTCCATTAAGCTACCATTTGTTGGGATATAATGCATGCCTCACCCTGATTTTGGTGAGGGCATCACCCATCCACATCCTCAATTCATCAGCTAGTGCGGTGATTAGCCAAGGTCTATTCAGCTCTTGACGCTGGTCATTATGATATATACATGATTTTGAGCGCAGTCGAGTGTCACCCTATCCACATTACTCCACCCCTAATCACAACAATTGCAATTTGCTGGGGGGCGAATTTTTGTTATTTACCCAGCATGCGATGCTTGCCTCACCTTGATTGTAGACATGGCGTCGCTCATCCACGTCCTCAGTTCATTGGCCAGTGCAGTGGCACCCTGCGCCCCGTTCTGACCCTGCCTGGGGTCCGCCACAAACCAGCACGACCAGGCCTGCAGATCAGAGGGGGCATTCTGGCAGTGGGCATGCCGGGTCGTGCGGTATTCTCACAGTCTATTGGAAAGCAGCAGAGGTGGGCAGGCATATTCAAGAATTTATTCTGTTGAATCGGAGAAAGGACGGCCTAATCTTGTTTGTGATAGGCAGATAGGGTACACATCTCATTTGTACAATTGGCACCCATACACCGTCTTCGCAGACATATTTTGCTTCGTTTGTAATGATTAAATAACAACATCTGCACTGTACAGGCGCTTTGCCTTACATCATAATTAAGATTGGTTGGGGTGAGGGACACGTAGAACTTTAGTTAGCGACAGTCGACAATCCTATTCAGTCGGAATTTATTACTTTTTGTCTTCATTTGCCTTGCGGGCACATTATTGGGAGAAATGGTTCGTTCAAAGCCAAGGGAAAGCAGTACAGATCTGCAGGTGCAATGAGAAACCAGGGCTGTTCATCTATATCAATGACCCCTGATTGCTCTGATCCTACCTACCCCCCTGCCTGGCCCCACTGACATGACATGCAATTCGATTCACAACAATCAGGGATGTCGGGTCATGTGTCACCAGACAGGCCCCACTGTGCTGGCGAGCCCAAGAAATCGGTTGGGGATCCCTGACAGCATTATATGTTCACCTTCAGCTGGCTGGAGGCGTAGATGAGGAACACATATTGGCGCCCATTGACAGTGATTCCTGGGACGAATGGGAACATAATGGGTTTCAAGAGATTAGTGGCACAGTCCTTACCATCTTTAGTCTTCAGGCTTTGATCACAAACGTTTATAGATTTCGCTGAAATTGGATTCCGGGTTTTGAGCAGGAAATAGGACCTTAAACGCCAGATGCATCAAGGGGCACAAAATACCCAATATAGCGCCGGCCATACACGCTGCCTGAGCTGATCAGCTTGACCCTGTGCAGCATGGAACTATGATACAGCCTAGTCCCAGGCACCAGTGCCGCCATTACGTTCCAGCAACAGCTGCTTGATCCTTGCGTAGAATTCCTCGATGTTTTCTTTGCCATGTCCGTACATGCGGTCGCGGCACTCGTCTCCAAAACTCAAGCGCATGAAGTGGGATTTGTTGATTCGAAGGCCACGCAGAGCAGGAGGGTCGCCGTCACGAGCTCTGCATTAACATTGCATGGCTAATCAGGATAAATATACAAAATGTGTGTGCATCTTCCGAGAGCTTCATAGGTCCAGAAGAGGCTAGGATTAAAGCTTGAAGGGGCCTGCAGCCTTGCTTTCTTAGTGGCTTGGAAGAGTCAAGGTGCCTGGCATTGAGGTTTCATGTTCCACATTTCACTATTCTTATTCTCAACCCCAAATATTAAATCCAGCCTGCCCTGGTAGGCCTCAAGATCTTGGCCTAGAAGGCGTTTCAATGTGAGCTAAGTTCAAGACAGGGATGCAATCATCTTCTCTCACAGCCCAGCGGAGGGGTCGTCAAGGTATCGAGCCATGCATTTGTGTATGCAGTTCCACGTTGGGAGTTCACGTGTCACGCTTTGAAATCCCCCTCAGTGTTGTGCACGAACCCACCCTGATGCAGCGTCCAGCTCATCGCTGAAGTGGCGCACCACCCTATTGCCCATCTCCTGCTCGGGAAGCAGGAAGACCAGGCGGCTTGGGGTGACGTGGACACGTAGAACCTGCAGGTAAGGCAGAGGAAGGGAGCCTGGTAGTTTTTCCCTTGTATGAAGTGGAGCCCAGGTGGAGAGCTGAAGAAGTGGAGCTCAAGTGTCCATGTTTCAGATTTCAGCCCAAGGGCGGCAAGTGGGCGGCCCTGTGTGCCTGTCCAACAACATGGACCATCTAATCGTAGCCCTCGGCCTGACCCTGCGAGTGGGAGGTTTATTTCTTCTGTCCGTAGCCTCCCACGTCCTAGACCTGAACAAGAAGCCCCTGGCCCTGGCCCTCGATGCTGGTGTTGGTGGTATGATGCGCCACCTTACTCACACCCGAGAGGCTATTAAAAGCAATTATCCTGGGCAGCCCATGTGTCGCCTGCCCTCAAAGCTGCACTCAGAAGTATATAGCTGTGTTCCACGTTTCTCTTGACCGGTATATTGCGCCATTGCCTACTTGTCCCTCACCTCCTCGTTAAACCCTATACCAGCCACCGGCATCTCCTTGAGCCGCTCAAGCATGGCCTCGGCAGCACTTTGAACCAGGACCTTGCTGGTGGCTAATGTGGTTAGGGCAGCACAGGCAGCTCCACGAGGGGCCAGCTGCAAAGGGTTGATGAATTCAGGGCGAGTGACCTGCCACTGGGTCGCCACGCCGCTGCTCAGCAGCACCAACATCTACACAGAATTTGGCAAGGGGGGGGATGGATTTATAATACATCCAGTATTCATTCTTGAAGATGCAGTTGGTTGTACTTATTTCCCATTTACTACTGGTACTTTCCTCCCGCAAATACTTTTATAATACAGGTTATGATTGTCGAATAAATGTGAATATCCTCAGAATTTGTGGACGTTTAGCTGCTGCTGAAGGCCACAAGCCCAGTAGCAGAACCCATGTGGCTGAACCCTGGTAAACCTAGGCGGAACATTCTTAACCTCAACGGCATCTATTTGAGGCAGTATGGACCCACTTTGTAGCCGACGTCAAAGGGGAGAAAGCTGAGATGCTGACTTAAACTGCATGGGCCGTTCGCTGCCTCATAGTCATGCCTGGACCTGACCCCTCGCACACCGCCTGAAGATCTGCCATGTCCGGCATTGCGCAGAAGATTGAAATCGCACAGCTGTAACCTGGTGACACCCTCAGGATTGGCCAGGTCTATGAGGGTGAAAGGGGAGGCATGAATTGAATGCAAAGTGTAGAGCACAGTCTGTTCCGCACACCCTCTGGGCTGTACAGCTCATGTCCCATGCACCCTCTGTACTGTGCAGCCCAACCCTTTGACCCCTTTGATGTGTCTTCTTACTGGCCACAGTTGCACTGTCCAGACGAATGCTGTACGATAGGCTATGGCCCAGCACCTGGCAGCCCATAATGACCTCCTCATCCAGCATTTCCTGGGATAGCACCTGGTCGGCCACGATTACAGGCGTCCCATCACAGACCAGTTTCAGGCAGATTTTTTTGTCACCGTTTCTTTCCTGTTTGATGAACTCTTCCAGTACCTAGGAGCAGAAGCCATCAAAAGAAAGGTGTGCTTCTTGAGATTTTGCATAATTCCACTTTCTATGGATGACTGGAAACGATTTAAAAGTTGATCGGTCGGCGGATTGATAGCCCATGGGTGACATGGATCAGGATGCATCAACAGTGAGTACCTTGGCGGGTTGTCGTGCCGTGAAGCTGAGGCTGCCTGCCCGCTCGTCTAGCTGCATCCCTCGCCGCAGGTGGCGGAAAGGGAAAGAGAGGTGGCACCGCAGCGGAACTACGTTGGATGGTGGGTAGTGTTAAGTTTCGTAGCATGCAGGTCATGTTAAAAGAGGGAACAAGAGATAGAGGGGGCAATATGAAGGGCGAGTGAAGCTTGCATAGGGTGTGACACATAGTATGTCACAGAACGAGGGAGGGGCATTAATGATTCTTCAAATGAATGCGGGATCATGCCAGATCAGCATGGAGGCAGCCAGGCACAATGGTTAAGGAAGGAAGACAGAAGAGTGGGGCAGCCATGACAGCTGCAAAACAAAACCAGGTGGCCCAGAGGCTACATACCTCTTCCTGAAGCAGATGGGGATGTTGGTTTAGGCACCTCGATGTCCAAGATTCGATCCCGGAAGTTGACAGTGACCTACAAGTTGCATGTATGAATACTAATCATGTCAATGTCCATGGTAATGTGTGCCACGCCGAGAGCTCGAGGCATAGCAAGGCAGCTACGCTGTTTCAGTATTTCAGTATTGTTCGTGCTTGCCATCGCAAAATGGGCTGCACATTTCAAAATGAAGTGATGTGGGAAACCAAAGGGGTGTAATAGGTCATGACAGGTGTGAACTACATCCACCAACTAAGCATGTGCTGCCTAGGTAAGTGGGTTGTTAGTTGTGGTAATTGTGTCCCCTATGCGCTGCACTTTATAATTCTGTATTTGGAAATCTGCAGTTCTGCACCTACCATTCTCTTGCCATCATAATGCTCCCTCACTTCCTTTGCCCCAAGTAAGGACCAACCTAGTGCCACACATATCTCCCCATACCCATACCATCCAACTGCCAACTACCCAATTAGTCAAAACAATTTCCAGTACTACCGATACTTCTAGGCGAGATCCAGTATTATATAAGTTCTCAGATCCTCCATTCCATGCACCAGTAAGCCTAGCCCCACCCGTCAGCACTCCCCGGCAGCACCAAGCAGTACAGATCCTCACTTGACAGCTCTTCTGCACGTCCAGCTCGCAGACCAGTGTGGTCCCATCATGGCCCAGGCTGCCGATCTGCAGCCTCTCAGCCGTCCACGAACGGTTGCCACTCTGGCTATCTTCATGCAAGTGTACACGCCGCGGCATGCTGCGCTGGCATCTGATTACAGGCACATAATTTCTGCCCTCAGCAACACACAATAGGGCATGAATTCGTCTCATGACCCGCAAGATATCAGCTAGGGGCGTGCTGTTCCTGGCAAGCAGCCCTCCATGGAGGAATACAGAGTCATGCACAGCATGGGAAGCACTTCATCACAGGTGTTACAACAATTGTGATTTGAACCACAGTATTCCTAGAATCCAATGGCTTCGGCATCCATTTATACTTAATACCGGTATGACGAAAGCAGCTGACAGAGATCAACATGAGCGACTAAGTCTTGTCTTCAGCTAGATCCTTCAGCTAAATGAACATCAGGTGAAACAGGCTCGGTCCACGCTACTTATCATCTAGAATGCTCCTTGTCAATTCATGATAGCCTGCATGTCGCGCCTAACCTGGGCTCATCAGCTGATGCAGGCCTGTCAAATGGGTGTTTGGAATCTTCCCCACACACATCCCGGCAGAACAGCCACCTATCAGCCCCATCATGCACTGACGCCTGGTCTGTAATGATCGCCAAGCTGGTCAATGTGCTTTCCAGATGACACGGCCCCTCTACCTTGCTGCCTTAGTAGCAGGGAGGCAAACAGGCCAGCACCAGTGTCTGTATTGCTGGCCCTGGACTGCCCAGGATTTCTGACCCTGCTGGCACCTAGATGGCACCCTGTGGGATATGAGAGGCAATGATCACGCTTTATTATGCACAGTCGTATTTTTTACCTGACATGGTAGGCACGAACATCTGGTTTTCTGAGGTGCCCAATACTGTCAGCCATTAGCCATGTCTCCTGTAGGATGAGGCAGGACATACCAGTCAGTAATCAGCTGGGTCAACCCGCAACCATAGTTTTGCAATTAGGGGCTAAGGACTAGTCTATAGCATGGGATAATGATTGTCTATCAAAGGCGTAAGGGACTCCTTCACAATTGGGCTGGAGATGTTTGAAGGGCCCTGCTAGCAGGTCCGGTGCATATTTTGTCTCTGTGAGTGCAATCTGAGTAGAAACAATGTAGACCTGCTTTATGAGATCTGTTTTGCCTGAGACTGCAGAATACCTGTCAGGCCAGCCATGTCTCATTGGGGCTGGCCTCATCACTATCCTGCAGACCTAGCCAAGATACTCCATGCCTACATGCTCAACAAAACAGCCAATGCAATTCGACATCTTCCAGTTTGATGTACAGAGATTTCAGATTTTCTTAACATGTTCGTGTTGAATGAGTTACCATCACTGCCCATCTTTTGATCATGTTACGCTATGCAACAGTAATTATGAATTTGGGGGGGAAAGGATGGTGCCTGTGATCCCTATGTACCATCTCTCCCTCGGTACCTGGTAGCCCCGTCTCCCCATCACTTCTGTTGTGTGGCGCCACACCTTGCCAGCAGCAGCTTCGTTGGAGACCAGCCAGTGCCTGCGGAAGTAAGAAATACGCTGCACATTGCCAAACTTCCCGAAAAAATGAAGCACCTGCTGATGGACAGGGGTGGCATGCTTCAGCTCCCAGACAGAAATGTAGCTCGTCAATAGGCTCCAATGTATGCTTCAGGGTGCATTGATACTCATGGCATGACATTAATGAATGCCACAGGGTAATGGTAAACATTGAAAGTCCTCAGACAGCACATCCAAGGCTAATGAGATATCGTTCATACCAGGGGGTTAACAAATCATCTACCTGTGACTCTGTCATGCCTGGCTTGACACCAAAGATGTGCACCTGTCGGGCAAGGAGCTCCTCCTCTATGCGGGGGGAGAGGTAGTGAGGCACAATAGGGCGGCAGGGAGTGAGGGAGTCAAAAGGTGAGTTGAACGAGGTAAGCGGGACTCCCAGATGCAGAACAACAGGGTTATACATAAATCAGCCGGGGCACTTATCCCTCATTTGACTTTGTTGATGCACTCATCATAAGTGGCTTGCCTCCGGCAGGCTGCCGGTCATATATATCCTCATCGTCAATCCAGGAAGAAGGTCTCACCTTCCTCATCTAGAAGCTGGTCCTGCTGATGGGACGCCCAATCGTCTAGGCCCCAAGCTGAAACACTGCGTTGCGTGGCGTGCACATTGCGGTGCTGTGGCGGGGCCATAGCTGGGCTTCCCTGATGTGGCTGTTGCCTGGAAGCTTGTGTATGCACTGCCTGCTAGGCACACGGGACTGCCATATGGTACGAGACTAGGCCTGACAGCTGTGGGATCAGAACCTGCAAATGCAAAGGTCCAGAAGTTGCCGAGAAGTTGCAAATATGTGCAGACTGCTGAGTGGACAAAGGCTGCCCCCGCATCGCTGCAATGGTAAGCAGGGCTATGAGAGTCCTGGCTTGCAACGCACTGCTGCTCGTGGTCTGCTGCTTGTGGTAGGTCGATGAGTAATAAGCCAAGGGAATCCCTGGAGACCTTAAGAGCCCCTTCCAGCACAACCTGTGACCACAGGGAAAATGGGTCATAACTCATAACCTATGATATACCATTAAATACTGTGAACCATACGATGGGCAGCCACCTCTGGCCAGCCACCATGGTCGCCACTGGGCCTATGGGGATTAAACCCTGACCGTCCAGCTATGGCTCAAGGAGCAGGACTTGATGCACCTGGCCCCCTCGGCCATCATTACCAAGTAGCAGAATTTTTTCTGAAACACTTCAAAAAATATTGCCACGGACCGTGATCGCATTGCTGTTATGGAGATATATCTTTGCAGCTTGCTGTTCCTAGGGGCTGCAATCCCGACTGAGTGAACAGGACATCATTTTTTTTTAACTACGGCGAGGGATACATTTTTCTTTTGTTGCTTCAGAAAGATAGAGTCATCGGGATTGCTCAGGTGACCTGAGGGCCCTGAGGGCACCTGAGCAATCCCGATGATTCTATGTGAACCTGACCCTTGCACTTGTGACTTGGCATTTTCTTAACATTTCCTAGAAGCACTTTCTGCCACCTGGATGTGACAGGGGCCTGCCACAAGCCAATTGTTGCATTGCAGCACAATAGGGGCCTGAGGCACTTCAAATCAGCCAACTACTGATCCACCATTTTTAGGGGTTAATCTGATCAAATTGGGTGGAGCCACCGTGGAGGCTGTGATGAGACTATTGAGGATCTGATTGGGGTCAAGACTGTTCTCCTCCTCTTCGCTACCACGAGCCATTGCCTGCATGTTATTAACGTTACACCTCTGGGCCCTACTCAAAAGGCTCTGCCGCGTCGGCAACTAACTGTCCGGGAAGCAAGGAAACACCGACAGGTAGCGGCACCCCCAGTCCATAGCCTCGCTCCTCATATAGCTGCCACAAGCACCATCACCCAGACACTGGTGTGGATTCTGGATGGGACTGCAGCAGATCAGTTGCTTACTGCAGCTCAAGTAAGACGCGCGATCGGGAACAGGTTGATCCCAATAAATCTCACTTCATCTCTTGCAGCTAATACCACTGGAAGATATCATACAGCAGTCAAAAAGAAGGATGCGATCAGCCATGTCGAGGAAATGGAATAGCAGGTGATACGTACAGGCGTATAGCATATACAGAATAACCCAATATTCCAGTCCATCCAGGATGCATAGGGGCTCATCGATATTTTTTGTGTGCTGCTCTGTTAGGTTGCAGCTAGCCATGCTCCCTTTTCATTGCTACTCACTGTCTCACTGAGAGTGGCCTCTTGAATGCCTGGCACCTGGATGGCGTGCGTGGTAGAGGAGAAGCGCGTGAGTTAGCAGCTGACATGCAAATATTCAGGATATCTGAAGCAAAGGACGAAATAGATTTGAACTTCATCATTTCCGCTGCAGGATAAGCCTTTTGTGTTGGCTGCAGAATAAGCCTATTTGGATGGCCACCGTTGGAGGTTCGGGGCTCTAAAAAAGCTTCCATGAATCCATGTTGGAATGGTTGGACAAAGTGACAAACTTTGACCATGGTTTTGGACGATGTAAGCATACCATGCATGCAGTGAGAGTTTCCGATCCGTAAACTCTCGACCATCTCCTTGGAAGAGGGGCCCTTAGGAGGTCAGGCAAGGCAAGATATCCCTCCGGCCCTCCTTACCAGCAGTCCAACTCAGACAGGGTTCTGCAATGATTAGTATTTCAAAACAGGAGATGTTTTTCGAGGTTAAGTGCGGCGTTATATGCATCTGTATTAGCGGTGTAGTAAGATTAGATAAGCGTTATAACCGTACAATCTGGCAAATAGAATAATGGGTGGGAATAATCGGGGGATCCGAGAAACAGTCACAAGAAACAGTCATGAATGAGAGAAATGTTAAGACGCAGATACGAGACCTTGAACTTGACGTTGGGCACAGCAGAGCATGACCATTTTTAGAAACTCGGTCGTAACCGGTAGAGTCTCTATAATGAAATACCGGTTGTCAGCCACGAAGGGCACCGTGCCAGCACGGCCAATAAAGTGTGCGGCAAGTCACCTGCCGCCCGTCACGGTGCGGTACGTCGTGGGTTCACGTTGGTTCCGGTTTGGTCGTGTGTCACGTGCACCGCAGAGAGTATCGTCAGGGTATTCCTACCCAGGGGACCCAGGGGATGGGCCAGGGGACGCCTCGAAAATGGGGATAAGTAAGGCCATGGGATAAGGCTAGGCTGCGCATCACAAATACCACTTGCTTCGCTTTTGAACCCGGGGAAACTGCCAATTCACGCAACGACAGCAACCGTTAAGATAACAGACGTCCCTCGACAGGTAGGTGCGTGTGCCCACGTCCCCTCCCCCGCCTGAGACCCACTCAACCATGCTGAAGCACACAGTGATAAATTATGCGTGTCCACGTGAAAGGAAGTAGTTGCAACGGACGCGCTCGTTGTGTTGTAATCCGGCCCAGTCCGGTAATGTTTTTGCCCCTCCACCCGCCCCCCATCCACTGACAAAAATAACACCGCGTTGCTGGTCTCGCCGGCTGAGGCTTGCGTAACAGGGTGTCGTCGCCGCTAGACATGTTGAGTGGGCGAGGAGGCTGAGGCTCAGGGCCTTACTCTAGCTCAGTAACCATGGCCGTCTCGAAAAGCAGGCAAAACAGCAGAAGATAAATTGATGCATGAGGGGAGATGTGGCTGTTTGGTCCATTATTTACATGGCATACTGAAACGTGTAGCTGTTTGGTTTCATGCAGCCAAACGCATGAGCGTGAGGCAAGAAAAAGGGAGGATGATATTTTGCCATGAGAGCTCGATCACTCCCTGTGCTTGATGTAATTCGAATGCTTTGGTTTCCTACTTGGCTTGACAGTGGCGTTCACTGGGTTGGTTGGCCGCTGCTGATTTAATAGGACTTCAGCTACAATTCAGCTGTGTTACGATCTGCAGCATGGTGAGCATGTTGCTGCATGCCCTACTGCTTGGGACACAGGCATTCCACGATTTAAGTAAGACTGGCATGAACATGTTAGCAGATCAGTATTCGAGTTTGGAAACGCCTAGAAATTAAACACTGGACAGAGTCACTCAGGCACGGCGCCATGGCCGTCAGAACTGTCAATGCAAGTTATGAAAACAAAATATTCGTCTCATAGAGTTCAGACATGGAGTTCGGAAACGAGATCAAACGACTTATACTGGACTTAGCTCTAGACATTAAGCTGTTTGCATGCAACTGGCTGAATTTTATTATATCTAATTTGTAGTACAAAGAACCAATTCTCTACCAATCTGAAATTTTAAGAGAACCAGCACATTTTTAGAGTGAGACAGTTAGAGTGAGGCAGTAAGAGTGGGCTGCACTGTTGCCTCTGCATTAGACCTCTCCTCATACCTGAGCTCCAGCTTGGAGTGAACCTGATCAAGGAACCTTATCCCATGAAGCATGTGTGTAAGTGGTGTTAAGGCTGCCCTGTCAGCATGCATGACAGAAGCTGTGTCTGCTAGGGGTGCCATGACAGTCAGCATGCAGTGCACATGTGTGTGCTATGGGTGCCATGCCAGGCAGCATGCAATGCACCTGTGAGTGTCATAACAGTCAGCATGCAGTGCACCTGTGTGTGCTAGGGGTGCCATGCCAGTCAGCATGCAGTGCACCTGTGTGTGCTAGGGGTGCCATGCCAGGCAGCATGCAATGCACCTGTCTGTGCCATAACAGTCAACATGCAGTGCACCTGTGTGTGCTATGGGTGCCATGCCAGGCAGCATGCACTGCAGAAGTTGTGTGTGCTAGGGGTGCCATGGCAGGCAGCACACAGTGCACATGTGTGTGCTAGGGGTGTCATGACAGGCAGTATGCAGTGCTTCTGTTTGTGCTAGGGGTGCAATGACAGGCAGCATGCAGTGCAGCAGCTGTGTGTGCTAGGGGTCCCATGACAGCCAGCATGCAGTGCACCTGTTTGTGCTAGGGATGTCATGACAGGCAGTATGCAGTGCACCTGTTTGTGCTAGGGGTGTCATGACAGTCAGCATGCAGTGCACCTGTTTGTGCTAAAGGTGTCATGACAGTCAGCATGCAGTGCACCTGTTTGTGCTAGGGGTGGCGTGCCAGTCGGCATGCAGTGCACCTGTGGGTGCTAGGGGTGTCATGACAGTCAGCATGCAGTGTACCTGTTTGTGCTAGGGGTGGCATGACAGTCAGCATGCAGTGCACCTGTTTGTGCTAGGGGTGCAATGGCAGGCAGCATGCAGTGTACCTGTTTGTGCTAGGGGTGTCATGATAGTCAGCATGCAGTGCACCTGTTTGTGCTAGGGGTGCAATGACAGTCAGCATGCAGTGCACCTGTTTGTGCTAGGGGTGTCATGACAGTCAGCATGCAGTGCACCTGTTTGTGCTGAAGGTGTCATGACAGTCAGCATGCAGTGCACCTGTTTGTGCTAGGGGTGCCATGGCAGGCAGCATGCAGTGCAGCTGCTTGTGCTAGGGGTGTCATGCCGGGCAGCATGCAGTGCACCTGTTTGTGCTAGGGGTGCCATGGCAGGCAGCATGCAGTGCAGACGCTATGTGTGCTAGGGTGGCCATGACAGGCAGCATGTAGTGCACCTGTGTGTGCTTGGGGGGCCATGGCAGGCAGCATGCAGTGCATATGCTGTGGGTGCCAGGGGTGCCATGTTAGGCAGCATGCAGTGCTGAAGCTGTGGGTGCCATAGCTGGCAATATGCAGTGCAGAAGCTGTGTGTGCTAGGGGTGCCATGCCACTGTCTGTCGTCCATTCCACCTTGCGCCTGCCGAACTGCTATCTGCCTAGTAGTTTTCCAGTCGACCTCGGACAGCGCTCACTGCCTTTTCCAGCTGCTCCGAACTCCCCACCTCGACGTTTAATACCGAGTTCTTAGGTGCCAAAAAATGTTTGAATGCACGTTCGGCATCGCTGGGCGATCCACCGTCAAACATGGGGCCTCGGTCAATTGCAGAGGGAACGCCCCCCCCCCCCCCGCAGGGCAGGCAGGGCCATATCTGGCTGTAATAGATGGGTTTTAACCAGAGAGGAAGCCCCAAGTCGTCTAAATGTCGATGTAGTTTGGGGGGATCGGGGGGCTTGCCGGCATTAGGGAGCAGGGGACCCGTCCAAGAAGGAGCCTCGTCCCCTGGTGTGAACAAACTACGGCAGGGGACCCAAACTACGCGGTCCCCTGCCCCCCCGTATTGTACGGATTTGTCACTGAGACAACGGGTCAAAACTACAGAGGGTGCTGTAATTAGAGCGCTCTATATGATTTTTCGCTTGCATCATTGTTTAACCCCTTCTTTCACCCTGAACGCATCCATGCAGTTATATTTCCGGGCCGGTGGTCGGCAGGAAACACTATGTTGTATTAACCTTTTCCGGAACTTTTCATGCTCATGAATGAGTTGAAATTACAGCCTCATGAACGGGCATTGGTTGTTCGTGTGTCAATTATATATCCGCTCGCCTATTTATCGCCTGTCTCGCAATTTCTATACCCAATGCCGCATAAGAACCGAGGACGCCATCTTTGGCTGGCAGGAAAACGGCAACAACCTCGAAGAGTCCACATACGAAGAGTCCACATACGGTGAGGTCCGACACCCAACCTAATAGGGAAAAAATCATGTCATCACGAGAAACAATCACCAAATGGGAATCCAGGAAAACAAGGATTGTGTGCTCAGGTTTTACAAAGTGCGAGGCTCTTTTCTTTGGATTTTACAAGGTGTAAGGCCAGCCGCCCAACCCTAGAAAACCTGAGACGCACACACACAAAAAGCAGCTCGGGTGCGCATGGGGCCCTCGTCGACAGCCGAGAAAAGGCAAGCTGGAACAGGAAAGGCACTCGACCAACAAACACTCACACGGCCGCAATAACCCAAGTGTAAAAAGTTTGATTAAGTTCGAGGGGGGGGCAAAAATAAAAATACTACACCCCATCCTCGAAAGTTGTAGAGCTTGACGAAAGCTTTCCATATCTGATCTTAAAATTATATCTTGGCCCAGGGGCTGGGAGATATGGAGGGTGTAAGTGGTGGTGGGGGAGGGGGATAACAAAAAAAATGACTTTTTGAAATTTTAGTATTTTTTTTAAACATCAGATTGAGACGATACCTACACCGTTGAATTCCCACTGTCATTTGCTACAGATATACATCATAAAACATTCCGCACAGAATACCAGACCCCTCTTGGCATGCAAGTATAAAGTATTGCATGGGGAGCTGCCATGGCTCCGGAAACCCCTGCTCCGTTGTGCGTACACGTATTATGGACTCACACGGTGTAGCTGCATTGGTAGTTGCTATGAATTAAGCAATGACAACCTGTTGTGAGCATAGTTTGAAGGTCTTAACATTTTCAGACAACCCAGTGGCCCTAAGGAATCACCAACAGGGGAAAGAGTGCAAGAGAGGAGCTGAGCTGGCCAGGAAGAATTCGACGAAGCGGCTGAGAGGGATTCTGCCAACAATCCTTGCACCAACAGACCAGTGGCTTGCACCATCTGCAGGAGCATCGCGGGTACCATCCGCCCTTATGTCTGAGTTATCACTTCCTAGATCATCACATGGAGTCAGCCCAACCTGGTCAGGAGCTGATGGAGGCAGATGTGACGAGATATGCCATCAGCGCTGAGGAGTTTAAGGCGGTGGTGGGCAAGGAGCTCCCCAAGAAGCAGAAGACCAGGCTTTTAAAGCAGCACATCAGCTCAAGTTAGATGCTAGTTTGATGCCACTCATGCGTGATTCCTCCCGTTTCTGGGGCCTCGTGGTCTCTAGCGAGGATAAGTAGCTGGCAGGTGGTAGCTAGAGCAATGGTTTACTCGATTGTTTCACCGCTTGGAATTTGTGAGCCATCTACATTTATCGACACGATTAGAAGCGCACTGATGAGCTGATTGAAATTGACCCCGCGCCCTTCCTTCAATTCTGATTTTTGATGGGAAATTAAGGATTTACTAGGTTTTGGAGGCGGGGGGGGGGGGGCAGTGTTCGTTTGCCAATTTTTTAGGATGGGGTCTTTAACGTGTTTTTGTCTTCCCGAGGGGGGGGGGCAAAAACAAAAAAAATCCACCCCATCTCCCTTTTTTGTAGAGCTTAACGAGAGCGTTCCATAGCTGTTTTTAAAAAATTATATATATAAATGTTCCAGTAGAAGCGCCTTGCCGAGCTGATCAAAAAACACCCCCTACAATCCTACATGCCCTATGATTTTGAATTTTGACTGAGATATTTGAATTTCAATGGGTTCCGGAGGCGGGGGGGTAGGCTAGGGTGCTCGCTTTTGTTTGGGGGGATGGGGTCCCCAGCTTTTTTTTGCCCCCCCCTCCGCCCCCCCCTCGATTTAGTTCTGAAAATAAGAACTGGCACCCCACCTCGGCACCCCACTGCATGAGAACACACTACCACCAAGAATCCACCCCAAAGCGTTAGCGAGCGTCGCCACCTAAACCGGAAAACGGCACCCAACCAAAAGACGGAGACAAGAGCTGACAAGAAGCCAGAAATAAAATAAGCCTGAACAATAAGATGGAAAATGGCAATGTGATACCCGAAGGCATAGCCCCCCACCCGCAAAGATACAACTCAAAGACGCGCAGCCATAAGGCCCAAACTACCCATAGGCCCTCTCAACACGACGCAAAATAGCAAACAGGAGAAGCATTATCAAAACTAGGGAACATCAATACAAAGGGGGCGAGAAGGGGCACAGCGACCCGACGAGTCAATGGATTGCCTAGCAAAGAGGGATGTCTCCCGGGGACCAGCACTCTCCGAGTGGGAGTGGTGGAGAGTCAGATTGTTGTTAAGGGGTAAGGGGGGGCTTGGGAAGCTGAATGTCGCACCATAAAGCAGTAACTGCAATACTATGGTAAATACCGTAAACTCCGGTCAGGACACCTTAGAGAGGTGTCATCTACTCACAAACACGGTACATCACCGTACACTCATGCTCCTTGTACTTCAGACAAGAGTGTGTCAACAAGATAACTGTAACTGGAAGGTCCTAACTGGATGTCTCTGCATAGAAGTCTCCGTCTCGTGGGTACCGCCCCTACTACTTTACTACGCAATGTGCGCTTCAGGTCCGTGGCGGACTTCTTTCCTCACGGCAGTGATGGACGCCTACGGGCAGGCTCAGTGACTATTCACTGGCTGTGAGTGCTCTTCGAGTTAAGCAGCTAGATGGATACTTGTATATATAGCAATTGACTTAGGTAGCATAGGCCTTCTGGCCTTCTGGGCGCGATCCAGCGGGGCTATGTTAAGGTGCACTTACCGCGCTACACGCGGAGAGGGTGACGGGACGTAGACTGCGTACTTCTTCTTCGGCAGGGTCTCGGTTCTCTGGCTGTGGTACTTGTCTCCAGCTATCTCAGATGAGGCTGATCTAGGCTTGACTTGAGTAAGGGTACTGACTTATGTGAACGTAAGAGGCCTCATACACGGATGACTGCCGGTGCTTGTTTACAATAGAGGTCTGTCCTTTAGAAAGGGACGAAGTAACTAGCCAAGGCAATTGCCGGGATACAGGGACCCGGCAGGCCCAATTCAGATACGGTAGAACCTGTCAAATCTCCCTGCGTAAGCGGGTTTCTAGGTCTCAGCTCAAATCCGGAGACTCCGCAGAGAAGCTGCGGAGTCACCGAGACCGCTAACTGCGGTCTAAACGGTTCTGTCACGTATACTGTAATATACTGTGACAGCTGTCGCACCATAAAGCAGTAACTGCAATACTATGGTAAATACCGTAAACTCCGGTCAGGACACCTTAGAGAGGTGTCCTCTACTCACAAACACGGTACATCACCGTACACTCATGCTCCTTGTACTTCAGACAAGAGTGTGTCAACAAGATAACTGTAACTGGAAGGTCCTAACTGGATGTCTCTGCATAGAAGTCTCCGTCTCGTGGGTACCGCCCCTACTACTTTACTACGCAATGTGCGCTTCAGGTCCGTGGCGGACTTCTTTCCTCACGGCAGTGATGGACGCCTACGGGCAGGCTCAGTGACTATTCACTGGCTGTGAGTGCTCTTCGAGTTAAGCAGCTAGATGGATACTTGTATATATAGCAATTGACTTAGGTAGCATAGGCCTTCTGGCCTTCTGGGCGCGATCCAGCGGGGCTATGTTAAGGTGCACTTACCGCGCTACACGCGGAGAGGGTGACGGGACGTAGACTGCGTACTTCTTCTTCGGCAGGGTCTCGGTTCTCTGGCTGTGGTACTTGTCTCCAGCTATCTCAGATGAGGCTGATCTAGGCTTGACTTGAGTAAGGGTACTGACTTATGTGAACGTAAGAGGCCTCATACACGGATGACTGCCGGTGCTTGTTTACAATAGAGGTCTGTCCTTTAGAAAGGGACGAAGTAACTAGCCAAGGCAATTGCCGGGATACAGGGACCCGGCAGGCCCAATTCAGATACGGTAGAACCTGTCAAATCTCCCTGCGTAAGCGGGTTTCTAGGTCTCAGCTCAAATCCGGAGACTCCGCAGAGAAGCTGCGGAGTCACCGAGACCGCTAACTGCGGTCTAAACGGTTCTGTCACGTATACTGTAATATACTGTGACAGCTGTCGCACCATAAAGCAGTAACTGCAATACTATGGTAAATACCGTAAACTCCGGTCAGGACACCTTAGAGAGGTGTCCTCTACTCACAAACACGGTACATCACCGTACACTCATGCTCCTTGTACTTCAGACAAGAGTGTGTCAACAAGATAACTGTAACTGGAAGGTCCTAACTGGATGTCTCTGCATAGAAGTCTCCGTCTCGTGGGTACCGCCCCTACTACTTTACTCGCCCCCCGCTCCCCAGCGTTAAGCCCTCCAGGCATGCGCGGGGAGCCGGAAAAGGGGTGGTACTGAAAGAACTTCTTGAAAAATATGTACGTAGAAGCTCAAATCATCATCTGCAAATATGCCTGGTTCCGGCCTTCTACAAATCTGCCTGGTTCAGGCCTTCTACAAATCTGCCTGGTTCAGGCCTTCTACAAATCTGCCTGGTTCAGGCCTTCTACAAATCTGCCTGGTTCAGGCCTTCTACAAATCTGCCTGGTTCAGGCCTTCTGCAAATCTGCCTGGTTCAGGCCTTCTGCAATCAGGAAATAAAAATTAACCGAGTTCAGCTGAAGCGCAATGCGCAGAACCCTACAAATTCAAGCTGTTCAGCCCACTACCGGCTAGCAAACAGAAAAATTTCAAAGTTATCAGGTCAAGCTAAGAACAACCGCTGCTCTCGCCCCACTGCGCCATAGCCGCCTGGTCTTCAAAGGCCACAGGAAATGTGCGCCGTAGCAGCGTGATCCGCCCCCTGCTGTGTTAGTACTGCCCGAGTTGACTAATTCTCCTCGCTCATCATCCTCATAAGTCATAACATATGTACTACCGTAGCCTTGCTGCTACGGTGTTTGAGAAACAAATTTTCATTAAGCTGCCGTAACTCTACTCCTGCATCTTCCGTCTTCGGTTCGCTGGCTGCCGGCCCACTGCCTACCGGGTACTAGGACAAGCCGCGCTGCGTTTGCATTTCTGCTCTGTAGGCGCCTGCCCGCTCCTTGCCAATTACGGCGTGAGTGACGTCACGTGCTCAGCGGCCTTGCCGCTCCGGGCTTCAGGTCCCGGTAAGATCCTCAAGGGCTGACTCCTCTTCCTCCCTTGCTGCTTCTTTGGCCACCTTGGCCCTTCTTGTAACTGCTCTCGGGGTGACATTGGCCTCTCCCCGGCCAGTGGTGTACGAGATGTCATACAACCCGTTCGCCATTGGTCTTGCGATGCCCCGCTCCATTTGCCTTGTTGCTGGGTTGGTGGCCATGACTTCCACCTCAGGCCTGTCCATGACGTTGGCCTCCTGGGCTGTCCTGGCAGCCGCTCTGGCTGCTGGGCTCGGCCGCCCCTGGACCTGTAAACTGCGCTCCTCTGTGGTGGGCCCTGCTACTGCAGCGGGCCCAGCTCCCTTGTCATCCGGTGTGCAGTGTGGGCACAACCACTTGCCCTCAGGCACCTCCTCGAGTACTGGTACCAAGCAGTCCATGTGCCAACCTGTATTGCAGGCATCACACAAAAGCATCACCTCTCCGCGATCGGGCAGCTGGCACACCTCGCAGGACAGGCTGTTATTGGGCCTGGTAGTACTGAAATCAACCACTCCCCTGAGGTTGGGCAAGTGGCATGGGGAGCAATTGACAGCATTCTCTGTTACTGTGAGGCCATCTGCCCCCTCCAATACCAAGGTCCCCGTCGCCCCCAGTGTTTTTACCCTGAGGATCTCAGGCCTGGCCTTGGGATCGAGGCTGCGTCGCTCTGATGAATACTTTACATACACGTAATCTCCCTCTGCAAAACGCCTGACCTGGGGAACATACCCTCCCCCACGAATGCGTGCATATCGCAGCTTGTCGCGGTGCTGCGCTATTTTCAGATGCTCACCCGCGACTGGCAGTGCCTCTTTGATCCTGGCCACTCTGGCCAAGAGCAAGTCTGCTGCCTCCTCTGCTGTTGCCACCTTGGCTGTGCTCCAGAGGTCCGCCCCCACCCTGGAGGGAAAGGTGGGTCTCTGCCCGAACAGCACCTCGTACGGCGCCATGCGCGTGGCCTGCTGCGGCGAGCACCGGAAGCCAAGGGCTACCCAGGGCACCATCTTGTCCCAGGACTCGTCGCTGCTGCCCTCCTCGCAGCACTTGCGCAGGCCTGCCTTGAGGGTCTGGACAGCCCTCTCTGAAAGCCCGTCTGCCTGGGGGTGGTTGGCAGAAGTGGTGCGATGGTCAATGAAGCAGTCCAACAACATGTCCTGAAATTCACCCTGGAACTCTGTTCCCTGGTCTGTTACCACCTCTGCCCATCCCCCGAATCGTGCAACAACATTTTGAAAGAATGCCAAGGCCGTCACATCAGACGCTTTGCTTGGAATGGGGATCAACTCCACCCATTTGGAGTAATGCTCCACACACACCATCACAAACCGATTTCCCCTGGAAGTGGTCGTGAATGGACCACACAGGTCCACTCCCCACCGGAAAAACAACCCCTCAATGGGTAGCGGGTGCAGGTTGGGCTGTATGTGATTGAACGTGGACGCCCTGGCCCTGTCACACACACCGCATTCCTGCACCGCCTTCTTGACTGCTGCTCGAAGCCCCCGCCACCAATGCTGCTGCATGACCATGAAAGCCGTGCGGTGGCTGCCAAAATGACCCGTACCTGCATGCGCTGTCTGGATCACTGCTAGCCTGTCTTCTGGCCTGGGCACCACACAACGTCTACCATCTGGCATGAGTCTCATCAGGACTCCTCCCCTCTCTGATTCCCACTGGAATGGCGCTGCTCTGCGCTGTATTCTGGTCTGTTCTCCTAGCTCTGTTCCCTGGACATAAGTCTTCTCACGGAGAAACCTCAAGACGGGCTCATCTGCCCACACATCAACCCTAGCCGACGGTCCTGCAGGACAACCTGGCTGGTCCTTCTCACTCTCTGTGTCCCTGGTTACTTTGATTCCAACCTCAACTTGTTCCTCAGGCGTGTTCCCACCTGGTTCCTGTGCCGCGTCGGCCCAGTCTGCCGCAGCCGATTCTCCCAGGCACTGTCTGTATGACGCGGCCGCTTCTCCGCTACCTGAGCACGCGTTTCCTGCAGTAGCAAGGGCATAGTGGCTGGACATTAAAGTCGCCCCCAGCACTGGGTCCCTGTCCTGGCCTGGCAGCTTTGCCCTGCGTGTCAATTCTGCTGGCATGATTTTAGCACACTCAAGTGCCACATTGAGCCATGCACTTAGTGCCCATGAATCCATGCACCTGCCCAAGGCTGCCCGTCTGGCTGCCTCTGGGAAGTCTGGGCGCGGCAATGTGGACCCCACAGCGTACCCCATGGCGCGCTCACGCTCGTTTGCGTTGGGCTCCTGCAAGTCCCCCATGGGCCTGTACACCATCCCATTTTGCCCGTTCCGAAAAGAATATGATGAGGGCGTGGCCATCAAACACGGCAGCGCTTTCCTGGGCTGCCCTGTTACATTGATGCGGTACCCCCCATTGTCCGGACATGATACTACTTGGGCCTTGCTGCCCTTGTCCAGAATGTCGTCTACAATCCCCTCGTGGGGTCTGGTCGACGCACGAATCACAAATTCAATATCTGCTGCAGGGGCAATATTCCCCCAATAGTTGCGGGTGCGGTGGGCGTAAGACCCCACCTGCGCTGCGTCAAACAACGCCGGTGTCCCCAGAATCCTGCACACTTCCTGAAAAGCCTCAACACTGGCCTTCACACTCTTCTGATTCAATTGCATTGCTACATTCTCAATCAGGTACGCTGGCGGCCTAGGTCCCTGCAGGAACTGTAGAGTACCCAACAGCTTGACTAACGGGAAGAAAGACTTGCTTCTCTCTCCCGCGAGCCCACGCCCCTTGCCAGCTGACGAAAGGTCCTGGCACTCCCAGCCTGCTACCATGAACCACTGGCGCCCCTCCTGGGCACCCGCCTCCTTGAGGTGCTCTGCCGTAATGGCATACACATCTTGCGGCAACGCTCTGAAAGCTTTATCAAACGCTTTGACCGGAAGCAACTGGGGGAATCTCCTGTGCAACTGCAACAGGCGACCCCTTGCGATCTCTCTGACTTCCTCACTGATATCTGCATACAAGTACTGCACTACTGGGATACCTGCCCTGAGTACCATTTCCAGCCCTGAGCACATACCTCCAAACTCCAAAGGGCTCGAAAAGGACGACTCCTTCGGTCTCCATGGCCCGCACAGCCCCACTCGACAGGCAAGCTGTGTCCAGGCCTGCAGGGGAATGAGGGGGCAACACTCGAGGCAAGTCAGCAAGAACATCACTGATCATTGTCCTGGACCGCTCCCTGTTGCTGAACGCCTGCTCTGCTGTACTGACAGGCTGCGCCTGTTCATCATCGTCAGTGGCGGCAGAGGATATCTCCTGCCCCACCGGTGCTGTCACGCAAGCTGCCTCTGCAGCTCGCAACATCTGTACTCTCCTTCTGCCCTCCTGCGCCATGCGCACTATCTGGTCTGCATGTCACTGGTTCACTCTGCCCAACCCTGTGAGCAAAGCCACTTGCTTCCCACTTGCCTCCTCCCTGGCTGCTGGCTCGGGCGCGACTGTATCAAGCCTGGCCCCTGTGCGGTCAGCTGAGGATGGGAGGGGAGATCTGGACGGGATGTCTGCATTCTGGTGGCATGCTCCTGAGCGATGGACAATGGTAATGTCCAGCTCTTGAAGCATGAGAGCCCACCTAGCGTGCTGGCCTACCAACGTCTGGTTGTCCATGAGGTAAGTGAGCGGCTCATGGTCAGTAATGAGATGCACCTTGCACCCAAACAGCATGTGGCGGTATGTGCGTGCTGCATACACTGCGGCCAGCATCTCCCCCTGGAACGAGGAATAGTTCCTCTCGCTCTTGTTCAGGGATCTGGATGTGCATGCCACCATATACTCCCGCCCGCTGTCATCACACTGCCCTAGCACGGCGCCTATGCCTTGCTTAGAGAAATCTGTGTACAATAAGAACGGCCTTGGCGGCCCCTTGCCGTCTGGCCCTGTCCCACTGTAATCTGGTCTGCGCAGGACTCTCCCGCCCTCGCACATCTCTGTCTTAATCAACTGGAACGCCTGCGACTGCTCTGGCCCCCACACAAACGGGACCCCCTGGACCAGCAATGCGTTGATGCATGCTGCCTTTTTCGAGAAGTCCGGGACGTAGCACCGGTAGAAATTCAAGAATCCCATGACCTCCTGAATGTTTTTCACCGATGCGGGCTCTGGCAGCGCCATAACTGCTGCTATCTTAGCTGCGTGCGGCGTGAGCCCCTGGGCCGACACATTGTGACCCAGGTACTCTACTGTTGCACACCCAAACAAGGACTTGTCGGGGTGCGCCCTTAATCCTACACTGTGGAGCATGTCCAACATCAGCTCCACATGCCTGATGTGTTCTGCCGGTGTGTCACTGTACACTAGCAGATCGTCAATGAATGCTACGCAGAACGCACTCAGGCCTGCCCTGGCAATCTCTTCTTCCATCATACGCTGAAAGAAAGGAGGCCCATTTCGCAGACCGAAATTGAGCTTTGTGTACATCCAAAGCTCAGGTCCCATCCAGAAAGCTGTCTTAGGCTGGTCCTCGACCTTTATAGGGATCTGCATGAACCCCGACCGGAGATCAACCTTGCTGAATATCTTGGCAGTGCCCAGGTTCTGAAAAATAGTCTCCATCCTGGGGATGGCAAATTCCTGCTTGGCCGTACGCAGGTTTAACCTGCGCATATCGTGCGCTATTCGATGGTCTGTCCACTCCTCAGTTTCAGCACTCTTCTTGGCTGCTACTACTGAGTTGGCTGCAAACTTGATAGGCCCCCCCTGGGGCACCTTGACTATGATGCCTGCCTCAATCATCGGCTGACACTGTTCCTTAAAAATCGCTGCCTTAGGCGGTGGCATATCCCTGGACTTCTGAAAGCACGAACTGACCTCGTCTTCTAAAGCCAGTGTAAACTCACCCTGCGTGCCGCAGTAGCCTGGTAGATCCTCCATGGAGTATGCGAATGCTCCTTGGCGATCTCGGAGGCTCTGCTCCAGGCTCTCCTGCTGCTCCGCAGTGAAGTCGGGATGCTTGCCCAGCAGCCACCCCTCCTTGGTCTTGACGTACTCTGCAGGTGGCTCCACTACTCCCCCCGGCTGGAACATGTCGATCACCACAGCCGCCTGCGGGTCGTCCTCCGCGGGCAGCTCTTCCCCGCCAGTGGTGTTGCCGCTGTGCCATCTCTCCTGCTGGCTGCATGCACCCCTCCTGCTGGCGTCCCCCATGGGACTGACTGCCTGTGGGCGTAACCATCCAGACGACAGCTTTGCTGCTGCCTCCTTTCCAGACACAAAAGCCCCTTGGCCTGCTGTAAATCCTCCTCCTCTCACTCCCTGCTCGGTAGCTCGCGCCCCCGGCACACACACCGACAGCAGTAGCCACACCAGTATCAGCTGGAGCGTTCCCGTAAGGATCCCTTTAATTGCTGTACAGGTGAGGAGTCCTCTGCACGCTGTCATCTTCCTCATGGGTTGCTGCGGTAACTGTTCTGCGGGCTGAACGCATGGCTCTGCATTCTGCGCTGGCAGCTGCTGTCCTTTGGCCCACGTGATCTCCAGGTCTACCTGGCTGATCCTGAGTGGCAGGGCTGGGCAGTCCATTCCTGGCCTGCTGCCACGGTTCCTGTCCGCGGCCGCCCTCTGCGCCTTTCCTGCGCGTCGTCTGGCCTTCTTTGAATTTTATCCTTGCAACTTGGCAGTGTCAGCCCAAATCGCACTGGCCCTTTCTGGCCCTGCTCCTGGGATCTGTCCTGTGCTGTACTGTGCCATCCTCTCCTGCCTGTGGGTGGCGCGCTGCACAGCCTCGCTGCTGCCTGCACCCGCGGGCTCCTCTTGCCCACAGCCCCGTCGTATGGTTTCCCGCGCGCCGGCAACCCTCCTTGCGAGACCCTCGCCCCTGCCGGTTTGGGTTTGGCTGCTGCGGCTGTCCGACGGCTGTTGGGTGTCCGCTCCTTCTGCTCTCCTCGTGTAGAGGGCTGATACTCTCTCCGTCAGCTCCTCCTGTAGCTCCCTGACCGCCCTGCTGTTACCTCCCATCCTGGGGTCCGGATCGGGCTGTGGTAGCATTTTAAGTCGGAACAGCAGGCTAGCCTCCTGGCCCGCCTCTTGCTGCCCCATTTCCTGCCTTCGTAGCACGTCCAGCTGATCTACAAAGTTCCTGAGCACTGCAACCCAGCGTCCCGTGCTGTATGCTGCTGGGTCACCCCAAGGCCCCTGTGCCGCTGTCTGTGCTGGCGGGCTGATCTGGGGGTCTCCTGGGCGCCCGTTGCTCTCCTTGCCTGCTGCTGCCCCCTCGGGCCTGCAAGCGCGCTGGTCTGCTGCCTGCGGATGGCTGATCCCCGCTGTGACCTGGTTTGCCTCCTCCTCCAGCGTGATCCCGTTACCGAGCTCTATAGCGGCCCTCCTGCTTCTGCGCTCCTCCATTGCTGCCTGCTCCTGAAAGATGCCGCGCACCCACGCGCGCCTCAGCTGTGGCAGTTCTCCCACCATGCCGTACCTTGGACTCCCTGGTCCTGGGCCGCTGTCTGCTGGCATATAATTGCCCTCTGCATTCCGAGCCTCTGCTCTGGTGACGCTATCCTGGTCCGGGGGCATGGTTCCTCCCTCGTGCCACTCCTCATCTGACTCGGTGATCTCAACCAGTGGTGGTGGACCCTCTGAAACGTCGTCGCTGAACTCTGGGGTCCTGCTGTCTGAGTCCTCCGTGGGCGGTGTGCTGACCATGTCTAGGGGTGCCTGGGGCTCTGCCCGTCCCCTAGGATCAGCTTCCATTGCTGCTACCCCCAAGTCGTCCACGTACTCCAGCAGCTCCCATGAGGCTGCTGCCGCCCCAAATGTTACAAATGCCGCCTGGGTCCATTCTGGCTCCCCATCCTGGACAGGGTCGTCGGTGGCAGCCGCGGGTTCCTCTGCATAGGCGCCGCGCCTGCCCACCAGCCCATGTCCCATACTCGGCTGGTTCCTTAAGTCCTCCAACTCCTCCTCGATGCCTACTTCCCCTGCTCCTCTGAACAGAGGGTGCAGCGTGCGCACCCCTGCTGGGTGCGCCTGCCTCCACAACTGCGTTGTTATGACGTCAGCCTGCCAATAGGGCAGCACGCTGCTGGCCCTGTTGTCGTGCCACGCCCTCCGCTCCTGACGCACCCACTGGTGCACATATGCTGCCAGGCGTTCTACTGCGAACGGCGAGCTCGCCAGCTCGTCCTCTCCTTCCCACATGGCTCCTGATGCTGGCGTCTGCTGGGGTCCGTAAGGCCATGTTGGACAGGCCGTTACCTCTGTAGGCGCCCACTGATCCTCTACACCCCACACGTGCCGCATGGCCGCTGACAGCTGTCCTGGGAGCAGGACCCTCTGCAGCGCCATAAGCATGAGCGTCCACACTGTCGGGTCTGCTCCCCTAGCGTAGGTATAGGCATGGAACTCCGCCTCGTCTACTGACGCGCACTTAGTGACTGCCACGTCCTGCTGGTGCCTTGCGAACAGGTAGACGGGCATATCGTCGTGAGTCGCGTGCATGTGGATCCATGCCGATGAAACGGGCAACTCCTCATCAGCCATCTCCTCATAGTAGTAAGTTACTAGCTGCTGGACTGGGATGGCTGCCCTGGCGTCCCCTGGTGCTGGCCCCCACGGCACTGCTTGTCCTGCGACCGTCCTGGGGATGACGATGGACGCCTCTATGGTCGCCTCACACCGTCCTGGCCTGCCTGGGTGACACAGCCCTGCCCCCACTGAGGCCTGCTCTGCTGTTTCTACAAATCTCTCGTACTCGCCCATGGCTTGGACTGGTACATAAAATGCGCGGTCTCTGAGGGCTGGATGTCCCATCAGCTCACGGACACAATTCATCGCCCACGGTGTGCGCATGAATCCTGGCTGCGCGCCCTGCCACATCCCCTCGGCCGGCGCAATGTCTGGCATGTCCGGGTGCGCCCAGCCTGCTGCATCCACCGCTGTGATGCCTGCTGCAATGGCGAGACTCACCATCTCGCTAACGCAGTATGCATAGATGGGGTGCCGCGACCATCCCCTCTGCATATAATCTGCCATATTTGTGCTGGGCTGGATGTATCCTTTGAGCGCAGCGCCCAGCATGACAGCTGTCACTGCGTCCCACGGGAAAATCATCATGGCAACTGCCTGCATGGCTGCTGCCCTGTTAACACATGTCTGCTCTCCGCCTCCCAGGAGCCTATGGTTCTGCAACCGACATGGCCCGTCCCTGCACTCCGCTGGCATAGTCAGCATGGCCCTGGAGGTGGACGCCGCTGGCATCTCTTCCCCCAGGCGGAAGTACTGCACAAAGGGCTCGCCTGCTGGCAGCGACTGCGGGAACGGCTGTATGCAGACGCGTTCTCTGCTGTAGGACCTGTCTCTGCTGAAGGGCTGGTCAAGCCGGCTGTCCACGCCCCTTGCGTCAGACCTCCCTCCCCTCTCGCTGCCGTGCTGCGTCTCTCCGTCCTCGTCGATACCTCCCCAAGCATTGCACCGAGAGGTAGTGCTTTTATGGGTCCTAACGGGCCCCGCCAGAGCATCCAGCTGGTTCCCTGCTGCGGTCCCTCTGGCTGCTGGGTATCGCGACCCCGCTCTGGGTGGCTCCCCTGTCTCGGCGGCTGCTCCCGCTACCCCTCTGCCTGTGTCTTGATTGCCCTCCGGAGTACCTGGACATAACACGCCAAACTCTTCCTCATGCAAGGGTGAGGGTTCCTGAGGCTCATATCTGCCTGCTGAAAGGTTGGACCCTGAATCGGTCTCCCACCCGTCTACGTTGTGCTGGGGTACTGCCTCCCGCTCGCGTCTCTCAATCTCATCCCACTGCTCATCATACTTGTCCCATTCCCTGTCTAGGAACCTCTGCATCAGATTTGGCCATCCTACACACGGAGCTGGGCACCCCCTCCTCTGGAGATCCTTCAAGAATTCCATCGCATGTGCTACGGATCTGGCCGACCCTGCAGGCATAGTCCCGTAATGGTTCATGGCTAACGCCTCTACAGCCATCGTCCAGTGGTTTACCTGACTGGCTACCTGCCCTTCTGGCACCCTCTGGGGAGCCACCTGAACTGGTCCTGCATGACTGACCTCAGCCTGGTAGGCACCCCTGTCCTGGCTAATTTCCATGTGGCCTGTCATGAAGCACGTGTGGCCTCCTGTCCCCTCCCACCTTGGTTGCTCGCCCTCCGGTGGTTCCTGTCGCGCTGGCGGTCCTGGCCACGCGCTTGGGCCTGCTGCTGCCTGCTGGAAGTCCCCTGCGCTGGGAGTCCCCATGGCTGTCTCGAAGTTCCTGCGCCGGCTCCCTATGGGCACCCCCTGGCCCCTGCCTGGGCCCCAGGTTCCATAGCTCCGTGCCGGGCCTGCAGGTGCCCCTGGCCTGTCGCCTGTCAGCCCGGCCTGCTCCGGGTTGGTGCACTCGTTGGCAAAGTGCCCAGGCTGGTTACACTTGAAGCACACTCCACCATGGCGTGGTCCTAGGTGACGCCTAGGCTCTGCCACCCCGCTGCCCCCTGCCAGGGTTCTGTCTGCCGGACCGGGACCTGGGCCTCGCTGGTGCTCCTGCCCCTGCCTGTAAGGCCTGGTAAACTCCTCAGGGGGCCGTTCCCTGGATCTGCCCCTGGGCTGGTCCCTGCTAGGTGACCGCTGCCTGCGGTCCCTGCTCCTCTCCTCACTGTTGCTGCGCTGCGCCGCGCCTTGCCGTTGGGTCCTGGCTGCTGGCGTAGGCACCGTCCCTTGGCGCTCCTCACTGATGGCCCTTTGCGCGCTTCTGCTGCGCTGTCGGAGCCTTCTGTTCCCTGAGCCGCTACTGTCACTGCCACCGGGACTGTGCTGACCTGCGGCCTTTCGAACTCCTCCCTGCGGCTCCCCCTGGTCGGCAAGCCCGCCATCCATGTCTGGTAACGGGGACGGGGTCCGTAACATTTCCCTGACGCATCCCGCCAACTCTGGGTCATCTTCAAATGGGAGCGGCTGCCCGTGGTTTGGCAATCCCCCCAAGTGCTGTGTTCCAAGAGCTTCCTGCATCTTGGTCAGCTCATCGGTACGCAGGATGTACTCCTGGTGAACCTCTGCCATGGCTTGCTGAGCATTCTGGATGCTCTTCCAATTGGCCAGCTGGCCTTTTAGGTACCCCACAATTCCCGCTGCCTGCTTCCACATCTGACGTTCTCTCCACCTGAGAGCTGCTTTCAGCCCGTCAACTTGCCCGGTCAGCCTGCCGATGTTCCCGTCTCGACTGCTGGTCCCTGGTTCTGGAACCTTTTCGACGCTGCACTCTTCCTCTTCCTCCTCCTCTTCTTCCTGCGCTTCTTCATTGCTGCTGCTTGCTGGTTGCGTAGGAGGCCTTGCTGCGCTTGGCTGCCCCCGCAGCTGCCGCTGTTGCGCCTGCCTACCATCGCCGTCGCTGGCCTGCTGCGCACTAGGCCCTGCCACCTGTGGTTCCTTTGTCAGCTGCTGCTGCTGCTGCTGCTGCTGCTGCTCTCCCCTGCTGCGCGCCGAATTTGCCTGTGCAGCTCTGCCGGCTGCCGCTGTGCCATATCCCCTCTTCTGTGCTGCAGGCGGCACTGCCTGCACCGCAGGCGCTGTTTCAGGGGTCCGCGAAAAGACCTGAATCCTCCTCTCACACTCCTCCGCCGAGTGCTCGTTTGGCTTTCCGCACAAGGCGCACGGATAGGCGGGGCATGCTGGCATGAAGTCCCTGACGCACTTTCTCTCACTGTCAGAGATTCTCACGGCTCTGCGCGCTCTTGTCACCTCCTCTGCGGTTGGTGCGGCGGCCTCTGCCACTGCTGCCTCGACTGGCACCAGCCTGTGCCTTTGTAGCCTGGGGTGTCCCTGGTTGCTGGGTCCTGCGTCCTGTCCAGCTCTCATAGCGGCACCTGCGCGTGTGGCCATGGAGTGCTGTAAGAGCGGTTCGTGCTCTGTTTCAACTGTTGCAGCTGGCCACCCCTCTCTTTCTGCGAATCCACACTGAATTCCTGCCCATGCCACTGCTGCTGCCTGGTACCCCCCTGCTGGGGATGCCCGCATTAGTGGCAGCGTAAGGTCCCTGACCCCTTGCGCTCTCTGTGGGCCCTCTCTGGGTCGTAAGGTCAGCCTTCCCGCTGCCTCTAAGACCCCGTTATACTTGAGGAACTCTGGGTTCCCTACCAAGTGCTCATATGCGTCCGGTGGTGTCTTAACGACCCTGACCACCGTGGGCTCCATAATGGCATTGGGCCCTCCGTATCCATACACCACATAAATGAACAGTACTCCATACAGATCTGCCCCTGCATTGTCTGTGGTACGTATCTTCTCGTCCGTACGCACCAGCTCCGCCCCCATGGCAACTAATTGCTCTGCAATATTGACAGTGATGACATGGCACGTGCATGCGGAGTCCATGAGTGCTTTCTGAGCCACCAAGACCTTCCCATTGACCATAAGTCCCACACACTGCTCCAGGTTGCCTCTGTCATTTTTGAAATACTGCAGCTTGGGTGCAGCTGTCACCGTTCTACCCTCTGGCCTGGTGTTACTGGTCTCACCCCTGTGGCCGGAGTTGTCTGCTCCCATGGGCATCGTGGTGAAAGACAGCGCTGAGAGCCTCTCGTTCAGCTTGAACACCTCTTCAGGACATATCGTCAGCTAGTTTACTCAATACCAGCCTCTTTGCCCCCTTCCTGGAGGGAGGTTCCACGAATCCTGGCACTGGTTCCTCCTCCTGAAAAGGTTCTGGCATAAACGACCTAGGACGGGCGTTATGAACCGCCTGTTTGAAACCTGCAGGCTTGGGTACCAGCCCAACCTGCGTCATGAGTGCTACGGACTCGCTGAGCATCTCTGCCATGGTCTGGTGCCATCCTTCTGGCTCAGCCTGCCCCGTTGCACTGCTGAGATGCGACACGTGGGCTGCCTGCTGCGCCTGACCTCCCTGGCCAGGCCCAGGCCTAGGATACTGTCTGTTATTCTGATTCCTGTCATACGGCCTGCCTGCCGCCTGTCCCTGCTGCGGCCTTGGCGGCAGGGGATACTGCTGTTGCTGCGGATACTGCTGTTGCGGCTGTCTGGCCGGTCCAGGTGTGATGTCTGTAACCAGGGGCATAGGTCTGCGCTCATCCCTGGCCCTGGGCGCCCTGCAATCCCTGGCTAGGTGCGTCGTGCTACCACACTGGTAGCATGCCTTGGCTGCGCCTGAGACACCCTCAGCGCTGTAATTTGCCGCCCCCGTTTGGTCCGCCCAGGTAACTCCTCTGGGTTTACCATCCATCCGCGCCTGTGGTACTGCTGCTGAGCCTGCGGGGTGCACAATTCCATCAAGGCGTGTCCGCATCTCCCACTGTCCTGCTCTCTCTTTTCTGCCCCTGTTGGGCTGTGCCTCTTCCTGGCCAGGCCCGCTGTTGGTTATCTGCCTGAAGCCGGTACCTCCCAGGTCACCCATTTCCAGGGCAAACCTCTCCCACAGCACCACCTGCTGCGTGAGTACTGCGATTTGGTCTTCATCGCTCATGCTGAGATACCCTGGCACCGTCATAACGAACTTGCTCAGCTTGGCTCTAGCAACCGCTGGAAGCCCGTCATGGAACATGCGCGAGACCGAGTGGCTTCTGCCGAAGTGATCTACTGCATCCCTTGAGATCTGCAGCAACTCTGCTGTTGTCAGCACTCTGTGAGCAAATGCTTCCACCGTCTCCTCTGGCTTGACGTCTGGGTCTAGAGTAGTCTTTACTCCTAGCCTGAGGTTGGTGATGGCCGTCCTCTCCTCTGAAGTTGGCTTTCCCACCTCCTCCTGGACCACCCTGATCCACAAAGTGAGTAGCGAAGCTTCGCAACCCTGCCCCTCAGCTGGGGCTATCCACAGCTGTCCGATCCGCTCCACCTCTCTGGCAATTCTGTTTCCTGCGTGGGGCGCTGCCCTGATGGCTGCCATCAGCGGCCTCATGCTGGCCGGTTTGCTGTCCCATAGCTTGACCAGCGACTTGATCAGCAACGTCATAGCTGACGGCGACTGGCATGATCCAGCTATTTCACCTGCCACCACAGCCAATGCTGGCTGGTCATCTGACATTGCCAACCTGTTGTGCGATCCCCAGTATCCACACGCCTGGCAATACTTCCTGGCTGCAACTGCGCCTGGGTGTGACATATCCAGGACTGGTACGTTGCCTTGGATGGCTGGGATCTTGGCGACCTTGGCTACCCCTGCCAGCTGCAGTACCATCTGCTGCTGCAGCTGCAGGTTCACCCTCGCCTGCTCCCGATCGAGCCTTTTCATTTCCTGGTCGCTGGACTCCTGTCTGGCCCCCGGCCTGCGTCTGTCCGCTCCTCCTGGTCCCGAATCTACTGACTCTGACCGCGACCCCGGTCCTCCACTGCCGCCCCTCGATGGGCTGCGGCCTGAATGATACCTGTCATGTCTGTTATAATCCTCATCCTGATCGTGAGCGTCTCGTGATGGCTGTCTGCCCGCTCTGCCTGCCGAGCTTCTACTTCCTTCGGGTGGCGGACGTTCTGATTCGCTTCTGCTTGGTCTGCTGTCAGATCCAGGCCTCCAAGACTGTGCTCTACCGGGCTCTGCCTGTCCCCTGGGCAGCTCCTGGTCTTGCCATTCCTGCCGCCCTCCTCTGCTGTGTTCCGCTGGTCCCCTGGATTGCTCCTGGCTCTGCTGGCTTGGCTGTTCCCTGCCCTCTGCCTGTCCTCTGGGCGGCTCTTGGCTATGCTGGTGAGGCTGTTCCCTGGAGTATGCCTGCCCCCTGGGCGGCTCCTGGCTCTGCCGACCTGGCTGCGTCCCGCCTGTGTAATTCCTGGCATAGGAATCAGACTGTGTTTTCTCTCTGGCCTCCTGTATTTTTGGACCACTGCTCCGTGCGCTGCCTGCAGGCTCATTCCTCCTGGCTCCCCTTGCTGTGCCTGACTGCCTGTTCCTCAGGAATTCCTTGATGTAATCCACCTGGGTTTCCTGGTATGCGTTCTCTTTGTCCTCGACTATGCGTAGCAACTCATAAGACTCTTGCCTGCTTGCTCTGCGTGTTGCTGTGCTTTGCTCTGCCATCCTGGCGAGTGATCGGCTAGTCAATTCCGCCCTTTCGCTGGCGGCTGGACTGCTGGCTCTGGGCGCTTCCCTGCCCCTTGGCCGTCCTCTGAGGCTGGGCTCGCTGCTGACCTCGAAAGCTGCAGATCTGAGTGTTGGTGTTGGCGCGGCTCCCGCCTGCTGCTGCCACCTTTGCACCTCCCTGCGCCCCTCAGGCCGCTGCACCTCTGTTTCAAATCCTTCCCACGCCTGGTCCTCCTCATCCTCTGGCTCTGATCCAGGTTCCTCCTGGTCTCCTGTGACCTCGTTGCACCATTCATCTGCGAAGGCTTTAACAGCCCTGGCTGCTTCGTGTCCCGCCCTTCCATTGGATACCTGTCCAAGGGCGGCTAACAGTATCGCCCTGTCCAACCCTGTGTGGGGAATACCCAACATGGCCTTTGTTGCCCACCCCCGCATATGATGGGCCTTGAACTCCTCAATGGCTGTGACCTGGTCCTGGAAATGCAAGAACGTCCTGGAGCACACTTGCTTCCACAGGTCTGTTGCCCACTGCACAATTCCTGCCCAACCGATCGGCCCTTCTGACTCCTCATTGCCGCACACTACTCCCCCAGTCTCGGAGCGCTCTGGCTCTCTTTGCATCTGGCTGCTAGATCCCTCCTTGGATGTCTGCGCAGGTCTGTTCGCGCTGGGTGGAAAACTGGACAGCGGTGTGCCGAAGACTGTGGATCCAGCTCCTCTTCTAACCAGTGCCTTGCGCGGCTGCAGCTGCTGCACGGGCCGCAGTCCTGCTGTAGTCTGTTGCTCCTGCTTTTCCTGAACTGGGTCTGGCTGTTCTTCCTCGGATATTAGGTCAGCCCAAGGCTTTCCTACCGGCTCAGCTGGTTTCTCCTTTTCCTTGCCTGCCTGCGAGCTCTGTCTGCCCGCTGCTGGCTGGGGTTCAGCTTCCTCGTGTTTGACCCCTGCAGGCACGTTCCTGGCCCCATCTTCCTCTGTCTTTATTCGAGGTTTGTCTGTGCAGGTTTTATCACAGCCTGCAAACTTGTCTGAAGCTGCGGCTACCTTGGCCCTTAGATCCGGTTGGCTGGGTTCTTTTTCAACCCGCTGTGCAACACTCGCCATCCTGGGCAGGCTCTGCTGCGGCTCGGCCCCAGGTTCACTGCTCTGTCGCGTGTCACAGCTCTGGGATGCTTCCGTTGCTGGATCCAAGATCAGCTCTGGGGTTCCCTCCTGAGTCTGCCCCTGCTCGAAATTCAGACTGCTGTCGGAACCAGCGGGCAATGGACCCCCTCGACCAATGCCTTTTCGTGTTACTAGTACTGCACCATCTGCCTGCGCCCCTGCCCCTCTGGGTGGTACGCGGCCCGGCTCAGGTACCCTGCAGTCCTCTGCAGGCGGTTCCACTGGCCCTGCCAGCTTTTCCGCCATTAACATGGCCTCTGCCACAATCTCAGCACTAGCATTTTTTAGGTCTACACCCGGCTCCAGCCCCCTCAAACGCCCACTCTTCCGTTGGACGTCAAGGTGCTGGTGCCTATCGGGGTTCAGATCTACGCCTGTCATCTCCACAGGCATTTTACGAACCGCACTGTCCTGCAGGTGTGCTGGCGACACCCCCTACAAAACCTGCTAACGTTAGGCTTCTGCCCCTTATCCCTACTGCAATCTGGTGAGGATCTGCTAGTCAAGGCCGGACGGCAGGTACAGCAATTTCGCGCGATAGGCCTTGCCCTCTGCTTTTATGCTCACTAAACTTTTAATCTGGCGGAATCCTCCTTCGCCCTTTTTAGTCCCTCCCACCTTTGCTGGCTGGGCTGCCTCTAGCTGGCACACGTCCCTTGCGGATGTCTCGCCTCCGGGCGGATATATCCTCTTGCGCTGTGTCAGTTCCTCTCTGACGTCCTGCGGGGATCCTTTGGTACACCACAAAATTTTAAACTTGGATGATCTATCAACAAGTTCACTTCTGTCAATGATGAACGATTGGATCCACCTGATCACAATCTGCAGTCACACAGGAATTATCTGCTGGGTGTATAAATCCACAGCCAGATCCTCAAGCCTCTCCTGGACTCAACACTAAGTTGCCACTCTCAGTGATTCTCAGGGTTTAACTTGGCACTCTCTATGGAGATTACCACAGCAAAGTGCAGTTCGAATGCTGTCCAAGGTCGTTTGCACACAAACAAATTTCCAATTTCACTGCACAAGCACCTTAAGCAGGAATTGGCAAATCAGGCTGATCAGGCTAGATCCACTTCGTCCCTTTCTAAAGGACACGCGATGTGCGCTTCAGGTCCGTGGCGGACTTCTTTCCTCACGGCAGTGATGGACGCCTACGGGCAGGCTCAGTGACTATTCACTGGCTGTGAGTGCTCTTCGAGTTAAGCAGCTAGATGGATACTTGTATATATAGCAATTGACTTAGGTAGCATAGGCCTTCTGGCCTTCTGGGCGCGATCCAGCGGGGCTATGTTAAGGTGCACTTACCGCGCTACACGCGGAGAGGGTGACGGGACGTAGACTGCGTACTTCTTCTTCGGCAGGGTCTCGGTTCTCTGGCTGTGGTACTTGTCTCCAGCTATCTCAGATGAGGCTGATCTAGGCTTGAGTAAGGGTACTGACTTATGTGAACGTAAGAGGCCTCATACACGGATGACTGCCGGTGCTTGTTTACAATAGAGGTCTATCCTTTAGAAAGGGACGAAGTAACTAGCCAAGGCAATTGCCGGGATACAGGGACCCGGCAGGCCCAATTCAGATACGGTAGAACCTGTCAAATCTCCCTGCGTAAGCGGGTTTCTAGGTCTCAGCTCAAATCCGGAGACTCCGCAGAGAAGCTGCGGAGTCACCGAGACCGCTAACTGCGGTCTAAACGGTTCTGTCACGTATACTGTAATATACTGTGACATGAAGTTTAAGAGACCTCTCTTCATAAGAATAACGGGGCCCTTTAGGAAACCGGATATAAGGCTACAAATCTGAGGCTGGCCGTCTTCGGCATGGCGTCCTTCACCCCACACTTCAACAACATGAAGCTTCCCACCGGAAGCTTCCACCACTTACCGCTACCACTCGTGGACGACAAGGAAAGGAGGCAAACACGAGACGAACAAGGAATCCAGTGCCCCTTGATAACAATTTCCAAATCGTAGTGAATAATTCATTTATTGGTTTGCTTCAGGGCCCGGCGAGTGTGGAATCAATCATACGGCTGGAATCAAGGCTTTGCTCATCGACGTAAACCCAATGGCGTACCGCTGTCAGCAGCTGCGACCGCGGCCAAATAGCTTCATCCCCTCGGCCCGGCCATCAGCACACCTTCCCAGTAGATGCAGCTTACCCTCAGGGCATTACCACCACAAAAGAACCAGCAGCCTGCAGGCGGCAAGCAATTCATCCAGAAGCAACTGGCTGCATGGCCATGCAGCAAGCGCGGTTAGAGTGCAGCATGTGTCACGCGTTGAGACACCACGGCACCCAGGCAGGCATAGCCGAGCGACGCCCATGTCAGTTGCATGCGCAGCCTCCCCCGAGCAGTCTCAGGTGCCAGAAGGTGTGTAACTGTATACTGCCCATACGCAATGGCCCATCTGCTCTGCAGAAAGGCTGGGTGGGTGGGGTGCACAAGGCGATGCCTGGAATGCACAATTCAGCAGATGCAACATTGGAGTTGAGCCGCATGGGTTTATTCCTGGGAAATTCACACCTCATCACAATTCACAATGAGCGATTGAAAGCCTGATGCAGGTCATTTTAGGGATACAAGGTCCTGTTTTTTCTATTTTATCACATGTGTATGCCTGTAGTGATGTGTAGGCGTGGTTTCCTTGAGTATGTTGGTCAACTGATGGACTGGAACTTTTTTGAAAATATGAGTGGCTCTCCTTCTCATGATCACGTTGATCCAGAGCTTTCTAAACAAATGCCTTATGCGTCCCTGCATGCACAGGTGTTACATTTAAGCTGAAAGAAGCTCAGGATGCAAGTAACAGCAATGATCAATTAGGTGCGGCATTGTCTTTGCGCACCAACATTTCGACCCCCGGATTAACCCTTTTCCTTCCTACTGTGTGTTGATCATCAAGAACTATGAGGGCTGTTGCCACCCACATTCCGGCTGTCTTGAGCGATCATGACATGCATGATCTTTGGTATATCCACCCTCTTTTAACGCACTCCAGTAGAAGCGGCCATCAGGTGATCTACCAACTAGCCTCATGTGGCAGCGGATGTCATGACCACCGTGATTGTGGCCTCAGCCCCAAGCTGTGCTTTTCTGTCGCCTCAGGATCTGACCCTCATCAGGCATGCAGAAAGTTTCATTGTTTGGCTATGTAGTATTGCAAAGTTTCATTGTTTGGCTGATTGCTGCAGCGAACCCCTGCAGCATGGCTGAGTGGCTGTAAAGCTTCCTCAGGGGCTCCTCCCATCTGGGAAAGTGTGGAAGGACCCAAGGGCAATACCTTGAAGTGGATATACCGTTCAGGAGAACAGGCTATGGTAGCCAGGTTTCATCTATGGCGCCAAGAGGATGCTGCATGCGTGTTTGTGACAGCATGTTACATGTGGACACTGGCGCAGGGCGCCTTTTGGTACCAAATGGCAATGGTGAATATATCAGAATGCAAGGCTTCTCATGGGTATGTCTACACTTGTTTCAGGTAGCTCAGAGTTTGAGTACGATGAGGAGTCCAAGACCATGAAGGTGCCCTTGTCTGCACTGGAGGGGGGCGAACGCAGGACGCGGCTGGTAACCTTCACATGCAACAAGTGCGGTGAGTGGGCTGAGGGAGCCTTAGGCCTGCCTATTTTAAACAGAGCAGTACTGGGGTTTCCCCTGGATGGTCCACCTAGCATCCCGGAGCTTCTGATTTGCCACACAGCAGGATATGCTGTAAGGTGTAGAGCTTTGCTGAGGCTGAGTATGGACTCATGTCCATCTGCTTGCTCGCTCTCATGTCCATCTGCTTGCCCGCTCTCAATGTCCATCTGCTTGCTCGCTCTCACAGGTGGCCGCACAACACGCGCTGTAAATCCAATCGCCTGGGAGAAAGGGATGGTGTATGGCCAGTGCGGCACGTGCGAAGTCTGGCACGTCCTGTCTGCCAAGAACCCCAAGATATACGAAGAGATCCGATACAATGAGGAGAAGGAGTGACTTGGCAAGCTCATCACACACATTCAGATGTTTTGATGGACCAGCTGCTGTGTGGTCTAGTTTGCTCTCAACGATTCTGTCCGAGGATTATGTGACAGGTCAATGACGTTACACCTCTGGGCCCTGCTCAAAAAAGGCTCGGCCGTGTGGCCGTTTAAGTAATAGGGGCAGGAAAAAAAGGAAAAAGGGGTACAAAAGTGAAGGGATTGAGTGAAAGCTGTACCTCTGTTTGCCCTTGTGTGCTTGCCTTCCCTGCTTTAGTGATTAGTGAGACATGATTTTGCAGGTTTACCTGCCAGTTCCTGTAATTAGACAACACGAACACTCCAACAGCTTCTAAATAGGTTGGCTGGCAGGCAGGTTCAGAAGTAGCAAGATTTCATGTCGTTATTTTCCAATGCGTGGGGCACCAGGCCAGGTCCCTCCTGTCAACTGTCCGACCCCACCATGGGTTGAAGAATCAGGGGCCCTAGCATGGCTCTCGTTCAGGTTTCCACAGTGCGCAGCTGCCCAAGCCTTAAGATAACAGTTCATCAAGAGACGCCAGGAAGCCCTGTGTTTTACCTGGCCGTACCCCCAACCCAAAGTTGCAGAAGTGCGAAGTACATGACCTGCCCGAGCTCCGTAAGCGGTGATTTACATTGGGGCTCTAAATGAGAGAGGTTTGAAGGCAGAGAAGCGGGGTTGGAAGTGTGAGAGGGTGGATGAGCCACGTACCGCATAACGGTACCTAGTGTCCCCTCCAGTGTCTTGGCTCATCCATTTCTTTAGGCCTGTTCCGATAGGATGCAGCAATGCTTGAATCGTATCTATATTTGCACGATGATGTCTGTGCAGCATGCAGCTCAGTGTGAAGGCTTGGTAGCGCTCCTCTTGTCGTCACCAAGGACAGCGCATCTGAGGGCTGCGAGCCCTGCTGTTGATATGTCAGGGAGATTTGATTCGATCTCCCACACGAGTCTTTTGAGCCGGTCTACGAGAGGGGCAGCACGTCGTGAGCGGTCCCGGGAGGGCTGCCTTGCGCCATTGTCCGAGAACCAATCTTTTGCAAGCTCTATTCATGACACCAGAATATCGAGAAAATCTCAAATAAGCAGCATCACCAAGTGAGGATCGGGCTTTTGGGGTCGGAGAGGGTGCTTCGGGATGGATAGCTCCAACATATGTCCTTGACGAACCTGATCACTTATCGCCTGTAAATGACGGGGTCGAGGTCTATGCACCTGTCCATTGGGGGGCAGTTCAACCTCAGTCCCTGGGAGCTGAGCCTAAGTCACTGCTTTCTTCTTCGTAGGGACATGGGCAACAGACGTCTACACCTGCGATATGCTTAACGTCGCTCTCTTTCCGAGGCGCTGACGATCGCACAGGTGAGAACGCCTTTGCCATGATTGATAACGAACAGGTACATTTTAGCTGGTTGAGCCCCCCTCCACGCCTCACTGTTTGAATCTGGCCACCATGCCTGGTTGCTCAGCCAGCAGACCTCCTCCTTGCCACGTAGAAGGCAAGCATTAGCACTGCCCCAGCTAGGGGCAAGTCCAGGGTAGCCAGGCATACGTTGTTTAAGGTCAGATGTTTACAATCCCATGAGGAGATCTTGCGCCTCATGCAGGCCTGTTGCAATCCTTGGGCCGATGTGTGATGTTTATTATACAAATAAAACTTGTGTAGGTATACGAGCGCGGTTACTGGAAGGGATCCTAGCACAATGCTCTCCCAGTTAGTGAACCAGTCAGCACCCACACCCATTCGCATGCCACTGCATGAGCCATGCACGCAGCATGCGTGTCCTGACCATGTCCAGAGCACAATGAATGCCCTGGTACCCCTATCAAAGCTGTTTACGAGTCTGTTGGGCGAGGGCGAAGGGAATTGTAAAGGATGCCTCCCCACTCGTAGAGCCCTTGTATATCCACCCGGGGCCCCTAAGTCCTACGCATGTGCTGCATCTTGTGCATGTGCTGCATCTCTCCATCCCTTGTGCTTTTGTGCTGAAGAAGCCTTGACACTATATGAACAAGTGCAGCACACCCTGTGCTCGGATTAGCATCAAAGCTTAGTTTGTCCCTCACCCTGTCTGCCCTTGTGTCTGCTTCTGTGTTGCCACAGAACCTTGTGGACGGAGGATTGTGCCACGCACGGTCACCACCCCGGTACCATGCTCGGGCCAGTCTCATGCGCATCGGGATCAAGATCCCGGGGCGGGGGCCGGAGGACATGCCTGGGGACTGGGTGCGCCCCCTCTCCGCCATGGCCGCAGCCTCGGGCATGCAGCTCCGCTTGTCCCACGTACGTCGAGGCAGTGTGCACCTGCTCCTGGAGCTGGGTCACCTGCAAGGGCTGTCTGATGATGATGTTATGGCCTTTGTGGCGGGTCTCCCTCCGGAGCAGTGGATGGAGCTGCTGGGCCAGGACACCCTAATCGCTGGCCGGAGGTCATCCTGCAGGTGAGGAGTGGGAACACCCAGCAGATATGTGGCACAGCGCAGATAGTTGAGGCTGCAGAGCTGTGACATAGCGCAGACTTGCAGAGGGTTCAGACCGCAGGAGACGCACTGCAGCACTAACGGCTTCGGGGTTGGGGTTGCACAACAAACATATATCCCGCTGGGGGAAACCTGCAGCATTCAAGAAAGGGTAGAAATCATTGGCTTTGGAAAACAGCGCGTGGGTTCATAAGTGAGGTTTGGGGCCAGACAGGAATACATTATGGTGGAGACAGCCTGGTCACCCATGTGACCACATCGGTGCAAGAGAGAATAATACCTGCAGCTGGACAAGAGTTCCAAGCGTGGGATTTGCCTTTCTTCACCCTTTCTTGGGAGTCTGTCGGGTTGGCCCCGCGGTTCCCCGCCCCTCAACCCTGACGCTACCCCCACCCTTGCAGGTGTCTATGGGAGCAGGGCGTGCAAAGGCCCCCGCTGCTCAGCAGCTGCAAAATTCAATTCAGGCTGCACTGGGACTGGATTCCACAGAGCCAGGGGCGCATAACCTGAAGGAGCATGAGGAGGATCTAGAATCCTGGGGGGAGGGCCATCCGGGAGACTGCGATGACCAGTTGCAGCTTTATGACGGTGGCTTCCTAGAGATATCGCAGGCCGCCTTGTCTTTGAGGCCACCCTGCGGTCCCGAGATAATGGAGTCCTCCCCTGAGCCCCGCAGCGCTGCAGCCTATCCAGGCCAGTCACCGGGCGCTGCAGTTTCCCGGACGCAGCAGCTTCCCCGCTCCCTGATTCAGCCCAACCCGGACTCGTGGGCACAGGTGGATGCGGACACTCTAGTGCTCAGCGGCTTATTGGCAAACGGGACAATCTTGAGTGCTGATGGGGACGGGTGGCATGCGGCTGCCAGCAGGCTTGCATGAAGTTCCGGGTGACGAAAATACTGATCACACCAGCAGTACAGGTCCCTCCAGCAGTACAGGGCCCACCTGCAGTACGTGGATCCTGACGTTTGGTCCGGTACCTGGCGTCCCACCCTTGGTCTGCAGGCACCCAGGAGCAGGGGCCATGCCAGACTTGTTGAGCGTCCTGCCGCTCTGCATGCTGCTGTCTGAGGTAGGATGTGGCGTGAGAAGGAGGAAGGGTTTGAAGTACCCCTTACTTAAGGGGTTTGAATTGCCTCGCCATGAACCTTGGACACCGGTTTCTGGAGCTTGCCCCCAACCCTGTCCTCCCTTCTCCATGTCTAGGAGCAGGCTCCTGTTAAGCTGCATGCTGTGGGTCGCTGTCTGCGAAGCAATGAGGCTGGTCTGGTGCAATGCTGGGTGCGGCAGGGAGGGCAGTACCTACCATGTACCACAACGGTGCAGGGGGACAACGAGCAGCAGCAGCAGTTGCAGGTAGGCTTCATGTCACCAGTTTAAGCGAGTGTGTGCGATGGGTGCATATGCAGCCTTGCAGGTGGATGTGTGGTAAGTGCGTGCTTGTGTGCCGGTACTATTTTGTGTCCATCATGTTTTGGATTAGGAAATAAACATCGTGGCCTCTGGTGACTGGGTCATGCTGGGACGCTGCAGTGTTGTCCTCTGCTCAACTCCTGAGAGGTTTTTTTTGTGAGGCCTATGCTGTGATGTGAACTGATAAGAGCTAAAGTCTGAACTCCCCAAGTCTGATTTCGAACATTTTCCTCACCTTCTGAGCTCCCGTCCCTGTTGATGCAGACGCTGCCTGGCCTGCCGCCCGGCTTGGACACCATGTGCGTTGAGATCAGCAACCCTTTACCGGGCCCGGGTCTCATGCAGGTAAAAGCTTTCGATGCCTCCCCGCGATCCCACTTGCATACTGATGGTCCGCTGGCACATCCATTTCAGCTCCGACTGGTCTCCACAGCCACACATTGGTTGTTCTTGACAGTGGACTGACATCACCATAGCCTGCCACCTCATCAGCCTGCATGAACATATCCTATTATTCCTATGTAATCAAGAGCTTTGATCCGGCTTGTCACCTGATGTTTGGTATCTGCTGCATTACTTAACTTTGGTCTCTGTTCCTCCACCTGTCAGCTGGAGTGCCAGCGCGGGAATAGCGGGCTCCTAGGCGTAGCCCTGCCAGTGCTTGTCGTGACAGATGCGGGCGTGCATTCCGAGTTGTCCAGCCTCTGCAAGGGCCTGGCGGCGGACTTGGATCCCCCAGGCCTCGGTCAGCGGCAGTGCAAGGAGGGGCGGGAGTGCAAGGGCAGCGCCTGATTGGGGTCAAGCCGGCACCTTGATCCAGGACCTTGGTCTATGGATGGAGGCGGTGGAGGCGGCGGACCGGGGCAGGCAGTGGCAGCCACAACGGCAGCCTGGCCATAACGCAGGGTGAGGGAATCGGATGTGTTCGGCTGCGGAAGTAATTGAGGCTTTTGTGGGCCCTTGTGCTAGTTATTTCTGTCCATGTCTCCCTCCGCATGTATCCCAATGATGGCTATGAAAGGGTGGTGTGGAACCTCGTGTTTGGCCTCAAGTCCTGTTGAGTTAATTGAGTTTGCCTATATCCTCGATGCCTCCACAACTTTGTAACTGGCATAACGATACATTCATTTATTCTCCCCTCAATCCACGCCGAAGTGATACCCATCTCCCGTCACCTTGTCAAGTGCGGTCTTGGTTGCTGGCTACATCAGCTGTGCTGATCATTTATGGACCACTCCCAGGCTCTTCCTTCCCTCCCATCCTCCCTTCTTCTCGCAACCCACCCAGACAGCCCCAGCACCTCCCAAGCCATCCTACCCACCCTAGCCTGATCCTCCTCACTGCCTCCACTTTCTCTGTACAGGTCTTTGGAGTCCTTTGCTGGTGGTGGGGCCCCTGCAAACGCAGACCATGCCTGGGCAGTGCGTACTGGTGTGGACCTCCTCAGCCAATCGATCTCCCAGGTGAGAGATCAGATGGGAGTATGGGACATGGCACTGTATCAGTGTCTGCACGCCCAGCCATCCACCCAGTGGGCATTTCTGCAGGGTCAGGCAGTGCAGGCAAATATGACTAAATGAGGAGCAAGGAACCACAAGTTAAGCAGAACAACGTCCCTGCTATCTCCTGTTGCATTGTAGCACTAGGTGATGCAGGTGCCGGGTTGTTACAGCAGCTTCCAGGTTCGATGCACCTTGGCTAGGCACCAGCCCTGATGCAATAGAGCACTGGGCCTTCAGGGCATGGTCGGGGGCGCAGTAACTGCGCACAAGATGTAGATGACAAGAGGCCCTACAATATGTAGGGCCTCTTGTCATCTTGTGAGAAATGCCCCTGATCAGTCAGGAGTGACAGGCAGGGCCCTGGTTACCAATGCAAGCCCTGGAATGTGATGCAGCCTGCGTGGTACAGGTGACTTGTGTGCAGAGTTCGTCTCTACTGACATGAGAGTCTAGGTGCACTTGGGGTGCAGCCCTCCTGTGCACCAGGGTCAAGACCCCCTATGACACTGAAGCTGCTGAGTCCAGCCTTCGCTGTGTCGCTGAGCCTGCTGAGCTTTCAACCCCATGTGCTCTGTATCAGGGATCCTGAACTCTTCTCTTGCCCCCTGCCCCCTGCCCCCTGCCCTGTGTCTCAGGGCTGGCCGCACTGCTGCAGCCTGCTCCTCAAAGGCCTGGTGGAGGTGCTGGGCTGCTCCTTTGAGGCCCTCAACTCAGCGGCCGCGTGCAAGGAGGGCCTGGGCCTGTTGCACCTGGCAGTGCGCTGGCAGGGTCCAGAGGTGGTGGAAACACTCCTGCAGATGGGGAACAGGTGAGAGGAGGCCCTGGGTTGTGTGGGGAGGGAGGGGAGGGGAGGGGAGAAATTTTGAAGGGAGAGGAGGCCCTGGGCTGTGGGAGGAAGGGGAGGGGGGTGACAACTGACAAACTTAAGCAAGGTGCTGCTGAGCAAGTTTGAGATTTACTTCCCCTGAAGCTGTATGGTAGTGGACACGAAGGGTGGAGTCATGTGCTTTGCAAAAGCAAGGTGCCATTTGGTGCTGGGCTGCAGTTTTTCTCTGTATCTCTAAGGAAGCGCTTCAGCGCCGGCGCCTGGCACTTGAAAGGTAGAGCTCGGCCTGCAAAGAGAACAGATCCACACTCTGATATACGTGGAAAATAACTTGAATGGCGTTTCCCCCCCTGCATGTCATTCATCCTGCTGTTGTCTGCAAGATCACCTGCATCTGCACACTCTCTCCTGCATACCAGCATCCTTCAGGGTGGCTCCTGCCCTTCGCTGCCCTCACATTTTGAGTTCATGTGTAACCCAACGCCCAGTGTGCCCGGTGAGGATTTCACTGCCTCGGGGCTCACTCTGCTGGTAGCTGCACCGGCACCTGCACACTGCTCCCCCTGAATCGTGCACGCTTTGCTCCTGACCTCTGCTAACCTCTGATCCAGTATTTGTTATTCAGCCGTTTGCCCTGTATGCCCTGTGCACCCTCAGGTACAGCTACCAATGGGACGCGGCAGCTGCAGGTGTTGCGGGCCTCACACCCATGCACCTGGCAGCTGTGTTGGGGGACCGCGGCGACATCGCCTGCCGGCTGTTGCAACAGCTGAGGGGCGCTCCGCAGGTAATGAGCGGAACTGGGGGGATGACCAATGAGGACAGAGAGGGGGACAAACAGTCACTGGCCAGTGGCTCAATCCAGCAGAAAGCTTGGAATGAAATCATTTCCATGCTCTGCATGGCACTGCATCCCTCCACCAGAGAGGCTGCATGCCAACAATCTCTCACATACCTGGTACATGAAATTCCCACCTTTTATCCTCGTAACCTTTGAAGTGTACTCACCAACATCAGATTCACATGAAACCACCATCATTCCAACTACTGCTTCTGACGCGTGTTTATTTTTCCGAAGGCGTGGATGTCAGCTCGGTGCAGTGATGGTTCCACTCCAATGGACATGGCAGGGGCGAAAGGCAACCTGCTGCCTTGCTGGCTTGTTGAGCTCATCCTGGGGTGCCAGGCCATGACTCCCTTCCCCGGGGCAGTAGTGCAGCACCAGCAGCGGCTGCGAGGCCATTCCTGTGGAGCAACAGCAGTGCCACATCAGCAGCTACTGCAACAAATTCATTTGCAGCTGTGGGTGCAGCTGAAGATGGAGGCCCTGGGAGGAGCTGGATAGCCGCGGAAGCACAGCCGACGCCAGCTGGGTCTTTTACTCGACTGCTCCCTTGCTGCCTCATCTCTCAGCTGCAGGTAGGTGTCACAGCATGGATGATACTGCTGATGAGATGACTTGTGACGGGACCCAGGACTACGGCAGCTTGATTTGGACTTCTCCCGTTGCTGCGAGCTCCCCAGACCCCCTGATGAATGCCACCTGCTCTCCTGAAAACGCATCAGAGAGTGCATCGGCAGCAGTTGCCGTAGATACCGGCAGGGGAGCTTTCCACACCTCAACCAGCCCCGCAGATGCAGATGTGGATCCATCGACAGGATCTGGATCTGAAGGAATGGGTGTGGCTCGTGCGCCTCTCATGGCTAGTCCCAGATCCGATCTGGGAGCCGCAGATGCTGCGCTGGTGCAGTTCAAAAGCTGGCAGTCAATGCCTGCTTCCCTGCCTAGCTGCTTCGGCTTTTATGTGGCAGGGCTGACAGTTGATCCTTGGAGTCGGCTGCACTTGAGCCTCATGTGCATAATCATTGCTGTGTTGATGGCAGTGGCATCGCGGAATTTATTGCTGGGTGAGGCATGGCTGTAGTGCTGGTTAGCTCGCCGCAGTGCCTGCCAACCTGGCAGCTTGCCATTGGAGAACATTGTACGTGGAACAGACGGCCTGGCCTGGCTGGATTGGGGTCAGGGAATCTACTAAGGGTGGAGGAGAAGGAAAGGTGGAGATCACATGCCCTTACATGGCCGACCTATGCAGTTGGCCACAGGCTAGGAACGGCCCTAAAAGCTGTCCATGTGGCAGCGGCGTAGCGCCCATGCCACTCGTACTTCATCTGCTGTCCTGCTAGAACTTTTTACTAAAAAACAAGCAGGCTGCTTCCATTGCCATGCCCTGCGTGGTCTGTTCATCGACGGAGTCTATCGCTTTAAGGCTGGAGGGCGCAGCGTTATGCTTTGAAATAAAAAGCTGGGCAACGGGGAACATGTTGGTCAACTTGGCAGGCAGGCATAGTAGGAGTGGTGGATGTGCAGGTCCTCCCCCTGTCTGAGCCTCTTAATTATTATTAGGGGTCGTGGCGTATTTTTGAATAGATGCCTGGACCAGCTGGGCTGCTCAGACCTTGTTTTATGTCGTGGGATCCAAACAATGGAGTCTAGAGGCACTCTGTATTGCCTGCATCAGGACCTGTCCGCTGCTGTGCCTAGGATGCAGGTGCTGTGTATCAGAGTTGAGGAGGGGAGTGAGGAGTTTGATGCAAGACAGTGAACACGTGAGCCTCTTCCCCAGGGATGCAAGGGGTACATTGCTTTAGTATGTTCCTTCCTTATGGACTGTGTTGGGATCATTGTTTGGATCCTTGCGGTGTGTGCCTCTTCGGATGTGACGCAACATTCCTGAATAATGCCTGGCGGCCTGTGATGGTTGTGCAGGAATGCACTAAATGCAGGTGTGTCTTCTTAGAGTCCAGGTCTGTTGCCTGTGGCCCTTCGGTATTTTTTGTTCCTGCGTCTGTGATGTCAGCACGGATGTAGCCTTGACTTCCAATTAATGTACATCGTTAACGGGCGCCGTCTTTGCAAGAATTTTGTGCGAATTTTGCAAGAATTTTGTGCAATCAGGGAATGAATGAGGTGAGAGCATTGAACTGTGTGGCTTTTCCGCACAGCCTGCAAGAGTCTTCCACCCTCCTTAGATCTAGGTGTTTATGACACCAGGCTGAACAGCACCCATGCCGATGATGTCGATCAGCTTTCGCGGTTATGTTTGAATGTGTGTGTGTTTCTCATGTTGATGTTTTCCTCCATCTCCACCACAATGATGGCTACGCATACCGGTATTTGGCTATTGTAATGCGGCTGCCACATTGTTCCAGGGCTGTCCATATCTGTCAAAACCTGAGTAATGAAATTGATGAGATGGACGCACATTATGCCCCAATGCATCAGGCATAAGGGAGGTCCTTTTTATTTCTTTGCTCCCAAAACTAATCACTGTTGTGGCGTCCCTTCAAGCACTGCTCCTGAAGGCATTGCCAGTGTGCTGCGGGGTGCTGAGTTTTGCGCACAAACCTTATTTGGAAAGATATAACTGAGGGCCATGGTGCCCATGTTGGAGCTACGGGTCTTGGCGTGTGTTCATAAGAGTGCTTCTGGCTTGTGAAAGGGCTGTGCTGTGTCAGAATTGGCTTATTGCAAGACCTGTCAAGTGTCATTTCTGTTCTATGGCGTTATAATTGAATTGAAAATCGTACTGTCGTTCAGGTACGCCCCTTTGTCCATATGTCATTTGATAGTGTGGGGGGGAATGCCGACTGGGCGTACATGTCGCCCACCGAACCCATGTCTGCAATATTAGAGGACTAGTCCTATGACTCCCATCAGTATGACCATGTTACACACTTCTGAATTGTTGCTCTAACCACATTTAAAACAGTTAAGACACCATGATTGAGCCTTCAGACAGGCTGGGCTTGTGTGCCCAGGTTGCACTAGACCACGGTAACCAATTACCGTTAACTGGCCAGGTGGTGGGTGGCATTGGGAGGTGTGGAAGCTGCTTTTACGTTGAAGTTACATAGCTTTCATCTTCCAAGTATGTATGCTGAACTGGGCCGACATAAAGCATATTATCGGTATTGCACGACCTTCGGCTCTGCTCCTGGTCTGTTGAAAGGCCGTTTGTTGTAAACGGCTGATTGTAAGATGCTGATGATGGGACCGAAGTAAGGTGTGCTGGATGCACGTTGCACATGCAAGTCCTTGTAGGTGCAAATTCGTATGTTGTCCTGCTGGAAATCAGAGTTTCCCGCTTGTTTAGTTCAGCATGGGGGCCTGGAAGTCAGGGTCTGTAGGGCTCTTGGCATTTGAATGCAAGAGGTTCGGGCTTTTCAGTTTACTGAGACGTCTTAAGCATCATTACGGCAAGGATGGAGAGTTCCCAAGTTTCAGTATTTAAAGGTTGAACGTGGACAAGAGATTATTTTGAGGCTATTAGGGAGAGCATCGAGGTCCCACCCAGGGATGCCAAGCTTGAACTGGCACGAACTGGCAACGCCCCGTCAGCATTGCAGGTGGCTCTACCCTCTTCCTACTGCTCATTAGTGCTTATTTGACCTCCATGGAATTTCATTCGGGCTTTCATCTTCCATTAGACGCCCCTGTGACCCATGGCCTCGACAATCTAACATCTGATAAACGATCTGGGTGCTAGAAACGGGTACTAGAGCCGAGACCAGATTTTGATCCATAAGACTCACATTTAAAATCATTTCAGTACTTACAAAACAAGGACTAAAACAGCCAGGCCCTGGTATCCTCACAGACCTGCACTAAGCTACCAATCACCCAGGGCGATGACTTGGGTTACCCCCTTGCCGCGCATACAAAACGATGCATAATTCCTCCTGTTTCCTGCCTAGACTGTTATATTTTTTGATTCGGGGCTCTCCCAGCCCTGAAGGAGTGAACCTTACACATCCTAGAGGAGGCAAAGAGGTCAGGTGAAAAGAGAACTAAAAGGCTCAGGCCAACCACTAGCCTGATTATGTGCCTGGTTAATTTTAACTGTCATGGCTGCTGCTGTGCTCCACCGAGTTGGCTATCCAACAAAATAGCGAACAACCTGTCCTTTTGGGATATGAGGCAGATGCATAATTGATTACCGGTACCTCGTGGACATAGAATCAGATCTGAGTCACAGGATTCCCCCACTGGAACAGTCAGAAGAAGTGAAGAAAGTCTCTTCTACTTTTAATACAAATCAAGAGGCGTGGTACCGGTATGGAAGAGAATAACAAAAGGAGAATGAAGTTGAAGCAAGGAGGTCCGTGAGTAATCACATGGCACTGTTCTTCATACGGATAATTGCATTAGTGCCAAAAGATCGGCCCCACCATAATAATTAAAGCAGATCTGCTTGTCTGGTGGCGGTAGCATTCTGTGTATTAGTCATTTTAATACAGGAGCATGAGTTGGCGTACCAGAGGAACAAGGCAGGGCCGTGCCTCAGCCCCTGGGGTTCACGTTTGCTGAATACACCAGCCATCCATCCCATCTTCCCAGGGACCCAGGCTTTTTGAGAGCTTGCTGCTACCTCAGTGGTCCGAGGGCAGCGGCCATTTGTTCAAGGTCACTTCCCCTCAGCAAGCTGACTTTGTATGTTGGGTGCTGCCCCTCTTGTATCACACCCTGTCCGACCCGGAGGAGGTCTCCAGCACAGGCTCCCTGTGAGGCCAGGAAGCCCGCCAGTCCCACGAGGTGAAAGAAACCACCTTGAGCAGTAGGTGCAGCAGCAAGAACAGGAGCACGTGCATCAGCACTAGCAGCAGTTGCAGCTGCAGAAGGCAGGCCAAGATGGGCACCGCGAACGTCCTCCTGAGGCCGCAGCACGCAGCTCCAGCAATCACCCTGCCTGTCCACAAGCTCCATGCGCTGATACCGTGCCAGCACCAATGAGGACTTGCCGGCCCCACTAGGGCCTCCCACTTGCGAGGACAAGGTTCCATCGAGGAGCACGGACTCGCTGCTCCCGATGGCGCCGCCACTGGCAGGAGCTAGGATGCCCGTCTCCTCCAGCAATAATGCGGACAAAACCACCTCCCCCCTCTGCAGCTCAGCCTCAGTCAGAGACTTACAGAATACTATGTCCCCCGTCAGTTCCCTGCCCAGCTGTGTCAGCAGGGACATGGGAGGCACCTGACTGCTGCCACTGCTGCTGCCAGGGGCAGGGCCGGCGCCATTCTGAGCAGTGGGGAATATCCCAGTCAGCTGCTGCCAATGGAATGGATGGGTAGCACTGGAAGGGCCCCCAGCAGTCTCAGAGAGGAGCTGCGGCCCGGCTGGGCTGGAAGTTGACCACTTGCCACCTGCAGGCCAGGCGGGCGACCAGCCGCTCATCGTCGAGATCTGCTGCGCCAGTAAGTTGGACTGCGGTTGCTGCTGCATCTGCGAGTTGGCCTGCGGTTGCTCCTGCACATGCGAGTTGGCCTGCCGTTGCTGCTTTCGCTGCTGCATCTGCAAGGGCTGCTGTTGCTGCGGCACATGCGAGATGGCCTGCTGTTGCTGCGGCACGTGCGGTACGGCTTGCTGTCGATGCTGTTGTTGCAGCAAAGCCTGTTGCTGTTGCTGCCAGATCATCATGTTGGGCAGTTCAGAGTGGCCTTCACGAGAAGCCAAACCTGTCTCGGAGGCCCTGGCTTGCGGGTGGCGGGGTGAGGGAGCGCCCGCATTGCCCAGCCCGCGGAAGCTTTCCCTGTGCGCGGTGTCAAGTGGCTGTCCACGAGGCTGCTCCCTCATTGTCTCAGAGCCATAGTTATGGCCCACATGAGCGCCTGCAGGCTGACTGCTCCTCACAGGCAAGTGCTGAACACCCTCTCTGTGCGGGACGTCAAGCGCCCGCCTCTTATTGGCTGTGAAAGAAGAGACAAGCGGATCACAGCACGGCGCAAAGCCTGCCGCAAGCATTGTCAACGCCTCAGCTGCAGCGGCCCCATCCTCTTCGGAGTCTCCTGGACTTCCTTGGAGATCCCTCTTGTGACCAGCTCCGGATGCATGGAACCTTTCTGGGCAGTGCATGTCCCGGCTTCGGCGACGCTCCCAGCGCTGTCCAGGCTCAGAGATGCAGCTTTGTTGCTGCATTGGAGCCATGCAGGGAGGAGTCCCAGCAAGCAGCGATGAACGAGCAGACGAGGGAGCGGCTGCAGCAGTGTCGACATCCTGGCGGGGTGCAGAGATAGGTGCTGCCTGGCGACCATAAGGAAATGAGTGAGGAGCTATTAGGCCAAACAGTGCAGGGGCGCCTGCTGCAGGGCCGCGGTGGACATCATGAGGCACCTGCTTCTGGACCTGGCTGCCGCCTGCAGCTGCCCCGCCGCCCACCAGTCGTTCCGCTTTTCCTGTGGACACAGCCCTCATATTCATGGGAATATTGCTGAGGTGGGTAATGTTCCTCCCCACCTCCCTGCCAGCGCTGGTGCTGGGGTCGTGCCGCCCTCCACCTGCCATGGCCCCTATCTGCTGCTGAGGTGCCTGAACCGCAGAGGACAGCTTCCGCTTAGATGCTCCAAGAGATTCTTTGCTGGTTGCCGGTGCCTCTTCTCTGCACCTGATAGCTCGGCCTGAAAGGTTGGTGGCAGCAGGCTTCCCTTTCTCGACATATGCCGTGCCCACGGCGGCTGGGGGCGCCATCATGGGGGAGGAGTTGGCAGTTGCAAGCACGTGCAAGGCTTTCCCGGCTGCACCCCGTCGCTTCCCACCCACAGCCTGAGTTCTGTCCAACTGCTGCAATTGCAGCTGTTGAACTGACAAAGGCCTGAGCGGCATCCTCCCTGGCAGCGCTTCAGGGAGAGAGGCTGTGGAGGGTGCGTGCTGGTGCTGTCCATCCCTTGGCTCCCTTGGGGTGCTTGTCCTACTGACTTGTGTGGCTTCTGCAGGCTGGCAGTGGACTGCCTCCGCGGATGTCCCTGCAGGATCCTGGCAGCTGGCTGCTTGCGAGGCCTCCTGAGCAGGGGGCTTCGGCACGCTTGCTTGTGAACCACGCCGTGGCTGCCTACTGGTCACAGCGCCAGGGAGGGGCAGTGGTACATGCAGGCCGTTGCGTAGAGTAGAGGGTAGAGATTTTCTGATGGCAACGCGCTGAAAGAAAGAGAGGAGCACACAGGTCAGAAGCTGCATCATGACGCATTGGAGGCTGTGCACATGTCAAGTCAATACCCAACTGTAGCCAGAGTTAGTATTAGACTAGCATATAGTCACATTTGCTTTGTTTTCAGTTGTCAGAGGCAGGATCATAGTCAGCTTGGCCTAATCTGCTCCAAGAATCAGGGCTCAGCTCTCCATGAGGATGAGTGAGTGACCGATCAATGAAATGGAATTAAAATACCAGCTGCTAGCCCTGCCACGTACCAGGGCACTGTCGCTGTCAAGGTGGAAGATTAAGAAGTCGTCTTGGGCCAGGCTGTGGGCCTGGGCAAATGGACCTGCAGGAGAGAGAGGGTCATGCGGATGAGACGCAGGCGCAGAGACCGGCTGCGACCAGCCAGATTACTTCAACAGCTGCAAAACACTGTGAACCAGGCAAAGCAACGCCCTGTCCAGACAAGCACATAGCCTGAAATATCGCTGTAATCAGTTGAACACTGGCGTGTGCTCTGACTGCTCTCACCAATTTTGGACAGAGCGTATTGACAATTGTATCTTGTGCAGGCAAAGCTCCATCCTCGCCCACCTTCGTCTACGAGCTCCTGTTATCAGGCAAACACACAGCCCGTAAGAGATTGTCTAAGAAGCGCTGTATCCCACTGATGTTGAGCTGACCCTTAAACCGTCACGGGGTCTGTGATATCAAACCTTGTGAAGCAGAGCTGGAATCCTTACCAGCAATGGCATCTCAGACCTGTGACCTGGACATCTGCCATTTGTATTCTCCTAGGGACTCAAAGACATGTGCCTGGCAAAGGAAAGCACAGCCGATCATGACGCCTGGCTGCTGCAGTGCTCGTCCAGATTGTCAGATATAAACTAGATGAATGTGTCATTTCCCCCCCCCAAATGTTTATCCCTGCACAACAACCCATCATGGTGCCCCCTCTCCATGCATAAGAGAAGAGGATCTAGTTGCACATCCCTCAGGAACTCATGCAGGCCAAGCGTAAGGTATACAAGATGTGTTCAACTTGGATAAGTGCACTCATGTTAGCAGGCCATGCCTTCATAACCTGCACATTCATGAACACCATGTTTTGTCCCTCAGCTGCTGTTCAGAGGGATCATGTGGTCCAGTCTAGATCTGCATGCATTTTCTTTTACGACATCTCATGAAATGCTTTAATTGTATGGGATACAGCCATGGACATGGATAATCACTGCGAACATCATGAGGGTCGGCAATGAACTTTGCAAAGAACAGTTCAATGCTCCAACTGCCGGCCAGGAAAAGCTGTGTCAGCAGCTGTGGATAGACATGCAAGGCGGTATGTATTTCAGCTTCCGCTGGGCCATTGCGGACTGGGCAGGGCTAAATCCAGGAACTTGTGCTGTCGCCTATGCCGGACAGAGTGTCGGTCTGAGATACTTTGAGGCACAAGCAATGAAGTGATCTAAACAAGGAATCGATGCAACCCTAGACCAGGGTGTGACGGGATTCGTCCCAGCTTGACATCTAGAGTCTCTTGGAAGCTCTAATTTCAATGCTTACCAGCTGGCAGCCCTCCCTGTCGGCTAAAGGCGCGATAAATCTCTCAGCCTGCATTCAGTGGGGAACGGACGATCACACCCATGAGTCCTGAGAACAGATCAGGCATTGTTTTCTAGCAACAGCAGCTTTTTGAGCTATTTTGCTGCAAGTTGAGGGATTTATCTCTGCTCACAGGGTTCTGCATGGTGTGTGCAAGAGGACCCACAATTATGAGATGCTTTTCCCCTGTAGGTCTATGCAGTTGAAGCATGGCCAGGGTTAGTTTGAAAAGCATAATGGCTATTCTATTTGCCCATGCTGGTGTCACCGAACCCTCAGGGACCTAGAAAAAAACATGCCTGCCAGATTTGAGCCTTTGAAAGTTGGCAACAGATCTTCAGGTGGCAGGAGGGACAACAACTTCCTTCGTCTATTTTGTATTGCAGATATGCACTGTTCTCACCGCTGCGCGTGGAAGCTTGATTTGCTTCGATGTGCAGGCATCGCTGAGCGTCAGGCGCTTGATGTAGGCGACGTGGCCAGTTTCCGACTCTTGTTCAGTTTCGTGGCCACGAAGTTCGTCCATGAGAAAGGACGGGTGCAGTTTCCTATGGGTAAGGTTCAGAGAAGCGAAGAAGGTTAGAACTGGCAGCCAATGCCAAACAAATGAAACCGATGCGGTTTGAGCTGTATAATTCAATAGAGTTCCAGTGTAGCATAGTTTTTTCTTGCATTCTACCTGCTTAACAAGGGGGCGAGGCCAGATTGTTGGGTCCCCTTGTGTCCCAAGGGACTGGTCCCGTGGATACAGTTAATCAAGCAACGGGAATACCGATCTAAATATACAATTGGCAGGCAATATAGGTAGATGGCAAAGTGAAGTTTCGGGATGGGAATCAGCTGCGCTCTTAAAAGACGAATCGAACCCCACGCCATCCATACCTGTCACTCTTTGATAACCTTTGTCTCACGCAGTTCCTGACAGGGGTGTTTCTTAAGCCTCGATCAAGCGTTTTCTTTCTATCATTCACAAACTACCAGCTGCAAGGCCCCAGACCCAAGTCCTTCCATCGCTTGGTTGACAGATACAGCTGTAGCCTCTGATATGATTCATAGCCATGCTCAATACCTACCTCTTTTCACACACCCATGGAACCATCCCATCATTGAGATTTTTCATACCGGGATTCTGTCAGCATTGAAGGGGTGAGTGGTAAACGAACAAAAGTGAATAGCTGCTGCCTGGATTTCTGAATCCCAGCTGCCAGTAGCCATCTGCAACATTTTGCTCCCAGCCCCATGTGAAGTTTTGTGGAGTTTTTACAGTCCATCAGAGCATCACATTTGATGCATGGGACATGTGCCCGTAAACCGGTACAGGAACTTGATACACTAGGACAGAAAGCGAAGACCAGTGACCCCCCTGGGCAAGCAACTAGCACACAACCAAGACAGTGGCGTGGGAATGAACCCCATAGTGCAGAAGATAAGCCCCAATCATAAAACATGACTTGGGTGCAAAAGAGTTCGATTCAGCACCGCCTAGAGAATAAGGGGGGACATTTGGCAAAGTTTTGAGATGATTCTCTCTTTTCATCATACGGTACACTGAAAGATCAAAGAACCAAATTTCTTCCAGAACACAGATGCCGAAACCTCTGCATGTAGTTTGCCCCACATTCCATTTGTGTACCGTTTCATGGCCTCATCCTCATCCTCTAGGAAATTATGGAAAGTAAGGTTAAATTGAAAACGATGGCTCACATGGAGACTTCCTCAAGTCAGATACTAAAAGATTGCGCCCAGAAATGGAATGGAAGCACCCCTGTATGGCCTCCTTGGGATGCATGCCCACGGTGCTCGGGGCCAGCTAGCAGTAAAGTGTAGTCCCATCCACTGGTCCTGCCACATTCTGGGTTCCGTCCTTTCCCCAGGGGTTGGGCTTAAATAATGACAAGCCCGGCCCCGTAGCCCCATGGACAAGGAACGACGGCAAATTTAGTTGCCTGTCCATGTTGTGATTTGCATGCCGGCAGCTGTGAGCACCTGTCAACAGATCGCTGTGCTATCATAGCAGCCTCCACCTGCCTCGCTAATACCGATTAAGAACTTTGGGCAGCCGAACCCCTGGATGAACCTGCTGTCCAATACCATAAAGATTGCTATGAGCCAGCGAGCATCCTGCTAGCTTACCATATACTACACCCCAGCTTTTGCAGCAACCACTGCCCTCTGTTACTTTTCCTGAACATAATAAATTATAAGCAGGGGGATAAATGTAAACAAAAAGGCTGCCCGCACAACACCTCAGGGCCGCAGCCACACCTCTAAACACTGTCAGGCTATCAGACTACCACACCAAGGGAAGTGACCAGGTGGAAACTAGGTGGTGATCAACTGCTGACTCACCCGACAGGACTACAAAGCTGCACAGGCACCGCACCAGACCAGGTTACTACTTCACCGGCAATTGACATGAATACCACACTGCACACCCAGCTGCATTCAAGGAGCTACATACCAAGCCAAGGGAGCAGCTTGCACCGCGTGCATGATACCGTAGACCGCAAATGACATCATTTCCGGGATCTACTGGTGTGTATTGCTGGTCGACCCCAGAGTGGAGGTGCAGTTGCGCTCTTAGCCTCAATGTGGTCTTGAAAGGTTGGCCGGCTCCAGAGTCAATACCATTAGTTTGAGGGATCGACAAAATACCCTAACTGGGTGGATATCTTGTATGCACGCTTTCATGCCATCTTTTGTTGGGGGGGGAGAGCTGCTGAGGTATCAGAGATTTTGCTGTCTGTGAAGAGTGACATTTAAATTTAAGAGGTCACGAACAGTAGGTAAGGGTGAAGTTTCAGTGCAGTATAGTGAACTTTCTTAAAATCATGAGTATCAGGACGATATGTTATGAGCACTGGAAAGCAGGTCCTAAGTTATGATAATACGAAGCTTTATGTGCATGTATTGTAGCATGGATGAGCTATTGAACTACGAAGGTACGAATGGGAATATTTAACTGGTCACGTAATCACACCCTCATTTCCGCATCGTAGATATATAGAAGGGCTTTAAAATTGAATTACTTAATTGCCGACCAATTCGTTTTCTTGTCCTCATTCCCTTATAAGCCCGAAAACATGAAATTTATTTGATTTAATTTGCCGCATTCTTGTCATTTTCGTATCCGAAATAACTAAATAAGCCAAAATCTGCCATTTAAACGTCAGTCAGTATCAGCCACCACTGCCGAAGTCCTACTGCTGTACGTTCAACCACCTGAGTGGCATGCACGGCTCATCTTGGCAGGCCTCTCCCCCTCAGATTCCTCCGCTTCGGATTCGTCCCCCTCCTCATCCCTCTCCCCGCGGGGACGAGGGCAGGGCCGTGGGAGGGAGGGGGGGGGGCGAGATAGGGGGGTAGCAACACTGTCCCCCCCCCCAACATTGCCTGTAGCAAAGAGGCCCGGGACAGGCCTCGGGGGTCTGGCAGGGGGAGGGGCATGGCTGCAGAGGTGGCTCATGCTGAGGCTGTTGAGTCTGAGTCTGAGGCTGTGGATTCTGAGGTTCATGAGGTGGGATGCCCTCGCTTTGGTAGTCTACTTGATATCCATGACTGGTCAGCTTGAGACTGTTGCGTGGTTGAGTATGCAACAGTGCTGGTATTTGGTATTACCGATAGTGTGTTGAGCCACCCCGTTGCGCGGTAGCGCGCGATTTTCTTGTTAAATGCCGCTAGACTACTAAAAATCCATTTCATCTCCTCTGAAAGCAGGCAATCTTTATCGCACTCACTATTCGTTATCCCTCAAAAACGAGAGTGCGACTGCGGTATATAAGCTCGTCTTTAGTGTTTGGTGAAGCGTGTGCTTGTATCATATGAGTGATGGTCACATCCTAGGGATTGTTGAAAGGAAGCACCATTTTGTAGTTTAAAAATTTGGACAATCACTTATTTGATTGCACCTCAATTTCAGAGGCTCTCCAAAAGTCCAGTTTCATCGCAGTCAGCCAAGGCAAAGCCTCGGTGGGTGTGGGGTGCGGAGCGCCTGAGCCCCCCCGCCTTGGGGTTCCGGGGGTCACCCCATGGTGGCCCCCGATTGGTGCCCCCCAATCGGTGGCCCCTAATTGCATACAGTTTTATAAATCGCATGGTCAAAAACAGATTTAATTAAGACGCAGGGGCCATAGATAGATAGATTAACGATAATGTGTAAAGCCTTTTTAATGGACAGCTGGTGCTACGCCAGCGAGATAAAGCACAGTAGCTGCAGGGGTTGGTGGGAACGCATACAATATTATGAAAATAACACCGTCACCGGTGTGGGAATATGTGGGGAACTTGTATGGTACCGGTACTCACAAGCCAGAAATTCAGAATTTAATTATTAAGTTAAGCCGTGCAACCCTCAAATGATTGTTACAGTAAATAAGCCGCGTGCTATCTCTGCATGGGCCAATTAAAATTATGAGGTGCGAAGGCAAAGGACGTTTACGGTAAGCCGTTCGGTCGTTCATAGGTCCGGGTAGCATCCGGGGTAGCATCTTTCAAAGTTCCACCTATCTGCACAGCTTGCACCTCCATTGGTTTTTATTCGCGACAGCATTTAAGCCGAGGCCCTCGAGCCACACCTGTCGCAATTTGCCTTTGTCAAAGTAAGATTCTTGAAAATGACATGCGCATGCCCCCATCTTAGAATGTTTTACGCCATCGCTATGGCCCCTAGCAACCTTGTCCGCCATTGTTTGACTGCGAGAGAACATATCTGGCTGGATGTGCAGTGGCGCCCAAAACCCATGGTTCATCGCGGTCATCAAGTATTTGCCCCAGGGGGATGGGAGAGAGGGGGGAGGGGGGCAAAGTGGGGTGGGGGGTAAGGGGGTAAAAGCAAGCTATTCTGTGTGCATGTGCAAATTTACCAGGGGGGGAACTGGGGGGGAAATAGATATCAGATTGAGACTTAAGCTACACCGTTGCATTCCCCAAGGCAGGTCAATTGCTGTCCAGCGTCATAAAATACGTCACACAAAAAAAAAAAAGACCCCTTAGCATGCAATTTTGGCATGGGGGGTGTAACGACCCCGCAACCTCCAGCACTGTCGTTCGTACGCCCATTATTGAGTTCGGAGGCTGAGGGTCAACAGCAAATGTCCTAATTCAACCTACAAGACTGGCCTCAAAGCTAGCCGGGAGCGCGTGCCGAAGGGCAAAGTGAGGGACTGAGCTGTCACAATCACAAAATAAAGTGCCACAATGACCTATATCTAGCAGAATCAGCATAGGCTCTTATGAGCACAAAAATTGAGGACTCTGCCAAATTCCCAACAAATCTGAAAATGTTGGTCCTGCCCACTAGAGGACTGGCCTTCAGGCTAGCCGGGAGCGCGCGCTGGAGGGCAGAGTGAGGTACTGGGCTGTCACAAAAATAAAGTTGCCACAATGACCTGAATCTAGCAATATCAGCTCAGGCCCTTCTGGGCACACAAAAACGGCGACTATTTCCAACAAATCAGGAAATGTTGTCCTGCCCACCAGAGGACTGGCCTCAATGCTAGCCGGAAGCGCGCATCGAAGGGCTAAGTGAGGGACTGGGCTGTCACAAAAATAAAGTTGCCACAATGACCTGAATTTAGCAGAATCAGCTCAGGCCCTTCTGAGCACGAAAACAGTGACGATTGTAAACAAATCTGAAAATGTTGGTCCTGCCCACAGGGGAGGACTGGCCTCAAAGTTAGCCGGGAGCGCGCGCGCGTCAAGCTGAAATGCTGATCAAGTGCATGCATGAGTGGTGATTTGCTGTTTGTTGGGGTGAGTTAGGGTGAGTTGGGCTCAGTATGTCCCTCTCCTATCACTCCTTCAGCCCCATCTGTCCTCCCCGAGTTGGATCTGGCTGGTGAGACAGACACAGATGCATCTAATGCCATGTCATCTTCCCCACTCTCACTGATGCTGCAACTGATGATCCTGTCACCATGCCTTCGTTTCCTCAAATCTCCCTTGTTCATGCCACTTATCATCCGAAGTAGCTCGAATGCTGCAGGGATGAACTGTAGTGCCATCCCTGCTAGCTGTCCCTGCTAGCTGTCCTAGCGTCCTTGAAGGGCAAGTGACCTTCGCTAAGACGCCTTCTTTACAGTGTCTTCATAGATTCCGCACTTAATTCTCCGCTAAATTATCTCTTTACAAACGCCGGCAGATTGTCAGCAAGGCGAAGCGCCAATACCATATATACGTCATAATAAAACAATATGGTATACGAAAATCTGTGAGTCGTTCCACCGTCTCAAGATGTCCCAAACCGGCTTCCAGGTAATCATCGTCCAGGTAATCATCGTACCACAGTAGCAGAGGAGCAGCGCTCGCCCCCTGGCGTTGAAGTAGTCAGCAGCTTTCCCGATTAAATTGGAACCTCGTCCAGACACTTCCCGGGCTTGATGAGGTCCTCTCGTGTCTCCAGTGCCTCCTCTGAAGTCGATTCGCCGATCTCCGGCATACGCCTCAATTTCAGCGTGTTAAATATGCACACATGTATATATTAATTGTGCGATCTCTTTTAGGGCGAAAGAAGTGGGTTCATATGAGTATCCCCCTTGCGGTACATACTGTATACCCCCCTCGCGGTACATACGAGTTATGGGAGACCTGACTGCTGAGGGGCTTCTGCGGGGGCGCGAACACAACTGGTGGTGTTGCTTACTTACTTGTTTGTTTTTTGCAGTCGTACTCAGCGGCGAGGTATTTGTAAATAAATCAATTAAACAGCCAACCAAGCACGCACCGCGCCTGATAGCTTTTCTTGCTTTGTGATGCGAACCACGACACAATCATACGTTCCCGTACGGCTCATTCCAGCAGAGCCTGGGGAGGAGGGAGAGAGAGAGCCGGGCTGGACAGGCAGGTGTTCGCACGATAAGCTTTGGTTCTTAATTCGACCGAGATTAATTTATAATAATATCTTGCATGGCCTGCTCATCTTGGGAATGTCCTGCATGTCCTGCTCAGCTTAGGAACGTCTTACATAGTAACCCGTTGGGCTTGAGGACGTCTTGCATGGCCTTTTCAGCTTGATGATGTCTTGCATCGTTCCGTGGCATGTTCAGCTGGAGAGTGTTTTGCATGGCCAGTTCTATTTGAGATTGTCTTGCATGGCCTGTCCTGCTTAAGTGTGTTTTGCCAGGCCTGTTCAGCATGAGGATGTTGCGCAAGGCCTACCCCAAAGACCTGAGCTCTGCCACCGCGCCCATGCTGTATCAGATGGGACTACCTCCTGCCCGCAACCATCGATCTGTTTTAAATTGTATTCAGGGGGTCTCCTTGGGGCGGTCGTCAAGGCTAAAGAGCGTAAACGTAGGACGATCGCTGCGCAAGACGCCGAGAAGGCCAGGCCGCGGAACAGGCCAGGACAGCTCGCTGATGGCAGCAGTGATGGCACGTTGGGAGCTTCCGACATTGCCAAGCGATTAACAGAATATAACTCAGGTGTGGCAGGCGTCCGCCGCGCACCATGAATGCAAGATTTAAGTGTCTCGTGCATAGCAGATTGGCAGAGCATGCGTGAAAGTTAGTTCTGCCTTGTTACTAAGCATTCACAACTTATCTTTGTCCATGCTGCCAAGCATGGGGATCTCGCGACCTGTTAGTGTTCTCTGAACAGCATGCTAGGACGCAAACCATCACCAGGAGCACATGTCTGATGCCTGGGGAGTAAGCAATGCTCAAAGCATGGAGTCTTTGTTGCTTATAATATCCCATGCCGACTGGCAAGTGCACATTGCATGGCGGCAAGGACTGCATTCCAATTGGGCATGAATGTGCAACTACTTTCCTTGTAGACATTCGGCCCAAAGAAACAGATGTACTCCAAGTTATATTGCAGGTTAGTGCAAATATGGTCCCGGAGAGTGCAATGCTGAATGCTGATCCTGGCTTGCCATGCTATCCAATCATTTCATCCACTATCACCTGAAGGTTATGCCTCAGGATATTGTACACTGGCATGGTGAGTGTTGCAGCAGTCTTCATTTTGTGGTGTCTGACTTGGCTCCAGTGTGTGTGCTGGTCATATGCTTGAACTAGCACTGGCCCATGCTGTTTTGCTGTGACAGTGCCCCACCAATGGCCGAGGTCGAGTGGCTGAAGCGGATTGGGACACGGTTCTGGCGGTTTGGCAGTCCAGGTGCGGTCTAGTGGAACCATGTTTGAATAGATTGCCTAAACTATTGGGTGGCTACTCGGCTTGTGCCCTCTATCGCCCCTGCCTTGCTACATTGCCTGAAGTTGAATGTTTCTTGTCGTTGTAGGAATAGGAGATGCCCATGCATCGTATCTTGGACCATGCAAGGACAATCGTTGTGAATTAATTCCACCCTTGATTTTCAGTCAAGACATACATATGGAAGCCCTTGTGCCAATATGCCCACCATGCCAAACTGCACACGAAAATTGATGTCCATTTGCAGCCAGTGTCAATACACAGGATATCCACTCCTTTCCAAAACCAGCTATCTCAACATTTCGTAATGCCTGTTCCTTTCCTGTTTCTTCTCCTCTTCTTCAACTCATATTTCTTGCACTCAGGCCAAACGCAACGAAACAGCTTACATCGGGCTCACGGCCGTCGCTGCCTTCAAGCAATAGTCAAGGGGCAGGCTGCTGCTCCGTCTCTTGACGTCAATTCGCGGTGTGGACGTCAATCCGGGGTGTGGCTGCGAGGGATTGAACAGTTGTGCATGTGAAGGGTGTGGGAAACTTTGAAGTAGCAGGGGATCAATGCCCGTCCCCTCACTAGCTTCATTGGTTGCTTGTGTGCCTCTTGGACCTCCCCATTGGACTGTCCTGGCCACTGAAGAACCCCTTGCTCGGGGCTTCGTAAACGATAGCCCCAGGAAAATCCTCTCGTAGATATTTATGACCGAGGCTGCTGATATAGTTATATGCAGCCACGATGTTTCTATTGACTACCTGCACTGCTAAAGCAGCTTGGTCATCATGTCGTGTGTGATGCTTTCGGCCAGGTTTGCCCTGCTTGAATGCATGAATTAAAAAGGAGGAGAAATCTTGAAACCTACTGGTACTTTTATTTTTCACCTTCTACAAAGGACGGATTTCGCGAGCTCTGATTGTTCTGTTGTACCCCCTGGTTATAACCAAGAGATACCGGTATCTCTGCTTATCATGATTCAAAATGCCTATGTTTATACATAAGTCCTTTTGACGAAAACTACCGGTAGTGGGGCCATGGGGTGGACATGTAGCTGCAGACCTGTCGTTTTGAAATCATAAATAAACAAGTTATCCCCGTCCTTGCCAACGGTTATAATAACCAGATCCTTTTTAATTGGCCAGCACGAATGCATGTGGTGACCAGTGAGTTTATCTCTCAAAACATCATGAATTGTTCCAGTGAATCTTCGGCTGCATGGAAATTGCTCAAGGAAATCTTGAGCAGTGGCTGATGTTTCTCAGGTTTAAATTGAAACCCGGATGCCATCGTATACCCGCTTGTGGAGTGATTCCCTTTTATATAGGAAGCGGCCTTCAATGGCACGGCCAGAGGCTGCTGCCTCCGGGTTTATTTGTTCCGGTTACCAAGGCTATGCCCCTGGCATGCTCCTGGACCGATCCCTTCGGCAACGCAGGGTGTGGGGTGGTTGGGCTCAATCCCCGATCGACTTTGGAGTCCCCTAGAACGAGGCTTGTCTGGGATTTCCTTCCATCTCCGGCCCGTAGCTTCATACGGTAGGACAAATCGGTGATATCGTTCGTCAAAGGCCATGCTTTCCTTGGGCTGCGCCCTTGGTTGGTCAGTCTTCTGCAACGGAGTTACCCCACCAGCCCACCTTGTACAGTTGCACGAGGGCTTGTGGTTGGCCTGAGTGATATTTGAAGCTTTGAGAAGTTTTTACAGTCCAGCGGGGTATCACATTTGATGCATGGGACTTGTGCCCATAAACCGGTACGGACACTAAATACACTAGGGCAAAGAGCGAAAACCTGTGACCCCTCTGGGCAAGCAAGCAACACACAACCACCGAGCAGACGCGTGAGAATGAACCCCTTAGTGCAGAAGATTAGCCCCAGCCATAAGACATACCTGGGTGCAAAAGAATTCGATTAAACACCACCTAGAAATTTTGAAAATCCAAGAATGTTTGAGTGTAAACTTGGAACTTCTGTGTAACGTGTAAATCTGTCTCTTCCCCACCTCTTTCAATCCTCTTTCCTACCTCTGGGATGAGCAAGTTTTTCTCTTTCAGGGCTGGGGGACCCACCTCCTGGACAGGTGGAAATCCTGAATAGCGTACCCCCCCAAATACCTGATGTGCGAGGAGCTAGCCTGATGACAGCAGGGCTGGGGCACAAACCAAAATACGGATCAAGCAGGGCTGGAGTCCAAACCAAGTCCAGAAAAACTTGGTTATAGTCAGACTTATCCGCAAATTATCTGTCTTAAGTCGATGACGTTACACCTCTGGGCCCTGCTGAAAAAGGCTCGGCCGCATGGGCGCCTAACTAAAGAGTTAAGAGGAAGATGGAAGCAAACACAAGGGGGCAGGACCAAAAAAATGAGGAAAAGTGGAAAATAAGGTGAGGGGACAAAACAAAAGGCTGAAAAAATACAAAGGAAGTTCCAACCTCGGAAAATGTCTACGCCTCAACGATATCTACCACATCTTCCACAAAGGCAAGGGCATCCCACCCAAGCCTGCCCCGGTTTAACTATAAAAAGTGTCTAGCACCGTTCGGAGGACCTGCCCATCCCCGCTCCTAAGTTGATCCTGCACGCTGGGGCATTGAAAGCATACACGCAGCGCGTCCACCACATGGTCGCCGTCTCCCATAGCTCAACATCGCTGTCAGCAGCGTCTGTCACGCTGCTGACCACTGCGCCGTCCTCTAGTGTCAGCCGTGCTCACGTCGTCGAGCCGCAGCCTTAAGTTCGTGCGCACATAAGCACACTCCCTTCGGCTGGTGCGACCCCTGGCCTGCGCCAGCACGGTGCCCGCCGTAGACTGAAACCAGGTGCGGTAGGCGGCCGCAGACCTATGTTTAGTGGCAGGATCTCTAGGTTCCTCTCTGCCAGCTGCATCTAGCTGCGCCCTCGTATGCTGCATCAACTAGCACTAGCACCTCTCTGACAGGCAGCGGCTGTAGGTCTGTTGCTGTCTGACGCAGTTTGGGAACGGCCGATCCCAGCTCCAGCTCCAGCAAGGCACCTTGCAAATTCACTGCACCTATTGCGTCCTCCGGTGCCCTGCCTGACAGCGAGCTCCATGTCGGCCGCCATGGCTGCCGCCAATAGTGGACTGTCTTGCTGTGCTGCTGGTGCGACCGCTGCGTTGTAGAAGCGAAGTACATGCTGCCACTAATTTCGCTGTAACGGCTGGATCTACAGCTCCCTCATGACCCCCCAACTGGCAGCAGACGGAGATAGCCCTGCAACCTGGTGCAGATGCTGGAGGAAGCTGGACTGCATCTTGCTCTTGAGACAATGCCGCGGCCAAAGTTGATCGGTGGCCCACACCACATCACTGTAGTTGGCCGCAGGCGCTGCAAAGACAGACGCCAACCGGATGTGTGTATGCAGATGATGCCTGCAGGTGCACCTTGGCGGCCATGCGGCGGACACGGTGCAACGCGGTAGCCAAAGGCACCTCTCTACCTTGCATGGCCTTCCTCATGCTGCCACTCTCGTGCTGAATGATACCCAAGAACTTGAAATCCTGAACACGCTTCAGCACCATCCTATCGGGGCCGTACATGCAAGGACAAGCTGATTGCCGGCGCTGCGCAGCTAAGCGGCTGCCCAACTCCAATACCTCTGTCTTGTTAACGTTGACTTGGAGCTGCTTGACTGCCGCATATTCATGCAGGGCATCTAGCATGCGCTGCAGCCCTGCCGGGCTGCTGGCTAGCAGGGTGAGATCATCCGCATATAAGAGGCACCTGAATCTGTCTAAAGTGAAACCCAAATTCGATCATGATGGGCAGTTAAGGATCTTGGGCACCAGAACAAACGAACCCTGCCACCGATAGAAGACCATGCCTAAGGCGTGCCAAGAAGTCCCCTCTGCATAGCTCAGTGCCTCAGTCGGAAAACTTCTGCACTGTGGAAAGGCCAGTGACCAAAACACTATCACAGCGTGTCATTACTGACTACCAGTGGCATTGCTGACTACCGGTACCTGGTTGACGCTAGACTACTAAGACTAGAAGTGCTGAGAGGACATTCACCTTACTAGGGGAGGGAAATGGCCCAGTGGTACAACGCTGGCGGCATCCATAACCAAAGGTTGAGGGATCGAACCTGCTACACGATCCAGATCGCTGGGTTCCATGTTCCTGCCCCTTCACATAAGAGGGTGGCATGGCTGCACCATGGTAGCTGGAATTGAGCTTAGTCATTCCCCACCAGCTCCACACGGTTGAGCATTCAGTGGGGCCCAGCGGGTATGCACCTGATGCACCGTTCTCAACTTACCTTAACTGTCAGCTACTTTGGCAGATCTGTCGGCTACACGAGCGACACAAGGACCCGGACACAGGTCTCATTCCGACCTGATAAAACCAACGCTTTGTCGGCAGGCAAGATTGGGGTGATAAACGGTGGTGATAAATCCACTGGCTGCGATCGGAACCCGAGCATATCTTTCTAGTGCGGGTTGCTTGGAGGAATGCATTCTTACACGCACCGAGGCAACACCATTCTGACCTTCTTTGGGTCAGTTGCTGCTGCCTTGGCTATCCTAACTTCATGCACCGGTGAGGGCGCTTGCAACTCCGTGAGTGGGACCAACTTCTGATATAACTTTGTCAGCAGATTTGGTATATAAAGCAAATCCCACAATTAATTTGGGTCTGTCCGAGGTCAAGCGATTGGTCCCATTCAGCGGGACGAAAGATCAGGTGAACACACTCGACAAGATCTGCTTCAGAGGGCCCTTGTTTTTCGTCTGCCACTGGCATGTTAAGCTTCGCTGCGCCCACAGGCTGTCATAACATTCAATTTGGAAGCCGACTTGAGATCCGTCTTCAGCTGGAACTGCAAACAGATTTTTGTGTTCGTACGGGCCGAGTACCTGTCTGATGCTGGGAAGCTTAACCAAGTGGTGCTTTGGGACAGCATCATCCAGCAGAAGGTGAGCAGTGTGGTCATTCCTGGACAATGGGCCTGTTGCATTCATCAAAACTTTCCCCATGCATCCGCATGGCATGCTGAAGGCAGTGCATATGTAGATCATTGAGTCGCATCTAGATACCATCCACCTGCAGGCCCCTTCCTGTCTCCTTCTGTAGATTGGGTATCAATTTTTTCGGTTTTGGTGGAGAAGTTTGCAGCAGCGTTCGGGTGGGAATCTGGTGGTAGTGTGCTTTAGCTAGAGGGGTGTCGAGGCGGGGTATCAGTCATTTAGACCTTAATCTATCTTTTTACGCATGAGTTATTGCGGCTGTGTGAGTGCTTGTTGGTCGTGTGCCTTTCCTGTCCCTGCTCTCCTTTACTCAGCTGTCGACGAGGGCCCCTTGCGCACCTGGGCTGTTCATTTTGTGTCAGCGTCTCAGGTTTCTAGGGTTGGGCGGCCGGTCGAACACCTTGTAAAGTCACAGCAAAGGAGGCTTCACAAAGCCATCATATACCGCCTCGTTTCCCCCTGGCAATGACACCATGGCCCACCCACACATTGGCCTGTCAATGATCTGTCTATCCAAAACTAAAGAACAGGTGCAGTTTGCAGAAATCCCGAATTATGTCTGGTCAAGGGCTATTCATCCATCCTGGTTGTTGAAAGCATGCGACCTAAAAGCTTTTCGATGACTTCAACGTAGGAAAAGGCAAGAATCAAACTGAAGAAGCACAAGACAAAGTACTCCTTCATTGATATCGGGAAGAACTTGAGAGATAGGGATGTGAATTTGACTCTGGTGAGTGAATATGCATGTGGTAGATGAAGGAACTTTGGGGATAATCTTATGCACTCTTATGTCTCACACTCAACTTGCAACTGCGGGGGTCCGCGCAGCTACCAAAGCAACATTTTCGCACAAGGCAAATATTCGGAAGAGGAAGAGGCCGACTGCCCTGAACTGAACGGCCCTCCTAGAAAGTGCTGCTAGATAGTCGACAACACCGTTATGCCGACTATTGAACAGAATCTTGATATTTGGTACCGGTAATGAGTCCGCGCACCCCCCCCAAATAGTGTTTTTGGCCTTTCACTACCGGTACCAAGTTCGCGCAACGGGATTTTCTGAATTGTTTTTACCGCTCATGCTGTTTGCGCACCCCCCCAAATGATCAATTAAACGCAAAGTGAAACTGGTTATACGGTAAGCAAGAAACTAGAAATTTCATGCTGCATCATTGGCAATGGGGCAGAAATCACGGGCTAATTTATTTTCCAATTTGTTATGCATCTCCTGATAGTATGCTACTATGCTGAGGTTCGCTGATGGTGCAAGTTTACTCTTCCTTGGTTACACGCCCTGCCTACACGGCTGCCCATTCTTCTGTACAAATTGGGTACATTGTACACAGAGCCAAGCACACTCAACCCGAGCCTACCTTGAAATAAATGGATATGGGATTACAGCATCAATATTTCTGCATCCCATGACACCCAACCCTTGCACTTACCTTTCTTTGTTCACTGGACCATGACTGTTTGCAGACTTGGGATATCATGCCTCGTGTTGGGGCCTTGGCTATGACATCTCACTCTTTCAGTGTGGGAAAGCTTCCAGGTGAGCTTGCCGACAACTTGAGATTTTCCCAAGCTTGTGTTAGCTAATTTCTTCAACATTTGGTGCGGAGGTGGTATATTCGATCTAGAAGTCTAGCCATGTTAAGTGCCTTGTCCCCTGGTTTGGGATTCTCGGTTCAGACAGACTTGGTTATCATCTTTTCCTGTCATCTGATGGTCTGACCTGAACCTGTCTGGCCCTCGTAGCAAGTTACGCGTGATGAAGATGGCCCAACTGTGTTTTGAAATCCATGCCGGCGCCACAGTGGAGCAGGAATCCAAGAATAAAACCCACATTCAGGACGTCTTGCGTGAGGGGCTGTTACTTGGCATTCGTGGGATTATACGTTGAGTGATGTAATCAAGGCATCAAGAACTGATCTCTCCCGTTAATTACGTTACACCACTGGGCCCGCTTAAAGCTCGGCCGCGTGGGCGCCCAACTGTTCAGAAGGGAGAAAAGAAGAAACTGAAAGGAAGAGGGGGGGAAAGGAGCAAAAGGAGAGGCCGGGAAGGCATAGAAGACCAAGTCCGACACCTGTGTTCCACTAGAGAGTAGCCCTGAACAAAGCCTATAAAAGAAAGGCCACAGAAGGAAGCGTATTCCACCTGTGCTTGGCCGCTAGGGCGCCCCACAGGTCAGAAGGGAGAAGAGAAGAAACTAACAAGGGGGCAAACAAAAATATGACCAAATGAGAAGGCCGGTAAGGCAAACAACACCGGCGCCTCAGAATCCCTAATCCACAGCACAGTCCACAAAAGCAAGTGCATCCCACCAACTGCTCAGCCTGGTACAGCTGGTGGAAGTTAGTGGCAGCGCCCGGAGGACCTGCCACCCTCGCTCCCGTAACTGCTCCCTGGCACTAGGGCACTGGAAGCACACGTAGCGCATCCTCCACCTGCTTGCTATCCCCCCTTGCCCAACACCGCTGGCATCAGCGTGCCTCTCGCCACTGACCGTTGCGCCGTCCTCTGGTATCAGCCGTGCTGATCGCGCCGAGCCGCAGTCGCAAATTTATGCGCACACAAGCACACTCTCTCTGGCTAGTGCGGTTCTTGGCTTGCGCCAGCACGGCACCCGCCGTGGACTGGAACCAGGCGCGGTAGGTCGCCGCATATTTGTGCTCGGTGGTAGGGGCCCTGGGGTCCCCACCGCCGCTTGCATCCAGCCGTGCTTGCTCGTAGGCTGCGTCAACGAGTGCCAACACCTCTGTGACGGGTAGGCGCTGTAGGGCAGCTGCTGCCTCGCACACGGTGGGGGTGGCTGCCCCCCGCTCCAGCTCCTCTGATGCACCCAGCAGATCAGAGCACCACGTGCGGCCGCCAGTGCCCTGGCTGGCTGCAAGCTGCATATCTGCTGCCATGGCTTGAGCCATGAGAGGTCTGTATTGCTGTGCCGCCAGTGCCACACCTGCATTGTAGAAGCGGAGGATATGGGTCCACCAGTCTCGCTGTAGTGGCTGGAGCTGCAGCTCTCTCAGGACTCCCCAACTGGTGGCTGCTGCAGGTAGCCCCGCAGCCTGGCGTAGGTGCTGAAGCAAGCTGGACTGCATTTTTCTGGAAAGACATTGTCGCGGCCGAAGGTGGCTGGTGGCCCACACCACGTTGCCGTAGTTGGCCGCAGGCGCTGCTTACACAGCTGCCAACCTGATGCGGGTAGGAAGATGGCGCCTTAGGCCCACCTTGGCTGCCATGTGGCGAATGCGGTGCAGCGCGGCAGCCAAAGATACCTCTCTACCCTCCATGGCCCTCTTCAGGCCGCCGCTTTCGTGCTGAGTGCTGCCCAAGAACTTTAATTCTTGGACACGGCACGGTCAGGGTATCTTTCCCGTGTACATCAGTGTTGCAGCTCGCCACGGCTGGTCGGGTCAGATTTGAAATCAGTCTGAACAGGCCTATTCATCATCAAAGCTTTAGACCCACATGCTTTCGAGTGTTAATATTTTTTATGAACCGCCCGTCTTTTCAATAAACATAAACAAGATGAACCAGACTGTTAAGTGAGTGTGGTACACAAAAAATAATGTTGTAGCTGTGCGCCGACTCTTGATCATGCTCAGTTTGTCACGTAACAATGTTCTGCCGAAAGGAGAGGTAAGCATGTCTGGAAGCATGATATATTGGTGCAGGTATCGCACTACTGCCCCTGCATGTAGACTCTGTCTGTCCTCAGCAGTGCCGTTTGTCGCTCTTGCGATCACTCATGTTTCCAGACTGACGTCTGATTTTGCCGCAGCTTGAGTTCAAATCAGGACACGGCTTTTGCGTTTTTACAGATCACCGAAACTAACCAATAGGCACTGGCACCTCGGTGTGTTGCACCCTAGCATGCTTCCTAGCCCTCGCGTCATTTGTTCTGGTAAAACCAGTACATAAATACGACCTGTATCCCCCCAATAAAGCTTATGGAAATTGAAGAAAGTGCGGAAAACTTGGCAGAAGGCAATTTCGTATTGACAGCAAGTGGATTGAACATGCCACCTGCCTTTAGGCAGCCCTCAGGTCCGATGGAGACGTCCATCAGGTCAATCACACGAACCACTTTCAGGGTGCGACCACATACCGGAAGTCAAGAAAATCTCTCATGGAAAGGAAAGCACTTGTTGTCTGCTCCAGGATTAACCCCATTCTCATACCAACCTTACCTTGCTACCAGTTCATTTTATTAAGTCCACAGTCCTCTAAATTCTACTACTGCAGCGCGATTTGGTGCCAAGGAGCGATTGCTCACATGCCTTCCCATCTTGCCACGCAATCTAGAGAGCCAACGCCAGGAATTCTATTATGCAAATTCTCCTCACCCTCTAACCAACCTTCCCCACACAAACCATCTGTGCTGCTGCATTATAATGCAACAGCCAAGACGTGTCCGTTGGGCGCGGCTGACCCGTTCTTCACAGCGTGGCTGCTTGCGCTGGTGGGGGCGTTCATGCTGGAGACTTGTACACCACAGCACTTCAATGCTGTGATCTGATCCAGGCAGTTAGAGGACATCGTGACGGACCCTACCCCAAGCGCTGCTAGCATCTGTGTGACTAGGCCGTAGTCACACAGATCCAGAGGAGCAGCCGCACTGGCCGCCGTCGCCCCTGCCAGTTGCTGCAACTCAGCAGCCAAGCTGCTGCCTTGTGCTTGACGCATGAAGATCAGGACACCCTCCTGACCGTTCTCCAAAGCGAGTTGCTGCAAATCATTAGAAGCCAGGGTTGGGACAGCGGCCTGGCTGCTGCTTGTGGCTTGAGGAGGGGCCGCGTCGAGAAGGCTGGCCAAACAGCTCTCCCACTGAATGTGCAGAGGGACATCTACCTCGCCCTTGACATTGCCAGAAATGACTGCTACATGTTCCGCCCCATCTAGAGAGGACTTGAAAGTGTGGACCTGCGGGGCCAATGTGGAAGATCAGGATGTACGTCCAACATCTTAGGACACAAAAGCTGTTGCGATCAGGCAAACCCTGCACATGCGTACCTGCACGTTTCCGTAGCGGGGTGTGGTAAGCTCTGCGCTGGCAGTGAGCGACACCAGTGATTCATGCCGCAGGCGGTACCGCATCAGGTCTGCAATAGTGATGCAAGGCAGCCCATATTGGCGAGCAAAGCTCTGCAGCTCCGGGGTCCTTGCCATGCTCCCGTCAGCCTTGCTGACAATCTCGCAGAGTGCCCCAGCGGGAAAGCTTCCAGACAAGCGAGCAAGGTCCACGCCGGCCTCGGTGTGGCCCGGCCTAGCCAGGACGCCTCCGGGTCGGGCCCTGAGCGGGAAAATGTGCCCAGGGCGTCGGAGCTGTTCCGGGCGTGTGGTGGGGTCGGCCAGCTTGAGAAGCGTCTTGGCCCTGTCCGATGCGGAGATGCCGGTGGTGATGCCGTCCCGAAGGTCAACCGTAATGGTGAACGCTGTGTACATGGTGTCCTGGAAGTGTGCAAGCGAGTCATTTTACAACTACGTAAATGTTCAAAGTATAGACCTGCCCTACCGTGGCATTACCATGGCCTCAGCTCGTGCGGTATAATATTTGAATCAGGCCTGTCAATTCTAAGAGTACCAAGCCATGGCCCACCGGATAACATAACGAGTTCTCAGGGCCAAGAGGATACCGTAGTGCACGATGGGAAGAAATTGGTCCAGGATGCCCAGAACATCTCACAAGGATGTCTTCTTGCACCATGTCATGAATATAATGACCCATACACGAGAAAACTTGGTACCACTTTAAATCACATGGCTCTTCCACTATTTTTTGATAAATTCTACGGGGCTGGCTTACGCTCTCCAGTTGTGTGTTTGTGGGCAAAGGTAAGTACGGATGTGAATGCAGAGCTCAAGCCTGAAAGATATGTTTACAGGTGGCACTTACCTATTTATGTGCACCTGTTTGCATCTCAGTTTGAAGGATTTAAAGCACAGCTGTTCTGCAGACGTTGCAAGCCTCCCGCTCACCCAGGGACTCCCCCCGCGCTCACCTCATTCTCTGCGGAACTGATCATGAGAGGCAAGCGCAGCCTGTCCAGGTCTTTTCCTTCCATGCCGATGCAGATGACGCCGCTGGTGTGCTCGACCATAAAGGCCATCGCCTCCGTCGTTACTTTGTCGGCATTCATAATAAGGTCACCTTCGTTCTCGCGGTTCTCGTCGTCCAGGACCACCACAAACTTTCCATCCGCCAAAGCTTTCAGAGAGTCGGATATTCTGTCGAAGCCTGGCAGTGGCTCCTCCAAATCACGATCGAGGGGCAAGTGGAGTGCATCAGCACGAGCCTGTCCTGCGACTAAGACCACGCGCCTATCGCCGCTGCTCAGCTGACATGGCGAGAAGCCGATTCGTCGGACAGAGGATGTTGGAGTGAACAAGGGTGTGTGCTGAGTAAGTAGCCCCTTCATGGGAATGGCTGCAGCAGGCAGTGCTCGGCAGCAGGCCCGAGCTGAAAGGGAGACAGTCGCCCTCCTGATGCCCATGGCTGCACTTGTCGGCCGAAGTGTGAGGCTGTGCATGGTAGTTGCTGTCATGATAAAGCTGTCAGGTATTGTATGATGCCAAATCGGTCAGTATCGAGATTTTAATTTGCTAGGTAAGCTATCTGCCTTTCAAGAAAAATATGGAAAGGAAGGACATGACGGGGCGTCGGAGCCTGGCTTCAGCAATACGGCATTACGGCTTCTTAGTCGGTGTGGTCTATACTCCACACTTCCATCATCTGCCTCGGGCAAAGGTGGTACATGATGCATGTCATGCATTCATCGAGCCTCACTGCGGCTTTTCTTTCCTTCTTTCTTTTCCAATGCCGACGAATTGCTGTAGTTGATGTAAAATGCATCTGATTTACCTCTCCCTATTTGAAGCTCGAGGTGTTTCTTACGCGGTGCAAATGTGCTCCACGAAAAGTGCTCTTCGCCGGAACGGATTGGACACCCCCTTCCGCTGATGGACTTACTTACGAAAGCCACACTCCACGTTCCTCATGGACAGCACATATTAAAACAATAATACGTCTGGGTTACTATTCCCTGGATGTCTCAAGCGCCCAGCAGCCAGGCTTGGCACAGCCCTTGTTCATTCTTTTTCCATGGGTCTCTGTTTGTCATAGCACAGCTGCTTCTTTTTAGCCAGTGCACTCATATCGAGCTGAACGTGAGCTCGTTTTTGACCAGCCCAAGCTGTAAAACAGTGGGTCTGGATTATTGGGAGTGTAAGGTGATAGACCAGGTTACCTTCTACGCGGTGATGCCTTATCCCATGGTAGCTGGAACGAGCCTGCTGCTGGAGGGATTTGGCGATGGCGCGGAGCTTATTTTGTCAAACTCCTCATCCCCCACCGTCATTGTGGCCAGCGGTGGTTATGTGGAGCTCAGCAATCTAAGGCTGCTTAATGTATTTGGATCTGCATCACCGTCGACGTTACTTGAGTGGAGCGGCATCGAGCTGAGTCCAGACTCAGCAACAAACAGCTCAGCCATCCGGCTCGCTATCACGTCGAGCTCTCTAATACTTGCATGCGACGACTATGCGTCTCTCGTCTATGGTCTTTGCTCTGGGTCAATTGTAGCTAGCGTGAAGGTGAGGCTTTGGATCAGATAGATCTCTCGCACAGCCAGAATACACTCACTCAGCTACATTGAAGCCCCAACTCTGCGCATGAATTAGCAAGAACAGTCCGTCATGCACATGGGCATGAGCAATCATGGCCCTCCTTGCCCATCTTCATTGTCCACTTAACCGGACGCGTAGGTGCATGATGGATTCATCTACATTACGAAGTTCAGTGCAGCAGGAGCTCTTTGGCAGAACGTGTCTCTTTATCCGGAGGCAGGCTGCAGCTCAGTACCAATGCAGCCATGTGCTGTCCAAGTAGTCACTGAGGGTGAGTCTGCCAACGCTGAAATTTGGGCGCCCCCTGTGTCTATGAGGCCAGTGCTTGCCAACTCTCTGGGTCTCACTCACAGCCCTGTCGGTGCCCAGGGCTATGACCCTATGAGCCGCTGAACCCCATTTGTATTCATTGAGGGCTCAAGGATGGTTGTGATGTGAAGCCCTGATAGTTGAAGGGAACATTTTGGCCTCTAAGGGTGCAATGCAGCCGTGGACCTGCCGTGGACCATGGGGTAGCAGGAACTTTTAGCCTGTAACGGTGTGTGTGGTGCAGAGGACGTTGGGGTAGGAGGGAGTTAATGATATAAATTTCAATGCTAGTCATATCAGCATAGCAAGATTACACTGTATCACTTTCATTCCTTTCCTCTGCCCCTGTAGGCCTCCACTTCTGGATGGACCCCTTCCATGTATCTGATCTCGTTTCCAGCATGACAAATGACATCACTTTGTCAGCCCGTCTGCTTTATCATGGAGGATGAAAGTATGGGACTTTGTACCTGAATCTTGTCAGTCTCTCCTTGTTGCCCCCGGTTTCCCTCCAATATGCACATTCTCATCCAGATTACCAGCAATATTGTGCTCCTTTAATGTGTTGCAGGCTCCCAGCTTCTGTTATTGAGTACCCTGCAGGACGAATTGCCCAAGGTGCTACACATCCTGTTCATTATCACTGAGGATGATATCATCCTCCCTTCCTCTCTGAGCTCGGAGATGCTGGTGACGGCGAATGTCACCATACTGGGTAAGCTCCTGCCTCAACATCGCGATGTTCATGTAAGCCCTCATTTAGGGACAGGGGGGACTCGGGGTGATCTGTCTCTTGAATCAAAGAGCACTGTACTGGTACCTGCAGCACTAAGCCCTGGTATTGAGCCCCACAATGGCTGGCCCTTCCAAAGCTGCACATGTGACTTGCACATCCAGGAGTTGCACACTGCAGAGTGCTACCTGCTTATCTACAGATTATGGTCATTTATGGTTAGGGTGGAAGATAGCAGCTTTTTATCCAGGAGACTTGTCTGCAGATGATGGGGGTGCAGCTTAATAATTTAGTTAGGGATTTACAATGCCACTCCTGACATCTGGCGCCAGTGGCATTGCAAATTAAATAAACCTCAAAGCAGCTGAGTGCCTGCTGCCAAGTGCCAAGTGTCGTACCTAGATGCCTCCCAGGGTTACAACATGCTTGGCCTGGCCTTGCCCCTGAGCTACCCCTTCAAAGAGGGCTGTGAAGTGTGTTGAGGCTCAAGCCATGTGTGGTTTTGCAATCTTCTCCCGCCTCACCTCCGCGTTGCTCTGTCCTTGTGTTCCAGGTCGGCCGTCAGATCAGGCAACGTTTCGCTTGCAGCTGGATTTGGACCTCATTCCCAATGTGTGGCGGGTGGCTGTAGGCGGCAACCTCACGCTGCAGAACCTGACCATTGTCAATGTGCCGTCCATGGCGTCCCAGTACCCCAACGGCTTGCTTACAAGCCTCATGTGGGGCGTAAGTTTCGAAAGGTACTGCCTGGGAGTCTAGTAGCTGTTTGTGCAGCCTGTTAAATTTGAGCCTCCAGCTTTTAATATCTGCAACCTGAGGACAGGTCACACTCCTTGATGGCTTTGTGTGACAGGCCAGAATCCATATGAGGAGAGTCCTGAAACCTGTATCCTGAACCTTGCACTTTCCACGTCTATCTTTTCTGCTGAGCCTTTCGAACCTGGCTGCCGTGTCAGGCTTGCTGCAACAGCCGGACCGCCTCAGCTGTCCATCGTCAACTGCGATATTGTCGTCATTCAAGCGGAGCTGCAACTCTTTCAACGCGTGTTGATGCCCGTAGCGCTTGGCTGGGTGATCGGCCCTCTGGGATTCATGGACTACAGTCCGGTGAGCACTCAGCACAGGCCCCAGGACAGGCGCATGTGACCGCTGCCCTGCTGGGCAGCACGCATTGTGTAGTATACTAGTATGTTATCCCGGCATAGCATGGCCCCACTTGCATGTGGAGTAGGTAAAGCAACCCCTCGAGATACCTGGCTGGTTCTGCCACATGGCGAGTGGCACGGGATGGCTTGGGCCCATCCTGGTTGTGGAACTTGCACTCTCTTGCATGCATTCCGTCAGCTGCCACGGATAGCGCCACACCTGTGAAAAGATTCCTGAACAGCACTGAAGACTTTGTCCCACCGTGTGGTGCAGGTTGTGGAAAGCTTCCAGCAGAACCTCAATAAAGGGCTGCGGTTCACCAGCGCTAGTGGCGGCAGTGGCAGGTGGCAGTGGTCTAAAGTGAATGTGATCGGCGACCTGGCATTTGATCAGTACTTGCTGCTGAGGACATGGGCAGGTGAGGGGGGGGGGATCTCAAGGTTCATTGGGGATGCTACTTTTGAATCCAGCAGCCATGTGATGCTTTAACTTCAGAGCTGCCTCGTGTACCAGGCCTGCTGCCTTTGTACATTCCTTGATAGGTCCCTTTGGCGGCCCCTGGTCGGCAAGGAGTCCCCAGGACCATTATGGCCATGTGTTTATGCCTGCCGCCTCTCCCTCTGCCCGTGCAGGCCTGAGCTCCCTCCTGATGCCCAATGAGACGATATCGGAGCTCCCGCTTTCCTTGGTGGCGCCGCTGCAATTTGCCACCCTGCCGCTGTCCACGTTTGATGTTGCGCCCGGCCTGGCTCAACGCGGCCGACCCACGCCCGGCTCCCCCTATGGCTCCACACACATGATCATGCGGCGCAGTACGGCTCTCAGCGCCAACGTTTCCTCGGGGAGTGGCGTTGAGGACACAGGCGCCTCCCTGCCGGCGATGGTCTTGTCGGATACAGTCATAGACGGCGACCCGGTGCGCCCCACAATAAGGGTGCTGGACCTGGCAGGCTTGTCTTGGATACCCGAGGGCGTGTCAAGCACCTCCAAGACCGGTGAGAGAGGCAGCCTAGGTTGATGGACGTATAATGCACAAAGTGTGTACGCCGTCACCCACCCTCAGGGGGGAGCAGTCTTGATTGCCCGGCAGACAACCCAAGGCGTATATATTGCTGTCTTCCCTCCCCGGCTGATGCATCGATGTGGCCCTGCGCTTGAGCTTGAACTTGATCTCCGTATGTGTTGACCCCTGGCGGTGTTCTGTCTGTTGTGCGTTTCCCTTGTTGGCCATCAGGTGCTGGGACCTGACCATAATGCGCCTAGTATGTTTGCTGCACGCAACACTCTCTGTTTGTGTTCCACCCGCAGGGTATGTCGCCATCGGCGGTGCAGACGCAGCCCCCAACACGACCTTGTACCTGCGGAACATGGTGCTGTACAACCTGCAGGCCATCCAGCCGTGCCCTGAGCCTGGCGATGGAGAGGCGGCCAGCCTCGCGCATGACATGTGCAACTTCACAAGCCTCCTCTGGCTCTTTGACATCAACAGGTGAGGGCAAAGCCTGGGGATGATGTGGAGGATACGCTTTTGGAGGACTTGAGCCTGACCTGATTCGTCATTCAGCACAACGTGAGCATGGGCCTTGTGCTGACAATCTTGAGTATTGACCAGGCGCCTCTTTGCTGCTCACCGATACCCCTGTCTTGGTGCTGTTCAATGTGCACCCAAGGATCCTGCCCCTGCCCCTCTGGCCCGTTTCCTCCGCTTCCAGGGATCTCAATGTCTCCTCCCTGGGCCGCTTGGTCCTGGAGAATGTCACCTTGGTGATGCCTGAGGTGGAGCTGACGGTCATTACGTGGATGCTGACGGGGGTCCAGTGGGATATTTTGCCGGCTCTGCGCCCGCGTCTGCTGTATTACCTGCAGAAGATGCAGGCAAGTGATGTCGGTGGGGGCAAGGGTTGCATGGTTTGGGCACATGAGGATCACAGGTGCAAAGCTGGTGCGCCAGAGCACGAAAGCCGTAGTCTCATCAGCCCTGATATAATTTGTTCACTGCAAAATATGTGTAGTAGCTCTGGTAATAATCTGCTAAGAATTGGTATGTCATGCAGTGGGCCAGCGTCATGGCCAGTCGCAGCTCTCCTCCTGATGCCTCCCTCTCCTGGCAGGAGGGCCGCGTTCTGTCCTCTTGGTGACCTGTGCTGAAAGCCAGCTTGCCCTTTTGTCACAGGCGAGTGCGAAGGCCATCAACAGCCAGATTGAGTACCTTCAAATCATTGGGTCAGACCTCTCCTCGGACCCGCCTGGCTCCATCCTCTTTCCAGTCTTCAGGTGCGCGCCATGCAGGCGGGGGAAATTATGGCCGGACTTCGATTCTGTGTTCATGATCATATATTTCTGGCTGCAAATACTGGGTTCTGCCTCTGGCTGTGCCTGAGCCTAGATTTGTCCCAGGGCTGTTGTGTGTTGACAGTGGCGGGATATGGACGTGAAATACCCAGACTTGCCATGAGCTGAGGAAGCCCCTGTGGACACCTGCCTTATCTTTCCGCCTTGACATGTCCTCGTCAGCTGACTTTGCAGCCTGCTTTCTTGCGCCCCCTGACTCCAGTCCCTTGCCTTCTCCCTGTGTCTCAGCTGGTTTGGAATCACTGGCAAGCGTGTGACCATGACTTCCACCGCGCCTCTCAATGTGGGGCCTGGAGTGCCCTACACGGGTCTAATTTTAAGCAACGTGTCTTCAGTTCCAGACGACAGCGGAAGCAGGTGGGTGCAGATGTCTCAGGAGGGGGAGGGATGGAGCAATATGCCCAGTTCACATTTCGATACGCATGAGGATGTGGGCAGGTGTGAAGCCTTCCTGAGGCGTGAAGCCGCCCTAGGCTACACTCCTGGAGTGTGGTGAGAGCAGGGGCTTGAAATGGATGCTCCTGTGGCCCCCTGAGGATGCACCCTTGCTGCCTCTGGGGAGAGGAGTCTCCTTACCAGGGTTTGCTTATTGATTTTTCATTGCTGAGTGCATCATTGCATGTTGTGCGCGCACATGGGCGGATGGCCCCGCTCTCAGCTGATGGACCAGTTCAGACAGCACTCTGCTCAAGGGCTGACTGCCTCCCACACTTCAACGCTAGCTGCCTGCAGTCTGCCCAGAAGCCCCAGCTGATGTTGTGACTGCCTGTTGCTTGCTCCAGCACCCGCAGCGATGCATCCGCAAACCTGCAGGGATGGCAGCTGGGCCTAGTCATCTGGGGCTCCATCATGGGCGCTCTGATGCTGTTGGGTGCTGCGCTGGTGCTTGTGTTCCGGAAGAAGCGCGGGTATTGGCCTGGCCAGGGCCTGATGAAGGTGAGGGAGGGGGGCCCGCTCTGGTTTTTTGCACGCAGTGGCAGGAGCGCCTGTTCACAACTTGCTGCTTCGTGATGTGATGTGTTACGATTTTTTCGAATTTCTGAATTCAAAATGTCGGCAGTCCATCTCACCTGGTGCGCTGTTGACATTTGTCGCACATGTCCTTTGGTTATATTAATTTACACTGGTACCGCATCGCACTGGTTATTTGATATGCGGTGATGATTTTCTTCTAGGAACTCGGATGTCCTTACGTCCTGTATTTATCACGTGAACCCAGGCTGGATTGTTCACAACATGTAAACTCCGGACTGCTCTCCCAGGCCATTTCTTTACCCACCCTCAGCTTGGATCCATCCGCCTGTTCACCCGGGGATCCTCCTCTTATTAATTCTGAAACCGTCAAAATGTTGAAGCAGAAACTGTCACCCCTAACTTGTCTTCAGGCACATTCTTCCGCACTTCCGGAGTATGTTTTAGGCGATCACCTTCAACAGGGTCGCTTCCCAAAGCCAGAGGACCCGGTGGCCTTTGATGGTGCACACCCAGGTCTGTGTGCATCCATCACCTACACGCTGGACTCCGCCAGCCGGCACGCCCACCTATCCATCGCTCACATACAGAGTCTGGGTGGCTCCTCTGTGCTGCCAGCCAGCCTGAACAGTAGCGGCGGCTCCGGAGGCTCCACGACCTCTGGAGCCATGGCTGCCCTGGCGGCTGTGGCTGCACAGACAGGAACACAAGCGGCCCTCAGGAAAGCGTTGCAGGTGTGGACAAAGGGTGAAGCTAAGTGTGGCATGTTCGTACTTGTGCTTGATCTCAGGGATGCGACTTGGCATGCGGCGGGTTCAGCAGATGACATGGCTGTTTTGGGTTCACATGTTTGAGCTGTGAACCCCTCTGTGATCCGCCTAGCATCTTTCTTGCATCTTTGTTGGCTCATACATTCATTTCATTGACCCCTCTTTGACGACCGGTTCCTGGCCATGCAGATGCAGCGACCATCCATGCAAGAAACAGCCCATGAGATGGCCTTGGCCTTGCTGGGACCCAAGATCAGGAGAGCTCCATCGCAGGAGGAGGGGCGCATGGACACGCGGCAGTTCATGTTTGACATTTTTGAGAGTGTGCAAGATGAGACCATGTGGGTGCCTGGCTGAGGGAGGGCACTGGCCCTGCAGCCAGGAAAACGAATTGGGTGCTTGCCTGTACAAAACCTGCAGGTTCACATTCACTTGCTGTGGCGGCCTGGTTGGTGTAGCAGTATACTGGTGTGGTATGACTAAGTATTTGATGGGGATGAGCTAGAGCGGGGAGCAGTCAGGAACAATTTTGTATTTGGCAGGGCACTGGTTAAGAGCTGACGTCCTCCATCAGAAGGCATTTATTTCCAATTAAAAGGCTGGGATGGAAAGTGAAAAAGCTATGAACGTGTTCCACTGCTGTTGGCCCTTGTTCTTGCAAAAGCGCCCGCCCTGAGCCTTAAGCCCCAAGCCCTTAACTGATGTTTCTCCTGAACCCTGGACCCTGCAGGCACATGAAATCCGAAGCTCTTGATTTCAACCTGTTGCCTGAGCTGGTCCACGGCTCCCGGATGGACATGCATCGACAAATGGATGCCATGAGGCGGGAGGTAAGTCACTCCCCGGAGCATTAGGCCGCATTCAGGTGTGCCCCCCCTTCAGTCCCTTGCACCCACATCACCCCATGTGCCTGTTGTGACCCCCCCGACCCCTTCCTGTGCTGCCCTAACCGGGCTCAATACCTCCTACAGGTGGGCATTGACATATCGACGCAGTGGGAGCTTCAGGGGCAGCTGGGCAAGGGCGCACATGGCGTAGTATACAAGGTAGGTCTCACTCGGCCACCTTCACCGCCTGGGGCCTGGCACGCAAATGCTTTCATTTCTGTGCGAGGTCAAACTGTGGGAAATGAGCTGGGGTACTGTTCTGCGGAGGAAGCCCAAGGTATGCCAGTGGCCTGGGGCAATGGGCGTCTGTGCTGCTGAGGGTTGTGAAGGTGGATGGGAATCGAGTTTTGGAGGTGGAGCAATGATGCCTCCTGTTGGGTCATAGAGTGGCATCAGCCCCTGCATGGAATCCAGCTTAGCGCAAGATTACCATCGGCCGGGTCTAGGCGTTGTTAGCCAGGACACCCCAGGTCTAATCTAGTACAATCTGTGTCCTCGCCATCACTCCATGGCTGACGCTTCACCTCATCACACCGACTGGCTACTTTGCCTGCTTGTCGATGCAGGGCATGTGGCGGGGCATGCAGGTGGCCATCAAGCGGAGTATCTTCCAAGTGATGGGGGACCCCAAGGCAGAAACAAACCGCAAGGTATGTTGCTGGACGGGCAGGTAGAGGGGTAACGGCTCAATACTTGACAGAGGTAACATGAGCCGAGGGGGGATTGCAGCGTCGAGTTCTGTATCTTTGACATCTTAACATAACTTTGTGTTCATTTCTCTAGCCTCGTTTTCTGCTTGTTGATTCCTGTCAGCTTTGATGGAGACTTGTCGACCTGGGATCAGTGTGACTCGTCATCTGTGCTCCAGAAAATTAGTGACGTCGAGCCTCCCCTCTCTGCCCCCTCTCCCTTGGACTGTTGCTCAGATTGCACTCCGAGAGGCTGCCATCAACGCGTCTCTGGACCACCCCAACATCGTCAGGTCATACACCTATGACATGCAACCCCTGGGCGAGCCTGTGGTAAGTGCGGGAGGGTGGAAAGGGGGGGGGAAGTATCGACATTCAGGTGACCGAGCTTCAAGTGTGGCATTGGGGTGAATAGGCCTGTCTGAGCAGTATAATGAAGTGTAGTGTGATGCGCGAGCTGGCTGGGAACATCCATGCAACCTCCAGCGTTTTCCAGACGGTTTAACCTTCACGGATACCTCCTCTGGGTCTTCTGGCGCTATGCTGTTTAATATTGTTCTTTGTTACCGCTCCTGAGTCTCGTCCCAAGTGTTTTACGTTTGCATGTCCACACTTGCAATGCTTGTCTTCACTGTAGGGGCCGGGCCTGCAGTTCCTGGACTGGCAGCTCTTCATCGTACAGGAGTACTGCAATGGAGGCACCCTGCTCAATGCCATCCAACAGCGATGGTTCTGGGACCCTGTGCTGGGATGCGCGCGCATGGATCATGTAAGGACTGGCTGCACAAGAGGGGGGACTTGAACGTGAAAGAGGCTGCCGAGTCGTGACAACGCACTGGGGATCAAAGCGCAGACTCAAATTGGATTATACTCAGAAGGTGCCTGTGGAAAAGCAGAGGTTGAGGGGGATTGTCGCGTCACTTCAAAGAAAGGCTCCTTGGCCACATCAGCATTTAGAGAAGTGGTGCCAAGCTTGGTGCATCTGATCCCTTCCCTCAGACCCCCCCCTCAAACTGAATACACGTCATTGTTCTTGAAAATTGCAGCGATTCAATGTTCTTTTTTTCCCTTGCAGATTTTGAGCATAGCGGCGCACATGGCTGCTGGTTGCTCCTACATCCACTCCAAGCAGATCATCCACGGAGACCTCAAGTGGGTGGCCTAGGGACAGATAACAGTTAGGGTTACAGATCTAGTGTCCAGGTCCCTTGACACCTTCATGAGCAAGTCGTTCAGCTTGCGTGTGGTCCTCCCCCAGGGTCCAGGTCTGAATGGGTGGCATTCCCAACCCGTTGCATTTGTGGATGTTAGCCTTTGCCTGGCAGTATGGCACTCATCCAAGAATCTCACCTTGGACCTTGGGACCTGCAGCCTGGCTGTGGGATGCATTCTGGCTGAACCTCGGAGCCTGTTTCCTGCAGGCCTGACAACGTGTTGCTCAAGCTGACGGTCCCGTCAGAGGCCACAGGGACGCGACCAAGCTGTGTTGTGAAGGTGGCGGACTTTGGAATGAGCATGCGGATCCAGAGCAACCAGACACACGTTTCAGGGATTCGGAACGGAACGCCGCTCTACATCGCCCCGGAGATCCTGTCGAGCTCACGGGCATCAAAGAGCGCCGACATATACTCATTCGGGGTATGTGGGATGATGGGGCCTTTTGCTCTCTTCCCCAAATCCCTTAACGTTCACACATGAAGTTTGTGTGGGCTTTAACACTGGTGCCCTGGCGCACTGAATCTTGATTATTGGGCGCTCAGGGTTGAGTGCTGATATGTTGTAAGTTGTGTGGTGGTAGCAAGCTCGAGTTTGGTGCTGTGCTAATGCACATCTTGCTTCATGTCCAATCTACCTGGCAGCTTTAGGGTTGGCTTACAGTGCTGCCTTGAAGACCAGTCCCTGATCCGCCTTTGACCCCCTGACCCCCTTGGGCTGAACTTCACTCATCAGGACCTTATCTTTGCGCCCCACCCCCCTGCTGTCTTCAGGTCATGCTGTGGGAGCTGTATTTCGGCATGACTGCTTGGGAGAAACTGATGCAAGTGTGAGTACCGAGAGACTTTAGCTCTTCCACTGGGATTTTGTGTAATACAGGTGTAGAGCCCTGCATCAAACGTCAAGTTGTAAACTGAGTGCCCTATTTTTCCTCTGCAGAGTTGGCTCTGACCCCAAGACCGGGCAGCAGCGGGCCTACTATCCTGGCTTCTTCTCCTTCAGCAGCTGCACCGTCCCGGCCTATCGGGATCTGGGTGAGGCCTGTGTGGCTGAGGATGCAACTCAGAGGCCGACCTTTGAGCAAGTGCACGAAGCCCTAGTCAGATTGCAGGTAGAGGCAGGGCTACCAGGAGGGCTCCTGACACAAGGGGGGGGGCAGCCTCAGCAGCCACAACAGCTGGCGACAGGGGGTGTGGAAGCGGACGTGCCGGCTGATGAGATTGAGGCTGACCCTGCAGCAGAGGCACTTTTGGAGGTAGATCACAGAAAAGCTGCCCCCCTGCGGCATGTCCCGAGTGCAAGCATGCAGTCTGTCCCTGAGGAGCTTGACCCAAACCATGACTCAGTGCACCAGAGGGGGCAGCAGCAGCGGCGGCAGCCCACGACGTCGATCATGCCGAGTCTGGCAGACAACGACTTCAGAGCCTCGATCCTTGAGGAGGAGCCAGATCCTGAATGTTGATCCAGATGAGAGATCCTTGTGTATTAAAGTAAGTATGGCTTCTGCTAGCATAACATGCTCTTCCACGGGCATACTGACCAATTATTTGCATCGTGTATCATGGGTGTGAGGTGAATGCGTGAAGGACCCTCCAAGCCCAAGACTGCTGGAAAAGTGCACCCTGAGCATGATCCGACACAATTAAATTAAGTCATAGCTGTGGGCTTACATGGCGGGGACTGGAAGGCTCCTTCCTTCCTGATCTTCACATGTTTCCAGCAGCGCCGATGTATCTCCTAAACCTAAGGATGGGCTCTCTGTGCTGTGCATAGATGGACCCCCCACTCATTTATTTCCTTGTTTTTCTCTTAACAATGGGAGGGGGGAAGCTACATTCCATCCTTTCAAAGCCATCTCAAGTTGCTTGATATGTGTTGGCTGTCAATGATATGCACTGCATTTAGTACTTCAGATGCAAGCTAAGTTTAGGTGTGCGACTTGAGCCAGGCTTTTATGTTCGATGATAAAAACGAATACAAACATAACACAAACCAAATTTTGAATATATCCATATGAATTTGACTCGGAATATAGTATGCTAATGTGATGTAACTGAAAATGCATGCCCCCTCTGTCATGGATTTAGCGCCTCCTTGGACGCCGCTCATATCCCGGCTCATATCCCACTCTTAGCAAGGTTACCTCTGTCCAAACAGATTTAATCTTGCTGATCCTGCACAAGTCTTCCTTGTCTCAACTTTCCACTGGGCCGAAGTCAACGACATTGATACATTACACCTCTGGGCCAAGATGAGAAGGCTCAGGCGCGCGGGCGCCCGACAGTCTGGTCGGGAGGGGAAATACCTGAAGGCTAGAGGAGAAAAGGACAGGCGGAAAAAGGAGGGGGGAATACCATTCAAAAAGAGGAAAGGAAGTCTGAAGAATCCCCGGCCAGTCGAAATTCTAGCCCTCAAGAAAGAGGAAAGAAAAAACATACCAGGCAGTTGGTCAGGAAAAGGGGAAAGAAGCACGAGAAAGTCCCGGCGTAAGCGCACACCATAACCATTCTGCAGGGGCACACCACCTGGCAGTGCCCATTTCAGAGGATGTCAATGACATAACACTGCTATTTAGGGGGTGAATCGAAGCTACTACTTGAGCAGACACGCCTGCAAATGCGTTTCTTTATCTCGTAGGCCCTTGTGTGTTGAAGCTACTTCTACTTGAGCAGGCACGCCTGAAAATATGCTTGTTTTCTTTATCGCTTGGGTCCCTGCAAAAGATGAGGATTGGAGCCATAAAACCAGGATCCACAAGACACCGTTTCCTTCTAATAAACGGTAACTTAACAAATTTAATACCACAATTGCGAGCAACATGTGTTTCGAGGTCAAACTACAACTTCAGACGTGTGGACTGATCGAGTCCTAAGGCAGCCTTAAGCATTTTGTACTGGTAGTGACAGCCTTTAAGAAAAAGAGAGGGAGAGCTCGAATAAATGATATACACCTACATCGACGAAAGCCTCTGGATCGAGCATCTGGAACCAGCGTGATATTTTCAATCAACAGCAGCAGGCGGGTGTGCAGTAGGTTGGGAAGATTGGTCGGCATCCTCCTCGTTTGGAGATCGGAAGCTGATGCATGTCCCCCCTTGGTCTGTCAATAACGCCATCTTAATGACGATACACCTCAAAAACGCCATGTACAGGGGGGTAAGGGGGCCTCAGTCGCCCTCAGTGCACTGCGTCTCTTAACGTCATTGAAAGCACCAAAGGGGGGGGGGGGGGGGGCGACTCTATTGCTTCTCTAAAAGTACCGGTAATATTTCCAAACGAGAAAAGAGTTTTGCATCCCTAAGTATGACATTATGGTGTTGCTAGTTACAGTCGGAATGTGTCGCATTGAACCCTTGGCCGATAATTAGGCCGATAATTGAATTTGTTTGCAATGAAAAATTTGTACCACCTCTTGAACCTGAAGCCCGGGGGAGTGGGGCAAATTATTACCGGAAAGACCCCATCCTCCAACACTGTAGAGCTTGATGAGAGCTTACCAAAACTGGTCTGATCCAGAGGGGGGAGGCGATATGGGGGTAAAGTTACGAGGGGAGGGGGGGGCGGTCTCCTAAAAATGTTTAAGAGAGAAGAATATATATTTATTTCTAGCTGTCAGTTAATCATGAGAACTATGCCGTTCTCTTCCTTGCGTCAAATGCAGTTGATTGACATCGTGCATTAAGGCATGCATAGATACCTTATGACCTGACCTCCCCACTACAATGCTTGGAATGGGAGGCCAGGCTGAAATCAGATGCCCGTGTGCTGGATAAGCCACACCTCTGCATCCTCCATCTTTACCTCTCTCTCAATTATTCACGCCCCCTCCCCACACCTGAACCTCCTTGCCTGGTACCCCCGGCCCTTCGAATCTCCCATTCTCCCCGCCCCCACACCTGCATCTCTCCTATCCTCTCGACGCGATGACATACAACCCCAACACCCCCGCCACTTCCTACCGGCATTCCATGCACCTATCTTTCAGGGGCCTTTCCCTCCCCGTTTCAAGGTCCCTCATGGAACCCTTGTGGAGGGCACAGCTGTGAATTCTCTGCCTGGTTCACACTTCCAACCTTGGACGTGTCCTAGTTGTGCACCCCATGTACCCATGTACGCGCTCCTCACCTAAGGACCCATACTTAATGGGATGGCCCAGCGGCCGCCACTGTCCGAGAGTAGCTCGTTTCTGCCAGTATCCCAACTTCCCTCCTCGTGTGGAGGACTCATGAAGGGAGGCTGCTGAATGTTGTGATGCAACCAAAGTTGATGTTCAAGAAATGTGTCCAAAAAAGTTTTGAAGAATATATTTGGTAGGTCTTCCCGCTGACCACGGCTATTTGCAAGGGATTTGGCAGTGGCGCGGATGTGGCTGATGAAGTCCCGTAATGTGCTAAATCCTTCAGGCACAACATCCCTAATGGTGTCGCAGTCTTGCAGAGGCCTAAAAACATTGGTGTGTCTTGCTTGAAGGCCATGAAGAACAAAAAAATAATACACCCTGGCGTGGACAAGCATATGAAAAGAATGAGCCATTGCTGCTCAATTCAGCAAATAGGAAGGTTTGGTTAGGTTAGGAGTGTGTGCTCTACCTTCTTGTCACCAGCCTTTTTCCGTTGCCGCCGAGTCTTGTGGCTGTGGGACACGCTTTAGCTGGTCCCAGACGGTTTTTATTACAGGGATCTCCCCGATTTCCCTTCGGATTGTTATTGATAACACTCCGAGCCCAGCCCCTCAGCAAATAAAAGTGAAGCATCAAGCTTACCGTACTTGAACCCCGCCTGATTGACAGAGTAAGGGGCGGATTTGACGCAATCAAGCATAGTCCAAGACCGGACTGCCCGTGCACGGTACGATCTGCCCTTGCACAGGCTGCCCGTGCATGCAGTTGTCTGGAACAAAACGCTTACCGCGTCGGAGGGCAACTGACTTGGCTGTCAATCGAGCGTTCCTGACTTCCTGAGCTTGCACTTGCTTTTGTGGCCTGCCTGCCATTTTGCGAAGTCCAAGAAAGAGTTGTCGGAGCATACGGAGCAATCTTAATCTCCCAGGAATCGTACACCGACTTCAATCGAAATTTACCTCTCACCTGGGACGACTTCCTCGACAACCAGTACTCCTAACAAGTGCATATTCGGTGCGTTGCCCCCCCCTTGCAGCTTGACTGGGAGGCCTTGGCACTGACACACATAACATAGAGTGGCAGGAACATGGGCTGCCTCGCAGCTTCATAGTAGTCTGTGTCCTAACATGACACAACTGCATAAGCTGTGATGAACGACATTTCTCAACTGATTACTTGGGTTGTCCATCGAGACGTGTGTGGCTGCTGTCTCACTGACGCCCCTTCATTTCGCACAGGGGTCTTCCCCACTCAGCAGTCGGGCATCATGCACAACGCTGAACAGGGCCCACCAAGTGGGCTGGGTGCTGGACAGCAAAGCAAGCCGGCCATCAAGGCAGGCCTGCCTCCCTCACGTCACCACGCCACACCCACATCCAGAGATATCGTGCCAAGCGAGGCGCCCTCCGGATTCAGCAGGTGATGTATCAGGATAAACAAATCCGTGTGCGGGTTGGTGGTAAACTGGGAGATAGTTTCTCCTCTTTTATGGGTGTTAAACAAGGAGACCCGCTGTCCCCTCTATTGTTTGGCCTGTTTATCGACCGTTTCGAGAAGTTTGTCGCAAGTGAGTGCCCTGATATTGGCGCCCGTCTTTCACATGCTTTGGTCAGAGTTTTACTTTATGCTGATGATCTGGTGTTATTCGCTGAATCGCCGGATGATCTGCAAAAACTTCTTGATGCTCTCTATATTTTTTGTCGCCACAATGCCTTGACAGTCAATAAAAAAAAATCTGAAGCAGTTGTTTTTAACCAGAAATATTGCCGTCATTTGGCATCTCTGTCTTATGACGGAAGCGTTCTTGATATTAAGCCCTTTTTCATCTACTTGGGTATGTTATTTGATGAGGCAGAGGGTATGAAGGGAGCAGGTAGACGTTGTGTCAACAAGGGGAGGGCAGCTTTGTATGCCATGGTCCGGAGATGTCATGAGCTTGACATACACAATGTTCACATCAAATGTCATATTTTTGACTATTTGGTGAAGCCTATTCTGTTTTATGGGTGTGAAATTTGGGGACCAGGTCTCCTTGCGAAAGGAGTCGGCTTGACAGATACTGGTTTCTCTAGAGATTTGGAGGTAATTCACAAGGGTTTCCTTAGGCAGTGTCTGGGTCTTCGCAAGTCTGTGGGCGAATATGTTCTCATGAGTGAACTGCACCGTGAACCCCTTATCTAAAGTCTTTTTCAGCAGACCCTGAGTTTCTGGAAAAGAATTAATCTGAGGCCTGACGATGACCTTGTGAAAATGGCTATGCAGGAAAGTTGTGATTTGGCGAAGGCCGGCACTTCACTTTGTTGGGCTGGTTTTCTGTCTACGATATTGATGACTCTGGGTATTGATTTATTGACTGCCTCAGCCAATACCTCTTTGGATATTGAGGTCATTGTGAATTCAGCTAGGAATCAGTGGCTTTCCAAAATTTCCAGGGACATGCCACGTACGGCCCTGTCAGTACGTGCTACTCCTGACTCAGAACGCTCGGGATTCAAATTGTTTACGTTCTCGAAGTGGTTCCAAATTAAGCGTGATGTGAAGGCGACTTTCTGGTACAATTTGAGTAAGCCTAATATTATTTTCGCTGTAGCCCGGTATCGGATGGGGTCGCATTGGCTGAATGTTGAAACGGGGCGCTTTGAGAAACCCTGTGTGCCTCGTAGCGAGAGGATTTGTAGATGTTGCAATCTTAAATGTCGGGAGGATGAGCTTTACATGATTTACTGCCCATTCTATACAGACCTTCGTTCAGTTTAACCTTACTTTCCATAATTTCCAAGAGGACGAGGATGAGGCCATGAAACGGTACGCAAATGGAGTGTGGGGCAAACTAAATGCAGCGGATTGTGCATATGTGTTCTGGAAGAAATTTGGTTGTTTTATTTTTCAGTGTATGATGAAAAGAGAGAATCATCTCAAAACTTTGCCAAATTTCCTGTCTCCCCCCTAACTCCCTAGGCGGTGCTCAATCGAACTCTTTTGCACCCACGTCATGTTTTATGGCTGGGACTTATCTTCTGCACTATGGGGTTTATTCCCACGCCACTGTCGTGGTTGTGTGCTAGTTGCTTGCCCAGGGGGGTCACTGGTTTTCGCTTTCTGTCCTCGTGTATCTAGTGCCTGTACCGGTTTACGGGCACATGTCCCATGCATCAAGTGTGATGCTCTGTTGGACTGTAAAAACTTCACAAAACTTCACAGGTGGGACAGGTTTTGCCATTTTGGAGATGTACAGTTTCAAAATGTGTGAACTCAATCAAGGCAGGTCGTTACTTTGGTATATCCAGGGGGCTCGGCCCGTGTCAATTCATCCGGCCCAAAGGAACGGATGTATTCATGGATTTCATTTTTGCTGCTGATTGGGGAATGCGTAGATCTAATGGGCACTAGGTCCGGGATTGTCCGAATCTACTGACAAGTATCATCTCATAAAAGCGAGCTGGCCCCGCACCTGCGCCAGCATCAATGCATATTGGCTGCTGGATCTGTGTGCGTAAGCTGCCTGTCAGGATCGCAGCAGTTTTTCGTTATCAATGGCCCTTGTTTTTAATCAGCAGATCTAGCGAACCTTAGGGTCCATGGACTATAGTTGTGGGCCGCCCCTGCCTTATTGACCCTCCCCCTCTCTGCGCCTGCCTCCTGTGTGCAGAACGTCTTCGCAGTTTGGACCCTTTTTCCCCGGCCGGTCGCGTCTGCAGCCCAGTGGGGCGTCTCGAAGGACCTCTGTCATCCCCCGCTCAGCAGCTCCCCAAAATCCTCTGACTGCGCCACCCTCATCTCCAGCCCTACGTAAAGCTGTCCTTGATGCCTATATTGGCCTTGCTAAGGTAGGCACAGCAACACCACATTAAAGAAATTGCAGCGACGGAATGTATGTGGAATGTCTGCTCACCGGAGGCTGGAGAAAGGAGACCCCCTCCTCAGAACCCATCCTCAGTGCTTGTATGCAACCCAGTATAAGAATGCTCTACGTAGGTTTAGGGGGCACACTTCCCCTGCGTCATTTTGAGCCGGATCTGAATACCAAATGACTGAACCCAAATGTGAAGAAGCCTGGTACAGTTTAAGACATTATCCATGATGAACTTCAGGTGCTCCACCTGCTAGTTCATGATGAACTTCAGGTGTTCCACCTGCTAGTTCATGATGAACTTCAGGTGCTCCACCTGCTAGTTCATGATGAACTTCAGGTGCTCCACCTGCTAGTTCATGATGAACTTCAGGTGCTCCACCTGCTAGTTCATGCAAAGGCTTGCTGGTTATGATTCTTGGATGGGAGAAAGTTGATTATGATTCATCCCCACTCCATGCGTCATCTGTGGGCGGAATCTGCCCAGCTCCTGTTGCAATGGCCTCTTGCTTGCAACTCTGCCTGCACCCAGCTTCATGAGCCCTGTCGACTTTACTGTGTGCCCACTTAATGAATCCAGAGTCCTGACCCGGATCTAGGGGTGCAAGCCCCCTGGCAACCAGAGCCCCTCTTATGCCAGAAGCAGTGTCCCAGGGTCCTCTATCCTGAGTCTCCCTGACAGAGAGAGGAGACGTGGTTGAGCCCTCATGGTTTTTGTGCTACCTAAACTGCTGTTGAGGTGTCTCCAAAGGATGAGGCCTCCCTCATAGCCAGTCCTTGTAACTGTGTGAGCCTGCTGATCTGGCTTGAAATGGTAAAACAGCATCAGTGGCTGAAGGTAGGATCCAGAAAAAGCATAAAGCTGCATGACTTGAGGGCAGAAAAGAAGGCCCCACGACTGCAGACCACAATCTCCTAGACCTTATCAGTGGCGTTTGCGCCCACGTGATTTATTCCCTAAAATTAACTTGCACCAGCGTTTATCTATATATAAAGCTTAGCCTTGCCTTGATAAATCCCATCAAGAGCTACACGAGCCGAGGGGGATAGCTTGTGTTCAGTTTTGATTCTGGCCCCAAGATTGTTTCAACAATTTACCTCATCCCCTGAGGTTTTCTTCAGTCACCATGGGACATCCAGTGGACAAGGTTTCCCCACCTCGCATCATTCCTGTTCCAATTTTCTCTTTCAGTGCGAAATTCTGAGGTTGGAAGTTGAGACATTGCCTCCAGTCCATTGGGGCCTTATTGCCCTAATTTCAATCCCACTCAGTACAACATCGTATTCTCATTCATCTGGGTACTTTGGCCCACTAGCCTTCCCTCAATTTGAAGAGCCTGTCCCTCCTCTTATCACAGGGCTGCCAGGGTCCCGGACTTCCCTACAACTTGGTATCCGACAGCGACGTGGAGTCCCGCCTGCTGTCTGATGTCTCCAGCAGCATCGGCCCGACCAAGACCCTCTCTGCTGCTGACTTCAGCCTGCTACTGGATTTCCTTGTTCAGCCTTTCGCCGGAGCCATCCTGTCGCTGCCCATCCCCTTTCAGACCTCGGATGCAGTGGCAGGCCCTGCTCCTGTAGAAGATGGGGTGGCTGATGGGCTGACCCTAAACATCGGACCCGGGGGGCAAACGTCTATGCAGACCTTGGCTGGCCTCGCGAGCCCTTCAGCCCTTGCAGCTGGGTCTGAGGCCCAGGGAGCCCCCCCTGCTATCCATGCTCTTCCAGCCCCTGCAGCTGCAGGTAGCAGCCCTGTCCTCTTGCAGCTCTCCATCTGCTCTCTAATGCACTGGATCTCAACCAGGCTAGACCCGCTGGACCCTCTGCTGCAAGACCGCGAAGCCATTGTCATGCTGCTGCTGACTGCTGCCTCCCTCCCCAAGGCATTCTACCCAAAGGACGACATCAGGTTCCTCGCAGGACCCCACCTCATAGGCAGCAAACAACACCAAGAGTTCCTCAGCGGCCGCAAGGCATTCGACATAGAGGCAGGCAGCAGCTGTGCGGTGTGGAGTCGGGCCGGGCTGATGCAGTGCCTGGTGCAGCTGTCAGGCCAGTGCGCAAGAGAGGACCTGCCCGGCAGCCAAGTCAATGCCGCGTCCATCGATGCCCCGCTGCACCTGCTGATGGCCGTCCTGGCTGCAAGCGGCAAGGGTGTTCAGCACGCCCAGCGTTTTGTCACCCAGCTCCATGACGCTGACCTGTATACCTTTTGGCTGCGGTGGCTCATGCCCGCACTCATCACTGCCTGCCTCTGGCCCAAGGAGTTGGTGGGAACGATCGTTGGAAGGTCCAGCTATGTGCCCTCTGGAAAGTCCAAGAAGGAAATCACTTGTGAGTGGTGGGATGGCACAAGGAGCAGCACCGGGGGCAGCGGCTCCACCGTAGCTGCCAGGAGGATCCCCCCCCGCCAGGATCCGTGGCCAGTCCTCCAATTGGCTCTTCAGGCAGACAGTGTGGGTGGGGAGCAGCAGCTACGAAGGGCTCTGGAGACCTCCCTCAGACCGCAGCACCAGCAGCTGCCCTCCCAGCTACCTGTTTTATTCCCCGGCCGCCTCCCCAAGACCGACCAGATCCAGCAGGCTGAGTTGGAGCAAATGCGGAGGAAGCACTTGGGGGATCAGCTGCTCAAGCTATTCAAGTTCGGCTCCGCGGCCTCTGCTGCAGTGGTCACGGATCACAGCCCAGGGGCGCCTCTGACGCCTCTCATGAAACGGCTGCCGGCCCTTGTGCTTGAGGCCGTGGCAAGTGGATGCGGCGGCCATATCGCCTCGCACGATTTGCCCGAGCTGCTCTGGCTGCACATCCTCGGGGAGCTGATGCCCCCGCATGCCAAGGAGACACGGCAGGCTACTGACCTGTTGGGCATGCTGCCAGCACTGTTGGGCATTGTCCGCCAGCTCAGCACTGCCAGTCAGATAGCAAGCGTTCCCGAGCTGTGCAAGGTTCTGCTGGCCCTGCCTGGTGACGGTGCAGAGGAGGAGGTATCGCCCCACAGCCTGGTCCTGTGCATGCTCCTGAAATCTTGCTTGGAAGCAGCACCTGAAGCCGCAGCACACATTCCGCAAGCTGCCCTCAGCCGCCTGCTGCGGGTGCGTCGTCCTGACGCATCAGCAGCACCACACGCCTCACTGGTTGGCGATGATGAGCCAAGGACCTCTGTTGGCGATTTGGTTGCGTCATTGGTGACCTGCTGTGCCAGAGCCAGACGGGCATCGGAAATGGTTACCCTAATCATGCAGTCGCTGATCATGCCTAGTGCTGACATGGCCTTGGATGAGGACAAGCAGCAAATAATGATGGATTGGAGGCTGCAGCTGCTGACTCGTGTGTCTGGCAGCGGCGGCGGTGGGGTGGGTGAAGAGGGCCCTTCCTCCTGGAGCGGGGGCTTTCAGGCCGCAGAAGCCAGCCTATTGAGCCAGGTGGCCGCCTCTTTGCTTGGAAGTGGGCCGCATCATTGTGGTTGCGTGCTGCAGCTGTGTGACTCAGCGCTGGCAGCAGCTCTAGCCGCGGGGCAAGTGCAGTACGTGAGGGAGTTGGCCTGCGCCCGTGGGTGCGGTCTGCTGATCCAGCTAGGCAGCCTTCTGCAGCTCGCTGGTGACTGCCGAGTGCCTGCACTCTCGCTGCTGATACGTCTGCTGCCTATGACAGAAGGCCAGGCGCAGCGAGGAAGCAACAGTGTAGACCTGAGGCTGCTGACTGCTGACTGTGTGGCCGCATGCCTGCTGGAGATGGGTGATGTCAAGCTCTCTGGTATGGACCTCCAAAGGTGGGAAATAGGTGTGGGTGTGGGGATAAACTAAGGTTGACTGTGTGGTTGACTTGTGTCCGATACAAATTCATGGCAATGGAAGTCGAGTGGAATCATAGCATTCCTGAGGGGAGGGCGAGGATGGAGGGGTCAAGGAGACAGAGGGAGGGTGTGGGAAGGGCTACCTTGGTACCTGAGCATCACCGTGGTCTGAACCTGAAGAGTTAATTCCCGAAATCTGACAGAAGAGAGGAGCAGGGGTCTGCTCTGGTGCTAGCCTGAGATTGCTTGCAGGATCCATGATATTTCCTTTGCTCACTGACATCTGTTCCCCATTCTTTATGTCCTCTTTTGTGCCGGAGGCAGGTGGGTATCATTCCTCGCGGCACAAGGTCCCACGTCTGCTTTAGCGGGACAGCTGGTTCTCCCCGGCGTAGGATTAGCCCCTACACAGCTAGGCACTGAGCATCCCGCTGCCTCTGCCGGCGCTGCACCCCTTGCTGCTGCCCCGGAAGGGTCCCTGCTCTTACTGCATGTGCAAGGTGTCGTGGCTGCCAGCTATGCTGGAGGTACTGCCGACTCCGCCGCCGTCGCTGCCCACGTGCAGGCAGTGGCACGATGCGCACAGGGCCGGTCAGTCAGCCCCCCAATCAAGACTGTGCTGGCCAGCTGCCTGTCTGAGCTGTCAGCTGTGCTGGCTTCACTACTGGGTGCAGCTCCTGAAGAGGAGGAAGTCCGCTCCACAGCCACCCTGACGGCCGCGGTTGCTGAGCTGCTGGCCCTTGCCCTCGGCCTGCCTGATGACCAGCACACAAAACTCATGGCTGCAGTTAGCCAGGGGCCTTCCTCTCTTGCCCCACCTTCAGACTTTGACCTGCATCAGGATGGTGACCATGAGCTTGGGGATGCTGCTGACAGCGCCGCTGACTTCGTCGCCGCCTCAGCTGCTGCTCCGGATGCTTCCGTGAAGTTCTTCAGCCCTGGCCTTGCTTCCTCCCTCAAGGCCCCCCCCTTACCTCATCAGTTGACGCAGCCTGGGCACTGGGAGCAGGCTAGGCAGTGGGTCCTGCGGCTGCAATCTCCTCTACAAGCTCCTCACCGAGCTGCGAGCGGGGCCGCCGCCGCTGTCCCCATGGTCCCACCTGCTCCCGCCCGCACTGGCTCTTCATCTCCGGGTAGCCTGGTCCTGACACCAACGGCCTTGATGAACCTGGCTGCTGTTGAGACAGCGTTGCGATCGCCGGGCGCTACACCGGTGTTGCTGGAGGGTGCTACAGGCGTTGGCAAGTCCGCTACGGTCATGCGGGCAGTGGAGGCTTGTGGCAGCAAGCTCATTCGCTTCAATCTCTCCTCCAGGTGGGCGCCTCTTGTTGAATTCTCGGCGAATGTCAGATGTCCAGGCCCAGGTGCAACATCGGGGTGTAGTGGCTACGTGGTGTCTATTTAAAAGGTAAGCCTTGTGTGTCATGCTGTTGGCAGCGGGTGGTTGTCCTCCATTCTTCCAGGCCTATCTAAACCAATTAATGTGCTTTTTGTGCCGCAGCACAACGCCTGATGACTTGATTGGCCGCATCAGCCTCCAGCACAACAAGGAGACTGGCTCTGATTGCTTTGTACAGCTGATGGGTCCGTTCACACAGGTAGGAATGACTGAGTTAAGTTATCGAGTGAGGGTTCAAAGGTTGTGTTTACTCTTCTGGTTTCGGAGGTTGGACTCCAGCATTTGTGATGTACTACATATGTTCACAGGGTTCAATATAAGGATGCAAGAGTCACCGGCAAGGAAAAGGGGGTTAGGGGTGAAAGACACTCTTCCAAAAGATAAACAACAGCCTGTAGACCATCTTCAGGCTTAACATCACCCTAAGGATGATCTAGGATTGCTTCCCTCAATAATCACAGTGAATGCACATGGGCTGGGCAATGTCAGTGGATATAAAGATCCAGATCCTCGTAGCCTCCAGCACTATATCCTATTGCTTTCCTATAACACAGGCTTACCGGGACGGCTCTGTGCTGTTGCTGGACGAGCTGAACCTGGCCCCAGACGATGTCCTCAAGGTTATGGAGCAGGCCCTGGACACGGGAGAGCTGACAGTGGGCGCGGCTAAGCAGGCCTCTTCCGTCACCATCCAGCGCCACCCTGGGTTCCGTCTGTTTGCCACGCAAAACCCCGCCAGCGGGGAGTACCGTGGAGCCCGCGAGCGCCTCAGCCCCGCCCTCATGGACCGCTTCACCCCCGTTGTCTTCAAGGAGCTCCCCGCTGGCGAGTGGAAGCAGGTGCGGATAGATAGGCGGATCACAGATCCGACCAGGAGCACGGGGACAGGTTACTTTATTATACGCTTCATACGGGGCGTCAAGGGGAGAATCAAAAAAGTTCATCCAGATATCTCAAACATTTTGTATTACACGCCCTGCGCTCTCTCAAGTCCTGGAGTGTTGGCCAGCGATGCTAAGAAGTGATGCCGGGGCATAAGCCTTAAGGGTGCCTCAACGACACTTAACTTGTCTACAATCTCTGTCCAGCTTGGTGTCCTCTTTGCCTGTCATCTACCTACACCGGTGGACTCTAGCAATTATTCAGAGAGCAGACTGTGTCCTCCCTGGAAGAAATGAACTCTGTGCCATGTTGAAGCATGAGAGCGGAGGGAACAGTGCTGCTTGGGGCCAGGGCCAACACCACACACTTTCATGACCTGATACCTGATGGCCTTCACTACGCGGATCTCCTTGCTAATACAATGCCCCATTACAAGACCATATTGGCGATCTCCGCCTTAAGAGAGCGCTTTGTGGTTTTTGATGGTCTCAATACTGCCTCGTTCCCCCACATTCTCCCCCATAAGGTTGTGGAGGAGACCTTGCTGGCTGGGGGCGTGAGTCCTGGACTGGCCGACCAGGTCGCAAAGCTCCTTGTCCCAGTGCACTCCGCGGTACAGTCAGGACTGAGGAGCCCATCAATGGGTTTGGCTGAGGTGAAGCTGGGGAGCATGAATTAAATAAGTAAATCCTGTACTGTGGGTCGAGGGCCTTCCAGCTTGCCTACATAGTAGCAGCCCATGGGTCTCCAAGGGTGTGGCCTATGAGAATGGCAGCCCGAGGCTTCTTGTGCCGTCATCTCTTTCTCTGCCCCTTTGTATCTGTAGCGGGCCTTCAACCAGGGGTCCCTTGCACAATTTGATGTTCCAAGGACATCATGGTCAACAATGCATGATTTAACTCAAAAGCCTTCCTCGTGTGCTTAAGACACCACCTATAGGGAAAACGGACTAGAAGATTCTCTTGCGGTGAGGCGTTAACCATGTGTAGGAATTCCAAAGAAATTCTTGATGTCAGTCTCCTGGCCTCCACCTGCAACCCATGCCCTGTTCATAGGCAACCTTCACACCTACATTGGACCGGTTATCTTGAAGCTCCCCTCATAAGTAACCTCTCACCCAGGACTAATACAAATCTGGAATCTGAATTATGAACCCAGGTCTGCGACCGCATCTGCAGCAAAAGAGAAATGGAGCCCCCTGTGCCCAACATGAGATCCAGCTGGTGTACATACTTTTTAATCCTTCCCTGTGCATGCTCTTTGAACACCTGTTGAGACGCACTTGCTGTGTTTTCCTCGCCAGGCGTCTGCCAGGTATGCGACCATCACCATCCGCGAGCTGCTCGAGTGGACCTCGTATTTACTGGCTAAGCATGGTCGCTTGGGAGAGGCCGCGTTTGGGTCGCAGCTCCACTCACTCCTGCCCTTTACAGCGGTTCAGACCTACCTGTCCCGCTTCCGTACCGCATCGACACGCGAGCGCCTGGCCTCCATCATTTCAGATGCCCTCCCTCCCTCATGCAACCTCCGTGATGAGCTGAGGCCGCCAAAGAAGTGGACGTATACCAGCAGCAGAGCAGACACCCACGCAGGCACAGCAGCAGCTGATAGCAGAACGCCACCTAACAGCCGCCTCATGGAGAGCTTGGTAGTGGATGGTGTGGCGATAGACTGGCCGGGCCAGGCTAGTGATGTGCTGCTGCAGCGGATCCAGCAGTGTGTGCCTGGCTGCCAGGCCCTCGGTCACAAGTACTTGAGCTATGCAGCTGGAGTGCACTCCAGGGTGCGAAGTCTGATGGTGGGGCATGCCTTTGTGGCCAACCACGGCCTACACAGCTGCCCAGACCGCCTTCTGGTCAGCTGGGTGGAGGCGGCACTCAACACACAGCGGAGCCGCCAGGACGCTGCAGGCGAGGCACAGCGCCCTTTGGCAGGAGCAGCAGCACCCCTGTCCGAGTTTGCGCTCGCTGGTTGGCGTTTATATGCACGCCAGCTCCGCCATGCCTCAGCCCGCCATGAGCTTTGGCCTTGCTTTGAGAGTAAGGAGGTACGGCTGAGTGGCAAGGCCAAGGCCGGCGAGGAGGGGAAGCTGATGCAGCCGGAGGAGGTCTCTGAGACCGCGGCCAGGGATGCAACAGCAGGGGCGGCGGCACCAGGGGCTGCTTTCGATCTTCCGACCCGCCCCTTTGCTGTCACAGGGCGCTGCCTGGCCACATGGAAGCTGCTAGGTTCAGCTGTGCAGGGTGGCCGGCCGGTGCTGCTGACCGGGAATGCCGGCTGTGGGAAGGCTGCAATAGTGCGTGCTCTGACTTGCATGGGACCCGGCAGCCTCATGCAATATCAAATGAGCCCAGGTGGGTGCTGGGTTGTCAATGATAAGCATGATAAGGTAAGCTTTTGATTGTCCCTGCAAGGTTTCTTTGAATTTGGTGTTGGAGTGCCCGGGCGGCCCACACAGTGGCACCCACGAAATATCCGACTAGGGCCATATTCTAAATTGCTGGACAAATGCAATAGCCCAAGCAGCAGTCTGACTGTGAGGGAGGCAGCTATGTTCTGGCCGGGGTTCAGCTAAATGGTAGCTGGATCCCCCTTGTGGGCCAGTGTATATTTGAACTGCAACTTGTACCACCGTCCGCACTCTTATAATACCAGGCTGCAGCCTTTCCAACCCAGGTTTGCTCATTCCAGAGTATGTTTTGAGCAGAAGGGATGTTCATCCCGGCTCATCTGTTCTTACTTTGACAGCAAAGGCTATCCATTGACAAAGGACAGCCCTATCCTGGCCCTTACAAATTTATATTTTGAACACCCTCTTTCAAACAATTTCTATTAAGAATACGACCTAGTTTCAACCTTGTACGATATTTCCGAGTTATATTCACAGGACCCGGGCATGGTTTGACAGGTGGATGACTGGATGCCTCATCAGCAGAATGGGGGACCGGATGCGTGACATGAAGGGCCCCAGAACACGCGCCTGTCATTATCTATTTCCGTTTTGCCCAGTCCCAGCGCTCGAAATGAGAGCAGCGTGGTCCTTGTACCTATCGCCAAACAATCTACAACGTCTGAACCACTGAATACTGTTATGCACAGAAGGCTCTCTGACATGGGCCGTTTTGACATCCTCCCCACAGAAACGGAGCCCTCTGACCTCGTTGGCCAGTTTTCCCCCAGCGATCAGCCCGGCGGCCCCCGTATTGCATGGGCTGATGGTGTGGTGACCCGCGCCGTCCAGGAGGGTGGCTGGCTGCTGCTCACACACCTGGAGGCTGCAGATCCCCGGGTGCTGGAGAGGTTGAACCCGCTACTAGAGGCCGACCCCATGTGGGTGCTGACAGAGAGGGGCGACTCCCAGCCCCTGCAACGCCCGGCACCCACAGCAGGAAGCAGCTCTGGGCAGCAGCAACAGCAGGAGCTGCAGGTGTTTGCCACGCTGACACCTCCGGCCCGTCACAGCTCACGGGAGGTGGGTCTGATGGGCACTGAGCTCACGCCAGCCCTCGCCAACCGATTCAGCATCGTGCATGTGGAGGACCCAATGACCCTGCCTTCCGAGGAGTTTGCGGCCGAGATACAGCAGATGTGCACTGTGCTCTGCAGTGACAGGTGCGACACAGACCCCAAGCTGGCAGCCTCAGCCTGCCTGCTGATCCGCGACTCTATGCTGGGCGGAGATGAGCACAGCCGCCGAGCTACCTCCGGCAAGACGTTGCTGACCATGCGCACCTTTGTCCGCCTCCTCGACAGCGCCTACCGGCTGCAGTGGGTGCATCCGGAGCTGAGCTTTGCAAGGAGCCTATGGGCCGCATTCTTGCTGATCGTGCAGCCTCAGTGTATGGATGCTGTCGGGGAAGGGGCAGTGCAGCAACAGCTGTTTACAAAGCTTCAGATGCTGCTGCAGCTGCAGCCGGGGGAGTCTTCTGCCCACTCGGTCTCCAACTTGGCACTACAGAAGAAAAAGCCCGTGGCTGCTACTTCTCCTTCTGCCTCTACAGATTCTGCTGCTGTTGCTGCTGGGGCCCCGTCTGTTCTCCACCGCCTCAACAAAGGAGGGATAGCCTCAGCCCAGGCTGGGCCAAGGAGAAGTGCATCCTCTAACCCAGACCAGCAGGCACCTTACGTGATGTTGGGCAGCCACGTGCTCACCCCCAGCCGCAAGGTGCAGGCAGAGGCCCTGATGAGCTGTGTAGACTGCCAGGTGAGTCCTCAGGGGGCATTTGTTGATCCTAACAAGGCAGGCAGGCTAAGTGCACCGCAGCAGGCCCTATGCAACTAACCCCTGGCTGCCCCTATGTGCTTGTCCACAACTCATGTGGATGACCTGGGAGTGGGGGGCATGGTGGACCTGCAATCTGGGAGTAGGGGGCATGGTGGACCTGCAATCTGGGAGTAGGGGGCATGGTGGACCTGCAATCTGGGAGTGGGGGGCATGGTGGACCTGCAATCTGGGAGTAGGGGGCATGGTGGACCTGCAACCTGGGAGTAGGGGGCATGGAGGACCTGCAACCTGTGAGTGGGGGGCATGGTGGACCTGCAACCTGGGAGTGGGGGGCATGGTGGACCTGCAACCTGTGAGTGGGGGGCATGGTGGACCTGCAATCTGGGAGTGGGGGGCATGGTGGACCTGCAACCTGGGAATCATGTTTGGGCAGGTAGACAGGCTCCCTTATGACCTCTGTGTTCTGCTTCCTTTGGTTCACACCTCCACTGGCTGCAGGGTGCTCCCTGGGGCTCCCTGTTATTGGTTATTTAAATGCCTGCGGCTGCAGATTCCTGTTCTTCTGGAGGGTGAGGCCGCTGTGGGCAAGACATCTCTGGTGGCTGCCCTGGCCATGGAGCACGGCGTGCCCCTCCTGCGCATCAACAACAGTGAGAGTACCAGCGCCCAGGACTACTTTGGCGCACATGTCCCGGACGGCCGCGGAGGGTTCAGCTTCCAGAGGGGGCCTCTCGTGGAAGCCATGGAGGGTGGTCACTGGCTATTGGTGGACGAGATTAACCTGGCCCCACCCGCTGTCATCAGCATGCTGGTGCCGCTGCTGGAGGGGCAGCAGGAGGGACAGCTGCACGTACCAGGCACGTCGCTGGTGGTGGTCGCAGCCCCGGGGTTCAGGATCTTTGCAACGGGAAACAGCTCCAAGTATGCGGGGAGGCAGCCGCTACCCATGAGTGTGCGCAGCAGGCTACAGGTGGGAGCGCCTTGGAGTGCCTATTGTATGGAATGCAGGATGTGAAGATAAATGGAGGTTAAGGGGGCGCTGGGAGGGGAGCAAGCGCATCTAGATGGCTGACTCCCACTTATATTTGCATGACTGCAAGGATTGGTGCGCCTTGGGATGTGCTGCGAGGTGCTAAGGGATCAATAGTTTGTGTAAAAATGCCTTATGACCTCTTATACCTGAGAGCACTCCTTGCCCGCTCCTCTCCCACCTCTGCCATCTCCCCAGGTCATTCCCATTGGAGACTTTCCAGCAGACGAGTTGGCTGTCATCATTGCCCAACGCTTCCAGCACTCTGAGCACCTTGCCTCCCAGAAGGATGCCGAGCAGCTAGCCCAGCTATACAGGCGGTGCCCCCCGGGTGTGGTCACCATGCGCGAGGTCATCAAGGCGGTACGGCGCAGAACCCTGTTCCGCTGCAGCCTGTTGGACGCGGTCCTGTCACTTCTTTCCACCAAGGCGGAGGAGGGGTCTGATGCAGCTGCAAATATCCTGGAGGGTGTCCAATTCGTGGCAGGGTGGGGTAAGGCCAGGTGGCCTGAGGCTGGGCAGCACTCTGTCAAGCAGAAGGCGGACGGCGTGGAGCTCAGCAACGGCTCTGTGAAGATCCTCCTTCCACGTGAGGGACAAGCATAGGCCAACGTTGCCCGCATTCCTCACAGTCAATGTCCCCTCCCCTTATCCTTGTTCCTCCTTATAATTGCGATGGCTGCATCGGCATGGACTGACCAATAATTCAGCCTGCTACCGGTATTCTTATTTTGGGCCTGATCTACCCAGCATCCAGCCTTTTGGTATCATGTATGTGGATAAGACAGACAATCGCCTCAATCGTCATCTTTGGACAAGGGTACATGTCACCTGGCATCACTTATTCGTATGCCCTCAAAATACCTGGAGGGCCCTTTGACTCTGATTTACCCCCCCCCCCTCCCCTCCTCCTTTGCCCCCCCCTCTCTAGTTGTCTATCACCGCCCACCTTTGCCTCTGGTTGTGTACATGCTCCCACTCCACCCCACTCCACCCCTGGCCTTGGTAAGCAGGTGCCGATCTGGCCCGTAGCCGGCTGTGGCGCTCCCTCTCCCAGCAGGGTGGCCCTCCCCCTCAGGGCTTCTTGTGTGCACTGGTGCGGCTGGCCCTGGCCTCTGCTGCCAACGAGCCCGTGCTGATCATGGGTCCCACCTGCTTCAAGTCGCTGCTGGTGGAGACGCTCATGCAAATGTTGGGGAGGGACAAGGATCTGGTCATCGAGCACTTGACTGGAGGTGAGATGCAGGGGGGGGGGGTGGAGTTTAAGGCAGTGGCTGTGGTTGAGTTCAAGGTAGGGTTTGAGTTCAAGCTGAGCAAGAGTTCATATTGACACCTGCATTTACTCAGTTGTTTGTGCCTAAACTTTCAATCCCTGCACCCCAGACTAAACAATGCACTGCCTTTCTTGATGTGTTGAATCCAGTCAGGCATGCCCCACAGCATTATGCTGTGTCTCGTCCTCCTAGCAGGGTAGGGCCCACCGTCAACATCATTTCACAACTTCACAACAAGACAGGACAGCAGATCTATATTGGCTTCTTTTAGATTCCCCAGCCTTCAGATTTTATTTACCAGTCAGGTCAACAGCTACCTTCAGGCCATTCTCAGCCTTCCCCTGACTCCTGTGTTCATCCTGCATCTTCAGACACTGAGGCCGCAGACCTCCTGGGACAGATGCAGCCCCACTCCCAGGCGGAGCTGCTGCGGACCCTGCCTGCCCTGGCTGCCCAGGCTCTCGGGCGCTGGCGCGCGCTCGGAGACCCCGTTGGAGGAGCACCAGGATTGGATGCCAACGCTGCTGGCATCTCCCACGCTGGGCCTTCCTCCTCGGAATATCTCCAGTCAGAGCGTGCCCTATACCAGCATGAGCTCATTCACACACACCTCCCCCAACTCATCGACCAGTACCAGCTCAGCTGCAAGATGCACTGCGACAGGGTGCAGCGGGAGCAGGCTGCACAGGAGGCATCCAGGCGGGCTGAGGTGGAAGCTGCCCGGCAGCTACAGGCTGCCTCGTTCCTGCCTCCAGGCATGGTAATGCCTGGGCTGATCTCCAGCGATGACCTGCAGGCGGTGGAGCAGGTAGTGCGGGATAATGCACCGGGGCTGTATGTGAGCGACCCAAGGCAGGCTGTGGCGGACACTGGAGAGTGGCAGGCAGTCAGCATGGATGTGGACTATGCAGACTGCTTAAAGGGCTGGAACGATGCTGGCGAATCGGTCCAAGAGGGGGTGCCTCTTCCACCTGTCCTGGCAGAGCCCTACCCTGCCTTCGACCTCTTTCACGGTGCCCCTGCGAATCCAGAGCTCTACCTTGCAGAGCAGCAGCCCCCGGCACTGGTCCATGGTAGGGGTGGCGACAACATTCATGATGCAGCAGGATGGGCGGGGCTCGGCAGCATCGCGGACATGGTGCAGGAGGCACAGCCTGACCGGTCAGATGCGCTCTCAAGTGCACCGGGGGACGTACCTGAGTTTCATCTTTTTGGGCAGCTTTCTCAGGCGCCACTGGCCATGTCATCCTCAGACCCTGATCCCTCTCTTGGATTCTCCTTGCGTCCAATAGACATTGCAGAGGACATGACGACTGCCGCCTACGGCCCAGATGTAGGCCAAGGTGCTTCAGAGCCCCTCGATGGTGGTCAGGGTGCTGAGTCAGCACCAGTACTGCAGCAACAGCAGCACCTCCCCATGCCGCCAGAGCTGGTTGATGCAGGACGGGAGGTCTTACAGAACTTCATGCTCCTGATGGCGGACCTGCCGCAGCAGCACCAACGCGACCCGTGCCTACTCTGCATGCTGCTCCAGCTGGAGTCCACCTGGCTCCATGTGCAGGCTGCTGCGGGCTCTACTGGGCAGGGCGCTCCCTCCTCAGGCACCCTGTTCCTCTTTAAGGATGGCCCGGTCTCCAGGGCAGCCAAGCTCGGTCTGCCTCTGCTGCTGGAGGACCTGGACTCGCCCAGCCAGGCCATCGTGGAGCGCCTCAACAGCCTGCTTGAGACGGAGCCCTCCCTGTCCCTCCCGGAGGATCCAACAGCCCTCAGCAGCAGCAGCAGAGGCAGCCCCTCAATACTGCAGCAAATGCTGCTTGGTGGCCAATCGCCGGCGCAGACTGCTGCTACCTCTGCTGCTGCAGCAGCTGCCTTGCCTGTTGGTGGTGTTGCACTTCCTGCAGGACTCAGGATCTTTGCAACTGTGAACGTGGGTGCCGGGGCTCACCGCATAAACCTCAGCCCCGCGGCCCGCTCGCGCTTCACTGAGGTCCACGTTTCTAGCTATACGGACGCTGAGCTGCGTGCCATTGTGACCCAGGAGCTGACAGCAAGCTTGCTGGCGGCCATGGCGGGGGCTCGTGCGTTCCCTGGAGCGGCTGGCTGGAGCGTTACCACATCCAGCGACCAGGGGGGTGTGCCAGCTGCAGTAGCAGCAGCTGCATTGTCCGCAGCCCAGCGCCAGGCTGAGCAGGCTATGTCTGCGATGTGGGACTTGCGGGCAGCCCTCAGCAGCGGCCCCTCCAGTTGGAGGCTGACTGAGTCCCAGTCAAGTGGGGGTGGGGACGTGCGCCAGCTCATGGCTTGGGCAGACTTCATCGCTCAACACCCACTGGCAGGTGACGACTGCACAAAGCGGGCGATCATGGGCGCCTCCTTTTTCTACCTCGACCACTTGACACAGGTGAGGTGCTGAGGTGCCCATGCTAGGGGCGTGAGGGTACACGAGGATGCAGATGAAGGGGTGAGGGCACGAGGCAAGACTATGAGACATGATAGTGCTTGCATTGTTGAGATGTGCTGCATCCCAAAAATGGGCATGGAGAGATTATATTGTAGGTTGCGGGTAGATCTGTATGATATCCGCCCTAGCAAAGCACCGGCCTCATGAGTGGCCTGTCAAGACATAAACTGCCCTACACTACAGCTTTCAAGTTGAAAGAAAACATCGCAAGGATGGTGGGGATGACAGCCCTGCATTCGGTAGGCTATATGGGGCACCAGATTGCGGCTTGTCCCACACCGCATCCCAGTAGCAACAACCACATGCCTTCCCCCTTGCATTTGCAGAAGGCCAAGGAGGAGATACTGGTGCTCTGGTGGCAGGCCAAGGGTCTGCCAACAGGTCTACCAGCAGCCTACAAGGAGCTGGTTTCAGAGCCACAGCCACATCACCTCGCGCAGCCCCTCAGAATCAAGCCGGGCCCACTGATGCAGCTGTCCTACACAGGCGTGGCTATTCCCTTGGCAACCCACATCGCTGGAGCAGCAGGAGGCTCCTATTCCTCAGTCTCTGAGGAGGAGCTGGTCTCACGTCTCCACCTCACCTGCACTCCCTCCATGGTGTCCAACATGGCACGCATCCTGGCAGCTTGTACCATAGGTGCCCCACTGCTGCTGCAAGGGCCCCCAGGCATCGGCAAGACAGCTGTGGTGCAGCAGGTTGCAGAGCTGACAGGGCACAGATACTCCCGTATCAACTTCTCAGCCAACACTTGCTTGCAGCACCTGTTTGGATGTACAGTCCCCAGGTGTGAAAAAGGGTGACAGGGGCTCGAGAGGGTCAAAACCTTGCCATGGACGGTTTAGCTTGATTCAGAGATGGTCCATGACAGGCATGTCACTGGTGCCCAAGCATGTCCTTTGTTGTATAGCCATGTCCTATTTTCCTTTTTGGCACCTTCTGGACTACAAAGAGATATGAAATCAAGCCACCCTGCTAGACGGCCTCCCTCTCGTAACCATTGGGACGCGATGTATTTCTCCTTCGCCCCGCCTCTCTCCCCTCCCCTATCCCCTCTCTCCCCCTCTCCCCTCCCCTCTCCCCTCTCTCCCCGCCTCCCCTCCCCTCTCCCCTCTCTCCCCCTCCCCTCTCCCCTCTCTCCCCCTCCCCTCTCCCCTCTCTCCCCGCCTCTCTCCCCTCTCCCCTCCCCTCTCCCCTCTCTCCCCCCCCTCCCCATCCCCCCCCCCCTCCCCTCTCTCCCCCTCCCCTCTCTCCCCCCCTCCCCTCCCCCTCTTTCCCCCTCTCTCCCCCCCTCCCCTCCCCCTCTTTCCCCCTCTCTCCCCCCTCTCTCCCCCCTCTCTCCCCCTCTTTCCCCCTCCCCTCCTCTCTCCCCCTCTTTCCCCCTCCCCTCCCCTCTCCCCTCTCTCCCCCTCTCCCCTGCCCTCTCACCCCCTGCCCTCTCCCCCCCTCCTCTCTCTCCCCCTCTCCCCTCCCTCTCTCCCCCCCTCTCCCCCCCCCTCTCTCCCCCTCTCTCCCCCCCCCCCCCCTCTCCTCTCTCCCCCTCTCCCCTCCCCTCTCCCCCTCTCCCCTACCCCCTCTCCCCCTCTCCCCTCCCCTCTCTCCCCATCTCTCCCCCTCTCTCCCCCCCCCTCCCCTCTCCCCCCCTCTCCCCTCTTTTCCCCCTCTCCCCTCCCCTCTCCCCTCTCTCCCCGCCTCTCTCCCCTCTCCCCTCCCCTCTCCCCTCTCTCCCCCCCTCTCTCCCCCCCTCTCTCCCCCCCTCTCTCCCCCTCTTTCCCCCTCCCCTCCCCTCTCCCCTCTCTCCCCCTCTCCCCTGCCCTCTCCCCCCCTGCCCTCTCTCCCCCTCCCCTCTCTCCCCCTCTCCCCTCCCTCTTTCCCCCCCCTCTCCCCCCCCTCTCTCCCCCTCTTCCCCCCCCCCTCCCCTCTCCCCCCCTCTCCCCTCCCCTCTCCCCTTCTCCCCTACCCCCTCTCTCCCCCTCTCCCCTCCCCTCTCCCCTCTCTCCCCGCCTCTCTCCCCTCTCCCCTCCCCTCTCCCCTCTCTCCCCCTCCCCTCTCCCCTCTCTCCCCGCCTCTCTCCCCTCTCCCCTCCCCTCTCCCCTCTCTCCCCCCCCTCCCCATCCCCCCCCCCCTCCCCTCTCTCCCCCTCCCCTCTCTCCCCCCCCTCCCCTCCCCCTCTTTCCCCCTCTCTCCCCCCTCTATCCCTACTCTCTCCCCCTCTTTCCCCCTCCCCTCCTCTCTCCCCCTCTTTTCCCATCCCCTCCCCTCTCCCCTCTCTCCCCCTCTCCCCTGCCCTCTCCCCCCCTGCCCTCTCCCCCCCTCCCCTCTCTCCCCCTCTCCCCTCCCTCTCTCCCCCCCTCTCCCCCCCCCTCTCTCCCCCTCTTCCCCCCCCCCCCCTCCCCTCTCTCCCCCTCTCCCTTTCCCTCTTTCCCCCTTCCCTACCCCCTCTCCCCCTCTCCCCACCCCTCTCTCCCCATCTCCCCCCCTCTCTCCCCCCCCCTCCCCTCTCCCCCCCTCTCCCCTCTTTTCCCCCTCTCCCCTCCCCTCTCCCCTCTCTCCCCGCCTCTCTCCCCTCTCCCCTCCCCTCTCCCCTCACTCCCCCCCTCTCTCCCCCCCTCTCTCCCCCTCTTTCCCCCTCCCCTCCCCTCTCCCCTCTCTCCCCCTCTCCCCTGCCCTCTCCCCCCCTGCCCTCTCTCCCCCTCCCCTCTCTCCCCCTCTCCCCTCCCTCTCTCCCCCCCTCTCCCCCCCCCTCTCTCCCCCTCTTCCCCCCCCCCTCCCCTCTCTCCCCCTCTCCCCTCCCCTCTCCCCTTCTCCCCTACCCCCTCTCCCCCTCTCCCCTCCCCTCTCTCCCCATCTCTCCCCCTCTCTCCCCCCCCCCTCCCCTCTCCCCCCCTCTCCCCTCTTTTCCCCCTCTCCCCTCCCCTCTCCCCTCTCTCCCCGCCTTTCTCCCCTCTCCCCTCCCCTCCCCTCTCCCCTCTCCCCTCTCTCCCCCTCTTCTCTCCCCATCCCCCCACCTCCCCTCTCTCCCCCTCCCCTCTCTCCCCCTCCCCTCCCCCTCTCCCCCTCTCCCTCCCCCCTCTATCCCCCCCTCTCTCCCCCTCTTTCCCCCTCCCCTCTCCCCCTCTTTCCCCCTCCCCTCTCCCCTCTCCCCTCTCCCCTCTCCCCTCTCCCCTCTCTCCCCCTCTCTCCCCCTCTCTCCCCCTCTCTCCCCCTCTCTCCCCCCCCCCCCCCTCTCTCCCCCTCTCTCCCCCTCTCTCCCCCTCTCTCCCCCTCTCTCCCCCTCTCTCCCCCTCTCTCCCCCTCTCTCCCCCTCTCTCCCCCTCTCTCCCCCTCTCTCCCCCTCTCTCCCCCTCTCTCCCCCTCCCCCCCTCTCACCCTCTCCCCCCTCTCCCCCTCTCCCCCTCTCTCCCTCTCTCTCTCTCCCCCTCCCCTCTCTCCCCCTCTCCCCTCTCTCCCCCTCCCCCCCTCTCACCCTCTCCCCCCTCTCCCCCTCTCCCCCTCTCCCCCTCTCCCCCTCTCACCCTCTCCCCCCTCTCCCCCTCTCCCCCTCTCCCCCTCTCTACCTCTCTCCCCCTCTCCCCCTCTCCCCCTCTCTCCCTCTTTCCCTATTTGCATCTGTGTCTCACCCTGGCTGCATCTAGACAATCTTTATTTACAGGAAATGCAAACACTGATGATCCCCACCCTGCTTGATTCTGGTCGCAGGTTCACCAACAACAGTCGCTCGTTTGAGTGGCAAGATGGGAGCGTGGCGGCCGCTATCAGGGAAGGGCACTGGCTGCTCTTTGATGAGATTAACCTGGCCCCGCCGGAGGTCCTGGATGGACTAGCACCGCTCCTTCACAGGTAGGGCATGATAGGTGGGGTGGGTGGGTGGAGGTCTCATTTGGGGGTTAGACTTCAGCGGACCGATAATAATTTAGCCCTGCTCTTTAAGCCTGGACGCCATAATTCTCATGCCTACGCAAGCTCAACGCCGTTTTTTGAGCACTTAAAGGGGAGGTAGGGCACTTGCTTGAAGATGCCTCCTGGACACTCAGTGGGTGAGGATTTATGGCATGCGAGCTCCCCTGCCTTCATCTGTACATTGGTCTTAATTATTTGAGCTGAGCTCTGGTCCCCTGGCTGACTTCTGATCTAGTAGATTTCTCATGGCCTGGCTCTTGCCTTAGTCGTGCAATAGCGTTGTTCCCGTATCAAGCTGTTGTGCATGCCTTGAACAGGGGGGCGCACACCTTCTTGGTGCCGGGGTCCGGGGAGGAGCTGCCACTGCAAGGCCTGCGATTGTTTGCCACCATGAACCCTGCCTTGGTTGGTGGCGGGAGGAACAAGCTGTCCCGGGCCATTCTGAGCCACTTCACAACGGTAATATCCTGCTGGACAGGTGTCGGAAGCAGTTATTTGTTGCCATAAGACTCCGGCATGCCACATCTTAATCACATCCCCCCCCCCCCAATTGTGGGTGCAATGGGAACCAAACTGTGATGCTTGGTATCGTGCTCTTTTATTTATCATGCATTGGCTGTTCAACATCGTATCGCTCGCTTCTCCTGATTGGCCCGTCTTTTATCTGTGCCTGTCAGCCTGTCTGAAAGCCACTTATATTTTATGCTCAGGTCGAGCTGCAACCTTGCAGCGATGATGAAGTGGCTGAGATCCTATTTGGCATGTTCCAGCCTTCAATTGATGACAACTATGTCACCGAGGAGCACGTGTCGGGCATCCTGAGCATCCACAAGGAGGTGCAGGCTGCCGTGTCCGCCCACCAGCTCGGTCGCTCCACCCCGGGTGCCACCTCCTCAGCCCTGGCATTGAACCTGAGGGATCTGTACAAGGTGCATGCCCTGGTCGCGGCGCTAATGAAGGACCAACTGCAGCACCACCAGAGGATGCCAGATCTGGGAATGCGGGATGCGGCCACTGCTACCGCCTTTGGAGGGGCGGAGATGATGCGCCACAGCCCTGAGGATGTGCGCCTGCTGGCCCTGTCCCTGGTCCTGGAGGTGGTCTATGCCGCACGCTTCCCCGATCCAGGAGACCAGCAGGCAGTCCGCATCATTATCTGCACGGGGCTTGCATTGCCCAGGTGACGCCTTCTGCCTGTGAACCTCTCCGTGAACCTCTTGGGGAACCTCAGTGACAAATTTATTTGCATGTAGGGGTGAAGCGTGTGGCAGGGAGGGCTCAATCCTTAGACCTATGTATGCACTCCAGTCATCAGCACTGCCTTTGAAAGATACACAAAGCCACGTCCCACTTCAGGTTAAGTGCAGCTTAGTGCCAAGGCCACATCCACACCGTAACTGTCGGTTGCACAGATCCAGGCAAAATATTGCAGTGTGCAGAGATCAAGGGCCCTTGCTCTCCATGTGCCCATCAAGATGCAAGAAACTCAAACCTCCAGGCCCGACCCCCTGCGTGTATTTGACCAATGTTAGCCCTCAGGATCGGCAATTTCTTGCTGCCTAGTGCTGATTTGTGTTCCCCCTGCTGAGCTGCAGGCACTTGGCAGCCATTGTGACCGGCAGCGTGACCCGGACAGTGGACACCTCCGTCCAGGACATCGTTAGAGTCGCCAGCGTGTACTTGAAGAAGGGTGAGAGACAGGCGCATAATACTGCGCGTCAAAATCTGAGACTGCTTGAATCTGCTCTGGCGATTGCACTGTGATCAGGCCTGGCTTCATTTGAGAGGCTGGCAAGCAGACGGAGAAGAGAACTTCATGCTGAAAAACGACATGCTGACCACCTGAACAATACACGCTTGTTTCACAGGCACTGCAGCTACCAGCTCTTTACGTCCCCTGGTCCAGACACCCAGTACCCTGAGGAATCTGGAGATGATAGCAGCGGCCTGCCAGAGCCGCCGCACAGTCCTGCTCGAAGGTGACACTTGCAGCGGGAAGACGGCGCTCGTCCAGGAGCTGGCTCGTCTTGCTGGATGCAGGCTGTGGATCCTACCCATGACGAGCGAGACTGGTGGGATACAGGCCGCATGCAAATATGGAACACGGAAGAGCATCATTTTGATTTGAGTGGGAAATGAAAGGGGGGGAGCCATTAATGGGGTTGAAAGCACTTGCATGGGAGGTGCATGGGCCCTTATATACTTCCATATGAGGTGCGAGGGCACTCATGCACTTTCATGTGTGCTGCATGGAACGTCTAACAATTTAATGTGAGCTGCATGGGATTGCAATTCCTGAACCATTTCCATGTGAGGTGCATGGGCCCTCAAGCATTTCCATGTGAGCCGCATGGGGTCTCAAATCCTGAACCACCGCCACGTGAGGTGCATGGGGATTGAAGGAATTCCTCGTGCGGTACATGGGGTCTTCAAGCACTTTTATGTGACGTGTGTTGGGCCTCAAGCACTTTCGTGCAAGCTGCATGGACCGATTAGCACTTCAGTGTGAGGCGTATGTGGCCTCATGTAATTCCAATTGAGGTGCATTGGACTTTCCTTTCAACCTATTGGAGGAATCCATGGAAGAAAGATGATCATGATCCATGTTTGGAGGATGCTGGTCTCCGCCTCACTGTGACAAAATGATGTCTCTTGATGCATGCTTTACAATGGGTGCTTCCCCCTCCTGTCTCCTTCCCCTTCCGTAGCGTCCTCTGACCTCATTGGCCAATGGATACCTGTTGAGCGGCGCCAGATGCTCCTACAGCTTCAATATCCGCTCCAAGACCTCATCAAGAGCGTTGTGCAGCATGCCATCTCGCGGGTGGTGTCCTCTCTCTGCTTCTCGGGCCACCGTCATGCCGCAGCCTCGGTCACATGGCATGTGAAGCAGCTGCTTGAGATGCCTGCAGCGGCCCATGCCATGGCTGCTTTCACCGCTCTCACGAGTGCTGCTGAAGTGCCTGGGGTCATTGCCAGCCAAGCCCCTCCTATGACGGCAGGAGATGTGCAAGCTGCTCTGTCTGGCGTGGAGGCTCTTCTGACCGATCTGGCGCGTCACGCAGAGCTGCTCCCCAAGCAGGTGGCCCTGGAGCTGTACGAGGTGTACACCTGCCACACAAACATCAAGGAGATGGCATTCAGGGCCGATGCGGACGCAACAGCCTCAGGGAGCGGTGGCGGTGGCGGCGGCGGCGGTTATGCCTTTGAGTGGTCGGATTCTCCTCTAGTGTCTGCCGTCAGGAGTGGAGACTGGGTAGGTGAAGGGATGGATTAAATAAATCAAATTTACCACTTAATTTACCAAATGCATTCCCGTAGTGGCCATCATGAACTCGTCAGCGAAAGGCAAGGTGTTTAGGGAAATGTCATAGATTCTTTTGTGTCATGTGTGCTGACCTTATGTGAGTGTGCTGCAGGAAGGCTCTTATTGCCCGGTTGTTTCTCATTTCTGCATAATTTTGTCCTCTTTCCACCATCATAAACGGGTTAAGTTTGATCCTTTCTTAAATTTTAGCCTGATTGGATTATCTCAAAAAGTGGTCTGAGGAATGCCTGGACATATCCTCCTTGTCAACCCTCACGTTCCTCACCTGCCCTGAGCTGCCTCAGGTGCTGCTGGACGGCCTGGACAGCGCCCCCCAGGAGGAGCTGGAGCGCATCAACTCGCTGATGGAGGAGCGTCCCTCGCTGCATCTGCATGAACACGGCAGCGGGGAGGTGCTGACCAATGGACCCCAAGGCGGCATCTCCCCCTCCTTCCGGCTATTCTGCACCAGCAGCACCGGACACGCCGGCAGCAGCAAGCTCTCGGCTGCACTGCTCAACAGAGTTGTGCGCATCAGGCTGCCTCAGCTTGGGTACGAGGGGGCAGAGTCTGCTGCTGCTGCTGCTGCCACAGGGGTCTCAGCTCCCTCCAATGCAGCTAGGGCGCATGCAGATGGCGGCAGCAGCGAGCTGTTGGAAATGGCATCAGCTGAGCTCGCCGGCATCAGCGGCGGCCGCGAACTAGCCCTGCTGGCTGTCCGCTTCCATATGTATGTTCAGCGTATGGTCTCTGAGGGCAAGGTCAGCTTGATGCATGCTTCAAAGTTGACGATGCGGCCGCTACTGAGCTGCTTGAGAGAGGTGGCGACCCAGTTGAGTCCGGAGCCCCTCAGTGCTGATGGATCCGCCTCCAACTCGGCTGCAACACTTGCTGCTGCTGCATCTGATGCTCCTCCCCCTGCTCACCTCATGTCCCAAGCGCTCATCCGGTGCTATGTCGGTGGCCTGGATGGCCTGGAGGAGCGGAGCTTATTGCTGAGGGAGCTTTCACAGCAGCTCGCAGCAGCTGACCTGGTTCGCCCGTCATACGCGGTCCTCCCGTGGAGGCAGCAGGAGGAGGATTCCAGAGGGAATGACGTACTTCACCTTGCAGTGGTTACGGCGGAGATGGAGCAGCAGCTCATCCTAGCAGCCTGGTCGTCAGTCTGCCTGCTGGCAGCGGATGAGGGAAGTATCCCGGCTGCTGTTGGAGAAGCTGCTGAGAAGGTAGGAGCCATGGGTGTGGTAAGCAGTGATTCAAAACAAGATTTGAGATACACAGAGAACGTGTCAGGTGACCTGGTGAAGCTTTGCTATAAAAGCAAGGATAAATGTGAAGTCGAGGAGGGGGGAGGGGGAGATTTACCTGGGTGGATTGCTGGTCGATTGCTTTCTATACTCAAACCTAGAAGCTTGCCACACGGTGGAGAAGGCTATGGGTTGGACCGTCGTACAGCTGTGTGATGCATGTGCCTCCCTAGGAGACCTGTTGTGTCTGTTGGAATTGTGTCATGGATGTCCCCTGCCCTGGTCCCAGGTGCTCACTGTAGCCAAGATCCCAAGCGTGCCGGCTGCTAGGCGGGCTGCACTCGTGGAGCTGGCCAGTGCCATTCACTCAGCGTCCCAACACAACTCCCATGCAGAGCTGCTGCGGGTGATACAGTTGCATCAGCCAGCTACCGGTGCAGCTCTGGATGCCCAGAGCTTGGGCATGCTGGCCCAGGGCCTGACCCAGCTCAGCCACCGCCTCTCCAGCCTGTGGTGCAACTGCTTTAATGGGGCCTCTTTTGCTGACGCTACTGAGCGGGAGGCTACCTTGGCGAGGGTGTGTGACGTGATGGCAGTCCTGGATACCCTGCTGCACTCGGTGTCAGCAGCTGCCGGGGTCCCCTCTAAAGAAACCTACTCAGACCCTGAGCCCCAGTACTCCCTCAGCTCTGCTAGGCCGTTGGTCGCAGCAGCTCTGCATACTTGTCGTGCGGCAATCAACAGCTTCATGCGCCTGCGCCCCCTGCTGGCACGCATCCGCATCCTAACCAGGCGGCTATTGCAGGAGCGTGTGCGCAAGCTGCAAGCTGCCCTAGAAGACAAACAATATGCGAGCATTGGCTTTGCGCTCAGCAATCTTTTGCAACTTCCTGTGATAGAAAATGTCGATCGGCTGCCTTCAGCCCTTGATGCCTTGGTGGGCGCGGGAAGTGGCCTTCCGTTGGGCAAGGTGGCTGCCACAGAGGCAAAGAGGCTGCAGCTCACACACACCTGGGCTGCCTGCCACTGGACCTGCCGCAGCCTGATCCCTATACATCTGCTGGTCACCAAGCCAGCACAAGGCTTCAGGCAAAGCCATCAGCAGTTGATGGAGCTGCAGGCCCTCCTTGACCTGACTTGTGTTGAGGAACGAGTGGAGGCCTTGGCCCGGTCCGCGCACAACCTTGATGGACCGCCCGGGACCTCAGCCCTCACATCAGGCATCCAGGAGCTGAGGAGGGATAGGCACTTTCTGCAGCTCAGCAGCTTACGCAACGCCCGCACCCTGGACAAGCACCAGGCACTGCTGGAAGAGCTTGGAGCTGCTCACCGGCTGGCTGGCAATGCAATGGAGCGGCCTGCTGCCTCTGTGGGCTCTGTTTCATCAGCTGGGTCAACTGCGGGGTCCTCCGGCGGGACCACACTCGTGCCGCTCAGCCATGGTCTATCAGGGAGGTTTGGACAGGTGCTGAGCAAGGCTGGGGTGGCCCTGTCAGCTCATCCCGACCTGACTTGCCTGTGGTCCTCTCTGTACCTCACGTCTGCTGGGGGGCTGGCTCATAACCTGTCCAGTGTGGAGCTGGTGTGGGTGGGCATGGCCTCTGCCGATGAGGACAAGCAAACCCAGCCTGCCAAGAGGAGGGGCAAGGCGCGGCCTATCACACGCCGCATCCCTGATTCCCTGCCGCTGCCCGGGGAAACTTGTTTGGTCCTGATCCTGGACCCCACAGAGCAGCTCAGCAAGCCCCGTTTGGCGGTTCTTATGCTCACCAGGCAGCAGCATCCTTCCCCGGGAGACCTCTCAGAGGCAGAGGCAGCGGCCCGCCCACCGCCACCAGTGCTTGCGCGCTGCCTGACCTTCCGCAACAGCAGCGAGAAGCTTCTGAAGGCGGTTCAGGACCAGCTGGACGAATGCAAGCGGCGCTGTAGCAAGCGCGCCTGGGTATGCGCTCCCGAGGAGGTTCAACTGGACCGTGTGCTGGAGAAGGCATTTCCTTCGCTGGATTCCAGCATCCCTGCACAGAGGGCGGCCCTCTGCCTGGCCACAGTGCTGCAGTCGGGCACCCTGGAGAGCTTGGCTAGGGATGGCAGGAGTGACACTGTAGCCCCACTGGCAGCAGGGGCGGCATCGGCGACTGGGGGGATGATGCCGCATGTCTCTGAGAGCCAGGTCTCGGCTTTGGCTGTCAGCGGCCGGGAGCGTGCCGCCCTGTGCGAAGAAATCTCCAGGGATCTGTTGAGGCATGCAGATGCCCCCTCCAGAGATCCAGAGATTGCCCAGGTGGGTGGAATACATGTCATCGGTGAAATGCAGGAGAGAGATCCCTCACTTTGACCAGAGCTTCCCTGAGCATGAGACCTTTCAGCATGAGACCGTTCAGTGCCCCTCTTCATGCCTGGCCAATATGTTTTATGACTCCACGTGACTTTCAATCCATGTCACGATTCATCTAGTGGACGTTACGGGGATCAATTGTTCATCATGCATAGCCATGCCATGCCATGGTATATCTGCGAGCAGCCACTTCCGAACCCCTCCTGAATGCCTTTCTGTTGCTGTAGATGGAGACTGTCTTTGCTCAGCTGGAGGCCCTGTCTCGCCACTCAGTCCAGCCCAACCTGAAGAAGTACCACGTTCCCACAGCATCCGAGATCAACATGCAGAAACAGGAGCATGATGGCATGTACATCCAGAGGATGCAAGAGCTGCTGACCCCCCTCACCCCTCTCACAGCCCTCCTCTTCCTCCAGGTGCTAGAGGCCCGTTCTCAAGAATTTCAGAGCAGCTGCCCCGATGCCTTTGAGAACCTGTGTTCCCACTTGAACAGCATCACTGGTGGCCCAAACGGGGAAATCGGCCAGCTCGGTGGATACAGCGCCATCTACCAGCTCCTCTTTAGGCTGAAACGTGTACTGAAGGTCCTCTCCAAGCATGCTGAGGACACTGCAGCATGCCGGGGAGATCAGAACAGCTCAGCCATGCAGCGCATCATCGACGCCACCCCTGCAGCCACACGCTTCCTGTTGGACTGCCATCGACAGCTGTTTTTGGAGACCTTCACCATCACCAGCTCTGATGCCGACCCTCAACATCACGGCAGCAACAGCAACAGCCTTCCAGTTGAGGCAGGCGGCACATTGCAGATCGTGGTGCCCCGAGACCGCTCCTTCTTCTCCGATCTGGGGCAGCAGCTTGTCACCATCCTTGATGCCCTAGAGCTGCCCAAGGACAGCCAGTTGGAGCTCTCTGACACCTTTGAGGGGATCCCTCCTGGTCTAGAGACGGCCACAGCACCGAAGCAGCTGCCGGAGCCCGGAGTGGAGTCCTTTCCCGGTGGCCTGCAACAGCCACACCCCGTCCTAGGGCCCTTACAAGCCGAGATGGAGCGCCGCAGGACACGCCTCATCGATGCCAGCTCTGGCGTGGCTGCCCAGCTCAAGCGCGCCTCCCGGCTGCAACCGTGCCCCAACCACATCATCCAGGAGGGACGGATGCTGCTAGCTGACCTGGAGGCTGCCAACCCCAGCAGCATGCCTCTGGCCAGGATCGAAGACCTCGTTTTCAGGGGCAAGCAGGTAATCAATATTATTATTCCGGCATAGTTCCTGACCTCCTCGCCCCTGACCCCCTCGCCCCTGACCCCCTTGCCCCTGACCCCCTTGCCCCTGACCCCCTTGTCCCTGACCCCCTTGCCCCTGACCCCCTTGCCCCTGACCTCCTCGCCCCTGACCCCCTCGCCCCTGACCCCCTCGCCCCTGACCCCCTTGCCCCTGACCCCCTTGTCCCTGACCCCCTTGCCCCTGACCCCCTTGCCCCTGACCTCCTTGCCCCTGACCTCCTTGCCCCTGACCTCCATGTCCCTGACCTCCTTGCCCCTCACCCCCTCGCCCCTGACCCCCTTGTCCCTGAACTCCTTGCCCCTGACCCCCTTGCCCCTGACCCCCTTGCCCTTGACGCCCCTGTCCGTTGTTCATCTTCCATTGCAGATAAAGGAGAAGCTTGACGAGCTGGTTCGTCGACAGACTCAGCAGGACCCAGTGCTGCAGAGCATCCCGCACCTGTACCTCCTGAATACTCAGCCACAAGTCAGCACATCTGCTTGGGTGCCTTCAACAGGGGGCCTAGGTGAAGCTCCTGCTGACTCCCTCACCCTACTAACAGCACAGGGGGAGCTAGAGCATGCCCTAGGAGAGGTGGAGGCTGCTACTGCCAGTGACGTGCAGCGGGTCAGGACCACACAGCAAGACATGTCGCAGCTGACTGCGCTCCTGAGGGTTGGGGTGAGGGGGCAGTGCTGGGGGGCAGCTTTGCGGGCTTGCCTCCCTGTTGGCTCTCCAAACTCCTCTGCCAGCCGCAGCAGCCCCTCGGTTTATTCTGCCGAGCTGATGGCCTTGACGTCCGTCCTCTCTGACAGCCTGGCCATGGATTTTGAGCGCTGCAAGCGGGCTTGTGAGGGCGAGCATGTGGACGGTGCAGCCCTACTTCAAGCCTTTGCAGGCAAGGTCGTTGCTGAGTACATGAGAGACCGGCGCGCTCTGCTCCTGCAGGCTGGATCCCCAGTGGTGACCCAGCAGCAAGGTCTCAACGATGGTAGCAAAGGTGGGGAGGATGGCAGAGGCAATGATGCCCACCTGATGGACACGGCTGGCCTCAGTGCCCCTCATTATGCACCAGTGGCCTACCCCCCTGGCGTCAATGACTATTCCACCGTCAGCCGGCTAAGCTCGGGCTTGCTGAGCCACGTGTCCGTTGAAGCCCACGCCCCGCGCCTCTCTAACGTGCTGAGCCACCTTCAGCTGCTGCATGAGGTGCACACCCAGATCCAGGGTGAGCTGCAGAGCTACACGCTGCATTGCCAGCCACACCTCATCCCAATCACGCTGGCAGCCAGTGACCTCGTGGCCGTCTTCATGCCGGGGAGCCAGGCCTTGTGCGCGTCCTGCCTACAGAAAGAGCTGATGCCCGCTGCGGAAGGGCAGGTGCAGCAGTTTCAAGCGGAGGGGAGCGACAGGGGCAGCGGCGGTTTTGGGGGCCATGTGATCAGCCGCCTGCTGCCCTCCACCCCTCTGCCCATGTTCCCCTGCCCCCCTGGCTCTGAGCCGGACCTTGCTCGTGCTATGGAGGCACTGTCGGGTGCTTGTGTAGGGGATGAGATGCGGCTGCAGCTGGGCCTGGCCCTGCTCTGGACATCGATGACCTCAGCAGCCAGCCTCAGCTGCGACTGGGGTGCAGCTGCTGCCTGCCTGAATGCAGATGACCGGGCCGGGCGTAATGAGCAACTGGCAGCAACAGAGGTGCTCTTGGTGACAGCCAAGGCGGCACTTGATGTGGCAGAGAAGGGGCTGAAGCAGGCCCAGGCAGAGGCCGAGGAAGCTAAGAGCAAAATCACAAGTGCACGCAAAGATGCAAAAACATCATGGTGGAACCTGCCTGGGTCGAAAGATGTCTTAGCTGCTGAGTCCCATTTGAAAGCCCGGATTGCTGCCCAGAACAGGCAAGCGGCTCAGGAGGCGGCCGCTCGCAGAGAGCTTGAGAGGCTGCAGATCCAGCGGGATGATATGTGTTTGGAAGCGTCGGTGCGGGCAGACAGCCTCAAGCGGGAGGCACTAGAGGAGGTTCAGCGACAATTGCGCCAGCTCCAGGCCATCAGCAGGTGTGCCCAGTCCTGTGTCATGTCAGCACTGAATGGTCACAGCCCGCACGAGGAGAGCAAACTCCTGGAGCAGCCAGCGGAGTGCATCAGCATTGCAACAGAATGCGCAGCGGCCGTCGGACGTGCATTCATGCATGCTCCTGCAGGGCCAGTCGCTTTGAGCCCGCAGGCCCTGCAGGCCCTGGAGGAGCTGGCTAGCCAGGCCTCGCTCTTGCAGCTGTCAGTGGGCAGCGCAATGGAGCGCCTAGGTGGGGATGAGAGTCAATCTGCCATGTGTGGCCTGGCCTGGCTGTGCAATGTATTGGCGACTGGAGTGAGGATGCTCAGCAGCACCGCCACAACAGCTGCGGTCCGCAATCAGTTCAGTAGTTCCCAGCTGGCCGGAAGCATGCAGCGTGCGGCGGCACCCGCTGCAGCCCTGAGGGAAAAGCTGCAGGACGCATTGAAGCTTCTCTTCGACCTGGTGCTGAGTGGGGCTAAACCTACAGAGGTAGCCGCAGCGGCAGAGAGCGTACTGAATTTCTGTGGGATGGACAGGGCCTCAGCCGCCGGCACCAGGACTGCGGCACGCCCCCCTCAGGTCACGATTACAAGCATGTGGGACCTCACTGCCCTGCAGCCAGCAGTACCGGCGTTCACCTCATCCTTGCGCCTTGTTCACCAGTACTTGCTTCAGTGTGTTGTTGCAAGCTGCAGGTGAATATATTTAAAGGGGTTGTTTGCCATAGCTTTATGTCTGATGGAATGTGCTATGAGCCTATGAGGGGGGTAAAAGGGGCTGCCAGACAGCTGCAGAGAGAATGCCTCAAACCCTAAGCCAAATGCTTCACTGAGCTCAGAATCCAGTGGAACGAGGCTTAATGAGCACAGCAGCATGCACCCTTGAGCCCATGAAGCGCACGGATAACTGACAAAGTAATAACAAAAGAGGCAGCAACCACACACCCACAAGCAAACACACATCCAAGTATTTCATCACATCGCTGTCTCTGTGATCTACCGGGCTGCTCATCACGCTTGAGCCGGCCCACCAATCCTCAACCCCAAATCCTTAATATGTAACCCTAAGCTTGTATCCCTTGTCGCCTTGCCGCCTCAATGATATGCAGGCTGTCCATATTACTTCAGCCTGACGGCTCCTCTGCGCTGCAGCCCATCCTTAAGAATGCGCTGCAGCAGGCCGCTGCCATTGGTTGTGGAGATGCCATGCCTGAGCGGCAGGACCAGGCTCAGCTGCGGAACACGGTCGCGTCCCAACTGCGCCTGAGTATGGGCTGTATGCTGGCCAGCCTGGATCACCTGCAGGTCACCGCAGCACATGGCTACGAGGGCAATCCCATGGCGCTGCTTTCCAGCGTGCATGCCATGCAGGTGCAGCTGGGCAGTGCCTTCACCTCGCCCTCCTTCCTGGTGTTGCAAGTCCAGGCTTGGCTCAGAGAGCTCTCCAAGAGTGCCTTGGAGGTGCTCCAGGCCCCTGCTGCTGCTGCTGGTCCCTCTCTGCCTGTTGTGAGCACGGCTGACCTGCAGTACTTGACTGCTGGCCTCCAGCACTGCATGCTGCTGGGGAGACTGCCGGTGCTGAGGCCGCTGGAGGAGGGTGGCTTTGTGAGCCTGGTTGAAGGCGCCTCTGCCTCATCAGATGTGTCTAGGGGTGCGTCTAGCCCTCCATTGCTAGAGGGCTTCACCCTGCAGATGGAGCTCTTGTGTCAGGAGCTGCTCCGGGGCAGTCGGGACGACCTTGCAGAGACCTGTCATGAGCTGGGTTGCCGGAGCAACTTACTGGTGCGGGAGGTGCTGAAATGCGCCGTCAGCGTCACACAGCACGACTATGAGGAGCGGGTGTCCCTGCAGGGCCTGGAGCATATGGAGTTGCTGGAGAGGCTGCAGCCAACTCTGCTTTGGAGTGACACGGATGATGAGCAGCATCAGTCTGATCTGCACAGGACTCGACCGGCTGGCTCAGGGACCCCCACCTCAGCAAAGCAGCCAAACCTTTCTGTCATCACGCTGTCCGATGTGCAACGTCTGCCCGCACTGCTGCGTCTGCTGCAGAAGGGCCGTTGCATCACGTCCATCAATGCTGCATCCCCACAGGTGACCAATGAGCTGATGAGCACCTCAACACCTGATACATTGATACGTGCATACTCCATGAGCATATGTATGCCCCTGTATCAAAATCCATATCTGCATGCCATGAGGGCACCAATTACCAAGCATACAATCCGTATCTCCTGCTTGGCCTTAAAAGGGTCACGTCATTCAGCACGTTGTACCTCCGGGGTTGTGGTATAAGGTGTCAGGTACACATATCCACAGGCCATGAATGTCTCCTCTGGAGCGGAGAGGCATCACAACTGATTTTGGATTAATGAACAAATTCTGGCCACTGGAGTATCCCAGGAACGAAGGGAGGGAGTGAAGAACATGTGGTTCTAGGGCGGTTGCGCTTAGGCTGGGAAGCCAGGCTTCATGCTATTTATATAACTTCCTCGCCTAACCGCTAAGGCATATCCTTATATTGACTCTATGGCATCCTCCTGCAGGTCCTGGAGTGGTTTGGGTCCAGTCAGATCCTACAGTCCAGCCTCAGCAGTGGACTGCATGAGGCGGGCAAGCTGCTGCTCACACTGTATGACTTCTGCCCGGTGGTCCTGCGGGTATCCACACTGGTACAGCAGTACCGCTCCAACTGCATGCGGGGAGTGGAGCTCATGCGCCTGCCCTTGTCCAGTATCAGTGGCGGTGATCTTCAGGTGGGGATCAGCTTACTTTTGAGTCGAGTTTTTTAATGAAGACTGCAGAAGTGCAGATACTGTTGGGCAATATGAAGCAGGCCAATATACGTTGTTGTTTTGTAACAAGGAGGAGCTTTCCCTATTTACACTTATCATGTTTTATCCTGTAGTGTTCAAAAGTGAAATGCTTTGAAAACAAGCCATATGCGCCTCCTTCGAATTCTGGATTGTGCATCTGAAGCACATTTCAACATTTCTCTAGTTTATATACAGAAATGCCTGAATATGTTTCGTTTGTTCCTCCATTACAATGTCACATATGTTCGAGCACACAAACATTGATGCATGCATGATTGTATTCATTTCGACTGACACAAGCATGTCGCTTGCGTTTAGGTACTGGATGATCTGCACAACCTCAAAAAGTGGATCGACCAGCAGGTGATGTTCATTTTCTACATGGCCCATTCTCTCCTCAGCCAAGTTTCTACTTGGCTCAGTTTCTGAATGAACCAATCTGTGCAGGACCTAATTAATGCTCTGCTCATTTAATTCTAAGCTCAGTCTCTACATGGCCATTTTAAGCATGGCCCAGTCTTTGTCTCAGTCTTTATGTGACTCGAGTTTTTGCATGACTTAATGTCTGCACGGCTCAGTCTCTGCAAGGCTGAGTCTCTGCATGGGTTAGTCTCTGCATGGATTAGTATCTGCATGGCTCAGTCCCTACATGGTTAAGTCTCTGCACAAGCAAGTCTCTTTCTGGGCCAGGATCTACATGGCTCAGACTCCTCAAGGGCCAGTCTCAGCAAGGGCTTGTCTCTGCGTGGGCCAGTATCTACATGGCTCAGTCCCTCCCGGACTCGGTATTTGCATGGGCCAGCTTCTGTTATTCTTCATGACTTGGTCCCTGAATGTCGCAATCCCTGCATAGATCAATCCATGCATGCCTCAGTCCCTGTATGGCTCAGTCCCTGCATGGCTCAATCCATGCATGCCTCAGTCCCTGTATGGCTCAGTCCCTGCATGGCTCAAACCCTACATGGCTCAGTCCCTACATAGCTCAGTCCCTGCATGGCTCAGTCCCTGCATGGTTCAGTCCCTGCATAGCTCAGTCCATGCACGGCTCAGTCCCGGCATGGTAGAGTCCCTGCATGGCTCAGTCCCTGCATGGCTCAGTCCATGCACAGCTCAGTCCCTGCATGGCTCAGTCCCTGCATGGCTCAGTCCCTGCATGGCTCAGTCCATGCACAGCTCAGTCCCTGCATGGCTCAGTCCATGCACAGCTCAGTCCCTGCATGGCTCAGTCCCTGCACAGCTCAGTCCCTGCATGGCTCAGTCCCTGCATGGCTCAGTCCCTGCATGGCTCAGTCCCTGCATGGCTCAGTCCCTGCATGGCTCAGTCCATGCATGGCTCAGTCCCGGCATGGCTCAGTCCCGGCATGTTAGAGTCCCTGCATGGCTCAGTCCCTGCATGGCTCAGTCCCTGCATAGCTCAGTCCATGCATGGCTCAGTCCATGCACGGCTCATTCCCTGCATGGCTCATTCCCTGCATGGCTCATTCCCTGCATGGCTCAGTCCCTGCATGGCTCATTCCTTGCATGGCTCAGTCCCTGCATGGCTCAGTCCCTGAATGGCTGAGTATCTGCATGTGCGAGTGTCAGCTTGGGTTCTATCTGCATGGCTCAGTACTTCAGGGCACAAACTTTGCTCGGGCCAGTCTCTTCCTGAGCCAATACATGCATGGGCCTGGCTCTTTTACTGAACCAGTTTCTGCATGGATCAGTCTCCGTATGGGCCAGTATCATACTGAGCAAGACTTTGTATAGGCCAGGCCCTGCATGGATAAGTCTTGGCGTGGAGCAGTGTTTGCTTGGATTAGTTTCTGCTGGGGCCACTTTCTACCTGTATCAGTCTTTGCATAGGGCAGTCTCTGCATGGGCCACAGTCCTTGCATCTTCCAGTCTCAGCTTGGTCCAGTCTCTCCATGGCTTAGTCTCCGCATGGATTAGTCTCTTTATGGGTTCAGTTTCTGCGTGGATCAGTCTCTGCATATGCCTGTCTCTGCATGCACGAGGTTCTACACAGGCCAGTCTCTGCATGGGCCAGCTCTGCATCTTCCAGTCTCAGCTTGGTCCAATCTCGGCATGGATCAGTCTTAGCATGGATCAGTCTCTGCATTACTCGGTCTCTGCATGGGAAAGTGTCTACATGGGCTAGTCTCAATATGGATCAGTCTCTGCACTTTTGTTTCTATTGAATGGAACCGTGAAAGGAAACCATCGAGACAGGAGGACACAAGAAGTCAAATAGGACAAGGAAGTAACCCAGACAAAAATGAGACAGGAAACAAAGGGGGGGGGTACAGTAAACAAGAGCAGGAGGAACACAGACAAGAACTGCGGCCAAGACAAGGACGAAGTCAAGGAAAAAGGTCAAAACGAAGTCAAGGACAAGGGTGAAGCCATGGACAGGAACAAAAAGAAAGGCCTGCAACTGGTATGGGCCGAAGGCTAGGTCAAGGCCTAGGGCTATGGCTGGGTCATGTTCTGGGGCCATGACTGTCTCTTGTTCAGGGGCAGTGGCTGCGTCTTGGTCAAGGGCAATAACTGGGTCTTGGTCAAGGGCAATGACTGGGTATTGGTCAAGGGCAACAACAGAGACTTGGGCAAAGGAAAAGGCCGGGCCTTGGTCAGGAGCCATGACTGGGACTTGAATGAACCAGTCTTTGAATGGATCAGTCCATGCATGGATCAGTCTCTGCATGGGTTAGTCTCTGCATGGGTTAGTCTCTGCATGGGTTACTGTCTGCATGGGCCAGTCTCTGCATGGGCCAGGCTCTGCATGGGTTAGTCTCTGCATGGCCAGTCTCTGCATAGGCTATCCTCTGCATGGTTCAGTCTCTGCATGGGCAGATTTTGCACGGACCAGTCTCTGTATGGATCAGTCTCTTCCTGAGCAAGCACCTGCACGTTCTGGCTCTGCATGGGCCAGTCTATTCCTGAGCCAGTCTCTGCATGGCTTAGTCTCTGCATGGCTCAGTCTTTGCATGGCTCAGTCTCAGCATGGGTCAGTCTCTACTTGGGACAATATCTACATGGGTATATCTTTGAATGGGCCAGTTTATGTATGGACCATTTATTGCATTGTAAATAACTTGTATGACCTTGTCACTGCATGGCCCAGTTTCTACAATGGCCAGTTCTGCAAGGATAACTTATTCAGAGGCCAGTGTCTGCCAGAGCCATTGGCCTCATGTAGTGTTCCTTTTAGTTGGTGTCAAGGTTGTTGTGGAAGGCCCTCCCGCCAAAATTTAATGCTGCTCACTCATCCCCTGTCGGATTTCTTGAAACAAACTATGCCCTCTGATTTGAACTGTCTTGTCGATTTTAAACAATCTGCGTGTTTGGAGGCCGCCGGTCACTCAAGCTTGTCTTGTGATGGTAGGCTGATGCATCGGAATCCAACCAAGGAGCCAACCAAGGAGCTAATCATATCAGCATGTAACGGCCTATTGCAGGTGGTGGATGTTGTCATGCAGGACCTCTGGGAGACTGAGGCATCGAGCGATGTCCTTGCCAGGCTGTCTTCTGTCTTGGAGCAGAGCACAACAATCAATGCACAGTGGACTGCTGCAGTGGACGCACTTGTGGACCAGAGATTTAGTGCCAGGCAAAATGTAGGTGTGGTCGTATCAACGTATTTGCACCCTGGATGGCACGCCTCCTGCCTGACTGGTGAATGGATGGCCTGAGACTTTTAACCCAGTGTCTCACTGGGTGTTTGGTGTAGGCCAGTGCAAACCATGCCGCTCTGATATTCCTCCTGCTGTTTCGAGCTTTTTAGGAGGGATTAAGGCAGTCTTGGGCGAAACAAATGTACCATTAAGCGTTCATGATGTGCCCTGCCATGTTCCGTTTATTTTACACTAATCAGGACACTTCAAATACATGCTTCATCTTATCATTGTCGTTGTGGCTCAACATTGCCCGCCAACCTCCATTTGACAGGACATCCGCCGAGAGGCCGAGGAGTACAAGGCCAAAGAGCAGCAGCATGCCCAGGAGCTGGATCAATACAACCGCAGAATCGCATCCCTGTCCTATGAGGCGGGCCGGGGGGAAACCCATCTGTTGCAAGCCCTGGACCTGTGCAAGCAGCTCCATCTGCATGGCGAGCTATCATCCTCCCAAGGGTATATCTTGAGCGTGCTCAATCTGGACTCAGAGCTCCAGCAGCACCGTCCTTGTCCCCCAGCCCAGTCCTGCTACTCAACAGCTGCAATAGCTCCCAGCCCTGTCCATCAGCATGTTGCAGATAGCTTTGATGCCAATGTGACGTGCATCAGCTTCACCGCACTCCGCCCCCCCGCCCCCCTTTACGGCTCTGAGTGGTCGCGCATTGCCCGGGTGTCAGTTTCGGTGTCATCTTCAGCCACGATACAGCGGCTGTCAGGCACTAGTAACGGGTTTGGTCCTGAGACCAAGCATCTTGACTTCCTTGTGCCGGAGAATGCACCAGCAGGCTCCTCTCCTTGGATGGCCTTCCAACTTCTGGCCAAGGACTTCAGCAAGTGCACAGTGACGTTCAGCTTCTGGGGGCACAAGAGGCAAGGCTTGATTGTAAAGCTTGCTAAAGTATTTCTTCTGGGTGACGATAAACCTGTGAGAATGAGCGGCACCTTCAGCGTCACCGGGACGGAAATGCTTTCAGGGGTGCTCCCTCAAAAACAAAGCTGGCCACTGCCTAGGTGGATCGGGCTTGATGGGTGGGGTGTGACCACCCAGCCAGGTTACTCCTTGACCCTGAAGCCAAGTGCAGCTGCTGCTGGACAGTCTATGCCATCAGAGAGCTCAGCAGCTCAGCAGCATCTGCTGGGAGAGGGTCCCTCCCAACAGCCAGCTGCCCAGTCACAGCCTACTGTAGAGGAGGTGACTTCACTGCTGGCTGGCGCAGAGACGGCTTTGGCGGAGGCGCAGAGGTGCATCAGCAGGGTAGTTGCTGAGGTCCGGGCGCTCGGCCCAGCGCCGGCGCCGCCCGTGAAAACCTACGCTGCACGCAAGCTGGAGTCCCTGGATCAGATGCGGGACCAGGAGCTTGCCACTGTGCGGGAGAACCAGCAGAGTGCCTTCTTGACAGACCTGCATGCCCCGCTGGTCACGGCAGGACGCGACTGCTGCGAGCTACAGGCAGCCTTGTCTCGCCTGCATGAGCAAGCTCACAAGCCGCAGCCACCTGCCCTCAAGAGCAAGCAAGCTGCTAATTCACAGCAAATGACTGGTCCTCCTGATGAGCTTAGCAGCCTTAAGCCACCTACAATCAGTGTGGGTCCTCACGAGCCCTCTGCTGGGCTGAGTGGTGCACCACCCCCTGCAGTGCTCAGCGGTGGATCACTATCTGCTGCCGTGGAGCTCAGCAGCACCGCGGGGGAGCAGCAGCCGGCTGAGGTGGCTGGTAGCGCCGAGATGACGCATGGCCTCCCCAGGGCAGATGCAGACTCCTACCCTAGCGCATCGGACCCACCTCTCCCTGCAGCCTCCCTGTCACTAGACGAGGGCCCGAGATCTGATCCTTTGGATGGCTGCTGGACGTTCCAACATGCGGTCCAGCTCTGCAGCCTCATCTCTGAGACTGCCGTTCGGGTGGCAGTGTGCCCACGGCAGCTCATGCACCTGGTCAAGGGCATGGAGGCCATGCCTACTCTGTGCATCAGCAATGCCTGGGACGGAGATGAGCGGTTCAGCATCAGTGGGATCATGTCGCCTCAGATGCAGCACTGCTTGACGGAGGCTCAGGTGGGGGAACGTGCAATCAGGGCTGTCTGAGGGGAAGATAGGGGCGATGTAAATGTATGCCTTAAAGGAAGATTGGCTGTCAGGAATTAAAATAAATTATGAAAATAATTAAATTATTAAAACAAACTATTAAAAATATTAAAATTATTAAAATAAATTATTAACATTATTATTATTATTATTCTTAAAATAAATTTATTAAATTAAGTTATTACAATATGTTCTTAAAATTATTAAAAGAAAGTATTAAATTATCAAAATACATTATTTTACTGACAGATGCCTCCTACATGCGGGTGTAGGGAAGACTGTATGTCCTGGAGATGCGGTATTCCTAGGACTCATCCTAGCACATTGAGAAGCACCCAGCTGCAACAAAATTTGGACCAGAGCATTTGTGTTCAATCAGGTCTCTGATACCGGATGAGGCGAGGAATAATGCCTCATGGTCGTCCTATCATACAGACCAGCATACAGACCGGGTGAACAAATGAAATGTGATTTTGCCTTCCTAATCATTCTGCAGGCCCACCTGCTTTCTCGGGCATCCTCGGAGGTGTGGAGCTTTGCCAGCCAATGCCTTGGCCAACTGTCGCTTGCTTTGGTGGCCATGGTCTCACTGTGCAAGCTGAATGCCCGGGACCTTTCTGAATCTGCTCAGTGCCTCCAGGAATCTAAGAGGTAGGACAGGGTGGATCATCCAAACAGTCAATGCCATGTGTTTCATAAACAGGCTTCTGGGTCGGGTGCAGTGTATCAAACTAGAGCTGTCGATTGAAATCAAGGTGTCCTCCCAACCTCCCTCGTGAGGCATGATTCTCCCTTTCTTGAAAGGTGGAACACATAAATGTATTCAAAAAAATCCAGATCGACTTGCTTTCTTTAATCTGTGTTCACCAGATAATCTCATCATTCCTTGCTCCCTTGTTTCCATGCAGGTCGCACTACATGCTAGCCCTTGCTATGGACCGCAGCCAGAGATCCAAGCCTCACATCCAGAAGGTAGATAGGTTGGGTGCAAGCAATGCAAGATGAGATGATGCATCCTACTGACCTTGTACGGGATACCGAACGAGCATCAGCAATTTTCTCACCCAACCATTTCAGAAAAGGCTGTTGCGAGGTATATAGCTCGCTGGAAACAACATCTCACGTGCTTGATACCTACCTGCTTTGTAAGACTGCTATCTATTAAAAGACTTGTTCATACAGTTGTACCCTTTCCTCACACATCTGGGGGGACCTGTAATGACCATAGGGCACCAGAATAGTCTGAAACAACAAGGTCAAAGGGCCTTAAGCCGTAAATATCTCAACACATTTATGTTAACCATAGGTCCCACAACACATCCCCAAATCACGAGACCTTCATTTGGAACCTGTTGCAGGTGACCTACCTCTGCCGAATCGCCGAGGAGATTTTGTCGCGGAAGCAGAGAGAGTTCCAGCGGCAGGAAGAGGCCCGGCGCCTCCTTCGTCCGCTGCAGCTTGAGGTTCCCTTGGGTGCCTCTGGAGCGCTGGACCTGACCACGGTTCTGAAAGCTGCATCTTCCAGCAGCCATCGATACCAGCTTGTTTTGCACGAGGACGTCAACGGAATGTTGTTTGCAGACCGGAAGCAGTCTCAGGTAACCAGGCAGCATGCAACGCACTGCCCACATCCTACAGTCTGGGCAGACAATGCGCTCATCTACTCAGTTATATCAGGTTATGTTCAGGTGATGCTGTCGTCTTGCATGGGCGTCATTCTGGTGCATGCATACCTCAACGGCCATTTTGCATTGTAGTGATACTGGTACTAAGCACACAAAAACATCGTTCTTGCTGCAGTGTAGAAGTCATTTGTTTTGCTTGGACTTAATAAGGTGTGAGGCCGGTTGCCCAACCCTAGAAAAGCTGAGACGCAAACACACAAAAACAGCCCGGGTGCGCCTGTGGCCCTCGTCGTCAGCTGAGAAAAGGCGACCAGGAACAGGAAAGGCACACGACCAACAAACACTCACACGGCGGCAATAACTCATGCGTAGAAAGGTAGCAAGGTGCTAGGGTCTGAAAAATACACAGGCACCCCCCTTCGGCACCCCTTTGGTTAAAGCACACTATCACCAAGAAACCACTCTACAGCGGTAGTGGAAGTTTTCATCAGATCCAAAAAAACGGCACCGAATCTACAGAAGGAGACAAGAGCTAACAAGAAGTCAGGAAAGGAGCTGCCTGGACACTACAACCCCCACCCGCAAAGACACAACTGGCAGACAAGCAGCCATAAGGTCCAAACTACCTAGAGGCCCTCTCAACACGACGCAAAATGGCAAACAGGACAAGCACAAGCTAAATCAAGGACATCATGCTCTAATTAATTTTGAACCTGAGCCTGTACAATGAAGGGCACGAGAATTTGGCTTGTCGTAACAACTTGGTATGCGTAATTTCAAGGTATTGTGTATCTCGATATATGATGATATGCCACTATTCTATGGGTGCCCTTGCAGGTTGATTTTGGGCCCATCCTCTTGGGATCAGGATCGCATGAGCGGACGTTGAGCGTCATCAACACCAGCAGCCTGCCCGTAACTCTATCCTTGACACCTCGGCTTGAATCCAGAAGCTCTCAGATCTGCCCCTTCCAGGTCGACACTGAGGACATGGTTTTACACAGGGGCAGGTCAGTGCATGATCCAGGGGCAGGTCAGTGCATGATCCAGGGGCAGGTCAGTGCATGATCCAGGGGCAGGTCAGTGCATGATCCAGGGGCAGGTCAGTGCATGATCCAGGGGCAGGTCAGTGCATGATCCAGGGGCAGGTCAGTGCATGATCCAGGGGCAGGTCAGTGCATGATCCAGGGGCAGGTCAGTGCATGATCCAGGGGCAGGTCAGTGCATGATCCAGGGGCAGGTCAGTGCATGATCCAGGGGCAGGTCAGTGCATGATCCAGGGGCAGGTCAGTGCATGATCCAGGGGCAGGTCAGTGCATGATCCAGGGGCAAGTCAGTGCATGATCCAGGGGCAGGTCAGTGCATGATCCAGGGGCAGGTCAGTGCATGATCCAGGGGCAGGTCAGTGCATGATCCAGGGGCAGGTCAGTGCATGATCCAGGGGCAGGTCAGTGCATGATCCAGGGGCAGGTCAGTGCATGATCCAGGGGCAAGTCAGTGCATGATCCAGGGGCAGGTCAGTGCATGATCCAGGGGCAGGTCAGTGCATGATCCAGGGGCAGGTCAGTGCATGATTCATGGGCTGGTTAGTGCATGATCCAGGGGATGGTCAGTGCATGATCCAGGGGCAGGTCAGTGCATGATCCAGGGGCAAGTCAGTGCATGATCCAGGGGCATGTCAGTGCATGATCCAGGGGCAAGTCAGTGCATGATCCAGGGGCAGGTCAGTGCATGATCCAGGGGCAGGTCAGTGCATGATCCAGGGGCAGGTCAGTGCATGATCCAGGGACAGGTCAGTGCATGATCCAGGGGCAGGTCAGTGCATGATCCAGGGGCAGGTCAGTGCATGATCCAGGGGCAGGTCAGTGCATGATCCAGGGGCAAGTCAGTGCATGATCCAGGGGCAGGTCAGTGCATAATCCAGGGGCAGGTCAGTGCATGATCCAGGGGCAGGTCAGTGCATGATCCAGGGGCAGGTCAGTGCATGATCCAGGGGCAGGTCAGTGCATGATCCAGGGGCAGGTCAGTGCATGATCCAGGGGCAGGTCAGTGCATGATCCAGGGGCAGGTCAGTGCATGATCCAGGGGCAGGTCAGTGCATGATCCAGGGGCAGGTCAGTGCATGATCCAGGGGCAGGTCAGTGCATGATCCAGGGGCAGGTCAGTGCATGATCCAGGGGCAGGTCAGTGCATGATCCAGGGGCAGGTCAGTGCATGATCCAGGGGCAGGTCAGTGCATGATCCAGGGGCAGGTCAGTGCATGATCCAGGGGCAGGTCAGTGCATGATCCAGGGGCAAGTCAGTGCATGATCCAGGGGCAGGTCAGTGCATGATCCAGGGGCAGGTCAGTGCATGATCCAGGGGCAGGTCAGTGCATGATTCATGGGCTGGTCAGTGCATGATCCATGGGCTGGTCAGTGCATGATCCAGGGGCAGGTCAGTGCATGATCCAGGGGCAAGTCAGTGCATGATCCAGGGGCAGGTCAGTGCATGATCCAGGGGCAAGTCAGTGCATGATCCAGGGGCAGGTCAGTGCATGATCCAGGGGCAGGTCAGTGCATGATCCAGGGGCAGGTCAGTGCATGATCCAGGGGCAGGTCAGTGCATGATCCAGGGGCAGGTCAGTGCATGATCCAGGGGCAGGTCAGTGCATGATCCAGGGGCTGGTCAGAACATGGCCAGGTGATGTTCCTGGAAATGTTAGGGAAGCATCTACAATGTAAATCTTTGGTTGGATTAAGAGAAAACAAGTAGTTTTTTTCTCTCTAACTTTTAGTTTGGCAACCTTCCCAAACAGCTACTTCCCTACATTGCTTCCCATTGTCTTACAGGATGGGTGTGTGGACATTCCACTTTGATGCCAACAGCTGTGAGTCTGGCAATCATATCTCCTCCTGGGCCATCAGCTGCGAGAAGTTGGCTGACCCCATCAGCATGGAGGTGGCTGCATCTTGTCATGCCCTGGAGGTGGCTGCAGGGCCCCAGGACACCATCGACTTTGGAGTGGTCCCTACGGCCAGCACTCAGCGCCAAATGCTGACGCTCACCAACAAGACTCCGGTGGCAGCAATTGTCAAGCTGAAGCCGGTGTGCCCTGCTGGCAGCATGTGCTCAGTCAGCGTAGATCTGGATCGGATTGAGCTGCTGCCGTATAACGAGACACATGTGTTTGTGAAGCTGGATGTGGGGTCGTCGGAGGGCTCTTTGCAGGGGGCAGCAGTCCAGGTGAACGGGACAACATGAGAGTGAGGGTTAAGGATGTTGACCCAGACCCTGAACCATATATCCAGGTGACTAGGTTGCTAGGGCTAAATAGGCAATTTACCAACATCCAGAGATTAGCTCGATTAGTTGATCTGGCATCATGACACATGTATCTTGACGTGTCCCTACTTTCTTAATCTTTTGTATGATAGTATGGACTCCGGCAGAATCCTGCGGAACTGTGGACCGATCCACGGCCAGGTGACAAAAGTGCCTAATGCTGAATTTACCCAACACACCACACCATCATCGCAGATTGGATCTGCCTGTGCGCCGTCTCTGATGTCCATCCCCATCTCAACCAGCATCCACCGGCCGCAGCTCCAGTTCTTCCTGCTGCCTCCGGACGCGTCTGGTGCAGTTGAGCTGTGCCGTGATGGCTGCGTGGGTGGCTGCTACCGCCTGCCTGACATGCAGTATGGCAGCTCGTCCACGTTCCGGCTGCTGCTGAGGAACACCAGCCAAGTGCTGCCGCTCCAATTCAGCACTACATGCTCCTTGGCAACATGGTCTGTGGCTGCGCCTCATTCCAAGGTGCAGCCCTTGCAGCAGGTTGAGGTGGACATCACAGCACGCGCTCCCCCCTGGCAGGATGGTGGGAACCCGGCTAAGTTCTCCATGATGACTTGTGAGGTCAAGGTGGACGTGCCGCACCTGGGCCCCTTGAACTTCTCCCTTTATACCAGGTGTGGCCGCTCCTCCCTGCAGCTGCACCCTCAGCCAGTGCGCTTTGTTGTGGATGCCACATCAGAGGAGGCGCTGCAGCCCTGCCTCCTGGCCCCGAGGAGCAACGACCTCTCGCCTCGGGCTCAGCTTCATGTTCAGAATGTGGGCAGCTTGCCTCTGCTCCTCAGCTTGAAGCCCGTAGCATTCAAAGCCCCTGTGAGCTGCTCCGAGCTGTCAGCAGGCCCCATCAGTCTGGCTCCAAACGCCTCCACAGACAACCCCGGTACTGGTCAGGTGCTGAACCTGGCGCTGTCTCCTGACCATGTGAACAGCCAGTCACGCAAGTTTGAGCTCCAGCTTGAAACAGACAGCTTGCAGTGCCGCACCTTGTCAGTCTCCTGCGAACTGGAGATCCTCCGGCCAGAGCTAGAGGTCAAACCTGCTAAACTGCGCTATGAAGTGCCTCCAGGAGGGACGAGTAGGTCAAGCTTGCTGACCGTCCGAAACCTGGGGAATATGCCGGGGCAGTTTGGATTTAGCGGCCTGGTTGACAGCAATGCCTCTGCCGCCTCCAGCTCATCAGTGAGCCTCACTCCCACCGTGATCATCACTGAATATAGCGGCAGCCGCCTGCGATGCGCTACCAGCAGCAATGACGGAGGCAGCCGCTTCACGCTCGCACCCTTGCAGAAGCATGAATTCAAGATTGCAGTCCAAGCAGACCTGTCAGAAGGGACGCACAACCTGTCGCTGGGTCTGATATCGTTCAACAGCTTGGACCTGTCCACTCTCAAGCCTTGCATTCAGGTGCTGCCAATTACAGTTCAAGTGAAAGGCAGAGCCGACTCTGGTCCTGCCCCACATAAGGGCCCTGTGGGCATGGGCACATCAGCAGCAGCGGTTGCGGTTGCCTCCAAGCTGCCCGTGCAGCTGTTGTGCGACATGGCTGCCACTGACCAAGAGGGATGGCCCGAGGCTTGCCTGCCTGCCATTGTGGCCTGCTGCTTGAGGCAGCCAGGGAGTCTGGAGGCAAAGGCTCCCCTGATGTACCAGCACCTACGCAATCTGAGCTCAGAGCAGCAGCATGCAGTGGTGAGGGCAGCAGTCTCGTTATGCTTTGGTGCCTCTGTCTCGCAGTCCAAGGGCAATGGCCTCATCAGCTTGATACCCCCTTCCGGCAGCAGCGCACAGGCAGATATTGATGCGTACATCACCAAGGTGACTATTGGCTTGCAGCCTCAGGAGGCCTCGTATCAGATCTTGCGCTTGATGGAGAGCCAGATGCTAGCACGGCACTGTGGGGCCCTCTTACAGCTGTACGAGCGGGATGTCCCGCCCCTGGAATCCATCGTCCGTTGCCTCGCAGCTCTCAACACTGGCAGTGACCCAGCTGATGACGCTCTGCAGGCAGTTGGGCAAGTTTTCAGCTCCTGCTCGGATACGCCATGCAAGTCTGCTGAGCAGGCCACTCAGGCGGCGATGAACCTGCTTCCTTGGCTCCTAGTGGCGGCAGCTCCCAGCTCTTCACCGCTAGCAACAGCCAATGCAATGCAGCATCTGATGGAGCTGGCCATCAAGCAGGCCAATGGCGGCCAGACTCGGACAGAGGTTCACCAAGCCTTGCACTCAATGCTGACTATGGCTGCTACTCCTGGTGCCAGCCCGCATCCTGTGGCTGCTCTGGTGCTTGAGGCCGCATGCTGGCCTGACAGCCCCGCATCCTCACAGCTGATCCCCGCCCTGGCTGGCCCAGTGGCAGAAGCTTGGCTCGAGGGCATCAAGAGTGCTAAGGCAGCCGACGTGCTCCGGGCAGCCATGGAAGTCAGGCATCGTGGGATTGATGGAGAGCCGCAGCTCGTGCGTTTGCTAGATCTCCTGCTAGACCTGGCTGAGCTGGAGGCAACAAGTGGCAATGAAGCCTTCACTTGGCAGCCTTGTCACGCAGTTCAGCCTGCACAGATTGAGCTAGCTGCTAGAGCCCTTGACCTTATGACCGGATCTGACCAGTTGAGCAGGCATTTCAAATCCATCTCCAAGGCCCTGGCAGCTAACTCGAGCGGTGTCGGCCTGGTGCAAGGATGCTTAGAGCTCGTCAGCAGCATCATGCAGGAGATGTTGGCAGCCCAGCCTTGCCTGTCCATGTCAGAGGTTGACAGCATGATGGCGGGGCCGATGGCAGTGTGCGCTTCTGTCGCTAAGAATGCACCGTCAATATTGAAGGCAACGTCATCTGCGTCGAGGAGAAGAATCTTGGAGGATGCAGACTTCAACGGTTCAGTCTTGGACAAGCTGGAGCAGCTCTTTAATACCTCGGACCGCCCTCAGTTACACACCAAGTGCTATGGTTCAATGACAGGAGCAGCAGAGGCTCTTCTCTCGACCTTGCCGGGGGATGCAACACTCTGTTTCCCGGGCCTGAAGGCAGCAGCTCTGGCCCTTGCTGGTCTGATGGTGACAGTGACAGAGGACCCATCAGCATCATCTGCCTCCGTCGCCGCCTCCATTGTGCAGTACAGCATCAGCCTGTCCCAGCGCATGGTGTCTGACCAGGCAAGGCAGAATGCCTACACCCAGCTGGAAACTTCGTTTGTGAGCTTCATCGACGTTGGCGATCCACTGCATGCCATGGAGGCAGCCAGAGCGGCTGCAAAGGTGTCCGGCTGTAATGCAGATGTGGAACGCATGGCCCAGCTTCAGGATGTGCTTAGAAAAGTCAGGAGGTCAACCCCAGCGGTGCTAGAGGCGTACCAAGCAGCCTCAGTGCCATGCTATGTGCATGATCCTGCCATACCCCTGCCTGTACTGACAGCTTGTGGCGAGGTACAGCTGGACCTGGCGCTCCTGGATGCCGCCAAGCTGCGTGGCGTCAATGCAACACTTGTGCGGCGGGTCATGGAGGACCTGCAGAGCAAGAGCCTTGCCAGCATGTCAGATGATGAGCAGCTGTCAATCAGAGAAACGCTGGGCTCGCTGACAAAGCACATGCCATCCCTGGGAGTTGCTCCTGAGCCTGTGCAGCAGCTGACCCAAATGCTGCGTTTTGCTGTAGCAACGTCTTCCCTGTCGCCTCTGCTTGCCGTGGATGCTCCATCTGCCACCGCCAGCTTTCTGCCGGCCTTGAACGCGGCGTTGTGCATCGTTGCTGCTTCACAGCCTACGTCCGCATTGACCGCTCTCAGCGGCCGCCTACCAGAAATGGTATCGGCGCTAACTGCCCTCCTCAATCCAGGCCCTTTGCACGTGCAACGCATGGCTGCGATGCTCCTGGTTCTGGAGCTGGAGGATGTAGCATGGACACAGGCGGCCCGGGGTGGGCCCTCCGGTGCTCAGGCAAAGGTGAGCCTACATTCATGACATAGGAATGTACTAGTCAATCCATGGCTTGTTTTGGCAGCTATTGAATGATATTAATAGCTGGCCATTGTACAAGAGCGTGTGTCCGTTGACAGTATGTCCACTTGGTATTGATTTATCAAGCAATGCATAGTATAAGGAACATTCTCATGCCTGATTTTTGATGTGGCGCCACCTACATTATTGTTTCTGCGGCACTACATACAGTAATTGAAGCGGCCAATTTGCTCATGATCTGTAGGCGCAGGTGAATCCAAACACTGATGGCAGCAATGCAGAACATGACTCTGGAGCATCAACATGTGTGGAAGTGGCCAATGGCACAGCTGGCACCGGATTAGCCATTGCCATTGGAGGAGCTGTTGGCGTTGGAAAGGCAACATGCGATGGAGCAGCCGGCAGAAGAGGCGCAGCTAGCACTGGAGGGGCACCTGACACGGGAGGAACAGCTAGCACTGGAGGGGCAGCTGACACTGGGGGCGCAGCTGACACTGGAGAGGCAGCTGGCATAGGAGGGGCAGCTGGCACTGGAGCAGCAGATGGCCTTGGAGGGGCAGCTGGCCCCGGAGGAGCCGCTGGCCGTGGAGGAGGAGCTGGCACTGGAGGGGCATCTGGTGCTAGAGGGGCAGCTGGCACTGGAGGAGCTGCTGGCACTGGAGGGGTATTTGGTACCAGAGGGGCAGCTGGCACTGGAGAAGCAGCTGGCACTCGAGGGGCAGCTGGCATTGGAGAGGCAGCTGGCACTGGAGGGGCAGCTGGCACTGGAGGGGCAGCTGACACTGGAGGGGCAGCTGGCATAGGAGGGGCAGCTGGCACTGGAGAGGCAGCTGGCACTGGAAGAGCACTAGGCACGGTAGCAGCAGCTGGCACTGGAGGGGCAGCTGGCAAGGCGGGGGCAGCTGGCACTGGAGGGGCAGCTGGCACTCGAGGGGCAGCTGGCACTGGAGCAGAAGCTTGCAATGGAGAGGCACATGGCACTGAAGAGGCAGCTGGCACTGGAGGGGCAGCTGACATTGGAGAGGCAGCTGGCACTGGAGGGGCAGCTGGCACTCGAGGGGCAGCTGGCACTGGAGGGACAGCTGGCACTGGAGAGGCAGCTGGCAATGGAGAGGCAGCTGGCACTAGAAGAGCACTAGGCACAGTAGCGGCAGCTGGCACTGGAGGGGCAGCTGGCAAGGCGGGGGCAGCTGGCACTGGAAGAGCAGCTGGCACTCGAGGGGCAGCTGGCAATGGAGCAGAAGCTTGCAATGGAGAGGCACATGGCACTGGAGAGGCAGCTGGCACTGGAGGGGCAGCTGGCATTGGAGAGGCAGCTGGCACTGGAGGGGCAGCTGGTACTGGAGGGGCAGCTGGCACTGGAGGGACAGCTGGCACTAGAGGGGCGGCTGGCACTGGAGGGGCAGCAGGCACAGTAGCGGCAGCTGGCACTGGAGGGGCAGCTGGCCCTGGAGGGGCAGCTGGCTCTGGAGGAACAGCTGGCACTGGAGGGGCGGCTGGCCCCATGGGAACAGCTTGCAATGGAGTGGGAGCTAACACTGGAGGAACTGCTGGCACTGGAGCAATAGCTGGCATTGTAGGAGCATCTGGCATTGGAGGAGCAGCATCTGGCATTGGAGGAGCAGAGGGCCCCGGAGCAGCAGATGGCACTGGAGCAGCAGTTGGCATCGGAGGAGCAGCTGGCACCGGAGGGGCAGCTGGCCCCAGGGGAGCTGCTGGCATTGGAGGAGCGGCTGGCATTGGTTCATATGGCAGTGGTGGATCCGGCGCTAGTGCATCCGGCATTGGAGGGGCAGCCGGCACCGAAGGTGCAGCTCGCACTAAGGCAGCTGCAGCTGGCGACGGAGGAACAACTGACACTAGTGCAGGCGGCACAGGGACAGTTGTCTCTGGGGCAGCTGACACTAGAGAAGCTGGTACTGGAGGAGCAGCTGGCACTGAAGGAACAGCTGGTACTGAAGGATTTGCTGGCAATGATGCACCTGGCAGAGGTGAGTCTTTTGTTATCTTCAGGCAGGTATGCTTCCAGAAAGATAGTGGGTGGTTGAATTTGGATAAGTAAGTTTCTTCATTTACTGCCACATGACCATGGTGTTAAACGCACATATCTCACACCTCCTCACACTTTCTCACACATTGTCTGCAAGCTCTTTCATTTATGGATGCTGATGGTTAACCTGACAAGGTACTTTCTCTTATCTTGCTTGTGCCTTCAAGGAGAGGCGGCTCCCTTTCCTGGCACCACAGCTGCACCTTCACCGGCTGAGGTGGCCATCAGCCAGGAGCATCAGTCCTTCCAGCGCACCATCCTCGATGCAATCGATGTGGTGCACCCCACACTGCAGCGCTTGTCCATGAGCATGCTGAACGCAATGGATGTGTCTGGGAGCATCAGGGAGGCTGGAGGCAGCGGGGCTGGAGGCTCAGGTGTCAACGGAGATGGCCTGGCGTTGCCCTTGGTGGATGCCCTGGCCCAGCTTCGACGTGTGGCCCCGCGTTGGTGCACTGCATTCAGCAGTGCCCGCATGCTCCTGCAGACGGGCGGCAGCCTGCCACGCATTGTGCCCGTTGGCGGAGGCATGGGCAATGGTCTCATTGGTGCAGAATCCGAAGCTGCCTATGAGCTCATTAAGCAGGTGGGTCCTGAGGGGCTGGTTGGTTTGTGGTTGGGTAATTATGTGGGGCTGGCAGGGGATGTAGCTGGGGTTAGGATGCATTGTTTTGAAGGGTGCATCCTACTTCTTTATGTCTGTTGCATCCCTAGAGACCATGCCCTCTCCCTCTTGTGTATCCTGTTGGGAATCCCCACCAATGAACTTGATGTTTCTTATGCCTTCACCCCCTTCACTTGCCCCCATGGCCATTTCTTGTTATTCCTACCAGCGAGGGCTGTTTGTCAGCACTCAATCAGTATCAATGGACCGGCTAATCAGACCCTGCTGTGTTCTGCTGGCCCATAATCATCCACCTGACCCCGCTGTGACATCCTGACATGCACATGCCACTCCATGTTCAGGGCATCCAGCTTCTGCAGTGTTTCAAGGCCATTCGCTTGCAGTCGGGAGTGCTCACCGGGCTGGCCGACTCCGCTCAGGTAGAGGAGCAGGACGTCAAGGATCTGCTGGCTGAGCTGCCGCACTCCAAGCTGCCCCCGGTTATCAAGGCGCGCCTGCGTCAACTGGCCATCAAGGAGGCGTTGGCTGCGCAGGACGCGGGATGTGGCAAAGACTTTGAGGTCGGTGGTCTAGAAGGTGCAACGACCCCCAGCCTTGGACAGCAGGATGCCTCCTTGGGGCGCTACTCCATGTCTGACTACTTTTCCAACCAAGGGGATAGGCAGATCATCCTGCAGAAGCGAGAAGAGGAGGAGGCAGACGGAGAGGGCAGCTTCAAGCCTGGCAGCAGTCTCCCTCGACCGCTGCCATCCTCTATGTCCAGCCTGCTGTCGAGCCTGGGACCTTCACTGGACCTCCTCAATGACGAGATAGAGCTCAGTTTCAATGAGGACAGCGGCTCCTTCGAGACAGGAGACGGCGGCGAGGGAGAGGGCGGGCTGGGAGAGGACCTGGCACTAGTTGGGCCAAACGGCTCACACGCTGTGGCAATGGGCACGAGCAGCAGCCATGGCGGAGCAGGTCGGTTCAGCAGCCTCCTGGATGATGAAGACACAGCCGTGGCATCAGAGCAGCTCAGGGCCATGCTGGAGGGGACTTCCTCGAAGCGGCAACGTCGGAACCAGCGGCAGAAGAATGGCACACAGATGGGCTTCCTCAAGCCACTGAACATGACAAACATAACGCCGACGTATGAGGTGCGCATGCACCCGAATTGAATCAGGTCCAGAAGACAGCCAGTTTGCACCTAGTAGGGAGTGACTTCTCACCAGGCACCCTTGATGATGCACTGTTACATGGGCGTGCAAATTCTGCTGAAAAAACGAGATGTTCGAAATTAATCTAGTTTGGACCCAATACAATCATACATTTCTCATCATTATTTCAGAATAAAAGGAGGATAGAAAAATTAGCAAATGTTGACCCTACCTTGTATGATGCCTGCACCTCCAGGCCAGCGGCCCTAGCCCCGAGGAGCAGCAGCTCCACTCCATCTCAGCCCGTGTGACGCTCAACCCCAAGCTCAAGGAGAAACACCTCAGGGACTGCAACTATGAGGTGAGGGCAATAGGCTGGCAGGTGTTGGGCTATGGGTTAGGGTTCAGACCGTTGCAAGTCCAACCTATATGGCCAATGCGTGATCCCTTTTTGTCCGGCTATGATGCTGGACTTTGTCCTTGCAGGTAAAGCACAAACGGCCTCTGAAGAGAAAACCAATGGTGCTTGATAAATTCATTTGATCTGAAGTGTTGCCCGCTGGAATGGAGTGCCATAAGACCCATGCCTGCCTATTGATGGGGACCCATGATGGAATGGAGTGCCGTGAGACCTACAAGGCGCATGCCTGTTGATGGGGACCCATAATGCTGTATCGAGTCAATGCGTCCCTTTGCATGCACCCTCCCCTATACATGCCCTCATCAATCCTCTCACCTACATCCCATCACCAACCATGCTGCCTGTGTGCTTCCAGAGCATCTACCAGCAGGCTGGAACCACCCGGGCCCAGTTGGAGCAGGCTAGGAGGGCGTCTGAAGCAGCAGGCAGCTCGGCCCTAGGTAGCCGCCAAGCACCAGACCTTGCCCACACCCTGGCTCGTCTGGACCCGTCTGAGAAGCTAAGCTACCAGAGGATGGCAGCGAGCCCCGAGATCTTGACTGCTGTAGACTACGTGCTGCAAGTGAGTGCATGCACTATTGACCTCTGTTCTGCAGCCCCGACGTGGAGGGTTTGTGTGAAGCTAGTTGACAAGGCTGTATCAATGTTTCTTTCATGTTCAAATTCGATGGGGCCACTCAGGAGATCCCATGCTGTTTGCCTGGGATGTGATGCAGCTGCAGAGTCTGCCTAAATCCACATTCTGTTTTAACACTGTGCGTGTGCTACCATTTCATGCGTTGAGTGAGATTTGCTTCTGATGATGTGCCCAGGTGTTGCGGGACAGGCTGCAGCAGCTGCGTATGGTGAGCGGCCAGGCCCATCACCCCGAGTTGTGTATCCTGGTGGACAACAGTGGCTCCATGATGAGTAAGGGCACTGAGACCCTGGTGTCGCTGGTCATCCTGGCCGAGGTGATGCGGAAGCTGGAGTGGAGCTTCTCAGTGGTCAGGTTCGGCAACAGGGTCAGCCAGAGGGTGAGCGCAAAGGGGAGGGGGCAGTCTCAGACCTAGCAGCAAGGGGTCCATTTCACATACATGGCTGCCTTCGTGCATTCTGGTCATATGACTAAGAATTGCGTCTACTTTCTGTATTTATACAGAAGCAAATGGATGTGTGTCAGTCTCTCTTTTGTTCCCTCATATGGCTGGATCTTGATCTATCCCTCAGTCACTCACATACTTGATCTGATATGAAGTTGGCAATCCATTCATCATTCCTTCCTCTTGCAGATTCTGTACGACTCCAGCCATCCCTTCTGTGCAGCGGATGGGCAGCTGCTGTTGGAGGCCTTCACCTGGTCTGAGGGCACGTACCCAGCCAGCGCATGCAGCTTCGTGGCCACTAACGTGTTCAAGTGGGTCGGCAACTGCTACCCACTGGCCAACATAATATCCCAGCCTAGCCTGAGGGTGGTATACATGAGTTCAGGAAGCAGAAATGTATGCCGTGGGGATTGGATCAAGGTTATATTTTAGCTAGGCATCCAAAGGCTATGACTGTCGGGGTTCAGGTCATAAACAAACTTGGTCTGAGATCCTGGTTGATGATATCTATGCAAAGGGAGGCATGCTGCAGCAGGATAGCATCAGAATTTAGGTTTTGTGCTATTTTCAGAGATTAGGGCTGATGGCCTTCGAGATTCCCAGTCAAGTAGAGCAAGGCTTAAAAGCAGTGTTTCCTTGGGGGAGTTAAGTGGGGTCTGCCCTGTGAGTCAGAGCTGTGAGTGTTTGAATTACACCTGTTGAGATGTCACCCCTTGCTGCTGTTGCTGCTGCTGTCTCACCAGTCCCTGGTCACTGATCCGCTGTGACATTCACTCTGTGCTGCTGCTCCTGCCCCCTTGCTCCTGGACCTGCATTAGGGAGAAGCTCAGCGTGGATGAGAAGCCCTTCAGGCACCGCGCGGTCTTGATGCTCCTGGATGGCATGACTCAGGAGAAGGAGGGTGAGGACTACCGCGCAGCTCTGCAGCCCAAGGATGCCGACCTGCTGGTGCTTAACATTAAGGTGCGGCTGAGGGGGCATGATTCAGCACTGGAAACATACAGGTCTTGTTGCATGGACGTCGTTGATGATTAAGTTCCTACATGTCATGTATCAATGTATGAGATCCGTGTGTTCCTTTTTATTTCATGTATGCTCTCCTGTCGAAATCTTTAATTCCATCCTTTCGAATTTGAGGAGCTGACGCGTGACCTGCGCCTGCTGGCTGGTGTTGCACGGCCCTCAGGACAAGCGTCAGGGCAGCCTGATGGAAGAAATCAACCAGCTGTGGTCTGCCGCTGCTCTGCACTATGAGGTATGTGCTGATCTTGATTGCAGGCATAGGCCTGATACTCCTTTGGGTATGCTATATACTGGATCTATGATAGTAGGAGATAGGTCCGGGATGAAGCCCTTGTTTGTGGCAATCATGGCATTGCATGACAGTATCAGTGGATGCAGCAACTGCAGTCCCTGTCGATCGAATCAAGTCGGATTGCACTTCAGTCGTGCCCCCTGGGCAAAGTCATTAGCCGCTCCCTCCAGTGCTTATCCATCATACTCATTCTAGCCATGGCCATGTATCAAAGCTTCAGCCTTTCTGTCAAACAAGGGTTCAAGCTGATCAGTCATATCCACTCCCGACAATCATATGTCTTGCTGTAAGCGAGTATGCAGGCGTATTTGAGTTTTGTAAAATTCAAAACTGCTGTTTTTTTAGGAACAGCGCCTCATTTTTTTTTCCTGACATTTTGGCTTGACCCTTAAGCAAGAGGCCGGAGGTCTCTAAAATCATGTTAATTAGCTACGCTTAGCGGTTTTGTCTGTGGCTTGCATGGCTGCTTTTTAATTTCAAATTCTAAATCTGAATTCGTTTCCGGCTGTCCTGATGTCCAGGTGCTTGACGCGGAGCATCGTGCTGACCTGCCCCAACGGCTGACGCACCTGCTGGACAAGTACCTGTCAGGGAGGATCCTCTCGGCCACTGCAGCAGCTGAGGGTTCGTCTTCGGGCAGCCTCCCTTCATCATGGCAAGTGTAATTTAAATCGGATCTCCAGGTTGTGTCTCCTTCAAGCCTGTTCATGCAGCATGCCAGATTCAGTGCGGTGTAATTGTTGAGTGCTCAAGATATCGTTGGCTGGCCACCGCTGGGCTGATCAATCAGTGATGACTGATTAGCAGCTTCAGAGTTTGGCTGAGCTCCTGTCCAGAGAACGTACTATCCCCCCTGATGGTCAAACCTCTATGTTGTGTTTCTGCTGCTCGCAGTCTGTCCCCCGTGGCAGCTGGCCATCAGCCTGGGATGTTGGTCCAGCCAATCCTCTTTCCATTGAGCACAATGCCCAGCATCTGCAGCATCAGCTCATTTGTGGGCCAACTGTCTCTGGAGCGCCTTAAGGCAGAGGGCATGCCAATCCCGCAGCAATTGTACTTGGCCAGCCACCCGGCCACCCCGTTGCCCTTTGGCGATGTCCTCTCAGATCTGCCTTCGTTCGAGCCAGCTGCCTTGGACCAGCAGCTTGCTGAGCTGGGTGCAGCTGACACGCTGGAGGCAGTGTTGAGCGAGGGCCTGCCCAGGTACATGGACTGTCTGAGGGCATCCCCAGGGCACGCAGCCCTGAAGCAGCAGGCCATGGAGGAGTGGAAGCTGGCAGAGGGAAAGGTGAGAGCAGTGCTTATGCAGGGCATGATGCCTCCTGGTGATCAGGGTGCAGGACAACACTATGGGTCTAAGTTTGAAAATGTGGTTTAGCCTAACAGTGTCTCAGGCTGACCGAGGGTCCAAAAGGTTGGCTGACAAGGCATTCGTGGCTGGTTTTTCATTAAGCTGGGAGCTCTCAAATCAGAAGAAGCAAGTGTCTTCAATGTTTGTCTGTTCTTCAATATGTTAAGGACCCAGGTTTGCGAAATGTCTTTGTGCGGGAACGTTTACAAACTTGGTTACCCAGCATCCAAAACAACGCACCAGAATTGATTGTCAACTGTGCCCATACTTGCTTGTGCTCCACCCATCAGGTGTCAGCCCTGGTTTCAGAGCTCACAAACGTGCTGGAGTCGGTGGTGTTCCCCCACAACCGTCACACCCGCACCAAGGGCGCTACGAGGGGCTCCAGCCTCCACATGCCCGGGGTGATGCGCGCCGTGGCAACTGACTTCAACTACCGCAAGATCTTTGCCGTCAAGAAGGCAGGTGGCAGGCGGGAGCACGGCCTGGTGATTGCGCTGGACGTCTCGCTCTCCATGCACGGTCTTGCCGCCTCAGCCGCCATGGAGGCGCTGGTGGCCCTGGTGGCATCTCTGCAACAGATGGGGATGGAGTTCTCACTCATCACATTTGGCTCGCGTGTGACGCTGCTCAAGGCCGAGGCTGACCCCTGGGATTCCGACACGGCCTTCACCTTGCTCAGCAACCTCGCCTTTGACCAGCAGTCCGAGTCCCAGGATGCGGCCGCCATCGATGTGGCAGTGGACCTGCTGAGTGCAGGCAGCCGAAGGGGCAGCCGGAATGTCTTCGTCATCACAGACGGGTATGGGACCTGTGGTGCCCTGCAGCTTGCTCAGGCGCAGGTCCGTGCCCAGGAGGCACGGGTGCGGGTTGTTGGCCTGGGCGTGGGTCTGGAGCGGATGGCTGTGGACCAGTGCTATCAGCGTTGGGCCACTGCAGTGCTGCCCTCAGAGCTCCCCCGGGCACTGGAGGCCCTTTACTCGGCGGATGAGGCGGCAGGCGGGGCTGCTGCTCCTGGCAGCAGCATCAGCAGGGCGCTGGTCCTACCTGGCTCGCAGGAGGGTGGGAGCTCCTCCTACCTGCGTGTGGAAAGCGGCTTCAACTGGTCGGCTCTCCTGGCCGACAGTCCAAGTGAGAGCGCTGAGGAGGTGCTCAGGAGCGGCCGTCGCGTGTTTGGGGATGTGGTGAAGCAGCTGAGTGCAGCCCAGGACCTCAAGGTGCAGCACTGTGAGCCGGACAGCATGACGCTGGACCTGTGCATCGTCATCGACTGTACGGGATCTATGACGGCATGGATAGAGGCGTGCAAGGTGTGTGAATGAGCAGGGGGGGGGGGGGGCGCGTGAAGAAGGTGGGGAAGCAGGGGAGCTATTCCTTTGCCCTCACCTTTCCCGCTCACAGGGACATGATTCCCTCGGTTTGATCTAAACATTTGCAAGCACTCCTCATGTGTGTTTGTGAGAGCCGTTGCTGTTAGGGATGCCTGCAATAGCTTAAAGGGAGAAGGCTACTGTGCATGTGCTGGCGTGCTGCACACATGCTGCTCACTCCTTTGGGGGTCACTCACCAGATGACAGCTATCTTAAAATGCAGCATCCACTCTGTGCCTTAAGAATTCATTGGGTGACCGCCCCGCCTGTTTCTACCCTTTCTGGTGACTTTTAGGCCCAAGTGAACTACATTGCGGCCAGCATCGTACCCAAGATCAAGAAAGAATACGAGGGGCTAGACATCAAGGTGCGGTACGGCCTGGTGGGGTACCGAGACCACGGCGATGTGGAGCAGTTCCCCGGGGAGCTGGACTTCACCGATGATGTGACCACACTGGAGGCCAAGGTGGGAGGAACAAACAATGGGGGGAGGATCTTTTACCTATTCAAGGGTGAGGGGCTGCCTGCATGGTCTGGGTTGCATTTCGTTTCAGTAGTTGTTTCAGGGTTCTCAAAGATATGCTGACAAGGTGCTCAGGTGCCTTACGCCCTTCAGGTGCTTCATAAAAGACTTAGGACCTTTAGGTCTGGAAACCTGAGGGTATTGGGACCACCTGAATCCTTCTCATGCAGATCAAGCAGCTGCGAGCTATGGGCGGCGGCGACCTCCCTGAAGATATCATGCCGGCCTTGGACCGAGCAGCCAAGCTGGACTGGAAGTCCAAGGCTCGCTTTCTCCTCCTGATAACCGACGCGCCTTGCCACGGGAGGGACTGCTACGATGGGCCAGATGACAAGTACCCGAAGGTGGGATTTTCCACTGGCTGTTTCCTTCAAATTAAATTGGTCATCATGGCAGCCAATTATATTTGCATTGCTGTGGTGATATTGAACAAACTACCAGCAATACATCACATGGATCTTGAAACCTTTGTGGTGTATTTTTGTGGTGACCAATGTCGAGTTTGAAGGAGTTATATTCCCCAGGCATCGATGGGGGTGACAAATTTTCCAAATCCACGCACTCGCAATTTACTAATGGTCTTGATAAGGTTGTCTGATTAAGGCCCAAGCTGGGCGCCTGTTACTGCCTGTTTCTACTCGATCCTTTGCTAGTTCATGCTCAAATCTGTTTGCGGCCACATATCCCAGGATGCGCCTGCACGTGCAGCCTCTGGGCTAGAAATTTGGAAGGTCTCCCCCTGGTATCCCTAATCTCCCCTGCATATCCTCGCAGGGCTCCCCATCTGGGCTTCAGGTGCAGCCGGTCATGGAGCATCTGCGCTCATTGGACATTGACCTGATGCTCTGCAAGGTCCGCATGACGGCCCTCAACAAGATGGAGAGCACCTTCACCCAACACTACAATGACGCCGCCAACAACAGGTGGGAGCTACTGGGAGCTGTGCAGAGTCCAAGGGTGTCCCCTTCCTTGAAACCTGATGTGGCATTGGCATATTTGATTATTCAATTTGTTTGAATAGATTTGCTGGCACATGTCCCAATTTCAGCATACAAGTCTGTAACCCTTTGACAGCGAGTGCTCCAGCCAGCAACTTACTAACTCCCCCCTGCCTGCTCCTTGCATCCCCTTCAAGGGTGCTGAAGTCTCTCGAGCTGTTTGACGACAGCAAGATGCCGACAAAGGCATTCCACATTGTTTTCGTGCTGGATGAGTCAGGGTCCATGAGTGGGTCGCCTTGGCGAGACCTCAGCAGGGCATACCAGCAAATGATTGCCAGGAGGATGTCAGATCAGAGCCAGGGCGATATCGTCAGCATCATCACATTCAACGACGCTGCTAGGACCTTTTGCCAGCAGGTGCCGATCGAGGGAGCCCCGCACCTGTCATCAAACCGAGGTGGAGGCACTGAATTCAGCGACCCGTTGTCTGAAGCGCAAACGGTGTTGTCAGCCACCCCGCCCGGCTTCACACCCCTGCTGATCTTCATGTCAGATGGCTGTGACATGTCGAACAGCACAGCCCCTATCAGCATCATGGCACAGATCCGCGCCACCCACCTCAGCAGCAACATTCAAGTTCACACCATTGCCTTCGGAAGCAGTGCGGACGCCCGGCTGCAGCAGCTGGCCACTGCAGGTGGCGGCCAGTTCCACAGCTGCCAGACAGGTGTCGAACTGGCGTCAACGTTCGTCAACATTGCTGCTGGCTGCGGCGCGGTGGATGGCCTGGTGCAGCGCTTTGGGGAGATTCTCAGTGAGGCCATCTCAGTCAAGATCATCGTGGACTACCTCTAGGACCACAAGGGGACAGGCATGTGGTCCCTAGGCAGTTGATTAATTGTTTGAGCAAGCGGAGATGCAAGGCCACAATTGGCCGAGGCCTGTGCTTCATTTAGACTCACCTAGGCTTTTTGTTTGAGGGTTTGGGATACAAACCGGTATAAACATGCTATGTTCATTTGAATGTCATAGATAGGGGTGGCTCAAAACTCTTCAAAAGTTAACTCTTACCCGACCAAGCGCAACTTCAGGTTTTACTTGTTTGGTTTTTGGGGGGCAGATGTGTCAATGACGTTACACCTCTGGGCCCTGCTCGAAAAGGCTTGGTTGCGTGGGCGCCTAAATTAAGGGAAGAAAGAACGAAACAAACACCAGGGGCAGGGGGGGGGGGGAGGACCCCAAAATATGTGCAGATGTGTATGTTTCGTTGTTGACACCAGGCCTGTTTCGCACCGGGGTTGGACACAGTAGGATGCACCATGCACATGCTGATGGAGCCGAATGTAGAGGCTTCCGGTGAGAGGATGAATCGCTTATAGCTGGCCCCGGCCCAGTGAGGGTGGGACAAGGACATGCCGATTTCCTAAAGTGACTTGGGGGGCAGAGCGGCCACTCACCCATGCATGCACTCAAGATTACTTGTTGCCAAGACTAGCCAAGGGCACTGACGTCTCAACGGCCAGTGGCTGAAAATTTGAATTCAGTCCCAGCCATATACATGCAAATGAGATTTAGGGACAGCAGACATCAGATAAAAGCATACCTGGTTTTAATGAAACATATCGGTCAGTTCTATGTTACAATGTACATATCACTTGGGATGTTCATGCATGCATAGGAAGCAAGCTGACTAGCTGACCAGAGCCCCAGGGCCATCACGTGTTATGTTTGTATCTCAACAACATCTTCCCCTGGAGGCCTATTGCCTAGTGTCTCGGCCCAAAACGACATGAGAGCGCGCATCTCCTGCTCCGATGCCACCATACCATGGCCCTTCCCAGGCACTGTGTGCAGGCGGCATGAAGACGGCCCACACCACGCATCTGTTCGTAGGAACGCCAAAGTCCTGAAAGATTGAAGGACAGAAAGGAAAGCAACATGAGTGTGATTTGTTAAAAGGCATCAGTGACACAAGTCCTGGTGCTCCATAGTGCTTCATGTCACGACATGTGATTGGAATCGACTGAACAGTAAAAAGGATCGGGGCCTAGGGTAGCATCGTTGCATTGTAGTGACCTGTTCATGCAAGAGAGCTACGACATGCATGAACATGAGGGCGAAGGAAGCAGCGCAACATGATAATATAACTGTAAGATGACTGTAGCGTACACACTAAACTAATCCTAATTTGCCCAGGGCGTGATTTGTCGTTATGCCATAATGGGGCACACAATGCTCTTAGCAAATAGCTACTTGACACTCAAAATGAATGATTGGCACTGCCTTTGCCTGAATAATATCAGGACATAGACCAGGCCCCCTCACCTATCCACCAAGCTCTGGGCGACTGTCTGGTCCCTATCCCCATAAGTGATGAGAAGAGGGCCACATCCCTGCGACCCTGTGGCACTGACAGGCTGCTTCACGCCGTGAACATCAGGCAGAATGGAGCCCGGTGATTTCTTTGGAACGCGTGTCCCAAGAAGCTCCTCCAGAAAAGTACCCGACACCGACACACACCTGTGTGTGAAGGGTATCACGATAAGTGTTTGAGGGTGGACATTCTGGAACCAGACAATGCAATTGGAAGATTATTATGACAGCTTACCCGCCGAGACGCTGAGCTCCCCTGTGTTCCATGTGGACTTCAAGGGCGGTTGTGCCTCCTGCGAATCAGCCAGGGATGTGCAGCCAGGATATGGGTTTCAGTGGAGAGCTGGATACAATACCCCTGATGTTTAAATGAAAATAGTGAATGTAGTCTGCCCTATCTAGGGTGGAGGAAATTGATTGCTCAAGGTTTGTTCTTTAAGCTTTGATATTGCAAGGTCCACAGTTCAGCACTACGGCTGACAAGATGGCCAATTGGTTCACGCAGTCATCCTGTAAGCATGTTTCAATTAGACCAATGCCTCACCCTGACTAAAGCCGAACAGGTGGATATTGCGGTGGGACCATCCCGTGTCCACAAGCCTGTGGATCAGCTCAGTCAACAAGCGGACGGACGCGTTCAAGCTCTGAGTTCGCCGGGTCTCACCAGCTCTGGGCTGCATGGATAAGGGTCGGATTGAGTTGGATTGATATGGACGGGATAGATGGGACAGCTAAGAGACATGAGAGAATCAACTGCCTTATTATGTTCCTCTTCTCACCATCCAGGACCCTGCCCTAACTCTCACAGCGTCTCTTTTTTGAGTATTTTCTCATTTACAGACGCAGGGTATATTATTCACTCTCGCTCATCAGCCTACCCTATTCATCAGGAGGGTCTCGGACTCCCAGCTTAGGGCCAACACCCTGTAGTCCTTCAGCCCCTGCTATTTACTCTCTCTCGTAATTGCTCCCTCCCAAATCTCATTCCAATCCCAACACCTTTTGTGGCCCACTCCTTCACGCTAGCCGCCTCCCCCATCCCACTTTCATTTCCTCTCAACCGCAACAACATCCTCCTCCTCAGGTCCCCCACTTAAGCCTACGGTGACAGCATGCATCTGTCCTATCTGTCCTATACTCCTGAACCCTAATTTCCACAATAACCTGCATGCTCTAAATTCCCTCGCCACATTGGCCCTAGCCTCCATTGCGACCTTTCAGACCCGCCATGTTCACAAATTCATAGCAGAAAGAGAGAAAGCTACGCCCCACTAGGGCCTGGTGGCGCTATAGCAGAAGCCACGTGCTGCGACAGAAAGCAGCATCACATTGTCTGCGGCTCAAATCCACCAGCTGACCTCAAGCCTTGGTTGTGCCCTGTATGCCCCCTCCCCCTTCCTCAGACCTACACCTTGTGTGAGTGCCCCCCCGTACCTCTGGACGCCGATCTCCTTCACTCTGATCATGCCATCATACCCCCCCGATTAATTGATACCGCCCCCCATACCACCCATACCATTGTTTGCAAGGTGAGTATTTCACCCAGACCCCACACCTTGGGACGTACCTCAATGAACTCGAAGTCACTGTCAAACACCTGGAGCCAGGCGCGCCCACCATCGGTCTCTGGAACTGCAAGTGGCCCGGACAAGGCCAGGCTCGCAGTCTGAGGCAGTGCCATGCGCCGTGCTAATGCGTCATAAGGTTTTGGCCTGTCCTGTCAAGAGAAATCAGGCACAATGATGCCATGAAATATTGCAGTCATCCAAACGTCCAAACAAGCACAGCAGATCAGCATGTAGAGATAGAGGATCCTGACGCATGCCACGGTGTGAAAATTTGGGGTTTTCTCCTAAAAAAGGAGTAATAAGGTGCAATGATATCGTTGCACCTAATTACAACAACGACACACCAAAGCTCATGGCAGGCCTTTTCATCCCACTCTTGCTCTACTTTCCGGCCTTCTCTGACTCCAAGGACAAGAAGATTGCCCCAGAAAGCATTGGTTAGATAACGCACAATGTCCATGTGATGTGATTGTCAGCCTAGTCAGGTGAAGGCACTGAGCCAGCCTGATCTAGCACTTGGTATGTATGAACGAATCTATTCTCAGGTTCAAGCACAGCCTGCACTCACCCCTAGGCCATGTAGCAGGATCAGCAGGTTGGTGTTCATGCCGTCAGGGGACGGACGGAACATGTGCTCCTTCCCAAGGCTGTCTAAACGCAGCCCAGCAGGAAACACGGCGGGATCCAGCGCCAATCCTCTGGGTGAGACAATGGCCTTGAAATGACGCGAACAAGATCCAGGCGCTCCAGCCGTGGAAGTGGCTGAAGCGGCAGTGCTTGCAGAGCCGCCTGTTCCCTCCCTGGCATGCAAATTTACCACTGCCGGCCCCGACCCCTCAAACTTCCTGGTTGCTTCCTCTTCCTCTCTTGTGCTGGCAGAGGGTTGGCCCATGGCACTGCTGTCGGAGGTGCCCTTGCTACAACCCGCAGCCTGCTGCAATGCCTGCCTGGCCAGTGATTGGGCGACTCTTCGGTTGAGACTAGAGACCTGCACAAACAGGGTTGTGCAGAGTCTAGGCTGATGATGTATTATGATCATATGCATACCGGTAGCAGAATCCTGGTCCTTCAGCGTTCAGACTCAGGATTGCAAACAATACTACCGGTATCCAACATCCATGATGACACCACAATGTTCAGCTGCTGCTCTGCTCCAGCGACGCTCACACTACCCCCCATGCACTGCTTCTGTGAAACCTGAGCCCAGTGCGGCAACACACCTCCTGGCTTGATGGCTCTAACTTCAGCGCCCGTTGCAACATGAGGGAGGCATCGTGAGGCCTTCTCAATGCGTCCAATGCAGCCGCTGCGCAGCACATTGCGGGAACGTACCTGAAATAATTAAGTTTGGCTGAGTTAAATGAAAAGGAAATGTATAACATGCAAATAAATTGCAGGGTGAAGATTCTGAATATTGATTTGTTACAAAAAGGCCTTCAAGTGACAGCATGGTGGCAAAACACCAACTGTGTCTGATTTACCGGTAAACCGTGTAGTCAGGACAGGAAACAGAATCTGTCATGGATGCCGATGTTCAGCACACTCATAGAGGAATCCAGATCAACTTATGTATTTTTTTGCACAGCGCAATCAAAGGTGTTGGAACAAACGCGGAACTCAACAACAAGTGCGGAATGTCAGAAAGTCTGTCTGTTTTTCAGGTTTCGCTCAGGAAATTGTATGCTGGCCTTTCCAATCAATAAAAGTAGTTCCCTGAGTATCTACCAGAAAACTCGGTCTGCTTCACATCAGCAGCTGCCTTAGACAGCGGCAGATGTGCGCCATGTTGTGGCAGGTCATGGGGGCCTAAGATCTAGGGTCAAATTATATGTCAGTCCCTGCACCGCGAACTTGCCTGTCTTCTACCTCCAAGGCCGCCCGGGCATCCTGCACAGCTGCTGCAAACATGGCCTCCCGATATCTAGCCACTGCTCTGCACAAGCCGCATGGGATGGAGTTTCAGCCCAGAGGCCACCATACCGCCATGCAGTAGCTGAAACAGTGATAAGGCCGCAACAGCCGCAGGATGCTGCTATCTAAAATTTGTCTTTGCGTCGGAAGGTATCATCGAGCGGCGCCTTCATGTCGATCACCTGTAATGATACACCAGGTGAAGACCCTCCGCCCGCTGCTCCCTTTCACATATCTGTAGGACCTCTGTCAATAGCTCGCTTATATTCATATTGCGTAATCGATATCATGGGATGCTACATCGAGCGGTGCGCAAGGCCAGCTGCAAGCAAGCGGCAGCAAAGTATCCGAACCCTGAACCCCCAAATTATGTCCTAAACGTCATTCATCGCAGTAACACCTCCTTCATCGCAGATTTTCACTGTCAACAACAAGCACTACTGGAGGAACCCCTGTAGAAAAAGAAAAGAAAAGAGAACGCCGATGCGGCGTGGATTTTGGGAAGTACAGGTTGACGAGACGCCCAAGCCCCGGTCTGTATACCCTTAAAGGGAGAAAGGGGCTATGGCGGGTCAGTGAGAACAGGGGGAGATGCTGGACGGCAGTCGGGTGGACTGTTTTCAAGGTAACGGCGAAGTCGATGAATGGAATAGGCAGATTGGACAGTGTGAACTGCTAGTTGTTTGAGCAGTGGGGGGACGTTGAAGGGTGTGATACCAAGGACTGGAAAGAGGTGCATGATATCTTTATAGAAAATGCCAGAGCAACCAATGATGACGAGGTGAACATAGGGGTAGAGGATGTCTTTAGCAGGGGGGGGTAACAGATATGTATGAGGGTGGGGGGCAGGAATGTGGAGAGGGTCTATAACAGGTGTAGTGAGGTTCCATCCTGCGGAGCGAAGCAATTGTACTAACTGTGCATGTTGTGTGGATTTGTGGGACAGGCAGAATTGTAGATTGGAGGTAAACCCGAGCTCAATAACATGGATGGTACAACGGTGTTGGAGGTCAAGAAGGAAGGCAGGGTTGGCAAGCCGGGCGGGAGGATAACTGTGGAGATCGGCAATGGTAAGGCCTTCAATTAAGAGGAGATCAGGACGAAGGCGGCAGAGTGTGGCAGGGGGGACAGCGGGAAGCATCCATTGCGGGATACGGGTGTCATAGACTCCTGGTGGGAGGGATGTAGCGGGTTCTAATAATAGTTCATACATGGAGACGCTGTGTAACTACATACAAGCCGCACTACGGCGATCGCATTTCGACAGAGAGCCTGATGTACGCCTGGTGATGTACACCCCTGTCTGAGATGTGCACCCGCCCCTATGCCGTGCACATGCAGCAATTCCAGTTGTACCGGGGCAGACTGGCTTGGGTGGGAAGCCTTGGCTTTTGTGGAAGACGTGGTAGATATTGTTGATGCGTAGACCTTTTTTCAGAGGCTGGAACTTCCTTTGTTTTTCCTTTCCAGCCTTTTGTCTGTCCCTTCACTTTATTTCCCACTTTTTCCTCTTTTTATCCCCGTTTCGTTCTTTCCAACCCTTTATTCAGGCGCCCAAGCGGCCGAGCCTTTATGAGCTGGGCCCAGAGGTGTAACGTCATTGACATGCAGCCATGTCATGGTTCCGAGGCACTTTCACTACCCACTGATGCAGTGATAATATATTTACATCACTAATTCCCCAATGTTTTTGGCCGGGGGGAGATAATGGGGGGGTAGACCGGCAAAGTGGGGGAAATGGCCAAATGGGGTCAAAATAAAATAAAAAATAAAATAAAAATTTCTGGCAAAATCACACGAGATTTCGGTACCTGATATTAGTATACTACTACGGTATATTTTGTTTTAGAGATCAGGGTGAGACGAGAGATACACTACTGTATTCCTCATGGCAAATGCCGTCAATTTGCATCATAAATATAGCGTGCACTAAAACCAGCCTCTCAGCACCCCATTACGGCAAACTACCGATAAGGGGGATAAGGGGCCTGTACAGCGTGAGTGACTTGACAACTGAGCAGTTGCTGATGGGAGGTAGCTGCAGTGATAGGGGTGCTTGCAGTACTCGAAGGGGAGTGAGGCTGATAGATCAAAAACATGCTTGAACCAGGGTGGAAAATTCTATATCCAGCTCAATGTCATGCTCTTTGCAATGCCTGCCTCCACGTCGCTGGGTATCATTACGGCAGGTGAGGTGTCGACCCTGGACATCATTTTCGGCTGCCTGCATGCCTAGCTGGTGGGGGTCCATTGTCAGCTTCCAACAGCTTAATGGTACAGCTTGAGCATACCAGCTGAGTTTCCGAGCCGAGGTGATGAGGCCATGCCCTGGCCCCTTCGCGATGGCACCTCCCCGCAGCTGGAAATTCTGCAGCAAGATCAGGGGCCATCCATAGTTGGGGATATCAGCTATGCGGTTGCACGTCGGAAAGCACATCTTCCTGCACCAACGTGGTGCAGCATGCAGCATGGGTCCCTGGGGTGTCGAGGCATGCTGCTTCTGTGGCGTTGTTTAAGGAGACAGGGCATCAGGAAAGTGTAAAACGGACCCGGCTGGGTAAAAGCTCTAACAACAACACGATGGCAGTCAAATCCCTTTGCCTCTTGTACTGCCTGATTCCCTGATGTGTGGCTACTGATAAGGGTCTTACCACCAATTCATGCACTATAAGACTATCTGGAACATCTGCAAGAACATTGCACGAACCATCCACCCTAACGTCTGGAGCTATTACTTTTTAGAACAACTGGAGTCAGCCCACCATGGCCAGCAGCTGACGTAGGCAGTCGTGGCCAGATATGCCATGACCTGATGACCGCTGAGGAGTTTGAAGGAGTGGAAGGCAAGGAACTCCCCAAGATGCAGAAGATCAACTTGCTTAATGGTTCACCACTCACCTACAAGATCAAGTTGGATTCCAGTGTGGTGCCTGAGCCCTCATGTTTCTGGGGCCTAATGATCGATAACGAGGATGGGCAGTTAGCAAGGCTAGCTAGAGATCACACATTCGGCGCTTGACTTCGTTCATTTTTTTCTTGAACCAGCTACATTTTTTGATGCCATTAGAAGCACACTGTCCAGCTGGTTGGATTATACCCTGCCCTCTCCCCATAATGGTAAATTTTACTGACAAATAAGGCTGTTGGAGGCAGGGAGGGGGGAGATTAGCTAGGGGTTGTTGCGCATCTTTTGATGATGGAGTGGGTGGGTGACTCTTATTTTTGCCGCCCCCCCCCCGCCCTAAATCACAAGCAAAATGGACGTTTCGGTACTGGTTACGGTAAAAGGTTTGCTTTATTTTCTCGTTTGTATCTTCGACAGTCTGCAACAAGAACACCAGTGGTGGCTTGGCCTTAATTGGCCTTAATTCCGTTTATGTCATTTCTGTCCGACTCATGTAGATGATGCAAGTTGTGACGCGGGATCACAAACCGAACCGCAATTGACCGATACGAGTCAATAAAGATAGCACAGTGGTCTTGCAATTTTGGTGGCGCATGGCAATAGTAGGAAGAACACCCTTTCACAAATGTGGGGGGCTGGACAGAATATTTCAAACAGCTTTTCGAGCTCTCTGACTCACTATGCACGTCCCTTCAGTTACTGGTATCTTCGGTAGTTTGCCTTTTAGTCCCTATCGATGCAAACACGAAATCCTTTTTACCCATAATTCCTAACGCGTGAAAGAGTACATGCCCGGTGAGTGTCACGATTTCAATGCAGAATTCTGTGCGTATACCTTGGGGATGAAAATGGATAATTATCTGAACACTTTGTCAGCCGTTTGTCACTTTACTAATTCTATAGGCGGTGCATCTGCTTCTTGTTTTTTTTGTGACTGAGACTTACCTTCTGCACTCCTTGGATTCTAGCCATGCCATTTTGTGTGGCCGTGTTGGTCGCTAGCTCGGGGGAGTCACGGTTTATCGTTTGCTGTCCTAGTTTATGAAGAGCTCGTACCAGGGAAGTGCCACATCTCACATGCATCAAATGTGATATTACCGGCAAGCTGGCCTGTCACAAGTGCACAACATTCTGAACTAGGCACACTTTTGGTGAGCCTAAAATCCATGTTCAGTTATGCCCAACCGCACGCCATGAGGCTTACAGTTAGAATCCTGAAACAATTATGGGAAGTAATCTAAAAAATGTCATAAATAAATTTTCCGAATGCTTCAATCTGTCATGCCCCAATGACTAACAAAGCCAGCGTGCATCCCACCTAGCTGCTCACCAGCATCCAGCTCATCCCCCCAACACAACTTCTGGTAACTCATGATATCCCAGTCAAGTTCACCAAAAGAAGAAGCAACTTCTCGAAACTCAACAGGTAATAGGTAATAAAAAAACAAGCCAGCCAGGAGTTTTGAATAACCCGATTTTGTCACACAAATTTCCCTGCATCATTTTTTCTTCATCATCAGAAGTCGTCAAACCCATACCCAACTCGCGAGAGGGACACTTGGGCAGCGGCCTGGTAGACAACGACCTGATGTTCAACGAAAGGCGGCGGCTCATTGTGAGATGGAGGAAAGGCGGTTGGGAAAAGCTCGGAGAATATAAATATTTGAAAGGGACCAGGGGCCTAGATAGAAACAGTAAGGTTTGAAGGGAGCTGAGCTTTCAGGCTGCCAAGGAGCCGAATGGGACACCAACCTTCATAGTTGTTCAGGTTACCGGACAGAACATTCAGAATGAAAATTGAAGATGAAAAGTGCGTTCTCGTCTCAGGGTGTTTGCAGTTTGACGTGGTTCTTTCTTGCGTGCACTACTTGCTCAAACTCCAGAACGGTCAAGGCGTAAAGATTTTGCACAAAGTGTCAGGACAGATCTTGATGCAAGAGTATACAATGCCCTTTTTTGATGCCATACAAACTCTCCGTACAGGCGGATAGGGGCCAATGCACTCACCGCATACGTCCATGAAGCCAATATTATACTCATGACCCACGCTACAAGCAACACTGCATCTGCCCCCGGGCGTCTGCTCCTCTGTAATATTCCCTGTCAGGCAAACAAACGACCTTATCCCAAGAACTTCCCTGCTCCCCAACATCATGAAACCCATCTCGTACCTGCGTGAACTCTTCCAAGGACATGCCCACACGCATTGGCAGCTTGCCCCGCCGGAACACCACGATCCCCGAGGGCGCGGACACCCCATCATTATTCTCGGCCTGCTCATGGCAGGGTTGGATAAATCACTGTACTCTCAGGCTGCAACGGAAAGTGAGTGTCAGGGTTTGAGGTTCAACAACTCTTCCTGATAAGCTTCAGTGGTCAGCATCGCGCCTTTAAGGTGGCGATCCTTAAGCCCTAAGCCTTAATCACCGAGCCCTTATTCATTGATCCTATAGGGATCCATAACATACGCGACACCAAACAATACAAGTCATACGACACCCTGCATATTTTCGGCAATCTTAGGACATCCAGTTCAAATATGTGTCTGGAATTGAACCCAATCCAGAGCTCTCACCTGCGCGTAGAAGGCCGATTCGATGTCTGCCTCAATTGTCTTTGTAGGCAGCAAGGAGACAGACATGTCGCACCAGTCATACTCCGGCCACTGCTTCAACACCGCCATGCAGTGTGTTGCATCATGCCTGTCCTCGAACGCCAGCACTCGCATGTCCTTGCTGCACAAGGGGAGAAGTAGCAATGAGGGAAGGCAGATGCACAGCCCTCAATCGCTATCTAAACCTTAACTTTGAAACCCCAAGGCTCCGCATACCTCATCATTCAGACAAACATTCAGCCGGGCTCAGCTCACAAGGCTTTTAACTTAAAGCTTGTAATAAAGTTCTTCCCCTGATTAACTCACTGGCCAACACCTTCCCAAAACCCGTTGGCTTGTCCTCCAACCCCAACCCAGAGAGACTTACGTGCTTTCATTAAGGGACACATCCAGCTGTACAAAGCCCATGGACTCGTCTGCGTAGCGCAGGTTGGGCAGCCAAAGGGCCTGGAACTTGGAACTCCACCAGGTCCTGTCAGATCCACGACCACCAGCCGCCACCGAGGGGCCTGCCATGATGGATAAGATAGGTGGTGGCCACGCATAAAACAATTATGCAGGCTCTGCACCCTTTCACCTCCGTTTAAGCTGTGACAATCAATAGCCATTTGCTAGATATGCCAGGGCGACTGCCTTATGCCATGATGTTGAGAAGCCAGGCTCACTGGAGAGGCTGATCGTACGGCACCTTATGGCCACCCTCATCGGCCGCATGACCCCAGCATCATCACAAGGGCTCATCAGTTGAGACATTGTTAAAAGTGATGGTTCACGAGCTTGCATTCCCCATCATCCTGAATATGGAGTTTGAACAGGGAGTTTTCCTTTCCCGTGGGCAACCTCTCAGTTTCTCTGTTGCAATTTGGGCCAGAAAATGTCATGGCCTCATGTAGGACTGTGGTCAGGGCTGTCCACGTGCTCTTAAAAGCAAAACAAATGTAAACCAATGGGCCCAGGGACATGAATAAAGGAAGCCTCCCCTTGTTAAGACAGAGGTTGAAGAGATGTTTCACACTTTTCAACAGTCTCCTCACACTAGCAAGCAGTAACAACAGCCTGGCAAGCCATACCGACCATCTTCAGGGATGTTGCATTACTGGTGCAAGGCAGGCGAGATCACAAAGCCCCCTCACCCATATCTGTGTTGGTGCCACTGAGCTCTGAAGTCGCAAACCTCAGTGCTTCCTGGCGAGGAGGAAGAAAGGGCAGACGGGGAGGGAGGAACTTAACAGGGAGATTGATGACCAGTCTATTCAGGGATAGCCTATACGCATAGGGTGCAGACAAACAGCACACAAAAAAGGGAGAATCACTCGGACATTGCTGCTGCACTTTGTGAGTCAGATTAAATGCAAATTACGTGCAAATTCCGCTGGCGGGCAAGCGCGCAGTTGTTTAGCTCATTCATACCCTGGCAGGATCATCACAACAGCATTTTAGAATCTCTCACTGGCCAGTACAAATCAATTTAAGCCCTCAGTCACGGTAACGCCGCAAATCCTGTCGTCTGCTGCTGGATCTGCTCATCTGCGGGCCCATCTGAGTCATAAGTGCTGTCCTCGTTGACCTCTCAGAGGCCGCGGAGGCGGCGGAGGATCTGATTGATGACTGATTTCCTAAGGACAGGGTAGTTTGCTGCAATGCTGTGGTTGGATGGATACCTGCTGGCAGAGCACCTCCAGGCCTCATTGCCCCCAACGAGGATTTTAAACGTGAGTTTACAGTATTTGTTAGCAATGCGTTTTACAGGATAGAATCAATTTCGACCCTGCAAGGTAAATTTAAAGCTGCGCAACTGTGCGAGCATCAAATCAAAACAACGCCTATGGGAGTCAGTGGATGCTCACCTAATCTACGGTACCACATAACCCATTTCCTCCCAAGGATACCCCCTCCCCCTATTTTGAGTGGACTGACATTCACGTGGAAGGTGTGTGAGGGTGGGGGTAAGGGTTACAGTGAAGGTGAAGTGGTAGATGAGAAATGTATTTTCAAAGTGGTACCAAGGTTCTGCCCCAAGGCGCATATATTTAATGGTCACTTCACAGCTCAGGCGGTATGGTTCTTATCCACGGGTCTAGGCCAATCACCTTGACTGTTGCCTGCTTCTCCTCGGCACTTCTCTCGATCTTTGGCGCCTTATTAAGGCCTGCGAGGAAAATGCCGGTTGGCGGCAAGCAAGGCATCAATCCCACACCCAGAGCGCTGGTGGTGAGAGGCTGTCGTCAAGTTACCACCCCTGACCGCTCAGGACTTCTCTGAAAAGATACACCTCTGAAAAGATACACCACGGGATTGCAACCTGTGTCGCTCATGTCGAGTCCTAGCCTGCAGTCCGCTTGTCCCCAGCATGGCCTACCCGCTGCAAGCCACCCGGTCCCCATCCTCACCTGCTCTCTTATTGACAATGACCACTTTGTCATCCTCGCTGTTGTCACTACTCGCCCAGCGGCTTGATGGTGCAGTGCCCGCTCGCCAGGCAGGGGCTGTTTCCGGGTCATCAGGAGGTGCTGCGGATGTGCTAGGTGCGTCTGGGGCCTGTCTCCGGCTAGGACCTGGTTCCACACCTGCCGCGTCCCGGCCCTCCCATTGGTCCATGCTGCCGCGGGATGAGGCCTGACCTTGCCGCTCTCCGCTGCTCCCTGCTGCTGATGACCGTCGCAGCTGCTCCCTGCTCCCGCTGCTCTTCGAAGCGGGCTGGACCTCCCGCTGCAGCTGTTCCCTCTTTATCAATGAAACATCAGCATCCTTGATCCTCTGATTTGACGTCCAAGAGCCCCAGGACCTAGTGAAAGGTGCACACAGAGGATCAGTTTGGGCTTTCAAGCTGCAAATCAGGAGTCACATCGTGCAGCATTTCTGCATTTCAGTGCAATTTGTGGATAATCCCCCTAGCACCCCATGGACGATCACAAGCTAAAGAGATCAAGTATGTCGGGGCTGACAAAAGACTTTCTGTGCCCCAAGTAAATCCTGCGTACCAGCAGTTACATTGGTACTTAAAGATACACTTTATCTAAGGCTTTGTTTTCCATTTGCATTCACTCCTCATACAGACTGGGGGCTAATGCTTTAGGCCCGTTCACTAACCTTGCAGAACTGGCGCCAGAGCCTGTAGAGACACCTGATACCACAGATGGCCGGGGCAGCCTGGATGGCTGAGGCATCGACGGCATCCCACTGGATTGAGCCTGTGAGGCCTCCCTACCACTGCGCCCCTCCTCCACGAACTCTGCTGCCTGCACGACACCGCTTCCAGCCCTGCCATGAGAGCCGCCAGCACTGCCTCCGCCGAAAATACCTTGGGAGTCGCCTGCAGCTGCCGCATCTGCAGCCGCCTTGGCCGCCTCCTCACCGCCATCGTTCAGCTCTTTGAGGCTAGCGTGAAGCTGCTGAAGCTGAGCCAGCTGATCCCGCAGCGGACTCAGCTGAGCCTCAGCAGCGGAACGGGCTGCCGCTGCCGCCGCATCCCCACCCCTGGCCAGAGCAGTAGCTCGCGCCATCTTAGCGTCGGCCGCCTTGACCTTGGCATCAACCAGCTCCAGGTTCCGGAGCACTGCAGCGACATAGGCATCTTCCTCTTCGCGGGAGTTTCCTCCTGGGCCCTCTTGCATCTGCTGCTGTTGCCTCAGGGGGTCCCCAGGCATGACCTCAGCGGTGACTGAGGAGGTGCCCGAGGAAGGCCTAGTGGAGGAGGCGGGACGAGCAGCTTTACGAGATGGATTGGCGCCAACCGGAGAGGACCTCTGCTGTTCTGCCTGATCCGCCGCCGTAGCCGCTCCGCCCGCTTGACCGTTGCTCGCTGCTGCATTGCTGCTGCTGCCGCTGGGCTTTCGCACCTTCCTCTCCTCCTTCACCGCATGCGCTGCAGCTTGCGGGCGCTTGACCAGGGAGTACCACTCTGATAGCAGGTCCTGCTTCTCCTCCTCCAGGAGCTCCTCCCTGTCCGCTGCCTCCCTGGGCTGCTGCGACGAGGTGGTGGCGTCGGGGCCGCCTGGGGCCGGCGAGGGCGGGGGCCACGGGCCCTCACCGAGACCCAGCCAAGAGTCCTTCATCAAGTCCTTAAAAACATCGTCTGACGGCACCACCCGCTCCATCTCCTTCTTCATCTGCTCTTCCATAGATCCAGATCCGCTGGCTGGCTGGTCAGCTGAGGGAGCCTGTTTCCGCCGCTTCTCTTGCTCCTCAGCCTGTTTTCTCCGCTTCACTTGCTCCTCAGCCTGTAGCCGGCGGGCTTCATCATCCTAATGGGTCCAGATCACGAGGTTCAGAGCTAGGCAGGTGAAGGATCAGGGGAACGAGGAAGACCAGTAGTCAAATTTGACATACGGTCTGAGACTAGTTGGTGCATGCTCTACGCACTGCTGAGTTCAAGCTCATGCCGTCATTTATTGCTCAGAACCCTGTCCCACCAGTTCAGGTACAGGTATACGACCGCCAAGCACTGCTCATCACCATCCATGGGTGTCCTAGTACCGCATCGTCCCGCCCTCTAGAGACATGGACGATCCACCCTACCCATACAAGGCACCCACCTTCTCATCCATCAGCCTCAGTAGCTCCCTGTGCTCGTTGTCAGCAGCCAGCAGCCGGAGCTCCTCAGAGTCCACACTGCCGGCAGGCGCAGCAGATTCTGAGACTCCGATGCGCTCGCCAGCAGCAGCGGGAGGCACCGCAGCAGAAGGAGCCGCTCCTCCAGCTCTAGCCACAGCTGCGTCTGATCCTGCCACCTGTGCGTATCCCGGCAGAGGGCCACTCGGCTGTTCCGATAAAGCTTGGTCCACACCCAGGTGGGCGTCATCCCTGCTCCCAGCACCCTCAACTCTCAGCTGAATGGATTCAGGATCCATATATGGATCTGAGGATGCAACATCCAGGGTATGCGGCAAGGTGTCGGCAGCGCTGCCTGGCTGGGGCGAGACGGAATCTCTGTCTGGCTGGGGTGAGGCGGTAGCGCTGTCAAGCTGGGGCAACGCGGCAGCACTGTCTGGCTGAGGAGGTGCAGGTGCGCTGTCAAGCTTGTGCGAGGTAGTATCGCTGTCTATATGGGGTGAGGCGGTAGCACTGACTAGCTGAGACGGTGTGGCTGTACTGTCTAGCTGGGGCAGTGCGGTAGAGCTGTATGGCTGAGGCAAAGCTGTAGCGCTGTCCAGTTGGGGCAAGGCTGTACCGCTGTCGAGCTGGGGCGAGGCAGTAGCGCTGTCAAGCTGGGGCGAGACCAACGAGCTCCCACTCCTGACATCTGCCGGCTTTCTGATAGACGATTCTGGGGGGGATTTGAATCCTGAGAATTCAAATTTGAAATTCCCAGCGCCCGATGCCACGTTTGGTGAAGTTCGGAAGCCACCAGCCTGCCGTGGAACTGGCCGCGTCGGCTGGGGCCCTGCAGCCCCCTTCTCCTCAGACCCGGCACCTCCAGACCCATTTGATTCAGATCCGAATTCTGTCCCTGGAAAGTCTTCGGGACCGGGTGCGCGTATGCGGCCGCCCGCTAGCCCGGCAGCAGCAGGGGGCATACTATCAGCCGCATCGCGGCCCTGACGCTCGTCCTCAGCTTTGGGCGCCTGATCCGGCATTTTGCCTGAAAGAATGCCTGACAGAAGCACCTGCGTGCGGTCAATAAAGAGTGATAAGCATTTCAGATCATGCCATCTATCCATCTTCATTTCCAACCCCTTGCGTTGACTAGTGGACATCTCCAGACCAGATACCCGTGCAGAATTTCCCTCCTCGATTGATCTGGAAAAACTGGATGATTTAAAACTTCCAGGTAACTACCGGAATCAAGTCTGACGTTCCCAACCCAGGCCTGTGCCCCACCTTTGAGACTTGAATGATGGTGAGGACCATGCAGCTCGATCAACACACCTGGGCTTACCTCGAGGCAGAGGCACACAAACTGTCCCCGCCCTCAACCAAGCAAAAGAGAGATAAGATCCCCCCAAAGCCTCATCCACCGTTCTCGAGATAAGCCCGGACAGCATGCATCACCTGCAACGCGCCATCCGAGAGCAATTTTGAGCGTGACAAGACCCCCTGGGGAATGACGCCCAGCTTGGCGCCCTGAAGCTGTGCCAGGTCATCCAGGAAAAGCGGGCTGCCCGGCAGCACAGAGTACTTGAGCGCTCGCTGCTGCTGCTGAGGGGACAAGGAGGCCACGTCCCCCTCCCTGTCCCCCTCGCCACGGCCCTGCAGTTCCAGGGCCCGCTCAAGGTTCATCCTCAGTGTTGCCGCAACAAACTCAGCATCCCCCGCATCTTCAAACACAACCAGGCAGGCAGGCCCGGCTTTGCTAGCTCCACCGGGTAGCAAAGATGGCAGGCTGCCTACAGGTAGGTCCAGCGTGATGCGCGGTAGGATACCGTATTGTGCTCCAAAATTGATGTAATGGATGCGGCTCAGTGAGCGCCACCAGTTCGGGTTTTGGTGGACAGGGGGGCGGGCGGGGCCGGGCGGGCGGGTGGGGCCAGGTGGGCGGGCGGGACCAGGAGTGCCTTTGCCTGCTGGCGTGTTCGTGACTTTGCCCGTTGCCCGTTCTTCCCGCTGCTTGCTTGCTGCTTTCACGCCGAGCAGCGCTTGCAGCGGCGCAAACGGGTCTCCAAACGTGTCGGGCCCCACAGTTGGAGGCTTGGGCAGAGACGTCCCGCTCACCCTCGCCTTGGCGGCGGCGGCGGCACCCGTGAGCGAGACTGATGACAGTTTGCCTTTGCTGCCCGCTACCGCTGCCTCCTCACCCATCAGTGCCTTCGGCCCCTTAGTGAGAGTCACTGCGACCCACCGCGCCCACAGCCCCAACCCGGCGGCCAGCGCCACCGCCCCTGCACTCTGTCCCATGAACGCGAGGGCGCGACCCTGGTTGTGCCACCAGACCGGCGGCGCTACCGAGCTGTCAGAGGCAGGGGCCACCTGGTGGGCAAGAGGCGGCATGGAAGGGTCCGATTTTATACTAGTAAAGAACTGAAAAAGTATGAAATCCCAGGTGTCCAAAGACAGGTCAACAGGCTGCTGTGCCTCCTTGTTGCTGATATAATTCCGGTATGTGGTCAACAGCGCAACAGCAGAAGCAATCTAACAGCAGGCAATGGTCGGTGATTTGAACGTCAATATTGACTACAAACATCCGCAGCCTCTCAGAGGGAGACAACAACCGAAACCCCACACAAGCCTGCCCTAAACCCTACCTGGGATGTGGAGGAGGATGTTGCGAGGGACCCATTCTGTGCCCCTGCTCCGCCCATTCTAGACCCCGAAGCAGCAGAGGAGACCGCCTCAGGCGCCTCCTCTTGAGGCGCCTGGTTAAGTGGCCCGTCATACGGGGAGCGGGCAGCCGGCAGCGGCGGGCTGGGACCAAGCAAGGGTGCCTGCTCAGTCTCTAAAGCCTGCTCTCCATCAGCAGGGGACATCGGGGCCAGAGCAGGGGGGGCCTTACTGGTGTCAGGCAACCCGCCCCGCCTGGGGGCAGAAACAACCTGCATCGCAACAAAAAACAGAACAGCCTCATCAGTTCATAAAGCTACATCGGTGCGTTGAAGGGGGAGGGTATGAACAGGGAGTGAACAGGCAGCATGTTTCTGATGGCTTGTCCTGGCAGGCCTAGTAAGCCTTACCTACCTTCACAGCTCTTTCATGGGCTCATGGCTTGGTAGGCCTTAGCATAGCTAGAAAAAAACAGGCTAGATGGTCGTGGCTTTTAGCTATATAAATGTGAGGGATTGTGGCAGATAACGCGTGCCTGTTCCTGGACTGCCAGGAATGTGCCGCCAGGAGAGGCACCCAGGGTGCAGGCACCTGTGCTTGACTGCTCACCAGGAACAACTTGCTCTGTCGAGTGCAAGCAAAGGAAAGCTTGACACATGACAGGTCATGCAACAGGCAGCACGAGCTCCTGCAATATGGCCTTCAGCAATGTCAGACAGAGCTCAAGCGTTTGCCTTAGGGCGGCTAAACCGTAAACTAGGCCTAAGGGTATGCAGACATAGCTCATTGTATGTTGCAGTCCTCTTGCGCACATCCCAGTTTTTTTTGATCCACTCTCCCATAAAGCTAAGTCATGTTTGCTGGCCTCTGCAGGTGGAATGCCACAAGTCGTGAGTGGCCTTATGCCTTTTTACAGCAGCCTACACATGGGGGGGCACCCATGGCAGGTCATCAGCATGCCTCCAATCATACCTGCAGAGCCGCTCTTCGCATTGTCATACCCAGCAGACCATGCAGACCACATGGGCGCATGACACAGCAGTCGAGCTTCCTTTTGAGAGGCTGAGTAGTGCGTATGGGGCTGGGTGCAAGCACGCTCCAGGCAGGGCTCCTGCTGCAAGAGCCGCAGAGGTGGCTCCTCCTCATCTTCGAGGCTCTGGTTTTAAAAGCCGATTTATTATTGCTGCCAACGATGTGGCGGCGGCATCGAGCTTGGTTAACACGGGAATCTTCGAGAGGCCGCTAGGGGAAGGGGGTGTTCGCCGTCGGGCTCAGTGAACGACACTGATAGAAGCCGAGGTGATTCTAACAGGCATGATGATTAAAGCTTATCGATGAACCTGAGATCTCTGACGCTTCTGGGGCTGAAACGTTGAACTGGTCGATGTGGTCGGCGGTCGCGAAGCATCAGAAGAGTGACGCTCCAGAGACAAGGTGTATTCTCGAGCATTTGAATCATTTAACTTGACACGCGCTTATCTCAGCTAACTACTCTAGTCCTCGGAAGCCTTAACCACGCCCGCACAACTGTATTTTGAGGTGCAGAAAATGTCGATTTTATAGTGATTTTCCCCGTGTGAAGTGAAACGGAACGTAAGGGATATTAGGGGGGTAAAAGGTGTAGGCATGTGAGTGGTTGAGTAAAAAAATCTCCTCCAAATGAAATAAAAATTGTTGCAATGGATCACGCACGAAATGCGACCGTGCCAAAAGTATGAAAACGTGTGAATTACGACTTTCCGTCCGAAAAGCTGTTGAAATGGAAATGTTTTCCGCAACCGTCACATACAAGTTCCGCTTATTTATCGCTGAGTCGTTGGCAATATTTCGGTAGGCTTTCGACAGTCGGTCGCGAAGCTTTCGCGACGCGTGGTACGGGTGGGTTGTGTGAATTACGACCCCCGAATATCCGTTGAAAATCCTATTTTCCGTTGCCAGCGCTTACCAGTTTCGCTTATTTTTCGGTTTCGTCAGTCTTTTGCAAAGTGTCGGCGTTGTTGTTCGGTAGCGATGTTTTTCGGTAGCCTTTCGGTAGCCTATCGTGATTCTGTCGCTGACTTAAGACAATGTTTCGGTAGCCTTACGTTAGTTGGGTAGCGAATTGTTTTTCGGTACTCTTTCGTGAGTCTTCCGTGAGTCTTTTGCTTCTTTTTCGCTGTCGATGTCGATTGTTTCGGTAGCCTTACGCGAGTCTTTTGTAAAGCGTTAGCGATATTGTTCTGTTTTTCCAAAGTGTCCGATTTCATTTCCAAAGGCTTCAATTTTCCGCATGTCGTTAGGGTGAAGTGGAAAGCCCTGGGGTGAAATGGAAAGCCATGCGGTGAAGTGGAAATCCCTGGGGTGGAGTGTCACAAGCTTGGTCTCACATCACAAAAGTATACCGAAGTTTCACCCACGGTACTCATCTCAATGATTTATACAACACAGTTCACACTTTTTAAACGCTTTCATCCCGTAAGTTACGCATCACACAGTGCCTCACCTAGTTCACACTTTAAAAAACACTTACACGCATTGAATGAAGTGTCGCGCAGGCACGCATCGCACCGTTTTTACACAGACTTATACAATTTCACTTACCGGTAGATCTTCTTCTTTCCTTCTCAATTTTCCTAGGAGGCGTCCAACCGAACTCTTTTGCACCCACGTCATGTTCTATGGCTGGGGCTAATCTTCTGCACTATTGGGTCCATTCCCACGCTACTGCTCAGTGGTAGTGTGTTGGTTGCTTGCCCATGGGGGTCACTGGTTTTCGCTCGCTGTCCTAGCGTATTTAGTGCCTGTACCGGTTTACGGGCACAAGTCCCATGCATCAAATGTGATGCCCCGTTGGACTGTAAAAACTTCACAAACTTGACATGCCACTCGGCACACAAACAAGTGTGCTATCTTACCAGTATACCCTTCACACGGTACTTGCGACGAAGGAGCCCACTTATGATGGATTATGTTTCGGTTGGAGATGCTGGGTTTTGAGTTTTGCTTTTTGGTATCGAGACCTTGAGCCTTCCGATTTTGCTCTGCAATGGGCAGATACGCCCGTCCTTCGAGACATATTGCCATTATCCGGAATAGTTTTAGGGCCATCTGCGTTTGGGCAGTTGTGCGTGTTCTCGTCACAAGCTTGGCAGCCAATTACTAATGTAACTTGCATGGCAATAAGAATGGTGATTCAGTGGTGTTGCAGTGGTGTTTCAAGGGTGTTTCAATTGGATGGTGCATATAATTTGCATGGCTCCGGCAATTAGTGAATGTTGAAGATTCAGCAGAATTGAGAACTTGCAAAATAACTATTTAATTTAAGAGGCGTCGCCATTATTACTAATGTAACCAACTACCAAGTATCAAAACTCAAAACCTCCAACCGAAATATAATCCATAATCGCTAGAACACGAGGTCTCTGTTTTGTTTCTAAGTTATGCCAAACATCTCCTCTAAAGCCGGGAAAATGGCAACCAACATGCAGAAGGATGGAGACGAAACCATACAGGAAACTAGAGAACTAATTGCCTGCTGGACACTTGTGGTAAAATAGCTTACATTTCACCAACAGGTATGGCTCCCCACCCGCAAAGATACAGCTTGCACTCTAGCAGCCAGACGGCCCAATCTACCCAGAGGCCCTCACAAGACCGACAAAGCTAGAAATAAACAGGACAAGCACAGCCTAAACCAGGGACTGAATGAATCACAAAGGGGGCAAGAAGGGACAGAGCAACCCGAAGGTTTAAGTTAAATTTCAAAGTATTTAGGGATGCCTCCCAGGGAGCAGCTGGTGCCTAGGGCAGACGTTGAACTTCATTTTCGTCACCATGGAGCAAGGGGCTCGATTGATGGAAACAGTAGCCCCCTTTCCTCAGGAGTATCGGGGGCTCAAGAAAAATGATACAAGACATACAACAACCTCTCCCTATGAGCAAGGGGGCTCGAGATATAGAAAAGCAGGAAGCCCTTTCCTCAGCATAAGTATAAGGGCCCATACAAATCAAGATCTACTGGGGAACGAGGCCCACGGATGTGTGAAGGTGCTCGACAGCAGGGGGGGGGCAGCAGGGGGGGGCACCCTGAGTGCGGGGGGTACCGTCCCCCCAATTGCAATGAAGGGGTGTTGTAGTGAGAAGATATCCCCCAGCAGGCTGCGTTCTGGAAGTTTGTACACTCTGTTGTACAGTGTGCATGCATCATGCGTGAAAACCATGTGTCTGGTCTAGAATAGCTAGCATCAGCCTTCCGATTCTCAAAGTAGAGGGATGTCGACCTATCGACCAGCCGGCCAACCTCGGAGATCCTCCTGTTCAAACTTGCATTAGATAATAGCAAAAAAAAGACAACTACCATAAGCCTCAGCTTAAACAGAAACAGGCTGGTGAAAACCCACTCTCAACCAAACCTCCTGATTCAGCCAACAATGGCTCATAAGATGTCGATATCTCTTTCATTAAAGCAAGACAAACCTATCACTAAATTCTAAGCTTTATCCAGCCACAATTGAAATTCCCGGCAACCAAAATCAATTAGTTATTAAGATGGTGGAGATAGCTGTCCAAAATATGGCGCCTCATCCAGCCCCAAACATGGGAGATATCATCCAAAAGAAATTCCACGCAGAAAGAGGAAAAATACTACGCCAATCCTAGGGATGTGTAAGTTAAGGAAAAAGCGTAACACGGGGCTTAAGTCACACCCACGCTGTTACCAAATGCCTTGCGAATAGCCTTGGCCACCAGGCATGCAGCGGGACCTACGAAACACACTCTTCAAACCTAGCTTGGATTCTCGCCTTGAACACCAGCCCTCCTTGGCCGCATCACATCATCCAACAGCCTCTGCATTCACTTATCAATGAGTGCCTCCTCACGCTCAGTGACGGCAAATCACCGAGGCCAGTCGGGCTCCTGAATGAACTCCTGAAGATGAAGATCTGGATTCAAACGCAGAATGAAAGCACATACTCATCATCATCTAGTGGGCCACAGGCTAAACTCTGTGAGAATGTATGGATACAGAGTATCATGAAAAACCAGGAAAGTTGGAAGGGGCTGACGAGACCTTAGTGGCTTAAGATGGCCCAGCAGGGAGCTGAATCAGGAACAAGCTCAGAAATACTAGACACGAGACATGTACCTGGCTGTGCTAGGAACCACCATCACGGACTTGACATGCATGAACGAGACCAAGCGTTCAGTGCACTTGGCAGATGGATGGAATTTTCACACGCTTTCCCAACAGAGGTGACTCTCATTCAGCAGGAGGGTGCGCCACATGTTGCACACACTTTATGACCTTAGGCACGACAGGTACAAATCTTATATCGTAGTGCAGGAACAAAATCGCCCAAACATCTTCCTATGGAGCTTGTTTGGACAGATAACCACACTTGGGCACTACACTCAGCAGCGCTCATATCTCCCCGTTTCCCATTTGGAGAGGGAAAGGACAGAGGGAGCACAACTAAAATCACTGACTAAATGCCGCATAGACATCATGGTACTGCAACACAGGGGCAACATGTATGAGTCTGCCCTGCAAAACAAGTCCCGGTGGCACCAAAGGCCACCCTCATGAACGGATGAACCCATTTACCGAGACATCATATCCAACAAATAATTAACATCTCGGCAGGGAGCGTCGCATATCCAGACAGTGCTGCACCATGAGGCTAGTGGACCCCGTAGGCAAACGAATGTCTGGGATAGGCTATCAGATACTGGCCAGAATGTCAACCATGTGCATCAATGCATGGGAAGATGAGCAATACAACAGTGGGCATGGCAGCAGTATCCAGGGATCACAGGAATACCTTTGCTTGGGCCACTTACTAGTATCCAGACATACCTGACGTGACAGCCGCAAGCCAGCAACGCTTAGCATACAGCAGATGAGCAGAGGACTGCACGGACTACTGATTTCACGACAATTGTGCAGCCAGGAGTGCCCACGAGTGCAGCAGTGTTGTGGGGCATGACTGAGTGGCGGAAAATGGCGTTATGGTAGATCCATCATAATCGACCTTCCATGAGAAAGAAGCGGTGCAGGCCTGTCATTCCATACCTGAGGCCCCACATGGACAGCAGGACCTCTCCTTCCATCCGGAAGGTCAAGGCCCTACCGGTCTGCTGAGCACCATCAAACTGAGCACTGTGAATTCTACCCTCCCTTGTAGCACTAGTCCCGATTTGTAGGAGTGCTAGTAGCACTCCTACACTGTAGCATATTTTAGTATTGCATTGCTACAAAGATGAGAGCAGTGTAGCACTGCTATGGGCTGTAGGAGTCCTACAGCTTGTAGGAGTTTCCCTTTGTAGGTATCCTACAAACCGTAGCACACAAATAATTGTGCACATGTGTTCGTACCTGCCGGTAGGCAGTATGCATGGGTTACTAGTGGGCAGTCTGCGGGTTTTACTGAAAGCAGTTCGATGCTCATCGGGTATTGTCGAGGGTCTTGTACGGATTTGTGCGTATTTGGGGAGGCAGCCAATCAGAAGCCTCGGCTACCACACTTACTGGATATTTGTTGGTAACACCATGGGAGTGACAAGTAGCCAATCAGAATTCACCCACGCTATACATGTTGCTAGATAGAATACACACATGCTGAAGCGTGTCCAAGATTTCAAGTTCTTGGGCATCATTCAGCACGCGAGCGGCAGCATGAGGAAGGCCATGCAAGGTGGAGAGGTGCCTTTCGACACCGCATTGCACTGTGTCCGCCGTAGGGCCGCCAAGGTGCACCTCAGGCATCATCAGCCTACACGCATCCGGTTGGCGTCTGTCTATGCAGCGCCTGCGGCCAACTACGGTGATGTTGTGAGGGCCACCGATCAACTTAGGCCGCGGCACTGCCTCAGGAGCAAGATGCAGTCCAGCTTCCTCCAACATCTGCGCCCGGCAGCAAGGCTACCACCGTCCGCTTAGTCCGCTGCCAGTAGGGGGGTCCCGAGGGACCTGCAGATCTAGCCAATACAGCGAAGTAATGTACTTTGCTTCTACAACGCGGCGGTTGCACCAGCAACACAGCACACTCATAGCGGCCGACATGCAGCTCACTGTCAGACAGGGCTCTGAAGGGCGCAATTGGTGCAGTGATTTGCTAGGTGCCTTGCTGGGGCTAGAGTTGGGATCAGCCAAACCCAAATTGCGTCAGACAGCAACTAGCCTACTGCCTGTCAGAGTGGTGCTAGCGCTAGTTCATGCATCATACGAGCGGGCACAATTGGATGCAGTTGGCAGAGAGGAACCCAAGATCCTGCTTCTGAACACAGCTCTGAAGCTGCCTACCGCACCTGTTTTCAGTCTACAGAGGGCGCTATGCTGGCGCAAGCCAGGCGCACCAGCCGAAAGGATTGTGCTTGCGTGTGCACGAACAAAAGGTTGCGGATTGGTGCCGTCAAGACGGCTGACACTAAAGAACGGCGCAGTGGCCAGCAGCGTTACAGACGGTGCTGCCTGTGATGTTGGGCTAGGGAGACGGCCATGTAGAGGACACGTTGCACGCTTGTTTTCAATGCCCCAGCGTACAGGATCAACTTGTAGAGGTGGGAGCTGTCCTCCCAACGGTGCTAGAGACGTTTTATAGTTGTACCGGGGCAGGCTTGGGTGGGATCCCCTGGCATTTGTGGACAACGTGGTAGATATCTTTTTTCCCAGACATTGTCACACAATATGTTAAACCGGGCAGGATGAAATGACAAATTTTACCGGAGGGCCTTTGCATGTGTAAGTTACCGGTAGCGGCAATGCATGAATCAATGACACAACTGACATAACACCTCTGGGCCCTGCTCAAGAAGGCTCGGCCGCGTGGGCGCCCAGCTGTCAGGTTAGGAGAAAATAAAAGGGAATTGAAGGTAAAAGGTGAATGCACAAAGGAGAAAGAAAATACTCACCAAAAAGGAAAAGGCAGCCAAAGTATCCCTGCCCGTTTCATAAGTATGTGTTCCTCGTATGAGCCGCGTGCAAATGAGACAAAGCTCACTCTATTCCTTCACTTCCGGTTTAGGCTTGCTGTCAACTTGCCCAAGCTACTGTGCACCATGTTGCATAGATCTTACATGTTCAACCCGGTGTACTGAATTAACAACCCATGGGCCGACCGTATCACCGGAGCTTATTACAGCCAGCGTTCACTCTCTAGTCCTTCACGTCATGTCTAGGAGGTCAGATTGCGCTGATGGAAGGGGGGAATGGTCGCGGTGGAGGACAGAGTGCCCTGGGTGGAGGGTGGACTGGTGGTCAAGGAGGTCAGAGTGCGCTGGGGGGACGAGGGACGGGTGGCGGAGGAGGTAAGATTCACTGGTGGAAGCGGGTAATGGTGCCGGAGGAATCAAAGTGCGCTGGTAACACATGTCGCACTTGAAATGATCGGCCAGCGCCGGGAGGCAGGACTCACCTTTACGTGAGTGCGCTACTGACGACTGATCCATGCTTGATGATGACTTATTCAGTTCCGAGCGATGGCAATGATTTGACGTGACGGGACTCGAATGTATTTGATTTTGTATGGTTCTGGAGCTAGCCAGGCCGTACAAAGCTCGGATAACCTCTTGCAGACGCAATCTCTACGTTGGGTATGATTTGTCGACAGCTCTGTAATATAAGGAGCTTTGGTACTCTGTCATCATTGCGTCTTGTCCCTGATTGCCTCATGTTCATAGCTTGAATCTGTCGAGGACTCTTGGGGATCGGTTACTGACTCAACTTTGACTCGGACTTCAGGACCGGGGCTTACAGATTTAAACTAAAACATGCTAATGCCAAACATCTGCTCGATTGCTCGTTTGGTCGCTAACTAACGTGCTTGCTTGCCTTTCGGCCCTTCATCCAGCGATCTGACCCGACAGCCAGGAAGCATGCTTGTCCTCCGTTTTGGTAAGTGGATTACATATTACCTGACATTATAATGCAAATCGTCTGCCACATGTGTGCCAGCCATGCAGCTCACCATCCAGCCTTGACTCTTGCATGCATGCTGCCATGGCAGGATTGATTGGTGGCGTGCCTGTCTGCTAGCAGCTTGCCTGCCACAAGCGTACCTGCCAATTTGCCATGCACAGTGCATGCTTCAAGCATATGTGCCCTGCCACATGCAGAAGTGTACCGGTCATAAGGCTTGGATGACATGCCAGGACGTGCCTATCTGCCATGCGCTTGCCTGCCACAAGCATCTAGTAGGACGGGTCCACGTGGTAAAGCTCATCATTTTACAACAGTACGTGATGGTCTGCCTCATAATGTGCACTTGAATCTCTAGCAACCACATATGGCCATTAGCACTCTGGCCATGATAGCCATGACCACATTTGACGCAGCTGAATGCTTTAGTTGCCCCCCACCCCAAATGCAGGTACCAAAGCAATTGCGTTGCGTTGTGGTTTATTCTAATGCTTGCTTCACCATTGGCCACTGTTGATCAGGCATGGTGACCTCTAGTTGTCACCTTCAACGTCACCCCACTCAATAACACACTTTTCAGGTAAGCTTGGAGATATGCATGTATGTTTGCTTTGCTTGGGACCAGTCATGCATTCAGACCAAAGCTTAACACCATGGCTATCTACTTTTACACTCACACACTCTGAGAAACGGTACGCTTCATTACCCTGCCTCCACCATTGTCTTTGTCACCTTGACTTTGGCGTAGCTACCGTTCATTGAAGCGTCGGTGAGTTAACAGGCCATTCACGATTTGTCGCTGAAAAGCAAATGTGCACCGCTTGAGCTGAATTTTGGATTTGACCCCAAATCTCCAGGTGGTCACATACGAGGAAGCTTAGTTCGAAGAGCAGCATGAATATCATGGCCAAGCATCACAATGTGTACGAAGAGATGTACAAACTATTTTTTTTTAGTACGGAGATGACATGGTGCATCGAATTGTTTGGCTACCGGTATTTTTGTGTTCACATCCAATTAATATGAATTAACCAAACAATATTTTCGACTCGTATCATCCTAGCAGTCCTTTGGGGTGATATTTCAATTTTGTTCCTCTCACATTTGTCTCCCCTTTGTTTACTTCTGACTTGTGCATGGCTAGACTAGCTAGACTCTAGTGCGTCTGAGGGGCATGTAGGGGAATCATCAGACTTCCTTTCCTGTTGTGGGGGGCAGGTCTTTCCCGTTTCCTTTGTTTTACATGTTCTCCTTTTCCCTCATGCCCTCAGTTTTATTTTCAACCATCCTAACAGTTTAGTGCCCACACGGCCGAGCCTGATGGGGCTAGGCCCAGAGTACCCAGAGATGTAATGTAACCGACTGGCCAACATCACGACCATGCACTGACATGACACTCCTAGGAAACGTAACATTGCTACCAATTAAAAACGTAGCACTCTTACCAGTCCACAATGTAGCACACCTACCAGTCAACAGTGTAGCACTCCTACCAGTGTACATTGTAGCACTGCTACCAGTCAACAGTGTAGCACACCTACCAGTGCACATTGTAGCACACCTACCAGTCAACAGTGTAGCACTCCTACCAGTGCACAGTGTAGCACTGTTACCAGTCAACAGTGTAGCACACCTACCAGTCAACAGTGTAGCACTGCTACCAGTCAACAGCGTAGCACTCCTACCAGTCAACAGTGTAGCACTCCTACCAGTCAACAGTGTAGCATTCCTATCAGTGCACATTGTAGCACTGCTACCAAGGCTCCTACAGCCCATATGTAGGAGCCGGTTTGTAGCACTGCTACATATCATGAGATATGTAGGACATTTGTAGCAAGCAATCGCACTGCTACAAGCATTGCTACATTTTGTAGGAATTCCTACATATTCTCCTACAGAATGAGTTCCCATGCCAAATTAAAGCTGTAGGAGACATGTAGCACTGCTATAGTACTACTACAAGGGGGGTCACAATTCACAGTGGGGCATGACTGAGTGGCGGAAAATGGCGTTATGGTAGATCCATCATAATCGACCTTCCATGAGAAAGAAGCGGTGCAGGCCTGTCATTCCATACCTGAGGCCCCACATGGACAGCAGGACCTCTCCTTCCATCCGGAAGGTCAAGGCCCTACCGGTCTGCTGAGCACCATCAAACTGAGCCGCATTGGCTGGAATCAGTGGGCAGAAGGGGATTGCAGTTCTGAGTGCTACCACTAGGTGCCAAATATGTTGAATCTACGGTGTCTCTATGTCTCACCTAAATTAGGGTTAAATTGGGGGAAATAGAGAGTGGAACGGGCGAACGGCCAGGTTGAGAGCGAGCCTTGATTGACATCACTCTGTCAGGGTTGTCCAGTAGGGGACGTCCGTTCGGCCAGCCAGGTGACATCCGGATCCCTTCAGTTTTCCACCTGCATTGTGGTGAGAGGCACCCGGGTGAGGGGGAGGAAAAACGGCAGGGTCAGACGCGTTAGACGTAAGAGGGTTCAGGGTTCGGAGTGGCGCCAGCCGAGGAAGAGTGACGGACCTGAAGGAATGCGAGAGAGACTGGTCCAACTTCATGAATCTGTGTTCCAACATTTCATGTTTGCAACCAGATCTTCCTTGCTTCTAGCAACTGTTTGACTTAGTTTGGCGTTGGAAGACGACAGGAATGGCATTGACAGCTGGCATTAGCGCAGTAACTGCACTGGCTGGTGCTGCTGCCACAGCTGGGGTGTTTGCTATTCGCAGGCTCAAGAATGACAGACAGCAAGGCGAGTCCAGCCAACAGCAGAGCTGTCACCGTGATCAGGCAGATCCCAATAATCGCAGCGCCATTTTCCGGGACCACCTACACGACGGGCAAATCGTGTGTTTGAGATTCGACGACAGACTGGTGCATGCAACAAACGCCCCCAGGGGCGCAGTCGTCTCCCTGTCCGATTATCAATGCGCAGGTGGGGCGAGGGAGCATGGCTGATGTTCACAGCCATGGGACCTGTCTTTGTGTTGGTTTGAAACAGGCATTCCTGACCAGGCTCCTGATGTGCAGACGCGGAAGTGATCATGACCTCAAAATATACCCCAGCTGCCGGTAGCTCCTGCTTCTGAAGCATCCCAGGCATTCCGCATGACCTGAGCAGTGTTGGCTCGATGCAGTCACCCTTTCTATGTCTAGCGGTGTTGCGAGATTTCTGAGTCATCCTTTCTGTGTCATCCTTGCATCCCTCTCACCCTGCTCACAGATGCTGAGTATCCAGTCAGTGCCATGTTCTGGATATTGCGCAAAACCAAGACAACCGTGCAGCTCCTCTCTGTCAGGTCAGTCGGCTTTGATTCTGTTCACCAGGAAGCAGGAGAAAGATGGCCCCATGCTGCAAAATCCCATGCAGTCAGGTATGCATGAGGATAGGCAGAGCATCATCAGAATAACATCAAATTGTTGTCCCTATTGCGGTGTTGCTGCGGCCACCGACAAGGGTGGCCCCTCTTTCTACATCCTCACATTTGATCCGTGACCCCACGCGTCAGTGGAATGCCTCCCTGAACTTTCTGTCTGGTGTTATCAATGCTGCCAAACACCTGGGCTCCGCTTTTAAGTTTGGTCGCTCCCTCTTTGTGACTTCAATTTGTCCGTGTCATATAGTTTATGCTTAATCTCAGCCCTTGCCTGAGCCAATTTCTCGATCTGGTCCTGCGGGTGGATGCCTGGATAGCTGTTTATTTTATGGCTCCTCAGCTGCAATTGAGCTGCGTCAAGTTCTATGGCCGAGGGTCTGGGAGAGGAGGCCCTGCTGCTAGGGCCTAGGCTGGTCAAATTTTGGTCCCCATCAGCTTAAGTGGAGTCTAAACATCAGCCTTTAAAAAATGGTCAGTGTACAACCAATTTAACTCAGGGGTGAAAGCTCTGGAACTCCAGAAACCTAAACTATCACTGATCGACATGCTGGGGCCTGCCCCCGCTTACAATGCAGCGTGTACCGGCAGGCCCTCGCTGTCACAAAAGACTTCAACTGCCCGCTCAAGGTGGCAGGTTCATCCTCCGCCACAGCACAGCTGTGGACAAGGATAGGCCAGGATGGGCTGGCGAGCGCGAGGACGCCCGGTCAGGTGTGGGCCTTATCGACAACTTGTGGGTGAAAGAAAGAAATTACACCCTACTGGTGTGTGTGCTGATAAGTGTTTATGTTAGTGTGCACCATACCACCTTGGGCAGGCTGCTAGATGGCCACTCATTGGGCCGACAGGGACCATACCTCGACAGTTAACACTGGTGGTGATGGAGGACCAGGCCACTTAGGGTGTCCTTTGGCCTCAGATTGGGCCTTTGTAGCTGGTTGTAGCAGGTTGCCAGCGAGGCATGATGCAACAGCATGACCGGTCGGTAGCCCAACCAAAAAGGCGGCATGCTGCATCACAATCCCTTAAATGTGACTGGGGCGTCGCTGCCTGTAGCTGGAGTATACAAATAACCACTGGCGTGCACCCCCCCCCACTGTGTGTGCGCAGCCAACATTGAGGTTTGTCCTGATGCAGCCCGTCCCATCTCCCAGGATCCACTCGTGGTTGCATGCTGTGTCCAGTGCTGCAGCGCTGCAGAAGCAGGTACGGTTGCCGCAGCATGCGACATTGACGCAGGTGCAAGGTGGCTCCCAGGCTGCAGCAGTCTTTATTTTTAGCCCATCAGCCATCAGATCACCTTTGGCTGCTAGGCGGCCACCACTCAGCCGATTGGGACCCAACCTCCATCGGCCTACAGGCTACAGCCGGTAATCCAAGCAGCAGGGCTTGCTGCACACCGGCACCAAACCCCCACGGCTGGGCCATGATGCTCATATTCCATACGATATGCATCGCTGTAGCATCAGGGCATGCCCAATCATTCACAGGCCTTGTCATGCTGTAGCCCACTGTTTATTTGGAATGCTGTGCCCAGGGTGGCTCAGCTGTCTTATTGACATATTCATTCCCACTACAGGGGCAGTGCGCATGTGCAGCATAATGCCACCGCATGGGCAGTTCCCATATGCAGCATAATGCCACCGCATGGGCAGCACCCATGTGCTGCACAACCCCACTTATTGACACACCCTGAGGCAGGTCTGGACTCCAAGTTGCTGTCGACCCTCAGGTTGGCATGGCCCCTCAGTATTGCTTTGGCCCCTCATCTTCTATTCGATTCAAATATCTGTCACCTGGTCTGCAGTGTGAAGCTCTGGGTGCCAAGCTGCATGCAGCAAAGGCTCAATTCAAAGAGGAGAGGGCTGTTTTGGAGGAGCAGCTCGACAGGCAGCATCAGACCCTCGAGGGGCAGGTACAGGACACAGACTGCCGAATGATATTAAGATTAGCTTGACCTCTGATGTTTTAATGCAAATCCGCAATGGAGACTAGGCACCGAGTCGGGATCCAGGAGTAGGGATGGGTCATGCAAGGCTTATCCGGCTACAATTCAGCTGCCTTGCGGCTACGGGCTGGGGGGCCTGGTGTAGTAACTGGCAAGTCCTGGCTGCACCAGGCCCTCCCAGGCGCAGGTCACAGTGTAGCTGAATTTATTTACGGAACCTGAAATAAGCATTGGACTGCCACAAATGATGCAAGGCCCTGAAAGGACCCAGCAGGGCAGTTTCATTCTCAGAGGCCGGGTCTAGGAGGTCTTTTATAGAGCTCATCCAGTCACCCCTTCACAATCGCTTGCCAAGCTTTTGGCCAGCGCGCCCAGTGAACCGTTCCTTATCTGCTGGCAGTGACTAACTAGAAGCACTGGAGTTATGAGTTTTTTGGGGGTGGGCCACTTCCTGGTCCATAGATCTTGGATCCTATATTAACCAGGTTCAAACCAGGACCAATTTGGTGGGGTGGCAGTACTGTCTGGTCACCAGAACTTCAGTCATAAATCAACCAGGTTGAAACCATGATCAGTTTTTTTTGTAGGGGTGGCATTCCTGCCTATCCCATGGAACCTTAGTTTAAAACAGGATCTGGCACCTATCACACTATCCAACTATAATCGCACACAAACAGCACCAGCCAAGGTAAGAAATAATAATGCAAGACCAGTGCATGTTCATGCTTTGTTTTCGTTTTCTTAGAAAGGCAATTGGCTGCATTGCATTGCCTAAGGTTCATCGCTTGGGCATGCAACTGGACGAGGCCAGACAGGAGGCGTCCAAGAACTCTGCAACGGTGCAACAGCAGCGCCTTCAAAAGCAGCAGCTGCAGGAGGACCTGCAAGCAGCGCTCGGAAAGGTGCAGGCAGACCACCTGGAAGCTGCGCGGCAGCTGAAGGCCATGGGCCACAGCATGGCTGAGCAGAAGAACGACCATGCCAGGTGTGGTAGAAAGAAAGTGTGGATTCCGCAGGAACCCTGCTTGCCTGGCTTCACAGGCTGAGTATGAGCATGTTGCCAGCTGTAATGCCTCGTCGCCAGACTGCTGCCTTTCACCTGAACAGCTCCTTGTGTCAAGACCCTTTCCGTGCCTGTCTCATTGGCATGACATGCCACCAGTAATTTAGATATATTTACAAATCTATCGTACTCTTGAAGTAATTTGAGATGTTATTTTGCTCCCAAATGCCTGTGAGTGAATGTAACCTCCATAATTTCCTCGAACCTTCATAGCCTGTTTTCAAAATAAATCAGTCATTAGGGTGCCAGCAGGCGCATGAGACTCCCGCCTGCTGGCCAATGCGTGCACTGGCAAAATAGTCCCACTTCCTGGGGCTGTGTTAATAAAACCTTGGAATGCTTAATTTCGTGGCCACAATGCTGCCAAATATCACCCCCCCGCCTGCAAATGAATCTACCCTCAGTGGGCTGCCCCGCGGCTGCCAAAGGCCCGTTTGGGGCCCAATCTTGACCAGTCTAGAGACATAGGCTCAGGCAGCATGGCTAGAGTCAAGGAAGTGGCAGAACTATCCATGAAGTGGAGCAATGGAGGGAGGAGGCATCTGCCCGTATCATCCGTAGACCATGCACTCTTCCAAGCCCAATTGTGCCTGGTAGCTTCTGAGACTTGAAGGCGACACTTGCACATCACCAATGCCACTGGACACCATCCCTCCACAACAAGGCTGCAGTCTGCATTTTGGCGCCACACCTAAGATCCCTGAATACAGCAGACTATTGTGTGTCTGTGGGTCTATCCCCCCTAGGTCTATCCCCTGTTGCCGGGGGCGGGCACTTGCAAGCAGTAGCTGAGACAGGATGCATTGTCTGCTTTGAGTAGAAATGAATCTCTCAGCAGCTGTCCCCTGCCTGCCCTCCCTCTGCACGCAGGGACACCAGTAAGCTGCAGGAGACGTTGCAATCCTCGCAGCAAGAGGTTGAGCTACTGCAGCGACACACCCGGCTGCTGGAGCTCGCCGGAAGCCTAGCCTCAAAGGAGCAAGAGCAGTCAAACATGCAGCTGGCGGCTGCGCAGCAGGCAACGGCTGAGCATCAACAAGCGTCGCGGGGAGCAGCGCAGGAGGCTAGCTTGTGGAGGGACAAGTTTGAAAAACTCAACCTTGTGATGCAGGTCGGTGCAGCTAAGCCCTAGACCTCAGCAATTTGAGCATGTCTGGGTTCAAAAGGTAATCCAATGTGTTTGTAACGAATTGCTCAGCTTGCCTGTCATGAACTACAGCTTGCTGGTCTTCAGGAGTATGGGCACTCTTGCCGATTGCCTATCTTCCTTCCCATTTGAAAAGCCAGGCCATGATCATCCACCATGCCCCTTGACCCTTAAACCTGATATTTGCATTTGGAACTGGAAGGTCATGATTCTCTACCTTGAAGTCCTAAACCCTATAACCTGATAATTCCATTCGGTGCATTTAAGTCATGATGATCCACTTCACCCTTAGGGCCCTGATCATCCACTTAACCCTGAGGTCCTTACACCCTCAAGCCTGATCCTCCCGTTGGATGCATTTAGGTCATTCAAAAGAGGTTTCAGATGGCTGAGGACCCCAAGCCTGAGCTGGCCATTAAGGCGTCATTGAGAGAGGCTGACCTGCGACAGCTGAAACAGCGCCTGCAGCGCCTCGGGGACCGCGACCAGCAGGCTCTCCGCCACGGCAGCAACAGCGACGACGACGCAGACAACCACGCTACCTTTCAGGGCGCGCACACCAGGCACGGAGCCGGCGTCATCTCCTCGCTGCCTGAGCCATCGCCGTCTGATGTGGCTGTGGAGCTTGTGATGAGGCAGCTGCAGCGTGAGAGCGTACGAGGCAGCGCGGAGTATTTGCTGGGTAGCCTGAGCCTGGGCGGGCCTGCCGCCGGCTCGCTGGCGACGTGGTTCCAGGGCTTGGCGGGCGGCAAGAAGACACACTCGAGCGCCAGCACTGTGCGGGACAGCACAGCCTCAGGCAGCACACTGTTCGCAGCTCCTGTGACGAGGCAGCAGGGGTGAGGGGCCTATTTGATTGGAGCTGTCACGGGGATCGAAGCGACTAGGCCGGGGTCTGAGGGAGGGTGGAGAAGATTTAATTGCTTGGGGTATTGGTATTCCACCCCTAATTTCATTCGCCTGGGTTAGCAACTGACAAGGAGTCTGTTTTGTTTTCTCTTGTACAGGGACCAGCAGCACTACTCGGATGCCGAGTACGCCCCCCGGGACCAATCAGCTACTATTTGTGACAGGGAGAGCAAGCATGCCGCTGTTGTAGGCACCACACCTCCAGTGGGCATCCGGGGTAGGCTGTGGCCCCTGGCCCTGGAAGTGCCTTCCAGCCTGGAAGCAGACGGCGACAGCGAAGTGAAGCGGATTTGTGCCTCCAGCCTGCATGGTGGCCGCAGCCCGCTGACACCGAGGAGCGCGTGCACGCCTTCGCCAGTGGACAGCCGAAAAGACTCTGAGTATGACATGCTGGCTGAGGACCGGGAGGGCTATGATGAGGGGCTGGAGGCCCTGTCCCCCAGCCACTTGATTCCCTCCAACATGCTAAGGGCTGGGCTGGAAGAGAAGATCCTGTCAGCAGGCAAGCTTAGTCCATACCTTTGTGCTAAGGACTGAAGGAGGCGACTCAGCCCCCCTGTCTCTGCCGGCAACTGCTTAATTATGCAATCGTTTTCATTTACTGTGTAGATTATAAGTTTGTGAATCATTACAAGGCCGGTTGACAACCTGGTTGTAACCTGCCGGTCATTCCACGGCATGTTCGCTTGATTCGGCTGCGTTTCGGCTATCCGGGTCTTTTATAAGCCGCTAACAGCCATGTTGAGCCAGATCACCTAAAAGGGGGCGACTCCGGCAGAAAACATGTGCTCTGTCTCCCGGACATTGTCGCAGCAGCTCCAGTTCCCAGGTCCTGTCGACCTGTGTCGCATTTAGCGATCTTGCTAGGCGTGGCACTGCTCCAACTCAGCAAACACGTTCTCTGCCGTTCTCACCTCTTTGCATGAGTGACCCATGAGATTGAGCCAGGTGTGGTGGAGCGCAGTAGATGGCAGTGATCTCAGATCTTCTAGCCCCAGGTCAGGTGCGGGCAGCTTGTCACTCTGCCTGTCTGCCATCCATGTCACAAGACCATGTGTTCAGCGCAGCTGGGCATGCAAGCCCACATGCCGACATGTGTTTCGCCCCCTGATTTCCCCTGTAATGTGGCTGCAGCACATGCTGTGATATTTTGAGATGTGAAGTGAGCCCTTTGTCATGGCTCATGCTGCACCCTGTCCACTACCCCTTTCAAATCGGGGGATGCTTCGCTTCCGTCCCGTTGACTAACGTATTGCCTGCAAAATTCATCTTGGATGAGAAGCCCAGTTTCTTAACTTCCTGCATTGAAGAATCTATTACCTATACACTTAGCCTTGTTGCCTCTGCAGCAGCCTGATGCACCCTTGGCAACTCTCTCCCGCACGCCCACCTGCCAAACTCTTTTGCACCCACGTCGTGTTGTATGACTGTGGCTTATCTTCTCCACTATGGGTTTCATTCCCACATCACTGTCTTTTGGTTGTGTGTTAGTTAGTTGCTTGCCCAGGGGGGTCCCTTTTTTCTGCTTGCTGTCCTAGCGTGATTAGTGCCTGTATCGGTTTACAGATACGTCCCATGCATCAAATTGCATGCTCTTCTGGACTGTAAAAAGTTGTAATAATTTCCTCCCAATGCCCACCCACTTAATGCATTATACATTGACAATCATGTTGACACCTGTGACCTGCCACCGTGCACGCCAGGGTTCGACTCAGCAGGGGTACAGGTTAGAGGCTCATGCTTGAGGCGAAATCTTTCAACCCAGAGTACAGGCTGGTTCCTTGTCTGTTCATGCCCTTGTAGCAACCTGCACACCATAAAAAAAGCTACAGCCCTTCTCCCTTTCTGTCGCAGCTGAGCGCCATGTTCCTGCGTAACCGAGCGCAGTCTAACTATTATCAAAGGGATAGAGACTATGACAGTGTTCAAGTTGACCTTCTATAGAACCATAAATCAATGACGTTACACCTCTGGGCCCTGCTCAATAGGCTCGGCTGCGTGGCCGCCTAAAGCACCTTTAGTGTGTGTGACTGATGTGTAAAGGATGCCATGTGCGACTGAGGTGGGTTTGGCCGATTGGGAGTCAGCACCATGCCAGTGTATTGGGCAACAGAGAGATGTCAGGCGTGGTGGGTTACTGGTCAGCATTTATTTGATATAGACCATGCCGCTTTTGGTAGGCTGCTGGACAACCATCATTGGAGACCAATGGAGACTGAACCTTGACTCGCTCATAGCCGGTTCCCAAGTATCCAGGCTTGCTGCACCGTAGGCTAAAATGAAGCTGAGCTGCAGCTAAAGAACCCTGTAGCCAACTACGGTGTGGGCTAGAAAGGCTCAAGTGTGACAGAAGCTTGCAAGTGTGGGTGCGTGTTCTGCCATACATCCTCCTCTTCGCGGGCGGAACCATCCACCGAGTTCAATATGCAGCTCCCCAACACCAGCCACCTAAGCTGCGGCAGCTTTACATATAAATCAGGCTGCTCCTCAAGAAGCAGACGGCATGCATGAGCAGGGTGTGTAGTCTGCATGTGGAAGAGGTGCCAAGGGAGACTGTCGCGGCACAGGGGTGCACCCTAAGGAATGGGTGCACCAAGCGAAAAGAACACAAGACAATAGTACTTGTTTAAGAAAGAAAAAGTAAAGGACCCAGTTCGGGATCCTCTAAGACGGCAAACACACTTGTTCAGGTTCACACATAAACTTCCAACCGAAAAAGCAGTTGGCGCAGTCAAACGCACGGTGCAGTCATACTTCGTGACAAGACAAGGGCTCAGAGATGGAGTTGAGGGTCCAGAGATGAAGGACGTGTCTTGAGGGCGGGCATGGTGGCGTAGGGGCCACCTATATTTATTTGCAAGCTTCCAGTATTATAAAAAAAATTGGAACACAAACAGTGGGGCTCGGCCGTTCTGATTGCTAGCAGGGTTGTTGTGTGCTAGCAGGGTTGTTGCCTTTAAGAGCCCTAGGAATGCATGACGAGGTTGTAGTTACAACCCAGCTCCTGCATTGTACACATAGTATCCAGAGCCAATCAATTTATCTTCCCACCGAAATGGGGCAGGCCGTCGTCTCTCTAGAAGCTATGTGTTTGTCCATGAACTGAAAAGACCCCCGCTGATTTGGCATGTGTTCTCGGCTTTGGCGAACGATGGCCACATCGGCCATAAGCGCAAAAGACTCACATCCGATCATTCCTATGGGATGCGCGTCGACATCATCACCAAACATAGTCTGAGCGACCCAGTCGCATATCAGAAGGCAGTGCATCAGGCGGCAGGACATGTCCTAGGACATCGGGTGCGGGTGAGGTGGCATTTCAATTCCCACCACAAGCATTCCAAGGCAGCGTTCCCGTCAATGACGGGCTCATAACCTGCTCATAACCAGCCTGCAGTATCGCATGTTTTGTGACCAAGGCTGTTCCATACTTCCATCGCTTTGAGTGTGTATCGCTCTCTTGCAGACGCTAAGACACTGATCCAACAACATCTCTGTTCACTGAAAACGCCATTCCGGGTGTATGGATGGAGGCTACTTCCGACATCGACCAACTGATGAACTAGTTCGCACGCGGTCCATGATTGATGATATATAACAGGTGAGCATGCTGCGTCCAAGCAGCTTTACATCGTCTGAACACGGTTATGTCATTTCGAAGCACTTACGCCGTGACCAGGCGGGGACACACACGTTCAAATCACTTCAGCATCCCGATGTCGCTGCATGCTTTGTTCATGTCACACGTTACGGCGATTAAATTCCTGATCAAGGCAAGCTGAGCCGCTCATCGAGCAAGTTCATGTCAATCCTCACCGCGTGACGTGGGCAGCAGGTTGTTAGGCAGGACAGGATTGGGACAGGATACCGTAGTGTGCAATATGGCCTGTGATGCCGCGCTTCCACCTGGTGAGGAAGTGGAGGATCAATAATGTTTCCGCTTGTCGACAGCAGCTGGCACACTTACCGGTAGCTGCTTAGTCGTCCTGTAAGATGTAATCCAGGAAGGGAGCCAACCTTCTCATCTTCAGGATCTGCGACAGAAGCGTGGTCTTTTCAAGAATGTATGTTAGGTGGATGTGCGGTGAAATTGACGTCACGAAAACCTCAGGCCTGGCCAATTTGAGGATTTGTAATGGGCGAACACCATGCATGCTGTAGGATTATGGGCCAGGCTCTATGGCTATTAAGTGTCGCCAGGGCTACGTACTTCGATGCCTTGTGAACAGTGTGAATCGTCTGCCAGGATCAGAGAATGATAGAAAGTTCAGCATGGCCCATTGCTGCCTCCGCGCCGAACTTAGCTGCGGGATCTTCAACTATCTGCCCTCTAGGCCAGGCAGACAATCCCATGCCGATTGATCATACGGCCTCATGCAGGAGAGGGCCTATAATGTCATATGATCTCATGCATTGGCTGGATAGGTTGTGTGGCAATATTAATGCCCACCCTGAACTCAGTCAACTCCTTCCCCACCGGCCCGCAGGCGCAACACTCTGACTCGCATCAGAAGCAGGAGCCTGCACCCGCTCCCCATATCAGACCCAAACTAAGATTGCCATGGCCCCGGCCACATGCGCCGCCACCGGCGGCAGCAGCAGCAGCAGCGCTTTGTTCTCGAAAGCGGTGTTAGCAACCGCTGCGGCAGCAGCGGCGGCTGCGGTACTCCCTTCTGCGCCTCCGAATAGGAATATCGGGTACGACACGATGATTGTGACGCCACATAATTCAACGACGGCCACTCCTATTGTAGTGAAGGCTGCTGGCAGCAGTGCATCATCAGAAGCAGCAGCGGAGGCAAAGTCAGCGCGGCCCGCTGCTCCTGGCGCTCTGTCGGACGAGGTGTCACCGCCCCAACACCATGGCCTAACCACCGGGCAGCAGGGGCAGTCCGGGCAGCAGGGGCACGTACTGCTGCATGGTCCTCATTCAACAGGCGGCACGCCGGGGAAGAATCATGACAAATTGAAAATCGGGTCTAGAAAGAAACGGTCCAAGGCCATGGTGGGGACCAGGTTCATCGGGTCCACGGACACCCTAAGCCAGGCGAGTATGCTCTGAAGCCAGAAAAGTACCTTTCTGTGTCATTTGCATGTACAGTGATTAAGTATCAATGATTTAAGGTTATACAATTAACATCAGAGATGCGCGGCCGGGTCCCAGTACTGGTCCCGTTATTCCAGATTACACCAACAGTAATAATAATACCAGAGTTATTATTTGTACTCATACCAAGAATGACATCTCGCCCTTTCCACCAAGCTTGGCAATTGCTTCCCAACTTCTGACCACCCCTCCTGCTAATGTGAGCTTCCTATGTTCATAACTCTCCAGTCGCCCCCCTCTTAAATCAATGCTCTGCTCTGCTCATCATTCTACGGACATCATTTTCGGAAATGTGGTCATGTTGCTGATGCACCATGCCCAGCAATTATAGCCAAGTCCAGCAAATGTCAACGCTTCTGAAGATTTACCCTGGTGGTAACAGTCAAGATTTATGTGGATGCAGCCTCAGCCTCGGCCCATGCTGCATTGTTTCCTTATGCTTCTTACCCCTGCAGCGTTTTATTTTGTAACTCAAAGTTAATGAGATGATCATGCCCTGCATGTGATGTGCACGTATCTCACCGTCTAGCAAAGCGACCTTGCACCCCCCCCTTAATTCCTGAAGAAATGCCATTCCGCTCATCACTTGCATGCTCCCCATTGATTTCTCAATCATGCCTTGAGCACCTGTAGCTGTTCACGTTCTTCGTTTGTTCCTGTGCGCGAGGCTCGAGAAACTGTTACCGTACCTCCTCATCAGGGGTCTACAATGGGGTCTGGGAACTGACCGGTTTAGCCGGGCACTTTTTCCCCCCTCTCCGGTTTTTTTTCCCGAGCCGGAGTCATCTTTTTTTTCCGTCCGGTTTTCCGAAATAGTGTGAAAAGTGTGATTTTTTTCTTCCCGCTCATTACAAACTGTTCGATCTTCTCTAGTCTCAAAAGACACTCCTAGACACAAACCTGCACACACACATAACTACAGTTAATCCTCCACTTTTGGAGCTGTTGGAAGAGGTAGGGAATCGAGGGCGTATATCAGGTAGGCTTTCAAGGTGCCGTCTGCCTGAGGGAAGATCGCCAGCGAGACGAGAGAGGAGGCTGTTTCGGCTGGGGCTGTTTCGTCTTTTTCGGCTGGGGCGGTTTCGGTGAGGTCGATCTCAACCTCGACTTCGCGACGTTGCTCCTCGACTTCGAGACGTGGCTGGCTCCTTCGCTTTGTCTAACGACCACATGCCGAAGTTGAAGGGTTGGCTAGCAGGCAATATGTTCAAGGGAATAAACATGGAACAGCCGGGGAGAATAAGAGCCGGATAAGAGTTTGTGGGCCTCCGGCCCCAAATCACGAAAGCCGGAGAACATTCATACTTTCCCCTTTTTTTCCGGCTTCGCCGGAACCCCCCTCTCGCTTTTCCCCGGCTTTTTTTTCTTTTTTCTTTTGTCCAATTCTGTCCGGGAACCGGCCGGTTTGTAGAACCCTGCGGAGTCCTCATGTACCTTACGCCTGTAGAGTGCGCTGACAGTATAGATGGGGTTGTGCTTATGACATACCCTTTCCCTTCTGCTTTCAGAGCGCGCTGGTCAGGATCTTCCGGTTTGCAGGGCATCACCTGTCCGATGTTGCCACTGCTGCTGCCATTGCTTCCGCTGCCAAGTCCCAACGGCCTCTGAGTCACCCGCCTGGAAAGCTGCTGGTCTCAGATGTCCTGGAGTTCTGGAGACCACGAGAGCGCCTGCAGGTGATGAAAGGGGGAATTGTTGATTGAACATGGAGCCAGGTATGGGTGCCGTAGGATGCTTCATTACTCACTCCATATCGGTATCTGAGCTGCAAGAGGGTGAACACAAATAACAGATGATGGCCCCACCTCATCAGCTTGTTCAGATTTCCTGCACATCAGCACACCCAATGCATTGCGCTGGGCAGCCACCAGACTCTAGTAAGCCAATGGGGATGGATCAAACCTTGACTGGCCCCCAGCTGGTGGTCCAAGGGAAACCCTTGCTGCAACAGGTCCCATGGCCATAGGTCGTGAACTCCATGATGTAGCTGAATCGTAGCTGTACGTAGCACCCTCCAATGAACAGTGGCTGAAGGAGCTCATCACGGTGTGAGTTGAAACCGCCCATACCTCTTCTGAGTGAAGCCGAAAAGCCTTAAGCTGATCACATGACTACCGTAAGTCAGTATCGTCTCAAACTTTTAAAGCTTGTTAGGATCAAATCATGGTACCTATCATGAATACATGATGGTGCCCAGTGGTCTGGCTATCGCAAGACCCTACCCACGAATGTTTAGTGGGTCCCTTTGGCCATTGCTCAGAACTTTCAAGCCTGCTTAAGATCTTTAAAAATGGCCCTGCTTGCATGATGTCCTTCGGTTTTCTGATATCTGAATTTTTGTATTTTTGTAGGGCAGCCGCGCCTCTACTTATCTCAAGCTCACGGACGAACAGCACTGTGTCATGTATGCGCTGGTGGGTGGGCGGCAGTGTTTTTGTGTAGTGCTTTAGCCACATTCCAGTTACATCATAGCCTGTGGCCGGGGAGGCCTGGTTTAGCAAGCCCTGCGGCCGGCCAGCCGGTCAAGGGTGTAGTCCCCTTTCTCTCAGCGGTGGCATTGTGGTGGATTGCCCAACATTTTGTGGTGCTCACCAAAATAAACCATGGCAGGTGACAGGGGCTGTGGGGAGTGACATCAGCGTGAGACGGACCCCAGACGTACAAGCACTTACATTCTCATACCTGATGATATTTTCCTGGATTGCGTGGACTAAGGGACGGCTTAGGGTTTAGGCTTAGGGTTTACCCCTGGTACCTCGAGAAATTCTCCCCGCCCATAGACTACTTTGGAACGGTAACACATCTATTTGCATACGACTGGGTTGCGTGAGGATGGTTGATATAGGGCTGCGTTAGGTTGTTGATATAAAGTATGCCTAGCCACCCTGCCTGCGGCAGTAGAAAGAAAGAAAGAAAGCTACGCCCTAAAAGGGCGTGGAGGTTAAGGAAACAGCGCAGCTTGGGGCCGTAGCCACATCCGCGCCGTTACCATGAGGCAAAAAGAAAGAAACAACTTCCTCACGGTGGTTTTCTCTTATGGGTGTGCTTTATTGGCCCAGTGGCAGGCTTTGTGGCTGAAAAATATTCGAGTCTGCGTCTGGTTTGTACTATGCTGTGCAAGAGTTTTATCGAATGGACATGCATTTTCTGGGCGCATTTCTTAGCATGGAACGCAGTGATCCCTAGAGACATCATGGCTTCAATTGTGTGTTTATTATAAATAGTGCCCGAGGTGCCAATCAAGATTGGAATAACTTTTATGTTGTTTCGTTGGTGCCCGTTCAAGATCAGTAGCTCAATGAGATCCGTGTGCTGGTTTAAGCAGGCTTTTAATTGGTCCCCATGCTCAGTGTCTCTGCAATACTTAAATTCCCCAATGTGGACTATAACGTCCTTCTTTTGTCCTGTCGTTTGCATCAACAACATGTCAGGCTGCATTTTCGTTTTCATTTGGACGGCTCCAAGTGCTGGTGCCTCAGCGTGGGGGATTAAGTACGAGGGGACTTTATTCATCAGCATGGCTGGTGCTCCTGCTCTCTCACACTTCTCGGCCGTCCCCAGGTCTGCCATGACGATGTCCCCTCCCATGCTGCCTTTCGATACAGCCCTCAGCAAAATCCTTCCTGTGCCATGGTGGCGCTCTATGTACATCTTTTGCATTTCGGGGTGCCTGCATGCGCCTGTGATATGGCCTGCACTGTCATGCTCTCCACACAAGGGGCATTTGTCCGTGGTACTTTTGCCCCACCTGAAAGCCACCTTGTTATTCCAAAGGCATCCATGTCGCCATCGAAGGGCTGTTTTCTTCTCCGCCAGAGTGACTCCTGGGTGGTTAAAGAAACTGTTGCTGAGGGCCCCATTAGCAATCGATTGCAACCGTTGCCACCCTTGAAAGTATACGCTATCGATGTTGGATCGACCCAGCTTTTGGCGCTCGTGAATGTGCGTCTTCAGGGCACCCTTCAGATCTTCTAATCCTTGCGGCTCACCCTGAATAGGGTCCTCTTCCTTAGGTTTTGTGAAAAGCCAGAAAGAATCGTACTGCGAGGGTTCGGAGCTCACAGGTACGGTCAGATCGCATTCCCCCCTTAGAGTGGCTGCCCGTTTTGCAACCCCGTCGGCTTTCTCGTTTCCGATATCCCCGTTATGGGCTTTCACTTTATGGAATTCGACTATTTTGCCTTTGCACGCCATGAGCTGGAGTTGGCCCACGATATGCTGGAGGAGGTCTCTGTGCTTGTGGTAGGTGAGAGACATGGGGGATCGGATGGCTTTGCGGATTTGGTACAAGGAGGTGGCGCTGTCAACAGCTATTTTGGTCTGTTCTTTCACCAGGGCTCCAAAAATCCCTGCCAGCTCAGCTCTGTTTATGGTGTTTGTGGGACCCTCTCCGGCCGGGTTAATGGTGGTGTCTTGTTGATCGGCGGTGGCGCTCGGGATGTGGAGGCCAGCGCCAGTTAGTTGAGCTTTTCTGCCATCTTTAAGGCTGATTTCAATGCAACTGCCATCGGTGTAGGCTATCTCCCTCCAATTGTGCTTCAGCGCGCTGTTTTCTTGGAACCACTCCAGGTAATTGCATGCGTCCATTGGGTCTGCATTTGTTGCGCTAGGGATTTCTGTGTCCCTTGGAGATTGTTGGAAGGAGCGTGATCCTATCATGGGTTGGGCATGGTTCTGCTCTCCTTGATCTTCTTCCACCCTATACCCAAATGGGGGAGGAGGTCGGGTCCATGTTGCGGTTAGCAGGGGGGTGGCCCCGGCTTGCGGGTGTTTTTCTACATGTGCGAGGGTTGTGCGGAGCAGTCTGATGAGAAGATCCTGTTTCCACCCGATTTGCTCGGACTGGGCTTCTTTGTTCCACACAACAATTATGTCCATGTGGCATTTGTGCATGGGTGGCGGGGTTGCTCCTTGCGTCCAACTCTCCTCTTTCCATAAAGGGAAAGGGGAGCTCTTGGTGCTGGCTATTCTTGTACAGTATTGCGGATATTTGTCCAACCACTTTTGGTATGAGGGTTTGCCTGACGACTTCATCCCCCTGGGCAGGTACAAGACAGTAGCTGTCGGTTCCCTGGTCATTTCTGCAGACCACACCGCCCAACGGACTGCTTTCTCGAGGGATGGTTCGTCCCGGTTTGGGAAGGCATGTGAGTACCCTGTCCACCTGTGTTGGAAGGCATTTGTTTGTGCTTGGAAGGCCTGGTCCCTCGGGAATATACTCCAATAGGTGGTGGCGTGATCTCGAGCTTGGAGGGGGCTAGAAAACCGTTCCTTGGAGATGCCAAAGTGCGTGTCTATCAACGCTCTGAATTGTGGTGGGATGCTAAAATTGTCTTGTATTTGTTTGGTCTGTGTCTTTGTCCCCTCCTTGTGTCTGATGATGAGGTCAACCACTTCCTCTTCAAAGGAGGATGGGGGAGGCATCATTTTAGCATGGATGCCTTCATATGCAGCCTGTTCATACAATCTTCTGAGGGTGACGAGTCTGTCTTTGGCGATTGTCCCGACGCACCGGCCGTTCCCCTTGTACACGCATGCCATCTCTGTAGTCGTGATTTGGTTGGTACTCTTAGGGTTCCATGTCTCAAACTCTCTCACTTCGATTTTACACTCTCCCGTCACAGCATGGATGTCCAGTTGCGGGTTAATTGGCTCCATGTCGAAGGTTGTCATTTCCCGGATATTGTCTCCCAGGGTGGTATCCCAATCGCTGTGATTTTGGTGAAACCCTTGTCGGGCCATGTTAGACAGGTGCCTATCTAGCATGGTGCCTTCGGAGGTCCTCGCAGGTGGCTGGTCGTGGTTTTCAGAGATCCATTGTCGTAGGAGGGCGGCCGTGTTTTCTTCGGTAAGGAGCATCTCTTCAGGTTCCCAGCTAGGCTCCCATGTGACTTTAACCAGCCCCTCCACTTGTGTGGTGCTAGTTGCATGTGTACACGCCGGGCATGTCCATTTTTCTTCGCTGGGTCTCCAGTCCACTGGTTGGCCTAGGCATTGGACATGATAGTACTTGTAGCATACGTCGCATGTGATGATGTCATCATAGCATCCCGATACGTCATCGTACTGCAGGCTATGTGGGTTCCAGCAACATTCGCATGCTGCAACACCTGCCCAATCATGGGCATGCAGGTCTTGACCAAGTCCAAGAGTCTTCCGGCAAGAAGCCTCTATCTTCTCTGGTGTGTACCCTGCCATGCTGTGGTATGGGATGGCCCATTCATCGATGATGCTTGGGTGCCAGGTGACTTGGTATTGAATTTGCTTGATTCTGTCTTTCCCTCGTTGGTGGCGTCCTTTGCTTGGCTCTGTGACCATCCTCCAGCCTGTGATGGCTGCTACTTGGTTGGTGTGCCCATACATCTCTTGTATGACTGTTGCCGCCCTTTCTCCTTCTGATATTTTGCTTTTGGCAAATGCAAAAATGCGCTCTGCCTCCTTCCTTTTGTAGTCATGTCTGGTACATAGGCATGTTCCTGTTATCTGGCACTTTCTGCGTGGGGCCGCAATCTCTTTCCGTAGGCTCGTAGTTGACGAGCATCCTTGTATTTTCTTGTCTCTATGGAGGGTAGGGTCCTTGCGCCAGTGCTGTTTCTTCTTGCTGCCTTGCTGTCCAGTCAGGTTTGCTGTGCCCTCTTGTTGCTGTGTGGGGTCTGGGGTATCAGCGAGGTCTCCCGGTCTCTCTGTTTCTGTTGCTTTTGGAATGCCGATGTCCTTGGTATTCAGATACTGGGTGATCAGTGTCTGGTCGGGGTGAAGGGAAGCCTGAAACATGGTTCCCGTTGGCATGGGGTTTCTTGCTATAGCAGTGATGTACATGTTTCCCTCGTGTATCTCTCTTTGATCCTTTGGGAGGCTCAACACCGTGTTTCTTTTTCGTATCATGTCTCTAAGATCTCTGTCTGCACCCGGTCCGTTGTTTGCCATGACTGAGAGTCTGTTTAAGGCTATGATGTGCTTGTCTTTGACATTTCTCCCGTATCTGTTTCTCAGGCCTCTCCCATCCATCACGTGCTTGCCTCCCTGTTCCGTCAGGTCTGCTAGGTGAGTGATCCCCAGGTGAAACAAGGGTTGAAGCAGGGTGTACGCATTGAGGGGGTCTGTGGCAGGGAGGGCAGCAGTGGCAGGGTTAAGCTGTTCTAGCGCTTGGGCGAGTTCCGGGGTATGTGCAGTGAATTGTTGCACATTGCTTTTCATGATGACCAGGTCATTATCTGTGATATGGGACAGTTGTCTGAGCCGCATGCAATGCTTAGCCTGTTGGGTATCTTTAAACCCTGTGGGGCACCCGCCCATGTATTTGAGCTGCTTCTCCATGAGACTTCGAGTGACTGTGCCCATGCGTCCTTCATCGCGTAGGGATGTGATGAGCAGTTCTGCATTCTTCTTTGCGTATTCTGTCGCCAGGGATGCACACCCCAGCCCAAAGGACGCGACATCTTGGTGTACGGTAGCTGAGTTGGCACATCTCCACAGTCCGTACGCCTTCTTGACGGCTGTGGCCATGATGCTGTCTAGAATCTGAAGGTCAGCTCCCGTGCATGGGGTTATCCCAAAGGTGTTTGAGATTGAGGGCTTGATAGTTGTCTCAATGATATGTTTAATTTGTCTTGGAGTGGCATGTGAGGCTTGCAGCTCCTCAATCTTTTGCCTTGCCTTCTTTGTCAAGTTTTGGTGCTGGAACTTCCAGTCTAGTGTCATCGTGAGCTCTGCACCGAGGTATCTGAAGGGATCTATGGGGGGAAGGTGTTGCACATATTGTCCTTGGACCATTATCTGGTTTTCTAGTTGTCTTCTTATTTGCACCAGAGCATCCTTGTTCCCATATAGTCCTGTGCGGATGTTTTGATAAAGGACACCTGATACTAGAGTTTTCCCAGTGTTGACCTTCATTTTCGCAAAGTCGGAGTAGAGACTAAGTTTCTCTGCTTGTACGTGCAGGTCAGTTTGCTTGTCAGCATTGACAAGTCGTCTGCATAGGCTGCATTGCTGAGTGAGTGCTCCATGCGAGCGTTAATGTCATCTATGCATCCAAACATGTAGCCCCTGGCCCCGACTTGGGCCCACCGGAGCAGTGGTTTAACAATGTAGATGAGGAAAAGGAGGGGTGACAGAGTGTCCCCCTGTATGCTGCCCCGCCCCATGGGGATCTTTCCAGTGAGCTCTGTGCCCCATCGGACCTGGGTTGTTGCCCCCATGTACAGGTTTTTAACTGCATCTACCGCATCTGTAGGGAACCCTAGGTCATACATGATCATGAGGAGAATGTCGTGATCCATCATGTTAAAGGCTGATGAGAAGTCGACTTGTAGGTTATAGATATTCTGGCCGGTGTGTCGCGCATCTTCGAGCGCCATGACTAGCATCTGAAGTTGGTCCATGGTGCTGGCTTTTGTCCTAAACCCCTTTTGGGTAGAGCTCAGAAGCAGGTGTTTTTCAGCGTAGTCGGACATAGCCCTTGTTTGGAGCCTCGTCCAGAGTTTGTATAGGGCATTTAGCATCCCGATAGGCCTCTTCTTATCTATCAAGGTTCCGTCCGGCGCCTTCTCCAACAATTGTGTAGTGCTTTGTTTCCATTCGTCTGGGGTCACACCGGTTGCCCACATAATGATCATGAGCATGTGCATGCACTCCTTGAACTCGTAGGTCATCATTTTTAGCAGTTCATTCACGATCCCATCTGGTCCCGGTGATTTCCCATCACTTAGGGTGTGCAGGCATTCTTCAAATACTGAGGATTGCTGGATTATTTTGTGCAACCATGTTCGGTTTGGGAGACGGGTTGCCAGCGTTTCCAAGGTAAATTTATCAGGGCCCTTTGTCCATGGATACTGCCGAGTGACCTCATGAGGGTGGTATTTGCCGCTCTTGGGGGCACATGGGGTCAGCAATTTGGTGAAATGTTCCTCGACAATTGTAATCATTTTCTTGGGGTCGTCAGTGATTTGGTTTGTGGCCGGGTCCAGAAGGGCTTTGTAGTTGGTTCCGGAGGTTGGTTTCTTGAAGATGTTCCTGTTCGCCATCTTTGGTTTCTTGTTAATGAGGTCTCTGGTAGCTTTGATCGCTTGGTCGAGATTTTGCTTGTCCTGTTCCTTGTCCATGGTCCGGATCTCGGACCTAATGCCTCTGATGACTTGTGAGAGGATCTGCCCATTATTCATGCCCACGTTTGTCTCCAAGGTTGTGGCTTTGTTCAGTCTCTTCTCCATACCACTGGGGAGATCAGTTTGGTTAGCTATGATTTCTTGCATCCCTGTAGTTGTGTCAGTAGCAGTATTGCGGACTTCATTTCTAATCTCACGACTGGCATGAAAGTGCTTGCATAACATTACTCTTTTTCGGGACAAAACCCGTGAGCGGAGGTGGGTGCCAGAGGGGTTAGTGTTTTTGCACTCGCATGTCTGTAAGGCGATCGCTTGTGTCTTCTGTAGAGCACTCAACAGTTGTTCACTTAGCTCATTCACTTTTACCGCCGCATGTTGTCCCTGAATAATGGGTAGGCGATTGCTTGTCTTCCCGTCTTCGGACTCAATTCTGTCGAAGTACGGCTGGATATCTTCTTTAATTACCAGCTGCATTTTCTGGTGTAGGTCTCGAGTCTCACCGGCGATACCCTCTGAGAAGGTGGAGATTTTGTTGGCGAAGGCTGTCTTGTCGGTGAGGCTGATAGGGCGGACCAGGACCCGGGTGGAGGGGCGTGTGGGCTGTTTTTTTATGGTGGGGATGAAAATCCCTGTGTTTCTCAGTTCAATGATGCCTAGCAGGGGTGTGTGATCTGATTGGGTTCCTATTTGGAGGACGTTGGTCTTACTTTTGATGATGCCCATATCCAGGTTTGTGAGAATATCGTCAATTCTGCTGGTCGTCTGGGACTCACTAGTGCTGTTTAGGTGGGTGTAGGTGTGGCCTCGAGGGCTAAGGCTCATTTCTAGGGGTGAAAGTTCAACTGCTTCAACAAATTTCCTGTGTGTCTCATCCTTGTGGTAGGTGTGTCTAAGTAAAGTGCGGCAGTAAATATGTCTGGGGTGCCAGCAAGGTATGCGGTAAACCGTTCCCTGCTTTGATCAGTTTGAGTCACATTAAGCTGTCTGCGCTTTCACAACTCAAAAGCAGGGATAATAGCTCAACCCCATGCTTTGGCCAAATATGTGGCTTCTTAATGTTGAGCTAATATCTCGTTCTTCCCCTGTCTATCCACCATTATGCCATTCCATAACTTCATGCTAACCCTGGAACCACTCCTTCCTTATTGGACGCATTTGAATGCCTTTTACTGACCACACTGTCTGGCTCTTTCGAAAAGGCTCTAGGTTGCAACGGTCACACTGAAACAGCAATCAAACACGTCTGGGAGTGCAACACAGCATCCCCCATTTGTGTACTTGTGGTCGTATGCACAGCCTCTGCCTGCCTGCTGTAGTCTGAGACTTTGTCCCTATTGCAATCGTCTGCAGGCTGGCTGTGGGGACGTCATGCACGCCATGATGAGGGTGTCCGCAGAGGTGGGTGCTGACACCGAAGGCTAAACCGTACACCCTGACCTAGGAGTCCTGCTAAGCATCTTGTGACACATGTCATGATTTATGTATACTCGGAGGTGGGTGATGATATGTGTGAGGCAGGCAGGTCGTGAGAAGCAGAGGCAGGCAGGGGCAGACTGGCAGGGGCTACGCCCAGGCAGGGACTGCGACCAGAGCAACGCTTATGGCTGCACTACCTGGCTTAACACTGTCTAGTCAGCATCCGGTAGCGCATGGGCATAACCAAGTCAACTGTTGAAGGCTGAGGCAGCCATGTCAGCTCACAGGGACTGCATGCATTGCACTCATCTGCCCGACTGTCCGGAAATGTTTTCGGCCTGGGGCTGTGCTATATGTTGTGGTTAAGGAGCGGACGCTTACTCTGCCCGCCCGCGCTGTCCTCTTTTCTCAATCCTCATCCACAGTTTCTTCTTCTTTAAATCTGAGGGAATCCTGAGGGTAGGTGAGCGGCAAATTGGAACCGCACTGTCAACATGTAACCGTGGGATGATAGGCTTGCTCCCAGGGGAGAACTGAGATAATTATTTGCTCAATACGTGTGTACTAGATTTATTCTTGAGTTGCGTCCCTCAGCATTGTAGAGGTTGCCTCTATTCTTGCTCTGGTGGCATAGGTCCTTGAACTCACTGCCTTAGGGAGACCGTAAAATAAGCTAGCAGTTCGGTACAACAATTACTACCCAAGATGGGTTTGACAGGTGTCAACAGTTTCTAAGCCGAGGGGTGTTTGACGGGGATCTAAGCTGAGTGTTTACAAGGTGTGCTGGGTTATAAGGTTATCGTCAGGAAACTAATGTCACCTTCAACAGACTGAACTACTGAAGTGCTGCTCTCCACTAAACCCTAACCTCTCCAAACCCTGACCCCCCCCTAATGCATTACCTATCTATCTCTGTCGTCTTATCCATCTCACCTGTATGTATTGGACACTAGCCCTAAAAATGCAAACCTTGCCCAGATGCCCAAGGGTGGTCTTAAATATGTCATAAGGCATTTGTATGGGTCCCACGAAACCCTTTTGCACTACGTATGTTTCCGTTGTTATCACAAGTGCTTGATGGGTCCAAAATCCTGAAGGTTCTAGTTGAATTTCCCTGCCTCACCCCATCTCGCTCCGCCTACCCGCTCCACCGACCCTTCTCTGGTGTGGGCACGAAGGATTTTGAGGCATGAATGCCCTTCCCCAACCAGCCCATGGCTGTCAGCTGGCGGTGTATGGCCTTGATTCCCTAAATCTCTGTTGGCGGTCCCTAGAAGCCCTTGACTCAATGCTCCAAGTGAATGGGTATTGACACCTCAAGCAACACAACTTAAATGCCCCCCCCCCCTCCTGTCAGGCCCGGAACTGTATGCTCGATGTGTATGGCTTGTGCGCGCTGAATATCAACCTATGGTTCAAGAATCGCGCCTCAAAGTCTGCATCAAAGGCCGCGGGGTGTGACACGAATTCCCTCAGCGCCATTCAATCAGAGGACCTAGCGCCGTCCGCGCGTGCGGTGCTGATGGAAACGGCCCGCGCTGTTGGGCAAAGCAGTGGCAGTGGTAGCGGAAGCGGTGGCAGTTCTGACGGTGGCTGTGTCGCCTCGGGAAACAGCATGGGGCATCAGGCAGATCCTCTGATCTCGGAACGGCTCGCCGAAATGCCCGCCTGGACCATCAGCAGTGACATGTCGCCCTTGTGGCAGCAGCCGCCATTGCACCCGCGAATCAAAGCCCCCCGCAAGCTACACCAAGAACTTCAACAGGTGTTTCATCAGCAAAAGCAACAACCACAGCAGCCACAGACACAGCAGCGTGTTGCAGAGGCCCTGCCCGCCGTCGGCTGGTCCGTGTCCCATCAGCTGGCTGGGGGTGCCAGCTCGGAGCACACAATTGAGCAGCCGCCTCAGCAGCTACCGATATACAAGAATAGCAGTACAGCACATCAACAGTCCATGCACACAGCCTCCGCCCCGGAGGTGCAGGTGGTTTCCATCGGGTATGACGCAGAGGGCCGGCCTGTGTTCACCCCGAGAGGCAGCGGGCCTGCCCCGGCTAAAGGAAAGTCCTCAATGCCGCCGCTACCACCACCGCACGGCTCGCATGCGTTTGCTTTCAAGGGTCTGGAGCTATCCAAGTCAGTGAGGCAACAACAACAGCAACAACCGCAGCATCAACAGTGGTCTGGCGTAGGCTCTGGCGAAAACAGCTGCAGTAGGGTCCGCCCTGCTAGTGATCTGGGGGACGGGCTGCTGCCTGCGAACAAGGCTGCGCGCTTTGCGCCCCTTCTGCAGCAAGAGCACCAACAACAACATCAGCACCAGCAGCACCAACAGCCAGAGTCCACCGCGGCCGGAGCCGCAAGAACCATGGACGGAGCCCCCTGGATCACTGTTGCTGACCAGTCTCCACCTACGTACGTCATGGGCGGCAGTGTGTACCGGATGATAGCAGTGCAAGACCCGCAGGAAGTGGCCAGAGCGGGTGGGCATGGAGGAGGAGGAGGCCTATCCTATCTAGTAGCAAGCTCAGGAGGCAACATGTATGCGATGGCAAGCCCCAACAACCGCAGCAGCGGCGTTTACAAAGCTGCGGTGGATGATAAAATTGGCGGCGTGTATCACACCATCACAGGCCCCCTTTGTAGCGGTGGGAACGCAATGATGGGCACCACCAACGCTCTTGGTGGTGGCTGCGGCAGCGGCAACAGTGAATATATGGGGGTGGCTTCAAACTCCAGTGCGCAGCTCTATCTTCCGGGTTGCAACAACGTTGCATATAGCTTGGCAGGCGTTCATGGCAGCAGTGGCGCCAATGGTGCATATGCTTTGGCAGCGCCTGGTGTTGGAGCTCAGTTCGCAATGCCGGGTCACAACAACGGAGGCCTCACATATGCGGCTCATACAGGCGTCGGCGGAGGCGGTTGCATACCTGGTGGAGGTTACGTGCCCGGCGTCTGCCCTGCACCTAGCGGAGGGTATGCATCAGGTCGCAATTCTGCACCCTCCGGTGGATATTTCCCCAGCAGTGGTTATGCGCCCGGCTCGTATGTGATGATTGGTGGGATGCTGGTGAAAGTGCTGGATGAAACTGGTGGAGAGGTGCATGTGGGCAGCGGCGGTGGTGGCCTGAATAGCGGCCTCCCCATGCAGTCCTCAAACAGCCAAATGCACAACGGTGGTCACATGGGCTGTGGCGACAGTGTCGGCGATCCAGCTTGAGGTGCCCAGTATGTGTTCAGGTGGAGATTATGGCAGGTTGTAGGACCAAATCCTCAACGAGCTGCATAGCGTCTGGTGTGTCCACATCATCTGCGTTGTTTCCTCGTGCAGCTGATTCAAGCGAAAATATTAATTTCTTCCGATTTTTCAGTGTTCAAAAATGTTTTAAACGTGCTTTTCATTCTTACTGCATGTTGTCCATGATGTGTGAGCTCTGAGGGCGATGCTATGCACGCTCTTTTGCTTGCTGCAGTGTTTTGTTACAATTTGCTTTTGGTATCCCTTGAGCTTCATTGAGACCTAGGCAGCGCTGAAAGGCCAGTCATGTCTGTGTCCATGACATGATTTAGTTGTTATACAGATCCGTCCAGGTCCTCCCAGATTTCTTCAGCATTCCTTCATCATCGCTGTCTGATTTTACCTAGATCCCTTTCCAGTGGTTTGGATCTTCACATTACAATCTTGAGGCTCATGCATGCAAGTAGATATACATGTGTGTCCATGCTTTTCAAGTTCACGATTATCGATATTACTGATGTCGTTCTTCATAAAGAAAATTGTGGCCATTACAATACAGCATTTAGGCGTTTAGGTCCCATGTGGGAGCCTTGGGTCTAGTCATCGTCTCCGCTGTAGTCTTTTCTGACATCAAAAGACCCCATCGAATGATTTCGTTTTTCTATGCGAGTGAGGAACCTTTCCACCCCCCAAAATGCGTAGTTTATGCTTGGGATCTTGCAAATTTCACGCACTCTGCTCATAGTTCTCAATATAATATTGTATCGTAACGCATCTATGCGGGCTGAAGCTTGGTTTCGTACCTTAGTGTGTATTTCCTTCTTTCATGCATATTCTGTCTTTTGGGTAAATATACTGTCCGATCATTCAAGGTAATGATAGGCTTCCGGCTAGGTGACATTGCCGTCATGTTAGGTGACATGTACCGTGGGGCAGGGTGATTTGCGTTTGGCTGGGCGAGGGGATGGTGGGAGGGAGGCGGTGGTGTAAATAGTCTAAATGTCTGTGGGGAAATCGACAGACATGATCCAACAACTGCTCACCCCCTTGTTCACGACAGCCCACTACACAATCCGTGCGCGCTGATGTGTTGGTGGATCCGAGGCAAGAGGATGTCTAAAATGACCTGGATTTTTGGGCTAATGTCAAACGACCCCTGGCTACCCCCTCCCCGCCTCCGGAACCTTATAAAACCTTACTTTCTCAGCCACAAATCAGAATTCAAGGAACGGAGCGGTGTCAATTTCATTCAGCCCATCAGTGCGCAAACGGTGTCGATAAATGTAGTTGGTTCACAAGTGTCAAGCAGCGAAACCAAATAATATACCATTGCTCTAGAGAGCGGGGATGGGCATGAACTTCGAACAGTGGTAGAGACTTTTTAAAGTTGTTTCGGGGCTGGTTTGGGTGGGATGCCCTGGCCTTTTTGGACCACGTGGTAGATATCATTGAGGCGTAGACATTTGTCTAATGTTGGAACTTCCTTTGTATTTCGTTTTTTTCAGCCTTTTGTTTTGCCCCGTCACTTTATTTGCCGCTCACCCCTTTCTTTTGGCCTGCCGTTGCCCCTGTCCCTGCCCCTGTTTATTTCCATCTTTCCTCCCAACTCCTGAGTTAGGAGCCAACGCGGCCGAGCCTTTTTTGAGCAGGGCCCAAAGGTGCAACGTCGTTGACCGTTGCTCTAGCTACCACCTGCCAGCTACCGTACCTATATATCCTCCTTGCATTGGCATAGAGACCTGGACCTCTGTAGGCATCATCATTCCTGTGCTCATAGTCCTCACCTTGTTCATGTTGTTGGAACATGACACCACTCTGCTCCTCCTCTACTGCACATGCGGCATAGTGGTTGTCCAGATTGAACTTCTCCTCTGCCTCTGGCCTGTAATCAGGCCCCAGGGACACATAAGGCACAGCTCTTTGCAATTCACCTGGATCTGCTTTTGCCCTTGCCACTGCAGCAGTTGGCATAGGGACACCGTCCATTGCAGCTTTGGCTGCAGCAGACTTGGGCCCCTTCTCTGCAGCTTCCATTGCCCTACCTCTGGCCGCCGAAGCGAGGAAGGCAGGCAACTGGTCACACTTGTCCAGGTAGTGATCACCGTGGCATATCTGACAATTCTTAACTGCCAGGGGTCTGCTGGATGGGTAACCCGATCCTGTGGGTCGCTGCACATTGCTGTACCCACCCCCTCCTCTGCCGGCCTGGTAGGGCCTGGATGATGCTGCGGCCGGGCCGCGTTGCGGGTGCATCGTGCTAGGGTAACCCTCTGCACCTGCTCTCACCTCAGTGGCGTGACTCCGGGGTGTAACATTCTGGCCAGAATTCTGACCCCTTCTACCAGCATCCTTGCTTCCCTCTGCAGCCAGGTCCTCATACCTGATACCTTTCCTGACCTGTGTTCTCACACGGTACTCGTAGGCATTCTGCATAGCCTCAATAATCACACTAGCCTGGACGCTTAAGTTGTCATCTTCAACACCCAAAGCCTGAAGTTCCCTCTTGCACACCTCCTGGAGGTATACTGGGACCCTTTGCATGATCACGTCAATAATGGATGTCCTCTCAATAGTCCCATTGTAAGCGATCTTGTTAGACCCCTGGAACGCTGAGTAGACTGAAAGACACCTGACACCAAATTGCCTGGGGTTCTCAGTTCTCACTGACGAGCACCGTCCTGTCAAGCTGGTTTTGTTTACCCATGATGCATCCCTGGGTCCAGATAGCCATCTCGGCTGATGTTGCAATGTTGAGGTAGCGCTTGGCCACCATCAACAGAGCTTCAATGAAGCTGTAAGGTTCATCCTGTAATGGATAAGGCTCGTACTCCCTCACTCCGGCCTCCTCAACCCCCATCATGATCATCTTATTCCTCCTCATATTTACCATGATGGTCTGAGTGCCATCCTGCAGGAAGTCATTCCTGGTACTGCCGTCCCTTCCCTCTATGGCTCTCACCATGGGCGGCATTGCACTGGGACACATGTATTCCAGCTCAGCAAAGTGCTTTTTGAGGAAAGCTACCCCAGCTGGCAGAATTGTGCTCATAATAATGCTCACCTGAGCAGACACAGCATCGTGCAACCTGTGCACATTATTCCCCCAGAACAACCTGAGTGATCGTTCCCAAATCCGGTGGGAGATGAGACCCTTACCCAACCCTTAAACCCTTACCCAGAAGTTTGGCTGATGTTGCAGTGTGGACCTTGTAAAGACGAGAGTGCTCTTCGATTTTTAATGATGCCAAGCTGTCGGTTCTAGCAAAATACTTGTCTACCATGGGAGCAGTATGAGCTCTTTTAAATGGCTATTATAAAGAACTGGCTAGTGGGGGCTTTTTAGGCAACATGCACAAACTTGTGTGTGCCAGGGTGTGTAACAAGGTCAAACTTCTTCAAGTTCCTTGCAGCCTCAGGGGTGGTGATGATACGAGTGTACATGCAGCAGATGCAGTAACTACGCCGGCACTCACCTCTTCGGGGAGCCCACTGGGGTAAGTGCAACCTCACTGTTGATAACAAGGCGGCCTTTGGCAAAGGCCGCCTTGTTATCAACAGTGAGGTTGCACTTACCGTGTGTGTACGGATCTTGACGAGGTATTTCATGAGATATTTTATCCAGACAGTGGCACTAGCTATCTGGAGATGGCAGTGACCACCCCTCTGGAATAGCAGGCCAGGGTGGTAGACAGGGGACTGCAGTTTCGACTGAGGGCCTGGGTATTGAGTTGAGCTTAATTAGCACTTCTTGATACCTACGATAGCTGGCCTTTATGCGCCTTGCGTGGCGGGACATTTCATACTGTTGTATAATTTTCGCAACTCAGGCAGCAGCGCCCGATTACGACGACGATTTCGACTTCAGATTCCTCGCTTTCCGACACCGGGAGACGTGTGAATGTGTGAACATTTGAAACTCAGCTGTCAGCGGTAACCGACCTCGCCATCCTGACTGAGCCTTGCTGACTCGCTGAATCACTGTTTTCTTTCGCTGTTACACTCAAACAGTTACGAGGGTTAAAAGCAGCCCATGACACCTGCGATGTAGAGGCTAAAACATTCCTGCGAGGCTGTGGCGACGAAATGGCACCAGTGACACCTGGTCGGTTGCCTGCCCGTTTGTACGGGTCGAAAAATGTGCTCTTATATCTACTGTGGTGCCGTACGCGACGGGATAATTGTACGGGTCAATAAATGTGCTCTTGATTAATAGACCGGGGCAAAAAGTTGTTACATACCGTGCGCTGTCGCACTGACACGCCGATGGTTGTTCGCACCCGAAAGAAAACAACCATGAAAAAGAGCGAAGGGTTCAAGAAAAATAAAAGACACCAAAAGAAACCCGGAGAAGGTGACAAAATCCCCGGGGTATTTTGCATACCCGTTGGGCCCTGCTTATCGCTCGGCCGCGTGGGGCTGGTAGGGAATGACTAGGCTCAATTTCTGCTACCATGCACTTGGGGAGTAATTAAGCTAGGCATATATCCTGTCCCGCCAGCATGAGATCAACAGCCAAAGGTGAGCTTTGTCATAATTGCTGTGTTTTGCGGAAGCAGTTACCATGCCAGACTATGACTATGCCTGAGATTTAGTGTACCCATAGTGATTGCATGAAAGTGAGCCAGGCCAGAGCGCGGAGCGGAAGCTAGCACAGAAGTACGAGTCAGCGCGTAGGCGCAACGCCCATACCTTTTGCTCGTAAAAGCAAAGGTGAGGAAAGGCAGTTGTAAGACTGGAGCAGGAACCTATAGGGTTCTAACTAATTGACAAGTAAGGGTGCTGTCATCTCGGCACCAAGTGCTGTCTTCTGTGTACCTTGAGCTAAAGAGGAGTCAGGGTGCGCCATCAGATCCAGAGGCATGTGGTCCTCGATTTTACCGGCGTGAGAGCTGAGTGCTTAGGCACCGAGTGTTCAAGGAAAAGGAAGGTTGCGATTTGGTCCAGAGCAGCGCAGATGTAGATTTTTTTGCCTGTGAGTGTTGCATCCTTGTCACATGTGATCGTGCATGTGAAAAACAACGGCTGCTGCCATTTATCCTCGTCTAACTAGTCAGCCGTATTCTAGTGGCATCACATTGCCCCCCACATACATAACATCTTGTTCTTCTCCCCATTCGCAATACGGTAAGCATGTTGCCATCGAAGATGTCCCCCTTTTTTGACGGCCAACATCTCCTCATGCATTCTTTGATTATTTAATTGCGATATGAAATTCTGGAAATGAAAACGTTCTTTGAAAGTCCTGTCCGTCAATACGGTATACAAGGAACCGGTATAACCTTATAATATTTTCCACATCACTGGCCGTTCCGGCCCTAAGTACATGCAGAATCTCTGTGAGTGTGAGGCATGCTAGGTTAATCAAAACAACCCCATCTCAACACTCAAGAAATGGTGTGTCACATGGGTATATGTCGGCTGTTGGACGAAAATGTACCAAGCCACAACAAACATGATGTTGCTTTCGCATAACAAAAAAACGACCACATCACATTATCCTCAATATATATAAAATATATCACATGGCAAAATTAATCTTGCACGTTCTGAATCAGGTGTAGCACTCACATACAAGGTAAATGCCAGTGGGAAAAGAGCCATTACTTCTTGGCTACACTCAAATGGAGCGTCCTCATCACAGTGAAAGCATACATGCGAAGGGCCATTAGCTTAGGTGGTATAATACCGGCCCAACCACTGCATTGAAAACACACGCATCAGTAGAACTTTGACCTTCCTATACAGCCATTCCCACAATTTCGTCACCAGGCCTCTGACTACGGTAGTCGTGTTATCAAACCTCAAGGATGTTTGAATTATTAACTCAGCTTGAAGGGGACAACGACAATCAAGGATCATTGCCTATAAAGGCCTAGCAATCTCAAAATAAAACTACCGTTAATTTGTTACATGTCAACAAATTGTTGGGGGGGAGAATTCGCCCCCACTCAACAGTATTGAGAGCCCAAGCAGATGGGCTTTTTGTACCCATCACCCCTGTCTTAGGCCAAGATGTAGTTGAAATGGAGCACACCCTGGAATAAACAGCGACAAACAAAGCACCATCAGCAGAACATGGTTTAGCTTGTCATAGGCACCACACATCAGCGGCGCCTTGAATCTGCTCCTCGGCGGCGCTCACACTTCCAAAGGCATATATTAACATATCGCATACTAGTGTCTCCCTTACAAACCTAGATACCTGTGCAGTTCTCAAGTGGCCAACAGTTAGGGCGTAATCGAGGCTGTCCGGCCTCGTGGTGTGTGGCGGGGATAGGCGCACGTGCTCAGCATGCGCACTTGGACGCCACTCACACTCTATCACCTCCCCCAGGCAAGCTCATAGCAGCAGAGGCAGCAGCCACATTTGAGTTCCTTTGAGGTATTAACAATCATAAGCGGTTTACCAGTATTGGTATTCTTGAATGCTGATGACAGCCAGTAGAAGGTAGCATGTGCAATATATTTTATAATTTCCGTCTAGTGCTGATATATAACAGGGGCCATGCCAGCTCTCTTCAAGCCCTGATCATGGGCAATCGCATCACCTTCCCCACCAGAGGGCTGCCCCCCTGAGCACCTTCCCGCTGCCGAATAGATGCGCGGAGAGCCCTACTTCCGATGTGCTGCAAGTGCCGCCCGGCAGCAACGGGTGCATCGGTGAACTGGGATGACAACGACGGGGCTGGGCGTTGCGGAGACCCCACAACATCGGCTTCGGTGGCGGGCTGATCTGGCAGCGGCTTGGGCTCCTGCATCCGGCTGACCCGCTGCCTGAGCATGTCGCGCCAGCCGCCACCCGCTTTCATGGCGGGAGGCAGGTCAGCAGGTGGCAGGGACTCCCTTCGATCCACCACTGCCGCGGAGGGCAGCGTCAGTGGCGTTAAAACAGCTCGGGCCGGGTCAGTCAACAACGGCCCCTTCCGGATGAGGTCTACACCGCCTGGCCAGCGCGGATCAGGGCAGGCTGCTTCGTTTCCATGCGCCACCACTGTGGACGAGGAGCAGGGCGCAGCGCCCGCACCCGTCGACCTCCACCCTACTTCCTTGGCCACCCCCTTGCAGGTAGACTGCCCGGGGGTTGCGCCTGCGTCAGGCAGAACAGACGCCTCCCACACTAGCCGCTTGTTGGGCAGCGGCAGCAGAGCCGCCACTGCGCGGTGGTGCGGTGCATCTGTGGAAGGATGTGCTGCAAACCTCGAGGTGACGAAAGAAATCTCACGAGGCGCCGAGGCAGCAAAGTGGGCCAACGGCGCGAGGTCTTGCGCGGGTTTCCGTCTGGAGTAGGCGCGAATGATGTTGTCGCCTTTGGACCCCACAGCAGGCAGCTGTGGGGGCGGGCAGGGTGCAGGGGTGCTGCCTAGGATCTTCTTCGCCACAGTCGACATGAGGCTCTTTGCCTTGCACATCCATCCTTCCCCAGTGGCCTGCACAGAGAGGGAGGGGGACACGCTTCAGGTTTCAGGGCCAATTTTAAATCCTCAGGCATCAAACGTGTGTGTGCATGTGCACGTGCACGCATCCAAGCACGTGTATGTACGCATGCGTACCTGTGTCCGTGAAGCCCAGGGCAGGACTGTTAACACTCTTTGGAGGGGCTGATGCTAGCACACTCCTGTATGTAACTATCATCAGCAAACCTAACTGTAGCAAGAAGACGTTCATCAGCATGCACATCACACTCTAGACGAGCAGGGCTTGAGGCTTGACACAGAGCAGGGCCATGGCGCACGTACTTCTCCTCATGACAATTATCGAATGGTATTGCTCCTGTTAGCGGTTAAGGTACACACTGCATGGCACACCAGTATCTCGGCTGCATCATCCCAACACCCCACGAAACCCCACCCGACTTCTCCCGACACAAGTCAAACCCCTACAAGGAAAGAAATCCTTCCCCCGCCTAATTGACCCAACCACCTATCCCGATACCCGAATCCCGTACCTGATCAATGATCAGCACATGTCCCATGGCCTGCCCCGTGGCTTGGTTGTGCCTCCCTGAGGGGCTAGACATCCACATGCCCTTTGTGGACGCCGCGCCCTTGACAAGCTGCTTGATGCCCTTGCGCTGAGTGCAGTCTTCCTGCAACCATGAAGGCTAACCGAATCAGGATACTACAAGAGGGCAGTCCTTTGCAATGCCAAGTGGCAGTCCAGCATGGAAGATCATGACATATGTGTGCCATAAGCAGGATGTGCAATTGTGCAGATTCATGACATGACAAGCGGGCAATGCACAATTGTAACTCATCAAGTCACAAGCGGGCAATACGAGATCATGCCGTTCGTTCATCTCAGGCAAGAAGTGCATGATCATCATACCACAAGAGGGTAGGCCAGATAAGAAAGGTGAGTGGTCCAGGCAGGGAGAGTTCCCAATTACACACGAAAAGCGGGCAGTGCATGATCATATCACACCACACGAGGGAACTTATAGCGAGGAGGTTAGTCCAAGAGGGGACGGATGGGTCCCCCAGGCCCATGCCCACCCGGTCTCCCATCATATTGACCTCTAAGCTCCCACCTGCAGCCACCCGCTGTCCCCCCCCGCTTTGGGCATGAGGAAGCCGTGCACGTTTGACTCAGCATCCACACCCTCCCACAGATTGGAGGTGCAGCGGTTCATCCTAACCATGTTCATAGAGACGTTGATGCCCTGCTCTCGACAGCAGAAGCAACAGCAATAGCAGGAAGATTGTTGGAACAGCAGCAGCTGGAAGAAGTGTCAGAACAGCAGCAGGAGCAGCAACGACAGAAGCAGCAGGAGCAGCAACAGCAGAAAATTTGAAGTGCATTATAAAAGGGAGTAAACCATCCTCTTCATGGCCGGTCCGGTACGCTAGAAGAGAAGCGTAAAATAGGCGAGTCGTAGACTTGAAAGAAGAGTGTTGGAACAGCAGAGGGGGAGGTGCATAGAGCGGAGCGAGTTTGCCATGGGAAAAAGCTGCATGGGTAGCAGAAAGGCCGATTCGATCGGGACCTCCTGTGATTGATGCATGGAGAGCGGGTGCATCATGCAAGGAGGGTGGGCACATCTTGCATGGAGAGACTTGCTGGCAAATGACAACACGGATGCAGATGAGTGCCCAGACTGCAGGCATGTCGAAAGGACCTGTTGGTCGGAAGGGGGAGATTGCTTGACGATGCGCCTGTCGCGACGACATGATTGAAATTGAGTCTTCATACTTGTGCAAGCCAGAGCAGGCAGCCGCACGTAAACTGATCGACCCGGTCGGGCGCGAACGTCGACCACCCGCAGATGTTATTCTGCAAAACGTTGTTTCATGTACGCTACCTGCTTGTCATTATGTTGATGCTGACTGAGCCGCATCAGCCCCATCTTCAGCTTCGCTTTGATCGCGGGATCGGGGGTGTCCCGTGGGGTGTCCTGCTGCGGAAGCAACTCCTGTCGAGGAGCCTGGCTGATGAACGAACTTGGCAGACTTTGATCCAGATCGGACGCATGTGCCTCCAGTTTCCTGGGGGAAATCCTCTCCCTCCAATGGGGCTCATGAGCGGCAACCCTGGCTAGCCGCTTCTGGGTCTCGACCTTCGACATGTGTCGCCCCCGCTCCTGCTCAAGCTCGACCTGCCCGCCGTCCTTAGCCTCCTGGCGCTGCTCATCCTTGTCACCCAATTTTAAGTGCATCTCGATGTTGAGCCTCGTATCTGGGACTAAGAAGATGTCGGAGTAAGACCTTGGCGCAATTGCAGCTCGAATACCCGCTTCAGCCATTTTGTGCATGCTGTTCTCATCAAAAATTATAGTGCGGCTGATTTGTATCTGATGAGATGCTTCGGTCAGCGTGCCCCTATGTGTGGCGTAATTGGGAATTCACGGTACGAGCCAAGCCCGACAACCCCTCCTCCCTACGCCCCCTCCTACCCCCTCCGTTGGCACGATATACCGGCATATTACACCGATGGCTCGGCCCTATCTACACCTGGCAAAGGCACAGCCACGGGTGCAGCCTTCTATTGTACTCAAGACACCACTACCTACACAGTCCACCCCGATGGCCGGGCTGAAACCAACACTATTACACGGGCTGAGCTTGCTGGCATCCATGCTGCCCTCACTCATGCAGCCATACACCACACCGGTGATCTTACCATTTTCTCCGACTCCTTGGTTTCTCTCTATGATACGCAGAAGGCCCTTCGCTACCCACATACTCTGCTTGAATGTAAGCACGCCCCCCTTCTCCTCGACATTCGTGCTCTCATCCTTACCAGGCTACGCCTCCGCCACCATTTTCACCTGTACAAGGTCAAATCTCACATCGGCATCATTGGCAATGAACTCGCAGATAAGGGTGCTGCACTCGCCCTCCAATCCCCCGAACATTGCGACTACACATGCACCTCAGATGTCCAACACTTCGCACACCTACCTGCATGGCCATGCCTCCCTCCCCCCCATGACACGGACGAACCGAGGTTTGCATCAGACCTTACCCATTCATTGAAGGAACACATGTACCGCACCTGCCCCCTTCTCACAGATGGTCCTACTTCTCCCCCTCTGCCCTTGCGCTACGTCCGCATGCAAGTCCTCGTTGCCTCTGCCCTTGCCTCCTACCTCCCCATCTTATGGCACATGGGTCTGCCCTTTAGTGGTATTCGCAACATCCTCAAATCGCGCACCAATACCCTGTGGACTGCATCTACAGCCATGCATATGAACCGCCCTTACAAAACAGCTGTAGGCACTCGCACCACCCCCCACTGTCCCATTTGCTCCCATCCTAATGATACCCCTGGCCATCTTTTAGGCGGTTGTGCTCATTCCTCCATGTCCGCCTCGTACATTGCTCGACACAACCGAGCTGTATGCATCATCCAAACTGCTATTGCTAATGGCTCCCTAGGCTCCTCTTTTACTATCATGGATGCCACTTCCCGTGCTAACCTTCCCTTCGGAGTCTATGACACCCGTCTTCCACGGTGGCTAGTACCCCGACGACCTCCCACTTTCCCTGACACCTTTGATTACTGTGACAAACTGCGACCGGATTTGCTTATTGTCCAAGGTCTCCCACATTCCGAATTCCTTCGTCTTTCCCGCGCTGGTCAACTCTCTAGCTCACAAACTATGTCTCGGCTCCAGAGGACTTGCACTGTACACGTTGTTGAAGTCGGTTACACCTCCGAATTTTCTTTCGAACAGTGTCATGCCCGTAAATTAGAACAACATTTACAACTTATCCTTCTCCTCAAACATAATGGTTGGACAGTTTCCTTGGCACCCGTTCTCCATCCTGCCCTTCCACCTGATCCTTCGCCGACCGTGCCCATCCCCCCCCCTCATCCTTCCCCGCCTTCTTCTCATACACATATCATCCTTCTGGGAACCGCAGGCTTCCTCTTTCGTCCTGCCGATAAAATCCTCAGCATGCTCGGTATCTCCAAACACGACATCTCCTCCGTCCTAAGCCGTCTCACGAAGCATACCATACGCTGCCATATAAACATCCTTCGTCAGCGTCGCCATCTGGAAAACTCCCCTGCCCATTATTGTCCGGTACCCCTTGACGATCCTCCTTAACCACACAGTTTTTTGTCTCCCGGTGTACGGCATTTCAAATCCCGTATTCCTCAAGCCACGCTCAGGCGTTTTCTTTCTTTCTTTCTTGACACAACAAACATCCATCGAGGTGAATACAATATAAGTTCATATCATCACATGGCTGCAGTCTACGCGTAAGGACCATGCCGAGCAGGTGAGTGTCGGAAGGGGACAGCGTTAGATTCTAACGCGATAGAGGGTTGCAGGTTTAGGCCATCTGCTAAAATATAACCTTATAATATAACCTTATATGGGTCAGAGCGTTAGATGTTAGACGTTAGATTCCAGATTTTTCTAAGTTCAGCTCCAGTTACATCATTTTTTGCGATACCAACGCCCTCGTGAGGTAATTTGGGCCAACGAAGCAACTAAGGGAGAGAGTACACACAAAACCGAAGTACCGAACACAAAACTCATCCGTGCCAATTCCATGGCCAGCAAATTAGTAAAATATCATTTGGTGATAGCAACGTCCATACGGTATTCTGGCCCATGCGGCCATAACAAAAAACAGGGGCGACGAGACAATGCTACTACTCTGCCATGCTCTTTCCACGGCAGCCAGCTCAGTCATGTCAGTCTTGATTGAGCTCCTCGATCTCGAATCGACCTCTCCATCTTCTCGAGCATCTGTGACAGGTGTTGCGACATCGCTCAGGTCAAGTGATTTCGTTCGGCCTATTTTTTTAACAGGAAGCCAATGGCAAACGTTCGCGCTCCCGCAACACTTCAGTATTCCCAATGCACCATCACAGAGCTAAGCATCATGTCAACTTTTAACGCATCAGGCTACCAGTATTCAGGGGCATTGCGTGTCGCATTTCTGGAAATCACTGAGATGGCTACATGCCGAATGGACTTCATGTGGATTCCTGGGTCGAACCCCTGGTCGAACTCACCGTCAGGACGTCCTTGCCGAGCTTGGTCGTGGCCATGAACTGTAACCACGTGTCCAATTGTTGACGTTTCCTGTCGTCAATGACAATGGCATTTGGTCTTGATCATGGGTTGTAAGCAGGGCACGAAATCATGGGAAGTAGTAACCAGGGCACGTGTTTCAAAAGCATGGCGTGTGCCTCGGCGCTCGCGCACAACAGTGGATTCCATCTAGTTGAATTCGATTGGAATTCACTCACCTCTCATGCCGACATTGCTGTTGCTTCCTTCCTTGCTTGTCCCTTCAGTCTCGCGTGTTCTGGCTCGCTCGCCTCCCCAACTTCTGCGTAACACAACACATCATAATCAACGTGGCAACCTGGAGCAAAGCGTAACTCTCTTTTATTTCGACACTGTCGCCTCCACGCGCATCGTAGCCCATGTTTAGCGCCTCACCTAGTCACATCCGAGGCACCGATGCGTCAACAGTGTCGCCATGCGCATGGCGGATGCGACGACAGTGCCCACCTCCACTCGCGGCCGTCCTGCTCGTTGGCGTTCATATCAGCACGTTAGATTATGGTCCTGTTTCCGGCAAGGCATGTCATTTGTTAGCCCTCAGGAACATATACGGGCGCATTCCTTAGAAGTCCGTCACTCTTCCTCGCCCACGCGCCCCTCCGGACCCTGAAACCCTCTAACGCGTTAGAATCTAACTGACGCTTACGACACTCACCTGTATCCGCCCTGTTTAATATTATAACCTTATAATATTATAACCTTATATGGGTCAGAGCGTTAGATGTTAGATGTTAGACGTTAGATTCCAGATTTTTCTAAGTTCAGTTCCAGTTACATCATTTTTTGCGATACCAACGCCCTCGTGAGGTAATTTGGGCCAACGAAGCAACTAAGGGAGAGAGTACACACAAAACCGAAGTACCGAACACAAAACTCATCCGTGCCAATTCCATGGCCAGCAAATTAGTAAAATATCATTTGGTGATAGCAACGTCCATACGGTATTCTGGCCCATGCGGCCATAACAAAAAACAGGGGCGACGAGACAATGCTACTACTCTGCCATGCTCTTTCCACGGCAGCCAGCTCAGTCATGTCAGTCTTGATTGAGCTCCTCGATCTCGAATCGACCTCTCCATCTTCTCGAGCATCTGTGACAGGTGTTGCGACATCGCTCAGGTCAAGTGATTTCGTTCGGCCTATTTTTTTAACAGGAAGCCAATGGCAAACGTTCGCGCTCCCGCAACACTTCAGTATTCCCAATGCACCATCACAGAGCTAAGCATCATGTCAACTTTTAACGCATCAGGCTACCAGTATTCAGGGGCATTGCGTGTCGCATTTCTGGAAATCACTGAGATGGCTACATGCCGAATGGACTTCATGTGGATTCCTGGGTCGAACCCCTGGTCGAACTCACCGTCAGGACGTCCTTGCCGAGCTTGGTCGTGGCCATGAACTGTAACCACGTGTCCAATTGTTGACGTTTCCTGTCGTCAATGACAATGGCATTTGGTCTTGATCATGGGTTGTAAGCAGGGCACGAAATCATGGGAAGTAGTAACCATGGCACGTGTTTCAAAAGCATGGCGTGTGCCTCGGCGCTCGCGCACAACAGTGGATTCCATCTAGTTGAATTCGATTGGAATTCACTCACCTCTCATGCCGACATTGCTGTTGCTTCCTTCCTTGCTTGTCCCTTCAGTCTCGCGTGTTCTGGCTCGCTCGCCTCCCCAACTTCTGCGTAACACAACACATCATAATCAACGTGGCAACCTGGAGCAAAGCGTAACTCTCTTTTATTTCGACACTGTCGCCTCCACGCGCATCGTAGCCCATGTTTAGCGCCTCACCTAGTCACATCCGAGGCACCGATGCGTCAACAGTGTCGCCATGCGCATGGCGGATGCGACGACAGTGCCCACCTCCACTCGCGGCCGTCCTGCTCGTTGGCGTTCATATCAGCACGTTAGATTATGGTCCTGTTTCCGGCAAGGCATGTCATTTGTTAGCCCTCAGGAACATATACGGGCGCATTCCTTAGAAGTCCGTCACTCTTCCTCGCCCACGCGCCCCTCCGGACCCTGAAACCCTCTAACGCGTTAGAATCTAACTGACGCTTACGACACTCACCTGTATCCGCCCTGTTTAATATTATAACCTTATAATATTATAACCTTATATGGGTCAGAGCGTTAGATGTTAGATGTTAGACGTTAGATTCCAGATTTTTCTAAGTTCAGTTCCAGTTACATCATTTTTTGCGATACCAACGCCCTCGTGAGGTAATTTGGGCCAACGAAGCAACCAAGGGTGAGAGTACACACAAAACCGAAGTACCGAACACAAAACTCATCCGTGCCAATTCCATGGCCAGCAAATTAGTAAAATATCATTTGGTGATAGCAACGTCCATACGGTATTCAGGCCCATGCGGCCATAACAAAAAACAGGGGCGACGAGACAATGCTACTACTCTGCCATGCTCTTTCCACGGCAGCCAGCTCAGTCATGTCAGTCTTGATTGAGCTCCTCGATCTCGAATCGCCCTCTCCATCTTCTCGAGCATCTGTGACAGGTGTTGCGACATCGCTCAGGTTCAGTGATTTCGTTCGGCCTATTTTTTTGACAGGAAGCCAATGGCAAACGTTCGCGCTCCCGCAACACTTCAGTATTCCCTATACATCATCACAGAGCTAAGCATCATGTCAACTTTTAACGCATCAGGCTACCATTTTTCAGGGGCAGTGCGTGTCGCATTTCTGGAAATCACTGAGATGTCAACATGCCGAATGGACTTCATGTGGATTCCTGGGTCGAACCCCTGGTCGAACTCACCGTCAGGACGTCCTTGCCGAGCTTGGTCGTGGCCATGAACTGTAACCATGTGTCCAATTGTTGACGTTTCCTGCCGTCAATGACAATGGCATTTGGTCTTGATCATGGGAGGTAAGCAGGGCACGAAATCATGGGAAGTAGTAACCAGGGCACGTAATTCAAAAGCATGGCATGTGCCTCGGCGCTCGCGCACAACAGTGGATTCCATCCAGTTGAATTCGATTGGAATTCACTCACCTCTCATGCCGACATTGCTGTTGCTTCCTTCCTTGCTTGTCCCTTCAGTCTCGCGTGTTCTGGCTCGCTCGCCTCCCCAACTTCTACGTAACACAACACATCATAATCAACGTGGCAACCTGGAGCAAAGCGCGACTCTTGTTTTAATTCGACACTGTCGCCTCCACGCGCATCGTAGCCCATGTTTAGCGCCTCACCTAGTCACATCCGAGGCACCGATGCGTCAACAGTGTCGCCATGCGCATGGCGGATGCGACGACAGTGCCCACCTCCACTCGCGGCCGTCCTGCTCGTTGGCGTTCATATCAGCACGTTAGATTATGGTCCTGTTTCCGGCAAGGCATGTCATTTGTTAGCCCTCAGGAACATATACGGGCGCATTCCTTAGAAGTCCGTCACTCTTCCTCGCCCACGCGCCCCTCCGGACCCTGAAACCCTCTAACGCGTTAGAATCTAACTGACGCTTACGACACTCACCTGTATCCGCCCTGTTTAATATTATAACCTTATAATATTATAACCTTATATGGGTCAGAGCGTTAGATGTTAGATGTTAGACGTTAGATTCCAGATTTTTCTAAGTTCAGTTCCAGTTACATCATTTTTTGCGATACCAACGCCCTCGTGAGGTAATTTGGGCCAACGAAGCAACCAAGGGTGAGAGTACACACAAAACCGAAGTACCGAACACAAAACTCATCCGTGCCAATTCCATGGCCAGCAAATTAGTAAAATATCATTTGGTGATAGCAACGTCCATACGGTATTCAGGCCCATGCGGCCATAACAAAAAACAGGGGCGACGAGACAATGCTACTACTCTGCCATGCTCTTTCCACGGCAGCCAGCTCAGTATGTCAGTCTTGATTGAGCTCCTCGATCTCGAATCGCCCTCTCCATCTTCTCGAGCATCTGTGACAGGTGTTGCGACATCGCTCAGGTTCAGTGATTTCGTTCGGCCTATTTTTTTGACAGGAAGCCAATGGCAAACGTTCGCGCTCCCGCAACACTTCAGTATTCCCTATACATCATCACAGAGCTAAGCATCATGTCAACTTTTAACGCATCAGGCTACCAGTATTCAGGGGCAGTGCGTGTCGCATTTCTGGAAATCACTGAGATGTCAACATGCCGAATGGACTTCATGTGGATTCCTGGGTCGAACCCCTGGTCGAACTCACCGTCAGGACGTCCTTGCCGAGCTTGGTCGTGGCCATGAACTGTAACCATGTGTCCAATTGTTGACGTTTCCTGCCGTCAATGACAATGGCATTTGGTCTTGATCATGGGAGGTAAGCAGGGCACGAAATCATGGGAAGTAGTAACCAGGGCACGTAATTCAAAAGCATGGCATGTGCCTCGGCGCTCGCGCACAACAGTGGATTCCATCCAGTTGAATTCGATTGGAATTCACTCACCTCTCATGCCGACATTGCTGTTGCTTCCTTCCTTGCTTGTCCCTTCAGTCTCGCGTGTTCTGGCTCGCTCGCCTCCCCAACTTCTACGTAACACAACACATCATAATCAACGTGGCAACCTGGAGCAAAGCGCGACTCTTGTTTTAATTCGACACTGTCGCCTCCACGCGCATCGTAGCCCATGTTTAGCGCCTCACCTAGTCACATCCGAGGCACCGATGCGTCAACAGTGTCGCCATGCATGGCGGATGCGACGACAGTGCCCACCTCCACTCGCGGCCGTCCTGCTCGTTGGCGTTCAAATCAGCACGTTAGCTTATGGTCCTGTTCCCGGCAAGCCTTGTCATTTGTTAGCCTTCAGGAACATATACAGGCGCATTCCTTAGAAGTCCGTCACTCTTCCTCGCCCAACGCGCCCCTCCGAACCCTGAAACCCTCTAACGCGTTAGAATCTAACGCTGTCCCATACGACACTCACCATGTTTTTTTATTATTTGTCTGTTGTTGTATGCTGCTTTCCTGGCCACTTCACTGCATAAGGTGACGTCTAAGCATGCGATGGCCGCAAGGTTCAGATTTTCTGATGTGGATTATTACGGTAGGTGAGACTGCAGGTTGCGAAACCAGCCAGTCGCCAAACTGACGAACAGAACCGAACTCGACGATCGAACTCAATTGGCTCTTACTCTCTTCTGAACAGTTGGGCGCCCACGCGGCCGAGCTTTGAGCGGGCCCAGAGGTTCTCTTTACAGCCCTTGTACCTCAACAGTATACTAGTACAAGAGGCCTTTAAACAAATTTGTGTACTGTGACGTACCATAGTTGTGAGTAGAGTGAGGGCGCATCCGTCTTTAAGGGGCCATGACCAGCCTTTTACCACTGTAGTATCACGATTACTGCTCTATGGTGCGACAAAGCTCATTTCATCCAGCAGGGAAGACGCTACATTATTATCTAAGAACATATACTTAATAGTTGCCTTTAACTCATCAGGGATGCGTGAAATCTCAGTGAAGAGCCCTGATTCAGCATTCATGAATCCTTCCTTTTTCCCGGCAAGCGAGAAACCAACACAGGGACTACCGGCAACTCTTGTGTCACCTTTGTTAAACGTCTTGAACTGAAGTATGTCGCCCTAGCATGAACACAAGGGAGAAGAAACCCAGTAGCATTAAACCCAAGATCCCCAGTGCAACTCCGCGTCGAGGCTGTAAAGGGGGAGCCATCGTGTTAAATACAAGGCTATGATATTAATATTACGTCCAATATGCGCAACTATGTTGAGGCATGTGCGTGCTGCGAGGTTTCAGCCTGTCGGAGCAGTTCTACGAACTGCCGTACGATATTTTTGAATCCTTCCAAATCCGATCTGGTGTTGATGGGTACATTTTGAACACGAAAGGTCTGTCGAGCTTCACAACCGATGTGGTAATCGTCTTTACGAAGTCATATCTTTGCCGGCTATCTTTGCATCCGAAAATCCTCAGAGGGCCGGAGGGCATCCATTCACATGTTGACCGGTAGTCCTAGTCCTCTTGAGTATATGTCTTTGTGAGGAATTTCCAACCTCAGGACAAGGTCGACTCCTCAAATACGATCAAAATCAGATCCACACTAATCCATATGTTTAATGCATCCGGTGTACGGCTACCGGGTTCCATGCAGCGAGTAAGGCTTAGGCCCTGCATCTTGCTCTTTAATTGCCGAGCAGTGACCCTGGTAAGTGATAACCCCCATGTGGCGTGCTCTGTTGTCGGTATCGATAGGATCAAAAGGGACAGGATTTTTTAAGCAGGCTGCCCACCCATGAATAAAATAGGAATCTCACAGATTCAGCACTCAGCAGACGCTTAGCGTTGAACCATGCTGTACCACGCTGTACACAAGTAAACAACAGTCAGAGAATTATTTAACTTCCACACCTTCAATTATCAGCAAGACAACAAAATTGATGTGCTCCTTGTCAAACTGTGCGGGTGTCAGCTGGTAAACCAAGCTGGGCACCTGTTGGCAAAGGGAACAAAGCATTTTCTGTAAGGGAGCGAACGCACATGTGTCCTAACAAAAGCAACGTGAAATGTAGCAGTTGTCTCAGACGAGGTAGCATTAGATGATTCAACAACATCAGATGCTAATTCAGGAGCTGCGACACTACCAGTTATCTGGCACTCGTGCAAGCAAGAGAAAGTCAAACAAGGCAGCACACGACATGGCCTGGTTTTGAAAAAGGCCAGGTCACATCTGAATGCTGATCACGGTGATTGACTGTCGTAACAGGTGACATGTAATCTTCATCAATTATATTATGTTTTTGAAACACCTGAGTGATTTCCAATTTAAATTCGGACTCAAGATCTGCAGGTCGGGATCCGATCCAAATTCAGCAGGTCAGGTTCTGGAACTCATGACATGAAACATTTGGATCTGAATTTTAAGATCTGCAATTACATGACTGCAATTTTAAGCGTTGCAGTTTACGAACTGCGATTTTATGATCTGCTGCATTACCTCTGCTTGGTTTAGGATCTACAGGTTTAGATCTGCAATTTTATATCTGCAGACTCTACATCTGCATGTGAATAGCTGCAATTGTGAAAGCCGCATGGAATGTCTAGCAATCTAAGATCTGCAACCCAAGATGTGCAGGTTGTACATCTGCAGGTGATGAGCTACATGCTGTAGATCTGTGTGCTTTAGGATATGCAGTTTTAGGATCTGCAGATTGCACAGTTGAAGCAAAGCGCTATTAAGCCGACTCATACATTTTGCTACTTGCGTTGAAAGATATACTGTGACACCATGCATTGTACGCATAAGCAGTACAAGGCATACAGTCATGATAATTAAATCAGGGTAACTCTGACAAAGGTTTGGTACTGAGACCCTCGGGTTAAAATGGGAGAGATATCAATAAAACCTACCGTAGGATACACACATCGGGATGTCAGTGAGCTCAAGGGGGCTCATAGAAAAATCAACCAAGTGAGGCAGACTATCGTATGCAGGTTCAGTTAATTAGGTCAACTGCTTGGGTACACAACCCCATCATGTGAAGGAATGATAGGGCCGTGTATGCAGCCAAGGCAAGAAAAACCAAAGTAGAATTGTTCAGATGTGGGTTCAGATGTGGGGGCATCAAGGGTTCAGATGGGGGTTCAGATGTGAGTTCAGATGTGGGAGGCATCAATGGTGCAGATGACCTCAAGCAACTCTTGGAAATTGGGGGGGAACGAAGGGCAACGGTCCGGACGTACGGTCAGCGAATTAAGGGCCTAGCAATAAAATAGTTAAGGGCGTAGCAATATAATAGTTTTGAAATGGGAACTCACTTGTTTCTCTATCCAGCACATTGGCCATGAGCCAAGGGAAGTTGCACTGCCTGACGAGCTTGATCAGCTGTTGTGTCCCAAAGTCTAGGTCATGGTTCCCGACACATGCAACATGCACGCTGATGGCATTCAGCACAGGTGGCATGTGAGCTCCGAGCGTGATTGTTGACAGCAAAGATGGGATGAAGGCATCACCGGAGAAGACGACCAAAGGGTGCCTTGGTCGCCATGCAAGGACTTCACCTACCGGCAGGGAAGGGGATTCAACATGGACGGGAACGAAAAATCGTACAAGTAATTAGGGAAATCGTACTAGAACGCAGGCCTCATATGGACCTGATCAGCATGATCAATCGATGCTCAGCATATGAATGTCTCACTGTATGCGCCAGTCGCGCTGCTCCCCCCGCTCCCGTTTTCGAAGGCTACCCTCCCAAACTCTTAATTACCGACTGAAAACTGGCGTTGACAATCAATAAGTAGTATATTCATGGATCCCTCAACCCCAAGCAACGGTAATTATGAGGGAAGACAAAGCAAATCTACTGCAGGTGACAAGATGTTGTTGCGCATGTAGACCTCTTGGGGAGTTGTGTACCGTAAACCGTCTTTGACTCCGCGCACAAATTAAATAATTATAGGGGTGCGCGGACATGGTGCGCGATAATATTAATTCAAAAAAGTCAGCTGCGCGGAGCGTCAGTTAGGTGCCCAAAAAACTATTTCGGGGGTGCGCGGTATGAATTAAAAACAGCACTTTTTACAAAAATTGTGCGCTAGCGCGCGACTGTTTGATTCAACATCCGTTTAGTCATCCTTGTCAAGTTTGACGGCGCTGATAGTGCCAGACGAAGTGCCAGACGTTTTCCCTGCTTACGCCTTGAGAGCGTTACGGTATCGTTGCTAGCAGGCGGGTGCTAGCATCAAACGAAGTTTTAACTGAGCTTTCCGGTACAGGTTGAAAGTGCTGCGCGGACTAAAATTTAAATTATTTCAGTGATTCGCGATGTGCAATTAAATTCTTTGCTGCGCGGCGTTAAATTATATTAAAATTTCGTCGCTGCGCGCACTAAAATTAAATTCTTTTTGGGGTGCGCGGACTAATTAAATAATTATTTTTTCCGGGGTGCGCGGAGTCTAAGGCGTTTTACGGTATACCAATTGTACGAGGGCGTCCAGAATAAAAGTCTCAGTGTACCGTACCGGAATATGGTACTTGTTTACCTAAATCTCTCGGCCATGCTTGCTCCAGGACCTGTGTGTGGGCGGGTGGCGGGTTTGCTATGTCACGATGCATTCCAGCCACTGTTTATGGTGCACAAATCAGCTTCAATTCAGCTACATGACGGCCCCCGGCTAAGGGGGGCTTGGTATTGCATGCACGGTGCTTGAGCTGCCGGTCCTAGGCCGGTCATGATTCGGCCCCTCCATTGGCCCAGTGGTGGCTGCCCAACAGCCTCCCAAAGGCGGTCTGGTGTAGCCTAAAAGAAACACGGAATCAAGCGTCTTGTAAGCTTCCAGGAGACAAGTCTTAAAGTACCATTTATTTTTACCTAAATTACTTTTACCTAAATTATTTTTACCTACATTTTACCTAAATTACTTTTACCTTCATTATTTTTACCTACATTTTACCTAAATTACTTGTTACCTACATTACATTTGCTCCAGGACCTGTGTTTGGCAGGTTCGTAACGCGATAAGGCATGCCGGCGTCTCTTATGCTTCCAGGATGAGAGGGATGTCCGAGCCCTCTCATGCTCGTGTGATTAAAAACCACGGTTGATCTCCTGCTCTTGCTCATGTGTGATTCTACTCTGCACTGCTGCAGGAAACGAAAGGGTTACTCAGGTGTGGGGTCATGCCGGGGCAAGATGACTAGAATCCAGCGCAACAGGTCATGCCATGGCATAATCACTGGAATTCAATCCAGGGCAACTGTGGCTGGGGTACTCGGGGTACAGGGCAGCTAGATGTACATCCGCATTGGAGGCTATCAACTACGTCGGAAATCACCTGGTCTCTCGATAATCAAAAGGTGTTTATTTTGTTCAATGCGCACCAAGCCAACTTTTGGGGTGGTTGCCGGTCAGCCACCACTGGGTCGATGAGGGGACCTACCTCGACTGGCCTACTGACGGTGCCACGCTGGCCCACCAGGCCGGGCATCTCCTCTGAGGACCCTGTCACCACGAAACAACAGCGATGAGTCAAGGAGGCGCCAAGGCACTGAGTAGTGGGGATGGCCGGACACGGCTGCTGCGGACGCTTGGGCAGATGATGTTCCTGTGGGCCACTGCCGAGCACGACAGTGGCCGCATAGGACCTGCTCTGAGCCGCAGGTGTGGGCGGAGCATGCGCAGCAGGCGGGGGCTGCTTTTTCTTTTGCTTGGACTTAACAAAGTGGGAGGCAGGCCGCCCAACCCTGGAAAACCTGAGACGCTAACACAAAAAGAGCAGCCCGGGTGCGCATGGGGCCCTCGTCGGCAGCTAAGAGAAGGCGGGAGAGCCCCAATAGCTCCAGTTGGGTGTGGACTGAGGACCGAAAGTTCGGACTCTGGATGCTAGATTAGGGGACGGCCCCGAGGAGCGGACACTGTACAGAGACGCACCCTTACTTTGCTCTTTGTCTCCCTACATCGCATCTATTGCGAAATATATATATATATATATACCGGTATATATATATATATATATATATATATATTTATATATATATACCGTACTGTCAGTCTCATTTGGGTTTTTTTGCTTTTGGTGTCATTTGAAAAACGTAATTTAAGGTATTGATTGTCACGACTTGGTTTGCCCAGAATTTTTTAAAAACTAATTTTGGTTTCTCACTGAAAACCACTTAAACATTTGGTTTAAGCTAAAAAGTGCCGGAAGGAAGCATATGCCCTTCCCCTAGCAAACATAAACAACGTGTTGTATTATCTGAGCATCTGGAGCAGAAAATATCACAACAAAACAACAGGAGGCGTAAGCAAAGACGCCGATGCTGCACTTGTGCTTGCTAGAACTGATGGGAGGGACGGCACGCCTCCGCTCGGCGATAGTACCGATGTCGTTGGCAGCCAGATCGATCACCTCACGGAAACGTGTGCAATATCACCCATAGCTATGGTAATAGACGATTTGCAAAGCCAAGCAAAGCCAGGCTGCAAATGGCGCGAAACGCCTATTTCCACACTTTTCCGTACAATTACGAATTTCTGCGATTGTCACGAGTTGGTTCGGCCAGTTGAACGCTTAAATACGATTGTCAGCAGTGGTTTCAATTTCAGAAACCATAAGTGACACCAAATGAGACTGACAGTACGGTATATATATATATATATATATACATATATACATATATATATATATATACATATATACATATATATGTTTGTGAAGATTATATATATATATATATATATATATATATATATGAATGTTTGTGAAGACTAAATCGTGACGAATCTGGAAATTCCGAGGTGGGATGCTTTCTTGTCAGGGATAGCTTTCTGACTCCTGATTGTGCTGTGGGAATGCTTGTCTGTTAGACTAACTGGCCCCTGTCTGGCTTTCGACCGTTGCGTCGTAAAGGTTGCGTCGAACACTTGCATATTATATTGGAATGGACATTTTGCTTGCATTTATAGCTCTGGATAATTCGACGAGTTATCTGTTTCGCAACCTATTTGTGAAGTCCTTACCAGCAGAAGTATCCAGCCCTGTTGTCTACTGGTTCCCAATTGTGAGAGACTTGCTCACCTATGGAAACCAGGACTTTCTACGGCTCTGCTGTTCTGGACGAAGACCTTGCAATGGATAGGCGAAGGACAGTGCGAATTGACTAACGCGGCGAGGTCGAGCATATCGAGTAGAGCGTATCCTGGTCTGAGGGAGAGATTATGGTTCAGCCTCTCTTCCCAATCTCATCTGTAGTCACATGGTTGCACTGTTGCATGTGATGACCACTGCAGAAGGCAATGGCCCAAGACTATGGGGCTGTAGTGCGAAGTCTCCCCGACAACGGCCATGGAGGGTTCAGCGATGAAGAAAAGAAGGCAGCCATTGTCAACCTCAACAGCAAGTCCGAAGTGGAAGCTGGAAGGATTATTGCATATCTGGCGGACTTCAACACGCCTGAGATGGGGAAAATCAAACAAGTCTGGGCTTTGCTGAACTATGGTGAGTGCTTACTGTGGCCCAAACCTGGACCGGCCGACCCTAGCAGCAGGCCTGGCCACAATTTGAATCTGCTCTCTGCAACATACCCACTGCAGCTGTGCCGTGCCCCTTCCCTTGCCTCTTCATGTCCCTCTCATGCCCTATATACTGACGGTCCAGGGCCCCTACACGTGAGGATGGGATAATGGTTTGTTGCGCACATGGGTTGACATGGGGTGACATTGTCGCTGTGTGAACTAGCTGCAAGTGCAGCCTCTATTGCTAAATCATCGGTGTCCTCGGGAGGGGAGACCAGCAGGAGCAACGCCCGAACTGAGGCCTCAGGTTCAGGTACGAGGATCCAATCCTCATTCAGCATAAAGATTCAGCCGCCCAGTTGCCCTCTGTTGATTCCATCAATATGTGGTAACATTGCTTGATTACTCGCGATCACCATGTATTTCCTCTGGCCTAATATAAATACATAATGCTTGCTGCCAACCCTGTAGGACGGGGTAAGCGGCAATCTGCTGACCTAATTAGCTCACCCGGTGTTAAGGCGCATTTTCAGGGAGAACGGGACTTGGCACGCAGAGTGAGTTACTGCAAGCCTGGGCGGAGGGGTCCAAGGGTGGACGGGACCTTCCTGCATTTTCTCACATGTTTACTCAACATTTATTTTGTCATGTTGGCATCTTTCCCCAGATCTTCCAGACCACGTCCACATCCAAGGGCAAGGCTGCAGACAGACCTCCCGGACTGCGAGAAGCTGCACTTCTGCACTATGGGTACTCAATTGAGACGAAGGTTGCCATCTGCCCATTGCTGTTGCTAGAGCTCGAGGTTGTTGTCGGGCACCTCATACCACACTGCAATGGCGACATATCAATGGTAAGCATGACTAGCCCTGGGACAGCAGGGGTGTTGCTTTATTTGTTCTATGCTTGCAACATCGATGAGTCACTTGAGGGCCTTTACCCAAAACCTAAAACCGTCAGCGCTGAGTTCCCCTCTGCTTGTAACTCTGTTGCAGGACCATTTGGGCGTGGACGTTAATAATGTCAGAAACCACGTTGTTTGGTCAGCAGTTGCCGAGGATCTTTGGAGCCGAGATGTGGTGTACTTTGAAATGAATGGCTTTGAAATAAATGGCGACTCCTTCGTATTGAAGCTTCGCCCGGACCTCCCAGACAGCATGTTAAACGAGCCACTGTCGAAGGTGGGAACAATAGTGGGGCCCGGACCGGATGGTCGGTGGATGCTATTCCATTCCTCATCTGTTTCGAATTCTGACCTCGTAGGTGTTTGTCAAGAAAACCTCTCTGTGGGGGGAGGCTGTGATGACAAGTCTGAGCTGCATCAAGCTGCGCAAACTCCATGATCGGCCGGTCACGTTTGGCTTGAACAGCCATGTGCCGTTACGGCACTGCCGTACCGTCGAGTTCTGTCAGCCCACGTGAGTGAGCATGGGCAGAGAGCATGAGCACAATGTTCCAAAATATAGCTGAAAGAGGATCATATAAGTTCAAAAGTGATGTCACAGTATATTACAGTATACGTGACAGAACCGTTTAGACCGCAGTTAGCGTCATCGGTGACTCCGCAGCTTCTCTGCGGAGTCTTCGGATTTGAGCTGAGACCTAGAAACCCGCTTACGCAGGATAAGTTTGACAGGTTCTACCGTACTCTGTATTGGGCCTGCCGGGTCCCTGTATCCCAGCAATTGCCTTGGCTAGTCACTTCGTCCCTTTCTAAAGGACAGACCTCTATTTGTAACAAGCACCGGCAGTCCTTGAGGCCAGCAGCTTCCATATAAGTCAGTACCTCAACTCGAGTCAAGACTAGCTCAGCCTCCGCTGAACTAGCTGGAGACAAGTACCCCAGTAAGAGACACGAGACTCTGCAGAAGAAGAAGTACGCAGCCTCGTCCCGTCCGTCTCTCCGCGTAATACGCGGTAAGTGCCCTTAACATAGCCCTGCTGGATCGCGACCAGACGGCCAGAAGGCCTATGCCCCTAAGTCAATTGCCATATACACAAATAACCAGCCAGCCGCTTAACTCGAAGAGCACTCGCAGCCAGTGAATAGTCACTGAGCCTGCCCGTAGGCGTCCATCACTGCCGTGAGGAAAGAAGTCCGCCACGGACCTGAAGCGCACCTCGCGTGTCCTTTAGAAAGGGACGAAGTGGATCTAGCCTGATCAGCCTGATTTGCCAATTCCTGCTAAAGGTGCTTGTGCAGCGAAGTTGGAAATTTGTTTGCATGCAAACGACCTTGGACAGCATTTGAACTGCACTTTGCTGTGGTAACCTCCATAGAGAGAAGTGCCAAGTTAAGCCCTGAGAATCACTGAGAGCGGCAACTTAGTGTTGAGTCCAGGAGAGGCTTGAGGATCTGGCTGTGGATTTATACACCCAGCAGATAATTCCTGTATGACTGCAGATTGAGATCAGGTGGATCCAATCATTCATCATTGACAGAAGTAAACTTGTGGACAGATCATCCAAGTTTAAAATTTTGTGGTGTACCAAAGGATCCCCGCAGGTGTCAGAGAGGAACTGACACAGCGCAAGAGGATATATCCGCCTGGAGGCGAGACATCCGCAAGGGACGTGTGCCAGCTAGAGGCAGCCCAGCCAGCAAAGGTGGGAAGGGACTAAAAAGGGCGAAGGAGGATTCCGCCAGATACAAATATTAGTGAGCATAAAAGCAGAGGGCAAGGCCTATCGCGCACAATTGCTGTACCTGCCGTCCAGCCTTGACTAGCAGATCCTCACCAGGTTGCAGTAAGGATAAGGAGCAGAAGCCTAAACGATAGCAGGTTTTGTAGGGGGTGTCGCCAACACGCCTGCAGAACAGTGCGGTTCGTAAAATGCCTGTAGAGATGACAGGCATAGAGCTAAACCCCGATAGGCACCAGCACCCTGACGTCCAACGGAGGAGTGGGCGTCTGAGGGGGCTGGAGCCGGGAATAGACCTAAAAAATGCTAGTGCTGAGATTGTGGCAGAGGCCCTGTTGATAGCGGAAAAGCTGGCAGAACCAGTAGAACAGCCCGCAGAGGATTGCAGGGTACGTGAGCCAGACCGTGTACCACCCAGAGGGGCAGGGGCGCAAGCAGATGGTGCAGTACTAGTAACACGAAAAGGCATTGGTCGAGGGGGTCCGTTGCCCGCTGGTTCCGACAGCAGTCTGAATTTCGAGCAGGGGCAGACTCAAGCAGGGACCCCAGAACTGATCTTGGATCAAGCAACGGAAGCATCCCAGAGCTGTGACACGCGACAGAGCAGTGAACCTGAGGCCGAGCTGCAGCAGAGCCTGCCCAGGATAGCGAGTGTTGCACAGCGGGTTGAAAAAGAACCCAGCCAACCGGATCTAAGGGCCAAGGTAGCCGCAGCTTCAGACAAGTTTGCAGGCTGTGATAAAACCGGCACAGACAAACCTCGAATAAAGACGGAGGGAGATAGGGCCAGGATTGTGCCTGCAGAGGTCAAGCACGAGGAAGCTGAGCCCCAGCCAGCAGCGGGCAGACAGAGCTCGCAGGCAGGCAAGGAAAAGGAGAAATCAGTTGAGCCGGTAGGGGAGCCTTGGGCTGACCTAATATCCGAGGAAGAACAGCCAGACCCAGCTCAGAACAAGCAGGGGCAGCAGACGACAGCAGAACTGCGTCCCGTGCAGCAGCTGCAGCCGCGCAAGGCACTGGTTAGAAGAGGAGCTGGATCCACAGTCTTCGGCACACCGCTGTCCAGTTTTCCACCCAGTGCAAACAGACCTGCGCAAACGTCCAAGGAGGGATCTAGCAGCCAGATGCAAAGAGAGCCAGAGCGCTCCGAGGCAGGGGGAGTAGTGTGCGGCAATGAGGAGTCGGAAGGGCCAATTGGGTGGGCAGGAATTGTGCAGTGGGCAACAGACCTGTGGAAGCAAGTGTGCTCCAGGACGTTCTTGCATTTCCAGGACCAGGTCACAGCCATTGAGGAGTTCAAGGCCCATCATCTGAGGGGGTGGGCAACAAAGGCCATGTTAGGTATCCCCCACACAGGGTTGGACAGGGCGATACTGTTAGCCGCCCTTGGACAGGTATCCAAGGGAAGGGCGGGACACGAAGCAGCCAGGGCCGTTAAAGCCTTTGCAGATGAATGGTGCAACGAAGTCACGGGTGACCAGGAGGAACCTGGATCAGAACCAGAGGATGAGGAGGACCAGGCGTGGGAAGGATTTGAAACAGAGGCGCAGCGGCCTGAGGGGCGCAGGGAGGTGCAAAGGTGGCAGCAGCAGGCGGGAGCCGCGCCAACACCAACACTCAGATCTGCAGCTTTCGAGGTCAGCAGCGAGCCCAGCCTCAGAGGACGGCCAAGGGGCAGGGAAGCGCCCAGAGCCAGCAGTCCAGCCGCCAGCGAAAGGGCGGAGTTGACTAGCCGATCACTCGCCAGGATGGCAGAGCACAGCACAGCAACACGCAGAGCAAGCAGGCAAGAGTCTTATGAGTTGCTGCGCATCGTCGAGGACAGAGAGAACGCATACCAGGAAACCCAGGTGGATTACATCAAGGAATTCCTAAGGAACAGGCAGTCAGGCGCAGCAAGGGGAGCCAGGAGGAATGAGCCTGCGGGCAGCGCACGGAGCAGTGGTCCAAGAATACAGGAGGCCAGAGAGGAAACACAGTCTGATTCCTATGCCAGGAATTACACAGGCGGAACGCAGCCAGGTCGGCAGAGCCAGGAGCCGCCCAGGGGGCAGGCATACTCCAGGGAACAGCCTCACCAGCACAGCCAAGAGCCGCCCAGAGGACAGGCAGAGGGCAGGGAACAGCCAAGCCAGCAGAACCAGGAGTTGCCCAGGGGACAGGCAGAACCCGGTGGAGCACAGTCTCGAAGGCCTGGATCTGACAGCAGACCAGGCAGAAGCGAATCAGAACGTCCGCCACCCGAAGGGAGTAAAAGCTCAGCAGGCAGAGCGGGCAGACAGCCATCACGAGGCGCTCACGATCAGGATGAGGATTATACCAGACATGACAGGTATCATTCAGGCCGCAGCCCATCGAGGGGCGGCAGTGGAGGACCAGGGTCGCGGTCAGAGTCAGTAGATTCGGGACCAGGAGGAGCGGACAGACGCAGGTCGGGGGCCAGACAGGAGTCCAGCGACCAGGAAATGAAAAGGCTCGAGCGGGAGCAGGCGAGGGTGAACCTGCAGCTGCAGCAACAGATGGTATTGCAGCTGGCAGGGGTAGCCAAAGTAGCCAAGATCCCAGCCATCCAAGGCAACGTACCAGTCCTGGATATGTCACACCCAGGAGCGGTTGCAGCCAGAAAGTATTGCCAGGCGTGTGGGTACTGGGGGTCGCACAACAGGTTGGCAATGTCAGATGACCAGCCAGCATTGGCCGTGGTGGCAGGTGAAATAGCTGGATCATGCCAGTCGCCGTCAGCTATGACGTTGCTGATCAAGTCGCTGGTCAAGCTGTGGGACAGCAAGCCTGCCAGCATGAGGCCGCTGATGGCAGCCATCAGGGCAGCGCCCCACGCAGGAAACAGAATTGCCAGAGAGGTGGAACGGATCGGACAGCAGTGGATAGCCCCAGCGGAGCAGCAGGGTTGCGAAGCTTCGCTACTCACGTTGTGGATCCGGGTGGTCCAGGAGGAGGTGGGAAAGCCAACTTCAGAGGAGAGGACGGCCATCACCAACCTCAGGTTAGGGGTAAAGACTACTCTAGACCCAGATGTCAAGCCAGAGGAGACGGTGGAGGCATTTGCCCACAGAGTGCTGACAACAGCAGAGTTGCTGCAGATCTCAAGGGATGCAGTGGATCACTTCGGCAGAAGCCACTCGGTCTCGCGCATGTTCCATGACGGACTGCCAGCAGTTGCTAGAGCCAAGCTGAGCAAGTTTGTTATGACAGTGCCAGGGTACCTCAGCATGAGTGATGAAGACCAAATCGCAGTACTCACGCAGCAGGTGGTGCTGTGGGAGAGGTTTGCCCTGGAAATGGGTGACCTGGGAGGTACCGGCTTCAGGCAGATAACCAACAGCGGGCCTGGCCAGGGAGAAGTACAGCCCAGCAGGGGCAGGAGAGAGAGAGCAGGACAGTGGGAGATGCGAACACGCCTTGATGGAATTGTGCACCCCACAGGCTCAGCAGCAGTACCACAGGCGCGGATGGATGGTAAACCCAGAGGAGTTGCCTGGGCAGACCAAGCAGGGGCGGCAAATTACAACGCTGAGGGTGGCTCAAGCGCAGCCAAGGCATGCTACCAGTGCGGTAGTACGTCGCACCTCGCCAGGGATTGCAGGGCGCCCAGGGCCAGGGATGAGCGCAGACCTATGCCCTTGGTTACAGACATCACACCTGGACCGGCCAGACAGCCGCAACAGCAGTATCCGCAGCAACAGCAGTACCCGCAGCAACAGCAGTATCCCCTGCCGCCAAGGCCGCAGCAGGGACAGGCGGCAGGCAAGCCGTATGACAGGAATCAGAACAGCAGACAGTATCCTAGGCCTGGGCCTGGCCAGGGAGGTCAGGTGCAGCAGGCAGCCCACGTGTCGCATCTCAGCAATGCAACGGGGCAGGCTGAGCCTGAAGGATGGCACCAGACCATGGCAGAGATGCTCAGCGAGTCCGTAGCACTCATGACGCAGGTTGGGCTGGTACCCAAGCCTGCAGGTTTCAAACAGGCGGTTCATAACGCCCGTCCTAAGTCGTTTATGCCAGAACCTTTGCAGGAGGAGGAACCAGTGCCAGGATTCGTGGAACCTCCCTCCAGGAAGGGGGCAAAGAGGCTGGTATTGAGTAAACTTGCTGACGATATGTCTGACATCCGCCTACAGGTGTTCAAGCTGAACGAGAGGCTTTCAGCGCTGTCTTTCACCACGATGCCCATGGGAGCAGATAACTCCGGCCACAGGGGTGAGACCAGTAGCACCAGGCCAGGGGGAAGAATGGTGACAGCTGCACCCAAGCTGCAGTATTTCAAAAATGACAGAAGCAACCTGGAGCAGTGTGTGGGACTTATGGTAAATGGGAAGGTCCTGGTGGCTCAGAAAGCACTCATGGACTCCGCATGCACGTGCCATGTCATCACAGTCAATATTGCAGAGCAATTAGTCGCCATGGGGGCAGAGCTGGTGCGTACAGACGAGAAGATACGTACCACAGACAATGCAGGGGCAGATTTGTATGGAGTGCTGTTCATTTATGTGGTGTATGGATACGGAGGGCCCAATGCCATTATGGAGCCAACGGTGGTCAGGGTCGTTAAGACACCGCCGGATGCATATGAGCACTTGGTAGGGAACCCAGAGTTCCTCAAGTATAGCGGGGTTTTAGAGGCAGCAGGGAGGCTGACCTTACGACCCAGAGAGGGCGCACAGAGAGCGCAGGGGGTCAAGGACCTTACGCTTCCACTCGTGCGGGCATCTCCAGCAGGGGGGTACCAGGCAGCAGCAGTGGCATGGGCTGGAATTCAGTGCGGATTCGCAGAAAGAGAGGGCTGGCCAGCTGCAACAGTTGAAACAGAGCACGAACAGCTCTTAAAGCATTCCATGGCCACACGCGCAGGTGCCGCTATGAGGACCGAGCAGGGCGCAGGACCCAGCAGCGAGCCAAACTCCAGGCTACAAAGGCGCAGGCTGGTACCAGTCGAGGCGGCAGTGGCAGAGGCCGCAGCGCCAACCGCAGAGGAAATGGCAAGAGCGCGCAGAGCCGCAGAACTCTCTGAAGTTGAGAAGAAGGCAATCAGAGACTTCATGCCAGCATGCCCCGCCTACCCGTGCGCCTTGTGCGGAAAACCAGACAAGCACTCGGTGGAGGAGTGCGAGAGGAGGATTCAGGATTTTTCAAGGACACCAGAAACAGCGCCTGCGGAGCAGGCAGGGCCGCCTGCAGCGCAGAGGAGGGGATACGGCACAGCGGCAGCCGATAGAGCTGCACAGGCAACTTCAACGCGCAGCAGGGGAGAGCAGCAGCAGCAACAGCAGCAGCTGCAAAAGCAACCACAGGTGGCAGGACCTAGAGTGCAGCAGGCCGGCAACGGCAGGGATAGGCAGACGCAACAGCAGCAGGGGCAGGGAAAGCCAGGGGCGGCAAGGGCCCCTGCGCAATCAGCCAGCAACAGCGAAGATGAGGCGCAGGAAGCAGAGGAGGAGGAAGATTGCAGCGCAGAGCAGGTCCCAGAGCCAGGGACCAGCCCACAAGACAGGCAAATCCACAGGCTGGCAGGGCAAGTCAACGGGCTGAAAAAGGCTCTGAGATGGAGAGAGCGGCAAATGTGGAAACAGTCAGCGGAAATTGTGGATTACCTGAAAGGCCAGCTGGCCGGGTGGAAGGTCATCACGGATGGTCAGCAGGTCATGACAACGGTCCAGCGAGAGTACATCCTGCGTTCAGAGGAGCTGAACGAGCTGCAGGAGGCCCTGGGACTACAGCACTTGGGGGGCCCGCCAAACCACGGGCAGCCGCTCCCATTCGAAACAGACCCAGAGTTGGCGGGGTGCGTCAGGGCAATGATGGCGACTCCGTCCCCGCTACCAGACGTGGACAACGAGCAGCTAGACGTGGAGGAGCCGAAGAAGCGCAGTCCTTCTAGCAGCGACGAGAGTGGCTCAGGGGACAGAAGGCTACGACGGCGCAGCAGAAGCGTGCAAAGGGCCATCAGTGAGGAGCGCCAAGGGGCGGTGCCAACGCCGGCAGCCAGGACCCAGCGGCAGGGCGCAGGGAGGCGCAGCAACAGCGAGGAAAGGAGCAGGGACCGCAGACAGCGGTCACCAAGCAGGGACCAGCCCAGGGGCAGATCCAGGGAGCGGCGCCATGCTGAGGTTGCCAGGCCTTACAGGCAGGGGCAGGAGCACCAGAGAGGCCCAGGCCCCGGGCCAACAAACAGAACCCTGGCAGAGGGCAGCGGGGCGGCAGAGCCTAGGCGTCACCTGGGACCGCGCCATGGTGGATTGTGCTTCAAGTGCAATCAGCCGGGGCACTTTGCCAACGAGTGCACCAACCCGGAGCAGGCCGGGCCGACAGGCGACAGGCCAGGGGCACCTGCAGGACCAGCGCGGGGCTATGGAACCTGGGGCCCAGGCAGGGGCCAGGGGATGCCCATGGAGAGCAGGCGCAGGACATTCGATACTGCCATGGGAACTCCCAGCGCAAGGGACTTCCAGCAGGGGGCAGCAGGCCCCAGCGCGTGGCCAGAACCGCCAGCGCGACAGGCACCACCGGAGGGCGAGCAACCAAGGTGGGAGGGTACAGGAGGCCACGCGTGCTTCATGACAGGCCACATGGACATTAGCCAGGACAGAGATGCCTACCAGGCTGGGGCCAGTCAGGCAGGACCAGTTCAGGTGGCACCTCAGAGGGTGCCAGAAGGGCAGGTAGCCAGTCAGGTAAACCACTGGGCGATGGCTGTAGAGGCGTTAGCCATGAACCATTATGGGACTATGCCTGCAGGGTCGGCCAGATCCGTAGCACATGCGTTGGAGTTCTTGAAGGATCTCCAGAGGAGGGGGTGCCCAGCTCCGTGTGTAGGATGGCCTAATCTGATGCAGAGGTTCCTCGACAGTGAATGGGACCGGTATGATGAGCAGTGGGATGAGTTTGAGAGACGTGAGCGGGAGGCAGTACCCCAGCACAACGTCGACGGATGGGAGACCGATTCGGGGTCCAGCTTTTTGGCAGACAGATATGAGCCTCAGGAACCCTCACCCGTGCATGAGAGAGCGTTCGGTGTGCTATGTCCAGGTACCCCGGAGGGCATTCAAGACACAGGCAGAGGGGTAGCGGGAGCAACCGCCGAGACAGGGGAGCCAACCAGAGCGGAGCTCCGATGCCCAGTGGCCAGAGGGACCGCAGCAGGGAGCCAGCGGGACGCTCGGACGGCCAGCTCTCGGTGCAATGCTTGGGGAGGAATTGACGAGGACGGAGAGACACAGCACGGCAGCGAGAGGGAAGGGAGGTCTGACGCAAGGGGCGAGGACAGGCAGCTTGACCAGTCCTTCAGCAGAGACAGGTCCTACAGCAGAGAACGCGTCTACATACAGCCGTTCCCGCAGTCGCTGCCAGCAGGCGAGCCTTTTGTGCAGTACTTCCGCCTGGGGGAAGAGATGCCAGAGGCGTCCACCTCCAGGGCTATGCTGACTGTGCCAGCAGATAATGCGGACGGGCCATGTCGGTTGCAGAACTATAGGCTCCCAGGAGGCGGGGAGCAGACATGTGTTAACAGAGCAGCAGCCATGCAGGCAGTTGCCAGGATGATTTTCCCGTGGGACGCAGTGACAGCCGTCATGCTGTGCGCCGCGCTCAAAGGATACATCCAGCCCAGCACAAATATGGCAGATTATATGCAGAGGGGATGGTCGCGGCACCCCATCTATGCATACTGCGTCAGCGAGATGGTGAGCCTCGCCATTGCAGCAGGCATCACAGCGGTGGATGCAGCGGGCTGGACGCACCCGGACATGCCAGACATTGCGCCAGCCGAGGGGATGTGGCAGGGCGCGCAGCCAGGATTCATGCGCACGCCGTGGGCGATGGATTGTGTCCGTGAGCTGATGGGGCACCCAGCCCTCAGAGACCGCGCATTTTATGTGCCAGTCCAAGCCATGGGCGAGTTCGGGAGATTTGTGGAAACAACAGAGCAGGCCCCAGTGAGGGCAGGGCTGTGTCACCCAGGCAGTCCAGGGCGGTGTGAGGCGACCATCGAGGCGTCCATCGTCATCCCCAGGACGGTCGCAGGACAAGCAGTGCCGTGGGGGCCAGCGCCAGGGGACGCCAGGGCAGCCATTCCAGTCCAGCAGCTAGTAACTTACTACTATGAGGAGATGGCTGATGAGGAGTTGCCCGTTTCATCGGCATGGATCCACATGCACGCGACTCACGATGATATGCCCGTCTACCTGTTTGCTAGGCACCAGCAGGACGTGGCAGTCACTAAGTGCGCGTCAGTAGACGAGGCGGAGTTCCATGCCTATACCTACGCTAGGGGAGCAGACCCAACAGTGTGGACGCTCATGCTAATGGCGCTGCAGAGGGTCCTGCTCCCAGGACAGCGATCAGCGGCCATGCGGCATGTGTGGGGCGTAGAGGACCAGTGGGCGCCTACAGAGGTAACAGCCTGTCCGACATGGCCTTACGGACCACAGCAGTCGCCAGCTTCAGGAGCCATGTGGGAAGGAGAGGAAGAGCTGGCGAGCTCACCGTTCGCAGTAGAACGCCTGGCAGCATATGTGCACCAGTGGGTGCGTCAGGAGCGGAGGGCGTGGCACGACAACAGGGCCAGCAGCGTGCTGCCCTATTGGCAGGCTGACGTCATAACAACGCAGTTGTGGAGACAAGCGCACCCAGCAGGGGTGCGCACGCTGCACCCTCTGTTCAGAGGGGCAGGGGAAGTAGGCATCGAGGAGGAGTTGGAGGACTTGAGGAACCAGCCGAGTAGGGGACATGGGCCGGTGGGCAGGCGAGGCGCCGATGCAGAGGAGCCAGCAGCAGCCACCGATGGCCCTGTCCAGGATGAGGAGCCGGAATGGACCCAGGCGGCATTTGTAACATTTGGGGCGGCGGCAGCCTCATGGGAGCTGTTGGAGTATGTGGACGACTTGGAGGTAGCAGCACTGGAAGCTGAGCCTAGGGGACGGGCAGAGCCCCAGGCAGCCCTAGACATTGTCAGCACACCGCCCGCGGAGGACTCAGATAGCAGGACCCCGGAGTTCAGCGACGACGTTTCAGAGGGTCCACCACCACTGGTTGAGATCACCGAGTCAGATGAGGAGTGGCACGAGGCAGGAGCCGGGCCCCCGGACCAGGATAGCGTCACCAGAGCAGAGGCTCGGGATGCAGAGGGCAACTACGTGCCAGCAGACAGCGGCCCAGGACCAGGAAGCCCAAGGTACGGCATGGTGGGAGAGCTGCCACAGCTGAGGCGCGCGTGGGTGCGCGGCATCTTTCAGGAGCAGGCAGCAATGAAAGAGCGCAGAAGCAGGAGGGCCGCTATTGAGCTTGGGAACGGAATCACACTGGAGGAAGAGGCAAACCAGGTCGCAACGGGGATCAGCCTTCAGCAGGCAGCAGACCAGCACGCTCGCAGGCCCGAGGGGGCAGCAGCAGACAAGACAAGCAATGGGCGCCCGGGATATTCCCAAATCAGCCAGCCAGCACAGACAGCGGCACAGGGGCCTTGGGGTGACCCAGCGGCGTACAGCACGAGGCGCTGGGTTGCAGTGCTCAGGAATTTTGTCGATCAGCTGGACGTGCTGCGAAGGCAGGAAATGGGGCAGCAAGAGGCGGGCCAGGAGGCTAGCCTGCTGTTTCGACTTAAAATGCTACCACAGCCAGATCCGGACCCCAGGATGGGAGGTTACAGCAGGGCGGTCAGGGAGCTACGGGAGGAGCTGACGGAGAGAGTATCAGCCCTCTACACGGGAAGAGCAGAAGGAGCGGGCACCCAACAGCCGTCGGACAGCCGCAGCAGACAAGCCCAAACCGGCAGGGGCGAGGACCTCGCCGGCAGGGTTGCCGGCGCGCAGGACGCTATTCGACGTGGCTGGGGGCAGGATGAGCACGCAGGCGCAGGCAGCAGTACGGCCGTGCAGCGCGCTAACCACAGGCAGGAGAGAATGGCACAGTGCAGCACAGAACAGATCCCAGGAGCAGGGCCAGACAGGGCCAGTGCGCTTTGGGCTGACACTGCCATGTTGCAAGGAAAGAAGTCTAAGAAGGCCAGGAGACGCGCAGGAAAGGCGCAGAGGGCGGCCGCGGACAGGAACCGAGGCAGCAGACCAGGATTGGATTGCCCAGCCCTGCCACTCAGGGTCTGCCAGGTAGACCTGGAGATCACGTGGGCCAGAGGACAGCAGCCGCCAGAGCAGATTGCAGAGCCAGGCGTTCAGCCCGCAGAGCAGTTACAGCAGCAACCCATGCGGAAGACGACAGCGTGCAGAGGACTCCTCACCTGTACAGCAATTAAAGGGATCCTTACGGGAGCGCTCCAGCTGATACTGGTGTGGCTGCTGCTGTCGGTGTGTGTACCAGGGGCGCGAGCTACAGGGCAAGGAGTGCGAGGAGGAGGATTTACAGCAGGCCAAGGCGCTTTTGTTTCGGGAAGGGAGGCAGCAGCAAAGCTGTCGTCTGGATGGTTGCGCCCACCGGCTGTCAGCTCCATGAGGGACACCAGCGGGAGGGGCGCATGCAGCCAGCAGGAGAGATGGCACAACGGCAACACCACTGGCGAGGAAGAGCTGCCCGCGGTGGACGACCCGCAGGCGGCTGTGGTGATCGACATGTTTCAGCCGGGGGGAGTTGTGGAGCCACCCGCAGAGTACGTCAAGACCAAGGAGGGATGGCTGCTGGGCAAGCACCCCGACTTCACTGCGGAGCAGCAGGAGAGCCTGGAGCAGAGCCTCAGGGATCGCCAAGGAGCATTCGCTTACTCCATGGAGGATCTACCAGGCTACTGCGGCACGCAGGGTGAGTTTACACTGGCTTTAGAAGACGAGGTCAGTTCGTGCTTTCAGAAGTCCAGGGATATGCCACCGCCTAAAGCAGCAATTTTTAAGGAAAAGTGTCAGCCAATGATTGAGGCAGGCATCATAGTCAAGGTGCCCCAGGGGGGGCCTATCAAGTTTGCGGCCAACTCAGTAGTAGCAGCCAAGAAGAGTGCTGACACTGGGGAGTGGACAGACCATCGAATAGCGCACGATATGCGCAGGTTAAACCTGCGTACGGCCAAGCAGGAATTTGCCATCCCCAGGATGGAGACTATTTTTCAGAACCTGGGCACTGCCAAGATATTCAGCAAGGTTGATCTCCGGTCGGGGTTCATGCAGATCCCTATAAAGGTAGAGGACCAGCCTAAGACAGCTTTCTGGATGGGACCTGAGCTGTGGATGTACACAAAGCTCAATTTCGGTCTGCGCAACGGGCCTCCTTTCTTTCAGCGTATGATGGAAGAAGAGATTGCCAGGGCAGGCCTGAGTGCGTTCTGCGTAGCATTCATTGACGATTTGCTCGTGTACAGTGACACACCTGCAGAACACATCAGGCATGTGGAGCTGATGTTGGACATGCTCCACAGTGTAGGATTAAGGGCGCACCCCGACAAGTCCCTGTTTGGGTGTGCAACAGTAGAGTACTTGGGCCACAATGTGTCGGCCAAGGGGCTCACGCCGCACGCTGCTAAGATAGCAGCAGTTATGGCGCTGCCAGAGCCCGCATCAGTGAAAAACATTCAGGAGGTCATGGGATTCTTGAATTTCTACCGGTGCTACGTCCCGGACTTCTCGAAAAAGGCAGCATGCATTAACGCATTGCTGGTCCAGGGGGTCCCGTTTGTGTGGGGGCCAGAGCAGTCGCAGGCGTTCCAGTTGATTAAGACAGAGATGTGCGAGGGCGGGAGAGTCCTGCGCAGACCAGATTACAGTGGGACAGGACCAGACGGCAAGGGGCCGCCAAGGCCGTTCTTGTTGTACACAGATTTCTCTAAGCAAGGCATAGGCGCAGTGCTAGGGCAGTGTGATGACAGCGGGCGGGAGTATATGGTGGCATGCACATCCAGATCACTGAACAAGAGCGAGAGGAACTATTCCTCGTTCCAGGGGGAGATGCTGGCCGCAGTGTATGCAGCACGCACATACCGCCACATGCTGTTTGGGTGCAAGGTTCATCTCATCACTGACCATGAGCCGCTCACTTACCTCATGGACAACCAGACGTTGGTAGGCCAGCACGCTAGGTGGGCTCTCATGCTTCAAGAGCTAGACATTACCATTGTCCACCGCTCAGGAGCATGCCACCAGAATGCAGATATCCCGTCCAGATCCCCCCTCCCATCCTCAGCTGACCGCACAGGGGCCAGGCTTGATACAGTCGCGCCCGAGCCAGCAGCCAGGGAGGAGGCGAGTGGGAAGCAAGTAGCTTTGCTCACAGGGTTGGGCAGAGTGAACCAGTGGCATGCAGACCAGATAGTGCGCATGGCGCAGGAGGGCAGAAGGAGAGTACAGATGTTGCGAGCTGCAGAGGCAGCTTGCGTGACAGCACCGGTGGGGCAGGAGATATCCTCTGCCGCCACTGACGATGATGAACAGGCGCAGCCTGTCAGTACAGCAGAGCAGGCGTTCAGCAACAGGGAGCGATCCAGGGCAATGATCAGTGATGTTCTTGCTGACTTGCCTCGGGTGACGCCCCCTCATTCCCTTGCAGGCCTGGATACAGCTTGCCTGTCAAGTGGGGCTGTGCGGGCCATGGAGACCGAAGGAGTCGTCCTCTTCGAGCCTTTTGGAGGTATGTGCTCGGGGCTGGAAATGGTACTCAGGGCAGGTATACCAGTCGTGCAGTACTTGTATGCAGATATCAGTGAGGAAGTCAGAGAGATCGCAGGGGGTCGCCTGTTGCAGTTGCACAAGAGATTCCCCCAGTTGCTCCCAGTCAGAGCGTTTGATAAGGCTTTCAGAGCGTTGCCACAAGATGTGTATGCCATTACGGCAGAACACCTCAAGGAGGCGGGTGCCCAGGAGGGGCGCCAGTGGTTCATGGTAGCAGGCTGGGAGTGCCAGGACCTTTCGTCAGCTGGCAAGGGGCGGGGGCTCGCGGGAGAGAGAAGCAAGTCTTTCTTCCCGTTAGTCAAGCTGTTGGGTACTCTGCAGTTCCTGCAGGGTCCTAGGCCGCCAGCGTACCTGATTGAGAATGTAGCAATGCAATTGAATCAGAAGAGTGAGAAGGCCAGTGTTGAGGCTTTTCAGGAAGTGTGCAGGATTCTAGGGACACCGGCGTTGTTTGACGCAGCGCAGGTGGGGTCTTACGCCCACCGCACCCGCAACTATTGGGGGAATATCGCCCCTGCAGCAGATATTGAATTTGTGATTCGTGCGTCAACCAGACCCCACGAGGGGATTGTAGACGACATTCTGGACAAGGGCAGCAAGGCCCAGGTAGTATCGTGTCCGGACAATGGGGGGTACCGCATCAATGTCACAGGGCAACCCAGGAAGGTGCTGCCGTGTTTGATGGCCACACCCTCATCATATGCTTTCCGGAACGGGCAAAATGGGATGGTGTACAGGCCCATGGGGGACTTGCAGGAGCCTAACGCAAACGAGCGTGAGCGAGCCATGGGGTACGCTGTGGGGTCCACATTGCCACGCCCAGATTTCCCTGAGGCAGCCAGACGGGCAGCCTTGGGCAGGTGCATGGATTCATGGGCACTGAGTGCATGGCTCAATGTGGCACTTGAGTGTGCTAAGATCTTGCCAGCAGAATTGACACGCAGGGCAAAGCTGCCAGGCCAGGACAGGGACCCAGTGCTGGGGGCGACTTTAATGTCCAGCCACTATGCCCTTGCCACTGCAGGAGACGCGTGCTCTGGCAGCGGGGAAGTGGCCGCGTCATACAGACAGTGCCTGGGAGAATCCGCCGCGGCAGACTGGGCCGACGCGGCACAGGAACCAGGTGGGAACGCGCCTGAGGCACAGGTTGATGTTGAAATCAGAGTCACCAGGGATATTGAGAGTGAGAAGGACCAGCCAGGTTGTCCTGCAGGACCGTCGGCTAGGGTTGATGTGTGGGCAGATGAGCCCGTCTTGAGGTTTCTCCGTGAGAAGACTTATGTCCAGGGAACAGAGCTAGGAGAACAGACCAGAATACAGCGCAGAGCAGCACCATTCCAGTGGGAATCAGAGAGGGGTGGAGTCCTGATGAGACTCATGCCAGATGGTAGACGTTGTGTGGTGCCCAGGCCAGAGGACAGGCTAGCAGTGATCCAGACAGCGCATGCAGGTACGGGCCATTTCGGCAGCCACCGCACGGCTTTCATGGTCATGCAGCAGCATTGGTGGCGGGGGCTTCGAGCAGCGGTCAAGAAGGCGGTGCAGGAATGCGGTGTGTGTGACAGGGCCAGGGCGTCCACATTCAATCACATACAGCCCAACCTGCACCCGCTACCCATTGAGGGGTTGTTTTTCCGGTGGGGAGTGGACCTGTGTGGTCCATTCACGACCACTTCCAGGGGCAATCGGTTTGTGATGGTGTGTGTGGAGCATTACTCCAAATGGGTGGAGTTGATCCCCATTCCAAGCAAGGCGTCTGATGTGACGGCCTTGGCATTCTTTCAAAATGTTGTTGCACGATTCGGGGGATGCGCAGAGGTGGTGACAGACCAGGGGACAGAGTTCCAGGGTGAATTTCAGGACATGTTGCTGGACTGCTTCATTGACCATCGCACCACTTCTGCCAACCACCCCCAGGCAGACGGGCTTTCGGAGAGAGCTGTCCAGACCCTCAAAGCAGGCCTGCGCAAGTGCTGCGAGGAGGGCAGCAGCGACGAGTCCTGGGACAAGATGGTGCCCTGGGTAGCCCTTGGCTTCCGATGCTCGCCGCAGCAGGCCACGCGCATGGCGCCGTACGAGGTGCTGTTTGGACAGAGACCTACCTTCCCTTCCAGAGTGGGAGCGGACCTCTGGAGCACAGCCAAGGTGGCAACGGCAGAGGAGGCAGCAGACCTGCTTTTGGCCAGGGTGGCCAGGATCAAAGAGGCACTGCCAGTCGCGGGTGAGCATCTCAAAATTGCGCAGCACCGCGACAAGCTGCGATATGCACGCATTCGTGGGGGAGGGTATGTCCCCCAGGTCAGGCGTTTTGCAGAGGGAGATTACGTGTATGTGAAGTATTCGTCAGAGCGACGCAGCCTCGATCCCAAGGCCAGGCCTGAGATCCTCAGGGTAAAAACACTGGGGGCGACGGGAACTTTGGTGTTGGAAGGGGCAGATGGCCTCACAGTTACAGAGAATGCGGTCAATTGTTCTCCATGCCACTTGCCCAACCTCAGGGGAGTGGTTGATTTCAGTGGAACCAGACCCAATAAAAGCCTGTCATGCGAGGTGTGCCAGCTGCCCGATCGCGGAGAGGTGATGCTTTTGTGTGATGCATGCAATACAGGTTGGCACATGGACTGCTTGGTACCAGTACTCGAGGAGGTGCCTGAGGGCGAGTGGTTGTGCCCACACTGCACGCCGGAAGCCAAGGGAGCTGGGCCCGCTGCAGTAGCAGGGCCCCCCACAGAGGAGCGCAGTTTACAGGTCCAGGGGCGACCGAGCCCAGCGGCCAGAGCGGCTGCCAGGACAGCCCAGGAGGCCGGCGTCATGGACAGGCCTGAGGTGGAAGTCATGGCCACCAACCCAGCAACAAGGCAAATGGAGCGGGGCATCGCAAGACCAATGGCGAACGGGTTGTATGACATCTCGTACACCACTGGCCGGGGAGAGGCCAATGTCACCCCGAGAGCAGTTACAAGAAGGGCCAAGGTGGCCAAAGAAGCAGCAAGGGAGGAAGAGGAGTCAGCCCTTGAGGATTTTACCGGGACCTGAAGCCCGGAGCGGCAGGGCCGCTGAACACGTGACGTCACCCACGCCGTACCTGGCAAGGAGCGGGCAGGCACCTACAGAGCGGAAATGCAGACGCAGTGCGGCTCGTCCTAGTACCCAGTAGGCAGCGGGCCGGCAGCCAGCGGACCGAAGACGGAAGATGCAGTAGTAGAGTTACGGCAGCTTCATGAAAATTTGTTTCTCAAATACCGTAGCAACAAGGCTACAGTAGTACATAAGTTATGACAATGATGAGCGAGGAGAATTAGTCAACTCGAGCAATTATAGCACAGCAGGGGGCAGATCACGCTGCTACGGCGCACATTTTCTGTGGCCTTTAAAGACCAGGCGGCTATGGCGCTGTGGGGCGAGAGCAGCGGTTGTTCTTAGCTTGACCTTATCACTTTGAAATTCCTCTGTTTGCTAGCCAGTAGTGGGCTGAACAGCTTGACTTTGTAGGATTCTGCGCATTGCGCTTCAGCTGGAACTCGGTTGATTTTTGCTTTTCCTTATTGCAGAATGCCTGAACCAGGCAGATTCGTAGATTGCCTGAACCAGGCAGTTTGGTAGAAGGCCAGAACCGGGCATATTTCCTAATGATGATTTGAGCTTCTACGTACATATTTTTCCAGAAGTTTATTTCAGTACCACCCCTTTTTTCCGGCTCCCCGCGCATGCCTGGAGGGCTTAACGCTGGGGAGCGGGGGGCGAGTAAAGTAGTAGGGGCGGTACCCACGAGACGGAGACTTCTAGGCAGAGTTATCCAGTTAGGGACTTCCAGATACTGTTATCTAGTTGACACACTCTTGTCTGAAGTACAAGGAGCATGAGTGTACGGTGATGTACCGTGTTTGTGAGTAGAGGACACCTCTCTAAGGTGTCCTGACCGGAGTTTACGGTATTTACCATAGTATTGCAGTTACTGCTTTATGGTGCGACAGCTGTCACAGTATATTACAGTATACGTGACAGAACCGTTTAGACCGCAGTTAGCGTCATCGGTGACTCCGCAGCTTCTCTGCGGAGTCTTCGGATTTGAGCTGAGACCTAGAAACCCGCTTACGCAGGATAAGTTTGACAGGTTCTACCGTACTCTGTATTGGGCCTGCCGGGTCCCTGTATCCCAGCAATTGCCTTGGCTAGTCACTTCGTCCCTTTCTAAAGGACAGACCTCTATTTGTAACAAGCACCGGCAGTCCTTGAGGCCAGCAGCTTCCATATAAGTCAGTACCTCAACTCGAGTCAAGACTAGCTCAGCCTCCGCTGAACTAGCTGGAGACAAGTACCCCAGTAAGAGACACGAGACTCTGCAGAAGAAGAAGTACGCAGCCTCGTCCCGTCCGTCTCTCCGCGTAATACGCGGTAAGTGCCCTTAACATAGCCCTGCTGGATCGCGACCAGACGGCCAGAAGGCCTATGCCCCTAAGTCAATTGCCATATACACAAATAACCAGCCAGCCGCTTAACTCGAAGAGCACTCGCAGCCAGTGAATAGTCACTGAGCCTGCCCGTAGGCGTCCATCACTGCCGTGAGGAAAGAAGTCCGCCACGGACCTGAAGCGCACCTCGCGAGTAAAGTAGTAGGGGCGGTACCCACGAGACGGAGACTTCTAGGCAGAGTTATCCAGTTAGGGACTTCCAGATACTGTTATCTAGTTGACACACTCTTGTCTGAAGTACAAGGAGCATGAGTGTACGGTGATGTACCGTGTTTGTGAGTAGAGGACACCTCTCTAAGGTGTCCTGACCGGAGTTTACGGTATTTACCATAGTATTGCAGTTACTGCTTTATGGTGCGACAGTGACCCCGTGCCCACACCGCATGCACTCTGGATTCAGAACAAATGCACACAAAAAACCTGAGCCTCTTGGAGGCAGCAAAGTACGACACCATATCTCCATCCTCAAATGAGAAGGTTGCCAAGTGGTTTCGCGACTTGTCTGGTGGTGAGCTCAATGGTCATGCACACTTCCCTGCGTTGATGCAGCTCTTCGTTTCTTTCGTTAAGTTCAAAATTGTCAGTGCCCTTACGCCTGTCTTTTTACTCAGGTGTTCAGCCTGAGAGACTCGCACCAGATCTGGGCAACTTCGAGTCTGTCTCTTGCACGCCAGCCTGTAGCTCCGGGTCCGTGGCACCTCGCACATCTGATAATGAGGGGTAAGACCTCGCTTGAAATGGTCTGACTGCTCCTCGTCCCACCTCGCTGAAATCTGTGTGCTATGGCAGCTCTCAAGTAGTTTGATGGACACATCACATGCTCTATCATTTCTACTTGTCTGCCTAAAGTGAAAGCCTGAGCTCACAGCTGACGCCCACACTTTGCTCACACTTTTGGTCGGCCCACCCTCCACCCACTCCAGGGCGGACATTCCAGCGTCCTTCCCGTCCACATCAGACCTTCCTTGTGACGACAAATTGTTGGTACCAAACACCAAGGTGCGCATGCACCCATATCTCAAGTGCGCAGAGTAACAATGAGGCACAAAAGTGTAGCCTGTGCTCGGGGAGCTTCCCCTAGCTTCCAGAGTGTCTGTCAGGGTAGGAGCAGCGGGCCAAGAGATTATTGGTGCATCATTTTTTTAGACCCCTTCTTTGGTGATGAGAAGAAGTATACGCACAAGAAGAATCTGTCGAAGAGCTACCTGTCTCACATCCACACAAGTCTTTGAATCCCCACTTTCCTTTCCTTGCTACATGGCCCTCCTCCCAAGATTGATCCAGGGGGGCGTCAACCTGAGCCGAGGAGGCGTGGGAAGCCGCTCTCCATTGTCTTCTTCATCAAGGACAACGTTTGGCTGCTGACGGGGCTGAATTTGGTGGCGATGGCGGTTGTACTGATTCAAGGCCGTAAAAATGGCTGAGCCTTAAGCAGCCACTGGCTTTTGGTTGAGCTGACAGCATGAGTTTCTATCTGTGGTTACTAGGCGATACTGTGTGGCTCCGGGGGCTGGCCCATGCAGTTTTGTAGCAAAAAATATTTGAATCTTGAGTAAAAATTTAGCTGCTAGCTCTGTGCAATGGGCACGCCATGTTCAGGCTCCATAACGGCTCCTCGAAACCCCTATTGATGCTGGTGGCCTCCATGCATATCATCATGGGAAGGAGGCGGCCTGGTAGGAAATCAGGGGGGGGGGGGTGTGGTGTGGCGCTGAGAAGAGAATCCCGAGACAACCCCTCTTATTATGATCACACTCATCATGATATTTTGTGTTGCTTGGAGCCTGATAAATTGGCCTGAATAGCTTCCTAGCCCGTCCCTGGGTTTGCTACTCATGCGGCCTTGCATTCCGGATACGTTATAAATAAAAAGCGTATATATACAGAAGCAGGGCAGAGGTGGAAATCTGCCTATGGCTAAATGAAATTAATGCAATTACACCGTCAGACATCTCCACATCGGCTTTGCTTCACCGGGCACCGGCCGATTCCCCTACAACACACCAGCCCGAAACCTAGTAGGGTCCAGGGCACCGCACACGCAAGGCGGACAGCACCCTGATCAATTGCCTGATACAACCCCCCTGGTTATAATAATTTCGATCCGTTCCCTACCACGTCCGATTTAAAGCCTCACATCGAGCGTTTCTTTCTGAATTGAGCGATCCGACCGACACTAGTAACACCATATTGACCCCCCCCCACCCAATATATATTGAGAGGTAACCCCGCCACGCCCGCAACTGACCCCACAGTGAAACCAACAGAGCTGGCAGCGGAGAATATCAACGTCAATGGTAGCGGCGCGGATGTGGCTTCGGCCCAAGCTACGCTGTTTCTTTTGGCTCTCATGCCTCCCACGGGGCGTGTAGCTTTCCTTCTTTATTTTGTTAAGAGTACATATCTTGGTCAGCAGCAAGTCAGCTACAGCTTGGCAGTGCCCTGGAGGAAGGGTACCTGTCTAGGACAGCACGTCAGCTACAGCCTAGCAGTGCCAAGGAGGAAGGGTACCTACGGTATCTAGGTCAGCAGCATGGCAGCGCCCTGGAGTTAGGGTACCTGTCTATGTCAGCAACACGTCAACTACAGCCTGGCAGTGCCCAGGAGGAAGGGTACCTGTTTAGGTCAGCAGCACGTCAGCGGAGGGGTCCAAGGGTGGACGGGACCTTCCTGCATTTTTGCTTGGGCTCCGTCTGATTGGCTGCCTGCATGGCTGTGGCTACAATGTCCCTCCCCTGATTTGTGTGTATACAGTTTTTCGACGAGGCCATATTTGGAAGGCCACCCCGCGTGCTGAAAGTCCGAAACTTGACCGGCCGCAGCAGCGTGGTTGGCAAGGAGGGTACGGGCAGTAAACCCCCGGCCATTGCCAACCTGGTCGATGTGGTGGGGCAGCGCATGGTGGAGCTCATGGGAAACGCATGGCGAGGCGCACAGGCGTGCATTCCTGTCCCCATAAGGGCGGGGTGGGGCAGCGCACCCCTTCACCCCAAAAGGGCGGCGGCGTGCAACAGGTAGCGCCCCGCCTGCCATGACCTCGCGCAGGCCCGCCCCTCCCATGCTTGGACTGCACAGCCACTGGCGCCGCATGGCCATCCATGAGGCTCCATGTGCCCTCCGCCGGATGCCCTGATCTACTGTGGCATAAAGTTTAGCCTCAGTTGGTGGTCACCCAATGCGCAAATTAGCTGACAATCTAGCTGAACTGAACTGCTCAGCCTCCGGCCGTTGATTTAGGGACGTAGTCTCCTCCCTTTGTGCCCCCTCTGGAGGTGCTGTCACGAATCATGTCACTGCATGCCCCTGAGAGCACCCCACACTATGGTTGGACCCCCCCTATTTATCAGCCTATGCGGGTTAATTCCTGACTGAAGTGATTTTGGGGAGGGTGGGTTAACAACGTACTTATCAGGCTGATAAAGGTCAGGCAAGTGCGACATTTCCTGATAATTAGGCTTCCGTTGATAAATAGGTTGATATATTGAAGGCTGTTTATTTGCATGATAAGGGCCAGTATCAAGCTGATTAGTAGGCAAATATTCCCTGGTAAATAGCCTGATTGTTCGTGTGCTACTTATTAGTTGATACCGAGCTTGATTTGCAAGCGTAGCTTGAATCATGATCTAGTCAGCCGTAGATTGTAATATCGACAGCTAGTTCAAATTCAAACGTTTTTGAATTTAAATATTTGTGTGGCTGCCAGTACTGTTAACGCTTGGATCATTTACTTATGAACGTGTGACTTCTATAAGATGATAATAATTTCTCTACGTCTGATTTTCCTTTCGCCACCGCGGCTTTGGCCTCGGCCCTAGCTGCCGCAGCTTCTGCCTTTGCTTCATCTACTGCGGCCTTAGCTTTAAGCAGCGCATCAGCGCCATCGACCTGAGGTCGATAGAAGGTCGAGAAGAGCGCAAAGCCTCGTCAGTAAGGTGTGAGATTTTACATGCGAACATGGCTCCGTGAGCGTGTGAAATCGAGGGGCCTTCCGTTCAAGCTTTTGAGAGTGAAAACATGTCATGATCATGCATGTGGCCATTCCCATGCAAGCAGGCAGGCGAGGGTGTGAAAATGGCAGTATGCACTCATTTTGCCGAACGGTGAAGTGTGCATGCGAGCTGATAGAGATGAGGGCGTGAGAGCATGCATACTTGTCATACTTGGCATTTGAACGAATGTAAGTAGTGTACAGGTAAGGAATGCATCAGTACATGTGGGAAAGATGATGAGGCGCAACTATGGAGCATGGAAATTCAGTAAATGCATTATAGAACGGGGGCATGGAAGCATCAGAGCACAAGAGGTTTCGCTGCTGGCTTGCATGGGGAATTTGCTTGATCAAACTCATACTTGATCAGACTGTACCTGCTCCGCTGTTGCATCCTTGAATATCCGACCTTTCCCTGATGAGTGCAAATGGAAACACGACGAATTGTTAGACTCGCCGCTGGACAGCTACCATGCAGATGTAGCAGGTGAGGTCGCCAAACAAACTCTCTCTCTAAGTTTTAAGCTTCCGCGGGATATCCATATGTCGTCTCTTGAATTCAGTTGCAAATGAGGGGAAATCGCACCTGCTGCTTCTCCCTCGGCCACGGCCAACAAGTGCTCATTGGGGCGATGTGTACGCAGATCGTGTGTCACAGAATCATAAACGTCATGAACTGAAGTATGTCGCCCTAGCATGAACACAAGGGAGAAGAAACCCAGTAGCATTAAACCCAAGATCCCCAGTGCAACTCCGCGTCGAGGCTGTAAAGGGGGAGCCATCGTGTTGAATACAGGCTGTGATATTAATATTACGTCCAATATGCGCAACTATGTTGAGGCATGTGCGTGCTGCGAGGTTTCAGCCTGTCGGAGCAGTTCTACGAACTGCCGTACGATATTTTTGAATCCTTCCAAATCCGATCTGGTGTTGATGGGTACATTTTGTACTCGAAAGGTCTGTCGAGCTTCACAACCGATGTGGTTATTGTCTTCACGAATTCATATCTTTGCCGGCTATCTTTGCATCCGAAAATCCTCAGAGGGCCGGAGGGCATCCAATCACATGTTGACCGGTAGTCCTAGACTCTTGAGTATCGTTGTGAGGAATTTCCAACCTCAGGACAAGGTCGACTCCTCAAATACGATCAAAATCAGATCCACACTGATCCATATGTTTAATGCATCCAGTGTACGGCTACCGGGTTCCATGCAGCGAGTAAGGCTTAGGCCCTGCTGTCGCGGCACAGGGGTGCACCCTAAGGAATAGGTGCACCAAGCAAAAAGAACACAAGACACCCCCCCCCAGGAGCGAAAAACACTGGAGGCGGTAATGAACAAGCACGACAGCGTTTTAAGAACTTCGTCTTGTTATCAGACTTCCCACCCCTGGGCCCTGCCCAGAGTCCATGGGGCACAAGTACCGGTAGGAAAAATAACCTCCGATATAATGCGTACGTTAGCTGTGACTTTTACGCATTACCGTAACTCGCCACAGTCGCTTTAAGGGACCCTCTTCAAGCTGAAGAGCCCAGTTCACGTCACCATCGGTACTGTTCACCTTCCCCCAGGGCCCAATCGACCCCAAGTCCAGAAGACTACATCAGCCCTGTTCTAGTGCAATTGGTTTCCCAATCCACACCATCTCAAACTTCCCGATCACCTACCTAACACCTGATCGAGGATGCCTATAGGCTCGCGCCAGACATATGTGAATGCCACCTCACGGTAGACACCTCCTAAACCCTAAAAGTGCGTATTATGCACAACATCCTTCTTCCCCCCCAGATATTGAAAACTGCACGCACTTTGTTTTGTTTTGTTTGAAATCAAGTATCATCCTAAATATCAGTTTTGAGCAAATACGTAATAGTTAATAACGTAAAACAAATGTTCACAGTCATTCAGTTCCAACTTTGGCTCACAATTTTCAGCACCAGTAAAGTCAATTCCTAAAATCAATTCCTATTTCCCAGACCCCCCCCAGATCCAGTGAAAATTCCGCTCAAATACACAGTCAATTGTCAAATCAAACGAAGGAAATTCAATTATATGCTGTCACTAGAAAGCAGTATGGTAATGTATTAACGGATGAACGTGTGCATTGGTGGGATCATCCGAGCTCGGATAGCCGCTGTTGCAAACACGAGGATCCACACTTTATTACTGCAACAGCCGTGAATGGACCGGTTAGCTCCAAGACCTGCTGTGAAACTGACAGACTGCAAAATGACTAGCCGCCTTTTTCTCCGTAGTTGGGACAGCCACTCAAGCCTTGCTGGATGACACGTAAGGAAATCTTGGGAGACTAAGCAGCAGGCCACGTGGCGCGCGTACTTGACCGCGAGAGCGCAGGAGATGTCAGCCTATTCAGAAGGAGGGTTTGTGATAAGGACATGCAGCCCATGCTGTCGTAGCAGAAACTCGTAGGTGGAGGGTTGCAGTGGGTCAGCACAGTAGTCTGCAGGGACGTTGACACCGATGCCACAGTTGGTGAGAACGTGGAGGGATCGAGGGTAAGGGTAAAGCTGACTGTTCTGCTGAAGCCCGGTGGCTTGCCCATTATCCTTGAACAGCAAAAGAATGCTGGGGGACAGGGATAGGTCAAGGCAGTCCAGCAGGGTGTTGCAGTCGCTGTCTTCAATGGTGAGAGGTGAAGGAGGGTAGAGTTGATACGACCATCCTCCCGGCATCCTGTTGCCCAAGTAGACCGCAGCCTCATTGCGCTCAAGCCAAACTCCAGGCATAGCGATCCGGACCACCTCAACGCTTCCAGCACCGCCCGAGGCGGTCCCGGCTAGCTCAACCGCATTGCTTCCGGCACCGCCTGAGGTGGTCCCGGCAAGACAATCCCCTTCCTCTTCCCCGTCTTCAGCGTGTCCTTCTTCTTCCACCCTCAACAGGGCCACCGCCATTGGCGGCTCCCATCACCCTTCCTGCCTTCTTTTGCTTAGCAGGCCGCAGCTGGTAACCTGTCACGGCGGCCACTGGTTCCTCCAGTTCCGCCGCAACATCACGTCGTGCAGCACCAGTAGCGTCAACTCCAGCAGTCCTGCATTGCTCACAAATCCAGTAACAGCAGGGACAGTAGTAAGCCGTGGTACCAAACAGTACTTGTGAGTGCCTCGACCACAGCTACCACACAGAATCATTTTCTTAGCATTATCAGGCAACAGACATCTCTGGCAAGGGAAATCTGGTGCTGGCATTTGCCATCTTTTTAATGGGGGTAAGAGTCCCTCTATGGCAGGTGACATGGTGAGCATTTAATAGCGTTCTCAGCCACAGTCACCCCATTGCGATCAACCAGGACAATGACTCCACTTGGTCGTACATCAAACACTCGAAGCACGTAAGGTCTTGCAGTGGAGTGCAGCCGGTTCTCATCCCGCACATACATAAACTGCCCCTCAGTATACTTAGCTATTGATGGGAGGTAACCACCACTACGGAGCCTTGCGTAACGCAGGGTATCTCGCTGTTGAGCCACCAGAAGATTCTGGCCGACCATCACGCAGTTCTTGGCTAGCAAATCAGAACGGAACAGTACAAGTTCAGCAGCAGCATCCACATCCAAGTAATCCACTGCCTGATCCCCATTCAACCTTTCTATGATAGCGGGAGGGATGACTGGTTCACAGGAAAACAGCAGCTGGTAGGGACTCATCAAGGTGCTGGCATGCTTGTGTCTCGGTACCCGAGTGCTATCCATGGCACATACATGTCTCATGTTCTGCACAGTCACATAAGCTTCTCATGATCAGGAGACTTGTATGCATACTTGAGCATTCTGCGCAGTATGACAGTAGCTCATGCAACAATTGGTATGCTAGCCTTGACAGACCTCATATGGCCCTAGGTTCGGCAGCGAGGGCCTGAGCTGAATAGAAAAGATCATCGTGGCTTTAGCAATCAGTGGCGCGAAGCCAGCGCCGATTGCTAGGATGATCTTCCTTCCCCCCCCCAGCTCAGAGCACAAAGCAACGAAGCTGAAGATGAGAAGGAGCTAGCTATGGCAGCACAGATCTATACCAAACCAGTAAATGACAGCAAAGCATGAATCGTCCGGGGGGGGGGAAATCCTGACAATGCACGATAGAAACACCAGGGGTCGGGTGGGCACGGAATGACCCTGATAAACAGCAGGTGGCGTGCTATGCTGTTGGTACCAACATTATCAAGAGAGACAGAATTTCTCAATCAGGCTGCTGAACCCAAGTATGAATCAAGAATCTCACAGATTCAGTACATGTTAAGCGCTGAACCATGTTGTACAGAATTAAATAACAGTCAGAAAATGCTTTTGCATGACAAATGCTCATCTTTGATTCTCAGCAAGGTCAACAAACTGTATATGCTCAAACTGTGCAAGTTCCAGCTGGTGAACGGAAGTCAAATGGAGATAACGCACATTCTGCACAGCATACCATGAGTGCAACCCATGCAACCTGCTTCAACCAGGTGCTGCTCAGGGATGGTAAGCCATTGAACTGGACATCTGCTGGCAGAGGGAACAAAGCATGTTATGTCAGGCAGCGAACTCATGCGACCAATCAGAAGCAGCGAGAAATATAGCAGTAGATTTGACGACTGGTTTTTAAATGTGTCAAGAAATCAGACGCTGGTTTGGTGGCTGTGACGCTACCAGTTATCTTGCCTTTGCAAGCAAGGGATGGCCAAACAAGGCAAAGCACAACCATAACCTGCTTTCAAAAAGGTCAGGCCACTTCTGAATGCTGATTACGGTGTTCGATTTTATTTGTAAAAGGTGACATGTACTGCTGTGAAGGTAGCAGATGCATGCGGCTCGGGTTTTCTTCATGAAGTGAAAATTGTACACATTAACATAGTTACCCATTTAAAATCTGATTCACAGATCTGCAGGTCAGGATCTGATCCAAAATTAGCAGGTCAGGCTTTGGAATTCATGACATGAGCATGTTGATCTGGATTTTCAATATCTGCATTGAAGTGATTGCAATTTTAAAAATTGCAGTTTATAACATGCGATTAAAAGGTCTGCAGCATTATCTCTGCATGTTTTAGGATCTGCATTTCTAGATCTGCAGACTGTACATCTGCTGTGAAGAGATTTTTTTTAAAGAGTTGCAGTTTGACTTCTTCAAGATCTGTAACCCTAGATCTACAGGTTGTACATCTGCAGGTGAAGAGCTGCATGTTTTAGGATGTACAGTTTCAGGATCTGCTGATTGCACAAATGCAACAAAAGTGATATCAAGCTGAAACTGAAATCCCACTACTTGCGCTGTAAGAAATGCTGCACCATCTGGAATTGTGCACAATGGCAGTGCAAGGCATGCAATCACGATAATTAAATCAAGAGATGCCGGGCAAAGGTTTGGTACTGAGCCTCTCGGGTGAAATGGAAGAGGTATAGATAAAACCTAGGACACACCCATCAAGGTTTTAGTGAGCTTAAGGGTGCACATAGAAAATCAACCAAGACAGGCAGACTATCGTCTACGGGTTGAGCCAGTTAGGCCAACTGTTCGGGTACATCGCCCCATCAGGTAAAGGGGTGATAGGGACATGCACGCAGCCAAGGTAAAAGAAGACAAGCAGAACTGTTGTTCTCTTGGCTATGTTACCAGGCAGATGACGACTAGTAGATGTCCCTCCAACGTTGCCCTTATGAGCGGCGCCAGCACAGACACCCTCTTTGAAGTCATGGTCTTCATGTACATCAGTGACGACGCTAGCGGCAGCTCCAGCGGCAGCGCTGATGGTGGCGCTGGCCGCTTTTAGAAGCTGTTGCCACCGTAGGCAACTGAAGCATTCGCGGCTCCGGCAGCGGCAGCTTTGGCCCTTGGGCCTTTCCACACGTGGCTGTCCAGATCCTGGTTTAAGTCCTCGTGGCCGGCTGCCCGGCGTTTGGCTTTCCGCTGCTTCTTCAGCCGCTTGCGTGCCTTGCGCTGCTCCCACTCCTCTTTGCTGAGCGGTGGCTTGGGCGCCCTCACTAGAGGAGGTGCCTCGTCACCACCGGACGTCCGGGCCCCATGCCTGCCCTGAGGCATATGCACTGGCCCTTCAGTCAGGCTCCTTCGGCCGGCCGGGTTTTCACCTCTGCCGTCGTTGGAGCCTTAGGCGCCGCCAGTTGCCTTACGCCTAATTAAAGACGCGGCTTGACGGCGCCCACCTTGCATCCTGCCCGCAGCCGCTTGTCTTCTCATGATTGGATGATTGGCGGCGGCTCTCTTGCTGCCGCATGATGGCTGTGGTGGTGGCTCAGAGTGACGAAGTCCTTGAGGCCATCCATGGCATTTCCGCCAGCTTCAGCGGGAACCGCCTGTCATATGCAGCAGTTCAACACAAATTAAGCCACTATGCGGCTGAACTCATGACAGCCCATCTTCCCCCCCCAACCTGAGGCAAAAGCAGGGGTCGAAGGTTGAGAAGGGGCTGTCTAAAATTCTGGTATAGAAAGCCATGGGAATAAAAAATAAAATCCAATGAAGGCGCCTTATAGGCGGAGGCCAGCTGGCAGCTATGTGTTGCATGTGTGTACTGGCAGATATGTACTGCAGAAATGTACATCAGACATATACAACAGATATGCACTACAGAAATGTACTGGCTAGCTTAAACAGCAGATGTGTGTTGCATGAACACCATGCATGAGGTACAGCTGTTGTATTGCATGTGTAACATGTGTACCGTACGGTATGAATATCAATAGTGGCCACGTACAACATGCAAGTCCTGGCAAGCATGTATAGCAGTGTACTGCATGATTTGTACTGGCAGATGTGTACAACACAGCAATCAGTTGATGCACGATCGGATAGATGCATTCATCAAGCTCAGGGCGGAATCACGAAATTAAATTGCAATGAACCATTTTGTCCATTCAGTATTGGATTGAGTTCAAAGCGAAGCGTCCCTCAAGACAGCCATGACCGAACCCACATACCTTGAGGTGATCATCAAGGCTTCCATTAAAACAAGTAAAGAACTTTTACCGGAGGTTCATGTTACTCCGGTCTGTCTTGGTCAGGCTGGCCTGCCCGTCAAGCTGGCCGCAAGCACCTTGGGTCGGGGCACACAATGGGGAACGCTGCTTGCAGCTGTCAGTCAGCATGGGCAGGGCAGAGCACGGGATGGTCTGGCCTCGGTCACTAGCGGCCTGACCAGTGTCAGCCCACATCTGCCGAATCTCCCACTCCCCAATCACATGAGTCTGCACAAAATGGTGTGCATCAGACACAGCCTGATCCTCCAACTCAATTGGCTTGGGTGGGTCCTTGTTGAGGGGGCCCATCTCTAAAACAATCTCATTCTGCTCTCGACCATGACTCTCAAAGAGCGGGTCTCGTCTCCGGAACCTTGGCTCAGCTGCCAGAGATCTTGTGGGGGTCCCCCCCCCAGTTGTGATGGGAGTTTTAGGAATCGTCCCCAGAAACTGGCCCAAGGTCGACAACAATGACTCTTTACCTGGCGAGGTGCTCATGAACTGACTGGCCGCATGGCTTATTTCAGACACCGGACTGGATGGCCTGATCAACTCACATGTGTAAGAGACTGGAAGTATAGTGTGGTCCTCTACATGCCCGTCCTCGGTCTCCTCATGCGACATGGAAGCAGAGGACAAGTGCACATGGCACTGCATAGGCTGCGCACCTTCTGGCAAGCTTGCATGGCTCTGCATGGGCTGCTCACCTTCATTGCTCACTGTGGTATGGAATGACTGCGACACAGCATGCCATGTGGAGCAATTACCTTGTGTATGGGGCTCTTCGTCACTGACTTCTTCACTCGTGCTTCCCACAGACCCATCACCTTCCGGTTCTTCCGACACAAACGCCATACCTTGCATCCGAGGCACTGCGTCCTCGTACCGTCCAGACTGTGGGTAGACAGGTGAGGTGTGCACGGGTCCAAACGACCTGGAAGGGACTTGCGGCGGCGACGGCGGCGGCGGATATGATGATCCATATTCCACACCGTGACCTTCTCTCCTCACAGATGCATCCTGAACAAACGCATTGGAAGTAGGAACAGAGGCGGCAGCAGCGACAGGCGCGAATGCTGGGATGTCCGCAACAGGCACATGCACTGGTGCACTCTGCGCCATGGGCTCATGCACCGCAAAAGGCATTGACACGTGCACAGCAGGGGAAAGTTCAGGTGCTCTCTGGGGCGCGGCTACTGACGTAGCAGACCCAGACTGAGACCCACCCCCGACATCAGTTACAACACTCTGTTCTGCAAGCCGAGTAACTTGCGTCATCTTAGACGGTGTCCCAGTGGAAGCATACTTGCGACTCTCCTTCTTGAGGTACATATACACAGGGTTGTCATATTGCAGTTCCACTTCTTTCCCTGTTTCCACGTCTATGAATTTCTTTGGAACATGGACAGGTGACGCAATCAGGGCTTCTTTAATAGCTTCGTTCCTCTCATCTTCCATATGAGCAATGGTCTTCAGCGTCTCGTCATATTCCTCATAACTGCATGATTGTCTGCGTTCCAGAGCTGACATTGTCAAGCTGAACTAGTGCACCGTGCGTATTACTGGCTTATCTTTTCTTGAACTAAGGATCTCTGCTGTTGAACTCTGTTTGTGAAACTGTTGTCACAGTCACACTTCTGTGCTTGCTCTGTTTGTCTGTGAAGTGTGTTGTTCACACTTCTTTTGTCTCCCAAAGTGGCTGTTTTGTCTCTTGCAGCCACTATTTCTTTCTTACTTGAAGCCCTGATTTCGTAATCACCCTTTAATCTGAAGTTACATAGTCACTCCTCATCGAGCAAGCACAAACACTGCTCACTTTATTCCAGCAAGCACAAACACTGCTCGAATATCGATCCATCATACAGAACAAGCACAAACACTGTTCGACCCTTCAGTCTAAGCAAGCACAAACACTGCTTAGTCTTGGAGGTCTTCTCTTGATATTTCGGCCCTTATCAGGCATTCTCCAGCCTTCCAGCTGGTTTACCACCACCAACTCCATCAACACTTCATCAACAGCCAGTCCAGAGGCTCCAAGTCGACTCCTTGATAGATCATCAAACGAGTCTCCCCATCTGAAGATCGCCTACAAGCGACTTCCCACTGAAGATCATCGTACCCTGTCACCAGTGTACTACAACTTCGACTGCTGCTACAGTCACCTTCGGAAGGGTCGACCCATCAGGCAATCTTGTCAACAGTAGAGAATAGTCAGGTAAGTAGTCCAGGGGATACTTATCTTAAATAGATCGACTGATCCCCAGGTTTACAGCTGGGGATTCGAGTCTCAACAGCAGTGATCAGGAATCTGTCATATTCCTGAAGTCACAGCACTTTTCTAAGAAAGAAATAGTCCGACTGGTCGCACCTCCAGTTGTCTGTAAACAGGTCGACTCTAAGAGTCGACTCAAGCAGGTGCCAAGAATCGTCTGTCGACCACTTGATCGATCACAAGAAGTACTTTTCAGTACTCTGGAATTTTTCCTGTCAACAGTCAGGACTGGTTTCATGACTGACGATTCAGAGGATGAACATGGCAGTGTAATGTCTGTTCAGGCCAAGCATGATCAAGATTTAGAGATTGCGATCATCAAAAAGGAACTAGAGGATATGACTACGCAGGACCAGATCCATCTGTTAATGCGATCTAAGGTCAGAGATAAAGACGGTTTGATAATCACTGATTTGCTATATTTGAGTAAGAATGAGCAAAGAAGCCTACGCAACGCAATTAGACATGCTAAGCGATGCGAGATTGATAGGGAACTCAGAATGAACCTAGAGCATAGGGAGGTTTCGAGAAGAAACGCTACTGAAGATAAAGAAGCACAACGCAAAGCTGATCTTGCTGCGCAAGATGAAGAGGAAAAGGCTTACTATAAATTACAGAGCGAATATAACTGGGCAAAAGTTGAGTTAGCAGCTACCCCAGCGATTATTATGATCCCTGTTAGTGACGACAATTATGATGATAGAATTCCCTTTGCTTCAATGGACAATCCTGCTTACAGCCTAATGAAATCTGTAGCTGATTATTCAGCTAGTAAGCTTAACCAATGTGCATACGTTACGAAGAGATCTGGGCAAACTAGTGAGCATAGCGATTCACTATCAGTCAAACGTGAAGATGGTTATCAAGGAGGAGTACCCGTATTGCATTTATTTGCAAAGAAACTTAGAGCAGATGGGACTTTCTCACCAAGCTGCGATAGCTCCAATAATTTCTCAGCTATAGGAGAAGGAGACCAAGCAGCGGGAGTCGAGCACATCACTCCGAAAGAAGGATATGTCCAAAGTCAAGTTCAGAGAATGAATACGGCGAATAATACTGGGTATAAGTCAGCAGTCAGTGCGTTCAGTAAAACGCCACCACCGCCGGTAAAAACTCCAATCAGTGGTCAACCAATTAATCAGGACACCGTTGGAGTAGGCCGAGGGGTAAAACAAGAACAGTCAGATGTTCCCCAGCGGTATTCTAGAGAAGAAAAAGAAAAGTTTCATTCCAGGGAAAACGAAGCTCTAAGATATCAAATAGAACAGCTTCAGATTCAGAATGATTACTACGCTAACGCGGCACGTGACAATGCACCTGAGTTATCTTTTGCAGTCCCAAATACTGGGATCAAGGATGAACACTTTGCTTCTGATCAACGGAACGGTCCCACTGCCAATGCCTCTCACTCTCATAATAAGGAATTTAAACGTGAGCCACCCCAAGAAATCAGTGATTTAGGAAAATATGTAAACCCTGAAGGAGTAGCACCTCACAAAGATGGGGGGTGCAAAATTAAGGCGGCTCTTAAAAGATTCACTGATTCCAGGTCCTCTGGGGCTAAAGGGGTATCGTCACAAAAGTGTGATTTAGATAGTGATGTATCAGATGATAACGAATCAAAGGGGGAAAAGCATAGAGATAAGAAGTCTCATTCCAATAGTAAGGGACGTTCCAGCAGGAAAATGCCATCGTCACACAAGAGTGGTACCGATAGTGATGACTCTGGAGGTTCTGACCCTAAAAAGAGTGAGGCTAAAGAAAAGGAGTCCCGTCCTAAAGGCAGACGTCGCTCAAGCAAGAAATCCCCACCATCATCTGATGGTGATTCTGGTAGTGATGATTCAGGAAGCTATGAGCCGAAAGAACGTAGACGAAAAAGTAAAACCTATAGGGCTGACAGTGATAGTCGTTCAGGCAGAAAATCTACTCCTCCTCACAAGGACAGTGACTCAGATGATGACAGTTCTGATAGTGACGGGCCCTCATGGAAAGATATTTCTAGAAGAAAAAGGTCTGGGTCTAAAAGAGCAACTGAAGCGTTAGACAGGAAGGTCACGCTTGACTCGGCTAAAATCGGCATAAAGTTTGACGCTATTAAAGGGGTTGTTAAATGGAGAAAAGTACATCAAGCTATTACTAGCTATAACGTGCTGAACATGCATAAATTGGTTGGCTTCGTTGAAGCCCAGGTGCACATCATGTTTAGTACATGTACAATTTCAGGTGTCGCTTTTCTCAGGCTTCAGCAGCAAGATTTAATTACGCTCTGTCCAAAATGTAAACCTTTTCTCCTTGACTTACTAGAATCTTTATCCACACCTGCCAGTAGTGACTCTTTGCAGTCACAAATGTCTAAAATAAAGCAGGCAAGAGAGGCACATGAGCTTAAAAAAATTGGATTATCCAGCGACACCTTTAGCATTCATAAGCCTTACCCAAAGCTTAAAACGGGGTCTAAGCCGCGCAACTTCTTTGACGCCATCCTACTGGTGGGTGCGCGTTACCTTAATGATGCGGTCACCGGAGAAATGAACATCTGGACTACTGGAATGAGAATGGGCATGCCCAATTTACTTGACCCTTCAGTAAGTCCCACTGAGTCTCCAGAACAGTTTGCTGAGAGAATCATGGACGTTTACTCAGTTTTCACTATCAGTAATGATCATGCTTTTGCTCAAATCTGTGGAAGGAATACTGTGATTGAAGTCCTTATTAACGGCTTGCCTAAAGACTTGGTGGAGGTCGCCGTACGAGCTCAACAGCATGTCAGCGTAAGACAGCATGGCATTGCGGCGTCCATCACAAATATAATTTTGGATGTTCAGACCAGACATGATTTTAATGAGCTTAGGGCACTTGAAGGAAAAGGGCCACAATGGGTTAACCCAATGGACCCACACTCTCAGTCAGCAAGAGATAAAATTAAACCTAGCCCCGTCCAAGCTCATTTAGCTCAAACTTTGTCACATTGTCAGTCAAGCGGTCCCGACCCTGCGGAACTTGATATGTTCCGTTGTCTCACTGCCAATGCTGTTGATACGGCGTACCCCAGTGGTATGCATCCCAGCAGGTCTGGGGGAGGAAATTCGAGTAATTTTCAGAAAACATCGTATGAAAAATCGGCTTTTAAGCAGGGGGTCTTGTTGCCAGATGGGCGCACTCCTGCAGTTAGGCAACATGTTGGATTTCAAGCAAAACCTGCTTACATCCCTCAACCAAAAATTTGCAATATTTGTAATGGTCCACATTACATGGACAAATGTGATGATCTTGCGGATTTCAAGCGCCTTGCACTCAGGGGCAAAGCAATGGAAGACGCTGAGCGCAAGAGTGGAAAGATCACCACGCCATCTGCCTTGAGCACCACTTTTCAAGACTTGAAGGAATGGGCTGACACGGCCTATGAAGAAGAAAAGCTTGGAAGGGCAATTCAGGATGAACACAGGTTTGACAGGGCTGTGGGTCGAGAGCCTCATGCTCTGAAGGCCAGGATTACCCAAGGTAATTTCATGCACGCTGCAGGGACTATTAAACCTGACAGTGATAATGATCTTCATGAAAAAGAACTGCTGCGTGAATTTCAGGAAGAAATGTCTAGAGAGAGTGAAGAGTGACTTTCTTCTGCTAAATTGCCACACCAGTTGCATTCCCTGGCAGTTACCTTAGCGAAGATTCGAGGGACCTTTGCTAAAAGGACCTCAAAAATTTTTCCTGAGACATTCGCTAAAGATAGAGTACCACCTAATACACTGGGCATGGTACGACACACTCTTTCTCCTGAGACCAGTGCGGGTTGTACTTCATCGTTGTCTTTGAGCAAACCTCCTGTGATAGCTGCCGAACCGCTTCCTGATGAGGACATATTAGAGCATACGGCGGATTTTATTCATGATCGTATTCCTACCGTCCTCAACACGCACGATCGACATTCGCTGCGTTGGGCACCTAAAAGCAGTGCAATAGAGCATTTTTACCCTGATTCACCTTGGTTACCTCCCATTCTCCCAGTACCATCTAAAGATCTCATAATTTCGTTCCCCCCCCAGCTCTAGGCAAGAGACTGCAGCAACTAACTGTTGCGAGGACTGAACGATATTGGCAGCTCTAAATGCAAGGCTGGCTGCAATGAGGTGGCTCACAGCATTTGCATCAAAAGCTCCTCCAGTGATTCTGTGCCTAGCATCGAAAGAAGCACCATTGCCCGCCGTGCAGTGATCTGCATACCCAAGGATCCGTTCCCTTTCCAAAATAGTTAGATCAACCAATTTGTTGTTTTCCCAAACTAACCCCGCACCATCTCTGCTGAAGGCCCACGAGTGAACTCTGGCTACTAGTGTAGGCAACACCTGCAGTAGATGACCTTTGCTGTTGACGCTGTGGTAAGGATGGCGGTGCTCCGATTTGCACAGTTGCGCGTGACGGTTTGGCTCCAACACGTCTGCAAGTTTAAGATCAGGATCCCTGACAAAGGAATTCATGATTATCTGCAAGGCGGTAGGCGCACAGATGTTGCACCAATAATTCCTTAACCTGTGAGCAAAGGCACCAACTGCAACGGCGTCAAATGTGACAGGGATGCCAAGACGTTCACATAATTCAGTAAAGGATTCACGCATGTCAGTCGATTGACCTTTAGCGAATTGTACTGCTGTGTTTTCTATGAAGTAAATCACAGGAGCTTGGTTGACTTGTAGAGCTTGAATCGTACCCAATATCCTGAGTAAAGGGAAGAAAGTAGAGCTTTTAGTCCCATGTAATCCAGTTTTCAATCCCGCAGAGGACATATCAGAACACATAAATCCTGCAAACAACATCCATTGACATCCGTTTAAACAGCCGATGTTAAGAAGGTCTGACTCTTGGATATTGTAAACATCCTGCGGGAGGGCAGTGAAAGAATTAAGGCACGCATCTTTTTTTAATAGTGAAGGATATTGCTGGTGAAGTAACTTTACTCTATGCATTGCTATTTTTCTAGTGGAAGAGTCTGAATCACAATAAAAGTAGCGGTTGATTTTAATTCCATTACGTAACATACATTCTAACCCACTTGCCATGCCACCAAATAATTCTATTAAATGAACCCCTGTATCTATAGTTGTAGTGACGCAATCCTGAGGGACGCTTGCAGAATTAATTGATTGCACTACAGAACCATGTGACAATTGTTCAAATTTTAAAACTACTGGTAAGTCAGGAATGTGTGACAGTAATTGAGGCCATACTAACTCAATCTGAGTAACAGCACGTGACTTTAACTCAATTTGTAAAGTAGTGAGCACGTTTTCATTGGGCTGATAGTATGCAGTTGCAAAACTATGTAATCCAGCTAGTTCTGCTTCAAAAGTCACAGCTGTTTCTAAACAATCTGGATCAAAAGACCCTATAACTTCTGAGTTAGGAGTTGGTACTAACAACGAAAGAGCTAATTTGCTAACTTGAGATGCTACTGTTGGTCCATATATAGTTGATGTTCCTGTACTGACGTGGTACGGCAGTCCTGGCCAGGATTCAATTATCATGGGAGGTGTAAGGGTTTCGTCGTCACTATCACTTTCGTGATTAATGAGGGATAATACGTCATTAGGCTCGTAGAAATCATCGACACAAGACTGATACCACGCAACCAAATCCTGTGGCGTCCTGGAGAGACATGCAGCCATAATAGCCATTGCTTTAGGAGCATTGTTCTCAGACACAGTATTGATGTATTCTTTAGCCATATGCGATGGCCATGGAGACTTGAAATGCGTTTCCTTAGTGCCCGTAACATCTAATGTGGAAGCAACAGGGTATCTGCTGGGTACGTCAGCCACTATGTGTTTTAGCCCAGGCTTATATTCTAATTCAAAAGAGAATGGGCTTAGCATGACAGACCACCTGGCATACTGTCCTTCTAACTCTTTATTTGACATAAGCCATGATAATCCCTTGTGATCACTGATCATTAAGAAAGGAATTTTTGCGCCGAGTAAATAATACCGAAAACTTTTAACACCCCATACTGCAGCGAGCATTTCACCTTTGTAAGACCCATAGTTTGCCTCATGGACATTGCAAGATCTGCTAATGCAAGCTACCAAGTATTCTTTACCCTCATCATCTAACTGGCCAAGGACTGCAGACATTCCTTTCTGTGACCAATCAGTATGAAGGATATAACGTCTATTTTTATCTGCTGTGCGTAGTGCATTTCCTGGTTTACATAAGGCTTCTTTAATATTTTCCCAAGCCTTATCTCTGATTGGGGTCCAGTTCCAAACTTCATCTTTCCTAAGCAGTTCATTCAATGGACTTGCTATCTCAGAAAAGTTTGGAACGTAACAGCGGTAATAATTGGCAAATCCAAAGGATTGTTTTTTTTTGCTGGAATGTCTAGCAATCTAAGATCTGCAACCCAAGATGTGCAGGTTGTACATCTGCATGTGATGAGCTGCATGCTGTAGATCTGTGTGCTTTAGGATATGCAGTTTAAGGATCTGCAGATTGCACAGTTGCAGCAAAGCGCTATTAAGCCGACACATACATTTTGCTACTTGCGTTGAAAGATATACTGTGACACCATGCATTGTACGCATAAGCAGTACAAGGCATACAGTCATGATAATTAAATCAGGGTAACTCTGACAAAGGTTTGGTACTGAAACCCTCGGGTTAAAATGGGAGAGATATCAATAAAAGCTACCGTAGGATACACGCATCGGGATGTCAGTGAGCTCAAGGGGGCTCATAGGAAAATCAACCAAGTGAGGCAGACTATCGTACTTCAATTCCGTACCAGACATGACGTAGAGGTACATTTCCAGAAATAGGCATGTTGATACCGGTGTAGCCGCCGGTGTCAACATAGTTTGGCTCTCCCTCATCGGAAGAGAAGAGGTCAATATAGATGGTTGCTGGAAGAGATGCCGATGCCGATGCAGGTTCAGTTAATTAGGTCAACTGCTTGGGTACACAACCCCATCATGTGAAGGAATGATAGGACCGTGTATGCAGCCAAGGCAAGAAAAACCAAAGTAGAATTGTTCAGATGTGGCTTCAGATGTGGGGACATCACGGGTTCAGATGTGGGTTCAGATGTGGGGGCATCAAGGGTTCAGATGTGGGGGCATCAAGGGTTCAGATGGGGGTTCAGATGTGAATTCAGATATGGGAGGCATCAATGGTGCAGATGACCTCAAGCAACTCTTGGAAATTGGGGGGGAACGAAGGGCAACGGTCCGGACGTACGGTAAGCGAATTAAGGGCCTAGCAATAAAATAGTTAAGGGCGTAGCAATATAATAGTTTTGAAATGGGAACTCACTTGTTTCTCTTTCCAGCACATTGGCCATGAGCCAAGGGAAGTTGCACTGCCTGACGAGCTTGATCAGCTGTTGTGTCCCAAAGTCTAGGTCATGGTTCCCGACACATGCAGCATGCACGCCGATGGCATTCAGCACAGGTGGCATGTGAGCTCCGAGCGCGATTGTTGACAGCAAAGATGGGTTGAAGGCATCACCGGAGAAGACGACCGAAGGGTGGCTTGGTCGCCATGCAAGGACTTCACCTACCGGCAGGGAAGGGGATTCAAAATGGACGGGAACGGAAAATCGTACAAGTAATTAGGGAAATCGTACTAGAACGCAGGCCTCATATGGACCTGATCAGCATGATCAATCGATGCTCAGCATATGAATGTCTCACTGTATGCGCCAGTCGCGCTGCTCCCCCCGCTCCCGTTTTCGAAGGCTACCCTCCCAAACTCTTAATTACTGACTGAAAACTGGCGTTGACAATCAATAAGTAGTACCGTATATTCATGGATCCCTCAACCCCAAGCAACGGTAATTATGAGGGACGACAAAGCAAATCTCCTGCAGGTGACAAGATGCTGTTGCGCATGTAGACCTCTTGGGGAGTTGTGTATACCAATTGTACGAGGGCGTCCAGAATAAAAGTCTCAGTGTACCGTACCGGAATATGGTACTTGTTTGCCTAAATCTCTCGGCTATGCTTGCTCCAGGACCTGTGTGTGGGCGGGTGGCGGGTTTGCTATGTCACGATGCATTCCAGCCACTGTTTATGGTGCACAAATCAGCTTCAATTCAGCTACATGACGGCCCCAGGCTAAGGGGGGCTTGGTATTGCATGCACGGTGCTTGAGCTGCCGGCCCTAGGCCGGTCATGATTCGGCCCCTCCATTGGCCCAGTGGTGGCTGCCCAACAGCCTCCCAAAGGCGGTCTGGTGTAGCCTAAAAGAAACACGGAATCAAGCGTCTTGTAAGCTTCCAGGATACAAGTCTCAAAGTACCATTTATTTTTACCTAAATTACTTTTACCTAAATTATTTTTACCTACATTTTACCTAAATTACTTCCTACCTACATTACATTTGCTCCAAGACCTGTGTTTGGCAGGTTCGTAACGCGATAAGGCATGCCGGCGTCTCTTATGCTTCCAGGATGAGAGGGATGTCCGAGCCCTCTCATGCTCGTGTGATTAAAAACCACGGTTGATCTCCTGCTCTTGCTCATGTGTGATTCTACTCTGCACTGCTGCAGGAAACGAAAGGGTTACTCAGGTGTGGGGTCATGCCAGGGCAAGATGACTAGAATCCAGCGCAACAGGTCATGCCATGGCATAATCACTGGAATTCAATCCAGGGCAACTGTGGCTGGGGTACTCGGGGTACAGGGCAGCTAGATGTACATCCGCATTGGAGGCTATCAGCTACGTCGGAAATCACCTGGTCTCTCGATAATAATCAAACGGTGTTTATTTTGTTCAATGCGCACCAAGCCAACTTTTGGGGTGGCTGCCGGTCAGCCACCACTGGGTCGATGAGGGGACCTACCTCGACTGGCCTACTGACGGTGCCACGCTGGCCCACCAGGCCGGGCATCTCCTCTGAGGACCCTGTCACCACGAAACAACAGCGCTGAGTCAGGGAGGCGCCAAGGCACTGAGTGGGGATGGCCGGACACGGCTGCTGCGGACGCTTGGACAGATGATGTTCCTGTGGGCCACTGCCGAGCACGACGGTGGCCGCATAGGACCTGCTCTGAGCCGCAGGTGTGGGCGGAGCATGCGCAGCAGGCGGGGGCTGCTTTTTCTTTTGCTTGGACTTAACAAAGTGGGAGGCAGGCCGCCCAACCCTGGAAAACCTGAGACGCTAACACAAAAAGAGCAGCCCGGGTGCGCATGGGGCCCTCGTCGGCAGCTAAGAGAAGGCGGGAGAGCCCCAATGGCTCCAGTTGGGTGTGGACTGAGGACCGAAAGTTCGGACTCTGGATGCTAGATTTGGGGACGGCCCCGAGGATCGGACACTGTACAGAGACGCACCCTTACTTTGCTCTTTGTCTCCCTACATCGCATCTATTGCGGAATATATACATGAATGTTTGTGAAGACTAAATCGTGACGAATCTGGAAATTCCGAGGTGGGATGCTTTCTTGTCAGGGATAGCTTTCTGACTCCTGATTGTGCTGTGGGAATGCTTGTTTGTCAGACTAACTGGCCCCTGTGCTTCCTTCTGGCTTTCGACCGTTGCGTCGTAAAGGTTGCGTCGAACACTTGCATATTATATTGGAATGGACATTTTGCTTGCACTTATAGCTCTGGATAATTCGACGAGTTGTCTGTTTCGCAACCTATTTGCGAAGTCCTTACCAGCAGAAGTATCCAGCCCTGTTGTCTACTGGTTCCCAATTGTGAGAGACTTGCTCACCTATGGAAACCAGGACTTTCTACGGCTCTGCTGTTCTGGACGAAGACCTTGCAATGGATAGGCGAAGGACAGTGCGAATTGACTAACGCGGCGAGGTCGAGCATATCGAGTAGAGCGTATCCTGGTCTGAGGGAGAGATTATGGTTCAGCCTCTCTTCCCAATCTCATCTGTAGTCACATGGTTGCACTGTTGTATGTGATGACCACTGCAGAAGGCAATGGCCCAAGACTATAGGGCTGTAGTGCGAAGTCTCCCCGACAACGGCCATGGAGGGTTCAGCGATGAAGAAAAGGAGGCAGCCATTGTGAACCTCAACAGCAAGTCCGAAGTGGAGGCTGGAAGGATTATTGCATATCTGGCGGACTTCAACACGCCTGAAATGGGGAAAATCAAACAAGTCTGGGCTTTGCTGAACTCTGGTGAGTGCTTACTGTGGCCGCGGTATGCCGCACATTGTGCATCCGGAAAGCCTTTGGCTTGCATCGTGGGTGCTTTTCATGTGGCCTGCCCATGAAGGAGCTGCTTTGTGGCCTGCCTTGAGGCGTGAGTGCTGCCCGGGATGCTGCCCTACTTTGTTAGTGCTGCACGGGAGACTGGGGGGACTATCCTATTACCGAGCCCACACGCTGCCCTCCTGTCATACTGCTTGCAGGCCCCCCCCACCCACCCCCCACCCCCCTACTGCCCGCAGCGCACCTGTGGGTTCCAGGTGGGGGTGCGTGCGGAGGACACATGACGGAGTGATATCTTCGGACGTCCCCACACCATTCCCTGCATTCCTCTGCCACGTGCCTTCTGCCGGATGCCATGATCCATTATGGGAGCAGCCTCAGCTGGTGCCATGCCCCGTCATGCCTCGGGCAAGGCTTAGACTTATGCCATGCTTGCGTATGGGAGGAGGCCATGCCAGGTTGCAGGACAATCGAGACCCTTGAGCACCCCCATGCAGGTCATGTGTCATGCGCCCCCCCTTCACGGTAGTTGCTGTCACATGCCCCCCCTGCAAGGCAGGTGCTGACACGCCTGTCCCCGGGGTGGGTGGGACTGCCCAATCAGTCCCCGCATGGTCTCCCAAGAGCCCCGGAATGGGCGAAATAAAAAAACTCAATGAATGTGCAGCCATTCGCCATCCAGTGTGGCTGGCAGCGCTTGCACGAGGCCTGCAGAAGGGTAGCTGAACTGTAGCCGAGGGTAGCTGGATGGTAGCTGAACTGTAGCCCATCTGAACTAGCACCATGGGCCTGACAGGTAGTGGCCAGCATCCTACAGTGGTGCTCCCCGCTGTCGCGCCACTCTCCCCTGCTGTTTTCCTTTTTTTCTTCCACAAGGCCATATTCGGCAGTCTGCCCCGCGTGTTGACCGGCCTAAGGAGCGTGGCCGGCAAGAAGGGTACAGGCAGTAAACCCCACTGCCACCCTGGTGGATGCGGTGGGGCAGTGCATTGTGGATGGTGTTTCAGCGCATGGCAGATGGTGGGGAAAAGCATGGTGGGGCTGCACACTAGCACGCTAGCCCTGTCCATGGGTTGTGAAACGCACCTGTGTTCCTCCCATTGCTGCCCTCATGCATGTTGTGCCCCAATGCACCCCCATGCGCCCCCTCCAAAGCTGCCGCCGGGCCCACATGCCCTGGAGCATGACACTGTTAGGTAGTGGCCAACAACAGGTCTGCAGGAAGGCGGCTGCATGCCGCCTTGGAGCTTGCATGACTCTGCATGGTACATCCCTCCCAGCCCCCTAGCAGTTCTCCAGCCCCTCCTTGCCCTCAGAGGAGTGCAAGGTGGGGCTGCGCACAGACGCGTGGCCCAATCGCCGGGGTGGGGTAGCGCACTTGTGGTTCCCCCATTGTTGCCCTCTCTCATGCTGCAGCCCCCCCACGCTAGTCCCCTGCCGTGGCCAAGACACACCTCCCTACATTGCTATGGAGCCCCCCCCCTGCCCCGGAGCGCAGTGCCTGCTGCCCATGAGGTGTCTGCTACACCACTTTTCGATATTTGCTCATTTCCTGACGAATCATCTGGTGCTTGTTGCCTGCAGCGGCGGCGGCGGGAGCAGCAGCGGGGACATCGGGGACAGGTGCGGAGGAACGGGTGCATCCTGAACCATGTGTGACCCATCGAGACCGGGACTGGGACCTGGCGCACATACCGTAGTCCCTTGCCTGGCCGATCCTCAATCTGTGCGCACTTAGATTTCATTGAAGCCCGCGTGCCCCGCTCGCGCTTGTTTCGGTGCAAATGAGGCTAGGGTAGGGGGCCCAAGGTCCCTTGAACAGGGCTTCTGGCTTGTGAGCTGCTCTACATCTACACTGTGGCCCCCGGCCAGAGGCCCCATGTGCGGCAAGGCATGCTGCCTGGCCTCCAGCCTGTGCTCTTGGGTTACTTGCTGCTAGTCAGCAGCCCTGGCCATGAACGGCTGCGTGCGCCCTGCGCTCCCTATGCTCATTCAGAGGCCTATGCTAGGGGAGGTAGGATGTTGAGTGGGTAGCCCCTCGCCGTAGGCCCAAGCAGCATGCCTGGTCACATTTGGGGGCTCCGGGCCCTGCACTTTGCATCAGCCAGCGCCCCTCTTTCTGTGGCCGGCCGCGCCTGACCGCCCTCAGCCCTCCTACCCCCTGGCTGCCCTGCTGCCTATACGTATACGCCTGATACCTGTCAGCACATGAGGCCCGCCTTTGCTCCATTGTCCACTCCTGCCCCTCTTCTCAGTGGTGCCCTGGCTGCAGGAAAAGGCTGCAGGTCAGTGACGCGCGGTGCCTCCATGCATGTGCCATGTGCTGCCCCCCTCGCTGCGCTGAAGCTGGGGCGTGCACCCCCTTGCTGTTGTTACTACTGTATGGCGCGTGCATGGCTTTCCTAGTTTAAAACCTTTCCTAACATGTATATGTTGTGCAGTGGAAGGCGGGGCCAAGTGCTCAGCCAGTGCCACCATATGGCCATGCGCGCATGCTCCTCGCGTTCCCATGTAGTGCTTCTTCTATCGACCTTAAGCTAAATTTTAGCTACGCTCTGGCCTTCATCTGGAGGTCCCGGGACATGCTGCCTGGACCACCGGCCGGAGGCCGCATTCACTCCCTTTCCGTGCTCCGTAATGTTGCTGACCTGTGCGCTCCCCGAACCCTACTCCTTTTGGGAGAGGGGCATTGCATTTTGCCTTCCGTTGGTAGAGCAGGTGTGGCGCAACATATGCTTGATTCCTCTCTGCCTCCGAATACATTTCTCACTTCTCCCCCCCCAAAATGAGATTTCTGACCCTCACGCCCTGCCCCGCCCCCACCAGACACACCTCCCATTACGGTTTGTGTGTCTGCATCTAGAGGCCTTGAGCATGGTCTCTCACGTTGTCGACCTGTCTTGCACAGGTGCGGCAGCAACAAGCGGCCTTCACATGGTTATAGGTGAGAGTGGTTGCTTATAAGAAGAGCGGGTGGCGGCTGTGCATCATGGGTCAGGGTGGGAAGCAGGCAGCCCGCATGGTGCGGAGAAAGTGGGGTGCAGACAGGGCAAGTGGGAGGATGGGTCTGCTAACATGGTTGCATTGCACGTTCGTCCTTCATGGGGCGAGCGATGAGGGACATGTTTGTTCTCTGCCCTACCTATTGCGTTTTGACACAACTCTTTCTTGCTATGCTTTGGAGCTGAGTCTCTCATGGTTCTATTCTACCCCTCATATTCCTATCTGCCCCTTCCTGCCATTGTCTGCAGTGGAGCTTAAGAACATGACAGCAGCGCTTAGTCAGCTGATCACCGACACGCACTCCAGAAAGCACCGATACACTTCAAGCCATGCCACGAAGTGTGAGTGCTCACGCGTGAGGGTTCAGCTTGAAGCTACAATAATCGTTGATGGCATCCTCATGATGCTGACCTGACTGTACATCACGCAGACCGCGACCCGGGCTTCAAGAATTCACTGATCGAGGTGAGGTTGTAGGTTTGTGCTTTAAGAAACTCACCGTGCTCATGAAGGCTCTTTGTCGTGCCTACAGGCATATTCCTGCAATCACCCGTCATCTAGCAATCTCTTCCGCTGCATGCTGGCGCACGCCTACTTTCCGAAGAATGCCCTTTGCGCGAGTCACCTCTTCAAGTACGCGTGGCGAGAAGATGCCAACTCCACCCTGGGCTTCATGAACATCAACGACCCCCGGAATGGGCTGCTGCTCCTCAAGTGGGTGAAGAGTGTAGCAATGCTGCACTTCCTTTTAAGATTGGCATGAACCTCACGTATCTCCTTGGGTCTTTCTTTCTTAGGCTCTTTTGGGTGCAGTATAACAAAGGAAGAACGAGCATAATAATGATGGAATTGTTGACAGCGACTCCATTAGTTAGTTGGTTAGTAAGTCAGTGCCTCATATAACATTGGGCAGTTGTCTCGACCATAAAACACATGTATTGCCTTTTGTCAGGCCATTCGAGGAGGCCTTTGACAGCAGCTACCTCATCTTCTTGGAAAGGGGAGATGAGTACACTGCCCACTGGCTCGGCAACAACACCGCCAAAATTGAGCTGCCCAAGACGTACCCATGGTACCAGCCAAAAGACGAGAAGATGGACAGCACTTCGCAGGAAGCTATCCGAGACTGGGCTGCATTGATAGGGTCGGTGACACTCTTGGGTGTATTGCACACTTCTTAGGTGTTGCACAGCAAAGGCATTTGTGTGTTCATTTAAAAGGCCAGAGGTGATGTAGGCACGGTTATTTGACATGCAGGGACTCACGCTTCAAGAGCGTGGACGGTAGGACACTGAAGTTCGAGACCGATTCAAGGCCGTTCAAGCGCTGCCTCTCCTACCAGGTGGGTTGAGGGTGAAGTGGATTTCCTATCGACAAAACCCGACATTCGGCTCCCTCTACAGGCACGCAGGGCAGTGGCCCTTGCTCTTTCGGAGGGGCGCATCAAGGAGGATTGGCTGATTGGGAAGAAGCTGGACTTCCACAGCCCCGAGGCGTCCAAGATGGAGGTACGAACATAAACGACACACTCAGATCGGGCCTGCAATTAGCAGCAATTGCTTCTGCATGTAGCTTCATCTCAGCCTGTCTTACATTTGCTATCTCGTGGCGTGTAGGCTTTCTTCAAGACCATTCCGCCTGAGGGTGCAGACCCTGTGGAGGACTCTACAGGGTCTATAAGCGACTGACAACGCTCAGCCAACAGGTGCGAACTGCAACCAGCGAAGCTGTAGTACCAGCGCAAAGGTGATTCAGCGAAGATCCAGTTATTTGTGTATGATCCGTGCACGTCCAGGCTTGTGATGAATCCTTATGGAATCTTGCCGGGCCCCATTATGATGATCAGGCTCCCGTGCTTTGGGTGGGTGTGTCCTTTGTTTGCCCTTCTTGTCGTTTTTTCTCGTCTTACCCTGTCAGCATGTTGTGTCGGCGTCGGTAGAGACGGCGGCAAGGCTGTGAGTGGGAAAGAGTGCAGTTGACTGGGCATGGAGGATTTGATCAAACAAGCATTGCCTGGGTATCGCAGAAATACAGTATTGCTCCCACACTTATGTAAGTCACATGCCACAGCTGCATGATCATGCCTCTTGCTAAATGGGTGTGCTTGGGCTGAATGGGTATGACTGGGTTGCATTGGCCGGACTGGCTGGTAGAAGGTGGAGTAAATTGTCAGCTTGCAGATGCAGGGCCAGAGACGGCACAGCAGTTAGGATCCACTTGCTGCTGACTTTGTCGAACTCACCTTGACCATACTCGCACAGCCGCGTAGAAGTTGAAACCAAAATGCCTATGCAGCCTCGGTGGACCTTGTGCCAGGCATCTTGCTCCCCCCCCCCCTTCCTACCCCCCAGGCAGATCTCGCATCCTGTCCCAGAGCCCCCCCTGGTCTCATGTGCAGCAACTTGCAACGCTCGGGGCAAGCGGCTACTCCATGCCTTCACGCTGGTCCACGCCCATGCATCAAGCACGGGCCCTCCGTATCGTCCACCCTCCATCCTCGTCTGCTTTAGCGTTGCTAGCACACTTCTTAAGTATGTTTACATGCCTCGCGGCAGAAAACAGCTATGGTTGAGTTGGACATGCCTTTTCATACATGCAAAACGGTTTGGAAGCGCGAGCGGATGGCGCAAACTGGTTCGGATTGTCCGAGGCTGGGGCCTGAGGATGGAGGGAGCTGTAGGGCTAGCTGCGGCGACGGATGGCAATGTGGAAGAGCGAGGGCTGAATTCAGTGGGCGAATAATATCGAATGTCGGCTCACTCTCTCTCTCCACATTGTGTCTGTGACTGGTAGAGGCTGTTGTGTGGGGGGGGGGGCATCATGTCTTTGCCGCTCACACAACAAATAAATTATGATAATTTTTCTATTGGTATGGAGCCAGAATGGGGGTTGTGAATGCAATCTGACAGATGCCTTGAGGGGTTTCCCTCAGGGCCTGCCTGGAGCATGGCAACCTTGCTGGTTGTACCTATGTGTTTCGCATAGAAGTTTGCAAATGCAATCTGGACAAGTGCTGTCAGGGGGTCCCCTTGGGGCCTGCCCGGGGCATGGCAATTACCAGGGATGTCGGGGGCTTTTGGCCGGCCATAGCCGATGCCCCTTTTCTTTTGTAGGCCAGTCAGGGGTCAGGGCCTGCACGGGCATGGCAACCATGTTGGTTGCCATGCAACTCTAAAGTGAGACCTCATACCGTAGAGTAGCCTTGCCTTCCTGCTATGTTAATGTTTCGGGGGGGGGCGCGCGAGGGAAGTATAACATAACTATCAAAGGTCTGAGAACGTCGATTTTGACTTCAAAACGTCGTCTTCACCCAAAAATCGCGCCCTGCGGGCAGCTTGGCATAATTGTTTTGCCCTGCGGGTAGCTTGGGGGTTGGGAATGTTTTTGTAAGGGTGCGTGAAGGCAAGTTAAATCTACGGTATTTGCCCGAAATTACTATAACAAGTTGTGTGTGTGCAATCACTACATTCTAGAAAAATACAGTTTCTAGGCAGGTGAAGGCAACGGAGAGACGACACTGTTGTTTTTCAGTTAGTCCGTTGTATAACGGTATTCTGTCTCATATTCACCAGAATAATGGTCGTGCGTTTTTTGAGTTGGACGGCTCAACACATAGACTCCTGAAAAGACTCCAGAAGTCAGAAACCTCAATGCCAATCAGCCAGCCCGGCACACGGTCAGCCAGCAAGTGTGCCCTGCACTGGGACGCTCCATAGCATGCCACACAGCAGAGAGGAGAGGCGGGCAGCGACTACCACAAAGATATGTATCTTGCGCCAGTGCCAGCGACTCCCGCCCGCTGCGCCCTCTCAGAACAGCCAGAGGTGGCCGGCCTTAGACCGGTTCAAGTTGAGGGCCGATCAGGCCTTAGGCAAATACAGGTTGGCTGCAGAAGATGGACCCTAGCAGACGAAAAGGGAACACTGTATCCCACTCAACCCCTGCCTTCTCTCTCAGAAGTTCATCTTTGGTCCCCTTCAGAGAGGTTAATGATGTGCTCCATTGTAGCCTCCTTCCTCCGTCTCCCCTGCCCCTGTTGCCGTTGTAATGTGACTCAGTCGTACTACATGTCCTGCCCCCATGCCCCACCTGATTCCTCCAAGCCCTTGCGGACCTCTTCCACAAAGACTTGTACAATCTTGACAGCCTGCCCCCTCTTGTTTGCAATTTGAGTTGAGTGCGAGTGGAATGTCCCATTTCGATTGTTTGTGTAGCGGTGCCTGATCAAAATCGTTTGCTCTACTTTTATCAGTTCTCACGTGTTCCAACACTAGCTGTTGGATTCTTGGCCTACCGCAGGCGAAGATGATGATTTGGGAGGGATACCTGGGAAGCAAAGGTGCTCTTGTTTGACTTGCACTCGCATGGCACTTCCTTGATATTCGTCCCCTTCCTCCGCAACTACAAGGCTCTTGCTCTTCACGTCGCAATGGAGGTGAGTCGTTGGCTTCTGTTGAAAGGTCCCAGTTTGTTCTTGCTTTTGAAAGAAGCCATTGCTGCTGCCTCAGAATCTGAACGTAAGGTTCAGCCTCTCTTCCCAATCTCATCTGCAGTCACCTAGTTGCGTTGTTGCATGTCAATAACGTTACACCTCTGGGCCCGCTCAAAGCTCGGCCGCGTGGGCGCCCAACTGTTCAGAAGGGAGTCAATAACGTTACACCTATGTGCCCGCTCAAAGCTCGGCCGCGTGGGCGCCCAACTGTTCAGAAGGGAGTAATAAAGGAACTAAAGGAAGAGAGGGGGAAAGGAACAAAAGCGTTGTTGCATGTGAAGACCACTGCAGAAGGCGATGGCCCAAGACTATAGGGCTGTAGTGCGAACCCTCCCCTACAACGGCCATGGAGGGTTCAGCGAAAAGAAAAGGAGGCAGCCATTGTCAACCTCAACAGCAAGTCCAAAGGGGACGCTGGAAAGATTATTGCAAATCTGTAGGACCTCGCCACGCCGGAGAAAGGGAAAATCATACAAGTCGGGGCTTTACTGAACCCTAGCGAGGTCATAGCGCTTTCAGGGTTAACTGCGTCCCCGAGGCAGGCAGTCGGACGTGACGTTGGGCGGCCTGCCTCACACTTCGCTTAGTCCAAGCAAAACATATTATGATGGCCGTGCAATCGTGCATCCCCTGCCCACTCGCCCCCCGCCAGTCCCCAACATGCACATTCTGCTAATAGCCAATTGTATTTTAAGCGCCAGATGGCAAATCTGCAGTGTATGAGTGGAGTCTGGCCTCTGTGCAGCAGTGATGTTGACATGTTTCCACACTTTGTGTACTGTTTCAGATGACCTCTGTTGATGGCCAGTCGTACTGCAAGCGCAAGATGGCCAAGCTGCAGGAGAGCCTGGCTTCTGTACAGCAGCTGTTGCGGGAGAAGCAGGGAAACCTCACCATGGTCAACCGGGTGCTAGCAGATAAGATGGCGGCACAACAGCAGCAGCAACAGCAACAACAAGGAGCAGGGGTCCCAGCAGCCCAGGCTGTTGCATAATGCTTGTGGATCAGATGGCGTACGAGTGGGAGCAAAAGCCACTCGACACATTGAGATTCCATGCGACCCAAGCTGTCTTTTCGTGCCTGTGGACAAGATGACGGCACATCAGCAATAGTCTGCGGGGGTCCCTGCGTTCCAATTATTGGCACAGCGTGTGGACAACTGGACAAGATAGCGTTGCAGAAGATGAAGCTGACAGGAGCAGGGATCCTAGCGGCTCAGGCTATTGCATAGTGCGTGTGGACGAGATGGCGGCGCATTAGCAGCCGTAAAAGATAGTGATGCACATTCACTCTCGAATGTACGATCTCTACCCCCTTCCCTCGCGGACAACTGGGATGGTACCAAGTTGCCCAGGGCTTGAAAGGCAGCGCTCCAGAAGGCTGACCATTAAACCTTGCTACCGGTAATATGTTGCTACGTTACGTTAGGATACGTTACGTTACGGGATTTTTGCCCATACGGGCCGTTTCCTGTGTCCCTGGCCGGGACTTGTGCCACCGACCCCCGGGAGGTCCGAGATGTGTGTCATCGACCCCCGGGAGGGCCGGGACGTGTGCCACCGACACCCGGGAGGGGCAGGACATGTGCCACCGACCCCCGGGAGGGCCGGGCTTTGAGTTACCGACCCTACCACCCCCCCTGAGGGCCGGGACGTGCGCCTCTGAACCCCGGGAGGACCGTGACGTGTGTCACCGACCCCCGGGGACCTGGAACGTGCGCCACCGACCCCCAAGAAAGCCATGATATGTGCGACCGGCCCTTGGTAGGGACGGGACGTGTGTCACCCACTCCCAGAATGGCGTGAATGTGTACCACCGACCCCAGGAGGGCGAGGACCTGTGTCACCGACCCCTGGGAGAGCCGGGACGTATGTCACCGACCCCCGGGAGGGCCGTGACGTGTGTCCCTGACCCCCAGGAAGGCAGGGATGTGTTCCACCTACCCTTGGGAGTGCCGGGACTTGTGCCACCGACCCCCGGGAGGGCCGGGACGTGTGTCCCTGATCCCCGGGAAGGCAGGGATGTGTTCCTCCGACCCCCGGGAGGGCCGGGACTTGTGCCACCGACCGCCAGGAGGGCCGGGACATACGTGTCACCAACACTTGGGAGGGCCGGGACGTGTGCCACTGACACCCGGGAGGGCCGGGACGTGTCACGAGTGCCACCGGCACCTAGGGGGGCCGGGACATGTGCCACCGCCCCCCGGGAGGGACGGGTCGTGTGCAGATGAGATTGGGAAGAGAGGCTGAACCTTACGTTCAGATTCTGAGGCAGCAGCAGCAGCAATGGCTTCTTTCAAAAGCAAGAACAAACTGGGACCTTTCAACAGAAGCCAACGACTCACCTCCATTGCGACGTGAAGAGCAAGAGCCTTGTAGTTGCGGAGGAAGGGGACGAACATCAAGGAAGTGCCATGCGAGTGCAAGTCAAACAAGAGCACCTTTGCTTCCCAGGTATCCCTCCCAAATCATCATCTTCGCCTGCGGTAGGCCAAGAATCCAACAGCTAGTGTTGGAACACGTGAGAACTGATAAAAGTAGAGCAAACGATTTTGATCAGGCACCGCTACACAAACAATCGAAATGGGACATTCCACTCGCACTCAACTCAAATTGCAAACAAGAGGGGGCAGGCTGTCAAGATTGTACAAGTCTTTGTGGAAGAGGTCCGCAAGGGCAGGACATGTAGTACGACTGAGTCACATTACAACGGCAACAGGGGCAGGGGAGACGGAGGAAGGAGGCTACAATGGAGCACATCATTAACCTCTCTGAAGGGAACCAAAGATGAACTTCTGAGAGAGAAGGCAGGGGTTGAGTGGATACAGTGTTCCCTTTTCGTCTGCTAGGGACCATCTTCTGCAGCCAACCTGTATTTGCCTAAGGCCTGATCGGCCCTCAACTTGAACCGGTCTAAGGCCGGCCGCCTCTGGCTGTTCTGAGAGGGCGCAGCGGGCGGGAGTCGCTGGCACTGGCGCATGATACATATCTTTGTGGTAGTCGCTGCCCGCCTAGTCGCTGCCCGCCTAGACCTTTGATAGTTATGTTATACTTCCCTCGCGCGCCCCCCCCCGAAACATTAACATAGCAGGAAGGCAAGGCTACTCCACGGTATGAGGTCTCAATTTAGAGTTGCATGGCAACCAACATGGTTGCCATGCCCGTGCAGGCCCTGACCCCTGAGTGGCCTACAGAAGAAAAGGGGCATCGGCTATGGCCGGCCAAAAGCCCCCGACATCCCTGGTAATTGCCATGCCCCGGGCAGGCCCCAAGGGGACCCCCTGACAGCACTTGTCCAGATTGCATTTGCAAACTTCTATGCGAAACACATAGGTACAACCAGCAAGGTTGCCATGCTACAGGCAGGCCCTGAGGGAAACCCCTCAAGGCATCTGTCCGATTGCATTCACAACCCCCATTCTGGCTCCATACCAATAGAAAAATTATCATAATTTATTTGTTGTGTGAGCGGCAAAGACATGATGCCCCCCCCCCCCCACACACACAACAGCCTCTACCAGTCACAGACACAATGTGGAGAGAGAGTGTGAGCCGACATTCGATATTATTCGCCCACTGAATTCAGCCCTCGCTCCTCCACATTGCCATCCGTCGCCGCAGCTAGCCCTACAGCTCCCTCCATCCTCAGGCCCCAGCCTCGGACAATCCGAACCAGTTTGCGCCATCCGCTCGCGCTTCCAAACCGTTTTGCATGTATGAAAAGGCATGTCCAACTCAACCATAGCTGTTTTCTGCCGCGAGGCATGTAAACATACTTAAGAAGTGTGCTAGCAACGCTAAAGCAGACGAGGATGGAGGGTGGACGATACGGAGGGCCCGTGCTTGATGCATGGGCGTGGACCAGCGTGAAGGCATGGAGTAGCCGCTTGCCCCGAGCGTTGCAAGTTGCTGCACATGAGACCAGGGGGGGCTCTGGGACAGGATGCGAGATCTGCCTGGGGGGTAGGAAGGGGGGGGGGGAGCAAGATGCCTGGCACAAGGTCCACCGAGGCTGCATAGGCATTTTGGTTTCAACTTCTACGCGGCTGTGCGAGTATGGTCAAGGTGAGTTCGACAAAGTCAGCAGCAAGTGGATCCTAACTGCTGTGCCGTCTCTGGCCCTGCATCTGCAAGCTGACAATTTACTCCACCTTCTACCAGCCAGTCCGGCCAATGCAACCCAGTCATACCCATTCAGCCCAAGCACACCCATTTAGCAAGAGGCATGATCATGCAGCTGTGGCATGTGACTTACATAAGTGTGGGAGCAATACTGTATTTCTGCGATACCCAGGCAATGCTTGTTTGATCAAATCCTCCATGCCCAGTCAACTGCACTCTTTCCCACTCACAGCCTTGCCGCCGTCTCTACCGACGCCGACACAACATGCTGACAGGGTAAGACGAGAAAAAACGACAAGAAGGGCAAACAAAGGACACACCCACCCAAAGCACGGGAGCCTGATCATCATAATGGGGCCCGGCAAGATTCCATAAGGATTCATCACAAGCCTGGACGTGCACGGATCATACACAAATAACTGGATCTTCGCTGAATCACCTTTGCGCTGGTACTACAGCTTCGCTGGTTGCAGTTCGCACCTGTTGGCTGAGCGTTGTCAGTCGCTTATAGACCCTGTAGAGTCCTCCACAGGGTCTGCACCCTCAGGCGGAATGGTCTTGAAGAAAGCCTACACGCCACGAGATAGCAAATGTAAGACAGGCTGAGATGAAGCTACATGCAGAAGCAATTGCTGCTAATTGCAGGCCCGATCTGAGTGTGTCGTTTATGTTCGTACCTCCATCTTGGACGCCTCGGGGCTGTGGAAGTCCAGCTTCTTCCCAATCAGCCAATCCTCCTTGATGCGCCCCTCCGAAAGAGCAAGGGCCACTGCCCTGCGTGCCTGTAGAGGGAGCCGAATGTCGGGTTTTGTCGATAGGAAATCCACTTCACCCTCAACCCACCTGGTAGGAGAGGCAGCGCTTGAACGGCCTTGAATCGGTCTCGAACTTCAGTGTCCTACCGTCCACGCTCTTGAAGCGTGAGTCCCTGCATGTCAAATAACCGTGCCTACATCACCTCTGGCCTTTTAAATGAACACACAAATGCCTTTGCTGTGCAACACCTAAGAAGTGTGCAATACACCCAAGAGTGTCACCGACCCTATCAATGCAGCCCAGTCTCGGATAGCTTCCTGCGAAGTGCTGTCCATCTTCTCGTCTTTTGGCTGGTACCATGGGTACGTCTTGGGCAGCTCAATTTTGGCGGTGTTGTTGCCGAGCCAGTGGGCAGTGTACTCATCTCCCCTTTCCAAGAAGATGAGGTAGCTGCTGTCAAAGGCCTCCTCGAATGGCCTGACAAAAGGCAATACATGTGTTTTATGGTCGAGACAACTGCCCAATGTTATATGAGGCACTGACTTACTAACCAACTAACTAATGGAGTCGCTGTCAACAATTCCATCATTATTATGCTCGTTCTTCCTTTGTTATACTGCACCCAAAAGAGCCTAAGAAAGAAAGACCCAAGGAGATACGTGAGGTTCATGCCAATCTTAAAAGGAAGTGCAGCATTGCTACACTCTTCACCCACTTGAGGAGCAGCAGCCCATTCCGGGGGTCGTTGATGTTCATGAAGCCCAGGGTGGAGTTGGCATCTTCTCGCCACGCGTACTTGAAGAGGTGACTCGCGCAAAGGGCATTCTTCGGAAAGTAGGCGTGCGCCAGCATGCAGCGGAAGAGATTGCTAGATGACGGGTGATTGCAGGAATATGCCTGTAGGCACGACAAAGAGCCTTCATGAGCACGGTGAGTTTCTTAAAGCACAAACCTACAACCTCACCTCGATCAGTGAATTCTTGAAGCCCGGGTCGCGGTCTGCGTGATGTACAGTCAGGTCAGCATCATGAGGATGCCATCAACGATTATTGTAGCTTCAAGCTGAACCCTCACGCGTGAGCACTCACACTTCGTGGCTTGGCTTGAAGTGTATCGGTGCTTTCTGGAGTGCGTGTCGGTGATCAGCTGACTAAGCGCTGCTGTCATGTTCTTAAGCTCCACTGCAGACAATGGCAGGAAGGGGCAGATAGGAATATGAGGGGTAGAATAGAACCATGAGAGACTCAGCTCCAAAGCATAGCAAGAAAGAGTTGTGTCAAAACGCAATAGGTAGGGCAGAGAACAAACATGTCCCTCATCGCTCGCCCCATGAAGGACGAACGTGCAATGCAACCATGTTAGCAGACCCATCCTCCCACTTGCCCTGTCTGCACCCCACTTTCTCCGCACCATGCGGGCTGCCTGCTTCCCACCCTGACCCATGATGCACAGCCGCCACCCGCTCTTCTTATAAGCAACCACTCTCACCTATAACCATGTGAAGGCCGCTTGTTGCTGCCGCACCTGTGCAAGACAGGTCGACAACGTGAGAGACCATGCTCAAGGCCTCTAGATGCAGACACACAAACCGTAATGGGAGGTGTGTCTGGTGGGGGCGGGGCAGGGCGTGAGGGTCAGAAATCTCATTTTGGGGGGGGAGAAGTGAGAAATGTATTCGGAGGCAGAGAGGAATCAAGCATATGTTGCGCCACACCTGCTCTACCAACGGAAGGCAAAATGCAATGCCCCTCTCCCAAAAGGAGTAGGGTTCGGGGAGCGCACAGGTCAGCAACATTACGGAGCACGGAAAGGGAGTGAATGCGGCCTCCGGCCGGTGGTCCAGGCAGCATGTCCCGGGACCTCCAGATGAAGGCCAGAGCGTAGCTAAAATTTAGCTTAAGGTCGATAGAAGAAGCACTACATGGGAACGCGAGGAGCATGCGCGCATGGCCATATGGTGGCACTGGCTGAGCACTTGGCCCCGCCTTCCACTGCACAACATATACATGTTAGGAAAGGTTTTAAACTAGGAAAGCCATGCACGCGCCATACAGTAGTAACAACAGCAAGGGGGTGCACGCCCCAGCTTCAGCGCAGCGAGGGGGGCAGCACATGGCACATGCATGGAGGCACCGCGCGTCACTGACCTGCAGCCTTCTCCTTTTCCTGCAGCCAGGGCACCACTGAGAAGAGGGGCAGGAGTGGACAATGGAGCAAAGGCGGGCCTCATGTGCAGACAGGTATCAGGCGTATACGTATAGGCAGCAGGGCAGCCAGGGGGTAGGAGGGCTGAGGGCGGTCAGGCGCGGCCGGCCACAGAAAGAGGGGCGCTGGCTGATGCAAAGTGCAGGGCCCGGAGCCCCCAAATGTGACCAGGCATGCTGCTTGGGCCTACGGCGAGGGGCTACCCACTCAACATCCTACCTCCCCTAGCATAGGCCTCTGAATGAGCATAGGGAGCGCAGGGCGCACGCAGCCGTTCATGGCCAGGGCTGCTGACTAGCAGCAAGTAACCCAAGAGCACAGGCTGGAGGCCAGGCAGCATGCCTTGCCGCACATGGGGCCTCTGGCCGGGGGCCACAGTGTAGATGTAGAGCAGCTCACAAGCCAGAAGCCCTGTTCAAGGGACCTTGGGCCCCCTACCCTAGCCTCATTTGCACCGAGACAAGCGCGAGCGGGGCACGCGGGCTTCAATGAAATCTAAGTGCGCACAGATTGAGGATCGGCCAGGCAAGGGACTACGGTATGTGCGCCAGGTCCCAGTCCCGGTCTCGATGGGTCACACATGGTTCAGGATGCACCCGTTCCTCCGCACCTGTCCCCGATGTCCCCGCTGCTGCTCCCGCCGCCGCCGCTGCAGGCAACAAGCACCAGATGATTCGTCAGGAAATGAGCAAATATCGAAAAGTGGTGTAGCAGACACCTCATGGGCAGCAGGCACTGCGCTCCGGGGCAGGGGGGGGGCTCCATAGCAATGTAGGGAGGTGTGTCTTGGCCACGGCAGGGGACTAGCGTGGGGGGGCTGCAGCATGAGAGAGGGCAACAATGGGGGAACCACAAGTGCGCTACCCCACCCCGGCGATTGGGCCACGCGTCTGTGCGCAGCCCCACCTTGCACTCCTCTGAGGGCAAGGAGGGGCTGGAGAAATGCTAGGGGGCTGGGAGGGATGTACCATGCAGAGTCATGCAAGCTCCAAGGCGGCATGCAGCCGCCTTCCTGCAGACCTGTTGTTGGCCACTACCTAACAGTGTCATGCTCCAGGGCATGTGGGCCCGGCGGCAGCTTTGGAGGGGGCGCATGGGGGTGCATTGGGGCACAACATGCATGAGGGCAGCAATGGGAGAAACACAGGTGCGTTTCACAACCCATGGACAGGGCTAGCGTGCTAGTGTGCAGCCCCACCATGCTTTTCCCCACCATCTGCCATGCGCTGAAACACCATCCTCAATGCACTGCCCCACCGCATCCACCAGGGTGGCAGTGGGGTTTACTGCCTGTACCCTTCTTGCCGGCCACGCTCCTTAGGCCGGTCAACACGCGGGGCAGACTGCCGAATATGGCCTTGTGGAAGAAAAAAAGGAAAACAGCAGGGGAGAGTGGCGCGACAGCGGGGCGCACCACTGTAGGATGCTGGCCACTACCTGTCAGGCCCATGGTGCTAGTTCAGATGGGCTACAGTTCAGCTACCATCCAGCTACCCTCGGCTACAGTTCAGCTACCCTTCTGCAGGCCTCGTGCAAGCGCTGCCAGCCACACTGGATGGCGAATGGCTGCACATTCATTGAGTTTTTTTATTTCGCCCATTCCGGGGCTCTTGGGAGACCATGCGGGGACTGATTGGGCAGTCCCACCCACCCCGGGGACAGGCGTGTCAGCACCTGCCTTGCAGGGGGGGCATGTGACAGCAACTACCGTGAAGGGGGGGCGCATGACACATGACCTGCATGGGGGTGCTCAAGGGTGTCGATTGTCCTGCAACCTGGCATGGCCTCCTCCCATACGCAAGCATGGCATAAGTCTAAGCCTTGCCCGAGGCATGACGGGGCATGGCACCAGCTGAGGCTGCTCCCATAATGGATCATGGCATCCGGCAGAAGGCACGTGGCAGAGGAATGCAGGGAATGGTGTGGGGACGTCCGAAGATATCACTCCGTCATGTGTCCTCCGCACGCACCCCCACCTGGAACCCACAGGTGCGCTGCGGGCAGTAGGGGGGTGGGGGGTGGGTGGGGGGGGCCTGCAAGCAGTATGACAGGAGGGCAGCGTGTGGGCTCGGTAATAGGATAGTCCCCCCAGTCTCCCGTGCAGCACTAACAAAGTAGGGCAGCATCCCGGGCAGCACTCACGCCTCAAGGCAGGCCACAAAGCAGCTCCTTCATGGGCAGGCCACATGAAAAGCTGCCACGATGCAAGCCAAAGGCTTTCCGGATGCACAATGTGCGGCATACCGCGGCCACAGTAAGCACTCACCAGAGTTCAGCAAAGCCCAGACTTGTTTGATTTTCCCCAGCCTAGATGGGTCACACTAGGTTGAGGATCTACCCCTTCCTCCACGTATGATCTCACCTTGGAGTTGAAGCAAGATCATCTTTTCCTTCCGAAGCTCCACCAGGTTTGCGCAGGTGGTGACGTACGCGGGATGATCGACCAAGAGCGATTCAAGCTTGGCCTTTACCTGCAAAATCTCGGCCTCAAGCTCCGAAATACCGGCCATCTTCCAGAAAATGGGGTCACTTCCGTCCTGCACATAATGCAAGCAAAATATTCCATATAATCTGCAAGTAGTTGACGAAACCTTATCGAGTCAACCAATCTGCACTCCCTGAACTAAAGGGAGACTACCATTCCGAGTCGTTCACCTGCACTATCACATGAAGCAGCAGCTATTTCCTCCCGGGCCCAGAGAACTTCAGCAGGAGCATACTGGAGAATCCTAGGACAAAGCAAATTAGGCCGCTACCGTACCAGTTCGCTCTAATCGGCCAATGAGCTAATCCTGGTTTGCAAGAAGGTAGGGACACTGCTTCTGTCCCTCACTGCTCAAAGCGCACCTGAGCACCAAACAGACTGAACTGAAGCTGCTTCCGAAAGAATGCTCCCGAGCTCCCGAGATTCAGCCCCTGCATTCGACAAAAGAGAATGATTCATACCCACTTAGACAGACACTTCTGCAGTGAAAGCGAAGTCGCCACGGAGTGGTCGACGCAAATCCACAGATCCATAACGACCAGAGGTTATTACCCGCTTTATGGCCAGAAGTAACGAAGCCGAAGAAGTAGGAACCAATTGGAAGAGAACGCCGGTAGGCGTGGATATTGGGAAGTACACGAGAACAGGACGACCCAGAGATCTTTCACTTTGGTTATAGTAGATACAAGGCTTTTCCATAGAAACTGCTCGCCATCCTTCTTTTTGGCAATTCGGGCTTGCCGAAGATTGGTTTCGGGAGTACGGTACGGTCCTATATACGTATTCCCAGACCGGTTTACCCTACATAAAGATCGTTTCACCCGCCTTGTAGATACATTCAAGCCACGCTCAGGCGTTTTCTTTCTTTCTTTCATTTGACCGTCATAACACCCGTCTGCGGCAACAATTAAAAGACCAGTTTCATGTCAATGGCCAGCCCGTGCCATACTATCCACCTGACAAACCATACAAATATCTTGGTGTCTACGTCACCATGACGCTCGATTTCCGCCACCATCTCCAACATCTCAGCTCCTCTATTTATACTAAAGGCCGACAACTCATCAATGCCAATCTACCACCCCAACAAGCTCTCAACATTCTTGAACATGTCTTTTAACCCAAGATCACGTATTGCTTCCCAATCGCCCCTTTCTCGTTGGCCGACATTGCTACCCTTGATCAACAACTTGCCCAAATTGCTCGGCTCTGCATGAAGCTTGGTCACTCTTTCCCCACAACCCTCATCCACACACCCCTCGATCGTGGAGGGGTTGGACTCACCTCCTTACTTGTCGATTACATTCAGATCTCTGCCCTCTCCCTCACCCGCGCTCTCAATGACAGCGGTGACCTCGGACCTTTAACTCGAGGCGTGTTGCACTCTCAACTTTACTTCCATGGCTCACTCCCCATCCCCTTGCAACGCACCCCTCGTAGTTTCTATATTCACCCCCTCCCCATGCGCCAACTCTCCCTCTTACACAAAGCCGACATCACTCTTCATCAAAGCACCTCCGACATCATACCCCTCCTCGCAACGATCTCCTTCAACAACTCATCCTCATCCTACATCCAACACATCCTGGCGGCGATACCATGCCCGTCTCTATCAGTGACTATACTTTCCTTTCCCCCCTTTGGCATGTCGGCATTGTCTCCCTTGCCTCTCTTGTCACCACCATAAGTGGCTACCCTTACCTTATCCCGGCAAACACTCTTCGTGACGCTTTCTTACACAAAGCCCGGACAGAGGATCTTGCCAAAGCACAACGGGCCCTCAATCAGCTGACCCTCCTTCTCCACGGCATTGCTCTGCCACTTGCCAAACAACACACCCTCACCTCACCCCTCCCAGAAGATACCCGTCGGGTTACTGTAGCTCATGACTTCGCCCATATTCCGCAGGGTACACATCATTCCCTTCAGCAAATTGCATCATCTTTACTTTACACGGACCCTACCGCACCCACCCATGCACCACCTCCTACTCGTATACCCCCCCCCCCGTCCCACCAACTGTCCCCTCCCGCCGTACCCGAGTCGCTCCCAGTCCGTCCCATGCCACACTTCCTCGTCCACTTCCAACACTGCTTGGTCTAGCATGCACTATGACTCGTATGTCTACCTCCCTCCCGCCCATCCTACGGCCACTTATTATGCCTGCTTTCACACGCTCACTCCTGGCACACACGTTCCAATCCTTGCCTCCCCCCCCCCACTCCTTACCCATACCAACACTTTTCCCACGACATAACACAACTCTCCCTCCCCTTCCTCCTCCACCGACCTCCCAGATCAACACGCTGCATCCTCCAGCCACGCTCAATGTCATCCACATGCTTGACACTGCGCTTGAACCGGTTCATCCCCTCGACACACATCTCACCAATCAGAGGGTCCCTGAGCGCCGAGCCAAGCTGGTCACAGGGTACACTGCTGCACCTATCACGGTCGCCCGCACCAAGTACATCCAGGCCGAGCTGGTCTGGTGGTCCAACTTCTGCGGTGAGCGCATACATACACCCTACATACAGCAGGGGAGAGGGGCGCGACAGCGGGGCGCACCACTGTAGGATGCTGGCCACTACCTGTCAGGCCCATGGTGCTAGTTCAGATGGGCTACAGTTCAGCTACCATCCAGCTACCCTCGGCTACAGTTCAGCTACCCTTCTGCAGGCCTCGTGCAAGCGCTGCCAGCCACACTGGATGGCGAATGGCTGCACATTCATTGAGTTTTTTTATTTCGCCCATTCCGGGGCTCTTGGGAGACCATGCGGGGACTGATTGGGCAGTCCCACCCACCCCGGGGACAGGCGTGTCAGCATCTGCCTTGCAGGGGGGGCATGTGACAGCAACTACCGCTTTAGGTCAGGCCTTTGCCCATTGGTGGCCGCGGGGAGGCCTCCTAATGGCTGCGGTACAGAGTACTCCACTTAGCACAATCTTTCAGTGCTATCTATTAGGATGGCAGGTGCGCCCACATTGGTTGCGTCTAATTAGATAAAATCAGCACCATCTTCCAAGTTGCCTTGCCTTACCCAGAGAAGCCCAACCAGTGCTTTAGGGTTGGAACAGAAATAGTCATGGGTGGCAAAGTGATTATGTGCTCACCGCGCATCTTCCTCCTCAGTAAGCCAAGAATGGCATAGGGCCCGTCCGTCTCCATCACGAGCGTTGAAGCCAGAACATCGTCGTCCAGGTCGTCGATAAACTCGAGAAATTCCCCGAGCTCCTCTCCCTGCTGGAGCGTCTCACGGCAAGCACGAGCTGCGGTTTCCTTGGAAAGAGGCATTGTCTTGCAAAAATGAAAATCGCGTCATGAGCTGATCTCAGAGGAAGGCATAAAGCACAAGTAGGAGAAAGCCCTGACAAGAAGCCTCCCACCTCCAAACTTCCACCCAGAGTCGTGGGGAGTCTTGACAAATGATATTACAAATAATGCAGCAGACGTGAAATGGAAACAAAGAGAGAACAAAGCTCGATAGCTCGTGAAAGTGAAAGCTCGAATGTGTGGACATTTTACATATATACATGGTGTGGAGATGGATATTGTATTGAGGATTCACTCTCTGTATCTTCTACTGTTAGCAAGATTTTAAGAATGTATTGGCGAATCAAGGAGCGAGAGTTCGAGTGAGCATAGGCAGCTGCTTTGCCATGCGGAGGTGCTCGAGGCTGCTTCGCTCTTCTGGAGGTGTGTCAAGGAGCGCATGAGGCTGCGTTGACCCTCTGAGGCCGTGGGGGGGCCGTTGGAGTGAGGATGTCTGAGAACGCATGGGGGCTGCGATGACAGCTCGCTGTGCTCCTGGACTCGGCAATGCCTGTTGACCATGCCACTCTATTTGGCCTTTCACATTGGTATCTTCAGAACTTCTTGTTCTCATGAAAATTGTATAACAGGGTCTTTGGCACAACCCGAATCTCGTGCCTGCATGGCCTGAGCGTACACACGCTCGGCATCCCCTCTCTCTGCCATGTGAGCACGACTCACATATTTTATCGTCCCAGCCGCTAGGGCACTTGCTCCAGCTCTTCTACCGACCCCTATGTGGCCTCTGTCGAGCTTGACAGCCACCACTTCGTGTTCATTTAGAGGAGTCCTTGAGCGTTGGCTATGTGTCTGTACCTCCCATGCAGGTGCCTCTCGGCATACACACTTTTCCACGATGTCCTTTATCTGCGGATGCCTTTCTCTTAGATAAGAAAGGGCATATGGCCTGGGGAATCAGATCCAATTGAATTAGGCATGCTGCCTCTACACCAGCTCCGCCGCTCCCTCTGACGGTAGTCCTGGCCTGGCGGCGCTTCCCTTTGGCCTCACATCAGGCTGTGCCTTCTGCTAGATTGGTGCTGTCTGCCTGCGAGGTGCGCGACTCTGGCTTGGGGGCTGCACCGCTGGAAAACGAGCTGTCTTGCATTCAAGGGCCCGCCTGCCGATCTGATTTAAATCCTTCCAGTGGCTAAGGTGTGATGTGCACCCGCTGCTTAAGTTATTCTGCTGGCTTCCGAATTGTCCGCATCTCTTGCGGAAGCCCTCAACAGCCTTCCCCCCTCGATGTCGGTTGTCCGTCACGCTCACCAGGTTGCCAGCATGCCATGCAGGAATGCCACTCTCAGGAAGAGCTGCTGCCTATGGTTGTTGCCCTCCTTTTTATCATACATTCTAATGTTTATGCTTCTGTTGTAGGGGACAACGCTGCTGGCTAGTGGCTGCGGTGAGGGTGGCGAGAGGTGAGGCGTGCTGTGTGAGGATGCCAGGCTGTCACAAGATCAATGCCCAAGAATTAGGGTATTTCATGGAAATGCTGTACTTTTGGTAATGTGGGGGGAGGGGCAGACGAACAGTCATCTTCAAGACTGATGCTAGTGTCCCCTCATCAGTTTTTTATTTGGGGGGGGGGGGGGATTTAAGGAAGTATGCATGCTCTGGTGATTTGGGTCAGGCGCATGGGGCTAAGGGTACATGGGGCCTCCACCTTTTGTGCCAGTGTTGCTGGCAGAGGTGCTCCCTCTGTGGCTGCCGGCACCTCGGCCGCCTCCCTCTGCGGGCTCGGGGCACGTGGTGGGCCATCACGGTGGTTCTGGCTTGCCCCCCTGGCCGGGCCATCACTGCCATCTGGCCTCGCTGCTGCCTGGCAAGCTATCTGCCTCCTTGGTGCATGGGGGGCTACAGTGCTCTCGAGGTGGTACTCCTTCCCTGCCCTAGCCCCCGCTTCGCGCCGCAGATTCCACTCGACTTCTGCTTGCTATCACTCCAGGCTGCTATCGGGGAGGTGCTGGTCACGGTCACAACGCCTCTCGGCCCAGGCGCTGTTGTGGCATCTGCCGCTACACGGCGTTGCTGAGGCGAGGCAGGCCGCCGGCAGGGCCCTCATCTTTCCGGTGAAGGCACGCTCAAATGGAGCAGGGGGCACACACGGGCTGATTGATGGTTGGGGCGAGGGGCGGGCCGCACTGACTCTTATTCAAACACCGCCAAAAAATGATTAACGGCCCCTAGTGCGGCTAGTAGGGTATCTTGCTCAGCTGAGAGGCGGCACCCCTTGGCAGGGCACTCAAAGGGGGTGCATGCGATGAGCGCATGAGTCTCAGGGGGGCTCGTAAAGTGCAGCCTTATGTGTATTGGGTGACCACCAACTGAAGCTACTGCGGAGCTCCCTGTTATACCGCGTGCGTCTATCTGTGCCCCCCCTGTCTGGTTTCGGTGCCACCTGCCCGGGGACCCTGCCCCCACTTGCCCACCGAACCGTTAACGGCCACAATGGACGTCGCCCGAGTGCCGGGACCCGGTGTGTCCCACAGCTCACAACAGTGAAACGGACCCCACCCCTCCCGCCCCAGCCTAGATCCCGTCCCTATGCTCACCTGCCGTCGCCGCAACCGGCTGCACCACCGCCGCTGCAATCAAGAGCAAAACCATTCGTTAGGATATAATCAAAATGGCAAAGCAAGGCAGAAGCTTATGTGGGCCCCTGCATGGGTTGCTAGCGTGAGCGAGAGGCAGGAGGCTGCGTTGACCCTCTGAGGCCGTGGGGGGGCCGTTGGAGTGAGGATGTCTGAGAACGCATGGGGGCTGCGATGACAGCTCGCTGTGCTCCTGGACTCGGCAATGCCTGTTGACCATGCCACTCTATTTGGCCTTTCACATTGGTATCTTCAGAACTTCTTGTTCTCATGAAAATTGTATAACAGGGTCTTTGGCACAACCCGAATCTCGTGCCTGCATGGCCTGAGCGTACACACGCTCGGCATCCCCTCTCTCTGCCATGTGAGCACGACTCACATATTTTATCGTCCCAGCCGCTAGGGCACTTGCTCCAGCTCTTCTACCGACCCCTATGTGGCCTCTGTCGAGCTTGACAGCCACCACTTCGTGTTCATTTAGAGGAGTCCTTGAGCGTTGGCTATGTGTCTGTACCTCCCATGCAGGTGCCTCTCGGCATACACACTTTTCCACGATGTCCTTTATCTGCGGATGCCTTTCTCTTAGATAAGAAAGGGCATATGGCCTGGGGAATCAGATCCAATTGAATTAGGCATGCTGCCTCTACACCAGCTCCGCCGCTCCCTCTGACGGTAGTCCTGGCCTGGCGGCGCTTCCCTTTGGCCTCACATCAGGCTGTGCCTTCTGCTAGATTGGTGCTGTCTGCCTGCGAGGTGCGCGACTCTGGCTTGGGGGCTGCACCGCTGGAAAACGAGCTGTCTTGCATTCAAGGGCCCGCCTGCCGATCTGATTTAAATCCTTCCAGTGGCTAAGGTGTGATGTGCACCCGCTGCTTAAGTTATTCTGCTGGCTTCCGAATTGTCCGCATCTCTTGCGGAAGCCCTCAACAGCCTTCCCCCCTCGATGTCGGTTGTCCGTCACGCTCACCAGGTTGCCAGCATGCCATGCAGGAATGCCACTCTCAGGAAGAGCTGCTGCCTATGGTTGTTGCCCTCCTTTTTATCATACATTCTAATGTTTATGCTTCTGTTGTAGGGGACAACGCTGCTGGCTAGTGGCTGCGGTGAGGGTGGCGAGAGGTGAGGCGTGCTGTGTGAGGATGCCAGGCTGTCACAAGATCAATGCCCAAGAATTAGGGTATTTCATGGAAATGCTGTACTTTTGGTAATGTGGGGGGAGGGGCAGACGAACAGTCATCTTCAAGACTGATGCTAGTGTCCCCTCATCAGTTTTTTATTTGGGGGGGGGGGGGGATTTAAGGAAGTATGCATGCTCTGGTGATTTGGGTCAGGCGCATGGGGCTAAGGGTACATGGGGCCTCCACCTTTTGTGCCAGTGTTGCTGGCAGAGGTGCTCCCTCTGTGGCTGCCGGCACCTCGGCCGCCTCCCTCTGCGGGCTCGGGGCACGTGGTGGGCCATCACGGTGGTTCTGGCTTGCCCCCCCGGCCGGGCCATCACTGCCATCTGGCCTCGCTGCTGCCTGGCAAGCTATCTGCCTCCTTGGTGCATGGGGGGCTACAGTGCTCTCGAGGTGGTACTCCTTCCCTGCCCTAGCCCCCGCTTCGCGCCGCAGATTCCACTCGACTTCTGCTTGCTATCACTCCAGGCTGCTATCGGGGAGGTGCTGGTCACGGTCACAACGCCTCTCGGCCCAGGCGCTGTTGTGGCATCTGCCGCTACACGGCGTTGCTGAGGCGAGGCAGGCCGCCGGCAGGGCCCTCATCTTTCCGGTGAAGGCACGCTCAAATGGAGCAGGGGGCACACACGGGCTGATTGATGGTTGGGGCGAGGGGCGGGCCGCACTGACTCTTATTCAAACACCGCCAAAAAATGATTAACGGCCCCTAGTGCGGCTAGTAGGGTATCTTGCTCAGCTGAGAGGCGGCACCCCTTGGCAGGGCACTCAAAGGGGGTGCATGCGATGAGCGCATGAGTCTCAGGGGGGCTCGTAAAGTGCAGCCTTATGTGTATTGGGTGACCACCAACTGAAGCTACTGCGGAGCTCCCTGTTATACCGCGTGCGTCTATCTGTGCCCCCCCTGTCTGGTTTCGGTGCCACCTGCCCGGGGACCCTGCCCCCACTTGCCCACCGAACCGTTAACGGCCACAATGGACGTCGCCCGAGTGCCGGGACCCGGTGTGTCCCACAGCTCACAACAGTGAAACGGACCCCACCCCTCCCGCCCCAGCCTAGATCCCGTCCCTATGCTCACCTGCCGTCGCCGCAACCGGCTGCACCACCGCCGCTGCAATCAAGAGCAAAACCATTCGTTAGGATATAATCAAAATGGCAAAGCAAGGCAGAAGCTTATGTGGGCCCCTGCATGGGTTGCTAGCGTGAGCGAGAGGCAGGAGGCTGCGTTGACCCTCTGAGGCCGTGGGGGGGCCGTTGGAGTGAGGATGTCTGAGAACGCATGGGGGCTGCGATGACAGCTCGCTGTGCTCCTGGACTCGGCAATGCCTGTTGACCATGCCACTCTATTTGGCCTTTCACATTGGTATCTTCAGAACTTCTTGTTCTCATGAAAATTGTATAACAGGGTCTTTGGCACAACCCGAATCTCGTGCCTGCATGGCCTGAGCGTACACACGCTCGGCATCCCCTCTCTCTGCCATGTGAGCACGACTCACATATTTTATCGTCCCAGCCGCTAGGGCACTTGCTCCAGCTCTTCTACCGACCCCTATGTGGCCTCTGTCGAGCTTGACAGCCACCACTTCGTGTTCATTTAGAGGAGTCCTTGAGCGTTGGCTATGTGTCTGTACCTCCCATGCAGGTGCCTCTCGGCATACACACTTTTCCACGATGTCCTTTATCTGCGGATGCCTTTCTCTTAGATAAGAAAGGGCATATGGCCTGGGGAATCAGATCCAATTGAATTAGGCATGCTGCCTCTACACCAGCTCCGCCGCTCCCTCTGACGGTAGTCCTGGCCTGGCGGCGCTTCCCTTTGGCCTCACATCAGGCTGTGCCTTCTGCTAGATTGGTGCTGTCTGCCTGCGAGGTGCGCGACTCTGGCTTGGGGGCTGCACCGCTGGAAAACGAGCTGTCTTGCATTCAAGGGCCCGCCTGCCGATCTGATTTAAATCCTTCCAGTGGCTAAGGTGTGATGTGCACCCGCTGCTTAAGTTATTCTGCTGGCTTCCGAATTGTCCGCATCTCTTGCGGAAGCCCTCAACAGCCTTCCCCCCTCGATGTCGGTTGTCCGTCACGCTCACCAGGTTGCCAGCATGCCATGCAGGAATGCCACTCTCAGGAAGAGCTGCTGCCTATGGTTGTTGCCCTCCTTTTTATCATACATTCTAATGTTTATGCTTCTGTTGTAGGGGACAACGCTGCTGGCTAGTGGCTGCGGTGAGGGTGGCGAGAGGTGAGGCGTGCTGTGTGAGGATGCCAGGCTGTCACAAGATCAATGCCCAAGAATTAGGGTATTTCATGGAAATGCTGTACTTTTGGTAATGTGGGGGGAGGGGCAGACGAACAGTCATCTTCAAGACTGATGCTAGTGTCCCCTCATCAGTTTTTTATTTGGGGGGGGGGGGGGGGTTTAAGGAAGTATGCATGCTCTGGTGATTTGGGTCAGGCGCATGGGGCTAAGGGTACATGGGGCCTCCACCTTTTGTGCCAGTGTTGCTGGCAGAGGTGCTCCCTCTGTGGCTGCCGGCACCTCGGCCGCCTCCCTCTGCGGGCTCGGGGCACGTGGTGGGCCATCACGGTGGTTCTGGCTTGCCCCCCCGGCCGGGCCATCACTGCCATCTGGCCTCGCTGCTGCCTGGCAAGCTATCTGCCTCCTTGGTGCATGGGGGGCTACAGTGCTCTCGAGGTGGTACTCCTTCCCTGCCCTAGCCCCCGCTTCGCGCCGCAGATTCCACTCGACTTCTGCTTGCTATCACTCCAGGCTGCTATCGGGGAGGTGCTGGTCACGGTCACAACGCCTCTCGGCCCAGGCGCTGTTGTGGCATCTGCCGCTACACGGCGTTGCTGAGGCGAGGCAGGCCGCCGGCAGGGCCCTCATCTTTCCGGTGAAGGCACGCTCAAATGGAGCAGGGGGCACACACGGGCTGATTGATGGTTGGGGCGAGGGGCGGGCCGCACTGACTCTTATTCAAACACCGCCAAAAAATGATTAACGGCCCCTAGTGCGGCTAGTAGGGTATCTTGCTCAGCTGAGAGGCGGCACCCCTTGGCAGGGCACTCAAAGGGGGTGCATGCGATGAGCGCATGAGTCTCAGGGGGGCTCGTAAAGTGCAGCCTTATGTGTATTGGGTGACCACCAACTGAAGCTACTGCGGAGCTCCCTGTTATACCGCGTGCGTCTATCTGTGCCCCCCCTGTCTGGTTTCGGTGCCACCTGCCCGGGGACCCTGCCCCCACTTGCCCACCGAACCGTTAACGGCCACAATGGACGTCGCCCGAGTGCCGGGACCCGGTGTGTCCCACAGCTCACAACAGTGAAACGGACCCCACCCCTCCCGCCCCAGCCTAGATCCCGTCCCTATGCTCACCTGCCGTCGCCGCAACCGGCTGCACCACCGCCGCTGCAATCAAGAGCAAAACCATTCGTTAGGATATAATCAAAATGGCAAAGCAAGGCAGAAGCTTATGTGGGCCCCTGCATGGGTTGCTAGCGTGAGCGAGAGGCAGGAGGCTGCGTTGACCCTCTGAGGCCGTGGGGGGGCCGTTGGAGTGAGGATGTCTGAGAACGCATGGGGGCTGCGATGACAGCTCGCTGTGCTCCTGGACTCGGCAATGCCTGTTGACCATGCCACTCTATTTGGCCTTTCACATTGGTATCTTCAGAACTTCTTGTTCTCATGAAAATTGTATAACAGGGTCTTTGGCACAACCCGAATCTCGTGCCTGCATGGCCTGAGCGTACACACGCTCGGCATCCCCTCTCTCTGCCATGTGAGCACTACTCACATATTTTATCGTCCCAGCCGCTAGGGCACTTGCTCCAGCTCTTCTACCGACCCCTATGTGGCCTCTGTCGAGCTTGACAGCCACCACTTCGTGTTCATTTAGAGGAGTCCTTGAGCGTTGGCTATGTGTCTGTACCTCCCATGCAGGTGCCTCTCGGCATACACACTTTTCCACGATGTCCTTTATCTGCGGATGCCTTTCTCTTAGATAAGAAAGGGCATATGGCCTGGGGAATCAGATCCAATTGAATTAGGCATGCTGCCTCTACGCCAGCTCCGCCGCTCCCTCTGAAGGTAGTCCTGGCCTGGCGGCGCTTCCCTTTGGCCTCACATCAAGCTGTGCCTTCTGCCAGATTGGTGCTGTCTGCCTGCGAGGTGCGCGACTCTGGCTTGGGGGCTGCACCGCTGGAAAATTAGATGTCTTGCATTCAAGGGCCCGCCTGCCTATCTGATTTACATCCTTCCAGTGGCTAAGGTGTGATGTGCACCTGCTGCGTAAGTTATTCTGCTGGCTTCCGATTTGTCCGCATCTCTTGCGGAAGCCCTCTATAGCCTTCCCCCCTCGATGTCAGTTGTCCGTCACGCTCACCAGGTTGCCGGCATGCCATGCAGGAATGCCACTCTCAGGAAGAGCTGCTGCCTGGTACTCCTTCCCTGTTCTAGCCCCCGCTTCGCGCCGCAGATTCCACTCGACTTCTGCTTGCTATCACTCCAGGCCGCTATCGGGGAGGTGCTGGTCACGGTCACAACGCCACTCGGCCCAGGCGCTGTTGTGGCATCTGCCGCTACATGGCGTTGCTGAGGCGAAGCAGGCCGCCGGCAGGGCCCTCATGTTTCCGGTGAAGGCACGCTCAAATGGAGCAGGGGGCACGCACGGGCTGATTGATGGTTGGGGCGAGGGGCGGGCCGCACTGACTCCCTCATCCGCAGTGACACGCTCATCCCCGCCCTCCCTGGATCCACACACAGCATGTTGTTGTTGGAAGCTTGGTGGAAGCTCAGACCTTGCTGTATGTTGCCAATGCTGTCCATGCTCCTCTGCCTGAACCCTAAGACCCCCCCTCCCTGTACCATTTGCTACCGACCGCTAACATTCTTGTGCAGAGTGGGGAGATCGTGCTGAACGGCCTTGTGTGCGTGAGACCCGACGAAGATGCACGAGTTGGTGGTGAACGCAGTCGTACATCAAAACATTGATGAGGAGGTGCTGCATGTGGGGTTATTAGGAGCAGGGGCCAGAGCAGGCAGGATGACGGAGGAGGTTCTGCAGAAGGGCGACCAGCCAGATGCAAGCGCTTGCTTTCTTCACCATCTCCCATGCATGGCTTACGGAGTCTGCCTGTGCAGGGGTGGTTTGAGGTGCATGCCACGGAGCCTGCATCTCAGGCAAAGCTTGTCCTCTGCCTCTCAGATGGCGCACGCTGTGCCGCCGCCATTTTACTTTGTTCCCACTAGCAAGCTGTGTCTCGAGTGCATCCTGAACGCGCAAACGGACTGCTCCATGCTGCGCACACTCACAGTTGACAGCCGTCAGCATGCGGCTCACGAGCCGCAAGCAGCTGCTCGTGTACCGTGTCTTCTCTGCCCCACTGAGCACGTTCAAGGATATTGAGTTTTTCACAAGAGCTCCTGAAGGCCCTGGCGATTTGACATGCACCTGCAGGTGCGTGGGGAAGAGAGGGGGGGAGGCGGAGACGGAGGGGAGCAGCTGGGGGCAGGCACTCTTGAGGGGCCCCATTTGGAGAGGGGAGGGGAGGCATAATTATGCGGTGCCATGGTTTCCTGACAGCGCTCCTTTCGGTCAGAATCGCCTTTGATGGGGGCTACCCCGCGGCCACCCGAGGGAAGGGTCTTGAACCCTATGCCCGATAACCTATGGCTGAGAATGCAAGGAGTGCATCTCGTTGGCTACTCCTGTTGGCCCCGCGACCGCCGGTTGCCAGAGGGCAGCTTCAGGCGGGTGATCCCTGCGCTCCAGTTGTTGTCAGTTTCTGTCGAGCAAGTGTGTTGTACGTCGTCATATTGCGCTAGAATGCACGCAGGCTGGCTGCCGTCTCCCCGCTGTGAGGCGCTGTGCGTCCTCGCCCACCTGCTGGCCCCGCATTGCTGACCCTCCTCGTCCCCCCGCGCCACTCTAGCGCAGCCAGAGGAGCCCGAGCTCGATAGCGCCATCACAATTGAGGCCGGCATGGACAAGACGGCGCCCTTGCCACTCTACCCATCCTGCGACCCCGACTAATAAGGCATCGGTGGAAGTGGCGGCGACCGCGGCCCATCCCGTGACCGCGCCAGGAAAGGCCGAGGCGACAGAGGCCCATCCCGGTGACAGCGGCGGCGACGGCGGCTCCAGTGACCGTGACTAGCTAGATGGCGGCGGCGGCGGTTGCTCCCGCTCCCGCGTCTGGAAAGGCCTTGGAGGTGCGCCTGCCTCAGCACCTCATACCTCCGCCCCTCCGCCGCTGCTTGCGCCGCCCTGACATGGTCGCCTCGAGTAGTGCGGCGTCGCAGCCGTTGATCCTGGTGACCAGCTCGGGGCCGATTGCGCCACGGAGCTTCTCGCTACGCACTGTCAGCGCAGATGCCCCGATTTGAGCTGCAGCTTGGCCCGCTGCACCTCCAGCTGCCGCCCGTCCTTCTCCGCAGCCATCCGCGTGCCGTCAAGTTGCCTTCCGGCAGCGCGCCTACTCCGAGTTGTCCCGCTTCAGCCTTGACAGCCTTTCGGCCTGAGACGCCGGCATCGCCACCAACTCCATCTCTGCATGCAGCGTATGGGCTCCGAGACCAGCAGTGCTCCTTTGCTCTGAGGACTGAGGTACATGCCTTTACCTCGCTGCGTGGGCGGTGGACATCGTGCTGGAGCTGTCTCAGGTGGGCCGGACTGCTGGGCAGGATTGGGGGCTGGTCTGGGCTGGAAGGACTGGAAGGCTGAGCTGGGCTGGGCAGGACTGAGGGGCTGGGCTGGGAGCCAGGTGAGAACGGACTGTATGGTGAGGGGCTGGGCTGCGCTGGCTGGATGGGAGGCGGTCAGGAGTCCTGCGCAGGGTTGTGGGGGGCTGGGCCTAGCTGGTTGCATGAGGGCACCTGAGCAATACCGATGATTATCTAAAGTGTGTAGCGCCTCTACCATCTGGGACCCAAATTTTATTCTTAGGGCACCTTCGCAATTCCGATGATTCTAAAAAGCGCGATGCGGGAGGCGGACGTTACGCTTGGGCTGTTGCAGGTTGCTGCCCGGGTCACATAGGCATGCTGCACTTGTGGGGAATGGGTGCAGGCGAAAGGATTACTCATCATGTCAATCGGGTTCGGAGGAAATGGCGACTAATGAGCATTGCGCTCGTATGGCTGATGAGGCACCACAGCTACTTCAACGGGGGCTCTGGGGAAAAAGGCACACCTACTGGGCACCCGTGCTAAGTGCACAGATGCACACACGCAGGTGTCTGAGGGCCAGGCATGGCGAGACCACGTCATATGGTACACTTCTGGCAAACAATTGCAGCACGCATACTTGCCTTTGCACCCCGTCTGAGCGCGACACATACACACTGCAAGCACACACACGCGCCTTCCTGCCCCCTGTGTGCGACATTGCAAGCACACACAGATGTGCCTTTGTGCCCTTTGCACACAACAGATGCGGCGAGACCTTGTGACGGCGCACGCCCACTGTGCTGAGCTGACAAAGGAGGTCGCTGCCCTTGGTGGAGGCCAAGCAACAAAGCAGCACGACGCATCCGCCGGCAGCGATAACAGCCTGCCCGTCCTCCCTGCCTACGAAACAGCGGCGGCCGAGAGTGTGCACCTGGAGCAGCTGCTGCCGAGGGTGCATCTATGTGCTCACCTCCTATGTGAAATCCAAGCACGGTGCGGATGAGGCGGCAGCCGCTCGCCTGGTGACGGATGCTGAGGAACCAGCATAGGGGTGGCCGGCAACAGCTGCTTGACAATGGATGGGTGGCGGCACCTGACAACGGTGGACCGGCGCGACACCCATGCCAACGATGCCATGGCGGCTGCGGCTACTGCTGCTGTCAGATGGGGGCTGGCAGCGAAGGCAGCAGTCCCCAAGGGGATTTTGATAGCCTTGCTTTCAGAGCCGAGAGCTTCATGAGCTCCTGCAGGCTGCCCAGGTGAGGTGGGGTGTGCAGTGGGTGGGAGGAGGGCAGATATGTCTTCCACTGCTTCCGTCTGCCGGCAGGGAGGGGTGAGATGGGGCTTGAGGGGAAAGGGACCCAATGGCCAGCAGTCTCATACCACCCAAGTTTGGCTTCTGTGCCTGAACAAGCTTTTGCCGGGAGCACTGCCAGTTGCACTGCCCTTGGTGCGGTTGAGATACATTCGAAAGGCATCCGGCGTATTTGCGGGGTCATGATGCCGTTCGAAATGGCCCTGTGCCCCCTCTCCCCTTGGTCCACTGTCATCAAAACCACTCTGACGCAGGGCCCCATTCTGTTATAGGGTTTGCAGGCCTTCTGAATGGTGTGGGACTCCCAAGGCACAGGGTATGCATGCTATGTACAAGGTGTCATTGTTGCCCCCGGACCATGTCCCCCCCCTCAAACACAGGTGGTTGAGTCACGGAGCAAGGAGCCGCAGCAGCGTGTGGAGCATCTGGTCTGACTCATATCCCTCATGTAGGTGCGGCTGGCCGAGGCCATGCCGCTGTATGAGGCTTCACAGTCGTGCCACGGCCAGGCGGCCGCCCACGAGCATGAGGCGCTGCAAGAGTAATCCGCAGCTCTGCTGAGCGCGGGCGCTGCGTGCGAGGCGCGGCTGTGGTAGCGGCTGTCGAATGCCGCGTCTGGTGGACAGCAGGCTTTCGGGTGTATGCATGGCGGCATCCAGCGGTTCCCATACACTCGGCTCGCTGTCCTGTGGTGAGGCGGCGCTGGGCCCCTGAGCTGCCGTCCCCCCTCGCAATCTGAGGAGGACAGCTGTAAGCCCCACAGCCGTCGTCCAGAGCAGGTCCCAGGCATCTCAACAGACGCTGGACGGCTCTACGGGCGATATCGTGGGGCTTAGGGTAGCAAGGCCCTCAGCCTGGAGCGCGTCCTTTGCTTCCGCCCGATGACTGACCAGCTCAGAGCTGTCAGAGGGTTGCAGCGTAGTGTGGAAGCGGCAACTACCCAGGGCCACTTGCCCACAGCGAGGCTAGACGAGAAAAGGGGATTTAGACTAACCCCCAAAGTGGATTTGGGGGGCTGGACAGCAGGGACGGGGAGGGGCGTGATAGCATGCATGTGTCTTGTCACAGGAAAACCAACGTTTGTGTTTTCGCTCTTAGAAATAAGGTTAGGAAATCGAGAATTTCAAGGGGGGGTCTGCAGGGGTCAAGTGTTAAACTAAGCCCCTGCTTACTCGCGGAAGGCCGTACAACCCTGCCTATACCCTACTATCTTACGTCTTACGTCTTACATTTTAATTGTCTTACCATTCTTTCTTCTTAATAATGCAGCATTTACTAGGGATGTTTTTCGGGTCTTACCCTTTATTCTTCTTTCTTCTTGTGTGAAAGTTTTGTATGCGATTTTGGAACGCTTTATTATTATTAATTGTATTATCATTATTACCGTAGATTCGGTTAGCCTTCCCTCATAATTAATGTTGTTTGGGGGTGAAGGTTATGTCCGAGGGATACATCAAATATTCATTATTTGGGGTGAGGGGCACGAATCTTTAAATATTAATAAGATCGAAATCGCTGCCGAGGCCCCTGTCGCCACCGCCTGTCGCCGTTCGTTCATTCGACATCTGGTGCAACGGGTACCGCATTATTCACGTACCGGTACAAGATATAGCTGAGCTTTCAAGCGCTGTTCGTAAAGAGGCTGCACATTCAAGGTCTAGCGTGATGGCTTAAGATGTCACAGGGTCTGCTTTCTTATTTCGATCTCTCTTCAGACCTGGGTTCTTATTTCGATTTCATATGATGGCCTTCTGATTTTGATCTCTCACCTGGTCAGCCCGCTTACTTCGATCTCTTTTCTGGCATGTGTTCTTATTTCGATCTCATGTGATGGCCTTCTGGTTTCGATCTTTCATCTGGTCAGCCCTCTTCTTTCGATATCTCTTCTTACATTTGTTCTTGTTTCAATCTCATGTGATGGCCTTCTGGTTTCGATCTCTCATCTGATATGCTACCTTGGGGATCGTGTCCCCCTTGAAAGGCCAGCTTGACATGGACCCAGCCTTCAAGATGGCTAAGGAGCCTCGGCTGGGGCCAACACCCACTGCTTACGAAAGGGCACGCGCAAATGCGCAATGGAGGGTTGGCTGTTGAAAGAGCTAGATACACAGGGCCTCAGAGCAGTGTCTGGGGGGGGGGGGGCGTGAGAAAGGGCAAGGGGTGCTCTTAATGTGTCTTCAAGGGCAGCCACTCAGTTAAGTGCAAGCTTTGAACTCATATGTTTTGGGTAGTGCCGGTACTATATCGAAAAAGACATTGATGGGAGGCCTGCATGTTGTACCGGCACCATGTTGAGGGTCATCAGTGTTGTTGAGTGTGCTTCGATGATTTTTTCCCTGCTGATTTGAGTGCTGAACTGGATGAAATACATGGCAGCTGTGAGGCCTTTAACACTGCTCTTAAGCGAATTTCGGTGCCGAGGGAACGGATTAAACAAAAAAATCTGCCCAGAAGGAAGCATTAAACAACTGATTTTGCCCCGAGGGCAGAATTAAAAGAAATAATTAATTGATACCCGAGGGAAGGCAAATCAAATCTACGGTATTATTATAATTTTATGTTTTATTATTTTATCTATTATTATTATCATCAATTCTGATAAGCGTTACTTTCGTGTATGCAGTGTCCTCCTCCTGACTTGCCCTGCCCCCTCTCGACATCATTTCCAAGTGGAATCAAATCAACCAGTGGAGAATTCAAGGGAGCACAGCAACAGGGGTTGCACCGTGCTGGAGATGAGGAGGATACGACAAACACCTGTGCTGCCTTGCTGGAGGTGAGGAGGGGGCACAGGATCGCCTTATCGAGATCCCATGACACCGGCTGCGCGCATCCCAACTCCTGTGTTACAGCGCATGGTGTCTGATTCCTCACTCACAGGAAGCTACCAGACGCTTACAGTCCGGCGCATGGGGATCTTTGTGTGGCTCGCGTTCTCACACATATTGCCTGCTGCTGATGGTACTGCTGCGGCATCCGCTGCTCTCTCTCTGGATCTCGAGCCTAAGCAACGTGCGCAGCGCGTGGCCTCGTCGGTCGCGGCGGCGCTTTACTCTGATGGGGCTCTGGGCATGCTGCGGGAGCTCCTCTTGACCGCAATGGCAGGACCCGCTGCATCGGCTGCGAACTCTGCAGCGGGACCAGCTGCAGCGGCGGCGATTTCGGGACCCGGATCAGGATTGGCTAGTGGATCAGCTGCGGTTGCATCGGCAGCGGGGTTGGCAGCGCCGGCGGGATTGGCAGGAGCAACGTCGGCGCCAGTCGACGTGGATGGAGACACGGTGATGGATGGGGGGCTGTTGATAACGCAGCCTGACACGAGAGGTGTGGCGGGCCCAGGCCCGTCGGGCGGAAGGTCTCCTGCTGCCAGTGTCCCTTTCGCCGAGACTCTTTGTACGCAGATCGTCGTGCGCATTATAGGCCTGCCTGCTAACCCACCTCCTCGTCCTGGTCATTATCGTCAGCAGACGCAGATGCAGCAGCAGCAACCGCCGCCGCAGCAGCAGATGCAGTTGCAGACTGAGGTGCCTGGAGGGCAGAGAGGTGGCATCAGTGCCAGAGGCGGGGACCTAAGCAGGGGCGGGAGCGGGAGCAGCTCCCGAGCCTTCGACTTGGGCGGTTTTGGGGGTGGGGGGTTCCTGAGCCTGATGTGCGTGCCTCACCTGTGGACCAGCGCAGCCTCCCTTGCTCCGATATCCGCCCGGCTCGTCAGGCGCGCCGTCTCCGAGCTGACAGGCTCCTCTCTGACAGCGGAGGTGCAGGCAGCTGCGGTGCCATTTGGGGGTGCGGCGCCTGAGCGGCTGGGAGGTGCTCCAGCGGGGGGTGCGGCGACGGGGATCTTGAGGGGCTCCGGCGGGCTAGTGGGCTATGAGGGTGCGGCGCTGGCGGAGCGCCTGCGCTTGGCCCTGCCGGATGGGGGGGTGGGCAGGCGGGCGGGTGCGTTAGCCGCTCTGCTTGGAAACATGATTGAGGTAAGAGATGTGCTGATTAGCCTGTCTGATAAGTCATAAATGCCACTGCTGTATGAATACTGGTAGTAGCTGGCGGAGCACCTGTGCTTGGCCTTGCCGGACGACGGGGCGGGCGGGTGCTCACTGCTCGGTAACATCATAGAGGCACTGTAGGGATTTTGAATGTACCGCTAGAGTGTATGAATGTACTGCTTGAGTGTATGACTGGACAGCATGAGCATGAATGTACTGTCTCAGTATGAAATTACCAATTGAGTATGAATCTACAGCTTGCGTACGAATGCATAAATAAATTGTGCAGGAGGTAGAGCAACTGACAGCCAGTACTTATTTTGACATCTCAGCCACATGTCACCTACGTGTCACCTACATGTCAGCGATAATCCATCCTCCAGCTACATGCCCCAAATGCTAACAGCCATGCGCCCATGCTGCTTGGACTGCCAGCTGCAGACCAGCCCAGAGTCGGTCCCCATTGCCGAAACTAGGTGTAAGGCAGCCACGAGACATGGCCTGCCAATGGTGGCCTTGAAAAAAAAAAAAAGGCAGCCAGTCCCATGAGGCGCCTTCTTGGCTACAATTGAGGTTGCAGCCCACAGGGCAAAACGGAGGTAAAAGAAGCACCGCAGCATGGGCCAAGGCTGCATGGGCCAAGGCTGCATGGGCCTAGGCTGCATGGGCCAAGGCTGCATGGGCGAAGGCTCTATGGGCCAATGCTGCATGGGCCAAGGCTGCATGTGCCAAGGCTGCATGGGCCTAGGCTGCATGGGCCAAGGCTGCATGGGCCAAGGCTGCAAACCCAAGGCTGCATGGGCCAAGGCTGCATGGGCTAAGGCTGCATGGGCCGAGGCTGCATGGGCCTAGGCTGCGTGGGCCAAGGCTGCATGGGCCAAGGCTGCATGGGCCAAGGCTGCGTGGGTCTAGGCTGCATGGGTCGAAGCTGCATGGGCCAAGGCTGCATGGACCACGGCTGCATGGGCCAAGGCTGCATGTGCCAAAGCTGCGTGGGCCTATGCTGCATGGATCGAAGCTGCATGGGCCAAGGCTGCATGGACCAAGGCAGCCTGGGCCAAGGTTGCATGTGCCAAAGCTGCATGGGCCAAGGCTGCATGGGCCAAGGCAATATGCTCACCTCCATCGCATGCTCAAGGTGGGCGTGGGCACACCTGCATCCTGCTGAGGTTGATAGCTTCCTTGGCCACATGCGTCACACCCGTTGAGGCTGTTGAACCTTTGAGGATGGGGTGGTGGCAACACTGGTGGTAAGGGGACAGGGTCATAGAGGGCATATTAGAGGGATGCGGTACATGAGCGTTGTTGTTATATTGTTAACACACCCACCTAGCAGCCTTTCCTGTTCAAGGGCTCAGGGTTGTTTAGGGTTCACTTAAGGGGTTGACGGTTGAGGGATAACGTCTCGGTTCAATCGTTTAGGAAGTCTTAGGTTTTGACCAGAATTCAAAGAGGATCAGGGACAGGGGAGACCCTCAGCCCTAAACAATTAGATGAGACCTTGAAGGTGAGGAACCTCCTCAACCTTTTCACCCGCTGCGGGCGTGGTTTTCTTTCCGCATTTAATTGGCGCCGCCTCTCCTGCCACACCACCGTACTGACATGCTACCAACATTGAATGGCCATACGGGCATGCCCCCAGTATATCACCGTCAGTTAAGGGATGCAGTGTATCGCGAGCAGAGTGGAACAGTGATGCGGCCTCTGCTCCGGAACCCACAATAGCTGGGTTAAGGAGCAGACCACTGTTGATTGTATCAGCCCAAGCAGCATACCTGGGTAGGGGGCGGAATGTAGCAGACATTCAGTCTCCCATCCTCCTTCACACCAGCTTACCGAAAATAAACTAATGGTCACGGCGCGGATGTGGCTAAGGCCCCAGCAAGCTGCGTTGTTTCCTCAACTTCCATACCCTAATAGGGCGTAGCTTTCTTTCTTTCTTACCAAAGACTAGGGGTAGCAGATCATCAGGCCTCAAATCAATGTCGTCGTCCAATGCGGCATGAGCAAGCAAGACAGCTGGCGCTCCCTTTTTGCTCCCCTGCTAGCTCTGCGAACATCATCTTGTTGCTAGAAGGATGAGGTGCATGTTGCAGAGACTTTCAGTGAGGAAGGTAACTTAGTAAGGAACTGAGCAGTGGCCAAGATGGGGGCAGAAGCTGGAAGGTGTGCTGGAATGAGTGCATGATGATGCATGGAGGGCGGCATGCAAGTTCAGATCATGTGATTGTTTTAGTTTAAAAGTTGCCATCATAAGTGACCACATGGGTAGAGCCATCGACTATAAAATAGCAGGCCACCTCGAGCAAGTTGGCGCCGGGGGCGTTTGGAACACAAGCCCCGTCTGAGAAGTATCGGATACCAGCACGCAGGAATCAACGGTCAGGCGTGGGTTTGGTAGAAGGTTGTTAGAGGATGCGGCCGTGCGAGCGCTTGGTATCCGATTGCCTTACCTATATGTGCTCGTCTGTTTTCAGCCGACGACGGAGGCCACAGACAGAGGGGCGAGGGCAACATGCGCAACCCATAGTGTTTTCGTGTTCGCCTCCGTTTTTGCAGGACGGGGCGGCGCCTCAGACATGGTTAAATCCAAGCAAATAAATGAGGGCGCAGGGCGAGGAGGCACATTCCACTCAGCCGGAAATCAGCCTCGTCATCGATGGCCGTTTTCATCACGCTTATCACGCATCCCGGCCAGCTCCGTTTGCTCAGTCCGATGTCTAATGACGACGCCTCGTGTTGCCCTATATGTTTGGATGTATTCAACGAGACCGTTCGTCGGCCTCTTATACTGACATGCGGCCACACCGTGTGTGAGGCCTGCATCCGTCTGCTTCCCCTCAAGACCGACATCGGCAACCGCAAGAGCTGCCCCACCTGCAGGGCCACGGTGGAGAAACCGGATACAGAACTGCGTCCCAACTATATGCTTATGTCTCTCCTCATGCAAGCCTCTGCCGCTACTGAGATGGTGGCGGGCGCCGTAGCTGCCCCTGACCAAGACCTGCTTGACATGCTTGGACGTTGGAATCTTAACGGTGTTGCGAGCATGGTCTTACCACCCGAAAGCGTGACTCTTGAAAGCTTGTTGAGCGAGGCGGGAGCGACAGGCCAGGTCTGGAATGGAACGCTCCATGGGAAGGAGGTAAGGTTTTCCTTCAAGGTAAAGGACGGCTAGGACGGCATGCCCTAGTATCAGTCGGATTTGTGCTTTTATGTTGTTTATTTAAAAGCCAATCATAAACACCTACCAACAGTTTCAGGTCGGAACCAAAATAAAAAGCCAACAACAAAAACCAAATATTTTGCATACCACCAGGGTTAGCTGCCCCCCTCTTTTACGTCCCCATTCTGCGCCCACTGCGACCAATATGTACCCGGTCTTAAGAATGAAGAGGCAGTTGGGATTATTAGCACTTTTCTAGTGCAAAGGCAAAAAACGTAGGAAGGGCTGCAACATTTGCTTGGTTAGCTGATGAGGTGTTTCCGGGACATGCACCGGGAGAGGCGGGGCCCCAGCAGCCGCGCAGCCGCACATTGAACTGCCGGTGCGGTCCCGTATTTTGTTTTATATTACTTACCCGGTAACATCTTCAGCTTGAGGTTCCTTTCTGGTTGTCAATACTAGCTGCGGGGCTGCGGCAATGTGTAGGGATTTTCCAGGTAATTTCCTAGGTAATTTCCAGACAATTCATTATTTTGTTTCATAAAACCAACCATTGACATTTGTTTATTTAGGCACCAAACAAAAACTAACCATTCAAACCAATCAAGAGACTGTGTAAATTTAGGGTAAAAACAAAAAGAATTCAGAATAAAACCAAATTCGACTGATACTACGGTATTGGAAAGCAGTGCACGAAATAAATAAATAAAGAATGAAAGATAGCCGCTCATATAAGATCCAAGCACCCCACATGTATTGTTCCTTCCCCCTGAGCACTGCCTCTCTCTTTTGGGATACAGGTTGCCGTGAAGACTCTTGCCTTGCCTCGTGGCCAGCAGACGGACGGCTCCCCGGACAGCCCCTTGGTGGCCTCCCTCAAGCGCGAGCTAGTGGTCTTGAAGCACGTCACACGAGAGTGCCACTACATTTGTCGCTATCTTGGCATCACGCGCAAAGATGATCGCTTCTGCATTGTCATGACGAAGTACCCATCCAGCCTTCGGACACACCTGGACCTTCAACCAGGTGAGCATGAACCCTCATTCCCACCCCTGCCTCACCAGATGCAACATACATGCATCGCAAGCCTCAACTCATCATATGCTACCCAGCACATGAAACTTTGGATCGAGCCCCTCGTTATAAGTCAGACTTGCTCAGAATGTGGAAAGAAAGAAAAAAACTACGCCCCCCTAGGAGCGTGCGGTATAAGGGAGTAGCTCAGCTCCGGGCCGAAGCCACATCTGCGATGTTACCATCAAACAAGAGTCTCATTGCAGAGACTCGCAAAAGGTGGATATGTCATTGCAAATGTGTGTGTTGAAGCAAGGTGCCATTTCTTGGCTCAATCTTGCGCCTGGTATATGTGACAGGGTGATCCATCATACTGCTGCCCCATGCAATGCCCTCATGTTATGGCAGGGGGGAAGCTGAGCCTATCTGAAGCGCTCAGTATTGCACGCGACATTGTGTACGGCCTAGAGGAGCTGCATGGCCTGGGTGTGGCTGTGCTGGACCTCAAGCCTGACAACGTGCTTCTCACGCGACAGGGCCATGCCGTCTTGACGGACTTTGGCATCAGCCGCGTTATCAATGGGACGCTTGGAGCCACGCGGCAAACGCAGATTGCAGGCACCTTCAACTACATGTGAGCCAGGGCAGATGGGACATCAATAGCTCAGAGCTATCCCTATGTGTCATAATGGAAACCCTAGGAGCCTCATGGCAGTTGCATGCTGTAGGCACCTAAAACTACATTAGGGCCAGCCAGTCAGGGTAGATGGGGCATAGCTTGAATGCATTCCGGTTTCTGGCATCAGTCGTATTATAACAAGAACCCTAGAAGCAACACGGCAAGCACATATTGCCGGCATTTGTGTCTACTTGTGGGCATGTGTAGATGGTGCACACCGTGAACGCTGACTTCTTAGACACAACCACTGGTGGCAAGGGGGCAGTACTTTACAGTACGGTAGACAGTAAACCAATGCATTCACCCCGCCTCTTACACACACAGGTCCCCAGAGCAGATGAATGCAGAGCTCTTGATCAGTCCTGCTGCCGACATTTGGGCCTTTGGCTGCACGATGCTGCACATCTTGGCATCCCATGGCAGGCCTGAACATAATGCAGATCTACAACAAGATCAGCCACAACAGACAGGCCCATGACCTGCCTCAGGACCTGCCTCCCTGGCTTGCCGCCCTTCTGCGGCGCTGTTTGGACTTCTCTCCCCAAGGCAGGCCATCAGCAAAGCAAGTGTTGCAGGTGAGTGGGGGTGTACTTGCCCATCATCTGATCGTCAACCTTGCTGATGATACCAAAGGCATGGAGGGGAGAGGCTATTCATCATGCATGGATATTCCTGTCAAGGCAATTGATGTATCATTTCTCATGCATAGCCTGCCCACCCCCCCATGTCTGCTTCGTGCTCGTGTCATCCACTCTCGCCGTTCGCGTCCAATTGACCAACGAATGCTATAGTGTGCAGGCCCTCCAAGAGTCGGCTCCTGAGAAGCCCATGCGAGATGAGTCGACCCGCCCTTCTTCCAACTAGGTGGGGGTGAGTAAATGGGGGATAAGTAGCATGATGTCCATAGGTAATGCAGGGACTTGTCATCATCTCTCGCGTTTATGTGTGATGTGTGGATGGTGGGGGGAAGGTCATTCATTGAGGGGTGAGTCCATGAGGAAGGGGTGGGTTGGCAGCATACTACACAAGCAGCGGGCATGCATGTGTCTGGTGCTCAATAAGATTACGGGTGACCGTGCGTTTCCTTAACTTCCACGCCCCAATAGGGCGTAGCTTTCTTTCTTTCTTTCTTAAAGCCTGCCCTCGGTGCATACATGTCTTACGTAACAACTTATACAACCGTTATTAATTAAGCCTAAACCCCGCTTAGTGCCCCTCGCACAGTCGCTTCCTCCCTTCCTTAGGAAGGTGCCCGCCTTGCCCACACCACCAACTCCACCTCTACACACCTCATCACACCTCCACCCCCCCCACACACACCAAATGTTCCCCTCACTTGGTAACTGCCCCCCCCACCTCTTCACCAGCTGATTTTCACCCCTCACTTGGGAACATGCCCCCCCCCACCCCCCCCACTCTATCAGATGCTTCCCCTTCACTTAGGAAAATATCCACCTTATCCCCCTCCCCCTCTTATCCGTTGTTTTCCTCTCATTTATTTCCCAGGCTGTGACATGGGAAAACCTTGCTAACGCTATGAGCCCGGAGGGATGTGCAACACTCAAAACTGCCGGTATCAGCCTAGCAGTGGCCACACGGCTGGTGGAGGAGCTAGGCTACTTTGACCCCCTGGATCTGCAGGTGTGTGTGGGGGGGTTGGGGGGGGCGGGTATATTTAATTGGGGAGCATTCTTGAGCCAGCCTGCACCTATGTGTTACTCCTTCCCATGTATACATAACTTCCACACGTGTGCCCCCCCCCCCCCCCCCATGGATGTAATACCCCCCGTGCTTGTAACTCCTCCCGTGCGTGTGAGTCACCCCGTGTATGTCACTCGACGACCCCCCGCGCGTGTAACTCCCCGCCGTGTATGTAACTCCCCACGTATATGTAACTCCTGTGTTGAAGTCCCCCCGTGCGTGTTACTCCTTCAATGTAACTCCCCACTGTGTACCGGTATGTAATCCTCCCCCCATGTGTATAAGACCCCCCGTGCATGTAACTCCCTCCATGTAACTCCCCACCGTGTACCGATATGTAATCCTCCCCCCATGTGTATAAGACCCGCCGTGCGTGTTACTCCCTCCATGTAACTCCCCACCGTGTACCGGTATGTAATCCTCCCCCCATGTGTATAAGACCCCCCGTGCGTGTTACTCCCTCCATGTAACTCCCCACCGTGTACCGGTATGTAATCCTCCCCCCATGTGTATAAGACCCCCCGTGCGTGTTACTCCCTCCATGTAACTCCCCACCGTGTACCGGTATGTAATCCTCCCCCCATGTGTATAAGACCCCCCGTGCGTGTTACTCCCTCCATGTAACTCCCCACCGTGTACCGGTATGGAATCCTCCCCCCATGTGTATAAGACCCCCCGTGCGTGTTACTCCCTCCATGTAACTCCCCACCGTGTACCGGTATGGAATCCTCCCCCCATGTGTATAAGACCCCCCGTGTGTATAACTCCCCCTTGTCTCCACTCTGAAGCTTTTTCTTCCCTTGACTGGTGTTATATATCTGCCCCCTCCCTCCTCCCCCGTAGAGCATTGATGACAACTTGTTGTCTCAACTGGTGGGCCTGCCTAAGCTACAGCTAGCCCGGTTAAAAAATCTGCTTGCCGATCACCGCCCGCCCTCATCACAGTCTCAGCAGCGGGCCGCAAACAGTCCACCCCTGATGCATCAGGCTACGGACTACAATGCGGCTAGACTGCAGGTGTGAAGTGTACCATGCCTTTAGAGAGTTGGGGGGGGCGGTGGATCAGGTAGCTTATGGTTAGAGCTCAGAGGGAGGTGGGGGAGGGAGGGGGGTTTGCTGTGGGGGGGAGCAGGTGTGCGGGGCGGTTGGATGGAAAGGTACATTGTCATGATATTCATATTGTATGGCAGGGTTCCAGGGGGGGTCTGGTGATTGAGGCCATATAATGCAATTGGGGGGGATGAGTGGGCAGGGTACGTTGCGGAGCTAGCTTTCAGAGAGGACTTGGGCCGGGGGAAACAGGGGGGGCTATCTAATTGGAGCGAGTTTGGGGGAGGGGAACCTCCTCAGATGACTCTCCAAACACTCCCCAATACCCCCGAGTAACTACCATGTAAAACTGTTGTAGCTCGTCAGTTACTCCCCCCCCCCTCAACCTTCCCCCCCACCTCGACCTTCTATCAAGCAGTGAGTGGTGTGGGGGGCAAAAGTGTGACAGTGGTATGGAGGTATGGACCTGCATGAGAACACACCAAGTACACAGTGGAGGAACTGAGCAACCTGTATAAGCAATGAGTGGTGTGGGGCAAAAGTGTGACAGGGGTGTGGAGGTGTGGATCTGGGTGTGGAGCACCACCAAGTAAATATGGGTGTATTGCAAGCTGCCGTAAATCACCACTTGTATTGCCAAAATGTACAGCAAGCTATAATTCATCATGGCATGTTTCCCGTGTATTGCAAGTCGGTGTACATAACCCGATTGTATGTATTGCCCATGTGCACTGCAGACTGGCAACAATAACCACTTGTATTGCATGTATTGCCTGTGTGTACTGCAGACCGGCGTACATCATCTACCTGGTCCTCATGTTCCTCACGGCCATGGGTTGCTACCTGGTGTACATGCACGGGAAGAAAATAGTCAGGTGAGGGGCGGCTTGACGATCTATTCCAAGCCTAAGATACTGGACCCTAAGATACTGGACCCTAAGATACTGGACCCTAAGATACTGGACCCTAAGATACTGGACCCTAAGATACTGGACCCTAAGATACTGGACCCTAAGATACTGGACCCTAAGATACTGGACCCTAAGATACTGGACCCTACGATACTGGACCCTACGATACTGGACCCTACGATACTGGACCCTAAGATACTGGACCCTAAGATACTGGACCCTAAGATACTGGACCCTAAGATACTGGACCCTAAGATACTGGACCCTAAGATACTGGACCCTAAGATACTGGACCCTAAGATACTGGACCCTAAGATACTGGACCCTAAGATACTGGACCATATCTCCAAATGACGGCTTGACGGCTTAACGGCTACGAGTATCTGGTCCACTATCTTAGGGTGCTTTGGGTATCTGGTCCAGTCTTAAGGTGCTTTGGGTATCTGGTCCAGTCTTAGGGTGCTTTGGGTATCTGGTCCAGTCTTAGGGTGCTTTGGGTATCGGGTCCAGTCTTAGGGTGCTTTGGGGATCGGGTCCAGTCTTAGGGTGCTTCGGGTATCTGGTCCAGTCTTTAGGGTGCTTTGGGTATCTGGTCCAGTCTTTAGGGTGCTTTGGGTATCTGGTCCAGTCTTAAGGGTGTTTCGGGTATCTGGTCCAGTCTTAGGGTGCTTTGGGTATCTGGTCCAGTCTTAAGGGTGTTTCGGGTATCTGGTCCAGTCTTAAGGGTGTTTCGGGTATCTGGTCCAGTCTTAAGGGTGTTTCGGGTATCTGGTCCAGTCTTAGGGTGCTTTGGGTATCTGGTCCAGTCTTAAGGTGCTTTGGGGATCGGGTCCAGTCTTAGGGTGCTTCGGGTATCGTGTCCAGTCTTAGGGTGCTTTGGGTATCTGGTCCAGTCTTAGGGTGCTTTGGGTATCTGGTCCAGTCTTAAGGGTGTTTCGGGTATCTGGTCCAGTCTTAGGGTGCTTTGGGGATCGGGTCCAGTCTTAGGGTGCTTCGGGTATCGTGTCCAGTCTTAGGGTGCTTTGGGTATCTGGTCCAGTCTTAGGGTGCTTTGGGGATCGGGTCCAGTCTTAGGGTGCTTCGGGTATCGTGTCCAGTCTTAGGGTGCTTTGGGTATCTGGTCCACTATCTTAGGGTGCTTCGGGTATCTGGTCCAGTCTTAGGGTGCTTTGGGGATCGGGTCCAGTCTTAGGGTGCTTCGGGTATCGTGTCCAGTCTTAGGGTGCTTTGGGTATCTGGTCCACTATCTTAGGGTGCTTCGGGTATCGGGTCCAGTCTTAGGGTGCTTTGGGGATCGGGTCCAGTCTTAGGGTGCTTTGGGGATCGGGTCCAGTCTTAGGGTGCTTCGGGTATCGTGTCCAGTCTTAAGGGTGCTTTGGGGATCGGGTCCAGTCTTAAGGGTGCTTTGGGTTTCTGGTCCAGTCTTAAGGGTGCTTCGGATATCTGGTCGAGTCTTATGATGCTTCGGGTATCAGGTATACTAGTTTAGGGTGCTTCCGCTACAACTCATGCATGGGAAGGAAATAGTCAGGTGAAGAGCGGCTTGACGGCGAAGGATATCTGGTTCATTTTTTTAGGGTCCTTCCAGGATCTTGTCCAGTCTTCATTAGTGTGCTTCAGGTGCAACTCATGCTCGGGAAGGAAATAGTCAGGTGAAGAGCGGCTTCAGGCATCTGGTTCAGCCTTTAGGGTGCTTCTGCTACAATTCAGCTACCCCATGACCTGCCGTCAGGGGGGATGGTGCAGAAGCTGTTGGGCATCAGGCCGTAAGCGGGTCTATGTTGGTTTTTATTGGCCCAGCTGAATTCATGCAGCGGCCTGCTGTAATTGTCTGATGCACACAAATACTGATATGTTCCATGTGCATGGTGAGGGACTGATATGTTCCATGTGCATGGTGAGGGACTGATAGGTTCCATGTGCATGGTGAGGGACTGATAGGTTCCATGTGCATGGTGAGGGACTGATAGGTTCCATGTGCATGGTGAGGGACTGAGGTGTACGCAGCACCCTAGCTTAAGGGCCACCTGCTGATCCTGCCCTTAACTTGGCCGCTGATATATTTTTTCATTTGCAGGAAGGGTGTGGATCTGGGGCCATCTGTATATATCAGCGGCTGCTGCTGATAAATATATGATGCCTGCATTTAAAAGCCAAGATGCCTGCCTGCCTGCCTGCTTGTCATGTGTAGGAATCTTTTGGACTTCGAACACTCTTTATGTTTACTGCTGCTGATAGATACCTGTCGCGTAGCTTGCATCTGAAAGCAATTCGCCTGCCTGCCTGCCTGCCTGCTGGTCTTGTGTAGGAATCTGTTGGGCATCGAACACTCTGCGTGGTTGCAGCTGCTGCTGATTGAAGCCTGCATCAAGCTGCGATGCCGGCATTTAAAATCAACATGCCTGCTTTGCCTGCCTGCTGGTCTTGTGTAGGAATCTGTTGGATCTGCAGCATTCTGCTTGGTGTCAGTTGTTGCCCATCTCCTACTCCATCTTCTCGGCGCTCATCGGAACGCAGAGCGTCCTCTTTTCCAAGAGCTTGTCGGTGCTTCTATTCAAGACATTTGCTGTAAGATATATATAAGTATGGGCTTGGCTGCTTGTCTAGGCATGATAAAGAAACATAATGGGTTTGGGGGTAGGGTTCAGCTGAGTGGCGTCTCCCACGTATGCAGATCTGCTGTGGGCTTGGCTGCTTCTCAACTACTGGACACAAGGCAGATTGGGTTTCGATGAGGTGGGGTGGGCTATATTACACGTAGGTAGATGAGAGGTGGGGGTTGGGGGTAGGGTTCAGATTAGGTGGGGTGGAATCTATTCCAGGTAGGTAGATGTGATGTGGGGTTTGTTGGTCTCTGGGCCCTTGGTTTTAGATACATCATATACGTGTGTCGATTGGGTCCTGATCATGACCCACCCATCATCACACTCTTGGAGCCTCGGTCCTTGCCGCATCACTCTTTTAGGGCGACAGTCAGCTTGGCATCTGCTACACCTGCATGCCGCTCATCACACCCAATGTGTTTGTGTCACTCTTTCCAGGGCGACAACCAGTTTGGTAACTGGTACACGTGAGTCACTCTTCTCTGCTTCATCATCACGGCTTTCTTCTGGGTGTCACGACTGAATAAGGTGAGCAGTACATGTTGTGTACAGCCGGCAGTACATGTGTTTGCACATGTTGATGTGCTGCAGCGCATCCTTGGCTCTCGTGCCATCCTCAACCTCCCACGCCCCCAAACACTCGCACCCACAACCTCCCCCAACCCCCTACCTCCCACGCTCCCCAATACACTATCATAGAGTCACAGCCCCCTATGCTCCTGGCCATGATCCGGGTGCCCTCTGATCCCACCCCGTCCTTTCTTTCTCTCCCCCCTGCCCCCGCTCACCCCCCACCCTTCATTTGTACCCTCCCTCCCTCTCACTCCCCCAGGGTCTGCGCATGTTCCCAGCTAGTATCGTCGTACCACTTCCCCTCACACCCCACCCTTTATTCCCCCCGCCTCCCTCCCTCCCCTCCCCAGAGTCTGCGTATGTTCCCAGCTATGATCATCGTACCTCTGATGCAGATATGTTGGACGCTGTTCTCCATCATAGAGGGGCTGCTGTACTTCCAGGTGTGAACCGGGGTATGAATTTCCGGGCTCCCTGCACGGCCCCATCTTTCCCAGGACGAGCTTCCCCTGCTGCCTGAATCAGCCCCGGATCCGCCACTGCCCCCGCCATATGTCATGAAACACAGTCACATGCTCACATCTTTCCCAGGACGAGCTTCCGCTGCTGCCTGAATCAGCCCCGCATCCGCCACTGCCCCCGCCATATGTCATGAAACACAGTCACATGCTCACATCTTTCCCAGGACGAGCTTCCCTGCTGCCTGAATCAGCCCCGGATCCGCCACTGCCCCCGCCATATGTCATGAAACACAGTCACATGCTCACATCTTTCCCAGGACGAGCGTCCCCTGCTGCCTGAATCAGCCCCGCATCCGCCACTGCCCCCGCCATATGTCATGAAACACAGTCACATGCTCACATCTTTCCTAGGACGAGCTTCCCTGCTGCCTGAATCAGCCCCGCATCCGCCACTGCCCCGCCATATGTCATGAAACACAGTCACATGCTCACATCTTTCCCAGGACGAGCTCCCCTGCTGCCTGAATCAGCCCCGGATCCGCCACTGCCCCCGCCATATGTCATGAAACACAGTCACATGCTCACATCTTTCCCAGGACGAGCGTCCCCTGCTGCCTGAATCAGCCCCGGATCCGCCACTGCCCCCGCCATATGTCATGAAACACAGTCACATGCTCACATCTTTCCCAGGACGAGCTTCCACTGCTGCCTGAATCAGCCCCGGATCCGCCACTGCCCCCGCCATATGTCATGAAACACAGTCACATGCTCACATCTTTCCCAGGACGAGCTTCCCCTGCTGCCTGAATCAGCCCCGGATCCGCCAATGCCCCCGCCATATGTCATGAAACACAGTCACATGCTCACATCTTTCCCAGGACGAGCTTCCGCTGCTGCCTGAATCAGCCCCGGATCCGCCACTGCCCCCGCCATATGTCATGACACACAGTCACATGCTCACATCTTTCCCAGGACGAGCTTCCGCTGCTGCCTGAATCAGCCCCGGATCCGCCACTGCCCCCGCCATATGTCATGAAACACAGTCACATGCGCACATCTTTCCCAGGACGAGCTTCCCCTGCTGCCTGAATCAGCCCCGGATCCGCCACTGCCCCCACCATATGTCATGACACACAGTCACATGCTCACATCTTTCCCAGGACGAGCTTCCGCTGCTGCCTGAATCAGCCCCGGATCCGCCACTGCCCCCGCCATATGTCATGAAACACAGTCACATGCGCACATCTTTCCCAGGACGAGCTCCCCTGCTGCCTGAATCAGCCCCGGATCCGCCATTGCCCCCGCCATATGTCATGAAACACAGTCACATGCTCACATCTTTCCCAGGACGAGCTTCCGCTGCTGCCTGAATCAGCCCCGCATCCGCCATTGCCCCCGCCATATGTCATGAAACACAGTCACATGCTCACATCTTTCCCAGGACGAGCTTCCGCTGCTGCCTGAATCAGCCCCGGATCCGCCACTGCCCCCGCCATATGTCATGAAACACAGTCACATGCTCACATCTTTCCCAGGACGAGCTTCCACTGCTGCCTGAATCAGCCCCGGATCCGCCACTGCCCCCGCCATATGTCATGAAACACAGTCACATGCTCACATCTTTCCCAGGACGAGCTTCCCCTGCTGCCTGAATCAGCCCCGGATCCGCCATTGCCCCCGCCATATGTCATGAAACACAGTCACATGCGCACATCTTTCCCAGGACGAGCTTCCGCTGCTGCCTGAATCAGCCCCGGATCCGCCACTGCCCCCGCCATATGTCATGACACACAGTCACATGCTCACATCTTTCCCAGGACGAGCTTCCGCTGCTGCCTGAATCAGCCCCGGATCCGCCACTGCCCCCGCCATATGTCATGAAACACAGTCACATGCGCACATCTTTCCCAGGACGAGCTTCCCCTGCTGCCTGAATCAGCCCCGGATCCGCCACTGCCCCCACCATATGTCATGAAACACAGTCACATGCTCACATCTTTCCCAGGACGAGCTTCCGCTGCTGCCTGAATCAGCCCCGGATCCGCCACTGCCCCCGCCATATGTCATGAAACACAGTCACATGCGCACATCTTTCCCAGGACGAGCTCCCCTGCTGCCTGAATCAGCCCCGGATCCGCCATTGCCCCCGCCATATGTCATGAAACACAGTCACATGCTCACATCTTTCCCAGGACGAGCTTCCGCTGCTGCCTGAATCAGCCTTGCATCCGCCATTGCCCCCGCCATATGTCATGAAACACAGTCACATGCTCACATCTTTCCCAGGACGAGCTTCCGCTGCTGCCTGAATCAGCCCCGGATCCGCCACTGCCCCCGCCATATGTCATGAAACACAGTCACATGCTCACATCTTTCCCAGGACGAGCTTCCACTGCTGCCTGAATCAGCCCCGGATCCGCCACTGCCCCCGCCATATGTCATGAAACACAGTCACATGCTCACATCTTTCCCAGGACGAGCTCCCCTGCTGCCTGAATCAGCCCCGGATCCGCCACTGCCCCCGCCATATGTCATGAAACACAGTCACATGCTCACATCTTTCCCAGGACGAGCTTCCCCTGCTGCCTGAATCAGCCCCGGATCCGCCAATGCCCCCGCCATATGTCATGAAACACAGTCACATGCTCACATCTTTCCCAGGACGAGCTTCCGCTGCTGCCTGAATCAGCCCCGGATCCGCCACTGCCCCCGCCATATGTCATGAAACACAGTCACATGCTCACATCTTTCCCAGGACGAGCTTCCACTGCTGCCTGAATCAGCCCCGGATCCGCCACTGCCCCCGCCATATGTCATGAAACACAGTCACATGCTCACATCTTTCCCAGGACGAGCTTCCCCTGCTGCCTGAATCAGCCCCGCATCCGCCACTGCCCCCGCCATATGTCATGAAACACAGTCACATGCTCACATCTTTCCCAGGACGAGCTTCCGCTGCTGCCTGAATCAGCCCCGGATCCGCCACTGCCCCCGCCATATGTCATGACACACAGTCACATGCTCACATCTTTCCCAGGACGAGCTTCCGCTGCTGCCTGAATCAGCCCCGGATCCGCCACTGCCCCCGCCATATGTCATGAAACACAGTCACATGCGCACATCTTTCCCAGGACGAGCTTCCCCTGCTGCCTGAATCAGCCCCGGATCCGCCACTGCCCCCACCATATGTCATGAAACACAGTCACATGCTCACATCTTTCCCAGGACGAGCTTCCGCTGCTGCCTGAATCAGCCCCGGATCCGCCACTGCCCCCGCCATATGTCATGAAACACAGTCACATGCGCACATCTTTCCCAGGACGAGCTTCCGCTGCTGCCTGAATCAGCCCCGGATCCGCCAATGCCCCCGCCATATGTCATGACACACAGTCACATGCTCACATCTTTCCCAGGACGAGCTTCCGCTGCTGCCTGAATCAGCCCCGGATCCGCCACTGCCCCCGCCATATGTCATGAAACACAGTCACATGCTCACATCTTTCCCAGGACGAGCTTCCGCTGCTGCCTGAATCAGCCTTGCATCCGCCATTGCCCCCGCCATATGTCATGAAACACAGTCACATGCTCACATCTTTCCCAGGACGAGCTTCCGCTGCTGCCTGAATCAGCCCCGGATCCGCCACTGCCCCCGCCATATGTCATGAAACACAGTCACATGCTCACATCTTTCCCAGGACGAGCTTCCCCTGCTGCCTGAATCAGCCCCGGATCCGCCACTGCCCCCGCCATATGTCATGAAACACAGTCACATGCTCACATCTTTCCCAGGACGAGCTCCCCTGCTGCCTGAATCAGCCCCGGATCCGCCACTGCCCCCGCCATATGTCATGAAACACAGTCACATGCTCACATCTTTCCCAGGACGAGCTTCCCCTGCTGCCTGAATCAGCCCCGGATCCGCCAATGCCCCCGCCATATGTCATGAAACACAGTCACATGCTCACATCTTTCCCAGGACGAGCTTCCGCTGCTGCCTGAATCAGCCCCGGATCCGCCACTGCCCCCGCCATATGTCATGAAACACAGTCACATGCTCACATCTTTCCCAGGACGAGCTTCCACTGCTGCCTGAATCAGCCCCGGATCCGCCACTGCCCCCGCCATATGTCATGAAACACAGTCACATGCTCACATCTTTCCCAGGACGAGCTTCCCCTGCTGCCTGAATCAGCCCCGCATCCGCCACTGCCCCCGCCATATGTCATGAAACACAGTCACATGCTCACATCTTTCCCAGGACGAGCTTCCGCTGCTGCCTGAATCAGCCCCGGATCCGCCACTGCCCCCGCCATATGTCATGACACACAGTCACATGCTCACATCTTTCCCAGGACGAGCTTCCGCTGCTGCCTGAATCAGCCCCGGATCCGCCACTGCCCCCGCCATATGTCATGAAACACAGTCACATGCGCACATCTTTCCCAGGACGAGCTTCCCCTGCTGCCTGAATCAGCCCCGGATCCGCCACTGCCCCCGCCATATGTCATGAAACACAGTCACATGCGCACATCTTTCCCAGGACGAGCTTCCGCTGCTGCCTGAATCAGCCCCGGATCCGCCAATGCCCCCGCCATATGTCATGACACACAGTCACATGCTCACATCTTTCCCAGGACGAGCTTCCGCTGCTGCCTGAATCAGCCCCGGATCCGCCACTGCCCCCGCCATATGTCATGAAACACAGTCACATGCGCACATCTTTCCCAGGACGAGCTTCCCCTGCTGCCTGAATCAGCCCCGGATCCGCCACTGCCCCCACCATATGTCATGACACACAGTCACATGCTCACATCTTTCCCAGGACGAGCTTCCGCTGCTGCCTGAATCAGCCCCGGATCCGCCACTGCCCCCGCCATATGTCATGAAGCACAGTCACATGCGCACATCTTTCCCAGGACGAGCTCCCCTGCTGCCTGAATCAGCCCCGGATCCGCCATTGCCCCCGCCATATGTCATGAAACACAGTCACATGCTCACATCTTTCCCAGGACGAGCTTCCGTTGCTGCCTGAATCAGCCCCGGATCCGCCACTGCCCCCGCCATATGTCATGAAACACAGTCACATGCTCACATCTTTCCCAGGACGAGCTCCCCTGCTGCCTGAATCAGCCCCGGATCCGCCACTGCCCCCGCCATATGTAATGAAACACAGTCACATGCGCACATCTTTCCCAGGACGAGCTTCCCTGCTGCCTGAATCAGCCCCGGATCCGCCACTGCCCCCGCCATATGTCATGAAACACAGTCACATGCGCACATCTTTCCCAGGACGAGCTTCCCCTGCTGCCTGAATCAGCCTTGCATCCGCCATTGCCCCCGCCATATGTCATGAAACACAGTCACATGCTCACATCTTTCCCAGGACGAGCTTCCGCTGCTGCCTGAATCAGCCCCGGATCCGCCACTGCCCCCGCCATATGTCATGAAACACAGTCACATGCTCACATCTTTCCCAGGACGAGCTTCCCCTGCTGCCTGAATCAGCCCCGGATCCGCCACTGCCCCCGCCATATGTCATGAAACACAGTCACATGCTCACATCTTTCCCAGGACGAGCTCCCCTGCTGCCTGAATCAGCCCCGGATCCGCCACTGCCCCCGCCATATGTCATGAAACACAGTCACATGCTCACATCTTTCCCAGGACGAGCTTCCCCTGCTGCCTGAATCAGCCCCGGATCCGCCAATGCCCCCGCCATATGTCATGAAACACAGTCACATGCTCACATCTTTCCCAGGACGAGCTTCCGCTGCTGCCTGAATCAGCCCCGGATCCGCCACTGCCCCCGCCATATGTCATGAAACACAGTCACATGCTCACATCTTTCCCAGGACGAGCTTCCACTGCTGCCTGAATCAGCCCCGGATCCGCCACTGCCCCCGCCATATGTCATGAAACACAGTCACATGCTCACATCTTTCCCAGGACGAGCTTCCCCTGCTGCCTGAATCAGCCCCGCATCCGCCACTGCCCCCGCCATATGTCATGAAACACAGTCACATGCTCACATCTTTCCCAGGACGAGCTTCCGCTGCTGCCTGAATCAGCCCCGGATCCGCCACTGCCCCCGCCATATGTCATGACACACAGTCACATGCTCACATCTTTCCCAGGACGAGCTTCCGCTGCTGCCTGAATCAGCCCCGGATCCGCCACTGCCCCCGCCATATGTCATGAAACACAGTCACATGCGCACATCTTTCCCAGGACGAGCTTCCCCTGCTGCCTGAATCAGCCCCGGATCCGCCACTGCCCCCGCCATATGTCATGAAACACAGTCACATGCGCACATCTTTCCCAGGACGAGCTTCCGCTGCTGCCTGAATCAGCCCCGGATCCGCCAATGCCCCCGCCATATGTCATGACACACAGTCACATGCTCACATCTTTCCCAGGACGAGCTTCCGCTGCTGCCTGAATCAGCCCCGGATCCGCCACTGCCCCCGCCATATGTCATGAAACACAGTCACATGCGCACATCTTTCCCAGGACGAGCTTCCCCTGCTGCCTGAATCAGCCCCGGATCCGCCACTGCCCCCACCATATGTCATGACACACAGTCACATGCTCACATCTTTCCCAGGACGAGCTTCCGCTGCTGCCTGAATCAGCCCCGGATCCGCCACTGCCCCCGCCATATGTCATGAAGCACAGTCACATGCGCACATCTTTCCCAGGACGAGCTCCCCTGCTGCCTGAATCAGCCCCGGATCCGCCATTGCCCCCGCCATATGTCATGAAACACAGTCACATGCTCACATCTTTCCCAGGACGAGCTTCCGTTGCTGCCTGAATCAGCCCCGGATCCGCCACTGCCCCCGCCATATGTCATGAAACACAGTCACATGCTCACATCTTTCCCAGGACGAGCTCCCCTGCTGCCTGAATCAGCCCCGGATCCGCCACTGCCCCCGCCATATGTAATGAAACACAGTCACATGCGCACATCTTTCCCAGGACGAGCTTCCCTGCTGCCTGAATCAGCCCCGGATCCGCCACTGCCCCCGCCATATGTCATGAAACACAGTCACATGCGCACATCTTTCCCAGGACGAGCTTCCCCTGCTGCCTGAATCAGCCCCGCATCCGCCACTGCCCCCGCCATATGTCATGAAACACAGTCACATGCTCACATCTTTCCCAGGACGAGCTTCCCCTGCTGCCTGAATCAGCCCCGGATCCGCCACTGCCCCCGCCATATGTCATGAAACACAGTCACATGCTCACATCTTTCCTAGGACGAGCTTCCCTGCTGCCTGAATCAGCCCCGGATTCTCCACTGCCCCCGCCATATGTCATGAAACACAGTCACATGCTCACATCTTTCCCAGGACGAGCGTCCCCTGCCGCCTGAATCAGCCCCGGATCCGCCACTGCCCCCGCCATATGTCATGAAACACAGTCACATGCGCACATCTTTCCCAGGACGAGCTTCCCTGCTGCCTGAATCAGCCCCGGATCCGCCACTGCCCCCGCCATATGTCATGAAACACAGTCACATGCGCACATCTTTCCCAGGACGAGCTTCCCCTGCTGCCTGAATCAGCCCCGGATCCGCCACTGCCCCCGCCATATGTCATGAAACACAGTCACATGCTCACATCTTTCCCAGGACGAACGTCCCCTGCTGCCTGAATCAGCCCCGCATCCGCCACTGCCCCCGCCATATGTCATGAAACACAGTCACATGCTCACATCTTTCCCAGGACGAGCTTCCCTTGCTGCCTGAATCAGCCCCGGATCCGCCACTGCCCCCGCCATATGTCATGAAACACAGTCACATGCTCACATCTTTCCCAGGACGAGCTTCCCCTGCTGCCTGAATCAGCCCCGGATCCGCCACTGCCCCCGCCATATGTCATGAAACACAGTCACATGCGCACATCTTTCCCAGGACGAGCTTCCCCTGCTGCCTGAATCAGCCCCGGATCCGCCACTGCCCCCGCCATATGTCATGAAACACAGTCACATGCTCACATCTTTCCCGGGACGAGCTTCCCTGCTGCCTGAATCAGCCCCGGATTCTCCACTGCCCCCGCCATATGTCATGAAACACAGTCACATGCGCACATCTTTCCCAGGACGAGCTTCCCCTGCTGCCTGAATCAGCCCCGGATCCGCCCCTGCCCCCGCCATATGTCATGAAACACAGTCACATGCGCACATTTTTCCCAGGACGAGCTTCCCCTGCTGCCTGAATCAGCCCCGCATCCGCCACTGCCCCCGCCATATGTCATGAAACACAGTCACATGCGCACATCTTTCCCAGGACGAGCTTCCCTGCTGCCTGAATCAGCCCCGGATCCGCCACTGCCCCGGCCATATGTCATGAAACACAGTCACATGCTCACATCTTTCCCAGGACGAGCTTCCCCTGCTGCCTGAATCAGCCCCGCATCCGCCATTGCCCCTGCCATATGTCATGAAACACAGTCACATGCGCACATCTTTCCCAGGACGAGCTTCCCCTGCTGCCTGAATCAGCCCCGGATCCGCCACTGCCCCCGCCATATGTCATGAAACACAGTCACATGCGCACATCTTTCCCAGGAAGAGCTTCCCCTGCTGCCTGAATCAGCCCCGGATCCGCCACTGCCCCCGCCATATGTCATGAAACACAGTCACATGCGCACATATATCCCCTTCATCATTGAGTTCATTTGCATGTGGACAATTAGCCCCCCTCTGCTGTTCTCTCCTTGCTCGTTGCCTCTTGCCCCCCAATCGTTGCCCCTGCATCCTTGTCCTCGCTATTTCCCACTCCTGGCTCCTTCTCTGCCTCCTTCTGTCTCTTCAGGAGTATAAAACGTTCACAGCTCTTAGCGGCGCCATGTTTGGGCTAGGGGTGGCGGTGAGTTATGGGGATCAACCAAGGAGCTCATGCAGGTTTCATTGGGGCTAGGGGTGGCGGTGAGTTATGGGGATCAACCAAGGAGCTCATGCAGGTTTCATTGGGACTAGGGGTGGCGGTGAGTTATGGGGATCAACCAAGGAGCTCATGCAGGTTTCATTTGGCCTAGGGGTGGCGGTGTGTTATGGTGATCAACCAAGGAGCTCATGCAGGTTTCATTTGGCCTAGGGGTGGCGGTGAGTTATGGGGATCAACCAAGGAGCTCATGCAGGTTTCATTTGGCCTAGGGGTGGCGGTGAGTTATGGTGATCAACCAAGGAGCTCATGCAGGTTTCATTTGGCCTAGGGGTGGCGGTGAGTTATGGTGATCAACCAAGGAGCTCATGCAGGTTTCATTTGGCCTAGGGGTGGCGGTGTGTTATGGTGATCAACCAAGGAGCTCATGCAGGTTTCATTTGGCCTAGGGGTGGCGGTGAGTTATGGGGATCAACCAAGGAGCTCATGCAGGTTTCATTTGGCCTAGGGGTGGCGGTGAGTTATGGGGATCAACCAAGGAGCTCATGCAGGTTTCATTTGGCCTAGGGGTGGCGGTGAGTTATGGGGATCAACCAAGGAGCTCATGCAGGTTTCATTTGCTACGCAGTCACAACCAAGGTGTCAATGATAGCCTGAATAGGGAAAAACCTGGACTGGCCTATGGCTGGCGTCCCAAAAAGCAAGCCAGACCACGCATGAGGCCTCTATGACCATAAATTCCCCACCCCTCCTCCCTTCCAGATGGTGCCCTGCCTCCATTTCGACTGTGTGTGTTTTTGGTGATTCCTGGCGGTGAAGGAAACCCATGTACAAGTACTTTCCTGTTGGATCCTCCTGATCCTTCACCCCCTTTCCCTCCTTGCCCCCCCCCTCCCTGCAGATTGTGTTCGTCGGCGTCTATCTGTTGACCCTCACAGATAAGAGCCGCAATGAGGGCGAAGAGGAGTACCAGGAGAAAGAGGTGGGAGGGGTGGGAATTGGGGGGGGGGGGGGGGCAGGGAGGATTGGGGGGGGGGGGGGGGGTGCAGGGAGACGAGGCAAGGGATAACAAAATATCTCAGTAGGGTCGTGCGGGTTAGGGGAACAGCGCCGCTTGATATCCTCCTGGAGACGGAAAGCTATCTCTAGGCTGGTGGAGGTGTGAGGCCTGTCAGGGTGCACAACCGCAAGGGAAGGAGTGTGAGGGGGGGGGGAGGAGGGAGGCCACAACAGAGAAATGAAGATACGTTTGTTTCATTAGGGCCGTGCGGGTTAAGGGAACAGCGCAGCTCTGGGCCAACTCCTTGGAGATGGAGATTTTTTTCTTGGTGGTGGGAGCTGGGAGGCGGAGTTGGGCTGCTGGCCTGCCATGGGCTTGCTCTACTTGCATGTCCTCTACAAGCAGCACACAAGCAGAGCATGTATCCTGTCACCGGTCATCAAAATATATTGTATACCACATATACCCACAGGATCAATTTCATCATCGATCATTGAAAAGCTGTGTCTCACCTGAAACAGGAATTTGAAATTGTGTCGCCCCCCCATCCAGTAATGTAGGAGGGGAAGAACCCGAACACATAATTGGAAATGTTTGCCGCTCCTCCTCCAGGATGACCTGGATCTCCTGAAGGGGACGATGAAGGGCGACACCAGCAGCCTGCTGAGAACCAACCCGGCCTACGACCCGCGAGTCAGCACCAGCATGAACTCCTTCAGTGCAGTGCACATGTGGGGGTGGCCAACCTGTCAGGGTAGCTGCCAGGATAGCTGAGAGCTCAACCCTGAACCCCACATGTAACTTGCGGTGCTTGTCCAGCATGTAGAGGTAGGGGGTCTAAATTGCCAAACTAGCGGAATGCTGAACCCTGAACCCTCAATCCTGAACCCCACATGTAATTTGCGGAGCTTCTCCAGCATGTAGAGGTAGGGGGTCTAAATTGCCAAACTAGCGGAATGCTGAACCCTGAACCCTCAATCCTGAACCCCACATGTTAATCTCAGTGCAGCGCCAGTATGCATGTACCTTTTTGTGTTGAGGTATGGAGGTCGGACTGCCAGCTGAGTGCTGAAGTGTGAATCCCGCATATCACTTCTGGTGCAGCCCATGGATGCAGTCACTTGCACCGCAGGGGGCATTCATGGATGCAGTCATTTGCACCGCAGGGGGGCATTCATGGATGCAGTCATTTGCACCGCAGGGGACATTCATGGATGCAGTCACTTGCACCGCAGGGGGGCATTCATGGATGCAGTCATTTGCACCGCAGGGGGGCATTCATGGATGCAGTCACTTGCACCGCAGGGGGCATTCATGGATGCAGTCATTTGCACCGCAGGGGGGCATTCATGGATGCAGTCATTTGCACCGCAGGGGGGCATTCATGGATGCAGTCATTTGCACCGCAGGGGACATTCATGGATGCAGTCATTTGCACCGCAGGGGGGCATTTATGGATGCAGTCATTTGCACCGCAGGGGGCATTCATGGATGCAGTCATTTGCACCGCAGGGGGCATTCATGGATGCAGTCATTTGCACCGCAGGGGGGCATTCATGGATGCTGTCATTTGCACCGCAGGGGGGCATTCATGGATGCAGTCATTTGCACCGCAGGGGACATTCATGGATGCAGTCATTTGCACCGCAGGGGGCATTCATGGATGCAATCACTTGCACCGCAGGGGGCATTCATGGATGCAGTCATTTGCACCGCAGGGGGGCATTCATGGATGCAGTCATTTGCACCGCAGGGGGGCATTCATGGATGCAGTCATTTGCACCGCAGGGGGCATTCATGGATGCAGTCATTTGCACCGCAGGGGGCATTCATGGATGCAGTCATTTGCACCGCAGGGGGGCATTCATGGATGCAGTCATTTGCACCGCAGGGGGGCATTCATGGATGCAGTCATTTGCACCGCAGGGGGCATTCATGGATGCAGTCATTTGCACCGCAGGGGGGCATTCATGGATGCAGTCATTTGCACCGCAGGGGGCATTCATGGATGCAGTCATTTGCACCACAGGGGGCATTCATGGATGCAGTCATTTGCACCGCAGGGGGGCATTCATGGATGCAGTCATTTGCACCGCAGGGGGGCATTCATGGATGCAGTCATTTGCACCGCAGGGGGGCATTCATGGATGCAGTCATTTGCACCGCAGGGGGGCATTCATGGATGCAGTCATTTGCACCGCAGGGGGGCATTCATGGATGCAGTCATTTGCACCGCAGGGGGCATTCATGGATGCAGTCATTTGCACCGCAGGGGGGCATTCATGGATGCAGTCACTTGCACCGCAGGGGGGCATTCATGGATGCAGTCATTTGCACCGCAGGGGGGCATTCATGGATGCAATCATTTGCACCGCAGGGGGGCATTCATGGATGCAATCATTTGCACCGCAGGGGCATTCATGGATGCAGTCATTTGCACCGCAGGGGACATTCATGGATGCAGTCATTTGCACCGCAGGGGGCATTCATGGATGCAGTCACTTGCACCGCAGGGGGCATTCATGGATGCAGTCATTTGCACCGCAGGGGGGCATTCATGGATGCAGTCATTTGCACCGCAGGGGGCATTCATGGATGCAGTCATTTGCACCGCAGGGGGGCATTCATGGATGCAGTCATTTGCACCGCAGGGGGCATTCATGGATGCAGTCATTTGCACCGCAGGGGGGCATTCATGGATGCAGTCATTTGCACCGCAGGGGGGCATTCATGGATGCAGTCATTTGCACCGCAGGGGGGCATTCATGGATGCAGTCACTTGCACCGCAGGGGGGCATTCATGGATGCAATCATTTGCACCGCAGGGGGCATTCATGGATGCAGTCATTTGCACCGCAGGGGGCATTCATGGATGCAATCATTTGCACCGCAGGGGGGCATTCATGGATGCAGTCATTTGCACCGCAGGGGGGCATTCATGGATGCAGTCATTTGCACCGCAGGGGGGCATTCATGGATGCAGTCATTTGCACCGCAGGGGGGCATTCATGGATGCAGTCATTTGCACCGCAGGGGGCATTCATGGATGCAATCATTTGCACCGCAGGGGGGCATTCATGGATGCAGTCATTTGCACCGCAGGGGGGCATTCATGGATGCAGTCACTTGCACCGCAGGGGACATTCATGGATGCAGTCATTTGCACCGCAGGGGGGCATTCATGGATGCAGTCATTTGCACCGCAGGGTGGCATTCATGGATGCAGTCACTTGCACCGCAGGGGGGCATTCATGGATGCAGTCATTTGCACCGCAGGGGGGCATTCATGGATGCAGTCACTTGCACCGCAGGGGACATTCATGGATGCAGTCATTTGCACCGCAGGGGGGCATTCATGGATGCAGTCATTTGCACCGCAGGGGGCATTCATGGATGCAGTCATTTGCACCGCAGGGGGGCATTCATGGATGCAGTCATTTGCACCGCAGGGGACATTCATGGATGCAGTCATTTGCACCGCAGGGGGGCATTCATGGATGCAGTCATTTGCACCGCAGGGGGGCATTCATGGATGCAGTCATTTGCACCGCAGGGGGGCATTCATGGATGCAGTCACTTGCACCGCAGGGGGCATTCATGGATGCAGTCATTTGCACCGCAGGGGGGCATTCATGGATGCAGTCATTTGCACCGCAGGGGGACATTCATGGATGCAGTCATTTGCACCGCAGGGGGCATTCATGGATGCAGTCATTTGCACCGCAGGGGGGCATTCATGGATGCAGTCACTTGCACCGCAGGGGGGCATTCATGGATGCAGTCACTTGCACCGCAGGGGGGCATTCATGGATGCAGTCATTTGCACCGCAGGGGGGCATTCATGGATGCAGTCATTTTCACCGCAGGGGGGCATTCATGGATGCAGTCATTTGCACCGCAGGGGGCATTCATGGATGCAGTCATTTGCACCGCAGGGGGGCATTCATGGATGCAATCATTTGCACCGCAGGGGACATTCATGGATGCAGTCATTTGCACCGCAGGGGGGCATTCATGGATGCAGTCATTTGCCCCGCAGGGGACATTCATGGATGCAGTCACTTGCACCGCAGGGGGCATTCATGGATGCAGTCACTTGCACCGCAGGGGGACATTCATGGATGCAGTCATTTGCACCGCAGGGGGGCATTCATGGATGCAGTCATTTGCACCGCAGGGGGGCATTCATGGATGCAGTCATTTGCACCGCAGGGGGCATTCATGGATGCAGTCATTTGCACCGCAGGGGGGCATTCATGGATGCAGTCATTTGCACCGCAGGGGACATTCATGGATGCAGTCATTTGCACCGCAGGGGGGCATTCATGGATGCAGTCATTTGCACCGCAGGGGGGCATTCATGGATGCAGTCATTTGCACCGCAGGGGGGCATTCATGGATGCAGTCACTTGCACCGCAGGGGACATTCATGGATGCAGTCATTTGCACCGCAGGGGGGCATTCATGGATGCAGTCATTTGCACCGCAGGGGGGCATTCATGGATGCAGTCACTTGCACCGCAGGGGGGCATTCATGGATGCAGTCATTTGCACCGCAGGGGGGCATTCATGGATGCAGTCACTTGCACCGCAGGGGACATTCATGGATGCAGTCATTTGCACCGCAGGGGGGCATTCATGGATGCAGTCATTTGCACCGCAGGGGGCATTCATGGATGCAGTCATTTGCACCGCAGGGGGGCATTCATGGATGCAGTCATTTGCACCGCAGGGGACATTCATGGATGCAGTCATTTGCACCGCAGGGGGGCATTCATGGATGCAGTCATTTGCACCGCAGGGGGGCATTCATGGATGCAGTCATTTGCACCGCAGGGGGGCATTCATGGATGCAGTCACTTGCACCGCAGGGGGCATTCATGGATGCAGTCATTTGCACCGCAGGGGGGCATTCATGGATGCAGTCATTTGCACCGCAGGGGGACATTCATGGATGCAGTCATTTGCACCGCAGGGGGCATTCATGGATGCAGTCATTTGCACCGCAGGGGGGCATTCATGGATGCAGTCACTTGCACCGCAGGGGGGCATTCATGGATGCAGTCACTTGCACCGCAGGGGGGCATTCATGGATGCAGTCATTTGCACCGCAGGGGGGCATTCATGGATGCAGTCATTTTCACCGCAGGGGGGCATTCATGGATGCAGTCATTTGCACCGCAGGGGGCATTCATGGATGCAGTCATTTGCACCGCAGGGGGGCATTCATGGATGCAATCATTTGCACCGCAGGGGACATTCATGGATGCAGTCATTTGCACCGCAGGGGGGCATTCATGGATGCAGTCATTTGCCCCGCAGGGGACATTCATGGATGCAGTCACTTGCACCGCAGGGGGCATTCATGGATGCAGTCACTTGCACCGCAGGGGGACATTCATGGATGCAGTCATTTGCACCGCAGGGGGGCATTCATGGATGCAGTCATTTGCACCGCAGGGGGGCATTGAAACTAAAATCCCAGGGTGTCTGAGAGCTCAAACGGTCAATGACATTGCACCTATGGTGGCTGGTGACTATTGGCTCTTCACTGGCTGAGAGCTGAACTAGTGAAGAGCCTTTAATGTGCATGACGCCACCTGAGATAGGCGGACCCAGCACCTGAGATAGGCGGACCCAGCACCTGAGATAGGCGGACCCAGCACCTGAGACAGGCAGACCCAGCACCTGAAACAGGCGGACCCAGAAAGCACATGTTTCTTTTTTCAAGGCTCGGCTGCAGCTCGCCTAGTTCATACCTGAAGGATTTTTTTGTTATTGTGTCAGGGTTCAGGGTTTGTGGCATTAGTCCATTACTGCTGTTCCCCTGGTTGGCAGATGAGGGGTGATTCAGCATCTTTACACTAGGATCAATATGGTTGGAAACTTGGTCATAATGAAGCCAGCCAGCAAATGAAAAGATAGCTTACACTGAAGCTAAGAATACGTACGGTCCTTCACCTATGAATAAATCTTGGGTTTGAACGCATTCTGTGCAGGTCTGGCTCCGTTATCGACCCACATCCGGTCACCCCAGGCAAGGCGCGCAAGATGTCCATACTGGACTCCACCCTCCAAGTGGGAAGTGAGTGATGGAGCGCCCGGTGCCGTATTTCTGATTTTAAATTATCTTCTAGGAGCCCACTGTGCGAGAACTGGATATTATGGGCTCGCGCCCTCGGCGCCCCAACTTATTTCGGCCAGTTTGTATGCTGAAATCGCCAGTCCGAATGCCTTTCGACTCCCCCTACTGGTCGCCAATGGCTGCCACTCGCCTAATACCGAGACCACGGCCTTGCAGCTCCCTGTGATGCGCATTGCTGTCAGTAGTGTGGCAGTACTGCTGGCTGTTGCACTAAGTATTACCGAACTGCTAGCTGCTGCACTTAGTGTGACCGTACTGCTAGCCGCTGCACTTTGTGTGACTGTACTGCTACCAGGGATTGGTGGCAGAGGGGACGCGTCCTCCTGATGCTCTGCCCCCCTGATCCCTGCCCCTCTTCCCTCTCACCCCTTATCAGGCAGAGATTGACCTTCCTCCTCCTCCTGTACTGATTAATGTCCCCTCCTCCCCCCTTCCCCCCCCTCTCTCCCCTCATTAGGTCTGGCCAGCACCCTGTCACCCACGAATCGCCGCACATTGTCACGTGAGTCCACACATTGCCACACATGGTCACTTGATTTCACAACTTTCCAGCTGATTCCACACATTGCCACACATTATCACTCGAGTCCCCAGATTGTCACCCTTTTCCCCTGGAGTATCACACACCCCTCTCACATGTTCATACGCAGCATCGGGCAAACAAGGACTACGAGATAGTGTGGAAGGTGCGTTCTCACACCAGTGAACAGCAGCTGGTCTAGACTGAGACTGTTACGGACGGGCTGCTGCCAAGGATATGAATGCGGTGACACATTTTATAATTTTATTTTTAATCGTTACAATTAAAATCTTACACACGCCTTGGGTCAGCCCTGAACTCGCCGGCAGCATAACCTTCGCTCCTCAGGGCCACACCCTCCTATTGCAGTTCAAGGCATAGAGATATGCCATGTGCCATGCAGGCAGCGTTTGATCTCCATGTATGGCTCCAGGGCTTTCTCTCTCACCCATGACCCAGGTGGACTGATGAAGAGCTGGTATGGATTGGGCTCATGGCTGGCATGAACAGCTGCATTTTTTTGTATGAGCCCAATCCTGATGTCTCTCTTACCCCTACCCTAGGTGACCCTGCCTTGCGTGGACTGACTGGGCCAGCATGAACAGCAACATGTGTGAATTTCCAATGTTCACGTTCACACCATCCCCACACTGTTCACACCTAACAGGTCAAGGCCACCACGGTAGCGGTGGTGGCGCCTACATGCAGGACCACATGGGCTCAACAGAGATGCACCGCTCAGGCTCGGTGCTCCTCGACGGTGGTGAAGATCACAACAACTCATTGTGGGTGGGGTGTTGAGGGACTCATTGAGGGAGTCCAAAAGCAGGCCACCTCCATTTGGGTGCAAGAGTAAGGGTTGAGGGCATAAACCCGCACAACTCTGGTTCCACAAACCTCGACGGCGGTGGAGATCACAACAACGCATTTTGGGTGGGTTGTTGAGGGACTCATTGAGGGAGTCCAAAAGCAGGACACCTCCTTTGGGGTGGGGTTTTGAGGGATACATTGAAGGCGGCAAAGGTCAGGACACCTCCATATGAGTGATGGTATGAGGGTCTAGGGCAGAAAACATGCACCACTCAGGCAGCACACAAGCGGGTGAAGATTGCAAGAGCTCAGTGTGGGTGTGGTGTTCAGGGAATCAGGGCTGACTCTTTAACCCGGCACCCCTCTGGTACCTCCCACATTGAAGGCACCAAAGATCACCATACCTCTTAAATTGGTGCTGGAGTGAGGGTTGCAACCTGTGCCCACCCACCTCCATGTGGGTGCTGGAGTGAGGGTTGCAACCTGGTCCCACCCACCTCCATGTGGGTGATGGAGTGAGGGTTGCAACCTGTGCCCACCCACCTCCATGTGGGTGCTGGAGTGAGGGTTGCAACCTGTGCCCACCCACCTCCATGTGGGTGCTGGAGTAAGGGTTGCAACCTGTGCCCACCCACCTCCATGTGGGTGCTGGAGTGAGGGTTGCAACCTGTGCCCACCCACCTCCATGTGGGTGCTGGAGTAAGGGTTGCAACCTGTGCCCACCCACCTCCATGTGGGTGCTGGAGTGAGGGTTGCAACCTGTGCCCACCCACCTCCATGTGGGTGCTGGAGTAAGGGTTGCAACCTGTGCCCACCCACCTCCATGTGGGTGCTGGAGTGAGGGTTGCAACCTGTGCCCACCCACCTCCATGTGGGTGCTGGAGTAAGGGTTGCAACCTGTGCCCACCCACCTCCATGTGGGTGCTGGAGTGAGGGTTGCAACCTGGTCACACCCACCTCCATGTGGGTGCTGGAGTGAGGGTTGCAACCTGTGCCCACCCACCTCCATGTGGGTGCTGGAGTGAGGGTTGCAACCTGTGCCCACCCACCTCCATGTGGGTGCTGGAGTAAGGGTTGCAACCTGTGCCCACCCACCTCCATGTGGGTGCTGGAGTGAGGGTTGCAACCTGTGCCCACCCACCTCCATGTGGGTGCTGGAGTAAGGGTTGCAACCTGTGCCCACCCACCTCCATGTGGGTGCTGGAGTGAGGGTTGCAACCTGTGCCCACCCACCTCCATGTGGGTGCTGGAGTGAGGGTTGCAACCTGTGCCCACCCACCTCCATGTGGGTGCTGGAGTAAGGGTTGCAACCTGTGCCCACCCACCTCCATGTGGGTGTTGGAGTGAGGGTTTAGGGTGCATGCTCTCAACCACAGGGGCTCCACACATCCCGACAGTGGCGAAGATCACAACAGGGCGTTGTGGGTGAGCTCTTGAGGACTGGCGGTTAATGCCCATTAATGCTCATTAATGCTCATTAATACCCATTAATGCTCATTAACGCCCATTAACGCCCATTAATGCCCATTAACGCCCATTAACGCCCATTAATGCCCATTAACGCCCATTAACGCCCATTAATGCCCATTAATGCCCATTAACGCCCATTAACGCCCATTAACGCCCATTAATGCTCATTAATGCCCATTAATGCCCATTAATGCCCATTAACGCCCATTAACGCCCATTAACGCCCATTAATGCCCATTAACGCCCATTAATGCCCATTAATGCCCATTAACGCCCATTAATGCCCATTAATGCCCATTAATGCCCATTAACGCCCATTAACGCCCAGTAACGCCCATTAATGCCCATTAACGCCCATCAATGCCCATTAATGCCCATTAATGCCCATTAACGCCCATTATTGCCCATTAATGCCCATTAATGCCCATTAACGCCCATTAATGCCCATTAACGCCCATTAATGCCCATTAATGCCCATTAATGCCCATTAATGCCCATTAACGCCCATTAACGCCCATTAACGCCCATTAACGCCCATTAACGCCCATTAATGCCCATTAATGCCCATTAACGCCCATTAATGCCCCGGGTAATGCCCATTAATGCCCATTAATGCCCTGGGTAATGCCCATTTATCAGTGCCCCCCACTGCTTACTGGGGTCACCCCTTGGAGTCCCACCCGCATCATGGAGGTAATGAGCCATACTTCCATTGCCCCTGACTGGACGAACCCCCCTCGCCCCCTACCCAGCTGATGGTACCTGACTGGAGGAGCCCCCCTCGCCCCCTACCCAGCTGATTGCCCCTGACTGGAGGAACCCCCCTCGCCCCCTACCCAGCTGATTGCCCCTGACTGGAGGAACCCTCCTCGCCCCCTACCCAGCTGATTGCCCCTGACTGGAGGAACCCCCCTCGCCCCCTACCCAGCTGATTGCCCCTGACTGGAGGAACCCCCCTCGCCCCCTACCCAGCTGATTGCCCCTGACTGGAGGAACCCCCCTCGCCCCCTACCCAGCTGATTGCCCCTGACTGGAGGAACCCCCCTCGCCCCCTACCCAGCTGATTGCCCCTGACTGGAGGAGCCCCCCTCGCCCCCTACCCAGCTGATTGCCCCTGACTGGAGGAACCCCCCTCGCCCCCTACCCAGCTGATTGCCCCTGACTGGAGGAACCCCCCTCGCCCCCTACCCAGCTGATTGCCCCTGACTGGAGGAACCCCCCTCGCCCCCTACCCAGCTGATTGCCCCTGACTGGAGGAACCCCCCTCGCCCCCTACCCAGCTGATTGCCCCTGACTGGAGGAACCCCCCTCGCCCCCTACCCAGCTGATTGCCCCTGACTGGAGGAACCCCCCTCGCCCCCTACCCAGCTGATTGCCCTGACTTGCCTTGTACTTCAGGCTGCATTCCTTGAAGAAGGGGGCCAAGCTGGTTCAAAAGAAGCTGTCCAAGGTGGAATTCTTCGACCTGGATGCGGCCAAACAGGTGGGTACTCGGCATGAAAGAAGCTGCCCAAGGTGGAATTCTTCGACCTGGATGCGGCCAAACAGGTGGGTACTTGGCATGAAAGAAGCTGCCCAAGGTGGAATTCTTCGACCTGGATGCGGCCAAACAGGTGGGTACTCGGCATGAAAGAAGCTGCCCAAGGTGGAATTCTTCGACCTGGATGCGGCCAAACAGGTGGGTACTCGGCATGAAAGAGGAATTGAAAAGGGGAAGGAAAATTAACAACTCCCCCCTTGGCCGGCAAGAAAGAGGGGAAGAAAGAGGTGGGGTGAATAAGAACAATGCCCAACGCTGGCCGGCAAGAAAACAAGCAACTGGGGGTAAGGGAAAGGAACTATGCCCCCTATGGCCGACAAGAAGGAGGAGGTGAAAAAGAGGGGAAGGGAAGTGAGCAATGCCATCCCTGGCCGGCAAGAAAGAAGGCTGAGGGGTGGGGAAGGGAGGATGCCTCTGTTTCCGGGGCATGAGGTTGTGGAGAACAGCGCAGCTCAGGTCAATCAGCAGACGTTGGGACACAGGCTAATGGGCCACACCGCAAGCTAGCCACACTTGCACATGTTACCGCGTGGCTGTATCAAAAACGATCATGGCTATCACGCTGGTAGTCCAGCCGACAACGTATATAGCTTTTTATCTTGCTTCCCAGTTCCCCTGTTTTGACAGGCAGTGAGCTTAGCATGCAACTAGCATAATTGTGGTCTATTCCCGGCCCTACCCTGCTCCCGAACCGGGCTGCCCTGTGGACTAGCATGAAACTGACATCACTGCAGCCACATGACTGACCTCACTGCATATCCACCCTCCCCCACCTGCCTTGCTCCATCACCTGCTCCATGACCTGCTCCATCATGACAGGCTGTGGGACTAGGTCACCGCAGCCACATGACTGACCTCACTGCATATTCACCCCTCCCCCCCCTGCCATGCTCCATCACCTGATCCATCGTGACAGTCTGTGGGACTAGGTCACCGCAGCCACATGACTGGACTTCGTGTGATCTCATTCCACCCCCTTGCCCTCCTCCCCTGCCTGGCACAGGCTGTGGGGCTAGGACCAAGCAGCCATATGACTGGACTTGGTGTGAACTCATTCCACCCCCTTGCCCTCCTCCCCTGACTGGCACAGGCTGTGGGGTTAGGACCAAGCAGCCACATGACTAGACTTGGTGTGAACTCATTCCACCCCCTTGCCCTCCTCCCCTGACTGGCACAGGCTGTGGGGTTAAGACCATGCAGCCACATGACTGGACTTGGTGTGAACTCATTCCACCCCCTTGCCCTCCTCCTCTGACTGGCATAGGCTGTGGGGTTAGGACCAAGCAGCCACATGACTGGACTTGGTGTGAACTCATACCACCCCCTTGCCCTCCTTCCCTGACTGGCGCAGGCTGTGGGGCTAGGACCAAGCAGCCACATGACTAGACTTGGTATGAATTCCACCCCCTTGCTCTCCTCCCCTGACTGGCACAGGCTGTGGGACTAGGTCACAGCAACAACATGACTGGACTCAGTGTTTATTCGGTCAATTCGTCGCAGCAGTCGCATCGTAAGGCCAAAATGCAACGCTCCCTGCGCGCATCCATGCAGCAGCAGCAGCAGCAGGGGGAGGAGGAGGCGGGACAGCCCAGCAGCAGCAGGGGCAAGACCCGCACAGCGCAGACCACATCATGTCAGCACTACCCCAATCCAGGTTCCACCCTGAGGTGGGTGTAAAAGTGTGGATGGAAAGTGTGGGAACTGATGGTGTGCTGCCTGGGCCATCCTAAGGGTTGAGGAAGTTTCTTCCCCCCTAGGGGGTCGGGCTTGAGGGCCTTTCAGGCAGGCCCTTTACACGAATCAGGGCTAACAACAGACTGTGTTTGTGCCCACTGCTCACACTTGGGAATCCCTTGGTTAGGGCTCTTAACACTCCTCTAGTCGTTTCTTGGTTCAGTGATACTGAAGGTTCACTGATTCTTCGTGACATCTGAGCTCTCCTAGCCCCGCTAGACTGTGCTTGTGCCCACTGATCACACTCGGGCGGGGCGGTCTGTTGAGCAGGGCTTTCAATCTGGGACCTGTCGGGTATGAGCCACCTTGAAATGATACTCCGTCTGAGCAACACTAAACTTGGTACTGATGAAAAGTGTGGACAGGGGGGACGCTGATGAAAAGTGTGGGCAGGGGGACATTGATGAAATGATACGCTGTCCAAGCAACACTGAGCTAGGTACATTGTTTTGATCTTCCTGCTATCTCTAAGCCAGCGATGTGGTGCCGCTTTTGTCCCCCTTCACAGGAGGTGGCTCCCCCTGATCTGTTGAGGAGCATGCAGCTGAGTACCATCAAGGAGGCCTCCATGACCATTGATGAGAGCGGACTCAGCACCATCATTGAATCTGGACCCAGCAGGGTGAGAGCTATGAGGGAGGGAGGTGGGGGGGGCTGCGCTTGAGCTATGACATGATTGATGAGAGTGGACTCAGCACCACCATTGAATCTGGACCCAGCAGGGTGAGAGCTATGAGGGAGGGAGGGGGGGGGGGGGGGGGGGGGGCTGCGCTTGAGCTATGACATGATTGATGAGAGCGGCCTCAGCACGATCATTGAGTCGGGACCCAGCAGGGTGAGAGCTATGAGGGAGTGGGGGGGGGGGGGGGGGGGGGGGGGCGTGCGATGTGTGGGGGGGGGGCTGCACTTGTGCAATTACCCATTATGACTGATGAGCGTGGACTCAGCAGATGGTGGGGGCGGGGGGCCCTCTGGGCTTGTGCAATGACCTGTTATACCTGGGCTGAGCTGGACTGGACTATAAGACCATCATTGGGTCAGGTGCTAGTAGGGTGATAGTTGCAGCAGCAGCGGAAAGGGGGCAACAAACCCAGGGAAAGCCATGCAGATGGGAGGGGGGGGGGGGCTCCTGCGCCAGTACTATTAGCTGTTATGAACTTGACATTAAAGCCATCAAACCTATCTTCCTTTAACTCTACTTTATCTCAATAGTGTCCCTCCCTCCCCCTCTTTTCCCTGCCCTAGGCTCTGACAAGCGAGGGCGAGACTAGCAGTGGACGTGCATCCCCATTTGGCTTTGATCGGCGGTCGGCAGCGGAAGGCAGTGTTGACAGGAAGTTGGCATCGGCAGCAGGAGCAGCAGCCAAGAGCACCCCTCCCGGGTCACATTCAGGCGAGTGTGGTCAGGGGTCAGGGGCAGGATGGGGAATTAAAGGAAGCGTTGACAGGAAGTCAGCGGGGGAGGCATTAGCAGCCAGGAGTACCCCTCCAGGGTCGCATTCAGACAAGCATGGCTAGGTGTTAGGAGTGGGAAAAGGAAAGGAATGGAAATCTGAGGAAGGGCAAGGGACGTGAAGCTTCTTTGGTATGGGAAATAAGTTAAGGTTATACGACCCCCCGGGGGTATACCGAGAATAATGCCAGATATACAGTCGAGCAGTTTGTTTCGGCAAGTCGAGCTCTGATGTGTGGCTTCGAGGCGCGTAGCGTCGATCTGCTTTCAGTTGGATTAGTCTGGACCAAACGTCGTGTTCATGTGATTCAACGCCTCGTTGCACTGAATGCTGCATGGTGTCGCGCTCAGCCAGCCTACTCATTCAGTCGTGATCTCTGTGCTCTCTCTTAGATCATTGCAAATAAAAAGTTGTGTGTCTTACAATGCTGTGTTTCATTGCTATGCAATGCGAAAATTATCGCCTGCCAGGTCACCTGAGGTGGGAGAATACCGCGCTGAAAAAAAGGCCCTTTTGGGGTGTAGCGGGCAATACAGGATAGTGCTGACAGCCACCCTGAATTATCAATACTTCATCTTCAAGCCCTCCTTCCTGCCCACAACTCCTGCCTGTCCGCTTAGGCCCCTCGCCCTCCCCCTCGCCCTCCTGGATCACCTCCAATGAAGGCCATCAACCCTTGTCGGTATCCTCTCCTGTCTGCCCCCATAGGCCCGTCCCCCTTCCCCTTCCTCTCCTGTCTGCCCCCATAGGCCCGTCCCCCTTCCCCTTCCTCTCCTGTCTGCCCCCATAGGCCCGTCCCCCTTCCCCTTCCTCTCCTGCCTGCCCCCATAGGCCCGTCCCCCTTCCCCTTCCTCTCCTGTCTGCCCCCATAGGCCCGTCCCCCTTCCCCTTCCTCTCCTGTCTGCCCCCATAGGCCCGTCCCCCTTCCCCTTCCTCTCCTGCCTGCCCCCATAGGCCCGTCCCCCTTCCCCTTCCTCTCCTGTCTGCCCCCATAGGCCCGTCCCCCTTCCCCTTCCTCTCCTGCCTGCCCCCATAGGCCCGTCCCCCTTCCCCTTCCTCTCCTGTCTGCCCCCATAGGCCCGTCCCCCTTCCCCTTCCTCTCCTGCCTGCCCCCATAGGCCCGTCCCCCTTCCCCATCCTCTCCTGTCTGCCCCCATAGGCCCGTCCCCCTTCCCCTTCCTCTCCTGTCTGCCCCCATAGGCCCGTCCCCCTTCCCCTTCCTCTCCTGTCTGCCCCCATAGGCCCGTCCCCCTTCCCCTTCCTCTCCTGTCTGCCCCCATAGGCCCGTCCCCCTTCCCCTTCCTCTCCTGTCTGCCCCCATAGGCCCGTCCCCCTTCCCCTTCCTCTCCTGTCTGCCCCCATAGGCCCGTCCCCCTTCCCCTTCCTCTCCTGTCTGCCCCCATAGGCCCGTCCCCCTTCCCCTTCCTCTCCTGTCTGCCCCCATAGGCCCGTCCCCCTTCCCCTTCCTCTCCTGCCTGCCCCCATAGGCCCGTCCCCCTTTTCCTTCCTCTCCTGCCTGCCCCCATAGGCCCGTCCCCCTTCCCCTTCCTCTCCTGCCTGCCCCCATAGGCCCGTCCCCCTTCTCCTTCCTCTCCTGCCTGCCCCCATAGGCCCGTCCCCCTTCTCCTTCCTCTCCTGTCTGCCCCCATAGGCCCGTCCCCCTTCCCCTTCCTCTCCTGTCTGCCCCCATAGGCCCGTCCCCCTTCCCCTTCCTCACCTGTCTGCCCCCATAGGCCTGTCCCCCTTCCCCTTCCTCTCCTGCCTGCCCCCATAGGCCCGTCCCCCTTCCCCTTCCTCTCCTGTCTGCCCCCATAGGCCCGTCCCCCTTTTCCTTCCTCTCCTGCCTGCCCCCATAGGCCCGTCCCCCTTCCCCTTCCTCTCCTGTCTGCCCCCATAGGCCCGTCCCCCTTCCCCTTCCTCACCTGTCTGCCCCCATAGGCCCGTCCCCCTTCCCCTTCCTCTCCTGCCTGCCCCCATAGGCCCGTCCCCCTTCCCCTTCATCACCTGGCTCACTAACCATGAAAGCAACAAAGGCACAAACCCTTGTCTGCCATTCCCCTGCCTGCCCCCATAGGCCTGTCCTCATCCCCATCCCCCCCCATCCCCCCCCCCCCCTCCACCTCCACCTCCCCTTCCCCATCCTGATGCCCTTAAGACCCGTTACCCCCCTGCCTGCCCCCTCAGGCGCCTCCCCCTCCCCTTCCCCGTCAAGGCCCTCAACCCTTGTCTCCCCCCTGTCTACCCCCCCTCAGGTGCTTCCCCGGACCTATCCGGGGACGATCAGCATGTCAAGCAAGCCCCGCGCTCCCGCTTTGGCAGCAAGGCCTCCTCCGAGCAGCAGGCTGCCACCCCCTTTCCAGGGAAGACCCCATTCGGAAGCACCCAGGAAGGAGCAGCAGGAGGGACAGGGGGGACAGCAGGGACAGGGAGACGAGCTGAAGGCGGCCCAGGAGGGACAAGGGGAGGAGATACAGGTCAGCGTGGCAATCGGCGCCCTGCACCCCCAGAGGAGGACTCCTGGGAGGATGAGGAGGACGACGACCAGGAGGGGTATAGGCAGGTGGGGGAGGGAGGGCGTGTGGAGGCGGGCCATCCTCGAAGTCGGCGACAGGAGCAGCAGCAGCTACCTCAACAACAGAGGCCAGACCAGCAACATGGCCGCCCGCACAGCCCTTCCTACGCCGGGGGCTTTCCCGCTGACTCCTGGCTGCCCCTGTCCTCTCCGCAACACCTGCAACAACAGGAGCAACAGCAGCAACAGGCGGTGTGGCAGCAGCAACAACAGGCGATGGCTCTTCGCAACGACTGGATCCCGCTACCGACCTTCAACCCAAGCCTGCAACAACAACAACATGTTGCGCAACACCCGTGGATGCAACAACAGCTGTTGCAACAGCAGCAACAACAACAGCAACAACATCATCAGCCTGCCGAACAACATCCATGGATGCAACAACAACAGCAACAGCAGCAACAACAACAGCAACAGCAGCCACACCTGGCCCATGCTTGGATTCCATTACCCAGGCGTGATGGCTCCCAGGCCGCGTCACATCCCTCTCAATGGTCCACTATGAACAGCATGGCGCCACCTGCTGCTACGGTCCCAATCCCTAGGGAGGGGCACGGAGCCGCAGCAGGGGATTACGGAGTGGGTTTCGGAGCAAGCCCCAGCTACGCCCGTGCCCCTGCTGCTGCTGCCTTGGGCGACGTCTACAGTCGCGTGTCCAGCACCTCTTCCCACGAGCGCTCCTCATCTGCTGGCGCAGGGGGGGCGGGTGCACCCAACCCTATCAGCACCTGGCGTCCTCCCCCGCTGCCCAAGTCTGCCTCCTCCGCGTCGTTGTATTACCCTCAGGCGCTGTATTCGCCGCCTAGCCGCCTGCTGCTGCAACAACCGGAACGGACATTGGTGTCCACTGGGCCGACTGCCGCATCCCTGGGGGCCTACATGGCAGCCCTGAGGAGGAGCCAGGTGATGAGGGTTTAGGGATTAGGGCATAAACCTCTATAAAGTCACCTGAGGAGGAATCAGGTGATGAGGGTTAAGGGATTAGGGCCTACATGGCAACCCCGAGGAGGGGTCGGGTGATGAGGGTTAAGGGATTAGGGCCTACATGGCAACCCCGAGGAGGGGTCGGGTGATGAGGGTTTAGGGATTAGGGCCTACATGGCAACCCCGAGGAGGGGTCGGGTGATGAGGGTTAAGGGATTAGGGCCTACATGGCAACCCCGAGGAGGGGTCGGGTGATGAGGGTGAAGGGATTAGGGCCTACATGGCAACCCCGAGGAGGGGTCGGGTGATGAGGGTGAAGGGATTAGGGCCTACATGGCAACCCCGAGGAGGGGTCGGGTGATGAGGGTTTAGGGATTAGGGCCTACATGGCAACCCCGAGGAGGGGTCGGGTGATGAGGGTTAAGGGATTAGGGCCTACATGGCAACCCCGAGGAGGGGTCGGGTGATGAGGGTGAAGGGATTAGGGCCTACATGGCAACCCCGAGGAGGGGTCGGGTGATGAGGGTTTAGGGATTAGGGCCTACATGGCAACCCCGAGGAGGGGTCAGGCAAGCATTGCAGAGATCATGGGGTCGACGATGAAGGGAAGAGGAGAGCCGAGGAGGGAGCAGGTGTTCGGGGGAGAGCAGGTGTGTCGGAGGGGGAGCTAAAAGAGTGGGTTGGTGAGGGGTATTGAACGCACCAATGTGACTGACGCACATATCACCTGTTTTGCTCCGCTGCCCCCCTCTATCAGGCCAACCAGCAGCAGCAGATGCAGCAGCAGCAGATCCCATCTGCCCGCCAGCATGCCTGGGGCGCCCCTCCTCTTGAGGACGGCCCCGTCCGCCTGCAGGACGGCAACATGTCCCAGCCAGGCAATGAAGGGGAGGGAGGAGGAGGTGTGGGCCTGCCTGGCATGCCTAGCAGTGGCGGCCCGGCAGGCCCCTTAACCCAACAGACGTGGCCTGCCTCCCCGCTGGGGAACATGCCGTGGGCATCACCGGCTGCGGCTGCAGGCAGGCCTGGCAGCGGTGGTGCTGCGGCATCAGGCAGACCGGGCAGTGGTGCAGCCCCTTACAACTTTAACTATGCAGCAGGTGCGCAGGGGAGAGGCGGGGCATGACGGGGGAGACTCTGCGGCTAACAAGCGTGTGGAAGAAGGATTAGCCTTAGTAGCCAGGGTTGGGCGCTCATGACTCATAGCAACAACATGACTGGATTCAGTGTTAACTGTTGGGTGAACTTGTCGCAGCAGTCTCATCCTTAGGCCAAGATGCAACTCTTCCTACGCGCATCCATGCAGCAGCAGCAGCAGTAGGGGGGAGTCAGCAGGTGCATTCATGAGCAGGGTGCTGAAGGTGTAAGACTCCTTGTATCTGATCGTTTGGGATTGGCCTTTGGTGCTACTGTGCGGTATCAATTTATTAAGTTGCTGTTCCCCCCTGCTGCAGCTGCTGCTGGAGGTGCGTTGCTGGGCCAGATGGGCAGCGGTGGGAACAGCGGAGGCGGAGGGGGCGGCAGCTGGGGAGCAGGACGGAACAGGTCCCCACAGCCCCTCAGTTCATCGAGGTCCTGGCGACAGCAAAAAAAAAACTGAACCTTTTCAACCCTTGTACAGCCTTTGTACCGCCATTGCGCGTCTGTACTGCTGTACATGCTGGCGTCATACGGCCTGGCTGGCTGGCATAACCATGAAGGCGGGCAAACATTTGTTCGTTCGCCGTGGATCTTCCGGTGCTTCCATTCATGTGCCGTTGACTTTCTGCTACCACCATTCATGTGCCTTGACTCAGGCAGCGAGTGTGAAGCCTCTGTTCCCATCAAGCTCCTGCCCCTCACGAATAAATTAAATGGTGTTCTCTTAAGATGACATGGATGAGCATTTCGTTATTGTTCGTTGTGCACTGCTGCCTGGCCCTTCCGAAGAAGGCAATGAGATAAATGCGCTCACTTCGTACTGACCCTTGGTTGCATGCCGGGTTGAAAGTGATTCAAAGCATTGTGCTTCTGTCGGACATCCTGCTTGGTAATGCATCCCTTGTTGGCAGCGTCAGTGGAGGCCATGGCCTCGCATCTAGCTAACTAGTTACTAGGTGGTATGCAGCGTTGGGCAGGCCTCCATGCTTCGTCGTAGAGTCAGGGATCAGGTGTAGGCAGTCTGAATTTTATCCTCCGGGCTCATAATATGTCTGATGATTTGTCACTTGTAGGGAGGCCATTTTCAATCCATCCCTCTCGACCCTGGTATTCCAGAGTACAAAAATTCCTTTGATAAGATCCGTGGGAGACATCAGCCAGGGCCTGGCGGCCGGGACTTAAGAGCAAGGCCCTTAGTCCAGAGATGAAGGGTAGTTGGCATGCCAGGGCCTAGCTGTTTTCGACCCACGATTTTGTGTGCCCTGGAATTGTTCGAAAATTCAGCTTTCATGCTTCCTCTTAGTCAGGGTCATTGTTGTCCACAAGGCTGCAAAGGCTCGGCCACATGGGTGCCTAACTGAGTGTCTAGCCGGGAGAAAAACGAACTTTAGCCTAGAAGAGCAAGGCAAAGACGGAAAATGAGAAGGAAAAGGCCATCTCAAAAAGTAGAAGGAGGTCCGAAGAACCATTGGGCAGTCAAGATCACAGCCCCCAACAAAGAGAAACGTAAGAAACACACAAAAAGCAGAACCATGAACCCTAAAGCAAGACACACATCAAACAGCAGAACCCTGAACCCTAAAGTAAGAAACACACCAAACAGTAGAACCCTGAACCCTTAAGTAAGAAACACACCAAACTGTAGAACCCTAAATTCAGAAACACACCAAATAGTAGAACCCTGAACCCTAAAGCAAGGAACACACCAAACTGTAGAACCCTTAACCCTAAAGCAAGACACACACCAAGCAGACTGATGGCGGTTAACGCCTCCGCCCCACAAGTACATGTTGCGAGCGGGAGCGAGCGTTTCGTGACACGCAAGCGTCATATGTTTGTACCTTTTTAATATCTAAAAGTTTCGGCAACCAAGTATGTTGGTATATTTGACATGTTCGGTATATTCATGGCTACCATGGCTGAACAAGATGCTTACTAGAGAAGTGATGTTTTGGGAGTCGAACCCAACTCCGAGTACCTCGCATAGGATTGAGATAAGCAGAGGGCAACCAGCCAACACCGGGACTTCTAGTAAGTAACCCCCGGATGCAGACAGGGCCGTAGCTCTGTCTGCACCCAGTATTCATGATGCAAGCAGTACGGATGGCTACATACGGAGCAGTACGGTATTAGGGCTCATAACCTTACAGTCAAGGAGTCTCAGTCAAGATGTCACATGATGGTCGTCGGCCAAATCAAGCAACGCTTGCCACAAATTGTCCCGATCATCCTCATCCTCATTCCACCCGTCATTGGTCAAGGTCAAGGTCAGGATCTCTCCAGGACTTGGGCAACGAACAAGGGCCCAAGAGGCAGCTTGAACATGCCCCTCAGGCCAACACTCCTAACACTGCCACCGGAATCCTGCTCCTATTGCTACTCCGAATCATCCCCGGAGCTTGCACTCCTCCGCTGCCTCTTGGCTCCTGGTTGCTGTGCTGCGGTGGTGGGCCTGCTGGTGGTGGTGGGCCTGCTGGTCGTGGGGCTGGTGGTGGGCACAACCTTCACATGCAGCCGCCTGCTCGACCTGCTGGCCACAGCAGCAGAGGCAGTGGACACCTGCCGTGCCAGGCTCGTTGCTGCATGTACGGGTGTTGTTGCTGGCGCTGGTGGCATCTGCTGGACCTGAGGCGGCTGCTCCTGAGGCTGCGGCTCCTGCTGCTTTGCCTTCACGGCGGCAGTCCACGCCTTGTTCATGGCGCCCCTTGCGCCCTGATAACGGTTGTAGCATCGCTGGCACCACCGGCCAAATTGATCAGTGCCTCAGCAGCCTCAACAGCCGCCACACGGTCATGCCGCTCCTGCTGCTGGGTGTCCGGCCCCGGCTGGGCAGCATAGGCAGCAGCTACATATACAGCCCATTCAAAGGCCACTTGTTCCCTCTGCTCCTGCTCCCTCTGCTCCTGCTCCCTCTGCTCCTGCTCCCTCTGCTCCTGCTCCCTCTGCCGTTGCTCCTTTTTCTGCTGCTCCCTCTGCTCCTGCTCCCTCTGCTCATGCTCCTTCGGCCGTTGCTCCTTTTTCTGCTGCTCCCTCTGCTCCTGCTCCCTCTGCTCATGCTCCCTCTGCTCATGCTCCTTCTGCCGTTGCTCCTTTTTCTGCTGCTCCCTCTGCTCCTGCTCCCTCTGCTCATGCTCCTTCTGTTCCTGCTCCCTCTGCTGCTGCTCCCTGTTTTGTTGTTCCCTCTTTTCCTGCTCCCTCTGCTCCTGCTCCATCTGCCGTTGCTCCTTTTTCTGCTGCTCCCTCTGCTCCTGCTCCCTCTGCTCCTGCTCCCTCTGCCGTTGCTCCTTTTTCTGCTGCTCCCTCTGCTCCTGCTCCCTCTGCTCATGCTCCTTCTGTTCCTGCTCCCTCTGCTGCTGCTCCCTGTTTTGTTGTTCCCTCTTTTGCTGCTCCCTCTGTTCCCGCCCCCTCTGTTCCTGCTCCCTCTGTTCCTGCTCCCTCTGTCGCAGCTCCCTGTTCTGCTGCTCCCTCTTCTGCTGCTCCCTCTTCTGCTGCTCCCTCTGCTCATGCTCCCTCTGCTGCTGCTCCTTGTTCTGCTGCTCCCTCTGCTGCTGCTCCCTCTGCTGCTGCTCCCTCTGCTGCTGCTCCTTCTGTTTTTGCTCCCTCTGTATGTCCATCTTCTGCTCCCTCAGTTGCTGCTCCATTTGTCGCTCTTCCTGCTGTTGCTGCTGCCGTTCCCTCTGTTGCCGCTTCTCTTGTCGTTGCTCAATAGCCTGCTTCCGCATCAGCCGCTGCTCAATCTGCTGAAACCGCCGTTGCGGCTGTTGTTGGAGCTGCTGCTGCAGTTGCTGTTGCTGCGGCGGTTGTTGTTGCCGCAGATGGGCATCGAGCTGAGCAGCAGAACTGGCATGAACCTGCTCATGCTCCCGCTGCTGTTGTTTCTGATGTTGCCGCTTCCGTTTCGCCCCCTTTAGGGGATTCCGAACCTGGAGGTACTCATCTTGCCTGGTAGGTTTGTCCGAGGACTGTACAGGGAAGGCAGGTAGACAGTCCTTATACTTTGGGTAAGAATCAGATGTTAGTCTCTTAAAAGTTGCCTAGGCCAGGTCACATTAATGTGCTGCAACCTCTATAATCCATCACCTAACAAGGTTTATTTAGTGATATTCAGGATATTCAAATACTTCCAATCAATTGGGCTCTGACCAAACAGAAACAGAATGTGCGTGTACCGGATTAATAGCAGACAGACTTACCACAAAAATTTGGATATCAGAAGGCCATTCTGGTGCCAATTTTGTGATCACTACGTTCGCAAGGCGGAGCATGGCCTCTGCAACAGCTGGATCGTTCTCTGTCAGCGTTTTGCCCCGGCGGGCTCGCCACAAGGCCACCTAAATGGGGGGTCCCAGAAAGGCAGTGTTGTTAAGGGCTGAGGCATAACTTAGGTCAAAACAATGATGTGAAGCTCCCCCCTATGGCATAGGAATAGCCACTATGCCCTTTGTGGCTACCTCCTACCTTTGCCTTGTCAAGGTCCTTTGGCTTGTTAGCAGAGGCGCAATCTGAACCAATGTAACCGAACTTGGTCCTCAATTGCTGTAATCCGCCCCGGCATTTATGCAATGCTTCAACCTGCTCAGGGGGCGCGTTCACGCCCATCCAGCTATACCAGTTCGCCAAATGGCCCCCATCAACAGTGTGGGACTTGGGGTTGGTGAGGTCTGGAAAGACCGCGTCTTCGCCGCCAGTAGGATTAGGGATTAACAATCCCCATTGGTGACACGAATCCAGGTACTATAACAGGGTATGGGAGGTGATGTCAGCCAGGCAGATGGTCACAGGAAGTGCTCGCCCTGCACCAATAGTGTCGTACCTCCACTTTCTTGACATCTTCTGCCTTCTCATCACCCGGCCTCTTGCCCCAACCACCTTCCATTTCAGCCACTGCACAGGGGACATGTAATGGGGACATATTGCTCTTGCATGGAGAGGTGGCAGGGTGCATGCACCAGACCGGAGGGGGGCTGGTATACCGGCGGGCAGCTTGCTTGAGGCATGGTGCCAGTTCAAAGATCTTCTAATGCACGCCCTAACTGTGCAAATATACACGGTGTGAGACGCTAGGGCGAGCCTGCCCTCCATAACCAGGCGCGCGCGAAAATTATCGCGCCATGTAGTGCACCAATTGGGCGTCGTTGCAAATACCCGGGTTGTAATAGGGAGATAGGGCGATGGTTCGCAGGGGTCTGATGACCCATAGACGAGTAGATCTAACCTTACACGTGTTGTCTTCTCGAATATAGAAATGCTCGACGACGAACGATAATATCAATTCCCATTGAGATTAAAAGTAGTCGCTTATTTCAAAATGTAGGTCCCGAGATCAATGGGCTCTTGCGATGATCGGAGGATTATTAGGACCAAGAATCCACACCGATGACATGTACCGGTCCGTATACCGGGAGGGTGGAAATCTCTAATTTCATGATCAGTCAACTCTCTGTATGGCCATTGTTCGGTGATCGATAAAACGCCTATCTGGGCAAGGCTCAATAGGGAATACACCCGGTAAGGGCCGGTAGGGGCGGTAAGGGCAGGTACGGGGCGGTAAAGGCCGATAGGGGCGGTAAAGCCCGGTAGGAGCGGTAAGGGCCGGTAAGGGGCGTCTTTGGCCGGTAGGGCCGGTATGTGCCCGGTAAGGGCCGGTAGGCCGGTATGGGGGCGGAAGACCGGTAGGGGCCGGTAGGGGCCGGTAGGGGCGGTAAGTCTGTTCGATCTCCGTGGATCTTCCGGTGCTTCCATTCATGTGCCGTTGACTTTCTGCTACAACCATTCATGTGCCTTGACTCAGCAAGCGAGCGTGAACACTCTGTTCCCATCATGCTTTTGCCCCTCACTCCATTGTGATGTCGAATATATTTAGTGGTTTTCTCCTAAGATGACATGGATGAGCATTTCGTTATTGTTCGTTGTGCACTGCTGCCTGGCCCTTCCGAAGAAGGCAATGAGATAAATGCGCTCACTTCGTACTGACCCTTGGTTGCATGCCGGGTTGAAAGTGATTCAAAGCATGGTGCTTCTGTCGGACATCCTGCTTGGTAATGCATCCCTTGCTGGCAGCGTCAGTGGAGGCCATGGCCTTGCATCTTGGTAACTAGTTACTAGGTGGTATGCAGCGTTGGGCAGGCCTCCGTGCTTCGTCGTAGAGTCAGGTATCAGGTGTAGGCAGTCTGAATGTTTTTCCTCAGGGCTTATAATATGTCTGATGATTGAATGTTTTTTCTCCGGGCTTATAATATGTCTGATGATTGATCACTTGTAGGGAGGCCATTTTCAATCCATTCCTCAAATTCTCGATTCTGGTATTCCAGAGTATCAACTTCCCTTAATAAGATCCGTGAGAGACATCATCCAGGGCCTGGCGGCCATGACTTTAGAGCAAGGCCCTCAGACCAGAGTTGTAACGTTGTTGGCATGCCAGGGCCTAGCTGTTTTCGACCCATGATTTGGTGTAACCTGGAATTGTTCGAGGATGCAGTTGTTATGCTTCCCTTTAACAAGGGTAATTGTTGTCCACACCAGTCAATGACATTACGCCACTGAGCCATGCTGCAAAGGCTCGGCTGCATGGGTGCCCGACTGAGTGTCTAGCCAGGAGAAAAACGAACTTAAGCATAGAAGAGCAAGGCAAAGACGGAAAAGGAGAAGGAAAAGGCCATCTCAAAAAGTGGAAGGAAGTCCGAAGAACCATTGGGCAGTTAAGATCACAGACCCCAACAAAGAGAAACGTAAGAAACACAAAAAAAAAAACAGAACCCTGAACCCTAAAGCAAGACACACATCAAACAGCAGAACCCTAAAGTAAGAAACACACCAAACAGTAGAACCCTGAACCCTAAAGTAAGAAACACACCAAACAGTAGAACCCTGAACCTAAAGTAAGAAACACACAAACAGTAGAACCCTGAACCCTAAAGTCAGAAGCACACCAAAGAGTAGAACCCTGAACCCTAAAGTCAGAAGCACACCAAACAGTAGAACCCTGAACCCTAAAGCAAGGAACACACCAAACAGTAGAACACTTTACCCTAAAGCAAGACACACACCAAGCAGACTAATGGCCTAGCCGTCAGCCAAATTGATCAGTGCCTCAGCAGCCTCAACAGCCGCCACACGGTCATGCCGCTCCTGCTGCTGGGTGTCCGGCCCCGGCTGGGCAGCATAGGCAGCAGCTACATATACAGCCCATTCAAAGGCCACTTGTTCCCTCTGCTCCTGCTCCCTCTGCTCCTGCTCCCTCTGCCGTTGCTCCTTTTTCTGCTGCTCCCTCTGCTCCTGCTCCCTCTGCTCATGCTCCTTCTGTTCCTGCTCCCTCTGCTGCTGCACCCTGTTTTGTTGTTCCCTCTTTTGCTGCTCCCTCTGTTCCTGCCCCCTCTGTTCCTGCTCCCTCTGGTCCTGCCCCCTCTGTCGCTGCTCCCTGTTCTGCTGCTCCCCCTTCTGCTGCTCCCTCTGCTCATGCTCCCTCTGCTCCTTCTCCCTCTGCTCCTGCTCCCTCCGTTGCTGCTCCCTGTTCTGATGCTCCCTGTTCTGCTGTTCCCTCTTCTGCTGCTCCCTCTGTTCCTGCTCCCTCTGCTCCTGCTCCCTCTCTTCCTGCTCCCTCTGCTGCTGCTCCTTGTTCTGCTGCTCCCTCTGCTGCTGCTCCCTCTGCTGCTGCTCCCTCTGCTGCTGCTCCTTCTGTTTTTGCTCCCTCTGTATGTGCTCCTTCTGCTCCCTCCGTTGCTGCTCCATTTGTCGCTCCTCCTCCTGTTGCTGCTGCCGTTCCTTCTGTTGCCGCTTCTCTTGTCGTTGCTCAATAGCCTGCTTCCGCATCAGCCGCTGCTCAATCTGCTGAAACCGCCGTTGCGGCTGTTGTTGGAGCTGCTGCTGCGGTTGCTGTTGCTGCGGCGGTTGTTGTTGCCGCAGATGGGCATCGAGCTGAGCAGCAGAACTGGCATGAACCTGCTCATGCTCCCGCTGTTGTTGTTTCTGATGTTGCCGCTTCCGTTTCTTCTTCTCTTTCTCTGTGAGTGAATCCTCCTGAGCGACATTGAAGTCAACAGTGAGTCACCATGTCAAACAATTAATGCAGGCAAAAAAACATGGGAAAGTGCATTCATGCCGTATGGGAAAGTGCATTCATGCCGTATGGGACAGTGCATTCATGCCGGATGGGACAGTGCATTCATGCCGTATGGGAAAGTGCATTCATGCCGTATGGGAAAGTGCATTCATGCCGTATGGGAAAGTGCATTCATGCCGTATGGGAAAGTGCATTCATGCCGTATGGGAAAGTGCATTCATGCCGTATGGGAAAGTGCATTCATGCCGTATGGGAAAGTGCATTCATGCCGTATGGGAAAGTGCATTCATGTCGTATGGGAAAGTGCAATCATGCCGTATGGGAAAGTGCATTCATGCCGAATGGGAAAGTGCATTCATGCCGTATGGGAAAGTCCATTCATGCCGTATGGGAAAGTGCATTCATGCCGTATGGGAAAGTGCATTCATGCCGTATCGAGCATGCTGTGGGAGACCCCAAGAGGAAGAATGTATTCCCAAGAAGAGTGTATTCCCGAGAAGAGTGTATTCCCAAGAAGAGTCAGTAACGTTACACCTCTGGGCCCGCTCAAAGCTCGGCCGCGTGGGCGCCCAACTGTTCAGAAGGGAGTAAAGAAGGAACTAAAAGGAAGAGAGGGGGAAAGGAACAAAAGGAGAGGCCGGGAAGGCAACGAAGATCAAGGCCAAACACCTGAGTTCCACTAGAGACTAAACCTCAACAAAGCCTCTAAAGAAAGATAAGTTTAGAAAAGCAAGAGAATCCCACCCCGGCTTGGCTGCGAGGGCGCCCCACTGATCAGAAGGGAGAAGAGAAGAAACTAAAAAGGGGGCAAACAACCCCCCCCCCCCCCCCCCCCAAAAAACGGACCAAAAGAGAAGGCCGGAAAGGCCAACGACACCGGCCTCAGAAACCCTGGAGACTAACCCTCAAGAATGCCCACAGCACAGTCCACAAAAGCAAGTGCGTCCCACCCATGCTCAGCATGGTACAACTGGTGGAAGTTAGTGGCAGCGCCCGGAGGACCTGCCCACCCTCGCTCCCGTAACTGCTCCCTGACACTAGGGCACTGGAAGCACACATGCAGTGCATCCTCTACCTGCTCGCTATCCCCCCTTGCCCAACACCGCTGGCAGCAGCGTGCCTGTCGCCGCTGACCGTTGCGCTGTCCTCTGGTATCAGCAGTGCTGATCGCGCCAAGCCGCAGTCGCCAAGAAGAGTGTATTCCCAAGAAGAGTGTATTCCCAAGAAGTGTGTATTCCCAAGTGATCACACATGATGAGATGAGTTGGCTTGACATGTTAACACACAGTCTCATGCCTTGCCATCTTAGCGCATTGCAAACAACTGCTTCCTTTCAAACCTCTGTTTTCCTGTCAGTCTGAGCTCAAGACCAACCAATGCGCGCTCTCCCACCTCCCCACCTAACACCTCCTCATCTTACTTTTGTTGCCGCCCTCTTCATCAGACACAGCGTTCCGTCCAGTCTCTTCCTGATCTCAACGACTTCCCCTATTTTGACTTGATTTGCGGTGACAAATGGTCCCAAGCCCTTCAGGAAATATTGTTTGCCCTGCACACAATGCAAAGGGGATGCAAGAGTTTTATTGGAGAAATGAAGGCAAATAAATTGATTCAGCTATGTGGCTGACTGGCTGTCTCCATGTTCAAATCGTCAACTGAGACCAAGGGCAATTTACCTGTCGAATGCATGGGTTTAACTTTGTAAATTATTGGTAGAACGAAAGAAAGTTCGCCCAGTTTGGACATGGAGGTTAAGGAGACGGCGCAGCTTGGGGTTGTAGCCACATCCGTGCCGTTACCATGAGGCAAATAGGAAAGAAGCAACTTCCTCACGGTGGTTTTCTCTGATAGGTATGCTTGGTTGGCCCAGTGGCCGGCTTTGAGGTCGAAAATCATTCAAGTATGCGTCTGGTTTGCACCATGCTCAGCAAGAGTACTATCGAATGGACATGCACTTTCTGGGCGCACTTATTAGCATGGAACGAAGAGATTCCTAGAGACATCATAGCTTCAATAGTGTGCTCATAATAAATAGTGCTCAATGTGCCGATCAAGATTGGAATAATTGTACTGTTGTTTTGTTGGTGCACGTTCAATATCAGTAGTTCAATATCAGTAGTTCAATATCAGTAGTTCAATATCAGTAGTTCAATATCAGTAGTTCAACGAGGTCATTGTGCTGAATTAGGTAAGCTTTTAATGTGTCCCTATGCACGGTGTCTCTGCACAAATCATTCCCCAATGTGGACTACATCATCCTTATTTTGCGTGTAGTCCGTGTCAACAAAATGTCAGGTTGCTTTTTTGTATTCATTTGGACTGCTCATAGTGTTGATGCCAAAGTCAAATGTGGCCTTCAGCCCCACGGGAGAGACAACCAAGGGGAAGTGGGTTGTGGCATTCAGCCATGGCAGCACATGAGAGGAGAGGAGGAAGGGGAAGTGGGGTGTGGCATACAGCCATGGCAGCACATGGGAAGTGATGAGGAAGAGAAGTGGGTGTTGCATTCAGCCATGGCAGCACATGAGAGGAGATGAGAAATGGGAAGACGGGTGTTGCATTCAGCCATGGCATCACATGGGAGGTGATGAGGAAGGGGAAACGGAGTTTGACATTCAACAATGGCTGCGCATAAGAGGTGATGAGGAGGGGGAAGTGGAGCGTGGCATCCAGCCTTGGCAGCACATTGGGGGTGATGAGGAAGGGGAAGTGGGGTGAGGCATTCAGCCATGACAGCACATGGGAGGACATGAGGAAGGGTAAGTGGAGCGTGGCATTCAGACATGGCAGCACATGGGAGGTGATGAGGAAGGGGATGTGGGGTGTTGCGTTCAGCCATTGCATCACATGGGGGGAGATGAGGAAGGGGAAGTGGGGTGTGGCATTCAGCCATGGCAGCACAGGGGAGGAAATGAAGAAGGGGAAGTGGGGTGTGGACTGTGGCGTTAAAGCCATGGCAGCACATGCGAGGACATGAGGAAGGGGAAGTGGAGTGTGGCATTCAACCATGGCAGCACATGGGAGGTGATGAAGAAGGGGAAATGGGGTGTTGCATTCAGCCGTTGCATCACATGGGGTAAATGAGGAAGGGGAAGTGGTGTGTGGCATTGAGCCATGGCAGAACATGGGAGGAGATGAGGAAGGGGAAGTGGGGTGTTGCATTCAGCCATGACAGCACATGGGAGGACATGAGATAGGGGAAGGGGAGTCTGGCATTCAGCTATGACAACATATGGGAGGTGATGAGGAAGGGGAAGTGGAGTGTGGCATTCAGCCATGGCAGCACATGGGGTGTGGCATTTAAGCCATGGCAGCACATGCGAGGAGATGAGGAAGGGGAAGTAGGGTGTTGCATTCAGCCATGGCATTACATGGGAGGACATGAGGAAGGGGAAGTGGGGTGTGGCATTCAGCCATGGCAGCACATGGGAGGACATAAGGAAGGGGAAATAGGACGCTGCATTCAGCCATGGCAGCACATGGGAGGGCATGAGGAAGGGGAAGTGGGTGTTGCATTCAGCCATGGCAGCACATGGGAGGAGATGAGAAAGGGGAAGTGGGGTGTGGCATACAGGTATGACAGCACATGGGAGGACATGAGGAAGGGGAAGTGGAGTGTGGCATTCAGCCATGGCAGCACATGGGAGGACATGAGGATGGGGAAGTGAAGTGTGGCATTCAGCCATGGCAGCACATGGGAGGGGAAGAAGAAGGGGAAAAAGAGTGTGGCATTCAGCCATTGCAACACATGGGAGGTGATGAGGAAGGGTAAGTGGGGTGTGGCATTCAGCCATGGCAGCACATGGGAGGTGATGAGGAAGGGGAAGTGGAGTGTGGCATACAGCCATGGCAGCACATGGTAGGGGAAGAAGAGGGGGAAGTGGAGTGTGACATTCAGCCATTGCAACACATGGGAGGTGATGAGGAAGGGGAAGTGGAGCGTGGCATTCAGACATGGCAGCACATGGGAGGTGATGAGGAAGGGGAAGTGGAGTGTGGCATTCAGCCATGGCAGCACATGGGAGGGGAAGAAGAAGGGGAAGTGGAGTGTGGCATTCAGCCATTACAACACATGGGAGGTGAAGAGGAAGGGGAAGTGGAGTGTGGCATTCAGCCATGGCATCACATGGGAGGTGATGAGGAAGGCGTAGTGGGTGTTGCATTCAGCCATTGCATCACATGGGAGGACGTGAGGAAGGGGAAGTGGGGTGTGGCATACAGCCATTGCAGCACATGGGAAGACATGAGGAAGGCGAAGTGGGTGTTGCATTCAGCCATTGCATCACATGGGAGGACATGAGTAAGGGGAAGTGGGTGCTGCAATCAGCCATGGCAGCAAATGGGAGGAAATGAGGAAGGGGAAGTGGGGTGTTGCAATCAGCCATGGCAGCACATGGGAGGACATGAGGAAGGGGAAATAGGACGCTGCATTCAGCCATGGCATTACATTGGAGGAGATGAGGAAGGGGAAGTGGAGTGTGGCATTCAGCCATGGCAGCACATGGGAAGTGATGAGGAAGGGGAGGTGGAGTGTGGCATTCAGCCATTGCAGCACATGGGAAGACATGTGGAAGGCGAAGTGGGTGTTGCATTCAGCCATGGCAGCACATGGGAGGTGATGAGGAAAGGGATTAGGGGTGTGGCATTCAGCCATGGCAGCACATGGGAGGTGATGAGGAAGAGAAAGTAGAGTGTTGCAATCAGCTATGGCAGCACATGGGAGGGAAAGAAGAAGGGGAAGTGGAGTGTGGCATTCAGCCATGGCAGCACATGGGAGGACATGAGGAAGGGGAAGTGGGGTGTTGCATTCAGCCATGGCAGCACATGGGAGGGGAAGAATAAGGGGAAGTGGAGTGTGGCATTCAGCCATTGCAACACATGGGAGGACATGAGGAAGGGGAAGTGGAGTGTGGCATTCAGCCATGGCAGCACATGGGAGGGGAAGAAGAATGGGAAAAAGAGTGTGGCATTCAGCCATGGCAGCACATGGGAGGACATGAGGAAGGGGAAGTGGGGTGTTGCATTCAGCCATGGCAGGACATGGGAGGGGAAGAAGAAGGGGAAGTGAAGTGTGGCATTCAGCCATTGCAACACATGGGAGATGATGAGGAAGGGGAAGTGGAGTGTGGCATTCCGCCATGGCAGCACATGGGAGGGGAAGAAGAAGTGGAAAAGGAGTGTGGCATTCAGCCATTGCAACACATGGGAGGTGATGAGGAAGGTAGGGGAAGTGGAGTGAGGTATTTAGCCATGGCAGCACATGGGAGGTGGTGAGGAGGGGGATGTGGGGTGTTGCATTCAGCCATGGTAGCACCAAGGGGGAGATAGAGGGGATGAGGAAGGGAAAGTGGAGTGTGACTTTTTGTCATGGCAACACTTGGGAGAGAATGATGAAGGGGATGTGGGGTGTGGCAATCATCAGCAATGACATTTAGTACATTCATATTTTGTAGCACATGGGAGATGATAAGGAAGGGGAAGTGGGAAGTAGCTTTCAGCCATGGCAGCACATGGGAGGAGATAAGGATAATAAGGAAGGGGAAGTGGGAAGTAGCTTTCAGCCATGGCAGCACATGGGAGGAGATAAGGAAGGGGGGGTTGCAAACACTCGGCCATAAATAGTTGAGCATGAAGCATCTTGACTCTATTATTTACCTGTTTGTTTCCTTTTACCCATACCAGCCCATACGAGTTGCTTACAGCCAGGGCTTGTTCTTTTAGGCATGAAGCCGCCCCTCTGCAAATGGTTCACAATGCTCCCAGTATTTCTTTCTGATTTCATGTAACGTAGTATGCATGGGATAGCTGCATAGTTGCATAGTTGTTGGTGTGGCCGTGCTGACACGTTTTAGGAAGCTTTGATGTCATTCAGCAGTGCCTCTCATCACAGAGTACTCATTTTGTTAATTTGATTTATTATATCTGTGAGCCTTGGTCTCTCTCTGGTAGCCCACCAGTCCCTGTCTGCAAGCTTAGCTGCATCGAGTGCTAGTAGTGCTAGCTTGTGTCAGGAGGCCTCGAGCCATTTTGGCGGCATTTCGGCCAATTTCTGCAGATCCTATAACTACATACCGCTGATGCAATCAATTTCATACATTTACCTCTACCGTGAACTGCTAGCGATGGCTCGCGGTTGTAAGTTGGGATTTTGGTGCACACGTGGATTCCCTTGGTCAAAAGAAGAAGCATAAGCTCTTTCTTCATTAGAGATTTCTACATATTTACCGTTAATCCATCTTTGCTTTGTGCGTATAAAACGGAAGGAGATCACAAAAACCTATAGGCTTTTTATTTTTATATTCTCTATCTCAGGACTTTTAAAGAGACTCCCAGAGACTCCCAGCCAAGTCACCAGGTGTATGTGACATTTTATTTACGCCAGTACAAGCCTCGAGTGTTTCGAGGCGAGCGCCTAGCTCCGTAAACTGATCAACCATATTGTATTAAGTCTATTTGAACTCGCAAACTTCGTCCGAGGTGAGTGTATGTTCGTGATCGCCACGCCATGTCGCCAGCCGAATGATGTATGTTTGTTTAGGTTCAATAAAAAGCACCCCGTCCGTATTAGGCCAAGCCCCGAAAATTGTGCAGATCCGGCCCCCGATGGCCCCCGAGGCCGAGGCTTCCCACACCGACCCTGGTACTTAGGCGCATGCATGTGGTACTCAGCAAATTCTGATATTTTGGGGCTAAACACGTTCGTCAAGAATGATGCATTGGCTGATGCCTTGGATGGCCAAACCCGCTTGCTCACCGAGACGCAGTTATTCCACGTCTTGAGCTCAAGCATGTGCGCTATCCCAGTTTCCTCTGAAACTAGGATGCGTGGGCCATCTGCAGTGTTCTCCTGCTCGTTGTAAAGCGTGATGGCGTAGCTCTGCGAGATCAACCCGATACAGGTTTATTTTGGGTCCAGGTACAGCTTGGTCTACAGTCGCACCGTCCCTATATATGCTCACCTTCTTAATGCCCACATTCATATCATCATACCGGATATCGGTCTTTCTCATTATCTTAGCGGCGAGCAGCTGCAGCAGGGCCATGGCCTCAACCCCTGGCCTCAACAAGCTTGGTGAACAGGAAGTCGAGAGAAAAAGTGCAATGTAATCAGTGCTGTGATTCCTGATGATTCGTGAAATTACTGTTTATACTGACGGTGCAAATCATATGGGGGCGAACTGAGATGTGTAGGATAGGGCGAACATGTCACCGTCATTATTTCACCTGCAGTTGGATTGTCGGTTAGGGCGCGAAAGCTCGCAACTCATCTCAGGCGCTGCGCAGCGGTGCGATCATTAATTAAGGTTGAACTAATGCACTCATGGTGTCAGTGCTGTACTGGCGCCCTAGGCACAATATCAGCAGTGAAGTGGACAGGGCCCAGGTGATCCCTGCCTCAGTCCCATCATCGCGATCATTCAACTTCGGCATGCATGCTTTCTTTCGCCAATCAACGGAACGACGATAACGATAACGATACCGCACCGCCCCCACAGTTTTTGCTGGTGGCAGACGAGATAGAGGACAAATTTTCCACCAACAAATTCAGGGTGAGTGAGTGAATAATCCCCTCTAGTAGTAACCCACTGGACACGCACAATTGGTAGCAGGGACACAGTGACACCTAGGTAGCCAGAACGTCTGTTTTTGAAGTTAAGGCAGTGTCAGTCCTCCAAGCACCTCCGTGCACCACCATGCAGGGAGCCATGTCGAAAGTCAGCCAACAGCCATGTAGTTAATACCAAAGACATGGAGGTAAGTCAGCCAACAGATACAAAACATCATCAGACGGTCATCCGTAATAAGCTGACAGCATAACAAGTGGCAGAGGTCTCAGAGCCAACACCCAGGCCTAGTCCTTGCCGCATACCCAGAGGGAATGCAGAGGTCCCTAGAAAAAGTACTGGGGCACAGGCTTGAACTGCTGCTGGTGCGCAGGCATGAACTGCTGCTGGTGTGCAGGCATGAACTGCTGCTGGTGTGCAGGCATGAACTGCTGCTGGTGTGCAGGCATGAACTGCTGCTGGTGTGCAGGCATGAACTGCTGCTGGTGTGCAGGCATGAACTACTGCTGGTGCGCGGGCATGAACTGCTGCTGGTGTGCAGGCATGAACTGCTGCTGGTGTGCAGGCATGAACTGCTGCTGGTGTGCAGGCATGAAGTGCTGCTGGTGTGCAGGCATGAACTGCTGCTGGTGTGAAGGCATGAACTGCTGCTGGTGTGCAGGCATGAACTGCTGCTGGTGAGCAGGCATGAACTGCTGCTGGTGTGCAGGCATGAACTGCTGCTGGTGTGCAGGCATGAACTGCTGCTGGTGTGCAGGAATGAACTGCTGCTGGTGTGCAGGCATGAACTGCTGCTGGTGTGAAGGCATGAACTGCTGCTGGTGTGCAGGCATGAACTGCTGCTGGTGTGAAGGCATGAACTGCTGCTAGTGTGCAGGCATGAACTTCTGCTGGTGTGCAGGCATGACCTGCTGCTGGTGTGCGGGCATGAACTGCTGCTAGTGTGCAGGCATGAACTTCTGCTGGTGTGCAGGCATGAACTTCTGCTGGTGTGTGCAAGCATGAACTGCTGCTGGTGTGCAGGCATGAACTGCTGCTGGTGTGCATGCATGAACTTCTGCTGGTGTGCAGGCATGAACTGCTGCTGGTGTGCGGGCATGAACTGCTGCTGGTGTGCAGGCATGAACTGCTGCTGGTGTGCAGGCATGAACTGCTGCTGGTGTGCAGGCATGAACTGCTGCTTGTGTGAAGGCATGAACTGCTGCTGGTGTGCAGGCATGAACTGCTGCTGGTGTGCAGGCATGAACTGCTGCTGGTGTGCAGGCATGAACTGCTGCTGGTGTGAAGGCATGAACTGCTGCTGGTGTGCAGGCATGAACTGCTGCTGGTGTGCAGGCATGAACTGCTGCTGGTGTGCAGGCATGAACTGCTGCTGGTGTGCAGGCATGAACTGCTGCTGGTGTGCAGGCATGAACTGCTGCTGGTGTGCAGGCATGAACTGCTGCTGGTGTGCAGGCATGAACTGCTGCTGGTGTGCGGGCATGAACTGCTGCTGGTGTGCAGGCATGAACTGCTGCTGGTGTGCAGGCATGAACTTCTGCAGGTGTGCAGGCATGAACTGCTGCTGGTGTGCAGGCATGAATTGTTCCTGGTGTGCGGGCATGAACTGCTGCTGGTGCGCGGGCATGAAGTGCTGCTGGTGCGCGGGCATGACCTGCTGCTGGTGTGCAGGCATGAACTGCTGCTGGCGTGCGAGCATGAACTGCTGCTGGTGTGTGGGCATCAACTGCTGCTGGTGCGCGGGCATGACCTGCTGCTGGTGTGCAGGCATGAACTGCTGCTGGCGTGCGAGCATGAACTGCTGCTGGTGTGTGGGCATCAACTGCTGCTGGTGCGCGGGCATGAACTGCTGCTGGTGTGCAGGCATGAATTGTTCCTGGTGTGCAGGCATGAACTGCTGCTGGTGTGCAGGCATGAACTGCTGCTGATGTGCAGGCATGAACTGCTGTTGTTGTATAGGCATGAACTGCTGCTGGTGTGCAGGCATGAACTACTGCTCGTGTGCAGGCATGAACTACTGCTGGTGCGCAGGCATGAACTGCTGCTGACAGCGGGCATGAACTGCTGCTGGTGCGCGGGCATGAACTGTTGCAGGTGTGCGGGCATGACCTGCTGCTGGTGTGCAGCATTAACTGCTGCTGGTGTGCGAGCATGAACTTCTGCTGGTGTGCAGGCATGACCTGCTGCTGGTGTGCGGGCATGAACTGCTGCTAGTGTGCAGGCATGAACTTCTGCTGGTGTGCAGGCATGAACTGCTGCTGGTGTGCAAGCATGAACTGCTGCTGGTGTGCAGGCATGATCTGCTGCTGGTGTGCGAGCATGAACTGCTGCTGGTGTGTGGGCATCAACTGCTGCTGGCGTGCGAGCATGAACTGCTGCTGGTGTGTGGGCATCAACTGCTGCTGGTGTGCAGGCATGAACTGCTGCTGGTGTGCGGGCATGAACTGCTGCTGGTGTGCAGGCATGAACTGCTGCTGGTGTGAAGGCATGAACTCCTGCTGGTGTGCAGGCATGAACTGCTGCTGTTGTGCAGGCATGAACTGCTGCTGGTGTGAAGGCATGAACTGCTGCTGGTGTGCAGGCATCAACTGCTGCTGGTGAGCAGGCATGATCTGCTGCTGGTGTGCAGGCATGAACTGCTGCTGGTGTGCAGGCATGAACTGCTGCTGGTGTGCAGGCATGAACTGCTGCTGGTGTGCAGGCATGAACTGCTGCTGGTGTGCAGGCATGAACTGCTGCTGGTTTGCAGGCATGAACTACTGCTGGTGTGCAGGCATGAACTGCTGCTGGTGTGCAGGCATGAACTGTTGCTGGTGTGCAGGCATGAACTGCTGCTGGTGTGCAGGCATGAACTGCTGCTGGTGTGCAGGCATGAACTGCTGCTTGTGTGCAGGCATGACCTGCTGCTGGTGTGCGGGCATGAACTGTTGCTAGTGTGCAGGCATGAACTTCTGCTGGTGTGCAGGCATGAACTTCTGCTGGTGTGTGCAAGCATGAACTGCTGCTGGTGTGCAGGCATGAACTGCTGCTGGTGTGCATGCATGAACTTCTGCTGGTGTGCAGGCATGAACTGCTGCTGGTGTGCGGGCATGAACTGCTGCTGGTGTGCAGGCATGAACTGCTGCTGGTGTGCAGGCATGAACTGCTGCTGGTGTGCAGGCATGAACTGCTGCTTGTGTGAAGGCATGAACTGCTGCTGGTGTGCAGGCATGAACTGCTGCTGGTGTGCAGGCATGAACTGCTGCTGGTGTGCAGGCATGAACTGCTGCTGGTGTGAAGGCATGAACTGCTGCTGGTGTGCAGGCATGAACTGCTGCTGGTGTGCAGGCATGAACTGCTGCTGGTGTGAAGGCATGAACTGCTGCTAGTGTGCAGGCATGAACTGCTGCTGGTGTGCAGGCATGAACTGCTGCTGGTGTGCAGGCATGAACTGCTGCTGGTGTGCAGGCATGAACTGCTGCTGGTGTGCGGGCATGAACTGCTGCTGGTGTGCAGGCATGAACTGCTGCTGGTGTGCAGGCATGAACTTCTGCAGGTGTGCAGGCATGAACTGCTGCTGGTGTGCAGGCATGAATTGTTCCTGGTGTGCGGGCATGAACTGCTGCTGGTGCGCGGGCATGAAGTGCTGCTGGTGCGCGGGCATGACCTGCTGCTGGTGTGCAGGCATGAACTGCTGCTGGCGTGCGAGCATGAACTGCTGCTGGTGTGTGGGCATCAACTGCTGCTGGTGCGCGGGCATGACCTGCTGCTGGTGTGCAGGCATGAACTGCTGCTGGCGTGCGAGCATGAACTGCTGCTGGTGTGTGGGCATCAACTGCTGCTGGTGCGCGGGCATGAACTGCTGCTGGTGTGCAGGCATGAATTGTTCCTGGTGTGCAGGCATGAACTGCTGCTGGTGTGCAGGCATGAACTGCTGCTGATGTGCAGGCATGAACTGCTGTTGTTGTATAGGCATGAACTGCTGCTGGTGTGCAGGCATGAACTACTGCTCGTGTGCAGGCATGAACTACTGCTGGTGCGCAGGCATGAACTGCTGCTGACAGCGGGCATGAACTGCTGCTGGTGCGCGGGCATGAACTGTTGCAGGTGTGCGGGCATGACCTGCTGCTGGTGTGCAGCATTAACTGCTGCTGGTGTGCGAGCATGAACTTCTGCTGGTGTGCAGGCATGACCTGCTGCTGGTGTGCGGGCATGAACTGCTGCTAGTGTGCAGGCATGAACTTCTGCTGGTGTGCAGGCATGAACTGCTGCTGGTGTGCAAGCATGAACTGCTGCTGGTGTGCAGGCATGAACTGCTGCTGGTGTGCGAGCATGAACTGCTGCTGGTGTGTGGGCATCAACTGCTGCTGGCGTGCGAGCATGAACTGCTGCTGGTGTGTGGGCATCAACTGCTGCTGGTGTGCAGGCATGAACTGCTGCTGGTGTGCGGGCATGAACTGCTGCTGGTGTGCAGGCATGAACTGCTGCTGGTGTGAAGGCATGAACTCCTGCTGGTGTGCAGGCATGAACTGCTGCTGTTGTGCAGGCATGAACTGCTGCTGGTGTGAAGGCATGAACTGCTGCTGGTGTGCAGGCATCAACTGCTGCTGGTGAGCAGGCATGATCTGCTGCTGGTGTGCAGGCATGAACTGCTGCTGGTGTGCAGGCATGAACTGCTGCTGGTGTGCAGGCATGAACTGCTGCTGGTGTGCAGGCATGAACTGCTGCTGGTGTGCAGGCATGAACTGCTGCTGGTTTGCAGGCATGAACTACTGCTGGTGTGCAGGCATGAACTGCTGCTGGTGTGCAGGCATGAACTGTTGCTGGTGTGCAGGCATGAACTGCTGCTGGTGTGCAGGCATGAACTGCTGCTGGTGTGAAGGCATGAACTGCTGCTGGTGTGCAGGCATGAACTGCTGCTGGTGTGCAGGCATGAACTGCTGCTGGTGTGAAGGCATGAACTGCTGCTGGTGTGCAGGCATGAACTGCTGCTGGTGTGCAGGCATGAACTGCTGCTGGTGTGCGGGCATGAACTGCTGCTGGTGTGCAGGCATGAACTGCTGCTGGTGTGCAGGCATGAACTGCTGCTGGTGTGAAGGCATGAACTCCTGCTGGTGCGCGGGCATGAACTGCTGCTGGTGTGAAGGCATGAACTGCTGCTGGTGTGCAGGCATGAACTGCTGCTGGTGTGCAGGCATGAACTGCTGCTGGTGTGCAGGCATGAACTGCTGCTGGTGTGCAGGCATGAACTGCTGCTGGTGTGAAGGCATGAACTGCTGCTGGTGTGCAGGCATGAACTGCTGCTGGTGTGCAGGCATGAACTGCTGCTGGTGTGCGGGCATGAACTGCTGCTGGTGTGCAGGCATGAACTGTTGCTGGTGTGAAGGCATGAACTGCTGCTGGTGTGAAGGCATGAACTCCTGCTGGTGCGCGGGCATGAACTGCTGCTGGTGTGCAGGCATGAACTGCTGCTGGTGTGAAGGCATGAACTGCTGCTGGTGTGCAGGCATGAACTGCTGCCGGTGTGCGGGCATGAACTGCTGTTGGTGTGCAGGCATGAACTGCTGCTGGTGTGCAGGCATGAACTGCTGCTGGTGTACAGGCATGAACTGCTGCTGGTGTGAAGGCATGAACTGCTGCTGGTGCGCGGGCATGAACTGCTGCTGGTGTGAAGGCATGAACTGCTGCTAGTGTGCAGGCATGAACTGCTGCTGGTGTGCAGGCATGAACTGCTGCTGGTGTGCAGGCATGAACTGCTGCTGGTGTGCAGGCATGAACTGCTGCTGGTGTGCAGGCATGAACTGCTGCTGGTGTGCAGGCATGAACTGCTGCTGGTGTGCGGGCATGAACTGCTGCTGGTGTGCAGGCATGAACTGCTGCTGGTGTGCAGGCATGAACTGCTGCTGGTGTGCGGGCATGAACTGCTGCTGTTGCGCGGGCATGAATTGCTGCTGGTGTGCGGGCATGAACTGCTGCTGGTGTGCAGGAATGAACTGCTGCTGGTGTGCAGGAACGAACTGCTGCTGGCGCGGCCATGAACTGCTGTTGGTGCGCAGGCATGAAGTGCTGCTGGTGTGCGGGCATGAACTGCTGCTTGTGTGCGGGCATGAACTGCTGCTGGCGCGCGAGCATGAAGTGCTGTTGGTGCGCGGGCATGCACTGCTACTTTTGTGCGGGCATGAACTGCTGCTGGTGTGCGGGCATGAACTGCTGCTGATGTGAGGGCATGAATTGCTGCTGGTGTGCAGGCATGAACTGCTGCTGATGTGAGGGCATGAATTGCTGCTGGTGTGCGGGCATGAACTGCTGCTGGTGTGCAGGCATGAACTGCTGCTGGTGTGCGGGCATGAACTGCTGCTGGTGTGCAGGCATGAACTGCTGCTGGTGTGCGGGCATGAACTGCTGCTGGTGTGCAGGCATGAACTGCTGCTGGTGTGCAGGCATGAACTGCTGCTGGTGTGCGGGCATGAACTGCTGCTGGTGTGCGGGCATGAACTGCTGCTGGTGTGCAGGCATGAACTGCTGCTGGTGTGCAGGCATGAACTGCTGCTGGTGTGCAGGCATGAACTGCTGCTGGTGTGCAGGCATGAACTGCTGCTGGTGTGCGGGCATGAACTGCTGCTGGTGTGCAGGCATGAACTGCTGCTGGTGTGCGGGCATGAATTTTTGCTGGTGTGCAGGCATGAACTGCTGCTGGTGCGCGAGCATGAACTGCTGCTGGTGTGCAGGCGTGAACTGCTGCTGGTGTGCAGGCATGAACTGCTGCTGTTATGCGGGCATGAACTGCTGCTGGTGTGCAGGCATGAACTGCTGCTGGTGTGCAGGCATGAACTGCTGCTGGTGTGCAGGCATGAACTGCTACTTTTGTGCGGGCATGAACTGCTGCTGGTGTGCGGGCATGAAGTGCTGCTCGTGTGCAGGCATGAACTGCTGCTGATGTGAGGGCATGAATTGCTGCTGGTGTGCGGGCATGAACTGCTGCTGGTGTGCAGGCATGAACTGCTGCTGGTGTGCGGGCATGAATTGTTGCTGGTGTGCAGGCATGAACTGCTGCTGGTGCGCGAGCATGAACTGCTGCTAGTGTGCGGGCATGAACTGCTGCTAGTGTGCGGGCATGAACTGCTGCTGGTGTGCAGGCATGAACTGCTGCTGGTGTGCAGGCATGAACTGCTGCTGTTATGCGGGCATGAACTGCTGCTGGTGTGCAGGCATGAACTGCTGCTGGTGTGCAGGCATGAACTGTTGCTGGTGTGCAGGCATGAACTGCTGCTGGTGTGCAGGCATGAACTGCTACTTTTGTGCGGGCATGAACTGCTGCTGGTGTGCGGGCATGAAGTGCTGCTCGTGTGCAGGCATGAACTGCTGCTGATGTGAGGGCATGAATTGCTGCTGGTGTGCGGGCATGAACTGCTGCTGGTGTGCAGGCATGAACTGCTGCTGGTGTGCGGGCATGAATTGTTGCTGGTGTGCAGGCATGAACTGCTGCTGGTGCGCGAGCATGAACTGCTGCTAGTATGCGGGCATGAACTGCTGCTGGTGTGCGGGCATGAACTGCTGCTGGTGCGCGGGCATGAACTGCTGCTGGTGTGCAGGCATGAACTGTTGCTGGTGTGCAGGCATGAACTGTTGCTGGTGTGCGGGCATGAACTGCTGCTGGTGCGCGGGCATGAACTGCTGCTGGTGCGCGGGCATGAATTGCTGCCGGTGTGCAGGAATGAACTGCTGCTGGTGTGCAGGAATGAACTGCTGCTGGCGCGGCCATGAAGTGCTGTTGGTTCGCGGGCATGAAGTGCTGCTGGTGTGCGGGCATGAACTGAACTGCTGCTGGTGTCCAGGCATGAACTGCTGCTGGTGTGCGGGCATGAACTGCTGCTGGTGCGCGGGCATGAACTGCTGCTGGTGTGCAGGCATGAACTGCTGCTGGTGTGCGGGCATGAACTGCTGTTGGTGTGCAGGCATGAACTGCTGCTGGTGTGCAGGCATGAACTGCTGCTGGTGTGCGGGCATGAACTGCTGCTGGTGTGCAGGCATGAACTGCTGCTGGTGCGCGGGCATGAACTGCTGCTGGTGTGCGGGCATGAACTGCTGCTGGTGCGCGGGCATGAACTGCTGCTGGTGTGCAGGCATGAACTGCTGCTGGTGTGCAGGCATGAACTGCTGCTGGTGTGCAGGCATGAACTGCTGCTGGTGCGCGGGCATGAACTGCTGCTGGTGTGCGGGCATGAACTGCTGCTGGTGTGCGGGCATGAACTGCTGCTGGTGTGCAGGCATGAACTGCTGCTGGTGTGAAGGCATGAACTGCTGCTGGTGTGCAGGCATAAACTGCTGCTGGTGTGAAGGCATGAACTGCTGCTGGTGTGCAGGCATGAACTGCTGCTGGTGCGCGGGCATGAACTGCTGCTGGTGTGAAGGCATGAACTGCTGCTGGTGTGCAGGCATGAACTGCTGCTGGTGTGCGGGCATGAACTGCTGCTGGTGTGAAGGCATGAACTGCTGCTGGTGTGCAGGCATGAACTGCTGCTGGTGTGCGGGCATGAACTGCTGCTGGTGTGCGGGCATGAACTGCTGCTGGTGTGCAGGCATGAACTGCTGCTGGTGTGAAGGCATGAACTGCTGCTGGTGTGCAGGCATGAACTGCTGCTGGTGTGAAGGCATGAACTGCTGCTGGTGTACAGGCATGAACTGCTGCTGGTGCGCGGGCATGAACTGCTGCTGGTGCGCGGGCATGAACTGCTGCTGGTGTGCGGGCATGAACTGCTGCTGGTGTGCAGGCATGAACTGCTGCTGGTGTGCAGGCATGAACTGCTGCTGGTGTGAAGGCATGAACTGCTGCTGGTGTGCAGGCATGAACTGCTGCTGGTGCGCGGGCATGAACTGCTGCTGGTGTGCGGGCATGAACTGCTGCTGGTGTGCGGGCATGAACTGCTGCTGGTGTGCGGGCATGAACTGCTGCTGGTGTGCATGAATGAACTGCTGCTGGTGTGCAGGAACGAACTGCTGCTGGCGCGGCCATGAACTGCTGCTGGTGTGCAGGCATGAACTGCTGCTGGTGTGCAGGCATGAACTGCTGCTGGTGTGAAGGCATGAACTGCTGCTGGTGTGAAGGCATGAACTGTTGCTGGTGTGCAGGCATGAACTGCTGCTGGTGTGCGGGCATGAACTGCTGCTGGTGTGCAGGCATGAACTGCTGCTGGTGTGCGGGCATGAACTGCTGCTGGTGTGCAGGCATGAACTGCTGCTGGTGTGCGGGCATGAACTGCTGCTGGTGTGCAGGAATGAACTGCTCCTGGTGTGCAGGAACGAACTGCTGCTGGCGCGGCCATGAACTGCTGTTGGTGCGCAGGCATGAAGTGCTGCTGGTGTGCGGGCATGAACTGCTGCTTGTGTGCGGGAATGAACTGCTGCTGGCGCGCGAGCATGAAGTGCTGTTGGTGCGCGGGCATGCACTGCTACTTTTGTGCGGGCATGAACTGCTGCTGGTGTGCGGGCATGAACTGCTGCTCGTGTGCAGGCATGAACTGCTGCTGATGTGAGGGCATGAATTGCTGCTGGTGTGCGGGCATGAACTGCTGCTGGTGCGCAGGCATGAACTGCTGCTGGTGTGCAGGCATGAACTGCTGCTGGTGCGCGGGCATGAATTGCTGCTGGTATGCGGGCATGAACTGCTGCTGGTGTGCAGGCATGAACTGCTGCTGGTATGCGGGCATGAACTGCTGCTGGTGTGCAGGCATGAACTGCTGCTGGTGTGCAGGCATGAACTGCTGCTGGTGTGCAGGCATGAACTGCTGCTGGTGTGCGGGCATGAACTGCTGCTGGTGTGCAGGCATGAACTGCTGCTGGTGTGCAGGCATGAACTGCTGCTGGTGTGCAGGCATGAACTGCTGCTGGTGTGCAGGCATGAACTGCTGCTGGTGTGCGGGCATGAACTGCTGCTGGTGTGCAGGCATGAACTGCTGCTGGTGTGCAGGCATGAACTGCTGCTGGTGTGCGGGCATGAACTGCTGCTGGTGTGCAGGCATGAACTGCTGCTGGTGTGCGGGCATGAATTGTTGCTGGTGTGCAGGCATGAACTGCTGCTGGTGCGCGAGCATGAACTGCTGCTGGTGTGCAGGCATGAACTGCTGCTGGTGTGCAGGCGTGAACTGCTGCTGTTATGCGGGCATGAACTGCTGCTGGTGTGCAGGCATGAACTGCTGCTGGTGTGCAGGCATGAACTGCTGCTGGTGTGCAGGCATGAACTGCTGCTGGTGTGCAGGCATGAACTGCTACTTTTGTGCGGGCATGAACTGCTGCTGGTGTGCGGGCATGAAGTGCTGCTCGTGTGCAGGCATGAACTGCTGCTGATGTGAGGGCATGAATTGCTGCTGGTGTGCGGGCATGAACTGCTGCTGGTGTGCAGGCATGAACTGCTGCTGGTGTGCGGGCATGAATTGTTGCTGGTGTGCAGGCATGAACTGCTGCTGGTGCGCGAGCATGAACTGCTGCTAGTGTGCGGGCATGAACTGCTGCTAGTGTGCAGGCATGAACTGTTGCTGGTGTGCAGGCATGAACTGTTGCTGGTGTGCGGGCATGAATTGCTGCTGGTGCGCGGGCATGAACTGCTGCTGGTGCGCGGGCATGAATTGCTGCCGGTGTGCAGGAATGAACTGCTGCTGGTGTGCAGGAATGAACTGCTGCTGGCGCGGCGATGAAGTGCTGTTGGTTCGCGGGCATGAAGTGCTGCTGGTGTGCGGGCATGAACTGAACTGCTGCTGGTGTCCAGGCATGAACTGCTGCTGGTGTGCGGGCATGAACTGCTGCTGGTGCGCGGGCATGAACTGCTGCTGGTGTGCAGGCATGAACTGCAGCTGGTGTGCGGGCATGAACTGCTGCTGGTGTGCGGGCATGAACTGCTGCTGGTGTGCAGGCATGAACTGCTGCTGGTGTGCGGGCATGAACTGCTGCTGGTGTGCGGGCATGAACTGCTGCTGGTGCGCGGGCATGAACTGCTGCTGGTGTGCAGGCATGAACTGCTGCTGGTGTGCAGGCATGAACTGCTGCTGGTGTGCGGGCATGAACTGCTGCTGGTGTGCATGCATGAACTGCTGCTGGTGTGAAGGCATGAACTGCTGTTGGTGTGCAGGCATGAACTGCTGCTGGTGCGCGGGCATGAACTGCTGCTGGTGTGCGGGCATGAACTGCTGCTGGTGTGCAGGCATGAACTGCTGCTGGTGTGCGGGCATGAACTGCTGCTGGTGTGCAGGCATGAACTGCTGCTGGTGTGCAGGCATGAACTGCTGCTGGTGTGCGGGCATGAACTGCTGCTGGTGTGCAGGCATGAACTGCTGCTGGTGCGCGGGCATGAACTGCTGCTGGTGTGCGGGCATGAACTGCTGCTGGTGCGCGGGCATGAACTGCTGCTGGTGTGCAGGCATGAACTGCTGCTGGTGTGCAGGCATGAACTGCTGCTGGTGTGCAGGCATGAACTGCTGCTGGTGCGCGGGCATGAACTGCTGCTGGTGTGCGGGCATGAACTGCTGCTGGTGTGCGGGCATGAACTGCTGCTGGTGTGCAGGCATGAACTGCTGCTGGTGTGAAGGCATGAACTGCTGCTGGTGTGCAGGCATAAACTGCTGCTGGTGTGAAGGCATGAACTGCTGCTGGTGTGCAGGCATGAACTGCTGCTGGTGCGCGGGCATGAACTGCTGCTGGTGTGAAGGCATGAACTGCTGCTGGTGTGCAGGCATGAACTGCTGCTGGTGTGCGGGCATGAACTGCTGCTGGTGTGAAGGCATGAACTGCTGCTGGTGTGCAGGCATGAACTGCTGCTGGTGTGCGGGCATGAACTGCTGCTGGTGTGCGGGCATGAACTGCTGCTGGTGTGCAGGCATGAACTGCTGCTGGTGTGAAGGCATGAACTGCTGCTGGTGTGCAGGCATGAACTGCTGCTGGTGTGAAGGCATGAACTGCTGCTGGTGTGCAGGCATGAACTGCTGCTGGTGCGCGGGCATGAACTGCTGCTGGTGCGCGGGCATGAACTGCTGCTGGTGTGCGGGCATGAACTGCTGCTGGTGTGCAGGCATGAACTACTGCTGGTGTGCAGGCATGAACTGCTGCTGGTGTGAAGGCATGAACTGCTGCTGGTGTGCAGGCATGAACTGCTGCTGGTGCGCGGGCATGAACTGCTGCTGGTGTGCGGGCATGAACTGCTGCTGGTGTGCGGGCATGAACTGCTGCTGGTGTGCGGGCATGAACTGCTGCTGGTGTGCAGGAATGAACTGCTGCTGGTGTGCAGGAACGAACTGCTGCTGGCGCGGCCATGAACTGCTGCTGGTGTGCAGGCATGAACTGCTGCTGGTGTGCAGGCATGAACTGCTGCTGGTGTGAAGGCATGAACTGCTGCTGGTGTGAAGGCATGAACTGTTGCTGGTGTGCAGGCATGAACTGCTGCTGGTGTGCGGGCATGAACTGCTGCTGGTGTGCAGGCATGAACTGCTGCTGGTGTGCGGGCATGAACTGCTGCTGGTGTGCAGGCATGAACTGCTGCTGGTGTGCGGGCATGAACTGCTGCTGGTGTGCAGGAATGAACTGCTGCTGGTGTGCAGGAACGAACTGCTGCTGGCGCGGCCATGAACTGCTGTTGGTGCGCAGGCATGAAGTGCTGCTGGTGTGCGGGCATGAACTGCTGCTTGTGTGCTGGAATGAACTGCTGCTGGCGCGCGAGCATGAAGTGCTGTTGGTGCGCGGGCATGCACTGCTACTTTTGTGCGGGCATGAACTGCTGCTGGTGTGCGGGCATGAACTGCTGCTCGTGTGCAGGCATGAACTGCTGCTGATGTGAGGGCATGAATTGCTGCTGGTGTGCGGGCATGAACTGCTGCTGGTGCGCAGGCATGAACTGCTGCTGGTGTGCAGGCATGAACTGCTGCTGGTGCGCGGGCATGAATTGCTGCTGGTATGCGGGCATGAACTGCTGCTGGTGTGCAGGCATGAACTGCTGCTGGTATGCGGGCATGAACTGCTGCTGGTGTGCAGGCATGAACTGCTGCTGGTGTGCAGGCATGAACTGCTGCTGGTGTGCAGGCATGAACTGCTGCTGGTGTGCGGGCATGAACTGCTGCTGGTGTGCAGGCATGAACTGCTGCTGGTGTGCAGGCATGAACTGCTGCTGGTGTGCAGGCATGAACTGCTGCTGGTGTGCAGGCATGAACTGCTGCTGGTGTGCGGGCATGAACTGCTGCTGGTGTGCAGGCATGAACTGCTGCTGGTGTGCAGGCATGAACTGCTGCTGGTGTGCGGGCATGAACTGCTGCTGGTGTGCAGGCATGAACTGCTGCTGGTGTGCGGGCATGAATTGTTGCTGGTGTGCAGGCATGAACTGCTGCTGGTGCGCGAGCATGAACTGCTGCTGGTGTGCAGGCATGAACTGCTGCTGGTGTGCAGGCGTGAACTGCTGCTGTTATGCGGGCATGAACTGCTGCTGGTGTGCAGGCATAAACTGCTGCTGGTGTGCAGGCATGAACTGCTGCTGGTGTGCAGGCATGAACTGCTGCTGGTGTGCAGGCATGAACTGCTACTTTTTTGCGGGCATGAACTGCTGCTGGTGTGCGGGCATGAAGTGCTGCTCGTGTGCAGGCATGAACTGCTGCTGATGTGAGGGCATGAATTGCTGCTGGTGTGCGGGCATGAACTGCTGCTGGTGTGCAGGCATGAACTGCTGCTGGTGTGCGGGCATGAATTGTTGCTGGTGTGCAGGCATGAACTGCTGCTGGTGCGCGAGCATGAACTGCTGCTAGTGTGCGGGCATGAACTGCTGCTAGTGTGCAGGCATGAACTGTTGCTGGTGTGCAGGCATGAACTGTTGCTGGTGTGCGGGCATGAATTGCTGCTGGTGCGCGGGCATGAACTGCTGCTGGTGCGCGGGCATGAATTGCTGCCGGTGTGCAGGAATGAACTGCTGCTGGTGTGCAGGAATGAACTGCTGCTGGCGCGGCGATGAAGTGCTGTTGGTTCGCGGGCATGAAGTGCTGCTGGTGTGCGGGCATGAACTGAACTGCTGCTGGTGTCCAGGCATGAACTGCTGCTGGTGTGCGGGCATGAACTGCTGCTGGTGCGCGGGCATGAACTGCTGCTGGTGTGCAGGCATGAACTGCAGCTGGTGTGCGGGCATGAACTGCTGCTGGTGTGCGGGCATGAACTGCTGCTGGTGTGCAGGCATGAACTGCTGCTGGTGTGCGGGCATGAACTGCTGCTGGTGTGCGGGCATGAACTGCTGCTGGTGCGCGGGCATGAACTGCTGCTGGTGTGCAGGCATGAACTGCTGCTGGTGTGCAGGCATGAACTGCTGCTGGTGTGCGGGCATGAACTGCTGCTGGTGTGCAGGCATGAACTGCTGCTGGTGTGAAGGCATGAACTGCTGCTGGTGTGCAGGCATGAACTGCTGCTGGTGCGCGGGCATGAACTGCTGCTGGTGTGCGGGCATGAACTGCTGCTGGTGTGCAGGCATGAACTGCTGCTGGTGTGCGGGCATGAACTGCTGCTGGTGTGCAGGCATGAACTGCTGCTGGTGTGCAGGCATGAACTGCTGCTGGTGTGCGGGCATGAACTGCTGCTGGTGTGCAGGCATGAACTGCTGCTGGTGTGAAGGCATGAACTGCTGCTGGTGTGCAGGCATGAACTGCTGCTGGTGCGCGGGCATGAACTGCTGCTGGTGTGCGGGCATGAACTGCTGCTGGTGTGCAGGCATGAACTGCTCCTGGTGTGCGGGCATGAACTGCTGCTGGTGTGCAGGCATGAACTGCTGCTGGTGTGAAGGCATGAACTGCTGCTGGTGTGCAGGCATGAACTGCTGCTGGTGTGAAGGCATGAACTGCTGCTGGTGTGCAGGCATGAACTGCTGCTGGTGCGCGGGCATGAACTGCTGCTGGTGTGAAGGCATGAACTGCTGCTGGTGTGCAGGCATGAACTGCTGCTGGTGCGCGGGCATGAACTGCTGCTGGTGTGAAGGCATGAACTGCTGCTGGTGTGCAGGCATGAACTGCTGCTGGTGTGAAGGCATGAACTGCTGCTGGTGTGAAGGCATGAACTGCTGCTGGTGTGCAGGCATGAACTGCTGCTGGTGTGCGGGCATGAACTGCTGCTGGTGTGCGGGCATGAACTGCTGCTGGTGTGCAGGCATGAACTGCTGCTGGTGTGAAGGCATGAACTGCTGCTGGTGTGCAGGCATGAACTGCTGCTGGTGTGAAGGCATGAACTGCTGCTGGTGTGCAGGCATGAACTGCTGCTGGTGCGCGGGCATGAACTGCTGCTGGTGTGCGGGCATGAATTGTTGCTGGTGTGCAGGCATGAACTGCTGCTGGTGTGTGGGCATGAACTGCTGCTGGTGTGCGGGCATGAACTGCTGCTGGTGTGCAGGCATGAACTGCTGCTGGTGTGAGGGCATGAACTGCTGCTGGTGTGCAGGCATGAACTGCTGCTGGTGTGCGGGCATGAACTGCTGCTGGTGTGAAGGCATGAACTGCTGCTGGTGTGCAGGCATGAACTGCTGCTGGTGTGTGGGCATGAACTGCTGCTGGTGTGCGGGCATGAACTGCTGCTGGTGTGCAGGCATGAACTGCTGCTGGTGTGCGGGCATGAACTGCTGCTGGTGTGAAGGCATAAACTGCTGCTGGTGTGCAGGCATGAACTGCTGCTGGTGTGCGGGCATGAACTACTGCTGGTGTGCGGGCATGAACTGCTGCTGGTGTGCGGGCATGAACTGCTGCTGGTGTGAAGGCATGAACTGCTGCTGGTGTGCAGGCATGAACTGCTGCTGGTGTGAAGGCATGAACTGCTGCTGGTGTGCAGGCATGAACTGTTGCTGGTGTGCAGGCATGAACTGCTGCTGGTGTGAGGGCATGAACTGCTGCTGGTGTGCAGGCATGAACTGCTGCTGGTGTGCAGGCATGAACTGCTGCTGGTGTGCAGGCATGAACTGCTGCTGGTGTGCAGGCATGAACTGCTGCTGGTGTGCAGGGCCTAGGCTGGTCAAATTTTGGTCTCCATCAGCTTAAGTGGAGTCTAAACCTCAGCCTTTAAAAAATGGTCAGTGTACAACCAATTTAACTCAGGGGTGAAAACTCTGGAACTCCAGAAACCTAAACTATCACTGATCGACATGCTGGGGCCTGCCCCCGCTTACAATGCAGCGTGTACCGGCAGGCCCTCGCTGTCACAAAAGACTTCAACTGCCCGCTCAAGGTGGCAGGTTCATCCTCCGCCACAGCACAGCTGTGGACAAGGATAGGCCAGGATGGGCTGGCGAGCGAGAGGACGCCCGGTCAGGTGTGGGCCCTATCGACAACTTGTGGGTGAAAGAAAGAAATTACACCCTACTGGTGTGTGTGCTGATAAGTGTTTATGTTAGTGTGCACCATACCACCTTGGGCAGGCTGCTAGATGGCCACTCATTGGGCCGACAGGGACCATACCTCGACAGTTAACACTGGTGGTGATGGAGGACCATGCCACTTAGGGTGTCCTTTGGCCTCAGATTGGGCCTTTGTAGCTGGTTGTAGCAGGTTGCCAGCGAGGCATGATGCAACAGCATGGCCGGTCGGTAGCCCAACCAAAAAGGCGGCATGCTGCATCACAATCCCTTAAATGTGACTGGGGCGTCGCTGCCTGTAGCTGGAGTATACAAATAACCACTGGCATACACCCCCCCCACTGTGTGTGCGCAGCCAACATTGAGGTTTGTCCTGATGCAGCCCGTCCCATCTCCCAGGATCCACTCGTGGTTGCATGCTGTGTCCAGTGCTGCAGCGCTGCAGAAGCAGGTACGGTTGCCGCAGCATGCAACATTGACGCAGGTGCAAGGTGGCTCCCAGGCTGCAGCAGTTATTATTTTTAGCCCATCAGCCATCAGATCACCTTTGGCTGCTAGGCGGCCACCACTCAGCCGATTGGGACCCAACCTCCATCGGCCTACAGGCTACAGCCGGTAATCCAAGGAGCAGGGCTTGCTGCACACCGGCACCAAACCCCCACGGCTGGGCCATGATGCTCATATTCCATACGATATGCATCGCTGTAGCATCAGGGCATGCCCAATCATTCACAGGCCTTGGCATGCTGTAGCCCACTGTTTATTTGGAATGCTGTGCCCAGGGTGGCTCAGCTGTCTTTTTGACATATTCATTCCCACTACAGGGGCAGTGCGCATGTGCAGCATAATGCCACTGCATGGGCAGTTCCCATATGCAGCATAATGCCACCGCATGGGCAGCACCCATGTGCTGCACAACCCCACTTATTGACACACCCTGAGGCAGGTCTTGACTCCAAGTTGCTGTCGACCCTCAGGTTGGCATGGCCCCTCAGTATTGCTTTGGCCCCTCATCTTCTATTCGATTCAAATATCTGTCACCTGGTCTGCAGTGTGAAGCTCTGGGTGCCAAGCTGCATGCAGCAAAGGCTCAATTCAAAGAGGAGAGGGCCGTTTTTGAGGAGCAGCTCGACAGGCAGCATCAGACCCTCGAGGGGCAGGTACAGGACACAGACTGCCGTATGATATTAAGATTAGTTTGACCTCTGATGTTTTAATGCAAATCCGCAATGGAGACTAGGGACCGAGTCGGGATCCTGGAGTAGGGATGGGTCATGCAAGGCTTATCCGGCTACAATTCAGCTGCCTTGCGGCTACGGGCTGGGGGGCCTGGTGTAGTGACTGGCAAGTCCTGGCTGCACCAGGCCCTCCCAGGCGCAGGTCACAGTGTAGCTGAATTTATTTACGGAACCTGAAATAAGCATTGGACTGCCACAAATGATGCAAGGCCCTGAAAGGACCCAGCAGGGCAGTTTCATTCTCAGAGGCCGGGTCTAGGAGGTCTTTTATAGAGCTCATCCAGTCACCCCTTCACAATCGCTTGCCAAGCTTTTGGCCAGCGCGCCCAGTGAACCGTTCCTTATCTGCTGGCAGTGACTAAAGTGACTAACTAGAAGCACTGGAGTTATGAGTTTTTTGGGGGGGGGCCACTTCCTGGTCCATAGATCTTGGATCCTATATTAACCAGGTTCAAACCAGGACCAATTTGGTGGGGTGGCAGTACTGTTTGGTCACCAGAACTTCAGTCATAAATCAACCAGGTTGAAACCATGATCAGTTTTTTTTGTAGGGGTGGCATTCCTGCCTATCCCATGGAACCTTAGTTTAAAACAGGATCTGGCACCTATCACACTATCTAACTATAAACGCACACAAACAGCACCAGCCAAGGTAAGAAATAATAATGCAAGACCAGTGCATGTTCATGCTTTGTTTTCGTTTTCTTAGAAAGGCAATTGGCTGCATTGCATTGCCTAAGGTTCATCGCTTGGGCATGCAACTGGACGAGGCCAGACAGGAGGCGTCCAAGAACTCTGCAACGGTGCAACAGCAGCGCCTTCAAAAGCAGCAGCTGCAGGAGGACCTGCAAGCAGCGCTCGGAAAGGTGCAGGCAGACCACCTGGAAGCTGCGCGGCAGCTGAAGGCCATGGGCCACAGCATGGCTGAGCAGAAGAACGACCATGCCAGGTGTGGTAGAAAGAAAGTGTGGATTCCGCAGGAACCCTGCTTGCCTGGCTTCACAGGCTGAGTATGAGCATGTTGCCAGCTGTAATGCCTCGTCGCCAGACTGCTGCCTTTCACCTGAACAGCTCCTTGTGTCAAGACCCTTTCCGTGCCTGTCTCATTGGCATGACATGCCACCAGTAATTTAGATATATTTACAAATCTATCGTACTCTTGAAGTAATTTGAGATGTTATTTTGCTCCCAAATGCCTGTGAGTGAATGTAACCTCCATAATTTCCTCGAACCTTCATAGCCTGTTTTCAAAATAAATCAGTCATTAGGGTGCCAGCAGGCGCATGAGACTCCCGCCTGCTGGCCAATGCGTGCACTGGCAAAATAGTCCCACTTCCTGGGGCTGTGTTAATAAAACCTTGGAATGCTTAATTTCGTGGCCACAATGCTGCCAAATATCACCCCCCCGCCTGCAAATGAATCTACCCTCAGTGGGCTGCCCCGCGGCTGCCAAAGGCCCGTTTGGGGCCCAATCTTGACCAGTCTAGAGACATAGGCTCAGGCAGCATGGCTAGAGTCAAGGAAGTGGCAGAACTATCCATGAAGTGGAGCAATGGAGGGAGGAGGCATCTGCCCGTATCATCCGTAGACCATGCACTCTTCCAAGCCCAATTGTGCCTGGTAGCTTCTGAGACTTGAAGGCGACACTTGCACATCACCAATGCCACTGGACACCATCCCTCCACAACAAGGCTGCAGTCTGCATTTTGGCGCCACACCTAAGATCCCTGAATACAGCAGACTATTGTGTGTCTGTGGGTCTATCCCCCCTAGGTCTATCCCCTGTTGCCGGGGGCGGGCACTTGCAAGCAGTAGCTGAGACAGGATGCATTGTCTGCTTTGAGTAGAAATGAATCTCTCAGCAGCTGTCCCCTGCCTGCCCTCCCTCTGCACGCAGGGACACCAGTAAGCTGCAGGAGACGTTGCAATCCTCGCAGCAAGAGGTTGAGCTACTGCAGCGACACACCCGGCTGCTGGAGCTCGCCGGAAGCCTAGCCTCAAAGGAGCAAGAGCAGTCAAACATGCAGCTGGCGGCTGCGCAGCAGGCAACGGCTGAGCATCAACAAGCGTCGCGGGGAGCAGCGCAGGAGGCTAGCTTGTGGAGGGACAAATTTGAAAAACTCAACCTTGTGATGCAGGTCGGTGCGGCTAAGCCCTAAACCTCAGCAATTTGAGCATGTCTGGGTTCAAAAGGTAATCCAATGCGTTTGTAACGAATTGCTCAGCTTGCCTGTCATGAACTACAGCTTGCTGGTCTTCAGGAGTATGGGCACTCCTGCCGATTGCCTATCTTCCTTCCCATTTGAAAAGCCAGGCCATGATCATCCACCATGCCCCTTGACCCTTAAACCTGATATTTGCATTTGGAACTGGAAGGTCATGATTCTCTACCTTGAAGTCCTAAACCCTATAACCTGATAATTCCATTCGGTGCATTTAAGTCATGATGATCCACTTCACCCTTAGGGCCCTGATCATCCATTTAACCCTGAGGTCCTTACACCCTCAAGCCTGATCCTTCCGTTGGATGCATTTAGGTCATTCAAAAGAGGTTTCAGATGGCTGAGGACCCCAAGCCTGAGCTGGCCATTAAGGCGTCATTGAGAGAGGCTGACCTGCGACAGCTGAAACAGCGCCTGCAGCGCCTCGGGGACCGCGACCAGCAGGCTCTCCGCCACGGCAGCAACAGCGACGACGACGCAGACAACCACGCTACCTTTCAGGGCGCGCACACCAGGCACGGAGCCGGCGTCATCTCCTCGCTGCCTGAGCCATCGCCGTCTGATGTGGCTGTGGAGCTTGTGATGAGGCAGCTGCAGCGTGAGAGCGTACGAGGCAGCGCGGAGTATTTGCTGGGTAGCCTGAGCCTGGGCGGGCCTGCCGCCGGCTCGCTGGCGACGTGGTTCCAGGGCTTGGCGGGCGGCAAGAAGACACACTCGAGCGCCAGCACTGTGCGGGACAGCACAGCCTCAGGCAGCACACTGTTCGCAGCTCCTGTGACGAGGCAGCAGGGGTGAGGGGCCTATTTGATTGGAGCTGTCACGGGGATCGAAGCGACTAGGCCGGGGTCTGAGGGAGAGTGGAGAAGATTTAATTGCTTGGGGTATTGGTATTCCACCCCTAATTTCATTCGCCTGGGTTAGCAACTGACAAGGAGCCTTGTTTTGTTTTCTCTCGTACAGGGACCAGCAGCACTACTCGGATGCCGAGTACGCCCCCCGGGACCAATCAGCTACTATTTGTGACAGGGAGAGCAAGCATGCCGCTGTTGTAGGCACCACACCTCCAGTGGGCATCCGGGGTAGGCTGTGGCCCCTGGCCCTGGAAGTGCCTTCCAGCCTGGAAGCAGACGGCGACAGCGAAGTGAAGCGGATTTGTGCCTCCAGCCTGCATGGTGGCCGCAGCCCGCTGACACCGAGGAGCGCGTGCACGCCTTCGCCAGTGGACAGCCGAAAAGACTCTGAGTATGACATGCTGGCTGAGGACCGGGAGGGCTATGATGAGGGGCTGGAGGCCCTGTCCCCCAGCCACTTGATTCCCTCCAGCATGCTAAGGGCTGGGCTGGAAGAGAAGATCCTGTCAGCAGGCAAGCTTAGTCCATACCTTTGTGCTAAGGACTGAAGGAGGCGACTCAGCCCCCCTGTCTCTGCCGGCAACTGCTTAATTATGCAATCGTTTTCATTTACTGTGTAGATTATAAGTTTGTGAATCATTACAAGGCCGGTTGGACAACCTGGTTGTAACCTGCCGGTCATTCCACGGCATGTTTGCTTGATTCGGCTGCGTTTCGGCCTTTCGGGTCTTTTATAAGCCGCTAACAGCCATGTTGAGCCAGATCACCTGAAAGGGGGGACTCCGGCAGAAAACATGTGCTCTGTCTCCCGGACATTGTCGCAGCAGCTCAGTCCTGTCGACCTGTGTCGCATTTAGCGATCTTGCTAGGCGTGGCACTGCTTCAACTCAGCAAACACGTTCTCTGCCGTTCTCGCCTCTTTGCATGAGTGATCCATGAGATTGAGCCAGGTGTGGTGGAGCGCAGTAGATGGCAGTGATCTCAGATCTTCTAGCCCCATGTCAGGTGCGGGCAGCCTGTCACTGTGCCTGTCTGCCATCCATGTCACAAGACCATGTGTTCAGCGCGGCTGGGCATGCAAGCCCACATGCCGACATGTGTTTCGCCCCCTGATTTCCCCTGTAATGTGGCTGCAGCACATGCTGTGATATTTTGAGATGTGAAGTGAGCCCTTTGTCATGGCTCATGCTGCACCCTGTCCACTACCCCTTTCAAATCGGGGGATGCTTCGCTTCCGTCCCGTTGACTAACGTATTGCCTGCAAAATTCATCTTGGATGAGAAGCCCAGTTTCTTAACTTCCTGCATTGAGGAATCTATGACCTATACACTTAGCCTTGTTGCCTCTGCAGCAGCCTGATGCACCCTTGGCAACCCTCTCCCGCTTGCCCACCTGCCAAACTCTTTTGCACCCACGTCGTATTGTATGACTGTGGCTTATCTTCTCCACTATGGCTTTCATTCCCACATCACTGTCTTTTGGTTGTGTGTTAGTTAGTTGCTAGCCCAGGGGGGTCCCTTTTTTCTGCTTGCTGTCCTAGCGTGATTAGTGCCTGTATCGGTTTACAGACACGTCCCATGCATCAAATTGCATGCTCTTCTGGACTGTAAAAAGTTGTAATAATTCCCTCCCAATGCCCACCCACTTAATGCATTATAAATTAACAATCATGTTGACACCTGTAACCTGCCACCGTGCTCGCCAGGGTTCGACTCAGCAGGGGTACAGGTTAGAGGCTCATGCTTGAGGCGAAATCTTTCAACCCAGAGGACAGGCTGATTCCTTGTCTGTTCATGCCCTTGTAGCAACCTGCACACCATAAAAAAGCTACAGCCCTTCTCCCTCTCTGTCGCAGCTGAGCGCCATGTTCCTGCGTAACCGAGCGCAGTCTGACTATTATCAAAGGGATAGAGACTATGACAGTGTTCAAGTTGACCTTCTATAGCACCTTACATCAATGACGTTACACCTCTGGGCCCTGCTCAATAGGCTCGGCTGCGTGGCCGCCTAAAGCACCTTTAGTGTGTGTGACTGATGTGTAAAGGATGCCATGTGCGACTGAGGTGGGTTTGGCCGATTGGGAGTCAGCACCCTGCCAGTGTATTGGGCAACAAAGAGATGTCAGGCGTGGTGGGTTACTGGTCAGCATTTATTTGATATAGACCATGCCGCTTTTGGTAGGCTGCTGGACAACCACCATTGGAGACCACTGGAGACTGAACCTTGACTCGCTCATGGCCGGTTCCCAAGTATCCAGGCTTGCTGCACCGTAGGCTAAAATGAAGCTGAGCTGCAGCTAAAGAACCCTGTAGCCAACTAAGGTGTGGGCTAGAAAGGCTCAAGTGAGACAGAAGCTTGCAAGTGTGGGTGCGTGTTCTGCCATACATCCTCCTCTTCGCGGGCGGAACCATCCACCGAGTTCAATATGCAGCTCCCCAACACCAGCCACCTAAGCTGCGGCAGCTTGACATATAACTCAGGCTGCTCCTCAAGAAGCAGACGGCATGCATGAGCAGGGTGTGTAGTCTGCATGTGGAAGAGGTGCCAAAGGAGACAAGGGCTCAGAGTTGGAGTTGAGGGTCCAGAGATGAAGGACGTGTCTTGAGGGCGGGCATGGTGGCGTAGGGGCCATCTATATTTATTTGCAAGCTTCCAGTAGTATAAAAAAAATTGGAACACAATCAGTGGGGCACGGCCGTTCTGATTGCTAGCAGGGTTGTTGTGTGCTAGCAGGGTTGTTGCCTTTAAGAGCCCTAGGAATGCATGACGAGGTTGTAGTTACAACCCAGCTCCTGCATTGTACACATAGTATCCAGAGCCAATCAATTTATCTTCCCACCGAAATGGGGCAGGCCGTCGTCTCTCTAGAAGCTATGTGTTTGTCCATGAACTGAAAAGACCCCCGCTGATTTGGCATGTGTTCTCGGCTTTGGCGAACGATGGCCACATCGGCCATAAGCGCAAAAGACTCACATCCGATCATTCCCATGGGATGCGCGTCGACATCATCACCAAACATGGTCTGAGCGATCCAGGGCCCAATTACACTTGTCACCGGAACGCGGAAATGGCATGCCAGCTCACCCTCCCCAATTCCACTTGTCACCGGAATGGCACCGGAACGCCAGCGTGGCGCCAGCGTGGCGCTGCCGTACCCGTTAAGTGCCATATTTTGCATCGCTCCTATTTTTAGCGATGCAAACATACTTCGCATCAACGCTACGACAGCGTGGACAACTTCGTCCTCATCTTCAAATTTTCATCGCCGTCATCTTTCGTTCGTTCTGAATACTCCTTTTCGCCCGTTCCTACTGCCATGGCCGACGCTTATCCTTAACAGGAGCTTCATTTGAATCTTTCCCGCGTAGAATTTGGCACCGATCTGGCCAACCCAATGGTGAATGTCGACGTGCCCCTTAGCAGTCCCTCCGATCGCATGGGCTGTCGTTTAGCAGCGGCCTGCATTTGCTACACCCAACTTCGACAGTGCCGGGGCATCCCTGGCTGCACGTACCTTGCAACTCGACATTTTGCCAAGCAGGATTATCATGCTAAGCGAGACAAGTAGACAGAACACTCTAGATACACGAAGCGATATGGCATACGCTTGACAGGCTGTTCACTAGAAAAATTTGGTCTCAACCGTACCCGAACACATTCCGGACACAAGTGGAATTACGTTTCAAGTTTTTTCAGCCAGCGTGGCTGAAGCCTCGCCCAACCAGATAAACCGCCACCGGAACGTGTTCCGTCGAGCGCCCTAGTGGAATTGGGCCCCCAGTCGCATATCAGAAGGCAGTACATCAGGCGGCAGGACATGTCCCAGGACATAGGGTGCGGGTGAGGTGGCATTTCAATTCCCACCACAAGCATTCCAAGGCAGCGTTCCCGTCAATGACGGGCTCATAACCTGCTCATCACCAGCCTGCAGTATCGAATGTTTTGTGACCAAGGCTGTTCCATACTTCCATCGCTTTGAGTGTGTATCGCTCTCTTGCCGACGCTCAAGACACTGATCCAACAACATCTCTGTTCACTGAAAACGCCATTCCAGGTGTATGGATGGAGGCTATTTCCGACATCGACCAACTGAACCAGTTCGCACGCGGTTCATGATTGATGATATATAACAGGTGAGCATGCTGCGTCCAAGCAGCTTTACATCGTCTGAACACGGTTATGTCATTTCGAAGCACTTGCGCCGTGACCAGGCGGGGACACACACGTTCAAATCACTTCAGCATCCCGATGTCGCTGCATGCTTTGTTCATTTCACACGTTACGGCGATTAAATTCCTGATCAAGACAAGCTGAGCCGCTCATCGAGCAAGTTCTTGTCAATCCTCACCGCGTGACGTGGGCAGCAGGTTGTTAGGCAGGACAGGATTGGGACAGGATAGTGTGCAATATGGCCTGTGATGCCGCGCTTCCACCTGGTGAGGAAGTGGAGGATCAATAATGTTTCCGCTTGTCGACAGCAGCTGGCACATATACCGGTAGCTGCTTAGTCGTCCTGTAAGATGTAATCCAGGAAGGGAGCCAACCTTCTCATCTTCAGGATCTGCTACAGAAGCGTGGTATTTTCAATAATGTATGTTAGGTGGATGTGCGGTGAAATTTACGTCACGAAAACCTCAGGCCTGGCCAATTTGAGGATTTGTAATGGGCGAACACCATGCATGCTGTAGGATTATGGGCCAGGCTCTATGGCTATTAAGTGTCGCCAGGGCTACGTACTTCGATGCCTTGTGAACAGTGTGAATCGTCTGCCAGGATCAGAGAATGATAGAAAGTTCAGCATGGCCCATTGCTGCCTCCGCGCCGAACTTAGCTGCGGGATCTTCAACTATCTGCCCTCAAGGCCAGGCAGACAATCCCATGCGGATTGATCATACGGCCTCATGCAGGAGAGGGCCTATAATGTCAGATGATCTCATGCATTGGCTGGATAGGTTGTGTGGCAATATTAATGCCCACCCTGAACTCAGTCAACTCCTTCCCTACCGGCCCGCAGGCGCAACACTCTGACTCGCATCAGAAGCAGGAGCCTGCATCCGCTCCCCATATCAGACCCAAACTAAGATTGCCATGGCCCCGGCCATATGCGCCGCCACCGGCGGCAGCAGCAGCAGTAGCGCTGTGTTCTCGAAAGCGGTGTTAGCAACCGCTGCGGCAGCAGCGGCGGCTGCGGTACTCCCTTCTGCGCCTCCGAATAGGAATATCGGGTACGACACGATGATTGTGACGCCACATAATTCAACGTCGGCCATTCCTATTGTAGTGAAGGCTGCTGGCAGCAGTGCATCACCAGAAGCAGCAGCGGAGGCAAAGTCAGCGCGGCCCGCTGCTCCTGGCGCTCTGTCGGACGAGGTGTCACCGCCCCAACACCATGGCCTAACCACCGGGCAGCAGGGGCAGTCCGGGCAGCAGGGGCACGTACTGCTGCATGGTCCTCATTCAACAGGCGGCACGCCGGGGAAGAATCATGACAAATTGAAAATCGGGTCTAGAAAGAAACGGTCCAAGGCCATGGTGGGGACCAGGTTCATCGGGTCCACGGACACCCTAAGCCAGGCGAGTATGCTCTGAAGCCAGAAAAGTACCTTTCTGGGTCATTTGCATGTAGAGTGATTAAGTACGGTATCAATTATTTAAGGTTATACAATTAACATCAGGGGTGCGCGGCCGGGTCCCAGTACTGGTCCCGTTATTCCAGATTACACCAACAGTAATAATAATACCAGAGTTATTATTTGTACTCATGCCAAGAATGACATCTCGCCCTTTCCACCAAGCTTGGCAATTGCTTCCCAACTTCTGACCACCCCTCCTGCTAATGTGAGCTTCCTATGTTCATAACTCTCCAGTCGCCCCCCTCTCAAATCAATGCTCTGCTCTGCTCATCATTCTACGGACATCATTTTCGGAAATGTGGTCATGTTGCTGATGCACCATGCCCAGCAATTAAAGCCAAGTCCAGCAAATGTCAACCCTTCTGAAGATTTACCCTGGTGGTAACAGTCAAGATTTATGTGGATGCAGCCTCAGCCTCGGCCCAAGCCGCATTGTTTCCTTATGCTTCTTACCCCTGCAGCGTTTTATTTTGTAACTCCAAGTTAATGAGATGATCATGCCCTGCATGTGATGTGCACGTATCTCACCGTCTAGCAAAGCCACCTTGCACCCCCCCCCTTAATTCCTGAAGAAATGCCATTCCGCTCATCACTTGCATGCTCCCCATTGATTTCTCAATCATGCCTTGAGCACCTGTAGCTGTTCACGTTCTTCGTTTGTTCCTGTGCGCAAGGCTCGAGAAACTGTTACCGTACCTCCTCGTGTACCTTACGCCTGTAGAGTGCGCTGACAGTATAGATGGGGTTGTGCTCATGACATACCCTTTCCCTGCTGCTTTCAGAGCGCGCTCGTCATGATCTTCCGGTGCCTTGCAGGGCATCACCTGTCTGATGTTGCCACTGCTGCTGCCATTGCTTCCGCTGCCAAGTCCCAACGGCCTCTGAGTCACCCGCCTGGAAAGCTGCTGGTCTCAGATGTCCTGGAGTTCTGGAGACCACGAGAGCGCCTGCAGGTGATGAAAGGGGGAATTGTTGATTGAACATGGAGCCAGGTATGGGTGCCGTAGGATGCTTCATTACTCACTCCATATCAGTATCTGAGCTGCAAGAGGGTGAACACAAATAACAGATGATGGCCCCACCTCATCAGCTTGTTCAGATTTCCTGCACATCAGCACACCCAATGCATTGCGCTGGGCAGCCACCAGACGCTAGTAAGCCAATGGGGATGGATCAAACCTTGACTGAAGAGGTCCTAGGTGCCCTAGGGGGCAGGACTCTTATATCTAGACAGGGACTCACTAGTAGAGGAACGTGAAGGGGAGTCCGGGACGGTGTTGAGGGTAGACGAGTAGTCGGAGAGTTGACTGAGGGGGGACTAGGTGCTCACGAGGGGAGACTGCTGGAGACTAGAGATTTGATAGTGGGACAGTCAGGTATTGAGCCTGATGGATTGATCTCGTCTGAGACTTCCCGATGCCTAGCAGAGCTCGCTTATATGGGAGGTGCAGGGTTTAACCCGTGAGGGTTCTGGTCTGGGCTTGCCAGGCGACCCTGCAACTTCCGTATGGAGCGTAAGCGCCGATAACGTAAGGCAGGTCGCGTCAGCGACTGGTAATTCTGGGGTACTGGTTACATGACCATTACATACCTCCCCCCTAGGCTGCGTGCCGAGCGCGGTGGAAGGTAAATGTTAGTGAACTGGAACTCGGATTGTTGCAGTATTTAATCAATTAAATGCAAACATGAAATCTGGAGCAAGTTATCTTGGAACTGCTAGAGTACTTGATTGTCCGCTGGAAAAATTAACTCAAGTCTGGATCTAGGTTGAATTATAACGAGAAGTGAAATCTGAGCAGCTTGAAAAAAAATCTGACTGGTCTGGTTTAGAGTTAGGTCTCGATCTGGGACTAGGGGTATGGACCTTGAATACTAGACAAGTGCTGGTTACTCAAAAAGGTTTTGAGCGTCAAGGAGTAATTCAGGAGTCAGGTTCTTGAGTGGCTCCCATGAATTGTGAGTGTCATCGTAACCAAGCCATTTGATTAGGACCTGCTTGACTCGCTTTTTGCCGACTCGTCGAATGCGATGTGACAAGAGCGACTCGACCTGGTATAATGGTAAACCATCCACGACTTGAGGCTCGACAGGTACTGGGTTTGAACTGGTACTGGGCTTGAACTGTCGTAAGAGTGACACGTGGAAGACTGGGTGAACTCGAGTGTAATTCTCGGGTAGTTGCAACCTAGCAGCATTGCCACCAGAAGTTAAACTCAGGATTGTCACTGGGCCGATATACTTGGGATGAAGTTTCTTAACTCCGGTCTGGAACTTGAAGTTTCTTGTTGACAGGAGAACTTGGTCACCTGCTTGAAAAGTGTGAGGTGCTCGGAAGCGCGTGTCAGCGTACGACGACTGGCGATCCTGCGCAGCTCGTAATAGTTTCTGAACTTGAACTAGAGTGTCATCCAGGTCACTGAAGACTGAATCAAGAGCTGGAATTTGCTTGTCTGGAATGTCGATTGACAAAGGGGTATACGGGTTGCGTCCACAGTTCAGGTAGAACGGGGTGTGCCTGGTCGTACTGGTCTTGGCATTGTTAATGGACATAGCAACAACTGGTAGGAGTTCTTCCCAAGTGACATGGTTTCCATCAATGAAATGCCTAAGCACTTCTTCGACGACTCGATTCATTCGCTCTGTTTGACCATCTGTTTGGGGGTGGAAAGCAGTTGAAAATCTGGGCTGTACACCAAGGCGGTGACACATGGTCTTCCAGAATGACGAAGTGAATCGAACATCTCTGTCAGAAATGATGTTTCTAGGAAAACCGTGATGCTGGAATACATGTGAGATGAAAACTCGAGCAACATCTTCAGATGTGCTAGATTTCCTGACTGGGGCTAGACAAACAAACTTTGTAAGCTTGTCCACAATGACCATGATGCCATCATGACCACTGGCTGACTGGGGCAAGTCAAACACAAAGTCCATGGTGACAGTGTGCCATCTGGAATCAGGGATTTCTAGTGGCTGGTTTAGACCAAAGGGCCTCTTGTTTGCAGACTTGTTCCTCTGGCATGAGGCACATGATGAGACGTACTTTTGTACATCTGCCTGGATTGAGGGCCACCAAAATTGGCGTTTGATGTGGTCCAGTGTTGTCTTCCAATTGAAATGTCCTGCAAGGGATGAATCATGGTGATCTCGAATGACTTCTTGTCGAAGTGCTGCTGGGATAATGACTAGGCCTGCATGAGACCAGTAGCCATTGCTAAAGGACCATTCTCGAGTTTTACTGGAAAGTTTGAATTCTGGATCAATGCTAGACTCGTTCTTGATTCTTTGCATGAAATCTGGGCATGACTCGTTAACTGTGATTGCAAATAGCATTGCAGCATGGGCAGGTCCTTGGTGTGGCAACCTGGAAAGGGAATCAGCTGGGTTGGTAGCACCTGGTCGGTACTTCACAGTGAACTCGAATCGAGATAGGAACTCGCTCCATCTTGCTTGCCTACGTGACAGGGTGGGCTGCTTGGAGAAAAATGTCAGGGGGTTGTGATCAGTCACAATGTTTAGGCCATTGCTGCCTTCTAGATAGCATCGCCACTCCTTGAGAGCTTTGATAATTCCAAGGAGTTCTTGTTCGCCAGTAGTGTAATTGCGCTCGGCAGGTGAGAACTTGGCAGAGAAGTACGCGACAGGTCGACCTTGTTGCGTAAGCACTGGACCACATCCAGTGATGGAGGCATCTGAAACGAGTTCGTACGATTGGTTTGGATCTGGGTATGCAAGAACTGGAGGCGAAGCTAACGCTTCCTTGATAGCTTGAAAAGCCAACAGAGCGTCAGCTCCTCCTGAGAACTGGACGGTTTTCTTGGTCAAATGGTACAAGGGTGTTGCCAGCCTGGAGAGGTTCGGAATGAATTTGCGAAAGTAATTTGCTAGGCCTAGAAATTGCAAGACACCTGTTGCACTGGTCGGGAATTCCCACTCGGTAAGCGCTCGAATTTTGTCTGGGTCAGCAGCCACACCTTCTTTCGAAAGAATGTGCCCTAGGTACTTGACTTGAGCCTGCAGAAATTTGCACTTGGAAAATTTGACCTGCAGTCCTGATTCTCGTATTTTTTTAAACACTTGTCTTAAATGCTGGAGGTGCTGTTCTGGTGTCTGGGACAGGATCATGATGTCATCAATGTAAATGAGGACGAATGCTAGATCAGCAAAGATTTTATTGACAGTGCTCTGGTATTGACTGGGCGCGTTCGAAAGACCCATTGGCAGGCAACGCCATGCATAATGGCCGAAGGGTGTAGCAAAAGCTGTCTTGGGCTGGTCTTCCTCGGAAATAAGCAGTTGGTGAAAGCCACCTGCCATGTCTAGACAAGAGAAACATGAAGCTCCGTGAGCTGCATCTAGAAGATCATCGATCCTTGGTAGTGGGTAGCGTAGTTTGACAGTTAGTTCGTTCAAGGCTCGGTAATCAAGGCAGAACCTAAGTCCTCCATTTGGTTTCTTGATGAACAAGACTGGGGCTCCATAAGGACTGTTGACAGGGGTGATGATTCCTTTGTCAAGTAGCTCGGCAACCTGTTTCTTGAGTTCTTCAGACTCGGCTGGAGAGAGACGAAAGTTCCTGCGAAAAGGTGGTTTAGCGCCAGCGACCAGATCGATCGTGTGCTCTAGAGGTGGGACTTTCGCTCCGCCAGCTCGAGGGGTTTCTGAAAAAATGTCATCGTACTCGTCGATCAGTGAAGTAATCGCTGTACGCTGGTCTGGGTGCACATGGTTCATGTTTGCTAGTTTTTCTCGACTGGTTTTATGGTCTAGTTCTCCTTCTGGATTTGGTACTGGTTGTAACTCCTCGTCTGGTTCGCTAGCCTGTGGTGTCAATACAGCTAAGAATGCTCGATGGCGACCAGACTTGAGTAATTTGGCTGCAAGGCCAGCTGGGATTTGATCGGTCTTCGTACGTGTACGGCATGGTCGGGATTCGTCTTCAGCGTCACACTGTCCAGCGTTATTGTCATGGGTCGGATCGGCTGGGCTAGAAGTGGTCTTCACAGCATGAGCAACCTGTACTGCACCTGTGCCACGTAAAACACACGAATTCAAGACCTCATGAACGACCCCGTCAGTGATGGTCATGAGACTAGACTGGTCTGGGCTGTACTGCAAATTACAAGAGTGTGTTTTCATGAAGTCTTCGCCAATGATTAAATCAATGGTATCGAGAAACGCTGGGAGGATGTGAACTGTAGCTTCAAAGTCAGTCCGGCCGAACGTAACAGTGAGACTCGCAGAACCTAGGACAGTACAGTCTCGACCAGCCGCAGTGGCCACTACTCGATATTTACTTGAACGAATCTGGAGTCCGAGTTTCTTGGCAAGTTTGGCTCCCATGAAACATGAGGATGCCCCCGAATCAAATAGACACTTGAGGTTTTTGCCATGTGCTTGGCCGTGGTAGGTTGCTGCTAGGGGCTGGTCATCACCATCTTGGTGATTTCCATCTTGTTTTACATCCTTGTCTTGGCTGGTATGCAATATCTGGACTCGATCATCAACTTGTATTTTGGCTAGAACTCGACACTGGGCTGTTTCTCTTGTATCAGCTGGGATTACAAAGGCAAGTACTGGGGATGGTTTCATACCCTTATTCATAGCGGTACCAAGCGCTGAACTGGATTCGTATTTCTTGACTAGGAAAGAGTGTTGGAGTAGCGGTTGTAATCCTGCTGCTTGTCTGGAGGAAACTAGAAGACATGAACTGGTGTTGGGTCTGTTGTTCAAATAAAGCCTGGCTTGGCTTCTGGTTTTTGCAACGTAAATCTGGTGTTTGTCTGGAGAGTTGGAGTGAATGACTGGAAGCGTGCAGGTACAATTCAAATGTTCGTTACAAATCACTCGGTCGTACGTCAGGAAGCTAGAGTTCATCAAGTCAGACACGTGATTCTCAACTGCAGTGCACACATGACATCTAGAGACAGGAGGGGGACCCGGGAATACCTCCTGCAAAAATTCCTACTGGGAAGGAGGCTTGTTTTCCTTCTTCTCAGGGCAGTTCTTGGCTTGGTGGCAACCTGCCCGGCAGTACCAGCACAGGTTATACTCGTTCAATGATTGCTTCGCAGCGATGCTCAGTGCACCCACGTACTTGTAGTACGGGCAGGACTCGAATGGGGTCTTGAAGTTTTTGGCCTCTTTCCCGGAGCTGGTCTGGGCGCTGGGCTCGATCTTCCTCTTCGGAACGGACTCGGTGTGTGCCAGCCGAGCGCGTCGCGGCTGCTGGAAGTCCTGTGTTTTGGCAGGGTACTCGGGTTTGTGCACTGGTCTGGTATCTGTGCGGTAGCTGGGTCTGGTCACTGGGGTGTAACTGGATCTTGATACTGGTACGAAACAGGCACGTGCACTGGTCATTCGCAGGTCCTCGACATATGCGAATTTCATGAGGTTTGGCAGGGATTGCCAGGTATTTCCATCCTTGTCTAGAATGCAGCGTTGTTTCAGGGATGGATCCATGCCTGATAGGTAATGGACGCACAAGGTTGCTTGAGATTCGTCGGGCAAGAGTCTGGTCACGTTCAGGAATTGCTGGGAGTACTGGGAGGCTGACTGGGAACCCTGGGTGATCATACGACCGACTAGTTGTTCGCGGGCAATGTCAACTGCTGAACGTACCTCGCCGGACACGAAGTTTGTGAGGGCCAGGATGAACTCGTTTTGCTCGAACAGCATGTGGGACTCGATGTAGTTCATTAAGAACTCCTTGACCTCGGGATCGTCGATAAATACAGACATGTCCTCGGGGTAGCGGTGACCGTTCTCGAGCAGCCAGCGCCTGAGCTCCTCGAAGCTCATCGCGATTAATCTCGGCTTGTTCTTGCACTGTTGGAAGAACGGCTTGTTCATCCGGCCTGGTGCAGGCAAGGCTGGGGGACGACGACGATAGTCAGTCTCGCGTCTGACAGGTACTGGGATTTGAACTTGGGTGGGTACACTGGTAACAGGATTCCCGACAAGACGAACGGTAGGAGTAACAACAGGCTGGGCTGGGACAGCAGTTGAATCTAGTCTGGTTAAGAGTGACTGCAAGAGTTGCAATTCACCTTGCTTGAGTTGTTTCTTGAATTGCTCGAACATATCGTCCTGCATGTAGGACGAGGTATGCTGGGCCGGTAGAGGGTCCGTGCTGCAGCCAGCGACGCAAGGTGTGATCAAAACTCGAGGGTTGGCCACCGCTGCGTATGTTGCAGGTGCCACGGAAGCCACAGCGATGGGCTGGAGAGCTGGTCTCGGTGCAGCTACCGCAATTGGGACAGGGGCTTGTGCTGGTGCTGGTACTGGTGCTGGTACTGGTGCTGGTACTGGTGCTGGTGCTGGTGCTGGTGCTGGTGCTGGTGCTGGTGCTGGTGCTGCAGCGACCATGTCGGGAACGACAATGGCGGGAAGCTGGGCAGGAGCTGGGTTGTCGACTTGAAGGTTGTTCACTGCGCGTTTGGATTTGTTTCGTTTAGCGACCATTAGATTGTGAATTACTGTGAAAGTTCAGCAATCAGGAAGCTTATGACTGGTCTGGACTGGAGTGTACGGAATTCAAACCGTCGGAGTCGAACAACTCAAGTTACGACACTTACTAGACTCAGTCAACGCAACAAGTGCGTGCCTGGGACTCGGGACAAGGGCTGGAAATCCGTCGGCTCCGCCGAGCTTGTCAGACCAATAGTAGATACTGTCGAGTTGCTCTGGGGTTGGCCCTGATCCGGACACTGGACTGGGGTCGGTACTGGAATTCGAATAGTTTTAACCCTGACAGGTCTAAGGGACGCGACTGCCCAGCGCGCGTGTCTCAAAACTCTTTCGAGCCGACGGCAGGGTTCTGTCAATGAAACTGCGACAGGATCGAACCGATAAGGCTCTGGAACCACTGAAGAGGTCCTAGGTGCCCTAGGGGGCAGGACTCTTATATCTAGACAGGGACTCACTAGTAGAGGAACGTGAAGGGGAGTCCGGGACGGTGTTGAGGGTAGACGAGTAGTCGGAGAGTTGACTGAGGGGGGACTAGGTGCTCACGAGGGGAGACTGCTGGAGACTAGAGATTTGATAGTGGGACAGTCAGGTATTGAGCCTGATGGATTGATCTCGTCTGAGACTTCCCGATGCCTAGCAGAGCTCGCTTATATGGGAGGTGCAGGGTTTAACCCGTGAGGGTTCTGGTCTGGGCTTGCCAGGCGACCCTGCAACTTCCGTATGGAGCGTAAGCGCCGATAACGTAAGGCAGGTCGCGTCAGCGACTGGTAATTCTGGGGTACTGGTTACATGACCATTACATTGACTGGCCCCCAGCTGGTGGTCCAAGGGAAACCCTTGCTGCAACAGGTCCCATGGCCATAGGTCGTGAACTCCATGATGTAGCTGAATCGTAGCTGTACGTAGCACCCTCCAATGAACAGTGGCTGAAGGAGCTCATCACGGTGTGAGTTGAAGCCGCCCATACCTCTTCTGAGTGAAGCCGAAAAGCCTTAAGCTGATCACATGACTACCGTAAGTCAGTATCGTCTCAAACTTTTAAAGCTTGTTAGGATCAAATCATGGTACCTATCATGAATACATGATGGTGCCCAGTGGTCTGGCTATCGCAAGCCCCTATCCACGAATGTTTGTGGGTCCCTTTTTTGGCCATTGCTCAGAACTTTCAAGCCTGCTTAAGATCTTTAAAAATGGCCCTGCTTGCATGATTTCCTTCGGTTTTCTGATATCTGCATTTTTGTATTTTTGTAGGGCAGCCGCGCCTCTACTTATCTCAAGCTCACGGACGAACAGCACTGTGTCATGTATGCGCTGGTGGGTGCGCAGCAGTGCTTTTGTGTGGTGCTTAAGCCACATTCCAGTTACATCATAGCCTGTGGCCGGGGAGACCTGGTTTAGCAAACCCTGCGGCCAGCCAGCCGGTCAAGGGTGTAGTCCCCTTTCTCTCAGCGGTGGCATTGTGGTGGATTGCCCAACATTTTGTGGTGCTCACCAAAATAAACCATGGTAGGTGACAGGGGCTGTGGGGAGTGACATCAGCGTGAGACGGACCCCAGACGTACAAGCACTTACATTCTCATACCTGCTTATCTTTTCCTGGATTGCGTGGACTAAGGGACGGCTTAGGGTTTAGGCTTAGGGTTTACCCCTGGTACCTCGAGAAATTCTCCCCGCCCATAGACTACTTTGGAACGGTAACACATCTATTTGCATACGACTGGGTTGCGTGAGGATGGTTGATATAGGGCTGCGTTAGGTTGTTGATATAAAGTATGCCTAGCCACCCTGCCTGCGGCAGTAAATATGTCTGGGGTGCCAGCAAGGTATGCGGTAAACCGTTCCCTGCTTTGATCAGTTTGAGTCACATTAAGCTGTCTGCGCTTTCACAACTCAAAAGCAGGGATAATAGCTAAACCCCATGCTTTGGCCAAATATGTGGCTTCTCAATGTTGAGCTAATATCTCGTTCTTCCCCTGTCTATCCACCATTATGCCATTCCATAACTTCATGCTAACCCTGGAACCACTCCTTCCTTATTGGACGCATTTGAATGCCTTTTACTGACCACACTGTCTGGCTCTTTCGAAAAGGCTCTAGGTTGCAACGGTCACACTGAAACAGCAATCAAACACGTCTGGGAGCGCAACACATCATCCCCCATTTTGTGTACTTGTGGTCGTATGCACAGCCTCTGCCTGCCTGCTGTAGTCTGAGACTTTGTCCCTATTGCAATCGTCTGCAGGCTGGCTGTGGGGACGTCATGCACGCCATGATGAGGGTGTCCGCAGAGGTGGGTGCTGACACTGAAGGCTAAACCGTACACCCTGACCTAGATGTCCTGCTAAGCATCTTGTGACACATGTCATGATTTAGGTATACTCGGAGGTGGGTGATGATATGTGTGAGGCAAGCAGGTCGTGAGAAGCAGAGGCAGGCAGGGGCAGACTGGCAGGGGCTACGCCCAGGCAGGGACTGCGACCAGAGCAACGCTTATGGCTGCACTACCTGGCTTAACACTGTCTAGTCAGCATCCGGTAGCGCATGGGCATAACCAAGTCAGCTGTTGAAGGCTGAGGCAGCCATGTCAGCTCATAGGGACTGCATGCATTGCACTCATCTGCCCGACTGTCCGGAAATGTTTTCGGCCTGGGGCTGTGCTATATGTTGTGGTTAAGGAGCGGACGCTTACTCTGCCCGCCCGCGCTGTCCTCTTTTCTCAATCCTCATCCACAGTTTCTTCTTCTTTAAATCTGATGGAATCCTGAGGGTAGGTGAGCGGCAAATTGGAACCGCACTGTCAACATGTAACCGTGGGATGATAGGCTTGCTCCCAGGGGAGAACTGAGATAATTATTTGCTCAATACGTGTGTACTAGATTTATTCTTGAGTTGCGTCCCTCAGCATTGTAGAGGTTGCCTCTATTCTTGCTCTGGTGGCATAGGTCCTTGAACTCACTGCCTTAGGGAGACCGTAAAAGAAGCTAGCAGTTCGGTACAACAATTACTACTCAAGATGGGTTTGACAGGTGTCAACAGTTTCTAAGCCGAGGGGTGTTTGACGGAGATCTAAGCTGAGTGTGCTGGGTTATAAGGTTATCGTCAGGAAACTAATGTCACCTTCAACAGACTGAACTACTGAAGTGCTGCTCTCCACTAAACCCTAACCTCTCCAAACCCTGACCCCCCCCTAATGCTCTACCTATCTATCTCTGTCGTCTTATCCATCTCACCTGTATGTATTGGACACTAGCCCTAAAAATGCAAACCTTGCCCAGATGCCCCAGGGTGGTCTTAAATATGTCATAAGGCATTTGTATGGGTCCCACGAAACCCTTTTGCACAACGTATGTTTCCGTTGTTATCGCAAGTGCTTGATGGGTCCAAAATCCTGAAGGTTCTAGTTGAATTTCCCTGCCTCACCCCATCTCGCTCCGCCTACCCGCTCCACCGACCCTTCTCTGGTGTGGGCACGAAGAATTTTGAGGCATGAATGCCCTTCCCCGACCAGCCCATGGCTGTCAGCTGGCGGTGTATGGCCTTGATTCCCTAAATCTCTGGTGGCGGTCCCTAGAAGCCCTTGACTCAATGCTCCAAGTGAATGGGTATTGACACCTCAGGCAACACAACTTAAATGCCCCCCCCCCCCTCCTGTCAGGCCCGGGACTGTATGCTCGATGTGTATGGCTTGTGCGCGCTGAATATCAACCTATGGTTCAAGAATCGCGCCTCAAAGTCTGCATCAAAGGCCGCGGGGAGTGTCACGAATGCCCTCAGCGCCGTTAAATCAGAGGACCTAGCGCCGTCCGCGCGTGCGGTGCTGATGGAAACGGCCCGCGCTGTTGGGCAAAGCAGTGGCAGTGGTAGCGGAAGCGGTGGCAGTTCTGACGGTGGCTGTGTCGCCTCGGGAAACAGCATGGGGCATCAGGCAGATCCTCTGATCTCGGAACGGCTCGCCGAAATTCCCGCCTGGACCATCAGCAGTGACATGTCGCCCTTGTGGCAGCAGCCGCCATTGCACCCGCGAATCAAAGCCCCCCGCAAGCTACACCTGCAAGAACTTCAACAGGTGTTTCATCAGCAAAAGCAACAACCACAGCAGCCACAGACACAGCAGTGTGGTGCAGAGGCCCTGCCCGCCGTCGGCTGGTCCGTGTCCCATCAGCTGGCTGGGGGTGCCAGCTCGGAGCACACAATTGAGCAGCCGCCTCAGCAGCTACCAATATACAAGAATAGCAGTACAGCACATCAACAGTTCATGCACACAGCCTCCGCCCCGGAGGTGCAGGTGGTTTCCATCGGGTATGACGCAGAGGGCCGCCCTGTGTTCACCCCGAGAGGCAGCGGGCCTGCCCCGGCTAAAGGAAAGTCCTCAATGCCGCCGCTACCGCCACCGCACGGCTCGCATGCGTTTGCTTTCAAGGGTCTGGAGCTATCCAAGTCAGTGAGGCAACAACAACAGCAACAACCGCAACATCAACAGTGGTCTGGCGTAGGCTCTGGCGAAAACAGCTGCAGTAGGGTCCGCCCTGCTAGTGATCTGGGGGACGGGCTGCTGCCTGCGAACAAGGCTGCGCGCTTTGCGCCCCTTCTGCAGCAAGAGCACCAACAGCAACATCAGCACCAGCAGCACCAACAGCCAGAGTCCACCGCGGCCGGAGCCGCAAGAACCATGGACGGAGCCCCCTGGATCACTGTTGCTGACCAGTCTCCACCTACGTACGTCATGGGCGGCAGTGTGTACCGGATGATAGCAGTGCAAGACCCGCAGGAAGTGGCCAGAGCGGGTGGGCATGGAGGAGGAGGAGGCCTATCCTATCTAGTAGCAAGCTCAGGAGGCAACATGTATGCGATGGCAAGCCCCAACAACCGCAGCAGCGGCGTTTACAAAGCTGCGGTGGATGATAAAATTGGCGGCGTGTATCACACCATCACAGGCCCCCTTTGTAGCGGTGGGAACGCAATGATGGGCACCACCAACGCTCTTGGTGGTGGCTGCGGCAGCGGCAACAGTGAATATATGGGGGTGGCTTCAAACTCCAGTGCGCAGCTCTATCTTCCGGGTTGCAACAACGTTGCATATAGCTTGGCAGGCGTTCATGGCAGCAGTGGCGCCAATGGTGCATATGCTTTGGCAGCGCCTGGTGTTGGAGCTCAGTTCGCAATGCCGGGTCACAACAACGGAGGCCTCACATATGCGGCTCATACAGGCGTCGGCGGAGGCGGTTGCATACCTGGTGGAGGTTACGTGCCCGGCGTCTGCCCTGCACCTAGCGGAGGGTATGCATCAGGTCGCAATTCTGCACCCTCCGGTGGATATTTCCCCAGCAGTGGTTATGCGCCCGGCTCGTATGTGATGATTGGTGGGATGCTGGTGAAAGTGCTGGATGAAACTGGTGGAGAGGTGCATGTGGGCAGCGGCGGTGGTGGCCTGAATAGCGGCCTCCCCATGCAGTCCTCAAACAGCCAAATGCACAACGGTGGTCACATGGGCTGTGGCGACAGTGTCGGCGATCCAGCTTGAGGTGCCCAGTATGTGTTCAGGTGGAGATTATGGCAGGTTGTAGGACCAAATCCTCAACGAGCTGCATAGCGTCTGGTGTGTCCACATCATCTGCGTTGTTTCCTCGTGCAGCTGATTCAAGCGAAAATATTTATTTCTTCCGATTTTTCAGTGTTCAAAAATGTTTTAAACGTGCTTTTCATTCTTACTGCATGTTGTCCATGATGTGTGAGCTCTGAGGGCGATGCTATGCACGCTCTTTTGCTTGCTGCAGTGTTTTGTTACAATTTGCTTTTGGTATCCCTTGAGCTTCATTGAGACCTAGGCAGCGCTGAAAGGCCAGTCATGTCTGTGTCCATGACATGATTTAGTTGTTATACAGATCCGTCCAGGTCCTCCCAGATTTCTTCAGCATTCCTTCATCATCGCTGTCTGATTTTACCTAGATCCCTTTCCAGTGGTTTGGATCTTCACATTACAATCTTGAGGCTCATGCATGCAAGTAGATATACATGTGTGTCCATGCTTTTCAAGTTCACGATTATCGATATTACTGATGTCGTTCTTCATAAAGAAAATTGTGGCCATTACAATACAGCATTTAGGCGTTTAGGTCCCATGTGGGAGCCTTGGGTCTAGTCATCGTCTCCGCTGTAGTCTTTTCTGACATCAAAAGACCCCATCGAATGATTTCGTTTTTCTATGCGAGTGAGGAACCTTTCCACCCCCCAAAATGCGTAGTTTATGCTTGGGATCTTGCAAATTTCACGCACTCTGCTCATAGTTCTCAATATAATATTGTATCGTAACGCATCTATGCGGGCTGAAGCTTGGTTTCGTACCTTAGTGTGTATTTCCTTCTTTCATGCATATTCTGTCTTTTGAGTAAATATACTGTCCGATCATTCAAGGTAATGATAGGCTTCCGGCTAGGTGACATTGCCGTCATGTTAGGTGACATGTACCGTGGGGCAGGGTGATTTGCGTTTGGCTGGGCGAGGGGATGGTGGGAGGGAGGCGGTGGTGTAAATAGTCTAAATGTCTGTGGGGAAATCGACAGACATGATCCAACAACTGCTCACCCCCTTGTTCACGACAGCCCACTACACAATCCGTGCGCGCTGATGTGTTGGTGGATCCGAGGCAAGAGGATGTCTAAAATGACCTGGATTTTTGGGCTAATGTCAAACGACCCCTGGCTACCCCCTCCCCGCCTCCGGAACCTTGTAAAACCTTACTTTCTCAGCCACAAATCAGAATTTAAGGAACGGAGCGGTGTCAATTTCATTCAGCCCATCAGTGCGCTAACGGTGTCGATAAATGTAGTTGGTTCACAAGTGTCAAGCAGCGAAACCAAATAATATACCATTGCTCTAGAGAGCGGGGATGGGCATGAACTTCGAACAGTGGTAGAGACTTTTTAAAGTTGTTTCGGGGCTGGTTTGGGTGGGATGCCCTGGCCTTTTTGGACCACGTGGTAGATATCATTGAGGCGTAGACATTTGTCTAATGTTGGAACTTCCTTTGTATTTCGTTTTTTTCAGCCTTTTGTTTTGCCCCGTCACTTTATTTGCCGCTCACCCCTTTCTTTTGGCCTGCCGTTGCCCCTGTCCCTGCCCCTGTTTATTTCCATCTTTCCTCCCAACTCCTGAGTTAGGAGCCAACGCGGCCGAGCCTTTTTTGAGCAGGGCCCAAAGGTGCAACGTCGTTGACCGTTGCTCTAGCTACCACCTGCCAGCTACCGTACCTATATATCCTCCTTGCATTGGCATAGAGACCTGGACCTCTGTAGGCATCATCATTCCTGTGCTCATAGTCCTCACCTTGTTCATGCTGTTGGAACATGACACCACTCTGCTCCTCCTCTACTGCACATGCGGCATAGTGGTTGTCCAGATTGAACTTCTCCTCTGCCTCTGGCCTGTAATCAGGCCCCAGGGACACATAAGGCACAGCTCTTTGCAATTCACCTGGATCTGCTTTTGCCCTTGCCACTGCAGCAGTTGGCATAGGGACACCGTCCATTGCAGCTTTGGCTGCAGCAGACTTGGGCCCCTTCTCTGCAGCTTCCATTGCCCTACCTCTGGCCGCCGAAGCGAGGAAGGCAGGCAACTGGTCACACTTGTCCATGTAGTGATCACCGTGGCATATCTGACAATTCTTAACTGCCAGGGGTCTGCTGGATGGGTAACCCGATCCTGTGGGTCGCTGCACATTGCTGTACCCACCCCCTCCTCTGCCGGCCTGGTAGGGCCTGGATGATGCTGCGGCCGGGCCGCGTTGCGGGTGCATCGTGCTAGGGTAACCCTCTGCACCTGCTCTCACCTCAGTGGCGTGACTCCGGGGTGTAACATTCTGGCCAGAATTCTGACCCCTTCTACCAGCATCCTTGCTTCCCTCTGCAGCCAGGTCCTCATACCTGATACCTTTCCTGACCTGTGTTCTCACACGGTACTCGTAGGCATTCTGCATAGCCTCAATAATCACACTAGCCTGGACGCTTAAGTTGTCATCTTCAACACCCAAAGCCTGAAGTTCCCTCTCGCACACCTCCTGGAGGTATACTGGGACCCTTTGCATGATCACGCCAATAATGGATGTCCTCTCAATAGTCCCATTGTAAGCGATCTTGTTAGACCCCTGGAACGCTGAGTAGACTGAAAGACACCTGACACCAAATTGCCTGGGGTTCTCAGTTCTCACTGACGAGCACCGTCCTGTCAAGCTGGTTTTGTTTACCCATGATGCATCCCTGGGTCCAGATAGCCATCTCGGCTGATGTTGCAATGTTGAGGTAGCGCTTGGCCACCATCAACAGAGCTTCAATGAAGCTGTAAGGTTCATCCTGTAATGGATAAGGCTCGTACTCCCTCACTCCGGCCTCCTCAACCCCCATCATGATCATCTTATTCCTCCTCATATTTCCCATGATGGTCTGAGTGCCATCCTGCAGGAAGTCATTCCTGGTACTGCCGTCCCTTCCCTCTATGGCTCTCACCATGGGCGGCATTGCACTGGGACACATGTATTCCAGCTCAGCAAAGTGCTTTTTGAGGAAAGCTACCCCAGCTGGCAGAATTGTGCTCATAATAATGCTCACCTGAGCAGACACAGCATCGTGCAACCTGTGCACATTATTCCCCCAGAACAACCTGAGTGATCGTTCCCAAATCCGGTGGGAGATGAGACCCTTACCCAACCCTTAAACCCTTACCCAGAAGTTTGGCTGATGTTGCAGTGTGGACCTTGTAAAGACGAGAGTGCTCTTCGATTTTTAATGATGCCAAGCTGTCGGTTCTAGCAAAATACTTGTCTACCATGGGAGCAGTATGAGCTCTTTTAAATGGCTATTATAAAGAACTGGCTAGTGGGGGCTTTTTAGGCAACATGCACAAACTTGTGTGTGCCAGGGTGTGTAACAAGGTCAAACTTCTTCAAGTTCCTTGCAGCCTCAGGGGTGGTGATGATACGAGTGTACATGCAGCAGATGCAGTAACTACGCCGGCACTCACCTCTTCGGGGAGCCCACTGGGGTAAGTGCAACCTCACTGTTGATAACAAGGCGGCCTTTGGCAAAGGCCGCCTTGTTATCAACAGTGAGGTTGCACTTACCGTGTGTGTACGGATCTTGACGAGGTATTTCATGAGATATTTTATCCAGACAGTGGCACTAGCTATCTGGAGATGGCAGTGACCACCCCTCTGGAATAGCAGGCCAGGGTGGTAGACAGGGGACTGCAGTTTCGACTGAGGGCCTGGGTATTGAGTTGAGCTTAATTAGCACTTCTTGATACCTACGATAGCTGGCCTTTATGCGCCTTGCGTGGCGGGACATTTCATACTGTTGTATAATTTTCGCAACTCAGGCAGCAACGCCCGATTACGACGACGATTTCGACTTCAGATTCCTCGCTTTCCGACACCGGGAGACGTGTGAATGTGTGAACATTTGAAACTCAGCTGTCAGCGGTAACCGACCTCGCCATCCTGACTGAGCCTTGCTGACTCGCTGAATCACTGTTTTCTTTCGCTGTTCCACTCAAACAGTTACGAGGGTTAAAAGCAGCCCATGACACCTGCGATGTAGAGGCTAAAACATTCCTGCGAGGCTGTGGCGACGAAATGGCACCAGTGACACCTGGTCGGTTGCCTGCCCGTTTGTACGGGTCGAAAAATGTGCTCTTATATCTACTGTGGTGCCGTACGCGACGGGATAATTGTACGGGTCAATAAATGTGCTCTTGATTAATAGACCGGGGCAAAAAGTTGTTACATACCGTGCGCTGTCGCACTGACACGCCGATGGTTGTTCGCACCCGAAAGAAAACAACCATGAAAAAGAGCGAAGGGTTCAAGAAAAATAAAAGACACCAAAAGAAACCCGGAGAAGGTGACAAAATCCCCGGGGTATTTTGCATACCCGTTGGGCCCTGCTTATCGCTCGGCCGCGTGGGGCTGGTAGGGAATGACTAGGCTCAATTCCTGCTACCATGCACTTGGGGAGTAATTAAGCTAGGCATATATCCTGTCCCGCCAGCATGAGATCAACAGCCAAAGGTGAGCTTTGTCATAATTGCTGTGTTTTGCGGAAGCAGTTACCATGCCAGACCTATGACTATGCCTGAGATTTAGTGTGCCCATAGTGATTGCATGAAAGTGAGCCAGGCCAGAGCGCGGAGCGGAAGCTAGCACAGAAGTACGAGTCAGCGCGTAGGCGCAACGCCCATACCTTTTGCTCGTAAAAGCAAAGGTGAGGAAAGGCAGTTGTAAGACTGGAGCAGGAACCTATAGGGTTCTAACTAATTGACAAGTAAGGGTGCTGTCATCTCGGCACCAAGTGCTGTCTTCTGTGTACCTTGAGCTAAAGAGGAGTCAGGGTGCGCCATCAGATCCAGAGGCATGTGGTCCTCGATTTTACCGGCGTGAGAGCTGAGTGCTTAGGCGCCGAGTGTTCAAGGAAAAGGAAGGTTGCGATTTGGTCCAGAGCAGCGCGGATGTAGATTTTTTTGCCTGTGAGTGTTGCATCCTTGTCACATGTGATCGTGCATGTGAAAAACAACGGCTGCTGCCATTTATCCTCGTCTAACTAGTCAGCCGTATTCTAGTGGCATCACATTGCCCCCCACATAACATCTTGTTCTTCTCCCCATTCGCAATACGGTAAGCATGTTGCCATCGAAGATGTCCCCCTTTTTTGACGGCCAACATCTCCTCATGCATTGTTTGATTATTTAATTGCGATATGAAATTCTGGAAATGAAAACGTTCTTTGAAAGTCCTGTCCGTCAATACGGTATACAAGGAACCGGTATAACCTTATAATATTTTCCACATCACTGGCCGTTCCGGCCCTAAGTACATGCAGAATCTCTGTGAGTGTGAGGCATGCTAGGTTAATCAAAACAACCCCATCTCAACACTCAAGAAATGGTGTGTCACATGGGTATATGTCGGCTGTTGGACGAAAATGTACCAAGCCACAACAAACATGATGTTGCTTTCGCATAACAAAAAAACGACCACATCACATTATCCTCAATATATATAAAATATATCACATGGCAAAATTAATCTTGCACGTTCTGAATCAGGTGTAGCACTCACATACAAGGTAAATGCCAGTGGGAAAAGAGCCATTACTTCTTGGCTACACTCAAATGGAGCGTCCTCATCACAGTGAAAGCATACATGCGAAGGGCCATTAGCTTAGGTGGTATAATACCGGCCCAACCACTGCATTGAAAACACACGCATCAGTAGAACTTTGACCTTCCTATACAGCCATTCCCACAATTTCGTCACCAGGCCTCTGACTACGGTAGTCGTGTTATCAAACCTCAAGGATGTTTGAATTATTAACTCAGCTTGAAGGGGACAACGACAATCAAGGATCATTGCCTATAAAGGCCTAGCAATCTCAAAATAAAACTACCGTTAATTTGTTACATGTCAACAAATTGTTGGGGGGGAGAATTCGCCCCCACTCAACAGTATTGAGAGCCCAAGCAGATGGGCTTTTTGTACCCATCACCCCTGTCTTAGGCCAAGATGTAGTTGAAATGGAGCACACCCTGGAATAAACAGCGACAAACAAAGCACCATCAGCAGAACATGGTTTAGCTTGTCATAGGCACCACACATCAGCGGCGCCTTGAATCTGCTCCTCGGCGGCGCTCACACTTCCAAAGGCATATATTAACATATCGCATACTAGTGTCTCCCTTACAAACCTAGATACCTGTGCAGTTCTCAAGTGGCCAACAGTTAGGGCGTAATCGAGGCTGTCCGGCCTCGTGGTGTGTGGCGGGGATAGGCGCACGTGCTCAGCATGCGCACTTGGACGCCACTCACACTCTATCACCTCCCCCAGGCAAGCTCATAGCAGCAGAGGCAGCAGCCACATTTGAGTTCCTTTGAGGTATTAACAATCATAAGCGGTTTACCAGTATTGGTATTCTTGAATGCTGATGACAGCCAGTAGAAGGTAGCATGTGCAATATATTTTATAATTTCCGTCTAGTGCTGATATATAACAGGGGCCATGCCAGCTCTCTTCAAGCCCTGATCATGGGCAATCGCATCACCTTCCCCACCAGAGGGCTGCCCCCCTGAGCACCTTCCCGCTGCCGAATAGATGCGCGGAGAGCCCTACTTCCGATGTGCTGCAAGTGCCGCCCGGCAGCAACGGGTGCATCGGTGAACTGGGATGACAACGACGGGGCTGGGCGTTGCGGAGACCCCACAACATCGGCTTCGGTGGCGGGCTGATCTGGCAGCGGCTTGGGCTCCTGCATCCGGCTGACCCGCTGCCTGAGCATGTCGCGCCAGCCGCCACCCGCTTTCATGGCGGGAGGCAGGTCAGCAGGTGGCAGGGACTCCCTTCGATCCACCACTGCCGCGGAGGGCAGCGTCAGTGGCGTTAAAACAGCTCGGGCCGGGTCAGTCAACAACGGCCCCTTCCGGATGAGGTCTACACCGCCTGGCCAGCGCGGATCAGGGCAGGCTGCTTCGTTTCCATGCGCCACCACTGTGGACGAGGAGCAGGGCGCAGCGCCCGCACCCGTCGACCTCCATCCTACTTCCTTGGCCACCCCCTTGCAGGTAGACTGCCCGGGGGTTGCGCCTGCGTCAGGCAGAACAGACGCCTCCCACACTAGCCGCTTGTTGGGCAGCGGCAGCAGAGCCGCCACTGCGCGGTGGTGCGGTGCATCTGTGGAAGGATGTGCTGCAAACCTCGAGGTGACGAAAGAAATCTCACGAGGCGCCGAGGCAGCAAAGTGGGCCAACGGCGCGAGGTCTTGCGCGGGTTTCCGTCTGGAGTAGGCGCGAATGATGTTGTCGCCTTTGGAACCCACAGCAGGCAGCTGTGGGGGCGGGCAGGGTGCAGGGGTGCTGCCTAGGATCTTCTTCGCCACAGTCGACATGAGGCTCTTTGCCTTGCACATCCATCCTTCCCCAGTGGCCTGCACAGAGAGGGAGGGGGACACGCTTCAGGTTTCAGGGCCAATTTTAAATCCTCAGGCATCAAACGTGTGTGTGCATGTGCACGTGCACGCATCCAAGCACGTGTATGTACGCATGCGTACCTGTGTCCGTGAAGCCCAGGGCAGGACTGTTAACACTCTTTGGAGGGGCTGATGCTAGCACACTCCTGTATGTAACTATCATCAGCAAACCTAACTGTAGCAAGAAGACGTTCATCAGCATGCACATCACACTCTAGACGAGCAGGGCTTGAGGCTTGACACAGAGCAGGGCCATGGCGCACGTACTTCTCCTCATGACAATCATCGAATGGTATTGCTCCTGTTAGCGGTTAAGGTACACACTGCATGGCACACCAGTATCTCGGCTGCATCATCCCAACACCCCACGAAACCCCACCCGACTTCTCCCGACACAAGTCAAACCCCTACAAGGAAAGAAATCCTTCCCCCGCCTAATTGACCCAACCACCTATCCCGATACCCGAATCCCGTACCTGATCAATGATCAGCACATGTCCCATGGCCTGCCCCGTGGCTTGGTTGTGCCTCCCTGAGGGGCTAGACATCCACATGCCCTTTGTGGACGCCGCGCCCTTGACAAGCTGCTTGATGCCCTTGCACTGAGTGCAGTCTTCCTGCAACCATGAAGGCTAACCGAATCAGGATACTACAAGAGGGCAGTCCTTTGCAATGCCAAGTGGCAGTCCAGCATGGAAGATCATGACATATGTGTGCCATAAGCAGGATGTGCAATTGTGCAGATTCATGACATGACAAGCGGGCAATGCACAATTGTAACTCATCAAGTCACAAGCGGGCAATACGAGATCATGCCGTTCGTTCATCTCAGGCAAGAAGTGCATGATCATCATACCACAAGAGGGTAGGCCAGATAAGAAAGGTGAGTGGTCCAGGCAGGGAGAGTTCCCAATTACACACGAAAAGCGGGCAGTGCATGATCATATCACACCACACGAGGGAACTTATAGCGAGGAGGTTAGTCCAAGAGGGGACGGATGGGTCCCCCAGGCCCATGCCCACCCGGTCTCCCATCATATTGACCTCTAAGCTCCCACCTGCAGCCACCCGCTGTCCCCCCCCGCTTTGGGCATGAGGAAGCCGTGCACGTTTGACTCAGCATCCACACCCTCCCACATATTGGAGGTGCAGCGGTTCATCCTAACCATGTTCATAGAGACGTTGATGCCCTGCTCTCGACAGCAGAAGCAACAGCAATAGCAGGAAGATTGCTGGAACAGCAGCAGCTGGAAGAAGTGTCAGAACAGCAGCAGGAGCAGCAACGACAGAAGCAGCAGGAGCAGCAACAGCAGAAAATTTGAAGTGCATTATAAAAGGGAGTAAACCATCCTCTTTATGGCCGGTCCGGTACGCTAGAAGAGAAGCGTAAAATAGGCGAGTCGTAGACTTGAAAGAAGAGTGTTGGAACAGCAGAGGGGGAGGTGCATAGAGCGGAGCGAGTTTGCCATGGGAAAAAGCTGCATGGGTAGCAGAAAGGCCGATTCGATCGGGAGCTCCTGTGATTGATGCATGGAGAGCGGGTGCATCATGCAAGGAGGGTGGGCACATCTTGCATGGAGAGACTTGCTGGCAAATGACAACACGGATGCAGATGAGTGCCCAGACTGCAGGCATGTCGAAAGGACCTGTTGGTCGGAAGGGGAGATTGCTTGACGATGCGCCTGTCGCGACGACATGATTGAAATTGAGACTTCATACTTGTGCAAGCCAGAGCAGGCAGCCGCACGTAAACTGATCGACCCGGTCGGGCGCGAACGTCGACCACCCGCAGATGTTATTCTGCAAAACGTTGTTTCATGTACGCTACCTGCTTGTCATTATGTTGGTGCTGACTGAGCCGCATCAGCCCCATCTTCAGCTTCGCTTTGATCGCGGGATCGGGGGTGTCCCGTGGGGTGTCCTGCTGCGGAAGCAACTCCTGTCGAGGAGCCTGGCTGATGAACGAACTTGGCAGACTTTGATCCAGATCGGACGCATGTGGCTCCAGTTTCCTGGGGGAAATCCTCTCCCTCCAATGGGGCTCATGAGCGGCAACCCTGGCTAGCCGCTTCTGGGTCTCGACCTTCGACATGTGTCGCCCCCGCTCCTGCTCAAGCTCAACCTGCCCGCCGTCCTTAGCCTCCTGGCGCTGCTCATCCTTGTCACCCAATTTTAAGTGCATCTCGATGTTGAGCCTCGTATCTGGGACTAAGAAGATGTCGGAGTAAGACCTTGGCGCAATTGCAGCTCGAATACCCGCTTCAGCCATTTTGTGCATGCTGTTCTCATCAAAAATTATAGTGCGGCTGATTTGTATCTGATGAGATGCTTCGGTCAGCGTGCCCCTATGTGTGGCGTAATTGGGAATTCACGGTACGAGCCAAGCCCGACAACCCCTCCTCCCTACGCCCCCTCCTACCCCCTCCGTTGGCACGATATACCGGCATATTACACCGATGGCTCGGCCCTATCTACACCTGGCAAAGGCACAGCCACGGGTGCAGCCTTCTATTGTACTCAAGACACCACTACCTACACAGTCCACCCCGATGGCCGGGCTGAAACCAACACTATTACACGGGCTGAGCTTGCTGGCATCCATGCTGCCCTCACTCATGCAGCCATACACCACACCGGTGATCTTACCATTTTCTCCGACTCCTTGGTTTCTCTCTATGATACGCAGAAGGCCCTTCGCTACCCACATACTCTGCTTGAATGTAAGCACGCCCCCCTTCTCCTCGACATTCGTGCTCTCATCCTTACCAGGCTACGCCTCCGCCACCATTTTCACCTGTACAAGGTCAAATCTCACATCGGCATCATTGGCAATGAACTCGCAGATAAGGGTGCTGCACTCGCCCTCCAATCCCCCGAACATTGCGACTACACATGCACCTCAGATGTCCAACACTTCGCACACCTACCTGCATGGCCATGCCTCCCTCCCCCCCATGACACGGACGAACCGAGGTTTGCATCAGACCTTACCCATTCATTGAAGGAACACATGTACCGCACCTGCCCCCTTCTCACAGATGGTCCTACTTCTCCCCCTCTGCCCTTGCGCTACGTCCGCATGCAAGTCCTCGTTGCCTCTGCCCTTGCCTCCTACCTCCCCATCTTATGGCACATGGGTCTGCCCTTTAGTGGTATTCGCAACATCCTCAAATCGCGCACCAATACCCTGTGGACTGCATCTACAGCCATGCATATGAACCGCCCTTACAAAACAGCTGTAGGCACTCGCACCACCCCCCACTGTCCCATATGCTCCCATCCTAATGATACCCCTGGCCATCTTTTAGGCGGTTGTGCTCATTCCTCCATGTCCGCCTCGTACATTGCTCGACACAACCGAGCTGTATGCATCATCCAAACTGCTATTGCTAATGGCTCCCTAGGCTCCTCTTTTACTATCATGGATGCCACTTCCCGTGCTAACCTTCCCTTCGGGGTCTATGACACCCGTCTTCCACGCTGGCTAGTACCCCGACGACCTCCCACTTTCCCTGACACCTTTGATTACTGTGACAAACTGCGACCGGATTTGCTTATTGTCCAAGGTCTCCCACATTCCGAATTCCTTCGTCTTTCCCGCGCTGGTCAACTCTCTAGCTCACAAACTATGTCTCGGCTCCAGAGGACTTGCACTGTACACGTTGTTGAAGTCGGTTACACCTCCGAATTTTCTTTCGAACAGTGTCATGCCCGTAAATCAGAACAACATTTACAACTTATCCTTCTCCTCAAACATAATGGTTGGACAGTTTCCTTGGCACCCGTTCTCCATCCTGCCCTTCCACCTGATCCTTCGCCGACCGTGCCCATCCCCCCCCCTCATCCTTCCCCGCCTTCTTCTCATACACATATCATCCTTCTGGGAACCGCAGGCTTCCTCTTTCGTCCTGCCGATAAAATCCTCAGCATGCTCGGTATCTCCAAACACGACATCTCCTCCGTCCTCAGCCGTCTCACGAAGCATACCATACGCTGCCATATAAACATCCTTCGTCAGCGTCGCCATCTGGAAAACTCCCCTGCCCATTATTGTCCGGTACCCCTTGACGATCCTCCTTAACCACACAGTTTTTTGTCTCCCGGTGTACGGCATTTCAAATCCCGTATTCCTCAAGCCACGCTCAGGCGTTTTCTTTCTTTCTTTCTTGACACAACAAACATCCATCGAGGTGAATACAATATAAGTTCATATCATCACATGGCTGCAGTCTACGCGTAAGGACCATGCCGAGCAGGTGAGTGTCGGAAGGGGACAGCGTTAGATTCTAACGCGTTAGAGGGTTGCAGGTTTAGGCCATCTGCTAAAATATAACCTTATAAAATATAACCTTATATGGGTCAGAGCGTTAGATGTTAGACGTTAGATTCCAGATTTTTCTAAGTTCAGCTCCAGTTACATCATTTTTTGCGATACCAACGCCCTCGTGAGGTAATTTGGGCCAACGAAGCAACCAAGGGAGAGAGTACACACAAAACCGAAGTACCGAACACAAAACTCATCCGTGCCAATTCCATGGCCAGCAAATTAGTAAAATATCATTTGGTGATAGCAACGTTCATACGGTATTCTGGCCCATGCGGCCATAACAAAAAACAGGGGCGACGAGACAATGCTACTACTCTGCCATGCTCTTTCCACGGCAGCCAGCTCAGTCATGTCAGTCTTGATTGAGCTCCTCGATCTCGAATCGCCCTCTCCATCTTCTCGAGCATCTGTGACAGGTGTTGCGACATCGCTCAGGTCAAGTGATTTCGTTCGGCCTATTTTTTTAACAGGAAGCCAATGGCAAACGTTCGCGCTCCCGCAACACTTCAGTATTCCCAATGCACCATCACAGAGCTAAGCATCATGTCAACTTTTAACGCATCAGGCTACCAGTATTCAGGGGCACTGCGTGTCGCATTTCTGGAAATCACTAAGATGGCTACATGCCGAATGGACTTCATGTGGATTCCTGGGTCGAACCCCTGGTCGAACTCACCGTCCTTGCCGAGCTTGGTCGTGGCCATGAACTGTAACCACGTGTCCAATTGTTGACGTTTCCTGTCGTCAATGACAATGGCATTTGGTCTTGATCATGGGTTGTAAGCAGGGCACGAAATCATGGGAAGTAGTAACCAGGGCACGTGTTTCAAAAGCATGGCGTGTGCCTCGGCGCTCGCGCACAACAGTGGATTCCATCTAGTTGAATTCGATTGGAATTCACTCACCTCTCATGCCGACATTGCTGTTGCTTCCTTCCTTGCTTGTCCCTTCAGTCTCGCGTGTTCTGGCTCGCTCGCCTCCCCAACTTCTGCGTAACACAACACATCATAATCAACGTGGCAACCTGGAGCAAAGCGTAACTCTCACTATGACAGAACCCCCCCTATTTATCAACCAATCAGGGTTGATTTCTGACTGAACACGTTTGGGGCTGAGTAGGTTATCAACGTAATTATCAGGGTGTCGCATGTTGATAAGTAGTGACATTTCCTACTTATCAAGCATACGTTGATTGACAGGTTGATTATCATGCAGGCTATTTAGTAGCATGTGAAGTGCTTTAATCAGGCTGATAAGTGGACGCTTGTGGTTGATAATTAGCTTGATAAGCATGCTGTCAGTAGGCTGTTTATCAACGTGCGTCACCTTGATAACGAGCTTGATAATTCAGCCTATTTGAATCCTGATCTGGCCAGCCTGGCATTCCGTGATCTGGCTCTCGTTTTAATTTCAAATTTCTACGATTCAAATTTACTTTCAGCTGTGTGAGCCTACTCGGTTGGTGTACATCTGTGATTATGGAATTCCACTTGAAGTGTTCTAGTATTAACCAGAAGCTTATGACGCCATGTGGGGAATACGCTCATCGCATTGTGATCATTCAAGCTTAATTACATAGCAAGCAACAGGACGCAAATTCAGCAAACAATTAATGTAATGAGACAACAATTCAGCAAACAATTAATGTAACGAGACAACAATTCGGCAAACAATTTATGTAACGAGATAAAACATTAGCAAGTGTAAAAATGGAAATCAGCAGGTCAAAATTCACAGATTTCTGACAGACGTCCACATGCACCATCCGGCATTTTTAGGCACTTGAATCTTAAATGTTTCAGTAAGGCTCTCAAATCTTAAATTCCAATACCAGCTGTAGCTAGACATACAGCCTGCTCACAAGCTTAGCCATGTGCCATCTTGGTTTTCTTCCAGATGAGCACCATCGCAGGCTGAGCTGCCGCGTAAACCCCGGGGGCCCCTAACAGCAAGGAAATATGGGAAACGATGATGTTAAACAACGTAATTACAGGAATGGCTCGTAAGGCAATAGCTGCAAAAAACAGGCAGCATTCCTCTGAAATTACTTGTGACAAGCTCTAATTACTTGAGGCAAGTCAGGCCAGCACATAAAATCTCACATTGTTTTTCACACGGATCAGGATCTGGCCATCCCTGTCCTTGTAAAACAGCCCATTAGCAGGCCAAGCCACCGTGTCACCCTACAAGAAAAAGAAATATAAAGAAGTTAATAAGGCAGAAGCAAAGTGCAGGTATTCAAAGGATGACTTGGAAGGTGTCAAGGTGTGAAGCAGCCAGGAAACTAAGACTTGCCTTTCGCATTTGAAGTACTTCGTCAAGGGAGGCAGGGACATCGGGGGGCCCATCAATACCAAGCCAACCAAAGTGGCAGCTGACCATGGCTGCACCTAGAAGAACTGCCTGCCTGTCCAACTTAAACTAAACAGTATCTTCGATGGTGACATACACGGCTTCCATTTCGTAGCCAATGGTCACCTGGGCAGAGGTAAAGGAAACATTGTAATGCATGAAGACCTGGTACAGCTGAAGAAGATCAGCAACAGCAAACGAAGTAATGAACAGGTTGTGACAAGAAACACACAACAAACACAAGTATTTCTTACCTCCTTGTTCCCCGTCACAGAGGCCACGGCCATAAACCTGGGGTCAATGATTGCCCCAGGGTTTGATAGTGCCAAGAGGACCCTGACACCTGGAGCGAGCGTGTCATCTGGCCTTGCAAAAGGGCCCACATACGTGCAAGACCAAGAAGCAGGGGGGACTGATAACACAGATAGGGACCCTCCGGCGCTGTCGAAAGCAGCTGCTAAAGGACAACAACACTCAACTGCCTGTGAAGAGGGGGGGAAAGGTGTATACTTATTTGTTTTATGTGTTTGGTTGAGGGTGTTCTCGCGTGATAACCAAGGCCCATGCAACAAAGAACCTTGCATGAGCTCGCAATAGATGGCCTTACCTGGGCCCTGCTGCCTGAAAGACAGCATAGTTGATGATGAACCAGGATTTGCAAGGAGATCCTTGATGTCCCTTGGCTGATATCCTCTGCAGCATCAGAAGTTGGAGGTCACTCGAGGTAGCAGTCACTCAACAATGTAGTAGAAGTCAGGCTCAGTCAAATTTCGCAGTGCGAGGGCAGACCACCTGACATGTTAAGCATTGATACACGTCGTGGACATCCTACCTCCTCTCCTCGTTTACGTGTCCTCTGTCGCATATCCACCGTCGGTTTGAAGTGAGGTTCACGCCAGATCTGAGGCAGAGAACACATTCGTCTGCTTTTGCTTCCCTGCCAGCTTCAACGACTCCATACTACACCTATATCAATGTGAAGTCAGGCAGCGTGAGGACGAGAGAATTATGACGAGTTTCTTACCGTTGCTCCCGGATCTTGAGATTTCGGGCGCATCCCGCTCCTGGTAGCTGATGCATGCCTTAATCTTGCGAGATTGTATCCAGTTTTAGTCGGGGATCATTTGAGACTGGAATGATCACGAGGGGCAGCGGGCAGGCTCTGACGGCACAATTGGCTCCATACCTCGGGCCCACACACCGGTGCGGTACACGGTTTTTTCGACGTAAAAACATTGACAACGTGCAGTGAAGGGCTCACACAGACAAGCATATCCATTGGTACCTTGCAAGCTTAGACCACCGGCCGTGCGCCTGTCTTGGTTTCGTCACAGTCAGCATGGGTGAAATACCAGTACAGGGGGGTAACGACGTCCTCCTATAGAATGTGACGAAGTAGCTGGAAGACCACGAGAAAGCCGATATGGCTGCATTCGATGAGCCGGAGCTACCTTTGCAGCCGACAGCCAGGACCAGCCAACGGCATACTGCAACTGTTCTGACGCATGGGACTCTAAAAGTCTGATGCATGGTGCTTTACGATTCTGAGAGATGGGGTGTAGAGTGTGGACTGTCAGCTTACGCACACAATCCTGTCAAGTGGCACCTTGGGCCACCGGGCACAAAGCCTCTAGCTCTAATCGGCGGTTCAGAACCTATCCGTGGCATACGTTAGCTTTATTTTCTTGCTAATTTGAGATGCATGAACACTACTTCCCTCTGGAATCCAAAAAGATGCTGACACAAGAGCCAAGGTTTGAACAACATGGCCCTGCGCATGATGCAGGGCTTACGGCCAAAGCTTCTTATCTCATACATTTACACCGGGATGCAGATCTAACTACCGGTAGCTGTACTGATGCAAGGGTATTGGCTGTTCAGCCAGATGAACCTGAGTAAATTTAGAACCCATAACCCGACCACATCACCGTCGCCTATAGCGGTCAGCGCTCCCGCTCTATTCTTTCACTTCATGTCTAGACTTGCTGCCCGCTGGCCTTAGCTAGTGTGCACCATGTTGCAGGGGTATTGGCTGTTCAGCCCGATGAACCTGAGTAAATTAAGAACCCATAGCCTGACCACATCATCACCACAGCTTATTGCATGCAGCGCTCCCGCTTTATACCTTCACTTCATGTCTAGACTTGCTGCCCACAGCGGACCTAGCGACCTTTGAGTGCAGCATGCTGCTGGGGTATTGGCTGTTCAGCCAGATGAACCTGAGTAAATAAAGAACCCATAGCCCGACTGCATCACCGCAGCATATTGCGGTCAGCGCTCCCGCTCTTTTCCTTCTCTTCCTGTCAAGGCTTGCTGCCCACTGGCCTTAGCTAGTGTGCAGCATGCTGCAGGGGTAATGGCTGAAGCAGCGGTGCTGGCAGCTGCACCGATGGCGACAGTAATTGCTCACAGCCTGAAGCAGCGGTACCGGCAGCAGCACCGCTAGTCAGAGTGATTGCACACAGCCTGAAGTAGCGGTGCCGGCAGCCGCACCGCACCACTAGTGACACTCATTGCATACAGCGTGAAGCAGCGGTACCGGCAGCTGCACCGCTAGTCACAGTGTTTGCACACAGCCTGAAGCAGCGGTACCGGCAGCTACACCGCTAGTCACAGTGTTTGCACACAGCCTGAAGTAGCGGTACCGGCAGCTGCACCGCTAGTGATAGTGTTTGCACACAGCCCAAAGCAGAGGTACCGGCAGGTGCACCGCTAGTCACAGTGTTTGCACACAGCATGAAGCAGCGGTACCGGCAGTTGCACCGCTAGTCAAAGTGTTTGCACACAGCCTGAAGTAGCGGTACTGGCAGATGCACCGCTAGTGATAGTGTTTGCACACAGCCCGAAGCAGCGGTACCGGCAGTTCCACCGCTAGTCACAGTGTTTGCACACAGCCTGAAGCAGCGGAACCGGCAGGTGCACCGCTAGTCAAAGTGTTTGCACACAGCCTGAAGCAGCGGTACCGGCAGCTGCACCGCTAGTGATAGTGTTTGCACACAGCCTGAAGCAGCGGTACCGGCAGCTGCACCGCTAGCGACAGTGTTTGCACACAGCCCGAAGCAACGGTACCGGCAGCTGCACCGCTAGTGATAGTGTTTGCACACAGCCCGAAGCAGCGGTACCGGCAGTTGCACCGCTAGTCACAGTGTTTGCACACAGCCTGAAGCAGCGGTACCGGCAGGTGCACCGCTAGTCAAAGTGTTTGCACACAGCCTGAAGTAGCGGTACCGGCAGCTGCACCGCTAGTGATAGTGTTTGCACACAGCCTGAAGCAGCGGTACCGGCAGCTGCACCGCTAGCGACAGTGTTTGCACACAGCCCGAAGCAACGGTACCGGCAGCTGCACCGCTAGTGATAGTGTTTGCATACAGCCTGAAGCAACGGTACCGGCAGCTGCACCGCTAGTGACAGTGTTTGCAAACACCCTGAAGCAGCGGTACCGGCAGATGCACCGCTAGTGACAGTGTTTGCACACAGCCTGAAGCAACGGTACCGGCAGCTGCACCGCTAGCGACAGTGTTTGCACACAACCTGAAGCAGCGGTACCGGCAGCTGCACCGCTAGTGATATTGTTTGCATACAGCCTGAAGCAACGGCACCGGCAGCTGCATCGCTAGTCATAGTGTTTGCACACAGCCTGAATCAGCGATACCGGCAGATGCACCGCTAGCGGCAGTGATTGCACACAGCCTTGCGTAGCGGTACTGGCAGCCGCACCGCACCAGTAGTGACAGTGATTGCATACACCCTGAAGCAGCGGTACCGGCAGCTGCACCGCTAGTGATATTGTTTGCATACAGCCTGAAGTAGCGGTACCGGCAGCTGCACCGCTAGCGACAGTGTTTGCACACAGCCTGAAGTAGCGGTACCGGCAGCTGCACCGCTAGTGATACCGTAGTGTTCGCACACAGCCTGAAGCAGCGGTACCGGTAGCTGCACCGCTAGCGACAGTGTTTGCACACACCCTGAAGCAACGGTACCGGCAGCTGCACCGCTAGTCACAGTGTTTGCACACAACCTGAAGCAACGGTACCGGCAGCTGCACCGCTAGTCACAGTGTTTGCACACAACCTGAAGCAGCGGTACCGGCAGCTGCACCGCTAGTGATAGTGTTTGCATACAGCCTGAAGTAGCGGTACCGGCAGCTGCACCGCTAGCGACAGTGTTTGCACACAGCCCGAAGTAGCGGTACCGGCAGCTGCACCGCTAGTGATATTGTTTGCATACAGCCTGAAGTAGCGGTACCGGCAGCTGCACCGCTAGCGACAGTGTTTGCACACAGCCTGAAGTAGCTGTACCGGCAGCTGCACCGCTAGTGATACCGTAGTGTTTGCACACAGCCTGAAGCAGCGGTACCGGCAGCTGCACCGCTAGCGACAGTGTTTGCACACACCCTAAAGCAACGGTACCGGCAGTTGCACCGCTAGTCACAGAGTTTGCACACAACCTGAAGCAACGGTACCGGCAGCTGCACCGCTAGTGATATTGTTTGCATACAGCCTGAAGTAGCGGTACCGGCAGCTGCACCGCTAGCGACAGTGTTTGCACACAGCCTGAAGTAGCGGTACCGGCAGCTGCACCGCTAGTGATACCGTAGTGTTTGCACACAGCCTGAAGCAGCGGTACCGGCAGCTGCACCGCTAGCGACAGTGTTTGCACACAACCTGAAGCAACGGTACCGGCAGCTGCACCGCTAGTGATATTGTTTGCATACAGCCTGAAGCAACGGTACCGGCAGCTGCACCGCTAGTGATATTGTTTGCATACAGCCTGAAGCAGCGGTACCGGCAGCTGCACCGCTAGTGATAGTGTTTGCACACAGCCTGAAGTAGCGGTACCGGCAGCTGCACCGCTAGTCAAAGTGTTTGCACACAACCTGAAGCAGCGGTACCAGCAGCCGCACCGCTAGCGATAGTGTTTGCACACAGCCCGAAGCAGCGGTACCGGCAGCTGCACCGCTAGCGACAGTGTTTGCACACAGCCTGAAGCAGCGGTACCGGCAGCTGCACCGCTAGCGGCAGTGATTGCACACAGCCTTACGTAGCGGTACTGGCAGCCGCACCGCACCAGTAGTGACAGTGATTGCATACAGCCTGAAGCAGCGGTACCGGCAGATGCACCGCTAGTCACAGTGTTTGCACACAACCTGAAGCAGCGGTACCGGCAGATGCACCGCTAGTCACAGTGATTGCACACAGCCTGAAGCAGCGGTTCCGGCAGCCGCACCGCACCGCTAGTGACTGCACACACCATGAAGTAGTGGTACCAGCAGCTGCACAGCTAATGACAATGTTTGCACACAGCCTGAGCCATTGTACACACAAGCTTGGGCCACTGGCCATCAAAACAGGACATCATGTGAATGTACTAAACTCGGGCGCTTAGCGCAGTCATTACCATTGCTGCGTTCTAGGCTTATGGCCAAAGCTTCTTCCTTGATTCATTGACACCGGGATGCAGAGCAATACCCTCAGTTCCGGTGTTCCAGGTTGATGGTCTAAGTCTGTTCATCGATTTAGTTACGGTACAAACAGATTTTTTCATTTACACCAGGCTGAAGTGCTAACTACCCTGAGCCAGTCAGGAAATACGGGTGTATGAATACCAGGAAGTGCTAGTATACGCGTGGGGCGCTGCTCATGCTTGGAGGAAATGCCAATGCTTGAAGGGCGTTGTGCATGCATGCGGGGCGCTGCGCTTGGGCGATGTGCATACGGTATGGGCAAGGCACAACACATGCCAGACATGCAAGCTGGAAAACGAGTCCCACAGCGCTGACTCTACCTGACACTGAGGGCTCTACCGCTGTATCCTTCTGTTGCTGCCTTCTGTACCCTTGTCGCAGTTGCTGACCGTTTGCTTAATTATGAGCTGATAACTCTCTGCTCATGCACACAAGTTGGTAGGCTTCCGCTGCTGCAGCTTAGTGACCTTGATTAGGCTGCTTGGAAGCCTTGGGGAGCTGATCATAAAAGTTCCAACGTACTGGGAGTCACTCAGTAGTCAGACCGGTCGTCAAAGTGAGCTCTCAAGCGCCCCGTGCGCTCCACAACCTTTCTTCGTCAATGAGGTCTAGATTTCCCAGTAAGTTGAAGCCTAACCAAAGTAATACAAGTTTCGATCGCATTCGAAGTCTGCGAGGCGTGAGAAAATCACTGCTGAAAGTTGTTACAAGTCGGTTGCCTACAGTACATGGGTCCAAATCATGGGGCCAAATCAAGCACTATCATGTTACCGACGATTGATGACCCCGCGAGCTTCTCAATGAAGGGCGTCCATTATATAGACGGAGGCGCATATGCATCGTATGGTTTACTACTGCCGTATTTATGGCTTGGACTTCAGTGAAACTGAATGTTGCACACGCAGCGCTTTGCACAGCTTTGAGTTATTTATATAGCAATTATACTCTGATGCTATTCTATCACTGGAACAAAGCGTGGAAATGTCCAGTGCAGAAAAACGCAAGGTCTTCCTACAGGAGCGGACAAGCTACGGGCGGAGTAAATCTGCCTCTACAACTACCTAGTCTAGCTATGTGCGCATGACCATGACTATGATGAGGCATCTGACCCAACAGGTCTTCCTATCAACCAACCCCTGATAGGCCTGATAAGTGAGCGTTCCATCTCAACAGGCTTATCAATCAAAGAGGCATGATAAACCAGCTCTCCGAATTTGCCATGTTTGCCAATCAACCCTGAACACCATTATCAAGGTGATAATCAACGCATAATCAACCGTGAAGGGTTTATCAAGCTTATGGTGTAATAACAGGCAATTTATCAGGCTGGGCCTTGATAACCCCTTGATAATGCCATGCTCAACCTGATAAATAGGGGGGGTTCTGTCATAGTGTCTCTTTTATTTCGACACTGTCGCCTCCACGCGCATCGTAGCCCATGTTTAGCGCCTCACCTAGTCACATCCGAGGCACCGATGCGTCAACAGTGTCGCCATGCGCATGGCGGATGCGACGACAGTGCCCACCTCCACTCGCGGCCGTCCTGCTCGTTGGCGTTCATATCAGCACGTTAGATTATGGTCCTGTTTCCGGCAAGGCATGTCATTTGTTAGCCCTCAGGAACATATACGGGCGCATTCCTTAGAAGTCCGTCACTCTTCCTCGCCCACGCGCCCCTCCGGACCCTGAAACCCTCTAACGCGTTAGAATCTAACTGACGCTTACGACACTCACCTGTATCCGCCCTGTTTAATATTATAACCTTATAATATTATAACCTTATATGGGTCAGAGCGTTAGATGTTAGATGTTAGACGTTAGATTCCAGATTTTTTTAAGTTCAGCTCCAGTTACATCATTTTTTGCGATACCAACGCCCTCGTGAGGTAATTTGGGCCAACGAAGCAACCAAGGGTGAGAGTACACACAAAACCGAAGTACCGAACACAAAACTCATCCGTGCCAATTCCATGGCCAGCAAATTAGTAAAATATCATTTGGTGATAGCAACGTCCATACGGTATTCAGGCCCATGCGGCCATAACAAAAAACAGGGGCGACGAGACAATGCTACTACTCTGCCATGCTCTTTCCACGGCAGCCAGCTCAGTCATGTCAGTCTTGATTGAGCTCCTCGATCTCGAATCGCCCTCTCCATCTTCTCGAGCATCTGTGACAGGTGTTGCGACATCGCTCAGGTTCAGTGATTTCGTTCGGCCTATTTTTTTGACAGGAAGCCAATGGCAAACGTTCGCGCTCCCGCAACACTTCAGTATTCCCTATACATCATCACAGAGCTAAGCATCATGTCAACTTTTAACGCATCAGGCTACCATTTTTCAGGGGCAGTGCGTGTCGCATTTCTGGAAATCACTGAGATGTCAACATGCCGAATGGACTTCATGTGGATTCCTGGGTCGAACCCCTGGTCGAACTCACCGTCAGGACGTCCTTGCCGAGCTTGGTCGTGGCCATGAACTGTAACCATGTGTCCAATTGTTGACGTTTCCTGTCGTCAATGACAATGGCATTTGGTCTTGATCATGGGAGGTAACCAGGGCACGAAATCATGGGAAGTAGTAACCAGGGCACGTAATTCAAAAGCATGGCATGTGCCTCGGCGCTCGCGCACAACAGTGGATTCCATCCAGTTGAATTCGATTGGAATTCACTCACCTCTCATGCCGACATTGCTGTTGCTTCCTTCCTTGCTTGTCCCTTCAGTCTCGCGTGTTCTGGCTCGCTCGCCTCCCCAACTTCTACGTAACACAACACATCATAATCAACGTGGCAACCTGGAGCAAAGCGCGACTCTTGTTTTAATTCGACACTGTCGCCTCCACGCGCATCGTAGCCCATGTTTAGCGCCTCACCTAGTCACATCCGAGGCACCGATGCGTCAACAGTGTCGCCATGCATGGCGGATGCGACGACAGTGCCCACCTCCACTCGCGGCCGTCCTGCTCGTTGGCGTTCAAATCAGCACGTTAGCTTATGGTCCTGTTCCCGGCAAGCCTTGTCATTTGTTAGCCTTCAGGAACATATACAGGCGCATTCCTTAGAAGTCCGTCACTCTTCCTCGCCCAACGCGCCCCTCCGAACCCTGAAACCCTCTAACGCGTTAGAATCTAACGTTGTCCCTTACGACACTCACCATGTTTTTTTATTATTTGTCTGTTGTTGTATGCTGCTTTCCTGGCCACTTCACTGCATAAGGTGACGTCTAAGCATGCGATGGCCGCAAGGTTCAGATTTTCTGATGTGAATTATTACGGTAGGTGAGACTGCAGGTTGCGAAACCAGCCAGTCGCCAAACTGACGAACAGAACCGAACTCGACGATCGAACTCAATTGGCTCTTACTCTCTTCTGAACAGTTGGGCGCCCACGCGGCCGAGCTTTGAGCGGGCCCAGAGGTTCTCTTTACAGCCCTTGTACCTCAACAGTATACTAGTACAAGAGGCCTTTAAACAAATTTGTGTACTGTGACGTACCATAGTTGTGAGTAGAGTGAGGGCGCATCCGTCTTTAAGGGGCCATGACCAGCCTTTTACCACTGTAGTATCACGATTACTGCTCTATGGTGCGACAAAGCTCATTTCATCCAGCAGGGAAGACGCTACATTATTATCTAAGAACATATACTTAATAGTTGCCTTTAACTCATCAGGGATGCGTGAAATCTCAGTGAAGAGCCCTGATTCAGCATTCATGAATCCTTCCTTTTTCCCGGCAAGCGAGAAACCAACACAGGGACTACCGGCAACTCTTGTGTCACCTTTGTTAAACGTCATGAACTGAAGTATGTCGCCCTAGCATGAACACAAGGGAGAAGAAACCCAGTAGCATTAAACCCAAGATCCCCAGTGCAACTCCGCGTCGAGGCTGTAAAGGGGGAGCCATCGTGTTAAATACAAGGCTATGATATTAATATTACGTCCAATATGCGCAACTATGTTGAGGCATGTGCGTGCTGCGAGGTTTCAGCCTGTCGGAGCAGTTCTACGAACTGCCGTACGATATTTTTGAATCCTTCCAAATCCGATCTGGTGTTGATGGGTACATTTTGAACACGAAAGGTCTGTCGAGCTTCACAACCGATGTGGTAATCGTCTTTACGAAGTCATATCTTTGCCGGCTATCTTTGCATCCGAAAATCCTCAGAGGGCCGGAGGGCATCCATTCACATGTTGACCGGTAGTCCTAGTCCTCTTGAGTATATGTCTTTGTGAGGAATTTCCAACCTCAGGACAAGGTCGACTCCTCAAATACGATCAAAATCAGATCCACACTAATCCATATGTTTAATGCATCCGGTGTACGGCTACCGGGTTCCATGCAGCGAGTAAGGCTTAGGCCCTGCATCTTGCTCTTTAATTGCCGAGCAGTGACCCTGGTAAGTGATAACCCCCATGTGGCGTGCTCTGTTGTCGGTATCGATAGGATCAAAAGGGACAGGATTTTTTTAAGCAGGCTGCCCACCCATGAATAAAATAGGAATCTCACAGATTCAGCACTCAGCAGACGCTTAGCGCTGAACCATGCTGTACCACGCTGTACACAAGTAAACAACAGTCAGAGAATTATTTAACTTCCACACCTTCAATTATCAGCAAGACAACAAAATTGATGTGCTCCTTGTCAAACTGTGCGGGTGTCAGCTGGTAAACCAAGCTGGGCACCTGTTGGCAAAGGGAACAAAGCATTTTCTGTAAGGGAGCGAACGCACATGTGTCCTAACAAAAGCAACGTGAAATGTAGCAGTTGTCTCAGACGAGGTAGCATTAGATGATTCAACAACATCAGATGCTAATTCAGGAGCTGCGACACTACCAGTTATCTGGCACTCGTGCAAGCAAGAGAAAGTCAAACAAGGCAGCACACGACATGGCCTGGTTTTGAAAAAGGCCAGGTCACATCTGAATGCTGATCACGGTGATTGACTGTCGTAACAGGTGACATGTAATCTTCATCAATTATATTATGTTTTTGAAACACCTGAGTGATTTCCAATTTAAATTCGGACTCAAGATCTGCATGTCGGGATCCGATCCAAATTCAGCAGGTCAGGTTCTGGAACTCATGACATGAAACATTTGGATCTGAATTTTAAGATCTGCAATTACATGACTGCAATTTTAAGCGTTGCAGTTTACGACCTGCAATTTTATGATCTGCTGCATTACCTCTGCTTGCTTTATGATCTAAAGGTTTTAGATCTGCAATTTTATATCTGCAGACTCTACATCTGCATGTGAATAGCTGCAATTGTGAAAGCCGCATGGAATGTCTAGCAATCTAAGATCTGCAACCCAAGATGTGCAGGTTGTACATCTGCATGTGATGAGCTGCATGCTGTAGATCTGTGTGCTTTAGGATATGCAGTTTAAGGATCTGCAGATTGCACAGTTGAAGCAAAGCGCTATTAAGCCGACTCATACATTTTGCTACTTGCGTTGAAAGATATACTGTGACACCATGCATTGTACGCATAAGCAGTACAAGGCATACAGTCATGATAATTAAATCAGGGTAACTCTGACAAAGGTTTGGTACTGAGACCCTCGGGTTAAAATGGGAGAGATATCAATAAAACCTACCGTAGGATACACACATCGGGATGTCAGTGAGCTCAAGGGGGCTCATAGAAAAATCAACCAAGTGAGGCAGACTATCGTATGCAGGTTCAGTTAATTAGGTCAACTGCTTGGGTACACAACCCCATCATGTGAAGGAATGATAGGGCCGTGTATGCAGCCAAGGCAAGAAAAACCAAAGTAGAATTGTTCAGATGTGGGTTCAGATGTGGGGACATCAAGGGTTCAGATGTGGGTTCAGATGTGGGGGCATCAAGGGTTCAGATGGGGGTTCAGATGTGAGTTCAGATGTGGGAGGCATCAATGGTGCAGATGACCTCAAGCAACTCTTGGAAATTGGGGGGGAACGAAGGGCAACGGTCCGGACGTACGGTCAGCGAATTAAGGGCCTAGCAATAAAATAGTTAAGGGCGTAGCAATATAATAGTTTTGAAATGGGAACTCACTTGTTTCTCTATCCAGCACATTGGCCATGAGCCAAGGGAAGTTGCACTGCCTGGAGAGCTTGATCAGCTGTTGTGTCCCAAAGTCTAGGTCATGGTTCCCGACACATGCAGCATGCACGCTGATGGCATTCAGCACAGGTGGCATGTGAGCTCCGAGCGTGATTGTTGACAGCAAAGATGGGATGAAGGCATCACCGGAGAAGACGACCAAAGGGTGCCTTGGTCGCCATGCAAGGACTTCACCTACCGGCAGGGAAGGGGATTCAACATGGACGGGAACGAAAAATCGTACAAGTAATTAGGGAAATCGTACTAGAACGCAGGCCTCATATGGACCTGATCAGCATGATCAATCGATGCTCAGCATATGAATGTCTCACTGTATGCGCCAGTCGCGCTGCTCCCCCCGCTCCCGTTTTCAAAGGCTACCCTCCCAAACTCTTAATTACCGACTGAAAACTGGCGTTGACAATCAATAAGTAGTATATTCATGGATCCCTCAACCCCAAGCAACGGTAATTATGAGGGAAGACAAAGCAAATCTACTGCAGGTGACAAGATGTTGTTGCGCATGTAGACCTCTTGGGGAGTTGTGTACCGTAAACCGTCTTTGACTCCGCGCACAAATTAAATAATTATAGGGGTGCGCGGACATGGTGCGCGATAATATTAATTAAAAAAAGTCAGCTGCGCGGAGCGTCAGTCAGGTGCCCAAAAAACTATTTCGGGGGTGCGCGGTATGAATTAAAAACAGCACTTTTTACAAAAATTGTGCGCTAGCGCGCGACTGTTTGATTCAACATCCGTTTAGTCATCCTTGTCAAGTTTGACGGCGCTGATAGTGCCAGACGAAGTGCCAGACGTTTTCCCTGCTTACGCCTTGAGAGCGTTACGGTATCGTTGCTAGCAGGCGGGTGCTAGCATCAAACGAAGTTTTAACTGAGCTTTCCGGTACAGGTTGAAAGTGCTGCGCGGACTAAAATTTAAATTATTTCAGTGATTCGCGATGTGCAATTAAATTCTTTGCTGCGCGGCGTTAAATTATATTAAAATTTCGTCGTTGCGCGCACTAAAATTAAATTCTTTTTGGGGTGCGCGGACTAATTAAATAATTATTTTTTCCGGGGTGCGCGGAGTCTAAGGCGTTTTACGGTATACCAATTGTACGAGGGCGTCCAGAATAAAAGTCTCAGTGTACCGTACCGGAATATGGTACTTGTTTACCTAAATCTCTCGGCCATGCTTGCTCCAGGACCTGTGTGTGGGCGGGTGGCGGGTTTGCTATGTCACGATGCATTCCAGCCACTGTTTATAGTGCACAAATCAGCTTCAATTCAGCTACATGACGGCCCCCGGCTAAGGGGGGCTTGGTATTGCATGCACGGTGCTTGAGCTGCCGGCCCTAGGCCGGTCATGATTCGGCCCCTCCATTGGCCCAGTGGTGGCTGCCCAACAGCCTCCCAAAGGCGGTCTGGTGTAGCCTAAAAGAAACACGGAATCAAGCGTCTTGTAAGCTTCCAGGAGACAAGTCTTAAAGTACCATTTATTTTTACCTAAATTACTTTTACCTTCATTATTTTTACCTACATTTTACCTAAATTACTTGTTACCTACATTACATTTGCTCCAAGACCTGTGTTTGGCAGGTTCGTAACGCGATAAGGCATGCCGGCGTCTCTTATGCTTCCAGGATGAGAGGGATGTCCGAGCCCTCTCATGCTCGTGTGATTAAAAACCACGGTTGATCTCCTGCTCTTGCTCATGTGTGATTCTACTCTGCACTGCTGCAGGAAACGAAAGGGTTACTCAGGTGTGGGGTCATGCCGGGGCAAGATGACTAGAATCCAGCGCAACAGGTCATGCCATGGCATAATCACTGGAATTCAATCCAGGGCAACTGTGGCTGGGGTACTCGGGGTACAGGGCAGCTAGATGTACATCCGCATTGGAGGCTATCAGCTACGTCGGAAATCACCTGGTCTCTCGATAATCAAAAGGTGTTTATTTTGTTCAATGCGCACCAAGCCAACTTTTGGGGTGGTTGCCGGTCAGCCACCACTGGGTCGATGAGGGGACCTACCTCGACTGGCCTACTGACGGTGCCACGCTGGCCCACCAGGCCGGGCATCTCCTCTGAGGACCCTGTCACCACGAAACAACAGCGCTGAGTCAGGGAGGCGCCAAGGCACTGAGTAGTGGGGATGGCCGGACACGGCTGCTGCGGACGCTTGGGCAGATGATGTTCCTGTGGGCCGCTGCCGAGCACAACAGTGGCCGCATAGGACCTGCTCTGAGCCGCAGGTGTGGGCGGAGCATGCGCAGCAGGCGGGGGCTGCTTTTCCTTTTGCTTGGACTTTACAAAGTGGGAGACAGGCCGCCCAACCCTGGAAAACCTGAGACGCTAACACAAAAAGAGCAGCCCGGGTGCGCATGGGGCCCTCGTCGGCAGCTAAGAGAAGGCGGGAGAGCCCCAATAGCTCCAGTTGGGTGTGGACTGAGGACCGAAAGTTCGGACTCTGGATGCTAGATTAGGGGACGGCCCCGAGGAGCGGACACTGTACAGAGACGCACCCTTACTTTGCTCTTTGTCTCCCTACATCGCATCTATTGCGAAATATATATATATATATATATATATATATATGAATGTTTGTGAAGACTAAATCGTGACGAATCTGGAAATTCCGAGGTGGGATGCTTTCTTGTCAGGGATAGCTTTCTGACTCCTGATTGTGTTGTGGGAATGCTTGTCTGTTAGACTAACTGGACCCTGTGCTTCCTTCTGGCTTTCGACCGTTGCGTCGTAAAGGTTGCGTCGAACACTTGCATATTATATTGGAATGGACATTTTGCTTGCATTTATAGCTCTGGATAATTCGACGAGTTATCTGTTTCGCAACCTATTTGTGAAGTCCTTACCAGCAGAAGTATCCAGCCCTGTTGTCTACTGGTTCCCAATTGTGAGAGACTTGCTCACCTATGGAAACCAGGACTTTCTACGGCTCTGCTTCTGGACGAAGACCTTGCAATGGATAGGCGAAGGACAATGCGAATTGACTAACGCGGCGAGGTCGAGCATATCGAGTAGAGCGTATCCTGGTCTGAGGGAGAGATTATGGTTCAGCCTCTCTTCCCAATCTCATCTGTAGTCACATGGTTGCACTGTTGCATGTGATGACCACTGCAGAAGGCAATGGCCCAAGACTATAGGGCTGTAGTGCGAAGTCTCCCCGACAACGGCCATGGAGGGTTCAGCGATGAAGAAAAGAAGGCAGCCATTGTCAACCTCAACAGCAAGTCCGAAGTGGAAGCTGGAAGGATTATTGCATATCTGGAGGACCTCAACACGCCTGAGATGGGGAAAATCAAACAAGTCTGGGCTTTGCTGAACTATGGTGAGTGCTTACTGTGGCCCAAACCTGGACCGGCCGACCCTAGCAGCAGGCCTGGCCACAATTTGAATCTGCTCTCTGCAACATACCCACTGCAGCTGTGCCGTGCCCCTTCCCTTGCCTCTTCATGTCCCTCTCATGCCCTATATACTGACGGTCCAGGGCCCCTACACGTGAGGATGGGATAATGGTTTGCTGCGCACATGGGTTGACATGGGGTGACATTGTCGCTGTGTGAACTAGCTGCAGGTGCAGCCTCAATTGCTAAATCATCGGTGTCCTCGGGAGGGGAGACCAGCAGGAGCAACGCCCGAACTGAGGCCTCAGGTTCAGGTACGAGGATCCAATCCTCATTCAGCATAAAGATTCAGCCGCCCAGTTGCCCTCTGTTGATTCCATCAATATGTGGTAACATTGCTTGATTACTCGCGATCACCATGTATTTCCTCTGGCCTAATATAAATACATAATGCTTGCTGCCAACCCTGTAGGACGGGGTAAGCGGCAATCTGCTGACCTAATTAGCTCACCCGGTGTTAAGGCGCATTTTCAGGGAGAACGGGACTTGGCACGCAGAGTGAGTCACTGCAAGCCTGGGCGGAGGGGTCCAAGGGTGGACGGGACCTTCCTGCATTTTCTCACATGTTTACTCAACATTTATTTTGTCATGTTGGCATCTTTCCCCAGATCTTCCAGACCACGTCCACATCCAAGGGCAAGGCTGCAGACAGACCCCCCGGACTGCGAGAAGCTGCACTTCTGCACTATGGGTACTCAATTGAGACGAAGGTTGCCATCTGCCCATTGCTGTTGCTGGAGCTCGAGGTTGTTGTCGGGCACCTCATACCACACTGCAATGGCGACATATCAATGGTAAGCATGACTAGCCCTGGGACAGCAGGGGTGTTGCTTTATTTGTTCTATGCTTGCAACATCGATGAGTCACTTGAGGGCCTTTACCCAAAACCTAAAACCGTCAGCGCTGAGTTCCCCTCTGCTTGTAACTCTGTTGCAGGACCATTTGGGCGTGGACGTTAATAATGTCAGAAACCACGTTGTTTGGTCAGCAGTTGCCGAGGATCTTTGGAGCCGAGATGTGGTGTACTTTGAAATGAATGGCTTTGAAATGAATGGCGACTCCTTCGTATTGAAGCTTCGCCCGGACCTCCCAGACAGCATGTTAAACGAGCCACTGTCGAAGGTGGGAACAATAGTGGGGCCCGGACCGGATGGTCGGTGGATGCTATTCCATTCCTCATCTGTTTCGAATTCTGACCTCGTAGGTGTTTGTCAAGAAAACCTCTCTGTGGGGGGAGGCTGTGATGACAAGTCTGAGCTGCATCAAGCTGCGCAAACTCCATGATCGGCCGGTCACGTTTGGCTTGAACAGCCATGTGCCGTACTGCCGTACCGTCGAGTTCTGTCAGCCCACGTGAGTGAGCATGGGCAGAGAGCATGAGCACAGTGTTCCAAAATATAGCTGAAAGAGGATCATATAAGTTCAAAAGTGACCCCGTGCCCACACCGCATGCACTCTGGATTCAGAACAAATGCACACAAAAAAACCTGAGCCTCGCTCTTGGAGGCAGCAAAGTACGACACCATATCTCCATCCTCAAATGAGAAGGTTGCCAAGTGGTTTCGCGACTTGTCTGGTGGTGAGCTCAATGGTCATGCACACTTCCCTGCGTTGATGCAGCTCTTCGTTTCTTTCGTTAAGTTCAAAATTGTCAGTGCCCTTACGCCTGTCTTTTTACTCAGGTGTTCAGCCTGAGAGACTCGCACCAGATCTGGGCAACTTCGAGTCTGTCTCTTGCACGCCAGCCTGTAGCTCCGGGTCCGTGGCACCTCGCACATCTGATAATGAGGGGTAAGACCTCGCTTGAAATGGTCTGACTGCTCCTCGTCCCACCTCGCTGAAGTCTGTGTGCTTCGGCAGCTCTCAAGTAGTTTGATGGACACATCACATGCTCTATCATTTCTACTTGTCTGCCTAAAGTGAAAGCCTGAGCTCACAGCTGACGCCCACACTTTGCTCACACTTTTGGTCGGCCCACCCTCCACCCACTCCAGGGCGGACATTCCAGCGTCCTTCCCGTCCACATCAGACCTTCCTTGTGACGACAAATTGTTGGTACCAAACACCAAGGTGCGCATGCACCCATATCTCAAGTGCGCAGAGTAACAATGAGGCACAAAAGTGTAGCCTGTGCTCGGGGAGCTTCCCCTAGCTTCCAGAGTGTCTGTCAGGGTAGGAGCAGCGGGCCAAGAGATTTTTGGTGCATCATTTTTTTAGACCCCTTCTTTGGTGATGAGAAGAAGTATACGCACAAGAAGAATCTGTCGAAGAGCTACCTGTCTCACATCCACACAAGTCTTTGAATCCCCACTTTCCTTTCCTTGCTACATGGCCCTCCTCCCAAGATTGATCCAGGGGGGCGTCAACCTGAGCCGAGGAGGCGTGGGAAGCCGCTCTCCATTGTCTTCTTCATCAAGGACAACGTTTGGCTGCTGACGGGGCTGAATTTGGTGGCGATGGCGGTTGTACTGATTCAAGGCCGTAAAAATGGCTGAGCCTTAAGCAGCCACTGGCTTTTGGTTGAGCTGACAGCATGAGTTTCTATCTGTGGTTACTAGGCGATACTGTGTGGCTCCGGGGGCTGGCCCATGCAGTTTTGTAGCAAAAAATATTTGAATCTTGAGTAAAAATTTAGCTGCTAGCTCTGTGCAATGGGCACGCCATGTTCAGGCTCCATAACGGCTCCTCGAAACCCCTATTGATGCTGGTGGCCTCCATGCATATCATCATGGGAAGGAGGCGGCCTGGTAGGAAATCAGGGGGGGGGGGGCGTGGTGTGGCGCTGAGAAGAGAATCCCGAGACAACCCCTCTTATTATGATCACACTCATCATGATATTTTGTGTTGCTTGGAGCCTGATAAATTGGCCTGAATAGCTTCCTAGCCCGTCCCTGGGTTTGCTACTCATGCGGCCTTGCATTCCGGATACGTTATAAATAAAAAACGTATATATACAGAAGCAGGGCAGAGGTGGAAATCTGCCTATGGCTAAATGAAATTAATGCAATTACACCGTCAGACATCTCCACATCGGCTTTGCTTCACCGGGCACCGGCCGATTCCCCTACAACACGCCAGCCCGAAACCTAGTAGGGTCCAGGGCACCGCACACGCAAGGCGGACAGCACCCTGATCAATTGCCTGATACAACCCCCCTGGTTATAATAATTTCGATCCGTTCCCTACCACGTCCGATTTAAAGCCTCACATCAAGCGTTTCTTTCTGAATTGAGCGATCCGACCGACACTAGTAACACCATATTGACCCCCCCCCCCCAATATATATTGAGAGGTAACCCCGCCACGCCCGCAACTGACCCCACAGTGAAACCAACAGAGCTGGCAGCGGAGAATATCAACGTCAATGGTAGCGGCGCGGATGTGGCTTCGGCCCAAGCTACGCTGTTTCTTTTGGCTCTCATGCCTCCCACGGGGCGTAGCTTTCCTTCTTTATTTTGTTAAGAGTACATATCTTGGTCAGCAGCAAGTCAGCTACAGCTTGGCAGTGCCCTGGAGGAAGGGTACCTGTCTAGGACAGCACGTCAGCTACAGCCTAGCAGTGCCAAGGAGGAAGGGTACCTACGGTATCTAGGTCAGCAGCATGGCAGCGCCCTGGAGTTAGGGTACCTGTCTATGTCAGCAACACGTCAACTACAGCCTGGCAGTGCCCAGGAGGAAGGGTACCTGTTTAGGTCAGCAGCACGTCAGCGGAGGGGTCCAAGGGTGGACGGGACCTTCCTGCATTTTTGCTTGGGCTCCGTCTGATTGGCTGCCTGCATGGCTGTGGCTACAATGTCCCTCCCCTGATTTGTGTGTATACAGTTTTTCGACGAGGCCATATTTGGAAGGCCACCCCGCGTGCTGAAAGTCCGAAACTTGACCGGCCGCAGCAGCGTGGTTGGCAAGGAGGGTACAGGCAGTAAACCCCCGGCCATTGCCAACCTGGTCGATGTGGTGGGGCAGCGCATGGTGGAGCTCATGGGAAACGCATGGCGAGGCGCACAGGCGTGCATTCCTGTCCCCATAAGGGCGGGGTGGGGCAGCGCACCCCTTCACCCCAAAAGGGCGGCGGCGTGCAACAGGTAGCGCCCCGCCTGCCATGACCTCGCGCAGGCCCGCCCCTCCCATGCTTGGACTGCACAGCCACTGGCGCCGCATGGCCATCCATGAGGCTCCATGTGCCCTCCGCCGGATGCCCTGATCTACTGTGGCATAAAGTTTAGCCTCAGTTGGTGGTCACCCAATGCGCAAATTAGCTGACAATCTAGCTGAACTGAACTGCTCAGCCTCCGGCCGTTGATTTAGGGACGTAGTCTCCTCCCTTTGTGCCCCCTCTGGAGGTGCTGTCACGAATCATGTCACTGCATGCCCCTGAGAGCACCACACACTATGGTTGGACCCCCCCTATTTATCAGCCTATGCGGGTTAATTCCTGACTGAAGTGATTTTGGGGAGGGTGGGTTAACAACGTACTTATCAGGCTGATAAAGGTCAGGCAAGTGCGACATTTCCTGATAATTAGGCTTCCGTTGATAAATAGGTTGATATATTGAAGGCTGTTTATTTGCATGATAAGGGCCAGTATCAAGCTGATTAGTAGGCAAATATTCCCTGGTAAATAGCCTGATTGTTCGTGTGCTACTTATTAGTTGATACCGAGCTTGATTTGCAAGCGTAGCTTGAATCATGATCTAGTCAGCCGTAGATTGTAATATCGACAGCTAGTTCAAATTCAAACGTTTTTGAATTTAAATATTTGTGTGGCTGCCAGTACTGTTAACGCTTGGATCATTTACTTATGAACGTGTGACTTCTATAAGATGATAATAATTTCTCTACGTCTGATTTTCCTTTCGCCACCGCGGCTTTGGCCTCGGCCCTAGCTGCCGCAGCTTCTGCCTTTGCTTCATCTACTGCGGCCTTAGCTTTAAGCAGCGCATCAGCGCCATCGACCTGAGGTCGATAGAAGGTCGAGAAGAGCGCAAAGCCTAGTCAGTAAGGTGTGAGATTTTACATGCGAACATGGCTCCGTGAGCGTGTGAAATCGAGGGGCCTTCCGTTCAAGCTTTTGAGAGTGAAAACATGTCATGATCATGCATGTGGCCATTCCCATGCAAGCAGGCAGGCGAGGGTGTGAAAATGGCAGTATGCACTCATTTTGCCGAACGGTGAAGTGTGCATGCGAGCTGATAGAGATGAGGGCGTGAGAGCATGCATACTTGTCATACTTGGCATTTGAACGAATGTAAGTAGTGTACAGGTAAGGAATGCATCAGTACATGTGGGAAAGATGATGAGGCGCAACTATGGAGCATGGAAATTCAGTAAATGCATTATAGAACGGGGGCATGGAAGCATCAGAGCACAAGAGGTTTCGCTGCTGGCTTGCATGGGGAATTTGCTTGATCAAACTCATACTTGATCAGACTGTACCTGCTCCGCTGTTGCATCCTTGAATATCCGACCTTTCCCTGATGAGTGCAAATGGAAACACGACGAATTGTTAGACTCGCCGCTGGACAGCTACCATGCAGATGTAGCAGGTGAGGTCGCCAAACAAACTCTCTCTCTAAGTTTTAAGCTTCCGCGGGATATCCATATGTCGTCTCTTGAATTCAGTAGTGCAAATGAGGGGAAATCGCACCTGCTGCTTCTCCCTCGGCCACGGCCAACAAGTGCTCATTGGGGCGATGTGTACGCAGATCGTGTGTCACAGAATCATAAACGTCATGAACTGAAGTATGTCGCCCTAGCATGAACACAAGGGAGAAGAAACCCAGTAGCATTAAACCCAAGATCCCCAGTGCAACTCCGCGTCGAGGCTGTAAAGGGGGAGCCATCGTGTTGAATACAGGCTGTGATATTAATATTACGTCCAATATGCGCAACTATGTTGAGGCATGTGCGTGCTGCGAGGTTTCAGCATGTTGGAGCAGTTCTACGAACTGCCGTACGATATTTTTGAATCCTTCCAAATCCGATCTGGTGTTGATGGGTACATTTTGTACTCGAAAGGTCTGTCGAGCTTCACAACCGATGTGGTTATTGTCTTTACGAATTCATATCTTTGCCGGCTATCTTTGCATCCGAAAATCCTCAGAGGGCCGGAGGGCATCCAGTCACATGTTGACCGGTAGTCCTAGACTCTTGAGTATCTTTGTGAGGAATTTCCAACCTCAGGACAAGGTCGACTCCTCAAATACGATCAAAATCAGATCCACACTGATCCATATGTTTAATGCATCCAGTGTACGGCTACCGGGTTCCATGCAGCGAGTAAGGCTTAGGCCCTGCTGTCGCGGCACAGGGGTGCACCCTAAGGAATAGGTGCACCAAGCAAAAAGAACACAAGACAACCCCCCCAGGAGCGAAAAACACTGGAGGCGGTAATGAACAAGCACGACAGCGTTTTAAGAACTGCGTCTTGTTATCAGACTTCCCACCCCTGGGCCCTGCCCAGAGTCCATGGGGCACAAGTACCGGTAGGAAAAATAACCTCCGATATAATGCGTACGTTAGCTGTGACTTTTACGCATTACCGTAACTCGCCACAGTCGCTTTAAGGGACCCTCTTCAAGCTGAAGAGCCCAGTTCACGTCACCATCGGTACTGTTCACCTTCCCCCAGGGCCCAATCGACCCCAAGTCCAGAAGACTACATCAGCCCTGTTCTAGTGCAATTGGTTTCCCAATCCACACCATCTCAAACTTCCCGATCACCTACCTAACACCTGATCGAGGATGCCTATAGGCTCGCGCCAGACATGTGTGAATGCCACCTCACGGTAGACACCTCCTAAACCCTAAAAGTGCGTATTATGCACAACATCCTTCTTCCCCCCCAGATATTGAAAACTGCACGCACTTTGTTTTGTTTTGTTTGAAATCAAGTATCATCCTAAATATCAGTTTTGAGCAAATACGTAATAGTTAATAACGTAAAACAAATGTTCACAGTCATTCAGTTCCAACTTTGGCTCACAATTTTCAGCACCAGTAAAGTCAATTCCTAAAATCAATTCCTATTTCCCAGACCCCCCCCAGATCCAGTGAAAATTCCGCTCAAATACACAGTCAATTGTCAAATCAAACGAAGGAAATTCAATTATATGCTGTCACTAGAAAGCAGTATGGTAATGTATTAACGGATGAACGTGTGCATTGGTGGGATCATCCGAGCTCGGATAGCCGCTGTTGCAAACACGAGGATGCACACTTTATTACTGCAACAGCCGTGAATGGACCGGTTAGCTCCAAGACCTGCTGTGAAACTGACAGACTGCAAAATGACTAGCCGCCTTTTTCTCCGTAGTTGGGACAGCCACTCAAGCCTTGCTGGATGACACGTAAGGAAATCTTGGGAGACTAAGCAGCAGGCCACGTGGCGCGCGTACTTGACCGCGAGAGCGCAGGAGATGTCAGCGTATTCAGAAGGAGGGTTTGTGATAAGGACATGCAGCCCATGCTGTCGTAGCAGAAACTCGTAGGTGGAGGGTTGCAGTGGGTCAGCACAGTAGTCTGCAGGGACGTTGACACCGATGCCAGAGTTGGTGAGAACGTGGAGGGATCGAGGGTAAGGGTAAAGCTGACTGTTCTGCTGAAGCCCGGTGGCTTGCCCATTATCCTTGAACAGCAAAAGAATGCTGGGGGACAGGGATAGGTCAAGGCAGTCCAGCAGGGTGTTGCAGTCGCTGTCTTCAATGGTGAGAGGTGAAGGAGGGTAGAGTTGATACGACCATCCTCCCGGCATCCTGTTGCCCAAGTAGACCGCAGCCTCATTGCGCTCAAGCCAAACTCCAGGCATAGCGATCCGGACCACCTCAACGCTTCCAGCACCGCCCGAGGCGGTCCCGGCTAGCTCAACCGCATTGCTTCCGGCACCGCCTGAGGTGGTCCCGGCAAGACAATCCCCTTCCTCTTCCCCGTCTTCAGCGTGTCCTTCTTCTTCCACCCTCAACAGGGCCACCGCCATTGGCGGCTCCCATCACCCTTCCTGCCTTCTTTTGCTTAGCAGGCCGCAGCTGGTAACCTGTCACGGCGGCCACTGGTTCCTCCAGTTCCGCCGCAACATCACGTCGTGCAGCACCAGTAGCGTCAGCTCCAGCAGTCCTGCATTGCTCACAAATCCAGTAACAGCAGGGACAGTAGTAAGCCGTGGTACCAAACAGTACTTGTGAGTGCCTCGACCACAGCTACCACACAGAATCATTTTCTTAGCATTATCAGGCAACAGACATCTCTGGCAAGGGAAATCTGGTGCTGGCATTTGCCATCTTTTTAATGGGGGTAAGAGTCCCTCTATGGCAGGTGACATGGTGAGCATTTAATAGCGTTCTCAGCCACAGTCACCCCATTGCGATCAACCAGGACAATGACTCCACTTGGTCGTACATCAAACACTCGAAGCACGTAAGGTCTTGCAGTGGAGTGCAGCCGGTTCTCATCCCGCACATACACAAACTGCCCCTCAGTATACTTAGCTATTGATGGGAGGTAACCACCACTACGGAGCCTTGCGTAACGCAGGGTATCTCGCTGTTGAGCCACCAGAAGATTCTGGCCGACCATCACGCAGTTCTTGGCTAGCAAATCAGAACGGAACAGTACAAGTTCAGCAGCAGCATCCACATCCAAGTAATCCACTGCCTGATCCCCATTCAACCTTTCCATGATAGCGGGAGGGATGACTGGTTCACAGGAAAACAGCAGCTGGTAGGGACTCATCAAGGTGCTGGCATGCTTGTGTCTCGGTACCCGAGTGCTATCCATGGCACATACATGTCTCATGTTCTGCACAGTCACATAAGCTTCTCATGATCAGGAGACTTGTATGCATACTTGAGCATTCTGCGCAGTATGACAGTAGCTCATGCAACAATTGGTATGCTAGCCTTGACAGACCTCATATGGCCCTAGGTTCGGCAGCGAGGGCCTGAGCTGAATAGAAAAGATCATCGTGGCTTTAGCAATCAGTGGCGCGAAGCCAGCGCCGATTGCTAGGATGATCTTCCTTCCCACCCCCAGCTCAGAGCACAAAGCAACGAAGCTGAAGATGAGAAGGAGCTAGCTATGGCAGCACAGATCTATACCAAACCAGTAAATGACAGCAAAGCATGAATCGTCCGGGGGGGGGGAAATCCTGACAATGCACGATAGAAACACCAGGGGTCGGGTGGGCACGGAATGACCCTGATAAACAGCAGGTGGCGTGCTATGCTGTTGGTACCAACATTATCAAGAGAGACAGAATTTCTCAATCAGGCTGCTGAACCCAAGTATGAATCAAGAATCTCACAGATTCAGTACATGTTAAGCGCTGAACCATGTTGTACAGAATTAAATAACAGTCAGAAAATGCTTTTGCATGACAAATGCTCATCTTTGATTTTCAGCAAGGTCAACAAACTGTATATGCTCAAACTGTGCAAGTTCCAGCTGGTGAACGGAAGTCAAATGGAGATAACGCACATTCTGCACAGCATACCATGAGTGCAACCCATGCAACCTGCTTCAACCAGGTGCTGCTCAGGGATGGTAAGCCATTGAACTGGACATCTGCTGGCAGAGGGAACAAAGCATGTTATGTCAGGCAGCGAACTCATGCGACCAATCAGAAGCAGCGAGAAATATAGCAGTAGATTTGACGACTGGTTTTTAAATGTGTCAAGAAATCAGACGCTGGTTTGGTGGCTGTGACGCTACCAGTTATCTTGCCTTTGCAAGCAAGGGATGGCCAAACAAGGCAAAGCACAACCATAGCCTGCTTTTCAAAAAGGTCAGGCCACTTCTGAATGCTGATTACGGTGTTCGATTTTATTTGTAAAAGGTGACATGTACTGCTGTGAAGGTAGCAGATGCATGCGGCTCGGGTTTTCTTCATGAAGTGAAAATTGTACACATTAACATAGTTACCCATTTAAAATCTGATTCACAGATCTGCAGGTCAGGATCTGATCCAAAATTAGCAGGTCAGGCTTTGGAATTCATGACATGAGCATGTTGATCTGGATTTTCAATATCTGCATTGAAGTGATTGCAATTTTGAAAATTGCAGTTTATAACATGCGATTTTAAGGTCTGCAGCATTATCTCTGCATGTTTTAGGATCTGCATTTCTAGATCTGCAGACTGTACATCTGCTGTGAAGAGATTTTTTTTAAAGAGTTGCAGTTTGACTTCTTCAAGATCTGTAACCCTAGATCTACAGGTTGTACATCTGCAGGTGAAGAGCTGCATGTTTTAGGATGTACAGTTTCAGGATCTGCTGATTGCACAAATGCAGCAAAAGTGATATCAAGCTGAAACTGAAATCCCACTACTTGCGCTGTAAGAAATGCTGCACCATCTGGAATTGTGCACAATGGCAGTGCAAGGCATGCAATCACGATAATTAAATCAAGAGATGCCGGGCAAAGGTTTGGTACTGAGCCTCTCGGGTGAAATGGAAGAGGTATAGATAAAACCTAGGACACACCCATCAAGGTTTTAGTGAGCTTAAGGGTGCACATAGAAAATCAACCAAGACAGGCAGACTATCGTCTACGGGTTGAGCCAGTTAGGCCAACTGTTCGGGTACATCGCCCCATCAGGTAAAGGGGTGATAGGGACATGCACGCAGCCAAGGTAAAAGAAGACAAGCAGAACTGTTGTTCTCTTGGCTATGTTACCAGGCAGATGACGACTAGTAGATGTCCCTCCAACGTTGCCCTTATGAGCGGCGCCAGCACAGACACCCTCTTTGAAGTCATGGTCTTCATGTACATCAGTGACGACGCTAGCGGCAGCTCCAGCGGCAGCGCTGATGGTGGCGCTGGCCGCTTTTAGAAGCTGTTGCCACCGTAGGCAACTGAAGCATTCGCGGCTCCGGCAGCGGCAGCTTTGGCCCTTGGGCCTTTCCACACGTGGCTGTCCAGATCCTGGTTTAAGTCCTCGTGGCCGGCTGCCCGGCGTTTGGCTTTCCGCTGCTTCTTCAGCCGCTTGCGTGCCTTGCGCTGCTCCCACTCCTCTTCGCTGAGCGGTGGCTTGGGCGCCCTCACTAGAGGAGGTGCCTCGTCACCACCGGACGTCCGGGCCCCATGCCTGTCCTGAGGCATATGCACTGGCCCTTCAGTCAGGCTCCTTCGGCCGGCCGGGTTTTCACCTCTGCCGTCGTTGGAGCCTTAGGCGCCGCCAGTTGCCTTACGCCTAATTAAAGACGCGGCTTGACGGCGCCCACCTTGCATCCTGCCCGCAGCCGCTTGTCTTCTCATGATTGGATGATTGGCGGCGGCTCTCTTGCTGCCGCATGATGGCTGTGGTGATGGCTCAGAGTGACGAAGTCCTTGAGGCCATCCATGGCATTTCCGCCAGCTTCAGCGGGAACCGCCTGTCATATGCAGCAGTTCAACACAAATTAAGCCACTATGCGGCTGAACTCATGACAGCCCATCTTCCCCCCCCAACCTGAGGCAAAAGCAGGGGTCGAAGGTTGAGAAGGGGCTGTCTAAAATTCTGGTATAGAAAGCCATGGGAATAAAAAATAAAATCCAATGAAGGCGCCTTATAGGCGGAGGCCAGCTGGCAGCTATGTGTTGCATGTGTGTACTGGCAGATATGTACTGCAGAAATGTACATCAGACATATACAACAGATATGCACTACAGAAATGTACTGGCTAGCTTAAACAGCAGATGTGTGTTGCATGAACACCATGCATGAGGTACAACTGTTGTATTGCATGTGTAACATGTGTACCGTACGGTATGAATATCAATAGTGGCCACGTACAACATGCAAGTCCTGGCAAGCATGTATAGCAGTGTACTGCATGATTTGTACTGGCAGATGTGTACAACACAGCAATCAGTTGATGCACGATCGGATAGATGCATTCATCAAGCTCAGGGCGGAATCACGAAATTAAATTGCAATGAACCATTTTGTCCATTCAGTATTGGATTGAGTTCAAAGCGAAGCGTCCCTCAAGACAGCCATGACCGAACCCACATACCTTGAGGTGATCATCAAGGCTTCCATTAAAACAAGTAAAGAACTTTTACCGGAGGTTCATGTTACTCCGGTCTGTCTTGGTCAGGCTGGCCTGCCCGTCAAGCTGGCCGCAAGCACCTTGGGTCGGGGCACACAATGGGGAACGCTGCTTGCAGCTGTCAGTCAGCATGGGCAGGGCAGAGCACGGGATGGTCTGGCCTCGGTCACTAGCGGCCTGACCAGTGTCAGCCCACATCTGCCGAATCTCCCACTCCCCAATCACATGAGTCTGCACAAAATGGTGTGCATCAGACACAGCCTGATCCTCCAACTCAATTGGCTTGGGTGGGTCCTTGTTGAGGGGGCCCATCTCTAAAACAATCTCATTCTGCTCTCGACCATGACTCTCAAAGAGCGGGTCTCGTCTCCGGAACCTTGGCTCAGCTGCCAGAGATCTTGTGGGGGTCCCCCCCCCAGTTGTGATGGGAGTTTTAGGAATCGTCCCCAGAAACTGGCCCAAGGTCGACAACAATGACTCTTTACCTGGCGAGGTGCTCATGAACTGACTGGCCGCATGGCTTATTTCAGACACCGGACTGGATGGCCTGATCAACTCACATGTGTAAGAGACTGGAAGTATAGTGTGGTCCTCTACATGCCCGTCCTCGGTCTCCTCATGCGACATGGAAGCAGAGGACAAGTGCACATGGCACTGCATAGGCTGCGCACCTTCTGGCAAGCTTGCATGGCTCTGCATGGGCTGCTCACCTTCATTGCTCACTGTGGTATGGAATGACTGCGACACAGCATGCCATGTGGAGCGATTACCTTGTGTATGGGGCTCTTCGTCACTGACTTCTTCACTCGTGCTTCCCACAGACCCATCACCTTCCGGTTCTTCCGACACAAACGCCATACCTTGCATCCGAGGCACTGCGTCCTCGTACCGTCCAGACTGTGGGTAGACAGGTGAGGTGTGCACGGGTCCAGACGACCTGGAAGGGACTTGCGGCGGCGACGGCGGCGGCGGATATGATGATCCATATTCCACACCGTGACCTTCTCTCCTCACAGATGCATCCTGAACAAACGCATTGGAAGTAGAAACAGAGGCGGCAGCAGCGACAGGCACGAATGCTGGGATGTCCGCAACAGGCACATGCACTGGTGCACTCTGCGCCATGGGCTCATGCACCGCAAAAGGCATTGACACGTGCACAGCAGGGGAAAGTTCAGGTGCTCTCTGGGGCGCGGCTACTGACGTAGCAGACCCAGACTGAGACCCACCCCCGACATCAGTTACAACACTCTGTTCTGCAAGCCGAGTAACTTGCGTCATCTTAGACGGTGTCCCAGTGGAAGCATACTTGCGACTCTCCTTCTTGAGGTACATATACACAGGGTTGTCATATTGCAGTTCCACTTCTTTCCCTGTTTCCACGTCTATGAATTTCTTTGGAACATGGACAGGTGACGCAATCAGGGCTTCTTTAATAGCTTCGTTCCTCTCATCTTCCATAGGAGCAATGGTCTTCAGCGTCTCGTCATATTCCTCATAACTGCATGATTGTCTGCGTTCCAGAGCTGACATCGCCTGATCAACAATACCTTGCTTGAGCCTTAGCTTCTCCATGCAAGCTTTACTTGCTGGTCCAGCCCTTTCATACATTTCCTGCCACAAGGGCTTGAGTTGCATGGACGGAACTGGAGGATCAGACGAGGTTCCAGCAACTGACGCTCCAACTGGCGCAACCTTTGCTGCTAGTGCACCCCTTGTGTTCTTAGCAACACTATCCTTTTCAATCTCTGGAGCGACTTTGGGCACTTCTACAGCCCCTATCCCGCTCATCTTCACCGTTTTATCGATCTTGGAACGAACGATTTCAGCCACAGACGATTAGAGGTGATCCTAATCGGACTTTTTCTTTCTTAAACAAGTACTAATAAACTCTTACATAGGTTACATTAGGAGCTTCTCGATCCACTGCTGTAACTCAGTGAAATCAGCTCGATATCAGGTGATAGCTCTTGCTACTTCACCTGGCCTTCTTCGATACTGTTGACAAGATCTCGTAAAGCCTCGACTCCTGAGGTACTTCTAGACTTCTTGGGACGACCTTGGGCGATTGTGGCCGTTGATCTGCTGTGGTGAGTCGCTTGCTTGGCGACTTCTGGTGACTGAAGATATCTCTGATGAATCAGATGGTCGACTTGGAGCCAAAGGAAAGGCTGTAGGTTGGAGATGTGATTGTGGGTTGGTGGTAATATCCAGCTGTAAGGCTGGAGATATGCCTTGTTAAGAGGCATGAATAACTCTAATTGCTGCAGATAGTCGACTGTTGGCCTAGATGCACTGCCAGCTTCGTATCATGAGACTTGTTGATGCTTATAGGGTCGCTGTTGGCCTAGCTGCTCTGCCAGTTTCCCCTTAGTAAGACTTGGATTGACGATTAACTTGCAGATCGATAATCAGGAACAATAGCTGGAAACGTTAAGAGTCTATTGAAGGCCGTGAGATCAAGTAAGAAAGACAAAGTAAAGGACCCAGTTCGGGATCCTCTAAGACGGCAACCACACTTGTTCAGGTTCACACATAACTTCCAACCGAAAAAGCAGTTGGCGCAGTCAAACGCGCGGTGCAGTCATACGTCGTGACACTGCATCTTGCTCTTTAATTGCCGAGTAGTGACCCTGATAAACCCCATGTGGCGTGCTCTGTTGTCGGTATCGATAGGATCAAGAGGGACAGGATTTTTTTAAGCATGCTGTCCACCCATGAATAAAATAGGAATCTCACAGATTCAGCACTCAGCAGACGTTTAGCGCTGAACCATGCTGTACCATGCTGTACACATGTAAACAACAGTCAGAGAATTATTTAACTTCCACACCTTCAATTATCAGCAAGACAACAAAATTGATGTGCTCCTTGTCAAACTGTGCGGGTAGTGTCAGCTGGTAAACCAAGCTGGGCACCTGTTGGCAAAGGGAACAAAGCATTTTCTGTAAGGAAGCGAACGCACATGTGTCCTAACAAAAGCAGCGTGAAATGTAGCAGTTGTCTCAGACGAGGCAGCATTAGATGATTCAACAAAATAAGATGCTAATTCAGGAGCTGCGACACTACCAGTTATCTGGCACTCGTGCAAGCAAGAGAAAGTTAAACAAGGCAGCACACGACATAGCCTGGTTTTGAAAATAAAAGGCAAGGTCACATCTGAATGCTGATCACGGTGATTGACTGTCGTAACATGTGACATGTACTGCTGTGAAGGTGGCAGATGCATGAGATGCGGTACATGTAATCTTCATCAATTAAATGTTTTGAAACACCTAAGTGATTTCCAATTTAAATTCGGACTCAAGATCTGCAGGCCGGGATCTGATCCAAATTCAGCAGGTCAGGTTCTGGAACTCATGACATAAAACATTTGGATCTGGATTTTCAAGATTTGCAATTACATGACTGCAATTTTAAGCGTTGCAGTTTACGACCTGCAATTTTATGATCTGCTGCATTACCTCTGCTTGCTTTATGATCTAAAGGTTTTAGATCTGCAATTTTATATCTGCAGACTCTACATCTGCATGTGAATAGCTGCAATTGTGAAAGCCGCATGGAATGTCTAGCAATCTAAGATCTGCAACCCAAGATGTGCAGGTTGTACATCTGCATGTGATGAGCTGCATGATGTAGATCTGTGTGCTTTAGGATATGCAGTTTAAGGATCTGCAGATTGCACAGTTGCAGCAAAGCGCTATTAAGCCGACACATACATTTTGCTACTTGCGTTGAAAGATATACTGTGACACCATGCATTGTACGCATAAGCAGTACAAGGCATACAGTCATGATAATTAAATCAGGGTAACTCTGACAAAGGTTTGGTACTGAAACCCTCGGGTTAAAATGGGAGAGATATCAATAAAAGCTACCGTAGGATACACGCATCGGGATGTCAGTGAGCTCAAGGGGGCTCATAGGAAAATCAACCAAGTGAGGCAGACTATCGTACTTCAATTCCGTACCAGACATGACGTAGAGGTACATTTCCAGAAATAGGCATGTTGATACCGGTGTAGCCGCCGGTGTCAACATAGTTTGGCTCTCCCTCATCGGAAGAGAAGAGGTCAATATAGATGGTTGCTGGAAGAGATGCCGATGCCGATGCAGGTTCAGTTAATTAGGTCAACTGCTTGGGTACACAACCCCATCATGTGAAGGAATGATAGGACCGTGTATGCAGCCAAGGCAAGAAAAACCAAAGTAGAATTGTTCAGATGTGGCTTCAGATGTGGGGACATCACGGGTTCAGATGTGGGTTCAGATGTGGGGGCATCAAGGGTTCAGATGTGGGGGCATCAAGGGTTCAGATGGGGGTTCAGATGTGAATTCAGATATGGGAGGCATCAATGGTGCAGATGACCTCAAGCAACTCTTGGAAATTGGGGGGGAACGAAGGGCAACGGTCCGGACGTACGGTAAGCGAATTAAGGGCCTAGCAATAAAATAGTTAAGGGCGTAGCAATATAATAGTTTTGAAATGGGAACTCACTTGTTTCTCTATCCAGCACATTGGCCATGAGCCAAGGGAAGTTGCACTGCCTGACGAGCTTGATCAGCTGTTGTGTCCCAAAGTCTAGGTCATGGTTCCCGACACATGCAGCATGCACGCCGATGGCATTCAGCACAGGTGGCATGTGAGCTCCGAGCGCGATTGTTGACAGCAAAGATGGGTTGAAGGCATCACCGGAGAAGACGACCGAAGGGTGGCTTGGTCGCCATGCAAGGACTTCACCTACCGGCAGGGAAGGGGATTCAAAATGGACGGGAACGGAAAATCGTACAAGTAATTAGGGAAATCGTACTAGAACGCAGGCCTCATATGGACCTGATCAGCATGATCAATCGATGCTCAGCATATGAATGTCTCACTGTATGCGCCAGTCGCGCTGCTCCCCCCGCTCCCGTTTTCGAAGGCTACCCTCCCAAACTCTTAATTACTGACTGAAAACTGGCGTTGACAATCAATAAGTAGTATATTCATGGATCCCTCAACCCCAAGCAACGGTAATTATGAGGGACGACAAAGCAAATCTCCTGCAGGTGACAAGATGCTGTTGCGCATGTAGACCTCTTGGGGAGTTGTGTATACCAATTGTACGAGGGCGTCCAGAATAAAAGTCTCAGTGTACCGTACCGGAATATGGTACTTGTTTGCCTAAATCTCTCGGCTATGCTTGCTCCAGGACCTGTGTGTGGGCGGGTGGCGGGTTTGCTATGTCACGATGCATTCCAGCCACTGTTTATGGTGCACAAATCAGCTTCAATTCAGCTACATGACGGCCCCAGGCTAAGGGGGGCTTGGTATTGCATGCACGGTGCTTGAGCTGCCGGCCCTAGGCCGGTCATGATTCGGCCCCTCCATTGGCCCAGTGGTGGCTGCCCAACAGCCTCCCAAAGGCGGTCTGGTGTAGCCTAAAAGAAACACGGAATCAAGCGTCTTGTAAGCTTCCAGGATACAAGTCTCAAAGTACCATTTATTTTTACCTAAATTACTTTTACCTAAATTATTTTTACCTACATTTTACCTAAATTACTTCCTACCTACATTACATTTGCTCCAAGACCTGTGTTTGGCAGGTTCGTAACGCGATAAGGCATGCCGGCGTCTCTTATGCTTCCAGGATGAGAGGGATGTCCGAGCCCTCTCATGCTCGTGTGATTAAAAACCACGGTTGATCTCCTGCTCTTGCTCATGTGTGATTCTACTCTGCACTGCTGCAGGAAACGAAAGGGTTACTCAGGTGTGGGGTCATGCCAGGGCAAGATGACTAGAATCCAGCGCAACAGGTCATGCCATGGCATAATCACTGGAATTCAATCCAGGGCAACTGTGGCTGGGGTACTCGGGGTACAGGGCAGCTAGATGTACATCCGCATTGGAGGCTATCAGCTACGTCGGAAATCACCTGGTCTCTCGATAATAATCAAACGGTGTTTATTTTGTTCAATGCGCACCAAGCCAACTTTTGGGTTGGCTGCCGGTCAGCCACCACTGGGTCGATGAGGGGACCTACCTCGACTGGCCTACTGACGGTGCCACGCTGGCCCACCAGGCCGGGCATCTCCTCTGAGGACCCTGTCACCACGAAACAACAGCGCTGAGTCAGGGAGGCGCCAAGGCACTGAGTGGGGATGGCCGGACACGGCTGCTGCGGACGCTTGGGCAGATGATGTTCCTGTGGGCCGCTGCCGAGCACGACAGTGGCCGCATAGGACCTGCTCTGAGCCGCAGGTGTGGGCGGAGCATGCGCAGCAGGCGGGGGCTGCTTTTTCTTTTGCTTGGACTTAACAAAGTGGGAGGCAGGCCGTCCAACCCTGGAAAACCTGAGACGCTAACACAAAAAGAGCAGCCCGGGTGCGCATGGGGCCCTCGTCGGCAGCTAAGAGAAGGCGGGAGAGCCCCAATGGCTCCAGTTGGGTGTGGACTGAGGACCGAAAGTTCGGACTCTGGATGCTAGATTTGGGGACGGCCCCGAGGATCGGACACTGTACAGAGACGCACCCTTACTTTGCTCTTTGTCTCCCTACATCGCATCTATTGCGAAATATATACATGAATGTTTGTGAAGACTAAATCGTGACGAATCTGGAAATTCCGAGGTGGGATGCTTTCTTGTCAGGGATAGCTTTCTGACTCCTGATTGTGCTGTGGGAATGCTTGTTTGTCAGACTAACTGGCCCCTGTGCTTCCTTCTGGCTTTCGACCGTTGCGTCGTAAAGGTTGCGTCGAACACTTGCATATTATATTGGAATGGACATTTTGCTTGCACTTATAGCTCTGGATAATTCGACGAGTTGTCTGTTTCGCAACCTATTTGCGAAGTCCTTACCAGCAGAAATATCCAGCCCTGTTGTCTACTGGTTCCCAATTGTGAGAGACTTGCTCACCTATGGAAACTTGCAGAATATTCCAGCCTTGCCCTCACCTGCGGGAACCAGTATTGCTTGTTATTATGCTTCTGGATTAAATGTCTTAATTATGACATTGCAAATTGGGTGACGCCACCGGTGCGTATCAATCGTCCTAACTGCTGCGTATGCATTTCCTTTCGATGCGCATGATGGTCTTATTTGATACTACACAGAGCCTCATAGAGTTCCTAGACGACCTCCAGCAGGGCTACGGCGGAAGATATGGGCATGTTCTCTGGGACGCAGAGATCCGTTCTTCAGACGTGAGTCTTGATTAGCAGCTCAAGGACCGGTGAAGATGCACGAGCCCCCCTTTTGCCCAGTGCTCCTTCATGGTGCCTCCTCCCGCTCCCATACAGGAGCTGGCAGCTTGCAGCGCGGAGGCGCTGCAGGGGCTGGGAGTTCACAACGTCGCACATGCTAGCAATATTCAGCGCAAGTCTGGTGAGAACTCAATGATGTAACCACAGGGGCTCTCATGAATATCGATTCCATGCTACCGCCCGTCTCCTTGCCCCACACCTGCTCCCCCCCCCGCATCTGGAGCCCCGAGTAGGAGTGCGCCCAACAGGTGTGTGTTGTGCCTGCCTCGTGGCGGCTCGCCCCCTTGGGGCCTGCACAAAACTGAACTGCATTTTGCTCATCAGCCTCCGGCCGTCGTTTTGCGTTTCACACGCCTGTCCCCGGGGTGGGTGGGACTCAGTCCCCGCATGGTCTCACTAGAGCATAAACTCCATGCATGTGCTGCCGCCCCCCAACCTGCCCCATCCCCCCACATTTGGAACCCCCGCGCCCTCTGAGGGATGCACAAGCACCTCCTGGCATGGACATGGGGGTGCAGTGAGTGCACGCAGCTGAAGTGTGACCTCATGCATGGGGTGCTCTGGCACAGCTGGTGCTGTCGCACGCCTCCCCAGGGTGGGTGGGACTGCTCCATGCCGCCTCAGTGCTTGCATGACTCTGCAGGGTACATCCCTCCCAGCCCCTAGCAGTTCTCCAGCCCCTCCTTGCCCTCAGAGGAGTGCAAGGTGGGGTTACGCACAGACGCGTGGCCCAGCCGCCGGGGTGGGGTAGCGCACTTGTGAACACAGCCTTATCCCCATCTCGCACGTGCAGGCCGACCAGAGCCCCCCTTGCATCTGGCCCTCCCTTGCTGCTCTCGCACGTACTCGCACGTCCTGCATGCATGGGCTCTCTGTGACCATAAGGTGTCTGTTTGGGGTCCGATCGGGCCTTTGGTGGCTGTGCGGCGGATTGCCCTAGGTGCATGTCCCCGGGTACAGCCTGCTTGCCTAGTGGTGTGTTCCCGTCTCCAGGGTGCAGCCTTCCTGCCTGGTGGTGTGTGCCCCGCATGACCACGCGCTGGTCCCTGTGTGGCTCCATGTGGGCCGCGTGCACGGGGTAGCATTGGTTAGGACCGTGTGCATGGGGGTGCGTGCGGAGGACACATGACGGAGTGATATCTTCGGACGTCCCCACACCATTCCCTGCATTCCTCTGCCACGTGCCTTCTGCCGGATGCCATGATCCATTATGGGAGCAGCCTCAGCTGGTGCCATGCCCCGTCATGCCTCGGGCAAGGCTTAGACTTATGCCATGCTTGCGTATGGGAGGAGGCCATGCCAGGTTGCAGGACAATCGAGACCCTTGAGCACCCCCATGCAGGTCATGTGTCATGCGCCCCCCCTTCACGGTAGTTGCTGTCACATGCCCCCCCTGCAAGGCAGGTGCTGACACGCCTGTCCCCGGGGTGGGTGGGACTGCCCAATCAGTCCCCGCATGGTCTCCCAAGAGCCCCGGAATGGGCGAAATAAAAAAACTCAATGAATGTGCAGCCATTCGCCATCCAGTGTGGCTGGCAGCGCTTGCACGAGGCCTGCAGAAGGGTAGCTCAACTGTAGCCGAGGGTAGCTGGATGGTAGCTGAACTGTAGCCCATCTGAACTAGCACCATGGGCCTGACAGGTAGTGGCCAGCATCCTACAGTGGTGCGCCCCGCTGTCGCGCCACTCTCCCCTGCTGTTTTCCTTTTTTTCTTCCACAAGGCCATATTCGGCAGTCTGCCCCGCGTGTTGACCGGCCTAAGGAGCGTGGCCGGCAAGAAGGGTACAGGCAGTAAACCCCACTGCCACCCTGGTGGATGCGGTGGGGCAGTGCATTGTGGATGGTGTTTCAGCGCATGGCAGATGGTGGGGAAAAGCATGGTGGGGCTGCACACTAGCACGCTAGCCCTGTCCATGGGTTGTGAAACGCACCTGTGTTTCTCCCATTGCTGCCCTCATGCATGTTGTGCCCCAATGCACCCCCATGCGCCCCCTCCAAAGCTGCCGCCGGGCCCACATGCCCTGGAGCATGACACTGTTAGGTAGTGGCCAACAACAGGTCTGCAGGAAGGCGGCTGCATGCCGCCTTGGAGCTTGCATGACTCTGCATGGTACATCCCTCCCAGCCCCCTAGCAGTTCTCCAGCCCCTCCTTGCCCTCAGAGGAGTGCAAGGTGGGGCTGCGCACAGACGCGTGGCCCAATCGCCGGGGTGGGGTAGCGCACTTGTGGTTCCCCCATTGTTGCCCTCTCTCATGCTGCAGCCCCCCCACGCTAGTCCCCTGCCGTGGCCAAGACACACCTCCCTACATTGCTATGGAGCCCCCCCCCCCTGCCCCGGAGCGCAGTGCCTGCTGCCCATGAGGTGTCTGCTACACCACTTTTCGATATTTGCTCATTTCCTGACGAATCATCTGGTGCTTGTTGCCTGCAGCGGCGGCGGCGGGAGCAGCAGCGGGGACGTCGGGGACAGGTGCGGAGGAACGGGTGCATCCTGAACCATGTGTGACCCATCGAGACCGGGACTGGGACCTGGCGCACATACCGTAGTCCCTTGCCTGGCCGATCCTCAATCTGTGCGCACTTAGATTTCATTGAAGCCCGCGTGCCCCGCTCGCGCTTGTTTCGGTGCAAATGAGGCTAGGGTAGGGGGCCCAAGGTCCCTTGAACAGGGCTTCTGGCTTGTGAGCTGCTCTACATCTACACTGTGGCCCCCGGCCAGAGGCCCCATGTGCGGCAAGGCATGCTGCCTGGCCTCCAGCCTGTGCTCTTGGGTTACTTGCTGCTAGTCAGCAGCCCTGGCCATGAACGGCTGCGTGCGCCCTGCGCTCCCTATGCTCATTCAGAGGCCTATGCTAGGGGAGGTAGGATGTTGAGTGGGTAGCCCCTCGCCGTAGGCCCAAGCAGCATGCCTGGTCACATTTGGGGGCTCCGGGCCCTGCACTTTGCATCAGCCAGCGCCCCTCTTTCTGTGGCCGGCCGCGCCTGACCGCCCTCAGCCCTCCTACCCCCTGGCTGCCCTGCTGCCTATACGTATACGCCTGATACCTGTCTGCACATGAGGCCCGCCTTTGCTCCATTGTCCACTCCTGCCCCTCTTCTCAGTGGTGCCCTGGCTGCAGGAAAAGGAGAAGGCTGCAGGTCAGTGACGCGCGGTGCCTCCATGCATGTGCCATGTGCTGCCCCCCTCGCTGCGCTGAAGCTGGGGCGTGCACCCCCTTGCTGTTGTTACTACTGTATGGCGCGTGCATGGCTTTCCTAGTTTAAAACCTTTCCTAACATGTATATGTTGTGCAGTGGAAGGCGGGGCCAAGTGCTCAGCCAGTGCCACCATATGGCCATGCGCGCATGCTCCTCGCGTTCCCATGTAGTGCTTCTTCTATCGACCTTAAGCTAAATTTTAGCTACGCTCTGGCCTTCATCTGGAGGTCCCGGGACATGCTGCCTGGACCACCGGCCGGAGGCCGCATTCACTCCCTTTCCGTGCTCCGTAATGTTGCTGACCTGTGCGCTCCCCGAACCCTACTCCTTTTGGGAGAGGGGCATTGCATTTTGCCTTCCGTTGGTAGAGCAGGTGTGGCGCAACATATGCTTGATTCCTCTCTGCCTCCGAATACATTTCTCACTTCTCCCCCCCCAAAATGAGATTTCTGACCCTCACGCCCTGCCCCGCCCCCACCAGACACACCTCCCATTACGGTTTGTGTGTCTGCATCTAGAGGCCTTGAGCATGGTCTCTCACGTTGTCGACCTGTCTTGCACAGGTGCGGCAGCAACAAGCGGCCTTCACATGGTTATAGGTGAGAGTGGTTGCTTATAAGAGGGGCGGGTGGCGGCTGTGCATCATGGGTCAGGGTGGGAAGCAGGCAGCCCGCATGGTGCGGAGAAAGTGGGGTGCAGACAGGGCAAGTGGGAGGATGGGTCTGCTAACATGGTTGCATTGCACGTTCGTCCTTCATGGGGCGAGCGATGAGGGACATGTTTGTTCTCTGCCCTACCTATTGCGTTTTGACACAACTCTTTCTTGCTATGCTTTGGAGCTGAGTCTCTCATGGTTCTATTCTACCCCTCATATTCCTATCTGCCCCTTCCTGCCATTGTCTGCAGTGGAGCTTAAGAACATGACAGCAGCGCTTAGTCAGCTGATCACCGACGCGCACTCCAGAAAGCACCGATACACTTCAAGCCATGCCACGCAGTGTGAGTGCTCACGCGTGAGGGTTCAGCTTGAAGCTACAATAATCGTTGATGGCATCCTCATGATGCTGACCTGACTGTACATCACGCAGACCGCGACCCGGGCTTCAAGAATTCACTGATCGAGGTGAGGTTGTAGGTTTGTGCTTTAAGAAACTCACCGTGCTCATGAAGGCTCTTTGTCGTGCCTACAGGCATATTCCTGCAATCACCCGTCATCTAGCAATCTCTTCCGCTGCATGCTGGCGCACGCCTACTTTCCGAAGAATGCCCTTTGCGCGAGTCACCTCTTCAAGTACGAGTGGCGAGAAGATGCCTACTCCACCCTGGGCTTCATGAACATCAACGACCCCCGGAATGGGCTGCTGCTCCTCAAGTGGGTGAAGAGTGTAGCAATGCTGCACTTCCTTTTAAGATTGGCATGAACCTCACGTATCTCCTTGGGTCTTTCTTTCTTAGGCTCTTTTGGGTGCAGTATAACAAAGGAAGAACGAGCATAATAATGATGGAATTGTTGACAGCGACTCCATTAGTTAGTTGGTTAGTAAGCCAGTGCCTCATATAACATTGGGCAGTTGTCTCGACCATAAAACACATGTATTGCCTTTTGTCAGGCCATTCGAGGAGGCCTTTGACAGCAGCTACCTCATCTTCTTGGAAAGGGGAGATGAGTACACTGCCCACTGGCTCGGCGACAACACCGCCAAAATTGAGCTGCCCAAGACGTACCCATGGTACCAGCCAAAAGACCAGAAGATGGACAGCACTTCGCAGGAAGCTATCCGAGACTGGGCTGCATTGATAGGGTCGGTGACACTCTTGGGTGTATTGCACACTTCTTAGGTGTTGCACAGCAAAGGCATTTGTGTGTTCATTTAAAAGGCCAGAGGTGATGTAGGCACGGTTATTTGACATGCAGGGACTCACGCTTCAAGAGCGTGGACGGTATGACACTGAAGTTCGTGACCGATTCAAGGCCGTTCAAGCGCTGCCTCTCCTACCAGGTGGGTTGAGGGTGGAGTGGATTTCCTATCGACAATACCCGACATTCGGCTCCCTCTACAGGCACGCAGGGCAGTGGCCCTTGCTCTTTCGGAGGGGCGCATCAAGGAGGATTGGCTGATTGGGAAGAAGCTGGACTTCCACAGCCCCGAGGCGTCCAAGATGGAGGTACGAACATAAACGACACACTCAGATCGGGCCTGCAATTAGCAGCAATTGCTTCTGCATGTAGCTTCATCTCAGCTTGTCTTACATTTGCTATCTCGTGGCGTGTAGGCTTTCTTCAAGACCATTCCGCCTGAGGGTGCAGACCCTGTGGAGGACTCCACAGGGTCTATAAGCGACTGACAACGCTCAGCCAACAGGTGCGAACTGCAACCAGCGAAGCTGTAGTACCAGCGCAAAGGTGATTCAGCGAAGATCCAGTTATTTGTGTATGATCCGTGCACGTCCAGGCTTGTGATGAATCCTTATGGAATCTTGCCGGGCCCCATTATGATGATCAGGCTCCCGTGCTTTGGGTGGGTGTGTCCTTTGTTTGCCCTTCTTGTCGTTTTTTCTCGTCTTACCCTGTCAGCATGTTGTGTCGGCGTCGGTAAAGACGGCGGCAAGGCTGTGAGTGGGAAAGAGTGCAGTTGACTGGGCATGGAGGATTTGATCAAACAAGCATTGCCTGGGTATCGCAGAAATACAGTATTGCTCCCACACTTATGTAAGTCACATGCCACAGCTGCATGATCATGCCTTGCTAAATGGGTGTGCTTGGGCTGAATGGGTATGACTGGGTTGCATTGGCGGGACTGGCTGGTAGAAGGTGGAGTAAATTGTCAGCTTGCAGATGCAGGGCCAGAGACGGCACAGCAGTTAGGATCCACTTGCTGCTGACTTTGTCGAACTCACCTTGACCATACTCGCAAAGCCGCGTAGAAGTTGAAACCAAAATGCCTATGCAGCCTCGGTGGACCTTGTGCCAGGCATCTTGCTCCCCCCCCCCCCCCCCTTCCTACCCCCCAGGCAGATCTCGCATCCTGTCCCAGAGCCCCCCCTGGTCTCATGTGCAGCAACTTGCAACGCTCGGGACAAGCGGCTACTCCATGCCTTCACGCTGGTCCACGCCCATGCATCAAGCACGGGCCCTCCGTATCGTCCACCCTCCATCCTCGTCTGCTTTAGCGTTGCTAGCACACTTCTTAAGTATGTTTACATGCCTCGCGGCAGAAAACAGCTATGGTTGAGTTGGACATGCCTTTTCATACATGCAAAACGGTTTGGAAGCGCGAGCGGATGGCGCAAACTGGTTCGGATTGTCCGAGGCTGGGGCCTGAGGATGGAGGGAGCTGTAGGGCTAGCTGCGGCGACGGATGGCAATGTGGAAGAGCGAGGGCTGAATTCAGTGGGCGAATAATATCGAATGTCGGCTCACTCTCTCTCTCCACATTGTGTCTGTGACTGGTAGAGGCTGTTGTGTGGGGGGGGGGGCATCATGTCTTTGCCGCTCACACAACAAATAAATTATGATAATTTTTCTATTGGTATGGAGCCAGAATGGGGGTTGTGAATGCAATCTGACAGATGCCTTGAGGGGTTTCCCCCAGGGCCTGCCTGGAGCATGGCAACCTTGCTGGTTGTACCTATGTGTTTCGCATAGAAGTTTGCAAATGCAATCTGGACAAGTGCTGTCAGGGGGTCCCCTTGGGGCCTGCCCGGGGCATGGCAATTACCAGGGATGTCGGGGGCTTTTGGCCGGCCATAGCCGATGCCCCTTTTCTTTTGTAGGCCAGTCAGGGGTCAGGGCCTGCACGGGCATGGCAACCATGTTGGTTGCCATGCAACTCTAAAGTGAGACCTCATACCGTAGAGTAGCCTTGCCTTCCTGCTATGTTAATGTTTCGGGGGGGGGCGCGCGAGGGAAGTATAACATAACTATCAAAGGTCTGAGAACGTCGATTTTGACTTTAAAACGTCGTCTTCACCCAAAAATCGCGCCCTGCGGGCAGCTTGGCATAATTGTTTTGCCCTGCGGGTAGCTTGGGGGTTGGGAATGTTTTTGTAAGGGTGCGTGAAGGCAAGTTAAATCTACGGTATTTGCCCGAAATTACTAGAAGAAGTTGTGTGTGTGCAATCACTACATTCTAGAAAAATACAGTTTCTAGGCAGGTGAAGGCAACGGAGAGACGACACTGTTGTTTTTCAGTTAGTCCGTTGTATATTCTGTCTCATATTCACCAGAATAACGGTCGTGCGTTTTTTGAGTTGGACGGCTCAACACATGGACTCCTGAAAAGACTCCAGAAGTCAGAAACCTCAATGCCAATCAGCCAGCCCGGCACACGGTCAGCCAGCAAGTGTGCCCTGCACTGGGACGCTCCGTAGCATGCCACACAGCAGAGAGGAGAGGCGGGCAGCGACTACCACAAAGGTATGTATCGTGCGCCAGTGCCAGCGACTCCCGCCCGCTGCGCCCTCTCAGAACAGCCAGAGGCGGCCGGCCTTAGACCGGTTCAAGTTGAGGGCCGATCAGGCGTTAGGCAAATACAGGTTGGCTGCAGAAGATGGACCCTAGCAGACGAAAAGGGAACACTGTATCCCACTCAACCCCTGCCTTCTCTCTCAGAAGTTCATCTTTGGTCCCCTTCAGAGAGGTTAATGATGTGCTCTATTGTAGCCTCCTTCCTCCGTCTCCCCTGCCCCTGTTGCCGTTGTAATGTGACTCAGTCGTACTACATGTCCTGCCCCCATGCCCCACCTGATTCCTCCAAGCCCTTGCGGACCTCTTCCACAAAGACTTGTACAATTTTGACAGCCTGCCCCCTCTTGTTTGCAATTTGAGTTGAGTGCGAGTGGAATGTCCCATTTCGATTGTTTGTGTAGCGGTGCCTGATCAAAATCGTTTGCTCTACTTTTATCAGTTCTCACGTGTTCCAACACTAGCTGTTGGATTCTTGGCCTACCGCAGGCGAAGATGATGATTTGGGAGGGATACCTGGGAAGCAAAGGTGCTCTTGTTTGACTTGCACTCGCATGGCACTTCCTTGATATTCGTCCCCTTCCTCCGCAACTACAAGGCTCTTGCTCTTCACGTCGCAATGGAGGTGAGTCGTTGGCTTCTGTTGAAAGGTCCCAGTTTGTTCTTGCTTTTGAAAGAAGCCATTGCTGCTGCCTCAGAATCTGAACGTAAGGTTCAGCCTCTCTTCCCAATCTCATCTGCAGTCACCTAGTTGCGTTGTTGCATGTCAATAACGTTACACCTCTGGGCCCGCTCAAAGCTCGGCCGCGTGGGCGCCCAACTGTTCAGAAGGGAGTCAATAACGTTACACCTATGTGCCCGCTCAAAGCTCGGCCGCGTGGGCGCCCAACTGTTCAGAAGGGAGTAATAAAGGAACTAAAGGAAGAGAGGGGGAAAGGAACAAAAGCGTTGTTGCATGTGAAGACCACTGCAGAAGGCGATGGCCCAAGACTATAGGGCTGTAGTGCGAACCCTCCCCTACAACGGCCATGGAGGGTTCAGCGAAAAGAAAAGGAGGCAGCCATTGTCAACCTCAACAACAAGTCCGAAGGGGACGCTGGAAAGATTATTGCAAATCTGGAGGACCTCGCCACGCCGGAGATAGGGAAAATCATACAAGTCGGGGCTTTACTGAACCCTAGCGAGGTCATAGCGCTTTCAGGGTTAACTGCGTCCCCGAGGCAGGCAGTCGGACGTGACGTTGGGCGGCCTGCCTCACACTTCGCTTAGTCCAAGCAAAACATATTATGATGGCCGTGCAATCGTGCATCCCCTGCCCACTCGCCCCCCGCCAGTCCCCAACATGCACATTCTGCTAATAGCCAATTGTATTTTAAGCGCCAGATGGCAAATCTGCAGTGTATGAGTGGAGTCTGGCCTCTGTGCAGCAGTGATGTTGACATGTTTCCACACTTTGTGTACTGTTTCAGATGACCTCTGTTGATGGCCAGTCGTACTGCAAGCGCAAGATGGCCAAGCTGCAGGAGAGCCTGGCTTCTGTACAGCAGCTGTTGCGGGAGAAGCAGGGAAACCTCACCATGGTCAACCGGGTGCTAGCAGATAAGATGGCGGCACAACAGCAGCAGCAACAGCAACAAGAAGGAGCAGGGGTCCCAGCAGCCCAGGCTGTTGCATAATGCTTGTGGATCAGATGGCGTACGAGTGGGAGCAAAAGCCACTCGACACATTGAGATTCCATGCGACCCAAGCTGTCTTTTCGTGCCTGTGGACAAGATGACGGCACATCAGCAATAGTCTGCGGGGGTCCCTGCGTTCCAATTATTGGCACAGCGTGTGGACAACTGGACAAGATAGCGTTGCAGAAGATGAAGCTGACAGGAGCAGGGATCCTAGCGGCTCAGGCTATTGCATAGTGCGTGTGGACGAGATGGCGGCGCATTAGCAGCCGTAAAAGATAGTGATGCACATTCACTCTCGAATGTACGATCTCTACCCCCTTCCCTCGCGGACAACTGGGATGGTACCAAGTTGCCCAGGGCTTGAAAGGCAGCGCTCCAGAAGGCTGACCATTAAACCTTGCTACCGGTAATATGTTGCTACGTTACGTTAGGATACGTTACGTTACGGGATTTTTGCCCATACGGGCCGTTTCCTGTGTCCCTGGCCGGGACTTGTGCCACCGACCCCCGGGAGGTCCGAGATGTGTGTCATCGACCCCCGGGAGGGCCGGGACGTGTGCCACCGACACCCGGGAGGGGCAGGACATGTGCCACCGACCCCCGTGAGGGCCAGGACATGTGCCACAGACCCCCGGGAGGGCCGGGCTTTGAGTTACCGACCCTACCACCCCCCCTGAGGGCCGGGAAGTGCGCCTCCGAACCCCGGGAGGACCGTGACGTGTGTCACCGACCCCCGGGGACCTGGAACGTGCGCCACCGACCCCCAAGAAAGCCATGATATGTGCGACCGGCCCCTGGTAGGGACGGGACGTGTGTCACCCACTCCCAAGATGGCGTGAATGTGTACCACCGACCCCAGGAGGGCGAGGACCTGTGTCACCGACCCCTGGGAGAGCCGGGACGTATGTCACCGACCCCCGGGAGGGCCGTGACGTGTGTCCCTGACCCCCAGGAAGGCAGGGATGTGTTCCACCTACCCTTGGGAGTGCCGGGACTTGTGCCACCGACCCCCGGGAGGGCCGGGACGTGTGTCCCTGATCCCCGGGAAGGCAGGGATGTGTTCCTCCGACCCCCGGGAGGGTCGGGACTTGTGCCACCGACCGCCAGGAGGGCCGGGACGTACGTGTCACCGACACTTGAGAGGGCCGGGACGTGTGCCACTGACACCCGGGAGGGCCGGGACGTGTCACATGTGCCACCGACACCTAGAAATGTGCCACCGACCCCCGGGAGGGACGGGTCGTATGCCACCGATCCTAGGGAGGGCCCAGCTTGGTGTCACCAATCCTACTGACCCCCCGGAGGGCCGGGATTTGTGCCACCGACACCCGGGAGGGACGGGACGTTGTTGAGGAATCTGAATGTGGTGTGGTTGCTGGTGTATGGGCTGACGCCCACCTTGATTGATAGGGCGACCATGCACGATCGGCTTGCTCGCGTTGTCAGGCACAACGGTTGACCCTACTTTCGCCAATCCCCGTTCACCCAGAGCCTGTAATAACCTCCTCACCCAAACCCCACAGAACCCTTCCAAAGATACCTTTTAAACCCCCTTCGCACGGCGAGGCAAATGCCTGACGGACGACGTTCGTAAATACAGTGGATTAGGTATGTGTTCAAGGTTTGATGACTGAGGGTTCAGGGCTTTAATCTGAACCCCGGACCCAGAGGCTGGATCTCAAGAGATGGCTTGTCACCACTCGAACTAGGTCACCGAACGTCGGCAAGACAAACAAAGAAGGAACGGTCAAGATGAAACAAGTGTTCGACTAGCACAAAAGTGTGATGTCACGTGTCCCTGACGTCACGTCCGACAGTCTGCCTCGGGGACGCAGTTAACCCTGAAAGCGCTATGACCTCCTCCGCCAAACCCTGAAAGCCCTAACCAAAATATGGGGCATTTGGGCTACTGACGACGTTCGTAACTAGGTCGCCGAACGTAGGCAAGACAAACAAAGAAGGAACGGTCAGGATGAAACAAGAGTTCGGCTGGCACAAAAAGTGTGATGTCACGTGTCCCTGACGTCACGTCCGACGGCGCGCGCCTCGGGGACGCAGTGCACCCTAAAAGCGCTATGACCCCCTCCGCCAAACCCTGAAAAATCTCTCCAAAATCTGAGGCATCTGGGCTACTGACGACGTTCGTAACTAGGATGCCGAACGTACGCAAGACAAACAAAGACGGAACGGTCAAGAAAAGAGACAAGTTCGGCTGGCACAAAAAGTGTGATGCCACGTATCCCTCCAACACAGGCCAGGCATGACGCGATGATTGCCTCGGGGACGCAGTTTACCCTGAAAGCGCTATGACCCCCTCCGCCAAACCCTGAAAAAACCTCGGCGAGGCATTTGGGCTACTGACGACGTTCGTAACTAGGTCACCGAACGTCGGCAAGACAAACAAAGAAGGGACGGTCAGGATGAAACAAAAGTTCGACTGGCACAAAAAGTGTGATGTCACGTGTCCCTAACGTCACGTCCGACTGCCTGCCTCGGGGACGCAGTTGACCCTAAAAGCGCTATGACCTCCTCCGCCAAACCCTGAAAAACCTCGCCAAAATCTGGGGCTTTTGGGCTACTGACGACGTTCGTAACTAGGTCGCCGAACGTAGGCAAGACAAACAAAGAAGGAACGGTCAGGATGAAACAAGAGTTCGACTGGCACAAAATGTGTAATGTCACGTGTCCCTGACATCACGTCCGACTGCTTGCCTCGGGGACGCAGTTGACCCTAAAAGCGCTATGACCCCCTCCAACAAACCCTGAAAGCCCTCGCCAAAATTCGAGGCGTTTGGGCTATTGACGACGGTCGTTACTAGGTCACCGAACGTAGGCAAGACAAACAAAGAAGGAACGGTCAGGATGAAACAAGAGTTCGACTGGCACAAAAGTGTGATGTCACGTGTCCCTGACATCACGTCCGACTGCTTGCCTCGGGGACGCAGTTGACCCTAAAAGCGCTATGACCCCCTCCAACAAACCCTGAAAGCCCTCGCCAAAATTCAAGGCGTTTGGGCTATTGACGACGGTCGTTACTAGGTCACCGAACGTAGGCAAGACAAACAAAGAAGGAACGGTCAGGATGAAACAAGAGTTCGACTGGCACAAAAGTGTGATGTCACGTGTCCCTGACATCACGTCCGACTGCTTGCCTCGGGGACGCAGTTGACCCTAAAAGCGCTATGACCCCCTCCACCAAACCCTGAAAGCCCTCGCCAAAATTCGAGGCGTTTGGGCTATTGACGACGGTCGTTACTAGGTCACCGAACGTAGGCAAGACAAACAAAGAAGGAACGGTCAAGATGAAACACGAGTTCGGCTGGCACAAAAGTGTGATGTCACGTGTCCCTGACATCACGTCCGACTGCTTGACTCGGGGACGCAGTTGACCCTAAAAGCGCTATGACCCCCTCCAACAAACCCTGAAAGCCCTCGCCAAAATTCGAGGCGTTTGGGCTATTGACGACGGTCGTTACTAGGTCACCGAACGTAGGCAAGACAAACAAAGAAGGAACGGTCAAGATGAAACACGAGTTCGGCTGACACAAAAGTGTGATGTCACGTGTCCCTGACATCACGTCCGACTGCTTGCCTCGGGGACGCAGTTGACCCTGAAAGCGCTATGACCCCCTCCACCAAACCCTGAAAGCCCTCGCCAAAATTCGAGGCGTTTGGGCTAATGACGACGGTCGTTACTAGGTCACCGAACGTAGACAAGACAAACAAAGAAGGAACGGTCAAGATGAAACACGAGTTCGGCTGACACAAAAAGTGTGATGTCACGTGTCCCTCCAAGACGGGACAGGCCTGACGCGATGTCTGCCTCGGGGACGCAGTCGACCCTAGAAGTGCTATGACCTCACCCAACAAACCCTGAAAAAGCTACTCAATTTCTGGAGCACTTGGGCTACTGAAGACGTTCGTAGCTAGGTCAGCGAACGTAGGCAAGACAAACAAAGAAGGGACGGTCAAGATGAAACAATCAAGAGTTCGACTGGCACAAAAAAGTGTGATGTCACGTGTCCCTGACGTCACGTCCGACTGCCTGCCTCGGGGACGCAGTTTACCCTGAAATCGCTAAACCGTCGTCCGCCAAACCCTGCAAAACCTCATCAAAATCTGGGGCATCTGGGTTGCAGACGACGTTCGTAACTAGGTCACCGAACGTAGGCAAGACAAACAAAGAAGGAACGGTCAGGATGAAACAAAAGTTCGACTGGCACAAAATGTGTGATGTCACGTGTCCCTGACGTCACGTCCGACTGCCTGCCTCGGGGACGCAGTCGACCCTGAAAGCGCTATGACCCCCTCCGTCAAACCCTGAAAAACCTCGACGTACGGCGAGGCATCTGGGCTACTGACGACGTTCGTAACTAGATCACCGAACGTAGGCAAGACAAACAAAGAAGGAACGGTCAGGATGAAACAAGAGTTCGACTGGCACAAAAATAAAGTGTGATGTTACGTGTCCCTTACGTCACGTCCGACTGCCTGCCTCGGGGACGCAGTCGACCCTAAAAGCGCTATGACCTCTCCCACCAAAACCTGGAAAACCTCTCCAAAATCTGGAGCACATGGGCTACTGACGACGTTCGTAACTAGGTCGCCGAACGTAGGCAAGACAAACAAAGAAGGAACGGTCAGGATGACACAAGAGTCCGACTAACACAAAAAGTGTGATGTCACGCGTCCCTGACGTCACGTCCGACTGCCTGCCTCGGGGACGCAGTTAACCCTGAAAGCGCTATGACCTCTCCCACCAAACCCTGGAAAACCTCTCCAACATCTGATGCATTTGGGCTACTGACGACGTTCGTAACTAGTCGCCGAACGAAGGCAAGACAAACAAAGAAGGAACGGTCAGGATGACTCAAGAGTCCGACTGGCACAAAAAGTGTGATGTCACGTGTCCCTGACGTCACGTCCGACTGCCTGCCTCGGGGACGCAGTTGACCCTAAAAGCGCTATGACCTCTCCCAGCAAACCCTGTAAACCTGGCACCAAAATCTGAGGCACTTGGGCTACTGACGACGTTCGTAACTAGGGTGCCGAACGTAGGCAAGACAAACAAAGAAGGAACGGTCAAGAAGAAAGAAGAGTTCGGCTCGCACAAAAAGTGTGATGTCACGTGTCCATGACGTCACGTCCGACAGTCTGGCTGCATCGGGGACGCAGTTGACCCTAAAAGCGCCGTCATCCGCCAAACCCTGAAAGCCCTCCTCAAAATCTGAGGCATCTGGGCTACTGACGACGTTCGTAACTAGGTCACCGAACGTAGGCAAGACAAACAAAGAAGGAATGGTCAGGATGAAACAAGAGTTCGACTGGCACAAAAAAGTGTGATGTCACGTGTCTGGTCTCCCATTACTACTATGTACGGCGAGGGGGATGAACACTATGTACCGGCAGGTGCATAGAAGCATGAAAGCACTTCTTTTGATTCGAAAGGGACAGCTCGGTTAATTTATACACGTTTGCGTATTTTTACCGCTTAAATTAAGCTGAATGCCAGAGATTGACGAATCGCCTTCGGAAGGGGAACAGGGACAAACACAAGAGACAAGGGATGACATCAGCAAGCGCAGGTGTCGATGGCATTATGCAGACGATCTCGCACCATGATTGACAAGGCCGGCGGATACACCATCGCTGGAGGGCGAACGCTGTTCCTCTTTATCTGCGGGCTCAAGTTGCCTCGCCACGTTTACAGCGGTACAGCTGATGAACTGTCCGTCCCTGTTAAGAGCGCGTTGGAGTGGCATTTGCAAAAGCTCTTCAGCGGTGAGGCAGTCGCTGTCAAGCAGGCGTCTGAGAGCCTGTTGGCCCTCGCCAGCGAAAATCGCCAGCCCATCAAGGACGCGTCATGGCTCGGTGAGCTCCTGCAGCTCGCAGTTGAAAAGGAGGTCATAGTCCCGAATCAGGCCAGGCAACTAGAGGAGCTGGCTCCTGAAGTCGTCCATGCAGCATCAATGCAAGCTCAGCAGAGGGTTGGCAGGAACAGGGGAGCTGCAAGCAGACCTAAGCATGGAGACAAAGAGATCAGCAGTGGAAGCAGCAGTGGGAGTGAGGAACCTGTAGAACCTGACATGGCCCCATTGGATGCACATGTCCATGTCTCAACAGCAAGCCCCACCTCAAGGGGGACAGCAGATATAGGAGGAGTGGAAGGAGAAGGAGCTGAGCCCACCTCACCCTCCCTCACCCCAACAAACGACAAATCCACACTTCACAATGCAGTTGATCAGCATTTCAGCCTAACCCATACAGTCAACCCTGCGGGAAGATGCGAAACGAACACCATCACCAGAGCTGAACTCGGAGGCATTCATATGGTACTAAAGGCTAGAGGAAAGACAGAGAGGAGCACAAGGGGCAAAGAAAAAACACTCCTCCAGAAAACGGAAAATCGAAGGATCCCCGCCTTTGAAAGCAAGAGAGAGCCAAAAAGGGAAAAAGCCAGGGAGGCAAAAAAACAGCAAATTAGCCCTCAACAAAGTTTTACCACGTCCTTAACAAAAGCCAGAGCCTCTCACCCATGCCGGCCCATGCCTATCTATGCCTGCCCATACCAGGTCGGACCCACCATTACAAGGTGTCCCCCCACATAGCCGTAAATAGAACCAAGGCCTATGACCACCATGACACGTGGTAATTACTCTTCCCATTGGACAAAGTGACATACTGGTAGCCTTATTCTTTGCGTCCTGCTGCGTGGCAATGCTTGCACAGGATGGGCCAGTCTTTGACACATCTGTCTGCAGTGGTGCATTTTGCATAACCTTACATGCAATGAAGTCCTGACTACTACTGTGACAGGTAGACCGGGGTGGAAATCTGGCCCCTGCTTTGAGGGTCAGGCAATGGAAATTCACTCGGTGACATGAGCTCGAACGAAAAGTCGAATTCAGTAGGGTGTCCACGGTGGACATATGCAGGGTCATCCCATCTCCCCCTCCAAGCGAAGGGTGTCTTGTCGGCTGTGATGGCCGGGCCGTTGACAACCTCTGCCTCCATATTGCGAGCCAGGGAGTAACTGGTCACCTGAATCAAGGCGTCAGCAGGGGCATCATGGGTTGAGGAGCAGCAGCAGCAGTGTTTATTTCAGGGCGGCCCCGCTACAGTGCAGCAACAACCCTGTCTGCGGTCAGCAGGACCACAGGTTGTGCATCGAGGGATTCCCTCTAGGCTCAACCTACAGTTCTGGTTGTTGCCTGTAAAGGGAAATTGGAATCCTTCAGTAAGAGGAGGAGCTACCCCATATCCGTTCCTCTGCCCGTCCAGTTGACCGGGCCCTCTGGCCATGGAAACTTTGTATGCAGCTATACAGCGTATTTTTTAAACTTCTATTTCGTCCCGGTCCAATAGCCGAAGGTCAAAGATAAAGCATTGAGCTACAAAGGCGTCTAACCATGCTGTTTGGGCCACCAGCCTGATGGTCAACGATTGGTCTCACTTGGCCAGCCGGGGGCTGCCCGGCAACCCCCTAAGGTAGGATATCAGTATGGTGTGCACGTACATAAACACAGAGCAGGAGGGGCGACAACTAAGGTGAAAGAATTGACAGTGGGGAGCCTGGCCTTGCTGGTGAGAGCTGTGCGATGTCATTATGTGCCTTGCAGGCTTAGGGTCAAAGGTTGAACCCCTGACTCTACGTTCTATATATAACAAACCTCAGGAGTGAAATGACGAATGACTGGGTTAGCGGTATTTTCCATGAGAGTTCCCTGGATCCCGAATCTGTGAGGGCACCCACCTTGCTGTCAAAGCAGCCCTTGGGTAATGCATGGTCATCCAGGGCCCCCCCACTCTGCAGGTCACCGCGGCCACACACAGCAAATGTGGGATTCCTCTGTGCGTTGTACTGCAAGCAAGAGTGAGGAAACGGCAGCGCTGGTCGGTGGTCCAGCCTCAGAGAGAAAACAGCAGGACTGTTTGATGATCCAGCCGATGGGAGATGATCCAGCCGATGGGAGAGAAACCGGCAGCTCTGATCGAAGGTCTAGCCACAGAATTAGGTGGAAGTAGCTTGGAGAGCCATCCTATACAAGCGCAGACATCCAGACCATGCATAAACTCCAGTGTCATTAATATATTTAGCCATGCCCGCTCAGATAATGCATGCATCCTCCTCTCAGTCCCCCCTAGCTAAAAGACCCCACAGCAGCGGTACACAAGCACACGGCAAGGTATTCATATCTCTCCTCTCAGATCACGGACTCAGAGATCGAAGGAGCTTGAAATAACCATACCATGCAAGGAGTCCCATTTGAAACAACCAGATCATGAAGGCTCAGCTTAAAATTGGGCATCGCTTTAACGCCTTGTGCACAATGCCCATGGGAATGACTAGCTCCCGGGCCTACTGTTTTTGCGCGGTGGTCCTTTTGTCTCTGGCCCTCAGGGCTGACCCTCACCGTATCCCGCTGCCAGTCATTGTAGCGCATCATCGCCTTCATGTCCTGGAGAGACTGCACCTTGCCCTGTAAAAACAAAGGTCCGAAAAGCAGGGTGAAAGAAGCAAAGATCAAAACGCAGGGGAGACTAGAGCAAGGCAAGGCACCTTTGTTCCAGCTTCACTGAAGCTGACAAGGGACACATTAGATAAGTATCTGGCTCTGATCTAAGCAAGCGCTGAACAGCCATGTATAAAATCTGAGAGTGCTTCCCACACATATCACTCGTGGCACTACATCAGTCGTCTCTTGTCCTCACCACCCCTAACACTTTTGGACCAGGGGAGGTGAGCACAGGGACATCAATAGCTCATAGGATGGTAACAGTTGTTGCGACATTCTCTCCGGGCAATTCAATAGCTCATGGGATTGTAACAGTTGTTGCGACGTTCTCTCTGGGAAATTCAAGGCCCATAATAATGCTGCTGCACCGACACACCTGATCCCGGCGAAAGATTTCCGCACGTGGACAGACCTGGTACTTGAGCCACCTAAAAGAAATCAGGAGCATGATGGGGGGTCAAATGAAATAATTGCATGCGGTATGATCCCGCAGAGGCAGATGAAAAAATTGCATGTGGTATGATTCGGCACATGCAGATGAAATTGTTTCATGCCGTATGATCCCACACATGCAACCTGCAGCCTCATACTACAAAAGGCTGTCAACGGAGCACGGGTTTGTAGAGGTCATTGTGTAGCCCTCTGATATCTGGAATCTGAATGCCCACCAGGCGCGCCACGAATCCCCATGAGCCCAAATCCACATCAGATTCACATTGAGCAAAGACAAAAGCAAGCAAGAAACAGGCATGATAAGATCCCCTCACACCTACGGACCACATCCCCAGCTGTTCCCACCCAAGCTGGTCACACCCAAGCTGGTCCCACCCAAGCTGGTCCCACCCAGGCTGGTCCCACCCAAGCTGGTCCCACCCAAGCTGGTCCCACCCAAGCTGGTCCACCCAAGCTGGTCCCACCCAAGCTGTTCCCACCCAAGCTGGTCCCACCCAAGCTAGTCCCACCCAAGCTGGTCCCACCCAAGCTGGTCCCACCCAAGCCGGTCCCACCCAAGCTTGTCCCACCCAAGCTGGTCACACCCAAGCTGGTCACACCCAAGCTGGCGCCACCCAAGACAGTCCCACCCAAGCTGGTCCCACCCAAGCTGGTCACACCCAAGCTGGCGCCACCCAAGCTTGTCCCACCCAAGACAGTCCCACCCAAGCTAGTCCCACCCAAGCTGGTCCCACCCAAGCTTGTCCCACCCAAGCTTGTCCCACCCAAGATTGTCCCACCCAAGACAGTCCCACCCAAGCTGGTCCCACCCAAGCTGGTCACACCCAAGCTGGTGCCACCCAAGCTAGTCCCACCCAAGACAGTCCCACTCAAGCTAGTCCCACCCAAGCTGGTCATCTTCCCAAGCCTGTATCTGCCAGCCATCACTCACTGGATGGGCAGACTGTACTTTTCAGGGTCCTCGGTCTCCATCTCCTGAATGAGCTCTGGATAGCCTGTCGCATTGTAGATCGCCTGCAGGGCGACAAGGCATGCTTGCGGATGAGCAGGGATGCTGGACGGTACTTTGGCTTCAGCTAACGCAGCTCGAGGCAACATGCAGACGAGCATAGGGATATAAGATGGAAGCAGACCATACAGGGACATCGGGAGGCTTCTAAGCCCAACTAAACAGGCAGCTCCTGCGATCGAACAGCAGACAAGCAGGACGACTGGCAGGTAGCAAACAAGTAGCCGCCAGAACAAAAAAAGGGTACCGGTATATACAGGGCTTATTGCCTTCCTTATACCGTAGGATCTTCCAGGTTCAGATTCCCTCATTCTTAGGGTTTAGGGTTTAGGGTTTAGGGTTTAGGGTTTAGGGTTTAGGGTTTAGGGTTTAGGGTTTAGGGTTTAGGGTTTAGGGTTTAGGGTTTAGGGTTTAGGGTTTAGGGTTTAGGGTTTAGGGTTTAGGGTTTAGGGTTTAGGGTTTAGGGTTTAGGGTTTAGGGTTTAGGGTTTAGGGTTTAGGGTTTAGGGTTTAGGGTTTAGGGTTTAGGGTTTAGGGTTTAGGGTTTAGGGTTTAGGGTTTAGGGTTTAGGGTTTAGGGTTTAGGGTTTAGGGTTTAGGGTTTAGGGTTTAGGGTTTAGGGTTTAGGGTTTAGGGTTTAGGGTTTAGGGTTTAGGGTTTAGGGTTTAGGGTTTAGGGTTTAGGGTTTAGGGTTTAGGGTTTAGGGTTTAGGGTTTAGGGTTTAGGTTTTAGGGTTTAGGGTTTAGGGTTTAGGGTTTAGGGTTTAGGGTTTAGGGTTTAGGGTTTAGGGTTTAGGGTTTAGGGTTTAGGGTTTAGGGTTTAGGGTTTAGGGTTTAGGGTTTAGGGTTTAGGGTTTAGGGTTTAGGGTTTAGGGTTTAGGGTTTAGGGTTTAGGGTTTAGGGTTTAGGGTTTAGGGTTTAGGGTTTAGGGTTTAGGGTTTAGGGTTTAGGGTTTAGGGTTTAGGGTTTAGGGTTTAGGGTTTAGGGTTTAGGGTTTAGGGTTTAGGGTTTAGGGTTTAGGGTTTAGGGTTTAGGGTTTAGGGTTTAGGGTTTAGGGTTTAGGGTTTAGGGTTTAGGGTTTAGGGTTTAGGGTTTAGGGTTTAGGGTTTAGGGTTTAGGGTTTAGGGTTTAGGGTTTAGGGTTTAGGGTTTAGGGTTTAGGGTTTAGGGTTTAGGGTTTAGGGTTTAGGGTTTAGGGTTTAGGGTTTAGGGTTTAGGGTTTAGGGTTTAGGGTTTAGGGTTTAGGGTTTAGGGTTTAGGGTTTAGGGTTTAGGGTTTAGGGTTTAGGGTTTAGGGTTTAGGGTTTAGGGTTTAGGGTTTAGGGTTTAGGGTTTAGGGTTTAGGGTTTAGGGTTTAGGGTTTAGGGTTTAGGGTTTAGGGTTTAGGGTTTAGGGTTTAGGGTTTAGGGTTTAGGGTTTAGGGTTTAGGGTTTAGGGTTTAGGGTTTAGGGTTTAGGGTTTAGGGTTTAGGGTTTAGGGTTTAGGGTTTAGGGTTTAGGGTTTAGGGTTTAGGGTTTAGGGTTTAGGGTTTAGGGTTTAGGGTTTAGGGTTTAGGGTTTAGGGTTTAGGGTTTAGGGTTTAGGGTTTAGGGTTTAGGGTTTAGGGTTTAGGGTTTAGGGTTTAGGGTTTAGGGTTTAGGGTTTAGGGTTTAGGGTTTAGGGTTTAGGGTTTAGGGTTTAGGGTTTAGGGTTTAGGGTTTAGGGTTTAGGGTTTAGGGTTTAGGGTTTAGGGTTTAGGGTTTAGGGTTTAGGGTTTAGGGTTTAGGGTTTAGGGTTTAGGGTTTAGGGTTTAGGGTTTAGGGTTTAGGGTTTAGGGTTTAGGGTTTAGGGTTTAGGGTTTAGGGTTTAGGGTTTAGGGTTTAGGGTTTAGGGTTTAGGGTTTAGGGTTTAGGGTTTAGGGTTTAGGGTTTAGGGTTTAGGGTTTAGGGTTTAGGGTTTAGGGTTTAGGGTTTAGGGTTTAGGGTTTAGGGTTTAGGGTTTAGGGTTTAGGGTTTAGGGTTTAGGGTTTAGGGTTTAGGGTTTAGGGTTTAGGGTTTAGGGTTTAGGGTTTAGGGTTTAGGGTTTAGGGTTTAGGGTTTAGGGTTTAGGGTTTAGGGTTTAGGGTTTAGGGTTTAGGGTTTAGGGTTTAGGGTTTAGGGTTTAGGGTTTAGGGTTTAGGGTTTAGGGTTTAGGGTTTAGGGTTTAGGGTTTAGGGTTTAGGGTTTAGGGTTTAGGGTTTAGGGTTTAGGGTTTAGGGTTTAGGGTTTAGGGTTTAGGGTTTAGGGTTTAGGGTTTAGGGTTTAGGGTTTAGGGTTTAGGGTTTAGGGTTTAGGGTTTAGGGTTTAGGGTTTAGGGTTTAGGGTTTAGGGTTTAGGGTTTAGGGTTTAGGGTTTAGG